>JAWNPS010000326.1:0-1250000 GCA_035047385.1 Drosophila tripunctata | reverse complement strand
TTTTTTGACTGCCAAAAAATTATAATGCATGCAAATATTACTCATACGCCCACGTCAAAAGTGTGTAAGAGAGAGAGAATGGAATATTTTCAGATACATTTTTGCACTTTCTTTACTCGTACAACCCGAGGCTGACAACATGTACAGATGACCAAAAATAAAAATGTAAGCATTGCAGGTTTTAGTTGAGGCTAAATTCAATGTCAACACGTTCTGATTGTGCCAGTGGGAGATGAAGCTGACATCATATATATGTATATATTGCTTGGGATAAATACTCGGACTTGTTTATGTAGTATATATATGTCTGTTTATATGGAAGTGCAATTGCAAAACCGAAAAACACAAAATCAAAACAAACAAACTGTTTTGTTTTGCTCGTCTTATTTCATCAATGCCGTCAACAAATTGGGTTAACAGCATGCACGTCCGATCCGATTCGATTTGAAACGATCCCCCCCTCCCCACTAACAAAAAAGGGGAGTACAAATAAACAGTAGCTGTTATAAGTTATAATATTTAGTTGTTGTTTGCATTCTACTGGGTTTTGTTTTGTTTAGCGTATTAATCATAATTTATCCGCTGCTTGTTGCAGGCGCTCAGCAAACGCTCTCGGCGCTTTGAAACGCGATCGTTTTTAGATCGCTTTGTGTGTGTGTAGTAAGCATTTGTGTATGGAGAGGGAAACGACGTCAAAGTCAAGTGATCATGATCATTTGAATATTGAAATTACTGGCGACGACTGCGACAGAGACAGCTGAATGAAATTGAATATATTTTGTATAAATAATAATAAAAAAAAAACAGAGAAAAAAAAACACACACAGACACTCGACTGTGACTTTAGCTCGCGACTGTCTACGGCAGACGAACGCCTCAGACTTAAATTGTTCGTAAAGGCGGGGGGGAAGAGGTGCAGGTGGTGCACAGGGGCAGCTGCTGGGCACTGGGGGGGGATTCGTTTAGCTGCTCCTACGTCCACTAACCGCTGCACGCCTGTTATTTCAATTTTGTAGCGATCGTTTATCACTTGATTTGCATTTGGCGTTCAATCGATCGATCGTATCTATGTGTTGATTGCAATTTTGAAATTTCAGTTGCATTTGTTTGCCAATTGGCTGTTGATAATGTCGGAAGACACTTGACATTTGCATTAGTATTTCAAACAGCTTCCAAATCCAATGGTCTGCCAAAAAAAAAAGTATTAAAGCACTGGCAACTCGCCAATTACACTTACACTTTCTAATTTTGCAAATTTAGTATCGAGCTAACAATTAATGATAATTAATCAGTTTATTTGTACGTTTTTTTTTTTAGAATTTTCGATTAGGTTTAAAATTTTTTTTTACGCGACTTTTGGCACACACGGCAATTGCGCGAGTTTCCGTTGTGTTAGCGGCGAGTTTCACGTAGCGACTGAAATCGCGCGCGTCGCATAGAGAGGCGATCGCAAAACAAACGGCTAGCGCGCTGCTCTCAACAGTTCGGCTGCTGCGACGCTAACAGCAACAGCAACAGCGACGTCGACGTCGACGTCAACTACGTCTATGTTGATTGAGTTTTTAGTGCGGCGTCAATTTTGTTCTGAAACTTAAAGGTTGTTTTTAGCTATTCAAAGCTTTTGTTAGCAGAGCTTTCTCTGCTAGTGAAGGCCCAGCACAAACCTGTTCTTCTTATGAGTATTGTTATCTTATTTTTTTGCCTTTTGTTTTTTTTGACTAACAATAGACCTTTGTTGTTGTGTTCTGCGATATCAGTTACAGCGTTTTGCACTAGAAAACCCAAACAAATCATTAAAAGTCGCTCATTACTCGCTGTTCCCGTTGCACTTCCAGGAATTCTGTCTACTCCACTCCTCGAGAGAGATAGAGAGAGAGAGAGCAGCCTTTGCAGTCTCTGTCTCAATCCCGACATTGGCATCCGCATCCCATGGAATGGGTCGCCAGTCATATAAGATACGCGCCATAGATATGATGGCAACACGCTTTGCTGTCGCCCATTTTTGGTTACTGACCTGCTTGCCGGTCTTTGTTGTTGTTCCTAGCTTCTTTTTCCCCCGGAGTTGTTGTTTTTGTACATTTTAGCCATTTAGAAATGGTAAATACTAGATTCAACTTATAGGCAGTTGGGCTCCTTTGGCTATGGGGAGAGTTTGTGTCCAGTTTGCTACTTTCGTACTTATTCAATTAGTATGTGTATCGCCGTTAAGATACCCTGTAGCTTGGATATAATAAACGCACTTTTCTCCACAAATCTCAAACTAAATTATTCTTCTTGTTATTACGGCAAATGATCCTATAGGTTTTAAAATATTCGATCCATAAATAAAAAAGTTTTCTGCTACTTATTCAATTAGTATGTGTATCGCCGTTAAGATACCCTGTAGCTTGGATATAATAAACGCACTTTTCTCCACAAATCTCAAACTAAATTATTCTTCTTGTTATTACGGCAAATGATCCTATAGGTTTTAAAATATTCGATCCATAAATAAAAAAGTTTTCTGCTAAAAAGAAATTATAGAGGCTGTTAACTTTATACTTTTTATCACACTGTTTTATACTGTTTAAAATTCAAAACAACTTTGCTTGTACTACACTAAAAGTTTGAACTAGCATTGGACTATTGTATGCAAATTTGTGCCAGGTATAATAAGTATATCTTATTATAAATTCACAGAGCTGCAGATTTCTACACTTTTTCTGTCTCTTTCAACATTGCAGTGGAAAAGCTTTCAATCCCTTCTCTTTTTGGATACAAATAAATATATGAATTTGTGTCACTACAAAAAGTACAATTTAATTTTAAGTTAAATAAATAATTATTATAGAATAAAATTGTGTATAGCAGCGTATGGAAACTCAAATTATTTCACAGCATTTTTAATTTCGAGGGCCTTAGAACTTTAACCAATTCTGTTAACCAACAAACCGTCATAATTAACATATTTCAGTCATGTGCTAATTTCGGTATTATATACTAAACTTTCTTATCTTGGAACTGAAAGAAGAAGACTACTACTAGTGGTATAAATACTGGCATAGGTAGTTGCTTAATTTCCAGTGACACAACAAAGTTCATTGCGAAGTACATATAAGTGTATTTTACTTAAAAATAACATATGCGTTTTTATAGAAAATATAATAATAAATAATATGAGCATTGTAACGTGTTGGTTTTTTGGCTGTATTTTATGTTTTATTTGAAAATTTATATATTTTACAGTAAATAATTTAGTCAGGTATATAGAGAAAAATTAATATAATTGTTTCAGCACTGATGCATTTTAATAAAGAAATCGAGCCGTTTTTGTTTCTTGTTGTTGTTGTTGTTGTTGATGTATACTTTTTGCCTTGGGATGCGTAGTAGTTAACCAGAGTATCCTGTCGAGATTAATCGCCAGGCAGCGCTGATCGTGGCTTCCGGACTGCGACTGTTGATCCTGCTATGCTTTATTCTTTATTCTTTTGCTCTGCCTATGCCTAATGAACTTGTTTGTTTTGTGACCTACGACGACGACAATACGAAATGCACGACTGAACGCTATTCTGGCCGAAACGGTATTAATCTTTATGTTTATCTATTTGCTCTTGCCGGCTGCAGCAGCAGCAGCCGCCTCCTCCTCCTTCCGCTTTTGCTTATCACGCATAAGTTCAGCGTCCCTTTAGTTAGAATTAATTAATGGTTATTTAACTTTGTTGCGGTTGTTAGCGATATTGATTCACATTCACCTGGCTTTACGTTGCTCCACGGTCAAGCCATCAGTGCGCATTCCCTTGGTCTGCTCGGCCTGCTTCTTCTGGTTCTTGGCGCGCGCCAGGTCTCGCTGATTGCCGCCTGAAGTGTGCATTAAAAATGTTGTTGTATCATAATTTGCATACGTTTTTAAATGTGGATATTAATTGTACTGCCATTATTGCATTTGCTTTTGCTTTTGTTCCACATGCCATATCCTACTGTACGTAGAGGTTAGAAGCATCTACGTCAGGCGTGTGCCCACATATGTATATATGTACATATGTGGGTATAAATACTTACAGCGGTTGTTGTCGCAAGTAAATTAAATCGATTTTGTTTCATGGCAAATTTTTCGCAAGCCAATGCAATGCATATTACTTATAGCAAAAACGTTTATTTAAATTTAGAACGTCTTGAAAAACAACTGTTCCACCATCCATGTTGGACAACAATAAAATGGTAGCAAGTATTCACGGTTCCTATTTTCCGACTTACGTGTCATTTTTTGTGCTCTTGTTGGGCAGCTCCCTTAGCTGTACAAATTTTGATCCAAGTGTTGTGTCTAGATATAATTTTCACTAGAAAAATTTATGATTTCTATTGCTTGCTTATTTTTAATGTCAAAAAAATAAGAGCTCTTTATCGAACTGTTGTCACGTTCACAGATTTGTATGTTATGTTGTTGTGATTAACATCCAATAAATTAACATTATTCCAAAATGTTATTAACAGCGTTTAGTATTTTTTCTGTACTAATAAACGTTATCTAAGTAATTTATACAAAAAATATATTTGTTTGAATAATTATGTTGCTAAACAGTAAATTCTTAAGCTTTGCTTATTTAGTATTATAAAAGAATATAATTATTAAGCAATAAAATTTATTATAACAGCTGATATTGGATAACAAGTTAGCATTGATTTTTTATCGATTATTTTTTACAATAATTAAATTTTCTATAACTTAAGCTGTTACTATACATTACATTACATTATTATGCAAATTTTAAATATTATTTGAATTTTCCCAAAGAAAAATAAATATTGTATTTCTTAAAAAATAACATTTTAGTTTGATCACTGCAACATAAAGAATATTTTTCAATCACGATTTGAATATGTGCAGCTTTCAAAACAATTATCGAAAGTTGCCTATCGATTGTGTCAAAATAAAATTTCTCATTTACCGTTTAACTTAGTAGCGCGCAGTTAGTTCTGTGAATGAAATAAGTTTCGAATGTGCTGAGTGGCTTTTTTCTGCAACATGGACGATTTGATGGACTTTTTTGATTTTAGCAAAGACTTCCAACGAGGTCCTACAGTGAAAGGATGCATAACTGGAGATCCGAAGATACTTGCATTAGATACACATGACTCCAAGCCAATAAAACGTGAGATAATCGGCACAGACTATGTTGATGAAATCGTGAAAAAGGAAAAGCAGCTCATGAACAATGTAAGCATAAAAATACAATATGTACATACAAGAAAGAGTACGTCGCAACTCATACGAAGCTTGCTTGTAATTTGAGTCGCGTTATCAATTTTCTTTCTTGCTGATTATTGTTTTGAAAATTAGTTGAACGATGGACCAGGCCCTTCGAAACGCAACAAATCTCTCGATGATATGGACAGTGATGATGATATTGACATGGACGAAATGCCGCGCGTGCGTTCAGATGAGGAGTATTACAAGAAATATCGCTTCGATTTTAATCGCAACAAAAATCTGCCCATATATGCGCAGCGGGAGGAAATTGTGGCAGCCATTAGAGATAATCCGGTAGTAATATTAAAGGGAGAAACTGGCTGCGGCAAAACAACTCAGGTAAGCATTATTTATCTATAAATTGTACTCTCTAAATAAGTTCCTTTGGCTTTTTTCCGTATAAATATTTCTTATTTGTTTTGACAGTGGTGCTATATAGAATACAGCTTAGACATGTGTTTAGAACAGTGTTGAAAAATTCTTAAAATCGGAAAAAATAATTCGCTTTTAAATAGACATTGTAGCACAAATAATTTCGTCTTAAGGTAATTATCACAATCAGTGTATAAATTTTTGAATTCTATATAATTACTAGGCTTACAAAAAACAACCGAATTTTTGGGGAGGTGTAACACTGTTTAGAATTAAATATAATAATAGTTCTATGAGAGTTTATTAAAGGCAGAATAACAATAAATAATAACTTAAGATTGCAAATCTCGAACTACATGATCTGGTAATCGACGTTCAAATACCGTCGCAGATGACATGCGTCTCTCGTGGGCGTCGGATGATTTGCTCAACGGTTGCTGTTCGGGTACGGGTTCATCGTCGTCCGTCTTTGCCTTTAGTTCTCCGAACATTGCTTTCTGACGCACACGTTTCCTCACATCCAGTTGATTATTTGTTTCACTCGTTGAAGTGCTTGGTTTCTCCTCTGTAGCCACTAAATTGTTGATATCATCGAACACATCTTGCAGCTGAGTAAAGATATTCGTGGCGGAGAATGATGAACGATGGGGAATCATTTGTTTGTTGTACGCCTCCTGAAGTTGGCACAGCGGCTTGCACATTGAAGCCAGCTCAGTTATTCCATAAAGCTCTTCGTTGAGATTGACGCCAGTGGGTCTAAGTTGTTGTTTCAATAGGGCAGCTGAATTGCTCTTCTCCTGCCTGGCCACTGCAATGCTCTCCAAGCTGTCGTAGGCGGCCAGAGCATCCAGGGTCTGGCAATAGTCCAGTGCCGTATAGAGAAATGCATTGTCTTGCACCAGTTTCCAAAAGACATAGCTACACTGCTGTGTATCCCGCCGCTCACCAGTCGCCAGTCTCAACTCCTCGACATAGCTGCTGAGTGTGTCCCAAGTGCGTGGAGCAACCTCGATTTTAACAAAGTGCTTTGTGGGCTGCTTGTTGTAGATGGCATACAGCAAATAGATGCCACCAATGCGTTGTGCACGCGTTGTCCGAAATTCTTCGCCATTTGTTCTGCGACCACAGGCAATTCTTTTTCCGACATGCAAAGCCGCCAACGTCGTCTCCATCACCTCAATGTGATTTGTCTGCGCGGAGTAAATGTGTTGCATCTGCATCTCAAGCCAGCATTGAGAAAAAAGCTCGAAACTGGCATCATTTGATGCGTCGGCAGCGCGTCCAAAACGCTGCAGCAGTTGCACACAGTCGTTGTATACATAGTGTTCCATACAAGCCGCTTTTATAATTTAAATCTTGCTGTTTTAATGTTTCAAATGTCACCTCTACACAGGTGCCGTCTTTTTGTAGAGTTTCTTTGTAAATATAGTTGGTCCATATATCGATAAATATTAGAGTTCTTACTGACGTTCGATAGAATACTGAGATCTATCGATATTCGTTAAATTTTCTTATCGATTTACTATGCTGCTGTTTTTTTCCGCCAGGTGCCGCAATACATTTTGGACGAAGCTGTTAAACGGCGCGAATTTTGTAATATAGTTGTAACACAGCCACGACGTATTGCTGCCATTTCGATCGCTAAACGTGTATGCCAGGAACGACAATGGCAACAGGGAACTGTCTGCAACTACCAAGTTGGTTTGCATCGTTCCAACACGGAGGACACACGTCTATTGTACTGCACCACAGGTGTGCTGTTAAACACTCTGATACAGCAGAAGACACTCACCCACTTCACACACATTATCCTGGATGAGGTGCATGAGCGGGATCAGGACATGGACTTTCTGCTGATTGTTGTGCGCCGTCTGCTGGCCCTCAATTCGCGTCATGTTAAGGTCATCTTGATGTCGGCGACAATCGATAGTCGCGAGTTCTCTAAATATTTTGCTACCAGCACATCGCTGCCACCCGTGGTTACTGCTAGCCATGGCCGTAAATATCCATTGGTAAAATTTTATCGAGATCAATTGAAGAATATACACTGTACAAGCGAAATGGATCAGAAGGAGCCCACCATAACACCAGACGGATATGATGCAGCCATTAAGATTTTGCTAGTTATTGATAACATGGAGCGCGTGGAGGCATCCCGATCTCAGCAGTCATACGAGGAGGCTGTGCGCATCGGAGCGATTCTAATTTTTCTACCGGGCGTCCATGAGATTGAGACCATGACTGAGCGCATTAACAAGGTCATAGACGATAAGTAAGTAAACTTGCAGAGGGTTTTTGGAGATTTGAGATTTCTTAATTAACCAATATGCAATCTTTGCATTTCGCACACGCACAGTCCCAGCATTGAGGTTACCATTGTACACTGTCACTCTCTGATGTCGCCTGAATTCCAGGCCGAGGTTTTTCAACCGCCACCGCCTGGCCACCGCAAGATTATACTCACCACAAACATATCGGAGAGCTCCATTACCGTACCGGATGTGACCTATGTAATTGACTTTTGTCTAACCAAAGTGCTGCACACCGACTCGGCCACCAACTTCAGCAGTCTTCGCTTGGAGTGGGCTTCCAAGGTGAATTGCCGTCAACGTGCTGGACGCGTTGGACGTCTACGGAGTGGTCGAGTTTACCGCATGGTCTCCAAGTCCTTTTATCAGCACGAAATGAAGGAGTTTGGTGTGCCCGAAATGCTAAGATCGCCGCTTCAAAACAGTGTGCTCAGGGCCAAGGAACTCGACATGGGTCCACCAAGTTCAATACTGGCACTGGCCATGTCGCCGCCTAATCTCTCGGATGTGCAGAACACTGTGCTGCTGCTGAAAGAAATTGGAGCACTTTATACCACGGTTGATGGCATTTACGAAGAGCTTGACGGTGATCTTACCTTTTGGGGCACAATAATGACCAAATTGCCACTAGATGTGCACTTGAGTCGTCTTATAATTCTTGGCTATATCTTTAATTGCCTCGAAGAGGTCATTATCATTGGTAATTGATGTTGAGTCGAAATAAATGATATAATATTTACAAGTATTATTGTGTTTTGCAGCTGCTGGATTGTCTGTGCGTGGATTGTTTATGGCCAGCAAGCGTGGACAGTTGAACGATGCCTTTTGGATGCACTACATCTATGCCGATGGCTCCGGTTCCGACTTGGTTGCCATTTATCGTTTGTACATGGTAAGAAGCAAAAGCGAAAGAGTATCTCAAAGTATCTCAAAGTTCTTAAGCTCTGTTTGCTCTCTTTGCTCAGACGTATCTAAACATGTGTCAGAATCGCATGCACAAGGAGTCGGCTCAGACCTGGGCACGTCGATTTAATGTTAATCTGCGCTCACTCCGAGAGATGCATTTGATGGTACAAGAGTTGCGCACACGCTGCAACCGTATTAATATTCAGGCCATGCCCTTTGAGGGCTGCGAGACGTGGAGTGATCGCGAAAAGTCTATAATTTTGAAAGTGATCATTGCGGGCGCCTTTTATCCCAACTATTTTATGCGTACGAACAAAGCGAACGAAAACTATGATCGTGAAATATACGAAACTATTAATGGCAAGGATCCATGTCGCACAGTCTATTTTACCCACTTTGAGCCTCGCTACATGGGAGAATTGTACACTTCGCGCATTAAAGACTTCTTTTTGGAGGCCAAAATAGCGCCAGAGAAAATCGATGTGAGCTTCCAGCATGGCTCCGGAAAGATATTTGTAACATTCAAAGAGGACGACGATGAGAATGCATCGGCAAAAGCCGTTCAAGTGCCAGGACGTGTTGTGACTGAAGTCTACAAAGCAATACGCATGCGTCAACAAACGCCGAATCGTCGACTGCGCGTTATGGAGTAGGTTTAATAATTATTATTTTTCATTGTTTAAGTCAAATACTAATATTTGATTTTTCTAATTCAGAACAAGCTATGCTCTCAAGTATGTGGAGCAGCGCAAGATTGGAGCTGTCCAACAGGGCAAATGGTTGCCACCATCAAAGCAATGGAATGTAGAGTTACTTACCTTCCCCTCTGTCTTTGATAGGACCATAACTGGCAACATATCGCATGTGAGTGTGGAGTGTACTTATCCTTTAGAAATAAATATCTAAAATTCTCATTGTTGTTGCAGATTGTGAATTGTGGCAAGTTTTACTTCCAGCCATGTGCGATGACGGAGCGCATTGCCAGTATGACGGAGTTGTTTAATGCACCGCAGCAGCTCAGCGGTTACGTAAGGAATGCTGGAGCCATTACCAAGGGCCTGCTGCTGCTGGCGAAACGTGATCGTTTCTTTCAGCGTGCCGTGGTATTGAGTGTGGAGACACAGACGAATGGAAATCCAAAGTTTCGAGTGCGTTTCATTGATTATGGCGATCGGGCATTATTATATATGGATCAGTTGCGTTTGATGCCACACGAACTGAGGAATGAATTTGAGCAATTGCCGCCGCGAATGTTTGAATGCCGCTTGGCATTGGTGCAGCCATCGTCGGTGACTTGCGTCTACAATCGTTGGCCGGAGAAGGCTGACGAATTGCTGCGATCCATGTCAAAGTGCGGCTCTATTGAGTTGGAGATTTACTCGCTGGTCAACAATGTGGCTGCTGTTTTGATACATATGCGGAATGGGTTGCTTAACGATAGGTTGGTGGAACGGCAACTGGCTCGTCGTGCAGACGAGGATTATATGTCGCGCAAGGATCACGATTTTCGCATACGCAAACAGGACATGAAGCGTCATGTGTCATGCACTGAGCAGCGCCACATTAATGAGCATTATTTGCGCTCAACACTGGAACCCGTGTACGAGGACATTGAACCGCCGTCACTGGATAAATGCAATTTTAACGTATGCATTCGTGGACCATTCAGTCCGCTAGAGACGCGCATGAGCTCAATGATACGCATTGGCATGTACAAGTCGGTTACAATTGAGCGCGAGTCAGTTAATGCCGTACTTCTGGATACCGAACCACAGGATCGTCACGATCAGATGCTTGTGGCAGCCACAGTGGCCGAAATCGGTGGTGATTGCTTGAGTGCCCGTTGCACCACATTGATGCCAAATATACACGGCTTTGGTGCACTAATGACTATGCTCTTCTGTCCCACCATGCAGATCAAGTGCAACAAGGAGCGCACTAAGTACGTCAGCCTGTTGGCCGGTCTCGGCTACAATCCAGACACCATGGAGCCCTACTTTGAGGAGCACGACATGGTTGTCAATTTAGATGTGTCTATACTCAGGGATGATATTCGTATTGTAAGGATTTGTTAGAGAACATAATATGCCTTTATTATATTTTATTATTACTTCATGTTAGATCAATGAAATGCGTTATAGCATCGATAGCATGTTCTACAACTATGATGCCAATGAAATGCCTTCGGTTGGTGTTCAGAATCGTGTTACCATCTTCAATCGGCTGCGCAGTCTGCTCAACAGGTACTGTACTAAAGTCCAGTGAAGGATTCAGAATTTTACCAATTTTTTATTTCTTTTGCAGACTGCTCAGCAAGGATCGTAGTTTTATTGAATGCCACAGTACAAATCTGGCACACGTTTGGGAAAATATGGATGATCTGGAGCCGGCTTCAGAGCCATTTGGAAAACGAGCCATATTTCCCATGCACTGCTCCCACGAGCTGGAAAGCGAGGACATGAGTAACTTGATGGCATTACAAGCAAACTGTCAGGACTTGTACGATTGGCGTAACTTGTGAGTATTAACAAAGGAATTTTAAATTATATATGTATTTATATATATATGTTTCTGATTTGCAGTGATGGCACTATGCGGCTAAAGACTTGTAATTTGTGCAACCAGACACTGGAGAGCGTTGTGGAATTGCGTTTGCATTTGTTGACCCAATTGCATCGCGATCGGGAGAAGCAAATTGGTTTTACGCTGCCATAGAATATCTACTTATCTAATCTAAAATCACACCTCCAAGCCAACAGAACATGAAGTTCAAAACTAGTAATCCACTTGAATTTAGTTAAGCTTTTGTTTTGTAAACGAATCGTTGACAATTTCATTTTTAATGAAAGTTCTTTCTTTAGTTTCTTAGTCTTAACTATTGCATACGGCTAGTAGCATTTCCAATGAATAACTTTTGCTTTATTATTGTTAATTTAACTTTACTCAAACGTCATAAACAAATGAGTTCCTTAATAATCAAAATGAGTTGTTAAATCAATCTCTTAAGTTGTGTACTACAAATATTAAAATTCATTTCTCATCAATCTACTATAACTTATTATTGTGTTGGTTTTTGTTTTGTTGTTTTTAATGATTGCTGAACTTTACATATGTTTATGTGTATATAGATTAACTAAGTTTTGGCATGTTCATTGCTACAAGGCTCTCATTACTTTAGTAACACATTAATATCAATTATTTATTTTTTGGTTGTCGTCGGCGGCGTCGCTGGGGTTGCTGTTATTGGCTTCGGCGTGGTTGTCGGCGTAGTCGTTGGAATCGTTGGCATCTTAGTCGTCGTTGTAGTGGAAGTGGAAGTGAAAGTGGAAGTGCTTGCATCCAACTCACAGAGCGTGTAGTTGTGCATACGGTTTAGAGGTTTGCTGCACAATCCACACATCTGATGCTTGTAGACTCCGAATATCTCAAAATTCAAAATATTGAACATGTCAAACTGAATGGTGGCACTCAGTTTGGTGCACTCGATAATCAACAGGTTTTGTTCGTTGAGTTCCACGCTAAATTGGCAAATGAAGGATTATTTAGTAGATGATAAACTGTGCGTTCTTTGGCGACACTTACCGGAATACATAATCGCTGTCGTCGACTGGCCATTGATATGGCTTCTGGCGCACATCAATCGGTGTTTGTGCCTCATTCAGATAGATAAAGACCGGCGTCTCATCCAACTGGCTGCTGTTGCCGGCACGCGAACGGAAATTGAAATAGTTCTGGCCAATGTGTACACGCAGTCCGTAGTTGCTGGCCAGGCTGCCGCCATTGGGCGGTGGTGTAAGGAACACAGCCATTTGTGGTAGTGGCGAACAGTCTGCTACCAGCAGCGTCAGACAATCCGGCTGTGTGACAATCTCACCCAAATTGATCAGATAGTCATCAAAGGAGTTGATCATGCCATTGATCACCGAACAGGAACGCTTCAGGCCCGAATCGAAGGCCAACTCGTGAGACGTATCGAACTTGGAGTCCAGTTTGTACAGGAATGGTATGTGATAGATGCGCCAATTGACCCCATTGACCTCCACATTCAACCAGAAGTGATCGTGCGGCGTGTGCATGGTGATGTTAATCTGCTGACTCATATGCAGACTATCCACCTTATGGGCAGACAGAGCGGACACCAAGTGATCCAGCCGTGTCGACCACAACTCAAACCAGGCAGGCATCTAAAATATATATATCAACTTATCATTCAGCTTCATATCGGTTTAGCTTCAACATTACATTATTAAACTTTAGATCCATGTCATACTGTGTTATGGCTGTGAAGTTCTCAAAATTACTACGTTTGCAGTACTTGGATGTGGGTATGGGCGAGAACTTGAGCACCTCCTTGGGACAGAAATCGGTGTCCGTTAGCGAGATCTTGTCCGAGCGCAGAAAAGCTCGAGCATGCTCCGATGGCTGCAAAAGGAAATTTATATATAAATTTACTATATATACTTTACTGCATTCGAGTTGCAATTGGTAGTACTTACGCCTGCGCGTGCTGCAAACTGCACTTTGGACTCACTCTCCGGACATTCGTCGTCCTCGGCGGCCAGGCCAAAGACCACATAACCGTTGAGTGTGTGCGGGCGTTTGGTGAAGACAAGTGGTTCATAGGTCAACTTGGAGCAGGCCTACAATCAAAGGAAAGACAGAGATAGAGAGAGAGAGTGAGAGATACAGACTGAGAAGTCAACAACGTCAAGTGCACTCATTAGCCAACCTGCACCCTGTATATACTATTTGGTGTGTAAACAATGCTGAGCACATAACTAGAAGCAGTTGTTAAAATAGTGAATTATTTTTTTTATTTTATTTTAATAATGAAAAACCCGTATGTTACTGTTAAGTTTTATTTAGAGCGAAAAAAATAAAAATCATTTTTAATCATTATTTTTGAAATTTTTTTAATATATATTATGTAATTTTTAAAAATACTTAACCATAATGATTATTTAAAAGAATTTGATAAAAATCAGAAAAATTTAAAAATCATTTCAGAAATGCATATATAATTAAATATTATATAATTTTTGTACACTAATATATTTCTAGGACCGTTCAAGTGAATGATTTTTTTTTTAGAATCAAATAAATTATCATTATAAAATTTAAATTAAAAAGGTTACAAATTTTTCATATAATTACTCAAAAATAATGATTATTTTTAAAGAATTCGATAAAAATCAGAAATTTAAAAATCATTTCAGAAATGCATATTGAATAATAATAATAATAATTTTGGTACACTAGATATATTTCTAGGTTCGTTGCAAGTGAATGATTTTTATATTTAAAAATAAATAAATAATCATTATTTACGGTCCCTGATAAAATCAAATAACTAAATATTTGCTAAAAAAGCTACTTTCGCTTTAAGGAAAAAGGTCACAAAATTTTTATATTAATTGTTTAAAAATTTTTGATAATCAAGACTACTTGTATATGCCTGATAATTTGAATCTATTTATATGCCTATTTGTGTGCAATGCACACAGTATATGCGTTAGTTGTTTTTTTGGGTGGGTTTAATGTGGTGAGCCAGTTTGGACGGGGCTCAGATTACCATGACAAAACGCCAAGAACGCAAAGCAAGGCACAAAGACAACCACAACAACTGTGGCAACGATTAGACGTACACATATCCTGGTTGCCTGTCGTCGGCTCTGTTACGGTGTCCATCCGTCTGTCTGTCTGACTCAGTTGTCAGTCAGTCCGTCTGAGCATTGTGTCTGCGTGCCACTTTATTACACAAGAGCAGGTATTGTGTGAAGGAGAAACAGAGGGATGGGAGTAACTGCAGCACCACTCACAGCTCACTCGCACACTTGAGCCCACCACAAATTGTGGTGCTGTCGTCGTCCCACATTCACCTTTCGTTTCATGTCGTTTCGTGTCGCCTCGTGTCTGAGATGGCTTGGTGCTTAACGTCGTCAGTTTGATCAATATGTTTCGGTCAGGTTACAGGATTAGAAGGCAGTCAGCTACGAATAGTTTCAGACGCATTTCTCCCATTGGAAAATTGGAAAGTAGAAAATTCGGTTTTTTCGTGTTTTTTTTTTTGAAGAAAAATCCTATCTAGAAATAAAGTAGCCTTTGTGTGTGTGTCGGTGAATCTTGTCAATTTCGACATTAGTTCTGAGCAATACATTAGTTACTTTTGTTATTAAATTTTTGGTTAATTTCAAATACTATAAAGATGACATCGGTAAGCGGAAACTCCTATCCAACACCAAAGAGTAGTGCAGTTTCTCAAACCATATACCATACTCCCTCCATTTAGATTGAATCCAAACGCGTGCAATATCGCAAGTATCTGGAACGTGCCGGAGTTATTGATGCACTTAGCAAGGCTCTAATTAAACTCTACGAGGAACAGAATAAGCCCGAAGATGCTATACGATTTGTGCGCAAGTTCATGTGCGAAAGTTGCCCAGATGATGCCCAGTATGATGTGATGAAGAATGATCTGGAGGAGGCCAAGACAACAATTTCGCGTTTGGAACAGGAACTGGAGCGTCTGCGTGGACAAATGTAAGTTGTTTGTGGCTCATGTTGCTCACAAAACTCATACCGTTAGGCTTTCAGCAAACACAAAATACGAACCATTGGTATTGGTTAGGGTTATTATACCCTCTGAGGGGTATATTGGGTTTGTCAGAAGTATGTAACAGGCAGAAGGAGGCGTGGCAGACCTATGATATGATATATATTCTTGATCAGCATCAACAGCCGAGTCGATATAGCCATGTCCGTCTGTCCATCTGTCTATCTGTCCGTATGCACGAAAGGACCTCAGAGATGGTAAGAGCTACAAGTTCAAACTTGGTCAGTTTCAACCACATATTTAGTTAGTCAATACAAGAATCTTTTTTTTTTTGATGCCACACCCCATTAGCCCACAATTAGCGTAAAACCAGACATATCTCGTAAAAAATACATGTTTTTGGCGAATATCTCGGTAACTATAACACCTAGGGTCACCAATTTTGGCATGCAGGTTACCAGATGCAATATAAAGACAATGCCATCAAAATTTTTTGAATGCCACGCCTTCTTCGCCCACCAAAAGTACAATTGCGTTGTAACTTTGCATGCCGCTGGCTCACTTATTTCTTAACGTATAGTTTTGTAACTCAGCATATACTTGGAGACAAATAATATCAAACGATTTTGAAAATTTCGTCAAAATCGGACTATAATTAAAAAAGTTTGTCATATAAACTTAAATTTTTATCGCAATAGCAGTGCACTGCTTTCGTTTACGCTGCAGTATTTACAAGCAGTGCTTGTGTGTATAAAATTTACACAGTGCACTGCTTGTAAGCAGTCCAAAATGAACTCATATAATTGGAAACGAAGCTCAGAGAGTATTACACGGTCGGCATGCCCGACTGACATTTTCTTTCTTGTTATATTCTACAAAAGTATTCCTTAACTCTTTTGACTTGCAGCAAGAAATCTCCGGAAGAGTACCAGGAACTCACAATGGCTGGCTACAAATCGCTCATCGATGACGAGGAACATGTTAGCTCTTTGTTGCGTAAATACCTGACACCTGAACTGCTGGAGGAATATATGTTGGTGACGACATCTCCGCCCGTGGAAGCCTATCTCTATGATTGTGCCGTTTCGGGTTTCGAGCATCACGACTCCCATGTGGGCATCTATGCCGCCGATCCGGAGAGCTATGATGTTTTCAACAAGCTCTTCGATCCGATCATTAAGGAATATCATGGACAGGAGGAAAACGAAAGCGATGTGCTCCAGAAGGACATCGACTGGGGCAATGTGGATGAAATTGAGAATCTTGATGCGGAACGCAAATACATACTCTCGGCACGTATACGGATTGCTCGCAACATTGAGGGTTATCCCTTCTTCCCAAAACTGACGGAGAAGCAGCTCATCGAGGTGGAGGATAAAGTGCGCGCCGCCACTGAGTCCATGGATGGGGAACTAATTGGCACCTATATGACCCTGGCGGACATTGACTCGGAAACCCAACAGGAGATGGTTAAGCGTCACATTCTCTTCCAGCGTGGAGATCGCTTTCTCCAGACCGCCGGTTGCTTCCGCTTCTGGCCAACCGGTCGCGGTGTCTATCACAATCCTGCCGAGACATTTTTAATTTGGGTCAACGAGGAGGATCATCTGCGCATCATATCGATGGCACAATGCGGCGATCTGGGCGATGTCTATCAGCGTCTGGTCAACGGCATATCAGAGCTGGAGAAGAGTCTAACCTTTGGGCGCCATCAAAGCTATGGCAACCTCAGCGCTTGTCCCACCAATTTGGGCACCACCCTACGTGCCTCGGTCCACATTCGTCTGCCCCTGTTGAGCAAGGACGAGGAGCGTCTAAAGGCCATGGCAGAGGAACTGTCGCTACAGATCCGAGGCACTGGCGGCGAAAATACCGCCATTGAGGATGGCGTCATGGACATCTCGAATAAGCGTCGTCTGGGCTACACCGAGTTCGAACTAGTTAAGTCTCTGCAGGATGGCATTGTGGCTCTAATCAACGCGGAGGAGGAACTCGAGATCGCTGGACAGGAGGGTTAGAATCTCGTGCTAACAACCCACCAAAAAAAACGACATAAGAAAAGCAAGTGTGAATGGATACTGAATGTGCAAGTGCTCAACATGGAGGCACTACCAAAAAAAAAATTGAATTAAGTCCCATTAAGACATTGTTTAAATTTAGACAAATATTTCATTAAATCAATTTTAGATCCCTTAAAATTGTGTCTAAATTGTTTAAAAATTGAACCGGCTTTAAGGGATATATATTTGGTTTTATTTCAAATCTGTCTCCCAGTTTATATATTTTTTTAAATCCGATCCTTATATCTTAGGATTTGCACTCATCTTCCAGTTAAGTCCCATTAAGACATTGTTTAAATTTAGACAAATATTTCATTAAATCAATTTTAGATCCCTTAAAAATTATGTCTAAATTTTATAAACATTGTGCCGACTTTAAGGGATATATATTTGGTTTCCTTTCAAATCTATCTCCCAATTTAAATATTCTTTAAAGCCTATCCTTATATCTCATTCCAATTCGTCTTCCAATCAAGTCCCATTAAGACATTGTTTAAATTTAGACAAATATTTCTTTAAATCAATTTTAGATCCCTTATTAGCATACCGTCCTTCAAAATCTGTCTAAATTGGGATATATTCTATCCTTAAATCCTCTCCTTATATCCTAAGATTTCGTTGTCGCCTCAAAAATGGTTTCTACTCACCTTCCAATCCTCCTCATCGTCGTCCTTTGAATTACGCTGCACCTTTCCGGTTACCTTGAACCAATTGGACTTGGTCGAGGTCTGCACATCCAAGAGAACATTCCACTTGTGTAGAGAATCCACATTGTGTGTCTCATCCGCATGCTGCAGAGTGAAACCGATCTTTTTGCCCTTTAGCTCCGATGTCTTGAGCACATCTTCAACGCACATGTCGCCATCAATCTGTGAACGAGAGAAAATACAGATATAAGATAAGATAATGACTCAACTGATCATAGATCGATCTTACCCTAGTGGCATTCTCATTGTACATGAGCAATGTAAAGTTCCGATCGTGACCCAAATGTATGGAGCTCAGTTGTGTGAAGCCAAAGATGTACATCATCAGACTGACGATCATGTTGCGAGAGAATCCACTGCAAGTATAAATAAAGGAAATAAAATAGTTGTAGGATCAGTAATGCAAAACGATCTACTTCTCTATGAACTCGGACTTGAGCAGCATGCCCCGAAATTTGATTAGTTCATTTAGGTTCATGTTGACTTTCAGTTTGACACCCAAGTCTGGGAGGGCATAGCTAAACGGTTGAACCTACAGGGAATTGGGTAAAGGATCACAACTACTGGACTACAAACTCAATACAAATTACCACTTCGATTCCACGCTCTGGATACATAATCTCCTCGAAGGGTGCTGCGGCTGTCTTGGTCACCAGACCTCGGGTTGAGGTCACCGCTCGAGATTTGAAGGACAGGCCACTGGTGAGATTCTGTGGCCGTGTGAAGGAATAGCCGACACAACGACCGCTTGCATTAAGAGTCAACTCACTGCTAAAGGGTATGTAGATGAGGAATCCCTGCTCCCGATTAATCTCATGGTCCAAATTGAGAAACGGGTTATAACTGCGACTGCGCACCGAGGCGTATGAGGAATAACGAGCATCGATCTCCAGTGTGTGCTTGGAACCCGGCGGCGTGCGATGCTCGGTGATATTGCCACGCAGCGAGGTGAGCACCGTTGTCTGCAGCAGCACATCCGAGGGTGTACCCAACACCGTGGGCACCGAGTACTTGTTCATGAAGGGCCAACGAACTGTCTGCATATTGATGTGGCTATCCGTACGTATCAGCAATTGCAAACGATCCAAAACTAAATGAGAATTTAAAAGAGAGTTAGATTATTAGATTATAAAGCATACTGATTGCACTCACTGTTGTCATAGGTCAGCTGCTGGAACATGCGATGGTTCAGATAATAGGATAACACAGTCTTTCCCTCCATTTGCAGTATGAACTCAATGTGCAGATTCTTTGATACAACAATTGGTGCCTTAAGCATGTCCAGCAATGTCTTAATGTGGCCAAAGTTAAAGGTATCGCTGCCATTCGCTTTGGACTGCATTGTTTGCCAAATGGCATCAGGCAGACCCCGCGCCTTGATATAAAGCTATGGATAAATAGGAGGAAATAGTATAGGAGAGTAAGTAAAAGTGTTAAGCCTGAGAATCTTGGCTAACTCACCGCTAATTGTCCTGTAAATTTACCCAACGCTTCGGTATCAAACTTGAAATAGGCCACCACAGGCATATCAGACTTGGGATCGCCTACAAGGAAGGTTTGCAACATGGCACCAATACCGAATTTGGAATCACGATAATCGAATATATAATTGCCAGTCACCCAATAGCGTGGCTCTGGTTTCTGCGGCAAATGACGATGCATATAAGATAGCAGACGACGACTGTAAAGTAAATAGATAAGATTGATCATGGGGTAAGATCACATGATCCAACACTTACAGATGCTGATAGCAGGGATATGTTGTCTCCGATATGCTAGTGACTGTTGTGCGATAATAGTTGATCAGATGCGGATCAGTTTCACTTTGAATGATGCGATGAATGCTGATCAATCTGGCTGCCGTTGGATTCGAGATCAATAACAAGGTGACAGCAGCTACTCTCAGCTCCAGACTGGCATTGCGTGACTCAAAGATGGGCCAATAGATCTCGTAAATGCGTTCGGCACGCTTATCGGCCAAGGCAAGTGTGGTCCAAGCGGCCATAAACCTTAGATCCTCATTGCCCTCCCCCAAAACGATCGGCTCCAGATAGCTGGCCACATTTCCCAGCTGCAGATTACTCAAGCCCTGCAGATACAGCATTTTCTGCTCATAGTCACGATCGTCTAGTTGGAGAAATAGTTTTAAATATAAAGTAAATATATAATGATTGGATAAAGACTTACTCAAATAGAGATTGAAATACTTTTGCACATATTCCTCAAACTGATCCTTGTCAATGCCACGTGCCACATAAACGTTATAGACGAGTGTGGCAAAGCTTAAGATCGCCGCCTGCCTAACATCGATGCGATCTGGACCAATGGTTAGGAATACCTCGCACTCTTTAACCAGCTCCGCGGACAATTCAAAGATGTGAAATGGCATTGGAATGAGCAGTTGGACAGCAATGGGTGACTTGATCACTTGGGACTTTTCCACCACAAGATACCGTGTGAGAAATACAGAGGCCTTGGTACCAATCCGGGGTATGATCTCGTGGAATATATTCCTAATCGTTTCCTGTCGATACGATGTGCCGATATCCACTTCCGTATACAATTTCTTTAACGATTCAAAATCCATTTCACTCAACAGCTTTATCACATCCGACAGTGTCGAGTCGTAGGGTTCGTTGAATTTAAAGTCCGTACTCTCCAGGGCCTCGGCCAGATTATCGAGTAGTCCACCTGCAGCTGAAATCAAAGTCTCCTGTTGTTGGGGACTACGTCCACCCGTAGGATCGTTTATTTCCAACGGTTGTAGCTGCAAACTTGAGATTTCCGTAGCCATAGATGTCTCAATATCAATGGCATTATCAATCGGAGTTTCATTTTGAAAATTGAGCAAGAGTCTAGAAAAGAAAGAGATATACTTTTAGCTAATTATCCAAAAAGAGAGACAAGCTTACTCAGAGTTTATGTATTGGGCTTCACCCGTTGACTCAAAGGTGTGGATGAGGGTGGTGCCCTTGGCATGGGCCATGCTCAGAAAGTATCCGGTCTCATTGTGCGGCAGTATGCCATAGATGGCCTCATTGCCAATGATCACGCTCTTCTGGTGATCAAATTCACAAGTATTGGGTGGCACATTGCTGCGGGTCACATGAACCGCTTCGGAGTAGGGAACACAGGTCATTAGCTCTGGAGTCTTGCGTATGGATATATAGTTGGTCTTATTGGATACAAAGTACTCCGTCTGGCATTTGCCGTGTATGCCGGTCTGAAAAAGAAAATCCACCATGAAAATTAAGATCATTTTGTTTACTGCTGAATTCTTCACCTCATCCACAACAAAGGCGCCACCGGAGCTCATTTGAAACTGCAATGTGCTGGCAATGGCACGCTTGAAATTCATCGACCATATGGGATCACCTTCCTTAAAGACCAGATGCGAAATTGTGCCAGTTTCGTTGAGAACAATCTTAAAGGGTTTATATGGCGGATACATTTCCTTGTTCTGCAGAAACTTCTCCCCAGAATTATTTAGTGTTAAATCGTCAATGACAAGCTAAATTGCGAATAAGAGGAATACAATATGTTAATGTTGATAAGCCGATTTGTATACAGTAAATATGTAGGTGTCGGGAAATCCCATAATCCGCTGTAATCGTTAATCTTTAATCTGCGTCGACAGTGCGAGTTTATCGTAATTAGTCAGCTGAATATAATACTATATTGTATGTATACGAAATTAAGCGTATTACATATGCCAAACATATGTCTATGTCTATTGATAAGAAAAGCGCCGCTTTCAAATCTCCCTGCTTCCCATTCTCGTTGCCGCAGTCAAAACATTCTAAACTGATTACGACGCGAATGTACATACATATATTTGATTGTATTCTATGTACATACATATATTATATATATAGTATATATATATTCGTATATATGTAACATAACGTACATATTATCTGTTGCGCTTTCAATGAAAGAAGTTCACAGTCGAGTTCAGTTCATTGTGCACTACTGGCACTGTGAAAGGTTAAATTGTTTTTAATTCATCTGCGAATTCTTCTGCAAAATACAACAAAATATCAGAAAAAGCAAAAAAAAAAAAATAATAATAAAAAACTCTAGCTGGGGAAGTTCTCATGTACAGCGACTGCTTCACATGCAATGCTCACTTTCTTTATTAAATTGTTCAAATTGATCATGAAATCAATCAATTTAATTCGATATCGTGTGATTTTCAATTGACCACCAATAAATAGACACTTGCCCAGCTGGCTATAAGGTTTGCTTTTATAGTGTACGTATATAGAAGTCTAAGTAGTGAAAGTTTTATAATAACTATGCAAAACTACATAAAACTCCAATCTGCTATTTTATTCCAAAATTTTAATAGAAATTTGTGTATATTATGCCTATCTACCTATATTAAAGACAAGATCTAAGAAGTCGAAATCTCAAATCCACTTACCGCTGCGGCCATTGTCAGGTTGCTTTGTCGTTGTAGGGTTAGTTTACCACGGACAATCCAACCCGTGGTTGGTGGAGACGGACGTCCTTCGTCCTGGGGCTTTGAGCCGACAAGAACGTTGCCCACATATTCGTAAAGCATTTGCTTGTTGGGGCCAATAAAGTTAAACGAATGACCGACATCGATTATTAAAAATAGAACTGAAAATTGGAAATTATGTTTAACATTTGCAATTCACACATACAAATTCTCAAGAACAACAAGTGATTTTCGGGGGCAACAGCATTCAATAAACTTTATCAATTGAATTTTGTCTATATAAATATATGAACATTGTACATATTTAATATATATGTTTGTTTGTTCTTATGTACATAGATTATGCATGTGGTCAACTTTATAATCAATATTATTTTTATGTATTCGTAAATAAATACATATATTTTGGTTTATTATTTTTTTTTTATTTTCTTAATTAATTTTTGTTTTCTTATTTCATTGAGTGTTATTCAATGAAACATTACGTCATGTTCCTGAATTAATTCTTGATATGGTACTTTGGGTTTATCAATTAGGTTATTTTTTACTTTCTACGTACACACAAACACGGAACACTTCAGTCGCCGCATGATTTACGGAATAATTATTTCGGTATTTATGGCGATTTTGTAACGATTTTGAGATCGCCTGCAGTATTATAAATATATATACTGTATACTGTATAAAATGTATAAGTAAATGAAATTGAAAATATTCAATCAAAGAAACCGCCGATTTTCTTTATCACCAACGTATGTATATTTGCCGGACACTTTCCAAATTCCACGTCTGCTTAGCTCGCGATCCGCACTCGAACTGAAGCTCTAGCTCTTGAGCTCAAGCCGACGCTCTTGTCTTGGCTGGAGAGCGGTTCTTACTGATAAGCAACCGTCTCAGACTTAGATCGATTCTAAGAGCAACTCAGCTCTCTTAAATTGGAAGTAAAGAGCTAAAAATGCCATAGGAAATTATAAAAATTAGAATTATATGTTTATTATTACAATACGTATTACAATAATATAGACAAAAACTAGGACTCTGATAAGCTTCCACAAATCACATCGTATAACAAAAATAATCGAAATTATGCTTAATATCTATTAGGTCTTTCTATTGCCAAATCCTAACGAGCCCCTCCATGCGCATGTCCCGCTCTAAATGTTGTGCCGCTACCCGCGGTAGAGGGACGTTCTGCTGTTCCAGTCGTAGAACCACCACCCAATGAAGACGTAGAGGAGTCTGCGTTCTCACTGGAGCTCTGCTCAGCGTCCAGATTCTTCTGCTGCTGCAGCCACATGTCCGCATAGACGCTATCCTCTCGCTGCAGCAATTGGTCGTGTCTGCCACGCTCCACAATGCTGCCCTCCTTCAAGACCAAAATCTCATCGGCGTGTATGATCGTGGACAGGCGATGTGCCACAATAATGGTCGTTCGATTGGCACAGACACGGGCCAATGCCGCCTGTATGTTGCGCTCTGTATGCGTGTCCAGCGCCGAGGTAGCCTCATCCAGTAGCACAATAATCGGGGACTTTAGCAGTGTCCTGGCGATGGCGACACGTTGCTTTTCACCGCCACTCAAACGCAATCCTCTCTCACCCACTTTGGTGTCGTAGCTTTCGGGGAATCCAAGGATTCTGTCGTGTATGTCCGCTGAGCGGGCTGCCTCATAAACGGCATCGGCTGTTGATCCTATCTTAGCATACTCAATGTTATAATAAATAGTATTGTTGAATAGCACCGTATCCTGAGGTACAACACCTGCAAAATTCAAAAGTTTAGTAAACATTCAAGCTTAAAGAGTATGTAGCTTGTTTACCAATTGCCTTGCGTAGACTCTGCTGTTGCACCAATTTGATGTTTTGTCCATCAATTGATATCGCACCCGTTTGCACATCGTAGAAACGGAAGAGCAGACGCATTATCGTACTTTTGCCAGCGCCAGATGGACCTACAATAGCCACAGTCTTTCCGGCCGGTACCGAAAAGCTGATATTTCGCAGCACTGTCTTCTCGGGCGAATAACCGAAAGTGACGTTTGAGAATTCAATGCCACCGCCAGCTGTCAGCAGTGGTGCACTGCCAGGAGCATCGACGATTTCCTCATCCTCTCGCAACAATTCAAACATATTCTCCATATCTACAAAGTTCTTTTGTATAGCACGATAGTAGGTGCCAAACCAATTCAGAGGCATATACAGATCCATGAGGTATGTGGAGAAGAGGACAAAGTCACCCACCGTCAAAGTCTGATGATGCACCACCAAATAGACGCAGAGCAATGAACCAGCCAGCAGACCCAGACAGAGTATGACGTTCTGTGCTGTGTTCAGCAGATTCAACGTGACCATTGATAGAAATTCCTCCTTCTGATACTTGAGTATAGCCTCTCTGTAGCAATCGACCTCATAGCCCTCGGCTCCATAGTATTTGACAGTCTCAAAGTTAAGCAGTGAGTCTACACTGCGAGCACGTTGCTCATTATCCGCGAGATTCATGCGTCTTTGGTACTTGGTGCGCCATTCGGTTATGGCTATGGTGGAAGCTATAAAAAGGATAACAAGATATGTAGTTAAAATATACAAATTCGATAAATTGAACTTACCTATGTACAAAAACATGGTTAGAAACACGATTAGGCCGAACCACCAGTTGAAAGCGTAAATAAAGAAGACAACAGCCACAATCAAATCCAGTATAGTGGGAGTTATAGAGAACACAATATAGTTGAGAAGATTGTTAATGGAATCTGTGCCTCGATCCATAATGCGCAACACTTCGCCCGTCTTGCGTTGCAGATGCCAACGCAGAGACAGCTGATGCAAATGCCGGAATAGATCGATTTCAATCTCCCGGGTCGTATACTGTTGCACCCGAATCCAGAGAAAAGTTCGCAGATTATTGAACAGACCCATGCCGCCTGTGCCGCCGCCTTGTAGAAATGATAGCGCCACATAAATAAGCACAAAGTCCCAACGGAATTCGACTGGCTCAATAGTTAAGCTATCCACTAAAGAAGAAAACGAGAGAAAGAGAGAGAGATATCAGTATTACAATGTCTAATCACAATAGAGATAACATGACCTACCCAACAGCTTGCGATAAATGGGCAGAAACAGTTTAATGACACGACCCGCGACGAGCAGCATAATGCAGACAACAACAGCAAGTTGCAACAATGCATCCTTTTTGGGCCACAGATATGGGAAAAGAGTACGCAGCTTGCGCCAACCATTACGAAAGGCAGACCCACTTGGCACATTGCCCGTGGTTGACTCATCCAGCAGTGGCTGGTGTGGATTATAGGGCGCCATTATGCCTGGCGCCTTCAGGCCAAGCACAAAGATAAGCAGCGAGCATAGGAAGCGGGTAACAAACATGCCCATCTCGATTTCATCTCTGTTGCTGTTTAAATTGGCAAAAAAATAAATGATGTGAGTAGATGTTATAGATAAATAGCAGTGTACAAAGGTGGATGAATAAACTATTTGACTATTGACTATGACGCCCCTAAACTAAATTAGCAGAATACGCTGCGGTCAGATGGACTGTAAAATACCCTATACTTATTGTGGAGTAAATGTAACTCATGAAATGAGTTGAAAGATAAACAATAAAACGTTGCAGTGTTATTAAACAAAGAAACATTCTATGGAATAGTAAAATGGATTAATTCAACTGCTACATAAATTACTAAACCCATTTAGAAATTATGTTAAATACAAAGTCTAAGACTATAAAACACCTAAAAAATTGCCATTAGACATTAATTTCTTTTTAACTCTCTAACTCAATAGTTTGGAAAACAGAGTAAAGCTAAACATACGTCTTTAAATGGAACCACCAGTCTTCGTGATCCAAGTTCACAATAGCGAGTGCTTCATTGATCAGTGCCAAAGTCCAAAAGAGCAACAAAATGAGGCCATGCCCACGTGTTGGAACCGAAGGCAGTTGATAGTGACGCTCCTTCAAGATGAGGCAGATACAAAATGGATACGAAAAGCACACAACACAAGTGTAAAATATCTGCAAATAATAAAATATAAATTTAGTTATGAAATGTCATCTTAAACGCACTACTCACCATATAACCATAAACCGTGCTGCCGGCATAGATGCGAGCATTTAGAAAGAAACGCAGTAGTGCCAGTATGGGTACAAAGAGGAGCAGAAACAGTTGCACTGCATACAGGCGAGACTTGGAGATCTGTGTGGGATCCGTGGGTGTGGCATATTTGCGATACATAAGCAGTTGGATGCCACCAAAGAGAAGCAGGAAGCCACCACAGACCGCTGGTCCCACTGTGTCCATAAAGCAGTGCGAGATGCCATGCTTGGTCCAAATCTCGTTGAACGTCACGTTCGGCGGACAGTACAACATGTTGCTGGCCCTACAAATAATCAAATGCAATGTAATTGATTAAATCCATAACAACTTATCGAAATTGAGACCTTAAATGTCACAAAAGGCGTGCGCAAAATGTGATAATTGTGTTATGATAATACCGCTGCGTTGCCTTCGGGTGCAGACAGGAAAGATAGTGTGAAAAAATGGTGTTGCGAGCAACATATGACTACTTACTTTATAGATAAAACTCAATTATATATATAATAGTTTATCTACGTAGTTAATTAGCAGCTACATATTATGTGTATTTTATAAATAATTGCGAACAGTTTTCCGGCTATTTCACAATGTCTATTGTCACAAAAAGTCACCGAAATAATCAGTTTAAATTAAGTGATAAAATTGTCTATGCTTAGGAGTTACTAATCCATCAGGTTCCAAAACACAAAAACGAAACTTGCAAATCATTCCAAAGTATTATTTATGCATTTTGTATTGTAATTATGCAATTTAAATTTTCATTTGTTTTGTGATAACATTTAGTGTTTTAGTTTCTGGAATTCTTTGTTAGTTGCACTCACCTTTGTTTACGCAAAGCGTAATTTACCAAAAACAGTTGTGTAAAATACTATATTTAATTTAAAGCCAAATGGTTTAATGTACAATAAGCACTGCGGCTCTATTTATTTACAAGTCAAAACTGCAATTGTATTACTCACTTTGGCACTGTTAAACTCAAAATGGCACTGCCAAATTTTAATATATCGATAGACTTATCGGTATCGATATGAGAAACAAGGCTAGTATGCAGTTGCTTTTCTCAGGTCTAATAACCGTCACAACTATTTAAAAAAAATTTCATTTATTAAATTGTAGTTTACTAACTGAGCCCTATTTGAGCTTCAAGCCATTTAAAAGTTTGTTCTTTAAGTCAATAAAAAGTGACATTTTGTAAATAAATATTTATTCAAGAAAATTCATAAATCGGTTGATTTCTTTTGTTTTTAATACTTGAAATAACGTATATAATTAACTATCTTAGAGCTAAACTAAATTAAAAATCAGTTAAACGAGCTTCTGAGTTTGTCACTGAATATACTAGGTGCCAGGAACGAATCTATTGGAGTCAAAAACTACATTTGAACAATTCACTAAAGTCTTGAAATTATTACATATGTATATATACTACTTATATAAACCTATTTACACTATATGGAGTTTTAAAAGTCAAAAGCTAGCTAAAGATTTCGTTACTTATTTTTAACATTTTCTATACGCTACAAGCGCTACAAATTTCAATTAATATACAATTTTCAAATTTGATTAACTCTCATTTAGCTAAAAAGTATATATAGTAATAGTATAAGGTCGGTTCCAGGTCTCAATATTATGTAACTTGAGATGGAAATGTTTTCTCGCAGATTCAAAGAGTGTGGAAACATTTCTAAATATATACATACATATTTCTTTTCTATATACTAAATTGTTCAACTTGGATTTAAATTATTATCACAAACAAGTACATTTAATATGCATCACTACGAGTAGGTACTAGATGAAGAAGAAGAATTAGAATATCTGCATGAGTCTCAAGTGTGTTGTATATGTTTACAGCTATGAATTGATTTTGGCTAACAGCGGCTGTGTCACAGCACTCTTGCCGGCTCCACGAGTCGTCACAGAACGTGGACAGTCCTCCGCTAAGGCGAGCTCATGGGCGTGGCCATGACTATTCGAGACAGTTGCATTCTTGGCCAGCAGCTGCTTGTAGTTCTTGACTAGATAGCCATATGTATTGTCGCCGCTGAGGCTTGGAATGTTTTGATTACTACCGCTGCACCGCTCCAAATTGAGTGCAGCTGCTGCTGCTGCTGCTGCTTCAGCTGGCAGCGCTGCTGTCTTGCTGCTGTTGATTAGCGGCGTCTCATCGCAGTCGGCAAACTTGATGCGCTGCCCACTGCCCATGCTGCCAGTTTCAGGCGCGGCAGAGGCAGTGCTGCGACTGCTCTTCAGCAGCGTTGAGATCGTGGGCGATGGCTTTAGTCGACTTCTGCTGCTGCTGCTGCTGTGCGGCGTCGGCTGCAGAATGCCGCTTAGATTGGAATTGGAGTTGGCGTGGCCGTGGGCGTGGACGGACTGCTGGCAGAGGCTGCTTGTGTGCGTCTTGAGGGCACCGCTTAGCGGTAGACGGAAGTGCGCCAGTTCCCAGTTGTCCTGCTCGTTGTCCGCCTCAATGCCGCGCAGGGAGCGACTGCCGTAGATATCACACTGATGCGGTGCAGCATCCAAATAGCAATTGTTGGTGTCAGTCTTGTGCTCGAAGCAGTTGCCATTCAGCTTGGGCGAACTGGAGCTAATCTTGCGCTTAATGCGCAGATTGGGTGAGCTATTCTTATCTGATAATAGCGCTATTGCTGGCACTGTCACTTGGGTTGGCGGCGCCGCCGCCGTCGCTGCTGCCGCGCCCAGCTCTGAGTATTGTTTGTAGATGGTCTGTGGTGGCTGACGGTGCGGCTGTTTTAGCGAGGAGCGGCGACTTAGCATAATTTTGCTGGGCGACACCAGAGCATCGGGTTTGGGCACCTCCCCCTCCAGCCAGTAGGTCAGCATCTCACCCTTGCCCTTCATGGGCACCAGACCACGGCGTGTTGTCACAAAGCTGCCAAACTCATCGAGGGCCAGCTTGGTGGTCTCACTGATGTGAATCTTGAGTGCCTCTCCATTGGACTCCATGCGAGAGGCGGTGTTCACAGTGTCGCCAAAGAGGCAGTAGCGTGGCATCTTCTGGCCCACCACTCCGGCCACACAGGGACCTGTGTGCAGGCCAATCCGCAGCTTTAGACGATCGTTGGGTCGATGGTGTATCCGGAAATTGTGTACAGCCTCAAGGAGCGCTAGCGCTAGCCGTGCAATTTCCCGGGCATGATAGTTCTCATTGCGTATGGGAAGACCGGAAACTACCATGTAGGCATCACCTATGGTCTCCACCTTGTACACATCAAAGTTCTCCACAATGGCATCGAAACAGGTGTAGAGATCATTGAGAAACTGCACCACCTGCATGGGCGTACTCTCCGCCGAGATGGCGGTGAAGCCAACAATGTCACTGAAGTAGATGGTCACTTGATCAAAGGTCTCGGCCACCACAGGTTGTCCGCTTATCAGCTGAGCGGCCACACTTTGTGGCAACAGTTGGTAGAGCAACTTTTCGCACTTTTTCTTTTCCTCTAGATAGTCTTGGGTTCGCTCCTCGACCAGCTCTTCCAGATTATTGGCGTACATTTCCATGCGTTTCAGTAGATTATCCACAATGTTTCCAGTCTCATTGTCCCTGTTGGCATTATAAGAAATTGCAACCAGATCAAAATTATCAAAGATTTTACACATACTCGTAATTTGGGTAAATTATTGAATTCAAATAAACTGTTGAAATAATTTTATTGAGTTTAATCTATAGGCTAATATTTCGAATTCAGTGGAAACAAAGACTAAATACTATTAAAATATTAAAAAAATTTAACTTACTTGTTGAACTTGCGAATCATGGACTTTAAGGTGTTAAAGTCCGGTCTCTCCAGCGGATCCTCAGCCCAGCAGCGCCTTATGATGCCAATCACATCGGCCTTGGTGTCATCGCACGGCTCTAGTTCGGGGCGAAAGGGTTTGGCCAACAACGATTGCGGTTGATAGTTCTTAACCAGCTCAATGATCTCTGAGAGTGTTATATGATAGATTATGCTATGCTTTAGTTTTCATTTCAAATTCATAGTTTTATATAATATTTATTGTCTATATATGTTTCTTATATTGCAATAAAATCGGACTCTAATGGATCATACTGGATACTATACGTATATGCAGACTTAACGCACCGTTTAACACCACACTAACATTCAGTTAGCTTTAAACATGTCACTGGAATTTCCTTGGCCCTATGTGATGACTGTGAAACCAGTGAAGCGATCGTCAATCTATAAATCTAGTAATGGCAATACTGGCATCTGGTCCCATGATGCCAAAAACTGTCTTTTATTTGGATTGTTTAATGCGCGGGAGGCACAAGCGGAGCACAAGATTCTTAAGCTATTGAAACACAGTCCTCGTGAAACTGGTGGCATTGATAGACCTTTCATTCGAAAAAGAGGTCAGTGCAAAACATATTATCCAGACCCTATTAAATAACCAGCGGTTTTTTTTTAGGACCCACTGATGCAGACATTGTATTTGGAAAATGCGACTGTAATAAGATTTTTTGCAATCGACGTCCTTTTAAATGTGGTTGGGATAAGTCCCGCATCGACTGGCTATGGGACTTGGAGTACTTGGATATTTGGCGGGAGCATGCCAGAAGTAGACAGTTCCCAAAACCAATAGTTCCATCTGTTATTCATTTACGAAGAACTGTTAAATCGAAAACAAAACGTAACGGTTGCTGGAGTTGGTTACGTCACAGTTGTGGTTACGATTCTGATACCGACAGTCTGCAAATTGTCCATAGCACCATTAGTTTATGAATTTTTATATTTTAGATTATGTTTTCAACACTGCACTACACTACACTACACTCGACCCAAAACTAAAATATTCAAAGAAACTCTTGACTCAATTGCACTTGATGCAGCTTTAAACCGCAATTTAATTGTCTATATAAGATATTCCTTTACAATTTGCAGAATCTAGCAAACTGGCAACTGGCAACTGGCAACTGGCAACTGGCAACTGGCAACTGGCAACGGGCAACGAGCAACTAACAGTTGGCAGAAAGCAAAAGACAGTCAAGGAGTTAAATCAACTCTGTGTGTAATTTGATGAACTTGTCAAGTGGCTGCAACGGGCTGCAGCAATGGCCTCAAAACTTGCGGACCAACTTTTCATAAAATTTAAGTTTACGTTTTTGTGCGAATCTCATTCAAGTTGTATTATCAGTGTTTTTGCGTTATACGAAATGCTTTAACTTTTGTAGATATATCTATATAGACTAAGATATTTGTATTAATTTAATGGTTTTCAGCGTTTTACATTTTAGTTTTAGAATTTAATGACCCATTGGGAATGTTTGTTAATATTATTCAAATAAAAATTCTAAGAATTTAAAAATCTTAGGAAATATTTATACCTATAACTCACAAAAGAACACCTAAACGTCGCTATACAATTAGACACTAAAGATCAAATTTAACGCAGAAATTCATCGATTTCAAATTTGTGTGTTTGTTAGTCTTAAGAACTAAGAATATAGCTAGTTTTTTCGGAAAAAGGCTAGGAAATATGCAGTCTTTTCAATATTTATAGCATACCTTGAGGCGTCTTTTCGCGAACACAGTTGCCCAAATAGAAGGGTCCTTGTCTTGTGGTTATCTCATGCACGATGATGCCAAACGAATAGACATCACCCTTCTGAGTGCCTTCGGGTGTACGATCGTTATCCACCCTCAAAAGTTCGGGAGCGGTCCACAAGAGTTCTTGTTCGGGAAAATGGCAAGAAAATTAACTATGGAAAAACTTTGGAACTGTACAGAAACTTACTCTTCCAGTAGGCGTGACTGTTGCAATTCTCATTATCGCTCTCGATGTCATGGTGAGTGCGTCGCAGACTGTGCAGACCAAAATCTGTGATCTTTAGGACGAAGCGTGAGTCGACGACGCAGTTGGAGGACTTGAGATTGCCATGGGAGCGTATGTCGGAGCTGTGAAGGAACTGCATGCCTCGGACAATGTCATGCATCAGGGACAACTTAAACATCCAGTCCAGTTGGAACTGCTCGTTCTCCAGAATATCCTGCAGCGAACCCTTGGGACAGTATTCGGTGAGCAGGAAACTGCGACGTTGATCCAAACAGGCGCCATAGAACTTGACCAAGTGATCGTGCTGCAGATCCTTCATGCGTTTCAACTCCAACATCAGGCTGCGGGATAATACCGTGTGAACATTTCCCAACTCGATGGACTTGATGGCCACTTTGCTCTTCTTGTACATGCCGACGGGTATAAAGATCTGGCGATCGCCATTAATGGACACCATGTCCTCGGACATGAGCGTGAGTTGGGAGCTCTGTTTGACCAGGGAGTGAAAGGAGCCACGCATGCCATGATCTGCAGCATCCCGGAACATAACATCCTCCAGTGAGACCTTCCAGCTCATTGAATTGATCTCAGCCTCGGCTATATAGTGGCGATATCCAAAGAAGAAGCAGACCGCCATTATGATGATCATAGTGCCCAGAACAATCGAAAGGATCGCATAACCAGGTAATGCTAAAGAGATTAAATAATTAATCAGTATCTGGCAGCGATCTAAAGCCATTAACTTACAGTTATCTGGACAGAGCGATCCATCATAGCCACAAATCGGACGATCGGGCGGTGCCTGATCGCGACCACCAGCCCAATGGATTTCCTTTTCCGACTCAAATTCCAGTCGATTGTGCAGAAAGTGAGCCACAATCTCAAAGCGTCCCGTTGTGGGATTCATATCCAGCAGGGAATACGCGGAGATTCGATCTCCATTTGAATCGATAGTCACATTGCCAGTGATGCCCGTGAAGCTCCTATTCCACATCCTTCTGACAATGTCCGTTCCATTGATGGGTCTACTCAACATAGTCGGATCCTCCCGAATGCTCTCATTGAGGGCATTCGCATAGAGTAGCACACCGTCAAAGAAGGACGTAACAAATGCCGATATTGGCTCATTCTCGCTGAATGTGTAATTATATTTGGCCGAGGCGATGTCTTTGATCTGTAAATGTGTTTTTGATTAGTGGCTACACTGATAAAAATAACTTGGTTTTCAAAACTAACGAAACTCTTATGTTTTAAACAATGAAAATATATTTAGACTTTAGTTATTTTATAACCTCTGAGGGGTATATTGGGCTTGTCAGAAGTAGTACAGGAGAAGGAGGCGTGGTAGACCCCAAAAAGTATATATATTCTTGATCAGCATCAACAGCCGAGTCGATATAGCCATATCTGAGCTCTGCACCCAAGCAACGAAAACAAAAAAAAAGCTACTCCAATTTGAACTCATATAATTGGAAACGAAGCTCAAAGGGTATTACACGATCGGCATGCCCGACTGGCATTTTCTTTTTTGTCATATTTGAAATTTTATAACTTTGGCTATAAAACACTCGCAACAGAGAATTCAAGACCTTCTTTTTGTCAGTGTATCAGCCTTAGTGGTTGCTGAAATCTTAACCCAATCTCGTGGCATGAGTATCTGTGATGTTTTCAACTTAATTGCTTTGGCACCCGTAAAATTCAATTACAACGACGCAACTTGCAAAACACATCGACATCCACATTCACATCAACACACTCTGTAGTGGCAACATGGCAACAGCATTGGCATTGGCCATGTCAGCGATGAGTTTTAGCCAGATTCCGCGCTGAAGTTATTGCTAGCCACATTGACAGCCTTTGCTGTCAGGCAGTAGTCGAGTTGAGAGTCGACTCCGCGTCTGGACTATGGGCGTAGCCCTTAGGGGCTTACGTTGATAACGCAGCATCTGACGGTCCATTTGTCAGCTTGTGGCGACAGAGTTGCGTCAAGCCATGGCTGAGCAAATGTCAATGGGCCTTAAGAACAGGAACAGGAAAATGCGTCTATAGAAATATTCACAGTCGCTGCAATTCGCACATAAATCAAGGACGCGACAATAAGTTAAGAGTCTTAGCCAAGTCGCTTTCAATTCAAAAAGCATCAACAGTAAGTAAATGCTATTAGGCATCGGCTTATTAAATTCTATACTGAAATTTATATTAACTTTAACTTAATAAACTCTTTTCACTCTGCTGGGTAGTCGAAGGATTTTCTTCATGAGCGTTTCCCTTTGCGAACTTTACTTTTTCTTGACTGACAGAACTCTTGAGTCTCAACGCATACAATTTGCCTTGTTTAAGGTAATGCGTTTCTAGTGTCCTGACAACAGAAAAGGCTTGAACTTTCCGAATCTTAATGGCAATGAGTTCCTCCTGAGTGTTAAGAGTCATTAGCTGCTGTCTGGACACAGTCTACTTGCTTATCAGAACTGAAGCAGCACAAACAGGACAGATAGCAATGGAGACCATTACAGAAATCACTTGCGAACGAGTCCAGCCTTGTGGCTCTTCCAAGTGGGCTTACGATTGCTTTTACCTGGACTCTTGTAGCTCGCTGCTGGCCATTAAAGCTGTTATTGTTGTTCTTTTACTACAGATACTTATATGTATATATGCAAAATAGGCAGTGTGTTCAGCACGTGCACTTGCATTGAGTATGCATGAGGGCGGACAAATTCCGCAGGATAACGCTAGACGAGTGTGCTCGACTACAAAGGAACCAAAGGAGCCAAATCGATAGATATATGAGCTTTATAGAGTTCACAAAACAATAATACTCTACATCATTCACTTAGCCTAGGCACAGGACATACATAAAAAGAATTTGGAAAATGCAGACTATCGAAAAAAGAATTGTGAAACAATTTGGATTTCTTTGGTACCTCAATTCCATTACCATGCAAATTTTGTATTTGCGAATTCTTCGTTGCTTCGGGGCACTTGGCCTTCGGACTCACCTCATTGGATACCTTTGTGTAAGCATCGTCATTTGGCTGCTTCGGGGTGACCGTTAACATGGCTGTGTAGGCTTTTTTGGCCCGTTCATTATTAAAGTCCGTATCATTCTTATCATACCAGGGCAGCGACGTCATATATGGCACACTGCAATTAAATAGAGGTTTACAATGTTATTGATGTACTGCTACATACATATATGCTATACTGTAGATAGGTAGGGGAATTCTTATCAGACTGCCATCTGACACTTGCAATTTACAGTTGCGTCTTATCAATGGCGTTGTCTATGCCTAGTCCTCTTATATGCGTCATAAACTATTTATAAATAGAAAATGTAAATTGCAAAACTGAAAATACTATTTGCAGGCTTATCTACCTTATTTGCAACCCTCTCTCCCCCACTTTCTCTTGGTGCGTCTCTCTTGGGAATTAACTTTTATTTAAACCGCTTTGGAAACGCTTGTGTCAACAGACAAACAGCTTGTAGATGGTAAATTGTAAAGCTATTTTTTAATGTTTGTTTCACATATACTTATATATATTTACATATATGTTTTATTTGGTTTCGTACAGAGCGTAGGTGCATGTACTTGTTATCAGTCAAAGTTTATTTGCGTTACCAACTCAATGTGAGCTGTTCTGTGCTAAATCAGCAAATGACATTACACCCAAGTCGTTAATGGATGGTGTTTAGATTATATAGTACCAGCTGAACGAGCACAAATTGGGTATAAGGGTTTAGTAGTAATTATCTAGTCTACTTGAACACTAATTTGTATTCTTAAGATAAATTTAAGTGTGTAGATTAATTTTGCTATCAAAAGTTTGTAAATATCTCAGTTTCTTGCATTTTCTATCACATTTATTGTTTTAATTGTTTTTATTTTTTAAATACAACTTATAAATTGAGTGGAATTTAAAATTTGTTAACAGGAAATTCATTTGCCAATGCAAATACTTGTTTGCATAGAATGTTTCTTTATTAATTCGCATTATTTTACATTGATTACAAAGTTCAGGAAGGTCATGCGATTAGAGTGCAATACTCATGCAAATAATTATTCGATTATTCGCTCGCTGGCATATCCCAATTCCAATCCCAATTCCAATCCCAATCAGGCCTGTTACTATTTGTAAATATTTATTATTCGTTTGCACCCACAGCGAGTGTATTCGTATATTCATAGTAGTACAAAAATAAATATAGTTTTCCCCTACAAAAATAGATGTAAATTATTCACAATGAATTGATCGCAATTTCAATTGCATTTTGAATTCGATTTGTAGTTGATATTAGTTAGAAATAAAATAAGATGAACAGGCTTAAAGGACAACATTCAAGTAATAACCTATATAAAGTATCTAAGTCGTTGAACTGATAAACAATGTACTAATTGTTGCAACCCAAAACTTCATACTCTTGGCCTTGTGAAGGCGGCTGATTTGAATCAAAGAAGCGTTAACACTAAGCGAGTACTGTGTGGGTGTGAGGAAGCAATGACTCAGCTAATTTTGGAGATCCATAATTATACGGCAGCTAAATGTCTAGAAGGGGACACAAGAAGAAGAAGAAGAAGTAACAAAGTGTCTCTAGTTTATTTAAGTTTTTTATTTTTGTTGTTATTGTTGGCCATTAGTGTTGATAATGGTCAAGACAGACATGTGTCGAAAATCGGAATTTCCTCAATTTATAAATAGATATTAATTGTTGACTTGGAGTCGCTTAAAGCTATTTTTGTTGGTAAATTTCATAATTTTTAATAACCTTGGCTAATATGTATGTATTATGCGCACTTTGTAAAGAATATTTAAAGTGCGCGTGTTTGGCAAAGTGAAAGGCCACAAACTGTAGCGATTGCTATAAATGATCAGTTTCATTGATTGTTGTTATAATTATTGTTATTATTACTGCTGTTGTTGTTGTTTTTCTTGTTGTTGTTGCTTGCTGAGTAACTTATATATTTATTTTGTACTCGTCGCTGTTGTTGTTGTTGTTGTTGTACTCACCGCGAAAATAATTCAATATTGATGAAAACATATTCACCGCTATCGATCATATTCAACTCCTCGGCTGTCAGCATAATTTGACGTATAGACTGCGGATCGGCGCACATAATGACAACTGCAAAATAAATCAAATACAATATATATAAAGAGAATTGTTATAAAAAAAGGTGATAGTTAAGCAAACTGTGAATTTCAGTTAGCAGCTTCAGCTTCAACATACATGTTCGTATTGCTAACTTTTGTTCCATCATATAAATAGAAGCTTCAAGCTTCTGAGCTCTTGTCAATTAAAAATGTATTAATTTATTTAAAAACCAGTACAGTGTACACACTCTGTTAAGGTGTCAGTTTTCTTGACGTCAGCACATAATAATTTAGAAATGTTTTGTGTAGTGTTTCGTCTGACTCAAAGACGCTTCAGATGGTCAAGTAGTTTGTAGAAAACTGTGTCTATTTTTGACAGCAGCTCTCGATACAATTGTTGATAGGCCCTTAGGGCCATGAAAGTTTCCAAAAATTATTAAATGACAGACAGGGGTTCCCCTCCAAGTATCCTAGCAAAAGAAAATTTCTTATTTTCTGTTTTATTGATTTAACCGGCATTAAATTAATTGCCTGCATTTAATCATGTATTAAAAACTGTTTAAATATCACAAAATTTGCATTTAAATTATAAATTTATTGTATTTAATTTACGTTTATGCAATTGCAAATTGACTGTCATAGCTATATATTATCAAATAGCATACATATTTATGTGTACTATATATATTTAAGTCAATTCCCAGTGCACACAAATGCCACAAAGGTATAAATATAAATATATGTATTTGGATGTTAATAATGGAAAATTTGTTTATTTATTTACATATTAAATTAAAAGGTGAGAGAATTGACACATGTGTTAATTCCTTTGTTTAATTTGCCATTTAAATGCGGGTGTTATATATATAATAAATTAATTATTGCATTCTAACTATCTGATTTGTTAATACTAAGTGTGCAAATTGCCTAAAAGTTTTCTGTATTTGGTTTAAATTTATTTAATAAGTTTATTGGATCATATGCAACTGACAGAAGCTGTTTAAGGCACACTGTTATTTCATTTTTAAATTGAAAACAGTAATTACTAAATATTCTTTGACAATTTGCTTAATGCAATACTTTTCTTGTATCACAATGTCTATAATTGTTTTAAGGCCAGCTCAATTTACTGAGACTGGATAACAATTCAATTAAGAAAATGTAAATTATACACTTTATGTGGTTTTCGCTATGTCTTCATGTTTCTCTATACATCTAAAATACCCTCTAAAAGGGTATGTTTGTCCATGTAATAAAGTAACTGGTGTAAACTGATGAGCAACTGCTAGTCAGTCCGAATCAGTCAGCAAATTGTCTGGCTGTCAATGTCAAGTTCAGTGCAAAACTTTGACTTGACTTAATTATACTGAAATTCGAAAATTAAATTTGGATGCAATGCAGAAAGCATGCTTTTAGCATAAGAAAAATCCAGGGAATTTTTATTATTTTACACTGTCATTCATTTTAACAGTTGAGTATTATATTAAAGTATGAGTCAGTCAATGAAACATACTTAAGTACTGTTAACAATTAATATTCGTAATTTGGTTCGTTGTCTTTTGGATAATAAATAAGTCAATATGTCTTAATAAACAACTCGTTATACTCGCATTGTTGTACTTTGTTTTAATAAAAATATTAAATTAATTGCCGCTTAAGTAATATTAATCAAAGCGTATAAAAATAAATAAAAATCTTATTTTACCACATTTGAGAGTTCAATATTCGGGGTCACCATAAGCAGATAAGTGTTTGTAAGGTGAAACGATTAATCAAATGGATAAGGTCTACTGCAGGATTCAAGCTTAAAGTAGTTTGATTTCTTATGCTGATCTCATCGATTATAAACGGAAGAAACAACTGAATTTCATATTATTTATAATTTAATCACACCACTTTTGAACGAGTTACAATTGTCAGGTATAAATTTATAATACTCATTTAAATATTGATTTGACTTCGACTGTCTCGACTGCCCTTGAACTCGGTTCTAATTTTAGCTTCTTTCAAACTGTCAGATTTGCCGCCTTGACCAATTTGAGATACAAATAAAATTGATTTCTATTGCACACAAAGCCATTATTGGTTTTTTAATTAAACCATTTAAATGCAACAATTTTGCTAATTGCGGTTTAAAAATAGCTGTCATACGAGTGTATCATGAAATGTACCTTTTAAAGGATTTACTTTTTACGTTAATGCTCGACTTCGAGTTCATAAAGTGTATATTTTATATGTCACATTTGGAAGTGTAATTATCAGTCGATGCAAATCCAAAATATTAATTTCGCTCATTAAAAATCAATTAGCATACATACAATTCATCAGTCTAGACCAAATAGGTTTGGCTCCTAGCTGTTTTCATTTTTTTTTGTTTTGTTTGTAGAAAGAAATGTTTAATTTATTCATTATTAATAGGCGATAAAAACAATTAAATGCTGTGTAATAAAACTTTATTGGGCGGTACATTGCTATGTTATGCATAACAAGTTTAATGTCTATGTTTATTTATATATTATTAGTTTAAATACATTAATTAGTCTTGCAAAAACTTGATGATAGATTGAAAATTACACAGAAACATATCTGACAAAATCTAAATAATTGAAACGTAGACATTTAAATGATATGCTACAGAAGGGATTATATAGTTCAGGGTGTTATCGATGAACAAGTGAATCAGGTGTTAAAAGTTATTTATATAATTTTTCGCGACATTGACGAAATTTCTTGCTCAAAATAGCAGCAAGCTGCATGCTCTTAAATAAAATCAAATTAATGCCAAGATTTTAAAGCAAGGAATACAATATTCTCTATACTCTATACTCTATAGAGTTTATGTATAGACTTACTTCTGGTTCGCATGGCGACATTACGAAGCAGCCGTATTATATACGCCTTGGTCCAGTGGGCCGTATCGAATCCCAGCTGATAAACCGATTCCTTCTCGATGGTATCATGTATGGCCGCCAAGCAGAGGAAACATACAGAATTTCCCTTGGTTTTGGCATTCTCATTTTGATAGATCAATGCAGTGCGTGTCCAATTGTAGGTGTTTAGAATAGCGCGTACCATATTACCCAGATTGTTCACTTGGGCGCCCTTGAGGCGTGTCAGTGTCGAATAGCTCTCCGCCTTTTTGCTGAACTCCCCGGCATTACCGCCAGTTGTGAGCAGTGGAATCTGCCAGACATCTGCGTAGCGGGAAATGGGCGCCAACACATACTCACAGGGCAGACCGAAGATTGCATTCATTTCTGGCCACTGGGTGAAGATCTCAAAGAATCCCAGTGGCCCATAGGTGGAGGAGCAGAATGTGTCTCGCGATATTAGCGTTATATCCATCTGTGCACCTCCAGCGAAACCCAAACGCTGCACATGCGCAATGCCAAGTTCCAGCACTGGCAACACTTTGGGCATTATGCAATCATTCTTGTTATCCGATTCCACAGAAGGCAGCAATGCGGCAAACACCAACTGACGTCGCACCGCATGTGAGCCATGCCGATGGCCCTTATGGCCCACTGGGCTGGGAAAGTATTGAACCATTTGGGTACGAGCCGATTTCTGTGAGTTCCTTGTGTCGGGCACTTTAAGACTGTGCTCACTGGACACGGCACTGACTCCGGCTGCTGTAATCGAATTGCCATCCACATCGTAGAACCAGGCATAGACTGGAGCAGGTCCAGTTCTCTGACTCGGCACCAGAACCAGCACCAGCAGCAGCAACACCAGCAACTCCTGCAGTTGTTGTCGTATTCGAATTTGTTGTCGATTTTGTGGCTGCCGCACAATGTTGTTGGACATTCTGCGACAGCTCTTCCGGTTGAATTGCTCTTGATTTATATGTGTTTTTATAGTATCTATTTTTTAAGTTTTATAATTCAATTGCTATTTGTTATGATTATAATCATTTATATGTATTTCGATTTGTTTGCTTCTTGTTTTCGTTGTTTATTAATAAACTTTTGTTGAACTTTGCATGTTTAGTCGCATTTTTATTGCTGAACGTGTTTCATACTTGCACTGACACTGCCTGCAAAACAATATGGCACAGTTAGCAGACACTTTTTCATTAAAACCTGTGTAAATTCCATTTCTTTCAGTTGTTAATTTGTTTGCAATTGCGCTTTGTGCACTTTGAATATTTAATATATTTTATTTAATTTAATTTTCATATTTATTTAAATTATTTATTTTTGCGTTGCTATTTATGGCATTTCATTTTAATTATTCCACTTGAAAAAAATGTGTTAATTAATTATTTTGAAATTATTTTGCATTTTTTAATAACATTTACATTTTTTTTTGATTTGATTTTCTGTATATTTTTAGTAAGGGTATCTAAAGGTAAGGGTACTCGTTGAATTATGTCCAATACTCGAGTGAATATAGCCACAGTTGGATTTTTAACATGCCGAAAATCAACAATGCAGATATATTGATATGCCTTTATATATAAAACAATAAAAATAAAAAACACTTGTGTCTTTAAAGCAGTATTTGAGATATTTTTAGGACCAACAAATGTGTCAAAGGTGGGATTAATAAATAAATTTATATTCATATTTAATATACTTAATATTGGCGCAGAATGATAACAAGAAGGAAAGCCCAAACAAAAGTCTTATTTCTGTCTTCTTTAATTTTATAGAATTGTTTAATTAAAATTCAGTAAAAAGAAAAATAATAAACTGCTAACGGCAAAACGGCTAAAAATAAACGAGCCACAGCGTTTATAATTTTATCGACCTTCACTTTTATTTTGTTATTACAATAATTCGCTGTGAGCAACATTTATTTAACAAATAAATGCCTTCAATTTAAGTGGTAGAAAATCTATAAAGTTGAAAGAAACAATGAGTTAAAAATAACTTTTCTAGTTAGCAAACAAATCCATCAGAATCAGATTAGATGTAAAATGTAAGTAGAAGCGGGGATTTTTACTTGTTGAACAAGAAGCAAATTTGTTACCAATTTAACGGCAATTACCAAAGTCAATAAATGTGTAGAATTATCAGATAAAAAGAATGAATTGGCAGAAAGCTACTGGTTTCGCCAGTAAGTAAGCACCAGAAATGGACCATAGACACACTAAAAGAATGAAACTGTTTAGGTTTTTAGGTTATGTTGAACCGGTTCCTACAATCTCTTAAATCGTTATGAGAAGACCGTATGAACAGTAAAGCAACTGACAGCTAATGACGTACTACGTATCTCGAGTTAAATTTCGTTACTAAAGAGTTATTTTATACTACAAATGGAATATAGCTTATGTTAAAATCACAAAGAAGCCATAGCTAAAAATAGCATAGCTAAATAAAGGCCTTAGGTTATTTAAGCTCACCACAATAAACATACAATAGAAATAATACAATAAATAAATATATATATGGGGAAGAAGTTGCAACAAAAGATTGGCTTAGAGTCTTTTAATGATGCCTTTCGGCATTGGATATGTTTAGTGCTAACTCCAAAAAATATTTATGAAAAAAATCAACAAATAACGATTTTTTCGCACAATTGTCTGTCTATTGTTTGTCTGCCAAGAGGTTATTGCTCGCGACCCCAACAAATAAGTCGAGAGATAAATAATTGGATAATAATAACAACGTTAGGAAAGTAGCAGCTATAAATAGAAATACGGATTAAAGCCTTGGGGAGCTCATTAGACTAAAGAGTAAAAGAAATATTGATATTTTCTAATATTCAATTGAAGGTAGATATATAAAACTATAAGACATATGATTATGAAGCACTGTATAGGTTTATTGTACTATATTCAAGGGGTTGAAAATCGGGATCAAAGACCAACCATTGAATGAAAAAAAAAAATGAAAAAGGACTTTGCTGTTTTTGAAGGTACTTGGAACAAACTTCCAGATTATGTAATGTGTATTGCCTTAAACAGTTGCTATGTTTTACTATGTATCTCATATATTATATTATGTTTATAGCTTTCTTTAATAGTTAACAATAAAAAGGGCATTGAATGCCTAATGAAATCCAGAAGTCTATATGCCAAGATATTTACACTGAGTTCCTTTTAGGAATTAAACCTGATTTTCGTCACAGAGTCAACAGTTTTGGAAAGAAGTGTTTATGAGGCTTAAAGACAGATTTGTCAAACCTCCCAATCTCCCAAATAAAGGAGATGACTAATGTCACTATTTGTCTGAACTCCACTGAAGAGTCTGGACTGCTTTGCTTACCACTCACTCGATTGTCACTTGTGAGTTGTCTCGCCACCAATTGGTAACCCAGATTCGTCTATTTTTAAATGGCGAATATGGGTCAAAACACTTGAGCCGTTCCCAAAACTTCACCCTGCATGATGCTGAATGACAAACTACAGCTAAAGCTTTGTTTGAATATTGTTGCCAATTTTTGTTGTGGTATTCTCGTGCCTATTGTATGTATATATACATTGTTGTTGTTCAATTTCATACGGTCTTAGACTCTGTGAGTAGTATGGTTTTTTGTTTTTATTTCAATGCTGTTGTTGCTGTTGTTTCCTTGGTGTTTTATTTTTGTCCGAGGGAGATGTTAAGAGTTTACACGTGCCGTGGATTAACAGATCGATCGCCTGCCAGCTTCACAGCGGGCGGACAACTTGGCCAACAGACTTGACCAAACGGACAGCCAACTGACAACAGTCAACCAGTCAACAGTCCATAGCCAAGAGTCATTAGTGTTGGCTTGTTTGTGTGCCGTTAGAGTTGCAGATAGTTATTGACAGCTGAGCTGCGTTATAATTATTGTTCGCACAAAGTTTATTATTTTTATTATTATTATTATTATGACTTATATGACTATTCCACGCTCTCCTCTCCTCTCAACTCTTGAAATCGTTTTGTTTTTGAATTGTGTATTTTTAATATATTATTATTCCCACCTCGCGATCTATCAGCAAACGTAATTATTCATATTTTCTGGCTATTTGTTTCTCTTTCCGACTGACTAATGAAGTTCACACATTGTTAATAGCTTGTTTAATTGGTACTTACATTAACTGATCTTTTTACGCCAATTATGGACAAGCCCCTGTTGGTCAGACAATATGGAACTATCTTAAATTGAAACCCATCTATGTTTAACGAAAACTACTTGAAACCTAGATAAAGCCAGTTATTTCTAGTTCTTGGCTACTGATTTAAGATTAATGGTTTTCTTTTCCACTAATCACAAATCCAAAGTTTAAAGGCTTTACTGTTATTTATGTATAGGATGTTTTGAGTTGGTATCAACATCTATTTATAGGTATATACATATTTAGACTATGAACCTTCAAAAGGTATAGTGGTCTATTAAGTTGGCCTGGCATTAGGGAAGCACCTTTATAGCCAATTGTTGAGACGATTTAGAGATGTCTGTCTTAGAGATTCTAAGAGCTAGAGCTACCAAACTTGGCATGCCAGTGCGTGAGAAGGTACTCCATAAGTACTGTATTAGTGATATATTTTACCATAACTTCCATAGAATGTGAAAGGTAGTATTATCAATATAGATAGATAGATCAGTTTTTAGCATGAAAAACTAGTATAATTTTGATAGTGTTATATAATGCTGTAAAATAAACATATAGTCTATAATATAAGCCAGTTGGCCGTAGCTTTTTCTATCAGTTAAGAGTTAACTACTGTTTGATCGATTTATTGCACGTTTTCTCGATTTACAGGGTAAGAGCAAGTCGTTTAAGTTCTCAATCGTCTCGCACCTCAGTCATTACTATTGTCATTATTTGTGGCTAATATTATTGTTTTGTTTCGTTTTGTTTTGACTGGGCTTGCTGTTTAAGCAAATTGTTGTTGGCCTTTTGAACGAAATATGAGCTGCACATATGTACGCGTTTCGTGTTATTTTTAGCTTTTTAATATTGTTTTTTTTTTTGCCTTTTTTTAGCTGTAGTTGAAAATATTGTCGAGTGCGGCAAGATGCTCAGTTAAGTAATCGAAGCAACAAATTTCGATGGAAATTTGTAAGTGGCACATAAAAAACTACACAAATAACTGAAACCTTGAAAAAGGCTTTTACTATTTATTATTAAATGGGATTATGATAACTACAAACTATATTTAGCACTTCTACTCAAATGACCGCAGCCAATTAATACTTGGATTACTAGATACGTCTGTAGTTCAATGACCATATAATTCTCAGGTGTTGCAATAGAACGTCATCAGCTAAATCTCATTCGAATGCAGCTCAAAATGCAACGCACGCCGAGACTACATACAAAATATAGCCAAGTTAACCGGTTTTAGTATTAATCATAAACAAACATTAGGCTTAGCGGTATTAATAAAAGCGTTTAATTAACGCCACAAATAGTTTGATTAACTTATGACATGTCTGAGTATCGGAACTAATCCATTCAATTATACGCTAACATATTTAAAACCTTTGCGAATTCGATTGCTCAACACATAATTGAGTTAAGATTAGTACTCTATTAGATAAGAAAGTTATATTTTTAAATTCGCAGCTCATTTATTGTATTATCAAATTAGTTTTGTGAAAATTCAACTATGCTAAACATCTACTAGAATTCCAGATTGGAAAGTATCTTGTTCGTTGAATTGCAAACTGTGCAATAAATTAACTTGATGCCGGAAAATCTGGCCAACAACAAAAACAAGCTAAGAAATCTAAAACAAAAATAAAAAAATAAATTAATTTATTTCAAGTTCGACGCGTCTGAGTTTGCCATAGAGACATAGCGGCGCCCGTTTAGCTGATTCGGAGCAAATCGGTTCTTATTTTAGCTACCCACACAAAACTTACAGCAGAGACAATTTTGTTAAAATTTAATTTAAAAACAATTGAATTAAGAACTGAAATAACTTTAAGGAAACTATTCAGGCACAATCTATTGAATTTTCTACTGTCAAAATTCATGTAAGATAATTTGACATATCGTTTTTTGATAATTGAATTGTTAATTTATGTCTTTTGAATGACTAAACTCATAACACAATTTATTCAAGCTATTTATGATTTATGCACAGAGGTTGCTTGAACTTTATGTAAATCAATTATTAATATGGATTTGATTTGTGGCCAGAAATAAATGACTATTGTTTACACTTGAACAATTTGTGGGCGGCTCGAAGCAACAGAAATTGCAAAAACAACACAGACGCTAAAATTCTTGGTTTATATTGTTGATTTTTTTTTTTTTTTTTTTTTTTTTGTAATTGCGATCAAAATAAGCAATAAGTGATACACAAAATCAAGTTCAAAATATTATCATAAATTTGCGTTTGTCACTGGCAAAAGGTGGCAGGTGTTAATTGTATCGAAGTGCAGTCCACAATGGGTTAATTTTATTTCTACAGCAAACACTTTGATTTTGTAGAATTACACAGCAAAATGATAAAAATGACTTCTAAGAAGATAAAAAAGATGTGTGTGTGTCTACAAACATATATATATAAATAAATATATATATATATAGTATTAATGTCAAGTACGTTCAACCAGATAAGACACCAAAACGCACTTGGGAATTCGAAATTCAATTAGATATTTGTTTTGTTTATAGAAATTTCACTTTTTTCGAAGTAGTCAATGACTATTTATAAATAGTATCTCTTAGCACCATTTTGCGATTTATTTATTTGTTATCTTTCTTTTGTTTTGTGCTTTACTTTATCTTTATCACTTTGGCTGCAGCACTTTATGAGCAATTAAACTACAATTTATAATATATTGTGATCATAATTTTATTTGCTGTTATTCAGTTACATTCACTGTTCACTGTTTTCGGGCTGCCGAAAGCCGTCGCATTTTTCAAATACATATAATATTTGATATTTTAAAGAGTTGAAAAAGCCGCGTGTGCTTTTTTGTTGCCGTTGCGTCGAGTCTCGAGTCGAAAACCGAACTGAACGCACGAACCTTCTTTACAGCCGGTCAGACGCACCGACCAGACCAGACCGAGGCGCGAAGCGAAGCGACGACGACGAAGCTGGACGCTAACAACAATAACGACAACAACAAAGCGAAAGCGTACGCTAACGTAAACGTTAGCAGCAGCAGTGAGAGCAGTAGCGAAATGATCCGCAATGGAGAGCAGCACGCAATGCAAACGTAAACTTAAACGTAAACGTTTAACGTAAAGCGTAAACGTTAAATGCAAAGTTAAACAAACGCTTGCGAGCAAAACAGACAGACGGAAACAAATACACAAGCATACAAAAGTGTGCTGCACATACGCACACTCTCCTGTTAATTGCACTCGCTGCTTTACATTGTGGCTGTTGGTTTGTTTAAACCAGAAACCAAGCTATGTTAACTAAACATTAAACAGTAGAGTTAATATTATTTCATTGAAAAACATAGAAATTTACTCTTAGTTTAAGGAATTTGTATTTTATACATAAGAAACATGTTGGTTTTTAAAAAGTATCAACTTAGTTCAGTTTGAAACAAGAAAATAAGGGTACAGTCGAGCACGCCCTACCCTATTCGTTTTATTTCCGAATATTTATATGAACTGAAATTAGTGAACTCTTAAAATTTGATCCCATAAAGTATACATATTCTCAATCTTCACAAAATTTCTAATAAATTTGAATAGTTTTTGGAATAAAATATAGAAAAAACTTTTCTTTTTATTTTTTGAAAAAATGTTATTTCTATATACGCTTGAATTTTAGATGCAGAACTAATTGTGCAGTAATTGCATTTTTAGCAAAAATATCATAGATATTTGAAGTTGTTCATATGGACAGTGCTTATGATTAATTAGCTTATATACCCTAAAAAAAATCCTGTTTTTGTTTTAAATATTTTCTGCTACTTGATTGCAAAGCCTGTTAATAAAATTATGAGAATCAAATTAAAAAAGAGTGTAGTAAGTTAGATAGAGATTTATGCATTATCCGAATTGACAACAGCATTGCAAGTCATTGAAATTTTATTTGTGTTTTTTTTTTTATGTGTTGTTGTATTCTGTTGCTAATGTTGTTGATGACATTGGTAGCATCTGCATATTGTGGAGCTGCAATTTGAATTTCAAGCATGCAGACAATGTGCATATGTCTGTCTGCTGGTGGTGTATCGTTCCAAGGCTGCACGACGCGCCGTTCATTTGCTTGGATTACTCGAAACACACAGTTGCAGATTACACATACGCACTGTTGTATGACACGCATAAAACGTTATGACAGCTTATGCATGTGAGTGTATCTGTGTGTGTGTAGTTGATTTAATTCTATGCCTTGGACTTGTAACTTGGATTCATATTTCAGTTTGCTTCTCTTCGTCTGCAGCACGATTCACTTGAACTTAATAAATCGTATGAATGAGATGCAAGACTAGAGACGAAGGACTTGGATTTGGTCTCATCTGGCATGTGGATTATGTGTGTGTGTGTGTGTCCTACGTGTGTGTATTAAGTAGTCGCACTTGTTGCCCACTCCAATCTATCGCCCGTTTTGCAGAGATAGAGTTTTTTTGGTAATTGCTTGCCATCAATTCGAGTTGTGTTGACAGCTTATGAAATTTGTTCGATTTTCGTTGCACACACACCCTCGTGCGTGTGTGTGTTTTGTGTGTGTGTGTGCGTTGCGATTGAGTTTGATGTGTAGTAAGATTGCACCATAAATTAGTTTCTTTCCGCTGTTTGTCGGCTCCATCGCATAAATTCAATGGCTGCATTTTCATTTTCCAATTTCCTGACACGAATCCAACTCATTGGGAAATCACACACAATGCCAGCTGGCAATAGTAGATGAGGATAACAGATAGCAGAGCTTCAAGAAATGAACAGCTTTCAATCAAATGGCAATGAATATCTTTTAGATTTTAGATACGATTCAAAGCGATAGCTCTTTATATTAAAAGGCCAAGAGTGCATGAAAGCTCATGACGTATTGAAGAACTGACATCATTTCTTGAATGCATTTAATGAAACTTTTAAACTATTAAATTCCAATTTATTTAAGCATTCGAATCCACTATCCATTATAAAATTCAAAAGTTCATTTCAAGCCAAAGTCCATATAAATTGTCAATAAAACCCAAATGAGTTTAAATGCTTTGGCAAACAAATTGAATGTGCTGCATGCTAAAAATGTAAAGCACTTGCTAACGTCCTCTTGCCTGTTACCAGTTTTCCGTTGCCTGTTTTCTCGGCCCTCAACTTGATGGCTGGCTGACAAATGAAACAGGCGTCAGCATGTTCAACACGATGACAAAACAATAGCAAAAAAACAAAAAAAAAAAATGATACTGCCAAGGAAATGAAATTGTACGTCCAAATGAAAGCGCGCGACCTCGACAACAAGTTGCTCTAAACTCCCAACACTTATCCAATTTGTCATGTAATGACCCTAAGCAGAAATTGAATTCAATGAACTCAGCAACAATTTGCATAATACACTAATTACATATAGCTAGAAAACAATTGAAATGAGTTAAGATAATGTATTGATTCAAAAAAGTGCACAAAATTGTTTAATATTTAATATTTCTATTGCTGCTAAAAGTTCTTTGAATTTCTTCAACTCTTACATTGATTAGCTGCAAATTCTTGTGTCTTAAGAAACATTCTTTAACAAGTTACAAGCTGATATTACTTGTTAAAACTATGAACATGCCGCTAACCACAGTGTATATTCAACTAACACTAGTCGGCAGCAGTCTATTGACAGTCTCGCAAAATAAAATTATAGATTTTAAAAAACCAATCTATTAGAATTTAAGTAGTATAATGCAGGTGTGTATATAATTTATAACCCTTATTTAACCCAACACTCAATCAAATTGAAAGCAAGCTAAAAGTGTACGAACTCTATTGTCGCGCACTGTGGTTGAGCTCGGAATGTCAGTTCGTTGTTGACATCACTTTGAAATATTTGTGCTGCATTGAGAAGAGCTGAAACTTTAATTGATAACAAATAGTAGAAGGTGAACAAAGTTTTGATTGTTTGATATAGACAATTTTGTTAAAAGCAACAACTTTATATTTAACTAAAACTTCTCAAAGTGCGAGTATTTACATTTTGAGTCTGACTAACACGTTCAACCACGACTGCAGGGTATAGTTCGTAATTAAAGTGCTGGCATGTCAGAACTTAAAACTTTGGCACACGGCGAATACAATTGAAATGCAGAATTCGTAAAGAAAACAAAGCCAAAAAAGTTTTCGGATACAAAACAAATTGTATTTGCATGTACAAATTTTAATTAAAAATTGGTAGCAACTAAACCAAGTATTATCAACTCCCTTCCTTAGTGGATGCTGCTGCTGTGTGGCCGTGGCATGTGAAAAGTTAAGCTGCAGTGTGGACCGACAACGGCAAAGTAGTAGCTATTAAAATTTGCCTGAGTTCCTGTACCCATCGTGGTCATGATGCGGTTGACCAGTGCATTTTCAGGTATCAACTGCGTAGATGTCGGTGTGACCGTGTGTGTGTGAGCGAGTGAGTTGCAGTGTGACCGCACCTTTGTGTCAGCTGCAAACCAAACCCAATATGAGCATTAACCGCCTGCCAAAATGGACTCGGGCAATGCATCTAATTACTCTGTGAGGTCTAAAACCAGTTGCAGCTTTAGTGTGATACTCTAGAAGAATACTTGACTGTTGATGCAATATGTTAATACCATAAAATTTACATCTCAAATTGAAATGTTAGTAAATTGAAGAACCATATTATTTGAAAATTATTAAAAAGTTTCCACTTTACTTGAAGACTTCAAAAACACATTTTATCCTGAAGATTCATGTAGTAAGATAAAAATATATTATGAACTTCATAGTTGCCACTTGAGACTTGACTTCCCCACGCATTTAAAGAGTATTTGACCTATGACCTTGACCAATTGAAGTGGGCAGCAGTTCGGCGATGGTTGTTGCTGTCTCTGAAATTATCACCGGATGCTGTTAATGATGTACTGGCACTTTGGTGAGTTCTTTGGCCACCTTTTGGTCACACACCTGTCTGGCCAAAACGGATGATTGCTGGTTTTCCGAGTGCCCTTTTGCATTTGACACTTTGAGTTCCCACGAGAGACGACATAAAATTATTAAAGAGTTTCCTTTGCCTTTTGTGTGAAATGAATTTCGGTATTGCAGTTCTTTGCGCGATTTAATCGATTTGTTTTGCAACTGCAATGGAATTCCATTTAAGGCTTTGTCTGGCTGGTTTAAGTAGAGCAGCAACAAAATTACTGTGCTTCTCTGCCAATGCGCATACGATTCCAACACATTACAGTTTACATTTTTAGGCGCCAATTATGGGCACATGAGGCTGCCAAACCAATTTGCCGAAATGTATGCTACACTTTTTTGTTCTCTTTGCTGGCACATTTTCCGTGGAGCACTGTGGAGCAAGTGCCAGCTTTATGTCAGGCATAATATGAATAATATATAATCTAGACGTTATTGCAATTCAGCCCATTGTTTTAAAGTTTCATACTGTGTTGAATTAGCCTACAATTATATAATTCATATGGCTGATTTCTTTTTCATTTGCAAATTGGCCCTGAGGTCATGTTAGCTATGTTTCAAACGAAACTTGCCATTTACCCGTATGAATTGAACAATAAAGTTTGCATTGAAAGTGTTGCCAGGCGTCATGTCTATAATTATTGACAGCGTTTTGAAGGGTAATTAAATAAACTTCATAAAAACTAGCGGTTAAGTTTGCAATCGAGCTGGCAGACTGTAGAAGACCCGGTACTTAGTGCTATATAGAACTTTATCATATGTTATGTTGTATATATAAACTTTATTGTATCTGACTTGTCTCCTTCTGCCTGTTACCCACTTTTTTTTGACAAACTTTAAAGACCTTTGTTTTGTCCCACTAAATACATGGTGTAAACTTTACAATATGCCTATGAATTAACCTATTAATTGCCTTTTTTGTTCAAACCACTATACATATATAGTATCTGCACTATATTGTGACAACGAACTTTCTATAAGTGGAAGGCACCACACACCATATATCGATGAATTGGCAGTTACTGGTGTTGAAATACATATGTGCAAATACATCCATATACAAGTGGGTGGCAATAGCATTTATTAGATTTAATTGGCTCAATTATTTCTTCATGCTAAAATTTGACAATCAATGAGAAATCGAGAAAGACGTTCACAACTGTTATTAAAGTTGATTACAATTGATATGTGGCCCAAGGCTCTAATCGCATATTGTTTATTCTAATAATTGTCGTTTAAATTTCAATGAGAAATGTATTTGGCCAAACAAACAGTTCATTGGAAATAAGTTAGATACGAACTTTGACTTATTGATGTAAATACTGATTGGCATCTATCTAATCCCAAATGAAATTATGTTTCACAAAGCCATATTTGAGTTGACAACTGACCCATGACCCACAACACAAGCACAGCTATCTGCGTTTGTAGTTAAGTGTTATAATATGTCATATTAAAAGGTCATAAAAAAGGTCGTAGAGTTCAAGCAGAAATGTTGTTTTCTTATAGTACATATTAATATCCTTATTTGCAACTCACACAGATGTGTTTAACCAGGCGTACACTTGAAAAATGCAACAGGTACTTTATGTTATACTTGATTTACAAATTAAATTGTCTAAGTTGGCGTTTAATAACTAATAATACAAAATTTATATTACTCTCCCCATAACACACATGTTTGCTTGCAATAAATCTAATTAAAATCAAGTTTTAATATTCGGCTTGAGAAAATCCGAGATTACTAATCTTCTGAACTGGCTTGGAACTGTTTTAAGCCCCTATTTAACATGACAAAATACAAGTATGTTGGATAAACAAAGCTAACTATGCATAGGTGGGTTACTTGACGTTTTTTTTTTTTTTAATTTTTAACTCTCATAACTTATATGCCACAAACGAATATCAAGAAAGTTGAATATCTAAGTTTCTCTTAATAAAGGAACTTAAAGCTATCCTGCTAAAAAACATTAAACTTTCCAGTTTACCTTGAAAGATGATGATATTAGAATACACATAAGCCATATAAATTATCTATATAAATTATCTATGGTGCTATGCTTTTAGGTAATCAATATTTTGCAATTTTATTATACACCGTTTACCCATTTCGCTAAATTTATTACGTTTTTGGTAACCCAAAACTATATGCTGTAAACACATTTCTATACTTTGCCATTTATGTACATGTATGTAATTTACTTTCCACATTCTCTGTTGTTTAAACACTGCAATGACAAGGCGAACCTGTACTTTTATGCAGCACTGTGTGTAGCTTTTGTTACTGCTTTTGAAGAGAAATGCTTTCCATTGTTATGTTAAAACTGCTCGTGTGGGTTTATAATGCAAATGTCTGCATTAATGTCGTTTTAACGACCATATTTAGTTTGGCTTTGTCTAATCAGAAAAAAATTATTACATTTTTCAATATAATAGAAGAAAATTACGCAACACATAATAACAATGTAGAATTTAGCAAGGAATGAACACATTTGAGTTTATTGCCAAGTTGGAATTGTTATTTGGTGTACGTGTAATAGCTATAGGAAATTAACTAAGTAATGAAAAAGTAGTTGATATGAAAGTAAAGTTAAAGCAAATTGCAATTTTGTAGCTTATAGCATTTTAAATTTAGGCAAAATAATTGTTTCATTCAATATTCATTGAAATCCAACCAATTAAGGTTACGAGATTTTCTTTTTGAATAAACCAGCTAATCAGTAACGAACACAGTTTTCCACTCAGCGCATTTGTTTGCATTGAAAAACTTTATTGGATTTTGTTGCTGTTCTTGCCCCAAAGCCAATTTCGTTACCTTCTTCATTGTGTATTGTAATGACTGCTATTCATTTTTGCAACTTAATTACAAAGTAAAAGCATCGAAAATATGTTCAATTTAAATGACAGTTTAAGTTTCTTTAAGCCAGTAAATCGTTAAGACTTAAAACAATCAGTGGTAAGTGTGCTGAAGTTTTTAATCAGGGAACTGCAAGTGTTTTTAAAATCTGCAAGATAAACACAATAAGATGAATGACAAATTTTAAGCTGTCTTCAAGTTTGTGAGACTTTTTCAGCTGCAGCTTCTGAGTGAATTTGGCCACAACGTTGCGGTCCTTGGGCCTTGGGTTAACACAGAAAAGATAACTTGTGTTTTTAAATTGAACATTTAACTTCTGTTATCGATCGATATAAATTATAGAATTGGTTTACAATACCATTATATTTTCCACAACGCGCGTGTTCACTTATTCGACAAGCTGAACAACTGACACACAATTTGGCGACAACTGACAGAGAAAAAGTGGTGAAAAAACGCATTCAACAAGTATAAAAAACAAAATCTGCTATGAATGCAAAAAGTGTCAGGCGAAAATGGTGTGAAATCTGTTGGAAAGTCATCCGCAAAACTGTCGTGCTGCGAGAACAAATCTGAAAGCATTGCAATTAGTTTTGCAACAGCAGCAGCTGCAACTCTTTAGTTTTCCATTGTTTTAATCGAGTAATGGCAGTGGTGGAAAACCCAGAAAAGTTATGCTTGCATAATCGCAATGAAGTCAACCATTGATAGTTTAAGAAATAATTAATGTTCTCTAGGAAATTTCGAATTGCTCTAAGGCTAACATTAACAATTGCTTGCCAAATTTCTCTCAACAGCAGTCGCAAAAGTAATAAATAACGTTCAACGCATTTTATTGCACACTCCAAGGCGCAATAGTGCATGTGTGTGTATGTGTGCGTAGGAGAAGCCAAAGCAGAAAAAAAGGAAAAGCATGAACTCATGCGAATCTTGCACTGGGACAAAAGCACATTTCATGGCAGTTGAACTGAAAAATGCATTTAAGTGGCATATAAATTTCACACATTCTCCACAAAACACAAAAGCTGCCGCTAGAGGACAATGAACAGTAAACAGCACTGATAACTGCTTCATAGTAATATATAGTATGCTCGTAATTTTATAGCTAATAAAATGTGAACTGCACTCGGTACACAGAACATGTCCATCGCCATGTTAATTAAGTTTCTCGGACGAAGTAAACAAAATGAAGCCAAAGAACATGATTAAATGCTTCTTGGTATTCTTTGGCCAACAAAATGGCATAATGCAAACAGCAAAAGCAATTAACAATGAACATGCATTCTTAGCTACCAGTTGTATAGTGCAGTTTGCAATGCACTTAGTTATATTAAATGTGCTCAGCACTTTTAAAATGGCTCTGACTGTTCAGAATTAATTCTAAGAAATATCGATTTAATTGCAAAATTTTGCAATTACATATTCCCTTTGAGTGTTTATAAGAAATTTGTTTATAATTGGTTTAAGTTTTAGAATTTAAGTGTGATCTGTTTAAAATCGAATACAAACTTGTTCTACCTGCTGAATAGTCGAGCCTTTGTGTCAAATTTTTGGTGTAGCTAGCTCTTATAGTATCTTTAATCCAGTTGTTCATACAGATAGACGGACATAGCTTAAAATATATAAAGTATATATGCCCTTTTCTTTTCTAACTGTCTGTTTTTAACCAATGCTCTAAAACCTGATGATTCATTTAGCAAACTTTTTTTTTGCAGTAACTGATTCTTTGAAGAGCTGGAGCTACTGGAATGGCGTGCTTGTGTTGAATCAAAAATGCTATAAACGCTGAGATTAACTAAATATTTAGGCAGGCAAAGAGACAAGCAGCGTTGAATCTATTATGAACCAAGCCCTGTTTGGACATACTATTTTATGTATGAGATTTACCATAGTTAGCTGCTTCTTTCTGCGGAAGACTGCAACGGTATGCGGACTAGATGATGGTTAGTTGGCTTTGTGCAAAGACCAAAGGCAACCGGCAGGCAAATTGCCATGTGGCATGAAAACACATGCAACGCGAACATGCGAAACATTAAAATGGCAAATACACATACTATATACATACATACATTGTGATACAAGTGTAGAAAGTCATAAACAAAGCGACCAGTGTTGGTAAACAAAATTGTCGCAGGACTTTGCTTAAATGGGAACAGAAAGTCTAAAGCTTGTCAGTGCACAGCAATTTTCATATTTGTCTAGAATAAAGCAAACCAAGTCACGTCATCAAATTAGCTAATAGATCGGAAGAATTTCCGTTAATGGGTTTCTAATACCAATCAATTCCATTATCGTCGAATTAAGCGATGGTTAAGCAACTCGGATGAACTCGAATTGTAGCTGATTGAATGATAAGTGACTAAATCGGATGCTGAATGAATCCACAGCGAAACATTTGACAAAATGCAACTCAATTGCCAATTACATTTGCTTTTGGATTATATGGCGTATGGGTAATGCGCGGAACAACATTGCCAATGCTAATAAATTATACAGCAAACAGTTTGAACTACGTGACTTGTGCACATTTACTCAATGTGTGACACATACACATACACACAATGGACCACAGAGTGTTCGACGAGCATTGTGTGTTGATTTACAGCTAGTTTCAATTTCATTTCTCAACAAAAAATGAAGGGAAATTTACAACAACGGCAAAGTGTTTGCCCATTTTACTCAAACATTGGTGTAGAGTGTTGCAGTTTGGCTATTGTTTGTGGCAGACACACACATAAGTGGCATAAATTACGTATACGCCGCGATATGACCATTTTTCCGACACTTTTGATTTACGCACTTATTGCAGTTTTCATTTATGAATATCGCACTTGCAGCGATTTATATTCATTAAAAGCGTAGTTACACATATATATTTTAAAAGCGAAATATTAATAAAAAAAAGGTTAAATTTTTTGCTTACGAAAAAAGATATTCCCGAAGTGTCCAAAACATGCTGCTCATCTGTAGAAAACTCACATGTAAGCTAAATTTAAACACAGTTAGCTTTAAAAGTAAAACAACTCCTGGGTTTAGTGTTCAGAGGCAAAGATACTTGAATTAATTTACCAAAAACTGCCAGTTTAGCATAGAAAAAAACGTTAGACCCATTGCTGTTAACAACAGAATGGGCCAACACAAATAAAAGTGTCAACTGGAGAATTTTGCTGCTGGCAGGCAATTTTAATCTCTATGTTTATGACGGAAATTAATTGTTATATGTGCAACATTTTGTTGCAGAATTAAATAATTGCAGCCATAAAAACAGAGCGACAGTTTACAAGATTTATAGACTTTGTAGAGTATGTATTTTAATGCGTTTTATTTAAGCATGGCATGCTTTAAATGGTGCCAAGTACTATACTAACTAAAGTCGATTGAATTTGAGTGTTTGCCAAATATTGAAGATTTCTGCGTTTGCTTTCTATACATTGTACATTTGATGCCAGCTTCCTTTGTAGCTAGCTATCCTTACGACCTTGTGGTCGGTTTGACGTTGATTTATTGATGGCCAAAGAGCGATTGCAGCCACATTTACTTAACGGATTTGCTTTGTGCTTTCAATTGATATTGAATCAGAGCGTACATAAACGCATATCATTTTTTATATGTAACTGGAGTTTAAATACGAAAACAGAAAATGTACTCGAAAATCTCTTGGGGCTTAAAGAGTTGGAATTTAATATGTTTATTGTTTATTCACATTTGTAATGTCTGCTTCTGTGCATGACATTGGTATAATCAGATTTGTAGTAACATCTTTACTTTCACCCTATTCCCCATCATATAAGGTGCCAGTTGCAGCTCAGCTATGCAAATGAAGTGATGTTACATTGAGTCTCGTATGTTTTATTTTCTTTTCTTTCCGTTTCTTTTTTGTTAGCTTTGTCAAACGATTTGCCTTTTGTTGAACTTCCGTTCACTTGACGCTTGTTTCTAAAATTGTTTTAAGGGCACATTTATGTAGCACATTAAAAACTGTCTAGTTAGTCAAGGCAAAACTTTGATGAAAGCTTTTTAAACTAATTAGTTTTCTTTTTCATTGTCTTGGCTGTTAAGTTGTGTGCACTCAGGCTTAAATGCGCTGCTAAGTAGGCAATGAATTTTGTAATCTTCTCAACGCAAACTTCTTCACTTGTAATTGGCTTTTTTACGTTAATAAAGATATTAAGCAAGTGCAATTGCTAGCCCTAACTATATAGTTTAAGCTCTTGTCAAGTAAAATTTTAATTTTTAAAATTTAGCATGCGGTTTTGAATTACAAAATGCCAACAACTCGGTTTACTAATTGTTTCTGTAAATTGAAATTTGACTTGTTAACTGGGCAACGTAACTTTTTGGCCATTTGCATTCAAGAGATTTTATCTTACAATTCAAATGACAAAACATTCACAGTAGTTGAAAAGTTTAAGCAAAAAGTTTCAAGTTTGCATAAAGAAGCGTGTACAATATTTAAAGCTTTTGAATTTGACTCTGGCATATACATATTCTGGTTTAATTATAATTGTCACTTGCAGCAAGTAGAAAATGAATGAATGTATTTATTTCCGAGCTCTCAGTTACTCTGCAGATATTCATGATTTAGTTTCCCACTTTGGCACTCAGAGCTTATTTCATTTACTTAACGCCTCGAGCGATGAATGATGACTCAAAGTACATACTCGCATGTGAACTTTATAATTTCTTGTTAGTACTTTTGAAACTCGAGGCAAATATTATTTCATATAACGCATGTTTGCAACAGCAGCAGATAAAAGGAACTGGTTTATGTTATGCGATCTGTTTGAGTAGTGAAATATGACTGTTGATTAACATTCTGTAAGCAACGGATCATAACATACTTATGTTAATGCGCATTTGTGCGCTACGTTAAATTTGAGAAGGGCAATGGGGTCTAATAAGGCTATTTATTTTTGATAACCAATAACCAATGATAACAATGCCACATGCAAATGCAGTTAATTAAGTACGTGTCAATTGATTGCCTGCATTTAGCCAATTCCCTTGTAAAATGTTAATCAAATAAAGTCCTTTCATAGAACAGCCTTCAACTGAGGCTCAGCTGTAAAGGGCCCTTTGTTAAACTCAATTTCCTGCCTCTCATGTGCTGTCGATTTTAAATCAATTTCAATTTGTAGCACTCAAATTTGCTAAACAACTCTTGGAAAAACTTTTGTGTTTGTTTGTTTTTGTGATTTTAGCTGTAAAACTCATGCTCAGGTTACTATTTGCAGTTTCATAAGTTTTCATAACTGCAACTATTGTTTTTACAACTGATGATGTTTTGTACCCTGTACTTGAGAAAAGAAATATAAAATATTTTGTAAATAATGCTGTTATGCATGTTACCAAAAACATTTACAGAGTATTTTTTAGTTGTGTACTCAGTGTTGTGTAAAAGTCAGTGTTTTTATGTGTTTTCGTTATGAAACTGAGAACTGAGACTTTATATACCAAGTTGTTGCATTAGGTAATTCATCAAAAGGAAGAACTTTAAGTGTTTCCTTTTTTAAACAAATCTCATAACCAGCTCCTTTAAAAGTATTCGAAATGTAATATAAATTTGTCCTTGATCAACTGAAGAAATTGTGTGCAATTTAAAAGACACTTTATGTGCAAATTTTTGCGCAACTATTTGAATTCTCTCAAGCGTAAGAAATAAATGCCAAAATAATAGATTTCAGCGATAAAACTCGCTGTAAAAGTTTTTGGTTTCACCTTGAGTGCAATCTAGTAGTAATCTTAACTCTTAGCTATTGCTAATGAATGCAGACAAAACCCTAAAACGACAACTTGATAACTTTTAATGGGTTTAATGAATGAATTGTTGAATCTTCCGCGACAGTGGCAGCTGTAAGTATTGTTGCAACTCCCACATTTGCAGTTACTGGGATCGAATGGCGTTAAATGCCAGTAAAAATGTAGACATTCAATGCATAACAATGAATGCCCAAAAGGGCTTAACACAGCCGCCTTGAGCTAACAAATATTTCAAAGGAGCTCAAATGGTAATTTGTAAATTCAACTTTTTTGCAATCAAGTGTGTCAAAGGGCCTTCAAATATTTCTATATTTTTTGTTTATGTTTTAGGTTGCCGTTTCCAGTGCTGTTGCTGACACGTTGGCATCATTTATCAGTAAGCAGCTTTAACCTATCACTGAGTAGCGTGAAATGCGCGACTTTAATAATAATTTTCACATGTTAACTTAATTGATTTATAACTTGATTTTAAACTATAAATAACACTGATTTAAATTATTAAATTATCGTATTTTTTATATATTTTCGTTTTTTTATTAATTAATTTCTTTTTATGCGCTTGCTGTGGTCCGCACTTAACAGTTTATCACCGGCTTCTGTTGGCAGCAGCACGGCAAGCAGTTGATTCTGCGTTCCCTTTTCGAAATCGAAAATGTTGCTGGCAGTGTTAGTGCGTATATATAGCAGCCGGCATTTGACAAAGCTGCACTGGTATTGGCAACCAGCTGTTTGTTGCCCTTTTCGAAAAGGGCATTTCGAGTGGGCAGATTTTGGGTGGGTTTTGTTTATGTTTTTCTAAGAAAAGGTTAGCGAGTTCAAAATTCAGTACAGATTTTCCAGCTGCTTTATAACAACAGTTTCAAGAGTGTAACTAAAACAAATTACAATTAAAATAACATCTTTCTACTCTATATATTTCAATTAAATTTTCAATTTCAATTTTCAAATGCCAGCAAATGCAAATATTTTGCATTCACAATGTTTGCAGCGAAGGCGCTTTGAAAGCACAGCCAAACTGCAGTTGGTTGTTGTCATTGCTAACTGGCGTACGTTGTATGTATTGTTGAAAATGTTAATAACAGCGCTACAGCAGTTAACAGCTATGCGCGCGCTGTTATTAGTTTGGACAGTAAACTGTTAACTTACTTGAATGTTTATTGCCAATTTCACGGCGCATTTCTTCTGATCGATTTGTGTTGTTCGAGTCTAACGGATATTGTGCAAATGTCATGTTCTCGTTACGCATTTGTTTGCCGAGGGACTTCATCATGAGAAAGCAGGTGTGTAAACCGGCTACACTGCGTTGGCCATCGCGTTCATAGTAGAATATCGAGTGCGTCCAGTTGTGCCTGGTGTGAGAATAATAAGCTATTATGATATGTTTAAGCTTAAATTGTTAACCTACTCTTTCATCACATTTATGGTTAATTCGGAGAGGGATTCAAAGCTCAGCATTCCGGTGCGTAGCAGCATATAAAACTCATCGCTACAATCCGTTTTCTTCTGCTCAAAGTCATAGGTGGAACCACCCACGGTTATAAGCGGTGTACCCTGGCTATTAAAGTATTTGGTAATGCGACTGACAGCAGCTGAAAGATACGACACGCGGTCAAATATGCATTCTGTGTCACTTGTTCGTTCGTTCATCCACTTACCCAATGAGTAATCGCAGACAGGTCCAAAGATAACCTGGGCACACTGCTTAATGATGCCGTCCATGGCTCGAATAACGCCCAGGGATGCATCACACTTGGTATCATGGGCCAGCCACTGAAAGTCAATGTACGACGGTATGAGTGACGTGGCCCGTATCTGCTGTTCTGCCACCTTCAGAATTGGCAGCACCCGTTGCAACGATGCCTCATACCCATCATCCTGGGGCAGCAGCACAAGTGCTCGTATGGAACAATTACCTCCATCGGCATTGCAAATCGCTTCACAATCTCGAGCCGGCTCATCACGACACTTGGCCTGACAGCTTGCCAGGCAGAGCAGGCACAACACTAGGGATATTCGCTTACTCACACCAGGATAATAGTGCTGTCCCTCTCTCTTATCCGCAGTGCATTCCTGTGATTTACAAATCTCTTTTGTTTTCCTCACTTCGCCCATTTGCTTTGGCATTAAGGCGTTCGACTTGGTCTTAGTTCTCGAATGCCGCAATCGGTTTCTCACTCCCCGCCTGATTGGCTTTTCGCTGTTTACTTTGATCTGCATTTGAATTCTCTTAATTAAACTGCATTAATTGCTTTGGTACTGCAAAAGTTAACCAGTTTGGCTGCATAATGTGGCTGAAAGCAGTAGTTAAAATATTTTAGCTTTAATATTTCTCTCGAAAATTATAAAAATTGCATGCTGCATAGTTTTATGCTCATTTAAGAAATACAATCAATAAACTAAACGTTTAATACTCTTATTGCTAGTAAGCCACTTTATTGCTATTATTTACGATTGTTATCCATAATTCTGGATAATTCCAAGTGATAACCATAGTCATACATTCAGCAAATTTATGGTTTAGGTGACGTAGTTGAAGTTGTTTTATGGCTCTTCATTAATGTGATAGAAGTATGATTCACGCTAAAAGTGTTTTTTGGTCAAAGCAACAATAGTTTGTTTTGCTTTTATGCATTTGCTGTGAAGTTCACATTCTTCTTATCAATGATAAGGGAAAGCCAATTGTTTATACAAATTTCACTGGAATTGCTTATATAGAATAAACCAATTTATTGATAACGTGACACGGGAATGAAATGTTTTTCCATGAAAATTGCATGCAGTTTTTCCAACATTTAGTATACAATATTTTAGAAGTCTTGTAATTTTAGTTAAATTTATTTAATTATGATAATACTCGGCTCTAAAGCATTTCGCTATCAATGTGTTATAGTTGTGTTAAGCTTTTGTAAACAATCATATAAATATATAGATCAATATATAACTTTATTAAGTGCTTTGCGTATTGGTCCAAAGAGAAACTACATTGATCATTCATTGACTCGAGTGTTTTGATTAAGAATACGTTTCCATAGTTTTATCATTGAACTTGATAAAAAATTATAGATAAAATAATAGTAAAAATAAGTGTCAATGACGCTGAGCTCAGGAAATTTACTCCAAGAGATACGTATGTGTTTTAAAATGTTAAGAAAATACCTCAATGTTATTAAATGTGGGGAATGACATAGGAAGTGGCATTTGTAGGCAAACCCACTTATCATAGTCAGATGTAAGTTTGGGCGCCAGAGGTAAAACAGAACTGATACCAAGCAGTAATTAATATGAATTCATCACAAGCATTTGACAGTGCAAATAGCAAAACAGTCAAAGAGGTTATTGCAATCTAGAAAAAAAAAACAATGAAAACAACAACAAACCGAAATGCCAATGATACCAAGTATCAAATACTGTTTGGGTCATGTGCTCCATTCATATCAGCATATATACACACACACATTCAATGGTTGAACGATTGAGAACCCTTCAGAATGACATGGCAAACATCAACAATATATTATAAGGCAGCCAACATCAATCATATGGAAAGCGTGTTATTTGCATTAACAACTCACCGCACAACACAACAAGCTCAACTAATTTCAAGCTCACAACTAGCAGATATCCAGTAATTTATTATTAGGAACCCAAAGGAATTTTATTTTTAAGTTCGTCTGTACTGCACATAATCGTCTATAACTTAAAGTTCATTCTTATATCAATGAAAGAAATGTTATTTATACATGATGAGTTCAATTCTCTATCTACCTGACCACACTTTATACCCTTTGTACCTGTGCAAAGCAAGACAATTGCTATAAATAGTCGATCGAGGAAGTCTCATTATAAAAAGTGGAAAAAGTGGAAAATTGGAATCAAATAAATTAATAACAAATTGACTGGAACATCGAAACGCTTATCAGTTGGCAAACGTCAATTTATTTTTAGGCCGTTAACAAAATTAAATAACTGCTGATTGATTAAGATCGCCAAAGGTGACAATGCGACACTCAGGCCACTTTGCTTTCTTGCAGTCCGATCGAATCAATCATGTTCGGGCACTGATATATAAATATACATTTATATATATATAAGTAAATATGTATTTATATATACGAGTACATATATAGTTCCACTTATGTCTGCCTTGTCATAAGCCAACTAAACTAAAGCTGGCACTCGGACACCTGGACACATGTGCACAATTTTTGCGCATGTTGTGTAAAAATATTTGTGTGGCCTAAAGCAAATGTGTAGCAAAATACAGCTAGTAACTCGACTATGTGATACCCCCTACGGAAGTTAAACACTTATATTTATAGACTAAGTAATAAGATGTTAAAATCGCAACGTTATAAAAACCATTGCATGCTTTTAGGCGCATGATTTACCTAAAAATTGACAAGCAGCTATAACTTTTCTTGCATATAAACTATTTTAGAACAAATAAGTATTACAACTGCAAATAAATGTAGTACGTTATTGAACCTCTTCATGTTCTTGCTTTCATATACCCTAACTCCACAATTAATGGGTATCATAACGAAATCAGAGTGGAATGCATTTAGCCTCGTGTGGTTCACGTATTTACGGTACTTTGTTGAACTTACTCATAGTTTGTGCTTTTTATCAAGTACTCAACGTACCATACGTAATTCAAACAAATGCGAACTATGAGAACTGCGAATCGAGAATTGTCTTTTGGCTTTTAGTGGATTAATTGCGGCTTTAATATAGTATGTTTTACTGCTAGAAACATGTGTATATCAATATCTAAATGCCAACATATTGGTAGTTATCAAACCTTGAGCTTAGGTCAGGTTTTCTGACCTTCAAGCACTTGTATAATGATTTGATAACTCTACTACTATATATTTGCTATAAATAAACTTGCCACTTATTGACAATGATGATTACCCAAGTAGCACTTGTTCCATAACATATTCAACTAAAGTTGAAATAGCAAACAGAAATCTAGTCACTTTATAGCAATTTATCGTGAATCGGAAAACCTTTGGGACATATAGAAAACAGTGTTTGGGTTTGGCTATTTATAGGCATTTGTTTATTTTTAGTTAGCAATCAATGAGCCGTGTCTACTGATAAGATTATTAAAAGTCCACACACATATTTGTGAGAGTGCATTATATATTCCATATAAGACATCGTTTGGAACATTTCCATAACTAAACTAAGCAACATTTGCACGTTCATTTAAGTGTTGCTTTTTCGTTTAACAAATTGCTTTTAAATCCAATAATTTGCATGAAACTTAAATGTCCATTAATCATGTACCATAAATTCATTAAATGCTGATTTAACGGTCACTAAATTTATATTATTTATGAATTTTTAATGCACACATAATTTCATTTAAATTTAGACTTGTTACTAACCAGCTGAGCGCTCGATAAGAAATATATGATATGAAAAGTATAGAATCCCCTCCATAAGATAGATGACAAATATGCTAATTGTGTTAAAAAAATTAAAGAGAATTGGGTTCATGAATTTCAATTTTAAAAGAATTTTATATTTATATATGCTGCAGTTTGCTGCGAGGGTAGTTTGGTTAGTAATTTATTAGCTATGAGACAACTAAAGCACATTTGTTGACAAAAAGTTACTATTTGAAGTAAATAGATCTGGACTAAAAATGTGAAATGAGCTGTTAAGGAAATTTAATTATCAAATTTCCACATACTGAACTTTTGTAGAACTTAATTATGTTCCAGCTGTCACATTCATAAAATACCAGTTACCAGAAAAAAGCCAAAACAACTGGAAAAGCATAAGCCGCACAAAATAAGTGAAGCGTTATTAAATGTTCACTAAATGTAGAAAGTAAAAGTGGGTGGCGACTAGAAAATATCCTGTATGCAGAAAATAAGCTTATATATATAATACTATATGTTTGTAGATATAAATTCTATGGCATATTTTATATGCATTTTATGTAAAATCATATTACGGCAATAAATGTAATGCAATGTTTGCAAAGCTTAAGTTAACATACCTCCTCTGACCCTTTTCCATTTGCATAAGGTATAATATTTGTATATTGTTAAACACGTGCTGTCAACATGCAGGGGTTGTAAAAACTTTAATAAATTGTTTTAAGTTAACTACGAAACCGATTAAATGCACTTTTATATTTATAAATATTTGTATACAAATGCTGCTAGTACCCTGTTTATGTCCTATAACTGTTAAGGGTAGATAGAATATAATATTTGAAGGGAAATCTTTAATTCCCTAAGTTACAAAGATTTAAGCACTATGCAGCTATAGATATTTAAATAATTAGCTAATAAAGCAATTTAAGTAAAAGAACCTAGCACATATCCTTGTCAGCAAACTCCATTAGCTAATTAACGTGCTGTATCGATTACCCAAAACGATTTCTTAAAAAGGACAACACAGATATGTACTTGATTATGACAAGTATGTCCACTTCAAATGCCGTGTATTTTTGTTTAGCCAAAGGCTATACAAACTCACACACCCAGAAGTTTATACAGCTGTTACGGCTGGAATCACAGATAAGCCCCCAAGATTTTCATTGGCTTGCCAATATAAATATTTATATTTTAGGCGTCAATTGTATCTTTACTTAGATTACAAGTGTACTGAGTCAAATATTTGACAAAAACATATATCCATATATTCATTTGCAGCTTCCATTCCAAGGAGTTGCTATTAATGGCTTTCGGCACAGTCATTCATTAAGTTGCCAGTTGCAGCAAGTACTGCCCACCAGTTTCACTTTCAGGCATTGCAATATATCGTATACGCACTGTGAGCCGAGTGAAAAGTGGTCTGGCGTTTAAGTGTTTGCGTAATAGTATATGTGGGTAGTAGTGGTGCATACACTTCATTGGGTCACAACCCATTTTGTGGGCAAACAGAGTTTAAAAATTTATGTTAAGCTGTTAAAAGCAGTCCATAAAGTCAACAATAACTCAGACTGACATACGGAAGTAGTGCGTGAAAACGCAACATGGAATAATGTGAAAAGTTGTTCAAGCAATTAACAAACTAAGTAGTGAACAGCCCTCGACCAAAAATAAAGTGAGTGTCATTAGAAGTGAAAGCAATATGCAAAAAAAAGTAAAGTATACTTGAGTGCTATGTGCAGCTTAAGTAGAGAAATTGCAATGGAAATGAAGGATGCGAAGAAGAAAAACTTGGCAGCTAGACAAAAGAAACAAAATGTTCGAATTTCCAACTCTTAAGAGCAAAAGAAATGGGTACATAAATTAATATAGGATCTCTAGAGTTTTTGCCAAGTGAGTAGTAAAGTATATAGTGTCCGCATTCGAATAAAAAATACATGATTGTGTTTAAGCAGTTTATGAATTTCGATTATTATGAGTCTTATAAATGTGCTGAAATATATATAAAATACTGCTAAAATGATAAATTGAGCAAATGATTGCAGTTTTGTAGAACAGAAGCTGTCTAAAAATGTCAACACACATACACTATAATAAATGTGCATTTTAAACACTCTAAAGCAGACTGGTTCTTATGACATATGAGATGATTGCAATCACACAATAGGAGGTCAACAGGGGCGTAGTTCAAGCAACATAAAGTTGTTGTTGTTGTTGTATGTGGATGCTCTTATTTATGCACTTTGTGGTAAGGTCAGAGAGCTGGTAACCATATTGAATTTAAGTATAGATTCTTCGGAACAATTTGCATAAGCCATTGAGGAATCTTCACAGCAACTTGATAGCTATTATCAGTTTGCATAAATTCCATTCAACAAAAGCAAAGAGAACTGGAATTTTATGCAATATTCACTTTGAATGCTTTATGGCTAAAGAGATACAATAACTTACCGCTTTGGCACAAGTTGCTTGTGACGTTAAAATTCACTGATTTTGATTTTCTTATATTGTTTGTACATACACTCTATGAATTTCACATTTAAGCAATTTGTTTGCACACTTATTGAAAACAATAATCTATTTTTATTGATGATTTAACAATCTGCAGTCCATTAACAAACTTATTGCGCCAACTGAAGAGTTAATAAAACACTAATAAAATACTGATATTGATATGCGTTTATTGAAATCAGACCACACAAATAATCGCACAATCTTGAGTTTCCGCATCAACTATTTTTGCTGCGCTTTTTTTTATTGTTTTTGTTTTTATTTTTTTGTGTTTTTCTATCTTCGTTGACAACTTTTCGCGACGGTTACTGGGGGGCCCGAAACGCGCGCTTTCCGTTAAACTGTTAGTTTTCGACTATTATTGGCCAAGTATTGAAAAGCTCAGCGGTACTTTGACTACTAGCCACAAGTAATGTGCCAAATTTCACCAACGCACCGAGATTTCAACAACAAGGGGCCATGTTAGTGATAAGAAAGCACTCCGATAAGACCAGATAACAGTCTGCAGACTACCGTCTGTTAAAGTTCTGTTAATAATTGCGCACTTTGCAGAGTTTGCTGTTAACGCGCTGTTAATGTTGCTGTTATCTGCTTGTTGCTGATAGGTTAAGCGTTGGCAGAAGAAACGCCTTTTGCCTTTGCTGCTTTATTATCTTTTAATTGCCATTTTAATTGGCAAAACATAGTTTAATTATATTTCTTATTATACTTTTCATACACTAAAGCTCTTTATTTAGTTAGGGCTTAAATTAAATGGTGAAATTATGAAAACTATGTAAATAAATTAAAAAAAAAAACTAATATTAAAGTTCTTAAGAAATCCATTCAATTCAGCAGTTTGTTGACATTTACAATCAGTTCCTGGAAATTATTAACTGGGTCAACTAAACAAATGCTTGGCATCTGCTTTTAAACACGTTTAGTTTACACAAGTTTAGATATAATTTCTCTACAGTTAATGATTTCGTTAATTAAAGCATTTAAATAGATAAATTGAAATATTCTTGCATAAATTTTCTTGTCTGTCTTTTGTAGAACTTGTGTTGTATGCGCAATGTCAACAAATGCACGTTACGCATACGCCATGTGCTCCAGCGCTTAAGCCCACGTTGCTCTTGCAGATGTTGCTTTGTTTACAAACTATTAAAAGCAGCCTTCTACATTATTTTATAACAGCAACGTAGAGTGGCTGTTTTGTCTCAGTTTTTGCTTTTGCTTTTAAACTGCCTAAGAAACACAGGGTATCGCTTAGCCCAAGTCTTGGCCAAGTGCTGCAAATTTCCGCTCTTGCTTTGAATTCTCTAGCGGAAAATTGTGTGCTTATGCTTTGGTGTCTGTTCTGGAAAGTGGCAGGAAATGGCTTTCGAGTGCAGCTGGCACTTATTCATAATGTGCATTTAAATGCTCCTCGTCATGCATATTCAGATACACATAAATATGCCTGAAAGCGAGGTGTGTTTATGGAGTTTTAGGGATTTAGATAGGTTTAGATAGGATCGATTGATCTGTAGCTACTATACAATTTTGTTGTCCGCTTCTAGAAAACAATTCTGTTCGTAATTAATTGCCATTAATTAATTTAATGATGCATTTTACATTTACGGCTACAAGCGACTTCTTTATTTAATTTATGTTTAATTGTTTTTGTTGTTTTATTGTTATTATTATTATTAAGTGCTTAAGGCTGACAATGGGTTAAAGCTTTACAGAGCAATGTGCGACTGTGTAAGTGTACTGTGTGAAAGTATGTGTATGTGTGTGTGTGAGTGTGTGTGTTTGAGTGTATGAGTGTATTTGGACTTGTACTCATAAATACAAAATGAAAATAGCTAACATTTATCATTAATCATTTACTTAAAACTACATAAGCCGTGCCTTGCATTATGAGCTACAATCCCCAAATCTTCAAATCAGCTATCTCTGCACTCTCTGCCTGCTACTGTACCGCTATAGACACCTTTAGATGGCATCGCCGTCATCGTTAATGGCCTTAAAGATGATTTCGTAGACATGATCAACCAGTTTGGCCCACGATTCGGCTTGACTCTCGTTCAGACTGCAGGCGGCGGTAAGCACTTCCAGTATAACCTCCCTGAGTTGCTGTTAAAGGAATTGAAATTTGGTAAATTAGAGAAAAAAAATAAAAGTAAGTTCACTCACATTGTACGACTCCTTGGATATTTTACGGGGTATGTGGCTGGTTGCCACCTTGGTCCAGATCTCATCCAGCTTCGCCATATCACCATCCTGGCCGAGCACCTGAATGGACTCGTCGAACACCCGTATAATGCGACCGGCATGCGCACGGAAACGTGCATTGGTCTACAAATTTATAATTAATATATAGTGAAGCCTAATTATAGTTAAGAACTACTGTTTAACTTACGGCTAATTCGGCCAAGGGCACATCACGGAATGGGAATTTATCCAAGTTGGACGGATAACGATTGAAGAATGTTGTCAGTATTGCAGCTCCCGAATCTGTTGGTGTTGCCACGGGAATTTCCCAGGTCTTCTTGATCATTTGCACCTCATCGCTGTTCATGTTTTCGGCTAAAGTACTCTCTTTCCGCTTAGCTGCTCTCTTCAAAATGCTGCTCTTCAGTTTTGGTTCTTAAGCTGTAAGTAATATGCAAAACATTTGCTTTAATATATATATATAGATATGTTTACTTATATGCTCTCTACACTCTCTCTCTCTCTCTCTCTCTCTCTCTCTCTCTCTTAATGTTTCTTTGAGTGTCTGCCATTCAGCGGCAGACAATTGAGATTGACAGTTTTACATTGCAATTGTCTGTTTGCGATTCGCATTGTTGTTCTTATTTTTGTTGTTGGACCCGGCAAACAATGAGAGCAAAAGCTGAGAACAATTGAAAATCAAAACAACAATAATGGACAGCACACAAACACAGTGGCTCATATAAGTATATGCGCACACATGAAGCGTTAAACAAATAAACATGTCAAATAATTGGTAATTATGTCTGCTTATTATATGTGAATATTTGTATTTAAATAAATTAATTTATTTTATTTTAGTTCGAAAATTTAGGATTCTTGTTGATAACTTAAAAGAGTAAGCATCGAGTGTGAGACCAATACTTCCCCCGCCTTTTGCTAAGCAATTGTTATCTTTCCACAATACTGGGTGCCAATTGTTTAGCATTTAGCAGTTCTACATTTCGCATTTTTCGCGAGAAACGTGGAAAATGCATATGGAGAAAGAGAACCGAGTTGAGTTGAGTTCCTATGCGGAAAACGGAAATGTAAACAGCAAGAGCAAACAACAAGTGGAAAAGCTGCAGTCAAAATGCTCGACTGTAATATGCCCAGTTTATAATGTAGAAAAAACTTCTAAGATGACAATTACTAAAAGAAAACCTTGTCTGCGTGCTCAATATTGTAGTTCCGCCATCAAATCTGCTAGTAAAAGGCCAAATAATCTCTGAAGAGACAGTACCTGCCACAAAAATATAATTCCTTTCAAAACCATTTAGTGGCAGGGCACAAAAAAAGAAATCAACTCGCCGAAAATTGAGAGCAAACCGAGCAAAATGAAATGTGTGAAATGTGGTTTACCCATTATTGTGGCAAATGATTGCAGGGTTAGAATACTAAAGCACAACAAAGATGATTTCAGTACAATGTAGAACAAAATATAAATTAAAATAAAATTCTATGAATGCTTTAATTGAAATTGATTTGAATCATAATTAAATTCTAACAAAATCATTAATATTCATGAAGATGAATTTCTAATGAGCAACTTGTGAATAATTTAAGGAAGAGCAACAACTGACAAAGACATAGAAATTCTCTAGCATTTTGCTCGTTTTTCGATTTAATGACAAAAGCACTTAAACAACAACAACAACAACAGCAGCAGCAAACAGTGAAAAAGTAAAAAGTAAAAAATTCAAAACGGCAACAAAAAAGCTAAAAAGTAAACTGAAAGTTTATTAAAAATTTACAAGCTGACAGACCAACCGCAGGCAACAAAATACACTTTTCTACACACACACACTTACAGACAGAAAGAGACAGAGATATATATATATATAGAGAGAGAGAGAGGGAGATAGAGGATACTAAAAGATAGCATAACAGTGAAATGGACTCAAGTGCAGCCGCAGCAGGTGGCCGCAATATAAGTACTGTAATATAGTTGTTGGTATGTTGTACGTTCGGGTTGAATGGGGCAAGACAATATGTTGTACGTGTTGTTGCAACTCTGTGTGGCATGAACTTGACATATCCTATATAATACATATAGTTTACTGTCTGGGTTAACCAACTATTAGTTTTTAAACATAAAAGTTTGCTGCTAGCCAACTAGTAGATTACTCTACTTGTTTCATACACCCGCTGCAGCACACTCCAAAATACAGGGTATTTAAAATTTGCCAGCGCTCGGCGGTAACCTTGTCTTGTTGCCCCCTTCGGGGCACAAGCGTTGGAGCAACCATCATCATCATTATCATCATCATCATCAACCCCAACAACAACAGCAACAACAACATCAGCCAGAGGCGAAGAAGCTGCAGCAACAGCAACAGCAACAACAAGCAGCAAGCGTTATACAGACAAACATACATAATATCCTTCATGCCAGAATGTCCTGTGGCTTTTGTAGTTGATGTCGTTACAGGCCTGTGCCCCACTATATATGCAGCCATCTCTATCACTCTATGTATCTCTATCCCTTTCTCTATATGTGTGTGTTGCAGTCAAGAGTAAAAAAGCAGCAACAAATCAAGCGTTGCCTTGCGTGCATTTGTCTGTGTGTCCGTGTGTCTGTGTGTCCGTATGTCTGTGTGTCTGTAAGGACATTGAGCGCTTAATTAAATTAAGGCAGCTTGATGGACAGCTACTAGACAACGCAGAGACGCAGAACGACAAACCCAACGTTACTTTTTGCCTGCTTTTAGCCACGTTAAAGCCAACCAATCAGCCAGGTGTGGCTAAAGTACTGTTCTAGCCTTGTCAATATATGTATGTATGTACAAATACATATGTATTAACAAGAGCATGTGTATGTGTATGCGTGTGTGTGACTTGTGAGCTGCCACTCAAATGTCGTTGAGCATTTCGTTGCAATTCTCCATAAAAAAAAAAACAACATACAAAAACAAAAATTTATTGTTTATTTTAGTAAACTTAAAACATCAACGACTGTTGCCAAGTGGCAGCCACTTCCAAAACTTGTGTTTGTATTGCAAACAATTATTTGCCAACATTTATTTTGTAAATTCCATTTAAATTGCCAGTTTAAGCCGAATAGTTTCTAGCACTAAGCAGCTCAATTAAAATAACCGAAAAATATTTTATAAAATAAATATTACAGTGAAATAATAAAAAAACTAACAAAGAGCTTATGTTTAAAAAAAATGAGTTTAAATATAATGTTTATCTATTTAATAAAATAGTTCAGGACTAAAAGCTGCTAAACTCAAGCTAAATCCAGTTAAAAATTAACTTTTGGTACAACAAAAATGAGTTGAAATAAATATTTAATGCTGATTGAGTAGTACTAATGAAATATAAGAAAAACTAAGTGCTAATATTTAATTGCTAACTAAACATTCTCTCTTAAAATATATTTTAAGCTTGGGGAAACTTGGGGCATTATTAGAGAGCTGATTTATTTGAAACGATTTCTACACATTTTAAGCAAAATTCTCAAAAGAAACTACAAACGTAGTAGTCTGGCTGCTTTAAACGCATATCCTATCATTACTAATAGAAATACCTGCTGAATATTCCATTAAATTTTCCACATAAGCTTCCTATGGTCTTACCACATAAGTAATTAACTTCTAACAACATGTCAAAGTAACCAATTTAAAGGAAACATTTCAGCATGAATAATGAAGTTGATAATGGAACAATTTGGATATTGCCTGTCTAATTGAATTGATTAATAATGCATGAGTGCAAAACTTGACTAAAGTCCTTAAGGTGCTTAAAGCACTTTCGAATTTAAAGTACAGCAGAGAGAAATAGACACTCACACACACACAAACACTGACAGAGGCATATACTCATCGGAAACATTAAGGATAATGATAGCAACAACAACAGCAACAACAACAACAACAGCAAACATAACAACGACACTTGTTCGCAAGGACAACCGAGAAATCCATAAATTTAAAGCATGCTTTTGTGCGCTCTTTTTATGACTTTTAACTGAAGGAAAACAATGGAAATGCTACTAGCAACAACAAGCAACAGACAGTGCTTAAATCAGCGGTAGCCTGTTGAGCTCACTGAAACTACCCAAAAAGTATTTCACAGTGTACGAGTATACGCGATTGAAAATCATTTAGCATTTGATAATCACAGTTAGTTTAATCACCCAATTCTTTCATAATTCCACAAGCGGTTTTCCTCAGCGCTTTGTTTAGCGTTATGCCTTTTGGAAATTTCACTGCTGCTTCTGCTATTTTAATTTGTTTATTTTTTCTTTTTGTTGTTTTTCTTTTCTGCTTTATTATTTATTCTCCGCACAGTCGTTGCCGTCTACGTCTTTGTCGTTTGGCGTCGCCGTTTGCTCTGTGTGTGAACCAACCGCACGCGTTGAGTTTGAATTAGACACTGAGTGCAAAAACGAAAAGTGAGAGAGAGAAAAGCAAAGCAAAGAAACCAGTGGAGCCAGAGAGCACACATACACTCTTTGCCGGCAAGTACAGATTTGCACGATTGCTCTGTTGTTCTTGTCGTTGTTGTTCTCTGCGCGCCAAAAACGTGCAAATTTTGAGCAAACACACTTGCGGTGAGAGAGCGCAAGCACAGTGGCGTCGCCTAACAGGGGTCAATTGAGTTTGACTTGAGCTTGTGCAAGTTGAATGTTGCTGCTGCGAATTACGCATTATGTATTTTAATTGGTTTGTTTTTATTGTAGTTGGGGTGTGTTTTTTCTGCTGCCTAATTAGTATTTTAGTAACTGCACTCGAATGTGTTTAGCTAAATTCAAAGTTCGTCAAAGGCCACCTGTAGACAGCGCAATGCAAACTTACGGGAGAGCCAGCAAGCTTCACAGCTTGTGTGCTCTTAGGCTCTCTCTCTCGCTCTCTCTTTGAAAGTTTCTAGAATCGAGTGGAGTCGAAACGAGTGGAGCTTTAGTGCCGGTTGGCAACGCTAACTGTTGCCTCTGCTTTCAAAAATCAAATAATTTTAAAATTAACTTTTAAAATTTAGGGCGTAATTAAAATAATAAAATGCAAAAAAGAATACATGTATTTAATACAATATTTATGGTGTTTTATAAAATACATGATGTTATAAAAAATATATATGTAAGTGGCTTTCAATTATTCGATTTTATAATGCATTTCACTCATACTTCGCTAATTACAAACAGACGTATGTAAATATTTTTCATCTAATCCGTAGAATATTTCCTCATTTACTATATATTCAAACACCTTTGACTCTATTTTAAGTGCATGGTAACATTTCTACCGCAAGTGTTCTTATCTAATGAAATTGTTGTGTTAATTTCACTTGTTATCAGCATATGGGGGGTATGTCGACTACTACTTATTAGACAACTAATGAGGGCAGCTGAGTGGACTGACGCCAATGGCTTATCGACAAGGGGCAAAAACAAAACTTAAAGACACAACAAAATCAAGGAAATTAACCAAAAAATATTTTGTTTTAGATCACATGGATTAAATCACACTTTTACACTTGATAACATTTAGTTATATGCAGTATTTGTTATATAATCAACAATTGATATGATCAATCATAGTTATTATTGTTGGTATTACTATATAGTCCAAAACTCACATTGCTTTACAACGCAACCGCACACAATGCCGTTAAAATTCAAACTGAGCAGCATCGCTGACTCGTCCGACTATTTAACTGATTGCCGAACCGAATACGAACACCAATATGAATACAAATATGAATACAAAACAAAAAACGAAGAACTAAATTCAAATACAATGAAAGCTGTTGTCGCTCGTCGTCACTATAATCATTCACTTCGGTAAGCTAGCATGGCAATGGGGGACGGGAAAGAGGGAAGAGCAAGCGGGTGCTATCGAAGCTCGGTAGTCGAATATTTCCACAGATCAAGCATTTATTGCGTGTTCCCTGAAAAACTTCGGCCGCAAAACAAGTCAAGGACGCTTTGAGTCGACTACATAATACCCTGTATGGCGCTTTTAACGTAATAACAATGCCTACGTGATGTCTGCGTTTAGTGATAACTATAAATAAATAACTATAAATATAAATAGTTTTAACAGTAAACTAAAAATAAGAAAATCTTATGAAGAACATTAGGCGTACTAAAGTTTTTTACGGCAGAACATTCGCTTTTAATATAATTAAAATTTGAAAAATATTTAATTATTTGTACAATTACATTTTATATACTTATCGTAGCTTTAAAAAAAAATTTTCTTTTAAAAACATTTAGTTACAAATATATATTTGAAAAATTGCTATACTCTTCTACAGTTTGTGTAGTAAATAGAGGGTATACAAATAATTCTTACTTTCAATAGATCTTAAGTTAGACCTAGTATGCAAATACGTGTTCGTCGGCGCTTCATAAAGACCTTATCAGTACTTTTGACCCAAAGGTCAAACATGTCAGAAATGCGTAAATTTCCATAGGTATATTAATTGATGTTTTAAAACTGACTTTTGTTATTCTATTTGCTCTATTATACTTGTATTTCAAACTAAATTCTCGTGCTTCACATTAACTTGACCTTTGCAGTGTTTGTGTAGCTAATAACAAATTTTTTGAGTGTCATGAGAAACTTTCCAGAATTATAATTTATATTTTGCATGTTCTCAGTGTAATTTAGAAACAGAATGAAATAAATTTAACTAAAACAGATGACTTCATTTCCTGCTAATAATTCGTTTGGATCTCTGGAAAGAGTATTAAGAAGAAGGCATAGAAAATACTCTATAAATTCATTGTTGCTAATTATTCGTCTAATTCAATTATCATGCATAGAATCTATTATGAAATTGTCTGTATAATTATATAGTTAAATAACATTTTGTGTTATATTTTGTGTTGCATATCAAACTTTTGTCACGTCACCGTTTCCTTTGGTTTATGGCCGCAATTGTTTATGCCAAAAGTGGTATAACAGGTGGTCATTATAACCCAGTCGAGACCCAAATATTAATGAAAGTTCTTTAAAAAAGCAAAACAAACAAAATACGAAACCTGCTCATAGAGTTTTACTAATTGTATGAATGGATTTGGATTTAGTTTTGTTCTCTCTAAATAAATATGTAAATTTCATTGACATACCATACGCTGCTTGTCACGTTGACCAGTTCGGAATTTAGAAATTAATATTATTATATTATACGCACACACACACGCACATAGATAAACATTTTATTATTTATTGTGCTGGAATTATTGTTTGCACTTGTCGCGGTGTCAGTGGCTAGAAGTGGCCAGGAATTGGAATTTCGTATGGCAAATATAAACAAATGCATTTAAGCTCAAACATTATGGGGTGTTATGCTATATGAAGTGTCTGTTATGGGCGACTTACCACCTGTTATTTGATAAACTTTGTCGAAAGCACAATATTATTAATATTTGACACACAACGAGCGAAAAGCTGAAGAGCTGAGAAAGACTGCAAATGAAATGGAAACAAAACAACACAAAACTGACAGATGGATGCTCCCCAGAGAGCGCGAGAGCACCGGCCGCTGAATAGCCAACGGCCCATGTGCGACAAGGAGGGAGAGCATAACAGTCTTTGGATAACATGTGATATGCATGTGAGAGCACACACTGTTGTATTCCCAAATGTTTGAGTCATATTCAGCGACAGATCGCAGCAACTGAAGCGCAGCGTAGCGCAATTTGCTCTCAGTTGGTTTTGGCGCGTTGAAGCAGCAGCAGTGAGACAAGATAAATATTCGATCTGCTTGAGAGAAATACAAAACACACAAAACAGTGCGAAAAAAAAAACAAATGTTATTAGATAATAATGGACACAGCACCTGCACAACAACAGCACCAAATGAGCAGCAGCAACAACAACCGCTGTAAGAGCGACAAATGTCAAAAGATAAAGAGATTTGTAATCGTCGGACTATTGATCACCATTGGCATTTTAAGCTGGCATTTTTACGGTACTTGAGCATTGATTAACGGTGTTAAATCTAACCACACCCTAATATATTACTTTTGTTACAGAGTATTTCCATAGCAAACCGCTGCCCAGAACTCCGGATAATGTGCTGGCATTATCGCAGACGCTCTTCGACGAAGAGTCCACACCCAGTGAATATCTCTTTAAAGTGAATTTGCAGGGTAAAACAAGTTCTAGCGCACGCGATGATCGTGCTCCGCTACCGTAAGTATGATACGTTGGAGTATTCAAATGTTTGTATTCAATTCAATTCGTTTTCAACTTTCTAGTCTCTTTGAGCTGCACAATGATCTGCTGGCCAAAGAGGCCAATTCCACAACGGCTCTCTTACAGCGTCTCTTCAACAACTATGAACTGGATATCGCAGTGAAAGAGCGCATTACGGACGATCATAAGCGGGAACAACTGGAGTTTCTACGTGCTGTGATGAATACGCGCGTCATGAAGCTCTCTATGCGTTTTCTAGTGCGAAAGGGTAAGCAGCTAAGTTACCCCTCAATCCAGCTTGTGATTAGATTAGCAACAAATCTGATTTGATCAATATGTAATTAGCAAACCATAAGTTGTATATAAATAGTTACTGTTAGGTACTTTATAATTATTATATTCGCATATTTGCCAGATAAGCATGGAGAGAGATAAGAATAGAGTTTTAAACAGATAACATGTGAGAGCTTCTGTATTTGTTGTGTATTCCTAATCGGCTTAGATAAATAATCTGATAATTAAGCTAATGGAGCGCTGGACAAACAGTTAGATATCCTTTGAACTTATAGTATATGCAAATACATTTGAATTTTATTAACTATACAAACAGAACTACTATAGTGCAATTTTATACAGTTTAAATAATGGATACCCTAAGTTGCAGAAACTGCAAATTTCTTGAAAATTTTAGACAGTGGTTCTGTACTTTTTCGGTAACATCATTTTAGGTTATGTTTGGATCGATCTTTACTTTTCCCTTATGATGTATAACATAATCAGATCAAATTTGCAATATGTTATAATTTGTATTCAGCTATTAAACTTTGAAGACTTTAATAGACTTTAATTGTAAAACTGTGGCACAGTGTGAACCCAACATAATTCAATTTTTCCCTTTTGCTTACAGAGATTGTCAGTGACAACTATGATGAACAGCTACAGTTACTGCAAGATCTTTGGTTCACACCATATTCCCGTGGTAAGGGTATTCTGGGCAGCTCCAGTTTTGAGCATGTCTTCCTGGCGGAGCTTCGGGAGCATTCAGTGCTCGGTCTGCACAACTGGCTCTACTTTGCCGAGCAGGAGCAACAGGGACATGTAGACTACAAGGGTTGGTTAAAGCGCGCCGAGACGGGACGGGTATGTTAACAACTGTGTAAATTTCACTTTTAATATTCGAAACATTTTTCCATTTGTAGCATAATCAATTTGCGCTATCGTTTCGCTTGACTTTCTTTGGTTTACATAAGCCGTATAATGGATTTCTAGTGGGCACCTCGCCAGAACTGGAGATGAGTCTCTACACGGTGTGCTTTTTAGTCACCCCCGAGAAGGAGCCCTGTGAAATACAGTTGGGCAAAGCCAAATTGAGTCTTGTATCGCATGTGTGGAATTGGAACGACAAGAAATACATAGCTAGCATCTATGTGCAAATTCCCGATGATCCCAATACCAACTAAACTGTAAAGATGGTTTACTTTAAGTTGGATTCCATTAAGTGGATTGTTTTTCGCAGCCATCCGTAGTTTCATTACAAATATCGTATAAATTTAAATAGTCTTGTTTATATAGTGTACCAACCATAAGCAACCATCATGTCGAGTGACGTCTAAAGTGCGTGTCTCTGTCAATTTGTTGGGCTGTCAGTCAGTTTCAGGCCACAGTGGGTTTGAGTTGTATTTTGACAGCTTTGAGCTTTGCATGGGATTAAGACGTTTGCTGTTATGAATATCCCTCCATGTTCATTTTTATTAGTTTTAACGTCTTTATGTCTAAGGATTGTTGGCGAAAGTGAATTGTGACCTCTAACCTCTGGCACTTGACATTGAATGTGCACACGTAACAATAACAATAGAGGCTCAAGTAATCGAACAAAAGTCATTTACACTCTATTATCTAATAGCTCATAATTATTTATTGCTCTAATAATGTCACGACCTTGCTGTTGTTTTGCAAAAGTGACCCTATTTATTAGTTATGTATATTTTGCATTAATCTGTAAATATGTATTTAAGCACTTAAAGCTTTTTTCTGTTTGTATCTATTTCTATTTTGGGTAAAACTTATCATATACATAAAATTACTAAAATGAATTCAATATTAACTCGTCTTTTCATTGCATCTAATTTGGATATTTCTATAAATAAATTTGCTAATTTTCTATATATTTCATGGCTCATTTAGGAATTCATAGCAAAATTGCAAAATAAATCTAAGAAAATATTTATATAGCTCATCAGCTGAATGAAAATCAAATAGATTACCATACGAAATGAAATTTCAATTCTTACTTTTTTTTCGAGAATTTCCCAAATGTTTTTCGTACACAAAAATATATATTCTAAAATTTTTAAATCTGATATTTGTTTTCCAAATCGACCATTGATAAACGCTTGATTGCCAAAGAATCGAAATTAATTAACTTTTTTAAAGTATATATCTAAATAATCAATATTTTGAAACAATTTCCTATACGAAATTATTGAGTTCTATAAATATAATAAATTATATTCCAAGCGTATCCCATTTAGCTTTCATGGCTAGGCATCTAAATTCATTCGGTATTTGAGTACTGTATATATCTGAAACCTATATATATATATGTATATTGTAATAATTGAAATTCTTAACTTAAAATTAATTGAAAAAATGTTTAAATTAATTATGAATCTGTTTTAATTATTGCATTTAAAGTTTTGTTGAATTACAAATATTAATATCAAATATTGTTGATTTGTAAAAGCCAATCCGAAACATATGAGTTTATGTTTATGAGTAGAGAATAATGCTGGAAGTCTCCCTAGTGGAGTAAGTTGGAAAACATGTGCTTACAACTAGTGCTACAATGCACGATAGTCACGCTCAATGATTATCGTTTCATTGGCAATATCGTCAGTATGTTGCTGCAGCTGCTCCTGCATTCTTGATTGCTGTTCCAGTTGCTGCACCACTGCTGGGGCACTGGAGCGACGCACGGTGACAATGGTGGTGTGGGCTGGGGATAAACTGGCATCGGAATCAGCTGGCTGCAGCACAAAGGTTTCGCTCAGATCGGCACTGGACTCGACCTCGGGATTGGAGGTGTCTGTGGAGGATCGCATTAGACTGGGACTGCTTATACTAAACTCCAATTGCAGCGGATCAATTGGCGTGTTGAGTGGGGTTGTCTCTGGACTCCAGCTACTTCTTGACAACGGCTGGCGCGGCAGACTGTTGTGGCAGAGCGGATCTGGTGCCGCCGAGGGATCCAGCTGCAGCTGCTGACCCCACAGCACCGCTGCTCGGGCGCGATTGTGTGCGGCTCGCTGCTCCACCGACTGCTGTTGGGGTTGCTGCTGCTGCGACTGCTGCTGCTGCTGCTGCCGGCGTCGTCGTCGGCGGCGATGTTCGGCTGTAATCAGCTGTGGCGGCTGCTGCTGGCGACTGATACTGCGGTTGCTGCTGCGGTGTTCTGTTGGCTGTGGTAGCCTCTGGCGTGGCATCATATTGATAACCGGACTGTGCATAGTCGGCGGCACTGTAATCGTATCCGGCATTGGCATCGTAACCGTACTGCTGTGCATCATAGGGCTGCTGTGCATAGGCGCTGGCATCATAGGCACTGGCATCGTATTGCTGCTGATCGTAGGCACTGTAGTCGGTGTTGTAGGCAGCCAAATTGGCGCTGCCGGCATTTGAGATGCTGCCATCGCCAAGCTGCTGTTGCTGTGGTTGCTGCTGCTGCTGTGCTGGTTGCTGCTGTTGCTGTGGCTGCTGATCCGCATTGCTGTAGCGTCGTGCCTGCTGCTGCTCGTTCTGCTCACGTTCTCGTTCACGTTCACGCTTTTCGCGCTGTTCACGCAATTGTTGCAGTTCCCGATCTCGTTCCTCGCGTTCACGTTCACGTTGTCGCTCGCGTTGTTGCTCCAGTTCTTGTTGTTGCTGCTGTTGTTGTTGCTTTTCGCCCATGCCAAGGTTGTCCTTGAGATTTTCGTCATCGTTATCGTTGAGTCCATAGTTGTTGCTGCTGTCACTGGCGGGCAGGAGATTGGCACTGCCATTGCTGATGCTGCTCTTGCGCGCTGCTCCAGTTGTTCCAGCAATTGTGTCTGCAACTGTTGCTGCTGCTGCTGTTGGGGTTGCTTCTGCTGCTGCTGCTGTTGTAGCTGCTGCTGTTGCATCATAGCCATAGGAGCTGGCTGGCTTGCTGTAGTCGTCGTCAACATTGCTGTGGTGTAGTTGTGATGTGCTTTGTATGGGTTCAATTGTAGTGCCATATGTGGACGGCTGGTAATCGTATGCGGCTGTAGTCACAAGAATTTTGATTAGTGTTGCAAGCCAATTGAATGCAAGTATCTAAAGTGTTAATCAAGTGTAAATATGTGTAAGGCTGCAAACCGAATCCTTTAAAAAAGTTACCCACAAACCCACTATTGCTCTTTAAATGCTAAAAACCAATAAGTTTGCAGTTCGGAGAACAATGACGTCACACTATGACGGTGATGGTTTGCAGCCTTGGTAATGTATGTATAGACTATGTAAGTGATTGTCTAAGCTGTTGTTGCTGCCGTGTCGCTTGAAACTGTTGCTGTTGCTGTTGTACTTTTCCCTGAGTAATTATTAGATGCAATTAGATGTAATCATCGATTGTGTTGGACAGTGTAGATTTGTAAACATATGACTGCTGTGTTTGGGTTTGGGTTTTGAAGTTCAAGATTTACCTTTGCCGGCGCCTAAACTAGTATAATCATGTGGTGTTGTATCTAATTTACTCATATGCTCTTCATTGCTTAACATGCGATTAGACAAATACTCTAGATTCGATTGTAAAGCAGATATTTCCTCTCTGTGGTTCAAGTTAAGCAGAAACGGAAAAGTAAATATATAGATAGAGGAAGAGAAAGAGAGAGAGAGAGAGAGAGAGAAAAAGAGGAAGAGAGAAAGAAACACAGATTAGTCAAATACATATTCTCAATTAACAATTACCTGTAAGGGCTCTAAGTTGTGCATTATGGGTGAGAAAATGCGTTCATCATTTGCTGTTGTTGTTGCTGTTGCAGTTGTCTCCTCAGCTGAGCTGAGCTCATTAACGCTATTTCCATTGCTAACTAATTGAGACTTGTATTTTGACCAAATTTGTCTAAGACGCGCCATTAGCTGTTCATTTGTAGCACGTAGTTGTTGTTTATCCTCACTGGGAACATTTTATAAAAAATAAAATAGTTTAAATAAAAATTGTAATGGTTTGAGAAAAGGTAACAAAAAATTATATCCAATATTTTTCCCAATTTGTATAAATTCCTTTTGCCTTTTTGGACAGAATTTTGTTTAAATTATTTCTTAGTATTTTTTAGATTGTTCTGAACTTCTACAATGTTAAATTTGTAGATTATTTTATAGCTTTAAAGCCAAGGTGTTTAGATTTAGGTAACGTATTCCTTTCTTGGGAGCTTCTTAAGAAAATCTAAATTTTTATTATTTAACATTTGGTATTTTAGATTTTATTTTAAATTTTAAATTTTTTAAAAAGTACCTAACATTTCTTTGAAAATTTTTAGCTCCCATAACTTAGTCAACATTTTATAGAATTTGTAACCGAATACCAATTTGTTCATTATTCAACATCCCAATTGATGCTGCATTTAAAATTTGATTACTTAAAAATATTTTTTTTTTAAATTTTCAACTGTTTTATAGATGGGAAAACTAGAATTTTAAGTACCAATCAAGGTCTATTATAGACGTATTCTAATTTAGTTGCAGTCATCTGTACTCTCCATAACCCTGACTGAACAAATAAGTAACCTCAAATAATCGACATTAGCTTTTGTTATTTCAGCATACGATCCCAGACTGGAAAGAGTTTCTCATACAACTTGATATGAACCTTTCTGAAACAAAATTCGAAACAGTATGTATAACAACACTAAGATGTAATTCAAAACTAACATTTCTGCATTGCAAGAAGCAACACCACTTTAAAATAAAAATGTGCCTAACTTTAAGAGACACATTAAAAACTCCACAAAAAAGTTCTTGCAACAACGAAAAACTTTAAACTTGATTTTGAAAAGTGTTTTCGAAAAGTTTGTGTTTGATTTATCATTTCAAAAAATTTGTTTTTAGTGTTGACGATATTAACATTGTTAAAGCTGTGTCGCCTGCTCCTGGCCATCGTCGTCAACAATCGCATTCTCGAACTGCGCCAGCTGCTCATCAATTTCAGCCAATTCGGGTGAATTATCCTTGACAAAAGTCTGGTTGAGAGCATTTGCCACTTCATCCAGTTCTTTGACAAATGTTTCGTTCCGTGCACTGACTTTTGGCTTTGACTGTTTGGGCACCAGTCTCACATTGACATCGACTTTGACGGGTGGGCGTGGCTTTAAGTTCTTGTGGCAGCCATCACGTTGCAACAGTTGCTCAAAGTAATGTTTTGGCTTGATGCTGGCGCTCAATGCATTGCTGTTGCGACCTTTGCATGTTGTAGGCTGCTGTCGCTGTTGTCGTTGCTGTTGCTGTTGCCATTGTGTCAGAATCCACCGTCAAATGCGATGTTTGACATGGGGTCTGACAACTATTGGCACTGCTGATGGTCTGATTCAAAACCAGATGCTGTTGCAGCCAGGGCAACAGTTCCGTTTTGTGTGGCTGGCAGCAATGTGTTGCAGCAGTCGCTGCTGCTGTTGTTGTTGCTGGTGCAGTGCGATATTGCTGTTGTCGGTGATGATGTTGTTGATGGTGCGTGTCTAGGGTGAATTCTGTAGCGTGGCAATGCATGCTTTTGCTAGGTGTGGTTTGTGTACGCGCTAACTTTCCGCTACGACAGCGACTGCTGTTGCTGTTGCTGTTGCTGTTGGCGCAACATGTTGCGCTAATTTCACTGCTGCTGCTGCGTTGTCGCATTGCAGGCATCATATAAACGTGTTCATGCTCGTGCTTGTGCCGCATAAAACTGGGACAAAAACATTTCGGCTTGGCACCCATCATTGGTGTTGCTGCTGTTGTTGTTGCTGTTGTTGTTGCTGCTGTTGTTGCTGCTGTTGTTGTTGCTGCTGTTGCTGCTGTTGTTGCTCTGTGCTTTTTGTAGCTTGACAGTGTTGGCAGCGGCGGCATTTTGGCCAATTCCTGCGACAAACGCTCATTGCTTTTGATGATGTTTCTCAATATCTCATCGCCATTGTCGGCAAACTCATTGTCGGCAGCAGCAGCAACAACAGCAGCAGTTGGCTCCACCATGGGCTTAAGATCATCTAAAACTTTCAAATCAGGCAGCAAAATGTACTCGTTTGCGCTTTCGTTTGCAATTGTTGTTGCTGTTGGTGTTGTTGGCACTGCGTTTATTGTTGTTGTTGTTGTTGTAGCAGCTGATGTTGTTATTGTTGGCATCAGTTGATCGCACAGTGGTTCTACATACGCTAAGTATAACAATTTGCACAGTGTTTGCAGGCAGGCAGGCAGGCAGCACGAAAGAAGTTTGAAGAAGTTACAGCGTGTTAATCCAGTGTCAAGCTCTAACTGTTCTTTTATTTTTGGTGGAAATCTCATCAAAAGAAAATTCAAACATAAATCATAATATTGCACTGCTTGTGGGACTCTTAAAATTGTGGGTGTGTGTATATGGGTTTTGGCCATGAATTTCATATTGCGTGGCTTTTATATTATATTTAGGAAAGGCTATTTCATTTGCAACAACACTGTACCTCAAAGTAAATTTGCCAATATTGTATAAGAATTAATTAGTTAGAATATATAACATATATATATTTACTTGTGCTTATAGGTTGTATCCTCTAATTTGCCAGTTAACGTTTTACACTCATTCGTCAGTTTATCCATGAGTTGCTTCTGAGACGTTATCATTTCTTCGAGCTCATTAACCGTTTCCGCTACAAAAAGTAGACAGACAGACAAATTGTTTGCAAATTATAATTAATGTTTACTTAGTTGTGAGTACAAAATTATCAAACTCATGGATAAACTATTGACGCATCAAATCGAATGGTTTTTGTGGTAAGTACACTTATTATTTCTCATATATTTCATTTTCGAATCGAATTTCTCAATAAATTTCAACACTTTTTTTATGCATACAATATGAAAATCAATAGCTTAACCAGAGTTTATTGAAAGTGTTTAGATAGTTAGAAGGTGGGAGAAGAAAGTGAGAGGTGAAAAGCCATTTCTAATAGGTGTGTGCTTCAAATAAATGGTAGCTTTAATAGAACTCTTTTAAGACATACCATGTTTGTCCTGCATTTCGGAGATCCTCTTGTCCAAATCCTTTTTGGTGGGTCGTATTTCGTTCTTGAGCTCCCCATAGGCCAGCTGCAATGCAAGTTTATTTGTGTTATTCAATAGTTTAATAATATCTTGTATTTGTATTAAGCACCTCCTTCTCCAGATTGGCAATCTCATCGTTTAGACGCAAAACCTCCCGCTTTGAGTGCAACAGATCAGCATCACCACGATCCAAGCGCTGGCGCAGCGAACTGATCTCGGCCGTTAGACGAGCTGCCTCCGTTTTAGTCTCACGCGCCGCACGATCCAACTGCAGTCGCAAGGCGGTGATCTCCTGCTCCAACGATTGCTTCTCCGCATTCGCCTGTGCCATGTCGGCTAGGAATGTGCTACGATTGCCCCGCAATTCCATTTTCAATTCATCGATTTGCGAATTCCGACTGGCCACATCGCGTTTCAGATCGGTTTCATAGCGCTTCTGGCGCTCCAACTCCAATTGCAGTTTCGCCACCTGCTCCCACTGGCTGCTCAGATCACCGCCCAGCTGATCCACCTGGCTATTATAGCGTCGCTCCGCACTGGCCCGCTCATCGGCCAGACGTCGTGCCATCTCGTGTTGCAGCTCTCGCACTCGTTCATGCTGCCGGTCCAGCTCATCCCGCAGGTGACGCACTTCCAGCTGAAATAGTTAATGGATTAAACAGTCCTTAGTTTAAATGGAGTACAACTACAACTACTAAAAGCTATATATAACTATTTAACTAAAATGTAGTAAGTACCCACCAAACATTTGTGATCATACTCGAATCGTTTTAGAGTCCCCTTGCTGATTAAAATAGTCATAAATGAGCTCACTTTCTGATCATAAATGACTCATTCGTCGGGAGAAAAAAATACCCTACCCGCGACTCTTCTTGAGGAGTCTCCTATGCCCCCTTTTCTACGCGACTCGTTTCTAAGTCTTCTAATGAAAACAATCGCGTTTCAATCCCCAGTACGATCAATTGGCGATTGCTGTGAATTTTGTTGTTATGCTTTGAACTAATCGCATTTTGATCATAAAGGCGACTCATTTTGGACGCTTTTTTGAATCGCTCATAAGATTAATCATTTTTTAATCTTCCCGGGGAGTTAAAAACGACTCGTCAAATTCAGTTCTTACAAAATGATTTCCCAAATGCTAGGTGGGATATAACTATTAAACTAAAATTTAGTAAGAAGCAGTCTACACTTACCTCTGCCTGCGATCGTTCCATTTGCACCAGATCGCTAATGTAGCGCTTGGAACTGGCACTGGGGTTATGAAGCTGCGACTTGGCCTCGTCCAGCATGCGCTGCAGCTGACGTACCGTTTCCTCCAGAGCGGTTTTGTCCTGCTGCAGCAACTCGAGCTGCTTGCGATGAGTTTCGCAGTTGACGCTGCCCAAGGTGGCGACGGCCGTTAGGGGATCGGTGTGTGATAACTTTCGCTTGAGGTCTTCGTTCTCGGTCTTGACGCGTTTCAGATCGATGTTGGCCTGCATTAGCTCGGCCTCCAATTCGCTGATACGTGCCTCGTAGACAATGTTGGGGGCACTGGCATAGCGCGGTGATTGTACCTTCAAATTGCACTTACGTGGCGTCGTTGGTGTCTTGCTGCGTTGGCCATAAAGCAGATGCTCATCGCTGTCCGAGGAGGGACTGGTGGTAATTGCGGTCGGTTGGGACATCGGTTTGGATGTGCCACTTCCCAGGGCTGCAAGCTCGCTACGTGCATTCTCCGTTAGATGCTCGTTCTCATTGATCACATCCTTGACCTTGCCCAGCAGATTGGTCAATTCGTTGCGACAGTACTTGGACTCCTTCTCCAGCTGCTCAATGTAATCCTCTTGCTTCTCAATGAAATTGAATATCTCCACCGGAGCCTGCACACTGTCCGTGGGAACTGCTGCTGTTGTTGTTGTTGCCAACGGCACAGTGCCGGGATAAAGAGTGGGTGTGCTGGCTAGATTCTCCTTTGAGGCGGAGAGGTAGCCAGTTGTATAGCTCTTTTTGGGACGATATGTGCTCATACGCGACTTCTGACTGGGCGACAGATACTTGGAAATGTCCGAGAAGACGGGTCGTTCAATGACCTAAAACATAAAGTATACCGTAGCTACTTTAATTTCTTGCAGTGTAATGAACTACCTTCGACTTACCGATAAATTGTCCGAGAAATTATCGCCTGAGTCCTCATTGAAGTTGCGCATATAGGCGGCGGCACCGCTGACCATTTTGGGCGTGCTGGCCACGTATGAGTTGTCGGCCAGCATTACCTTGAGGCGGCCCACGGCCTCGTTATACGCATAATTGGTATAATCCATGGTCTTGCTCTTCTTGCTAATGCCCTTCGAGGACTTCATCGAGAAGTTCCTAAAGAAATACGCGATAGTTTAGAACTTTACATCCATTTCAGATCACATCCTACACATTTATTTTTATTAACAGTTTTCCTTCTAGCCAAGTTAGAAAAATGTATCTATCGTATAGTACGCGAGTTGGCCAGAAACTGAAAACTGAAGCTGCCTTTACCATTTTGGGGTGACAAAGCGCTGCACTTGTGCCACATGGACATTGGTTCGGTTGCCGGGACAACAAGTTGGCCAAAATACAAATGTGTTCAGTCCTTTAACCCTGCTAACGTATAGAAAAGCCGTACAAACCATGTGTACATACGTCATGCTTCACTGGTCTCGCATTGTTCCTTTTTTCCCGTTTTTGGGGTTGCTAAATCTATGCTTTCACTGTAGGTGTATAGTATATTTTACTTATTTAATTGGTAGCTCATTTGGCTAGTGAATGAATTTTATTAACAATATGCATATAGTTAAAAATATGTTACTTTGATTTAGTAAAGTAATTCAATTATTTCTTTAATTTAAGCTTAAAACATAAAAGACAATTAGTAAATGCATTTTTTTTAAGAAAACATTGTTTTAATTTCCTCTTCGACAAGGGAAAACTCTAAATACCCAAAACTTCTCAACCGATGTAGACCTAGTTAAAGTAACTGATTATTACTTAAAAACTTAGTTTCGGTTTTCCTTAATTACTTTACTTTAAAAAACTTGTAGCTATTACCATCTGCGAGATACTTTCGTTCATACGGACAGACAGACGGATAGACGGACATTGCTATATCGATTCGGCTGTTGATAATGATCAAGAATATATATACTTTATAGGGTCTGCCACGCCTCCTTCTGCCTTTTACATACTTTTCACAAACCCAATATATCCCTCAGAAGGTATAATTATTAAGTGTTTTAAAACTTTTTATTTTATTTTCTCAAAAAAAAAACCCTATCAAACCGTCAGTTTCAAAATAAAGGAGAATAAAACTGAAGAATAATTATACAATCCTAAAAATCTTTAAAAGTAAACTTGAAAGTTCTTAAATTACAATAAATTTTAAAAATATATTCCTTATTTAATAATAACTTGATAAACTTAAAATTCTTAAAATTGCTAGATTTTTCTTGGTTTCTAGTATTTTTTTTTAAAGGAACTCATTTGTAAAACAAATATAAATTTTTTTAAAGGCATCATTATGTTGGCACTAGATCTGACTTGTATATTGGCCGTTTGATCAAATGTTTAACTTAAGAACGTATTTCAAAATTTTTTTTAACTTAATTTATTATTCTTTTAGTTGTTTGTTACAATAGTAAATCAAATATTATATTAAATTTAACCTTAAAATAATATCTAAATTTTAACACAATTTTTTTAAAAATATATATATTTTTAATGGCTATAAGAGCAAATAGTTAGAACCGAAAACGGCATGTTGAGTGCAGACTTGCTGGCATTACCTTGATCTGCGTTTAATCCTGCCAGCGGCACTGCTGGCGCTGCAGATGCTCTCCCTGTCGGAATAACCGGAACCGCGGTTTTGCGTCAAATTACGCAAATTCTCGCTTGTCAGCAGTGATGTGAAATTGTTTGGGTTGCCGTTGTCGTTGCCGTTGGTATTGCTGTTGCCGACACCGACACTTTGCGGTTGGGTTTGTGAATGAGCGCAAGTACTTTTCAAGCTGTACAAAGGGGCGCCGTACTTGAAGAAATTTTCAGTTTTCATTTTACACAAACAACGGTGGCGAGGCCAACATAGAAGCACAACAAGGAAGCACAAAAACAACAACAGCAACAAATGCAACAGCAACTAGGTCTTGAGGCGAGTCTTGAAAACTTTGTTGCGATTTTGAGTGGCATGCAACGGTTAAGTAGGGAAAGCACTTGTGGTATGCACTTCCTTCCGTTTTGCGGTTAAACTGTAATTGTTTCTTTGAGTAAACCACCAGGATGCGTTCTCAAAAATGCGCGACAAAGCAACAGAGCGACACAGCGACAGGACGACAGAGCGTTGAAGTTTAACTGAAACGTTTGCGTTGAAAAGTCAAAGCTTTTATAGACTCGGTTTTTCAACACAATCCCACTGACATGACATGACATGATGTATGGCAACCAAACTTAAAGGGGGGAAGACGAAAACTCTACGCGGTGTGTTTACGTACACCGTTATTTAGCGTACATCTATCTATCCATATGTATGTACGAATGTAAGTAGTTTAGTGTGCTTTTAATGTGTTTGGTGCCATGACGTGCCCAACCACGTAACGAATTCCACAGCATAATGTTTAACATTTGTGCGGCAGACGATTTGCAATGCATTCACTGCCAGTGGCGTCTCTCCAAAGGGGATGTTAGAGTGAAGGTTGTTCATTTAAGGTATTTATATAGATGTACTTGCTTAAATACTTGTTTAAATGCTTTTATACACTTAGCAACTATGCTAATTTGTGTATATGAACTCAAAAGTCGAATTAGAATTTAAGAGGAAATCAAATTTAAAACAAAAATATTTATGGAACATTTTGACAAATTGATTTAACAATACTTATAATGTAAAAACACACTTCTTCAATTGTGCGCTCTTTTAAGTTAACTTTTTTTATATAAAAAACAGTTAAAAACAAATATTTAAAAAGTATTCTTTGTCTAAGTTTAAGAAATAATTTTCAATTTTATAATTTTAAGCATTTTTATTGTTATAAAAGCTGTACAAGAAACATTGAAAAATAGTTTTAAAATTCATGTTTATATCTTTAATCAATATTTTAGCAATTTTTTTAACATTAAGCCAATTCTACCTACTCAGTTACCCACAGATCCCCATAAAAGCAAGCCTCTGGATGGTAATTTCGCGGTGCGTCTGTTTGATCGATAGCTAAAAATGGTCGACGTTTGTCGCCACCAATGTATTGAAAGCACGCTCAGACATTTGTGCCAATATTGGCTTATATCTGCCCAGCAATCTTTGTTCCCTTCCCGACTTCCCCCTTTTCCTTTTACCTTTTTTCGGTGCAATTCACTGCTATTCCGGTTGTTCAACTTACCAACTGAAATGAGGCCAAAAACGTTTTTCCCCCGTAAGACTAAAAAGAGAAACACGAAAAAATACAGCATATTTTTAGGGTTTTCTGTATAAAAATAATACACATTGGAGTTGCCATTGACAGTTACGCAGGGTCCTCCTGTCTACTACTTGTGTCTGCTTTATGTTGTATAATCAAGATATTGACAGGTTTTGACTTGGGAATGCCGTTGCTAAACGCTCGCAAATTAGTGCCTTCAACTAGGTTTATGTTTAGGTTTATATATTTATGCTCAATAAATGCAAAACTAAGAAAGTATCAAAACTCAAGACATAACAAGGTCAAATGGCATATAAAACATTTGCATTGCAACTTGACATCAATTAAAAGCAAAAGAATATAGAAGTAAAGGAAAATGAGGCATCAATTAAGGCAAAGAAAATTGTAAAAGTATTGAACGTAAATGGTCTTGAGTTAATCCATGCCAATGTGGGAGTAAGCCACAAAACAGCTTATATAGCCTAATATCTGCACTTTTATATTACCTTAGTTAATTACTTGCTTTTAACTAGAGTATGCTCGTTCAACTCATGAACCTATGTAGCATATGTATAAGCATATTGTTGGAGTAGCTTAAGAAAATTTTTAACAGCGGTTGAAATTTGTAACGCATTTAGCTTTTGAGAACTCAATTATAATGAACCAAAGAAGTGTTTTATGTACGCAGATCACATATATTATATGTGAATGTTCTACATATCACATCTGTATGACAGTGTGTACCTCAAAGAGCTGAACCCACCAAATTTGGCATTATGAGCACTAAGAGCCCAATCAATTTCAGCTTTCATATGCACAGTCCCCTTAATAACTGTTTTAATAATAGTTTGCCTTGTTAACTAGCACATTATATATATTTCAATATTGCATTCAATGTATTCTGAATGGAATTTACTTAAATTGTGACTTAATCGTAAGGCTCCCATATTAATAATTGGTAGTAAATTCTATGTTTACTTCCAACTTATAGTCACTTAGCACATTTACAGCTCAGCCTCTAAATTCTAAAGCTTCTTTTGGCTGAGCATTATTTGTAATTCTGAAAATATCATTTAGTTGTAAGTAGTAGAAATAAGCAAATAGCTATTCATGTGTTTCAGTTATAATAGACAGTAGAATTATCACAGGAGCTGCTCATATGTATTTGCAATATATGCAAACACATGGAAGCGCTCTGTATGGGCAACAACTGATCTAAAGATCGCTGTACAATAACTTATGGTTAAATCACAGACATTTAATAGCTCAAATAACTCAAGAGGCAGAGCTAGGGCTACCAGCTACAAGTTACCAAATGGCCAAGTGGTAGTCGCTTTTGGCCAACGGTGTGAGAGTTGGCCAAGGCGCGCACACAGAAACACAATCAATCAATGCAATCTCTGTTATCATGAATAATTTCCTAGAGGCATTTTTTGGGCTCTGTAATTGGTAATTGTAATTGGGAGTGAGTGTAGAGTGTGGAGTGAAGAAACCCTTTTGCTGTTGTTGCTTGTACTACGGCCGTGTTGTATCCATTATCAGTTTCTTGCGATTTAATTACCAAGGCCGCATTTGCCGGGCTCTAGCAAAAATGTATTGAAACCTTTAAGATAAAACGCATAATGTGCCGTACACACATATTCATGCGGTGAAAAGCTGCAAAAACAATTCATAAACATAAACAGTGACTAGCATGAGAGTGTGTGAGTGGAGAGAGTGTGCGTGTGTAAGTGTTATCGATCGTGGTCAACAGCAACTGGCCCGTACTGAAGACCTGGTCAGTTGCAAACTCCAAGTGCAACTCCAAGTGGAAGCCCTCGGGGCGCTCTCAGCAATTTTCATTGCTGCTGCTGCTGCTGCTGCTGTCGCCGTTGTCTTGACCATTGCTCTGGAGCTGGCTTTGGCTTTTGGATTTGGTTTTGGTTTGAGTTTTGGCTCTGATCGTTGTCGCGATCTGTGCTGCCTTGGCTGACTCGCTTGCTCTGATTCCGCGTCCAAGCCAAAGCCAACAATGTTGACGACGCCGTTGCAGCAGCAGCAGCAGCAACAGCAGCAGCAGCTATTTACAACACTGCATTCCTGCGTCGCAGTCATTCAAGAAGCCAAAGACAGAGAGAGAGCTAAAGCAGTGATAGAGACAGCAACAGAGCAGCAGCAGCAGAAGCGTTGAACTTGTTTCATGCCACTTTGGCTTATATACATACACATACGTACATACGTGAGCGCGCGCTCCTTCAACAAAAATTCTGACCAAGCCGCCTGCCTCATAAATGCTGTAATAAGCCCACAACAACAGCAACAGCGCTCGAAACATGTTTATGAAAAGAAAGAAATTCCATTGCAAACAAAAGAGGCACAAGACTGACTGCGATCGGGTGGCAGAGGCGTGTAGCAAAGCGTACACAGCGCATGCGTGCATGTAATCCAACTCGCTTAGCTCTCTTCCACTCTCTCTCTCTCTCATTTGTTGGCTCTCTCTTCATTTAAAAACCCAGCATATGTGCATGTATCTGTCTACGCTTTTTCTGCCTTCAACTCTCTTTACCAGCTTCGAATTCTCTTCTTAATGCCGCTGCTTCTCTTTTTTCTGAAATGTTCGACTGGCCAGTGGGCATATTTATTTATGCTATGGTGAAATGTATTGGCCAGGCCAACATAACGTGTGAACACTGCAGCAAAAGTAGCACAAAATTTTCACCAGGCAATCCCATATCAATAGAAGGAGACACAGAGACAGACACAGCTTTTTGCAGTCGATATGCATAACGATGTTAAACCGCAGATCAAATTTTATTATTTTTTAACAACTAAGCCAGCTATAATTGCATTATTTCAATCAACATTTTAGAGGTTTAACAAATACAAATAATTTTGTAATTAGCTGTTTGTAAACAAATAGGTTAAAATTAAATTTTATTATTTTTTTGCAACTAAGCCAGCTATAATTGCATTATTTCAAACAACATTTTAGAGGTTTAACAAATTCAAATAATTTTTTAATTAGCTGTTGGTAAACAAATAGCTTAAAATTTAATTCACTTATATAAAACTGTATTTTATATAAATATTTTGATGTAATAAATTACAGCTTAAAGATTAAAAGCGTAAAATATAAACTGCTATAACTTTTTAATAGTTTTGGTCTCACTTAAGCAGAACTAACTTTATTAAACAAGAATAACTCTAACATCGAAAAGCTATTATTGACTATTGATCAATTCTAGCTAGAGATGCTGCGAAACAAGTCGAATATGGCAGTTGCTACTCAAGTTTATCTACTAATTGCTGGTATTTAATTAATTAATACTTATGGAATCAAAGCTCTTAAAAATATACATTTATTTCACAGTGTTGTTTGTATTTCTACTGCCGCTAAGCGAATGTCAACGGATGAACTTGGCAGAACTCAGTGAAAAACTCAAAGAATTTATGTCTGGAGCCAGTCAATCAATGGGTTCGATGAAAGAGGCTGGAGATAAAATGATGGAACTTGGTAAAGCTAAAATGGAGATGTTACAATCACTCGGTGGTTTATACAAAATCATGAGTCGCTCAAAGCCCATATATGATGATAATGGTACAGTGCTTTTTAGTCCAATGAATTAAATGATTACAAATTAAATAAAATCTGCAAAGTTTTCAATTATTTATCTTATAAGCCATATAACAAGTAATCGTATAGCTAACATACACTCGTTTGTATTAGAACAGACTCTATCTTGCTTAAAATTTAATATATTAGTGAAAAGATTTTTGATTAAATTAATACCAGATACGGTTGCGGTTTTTAGCCAATTTGTCATTGTTCATGGGTATTAATTAGTTCAGGATAAAGAGTTAACTCTCTGTATACTAGTAGATAAAGAGTTTCAGTAGTTCACTTTATAAGCTGTTATAAACCGTTTATAAAAATACGAAATGGCTAAATCCTTTCAAGTTCAACTGTTTCTCGTTAGTGGTATGCTACATTTTTAAAGCAATATTATGTTGTAAATACTTAAACAAATTTTTTTACTTTTTTACAGTGTTACTCTCTTTATTATTTCCATTAAGTGACAGTTTCAATTTTAATGTTGACAAACTTCCAGAAACAGCCGCTAGTTCGGTATCCAGCATGGGATCCATACTCGAATCCCTGGGACAGGCAGGGGAAAGTTTGGGCAATGTGATAACAAATATTGGCGATGCGAAATCTGAAATGGTTAAGAAGGCCTTGACATTCTTCGAATTATTTAAAGAATCAAAACAAACCACAACCGAAAAAAGTTTTTTTTAATTGAAAATAAAGGATAAAAAAATGGGAAAACAAAATTAATCTATATGCTAATTTCTTTTACAATTTTTGTATATTTGGCAAATTAAATAACTACCAAAATTTATATAAATATTTAATAAAACATAATTCTATTTATACATATTGCTATAGAGCTTATAATATGCTTGTAAAGCCATTAAATTAGCATAAAATATAAGTATTTGCAAGTGATTACACTTCAAAGGCTTTAAATAATTAAACAGAAAATAATATTTTTTTAATTAACAACATTAGGCCAACAAGTGTGCTGTTTAAACATTTCCTTTGCTTGAAAAGAAATTCAAATAAAAATGGCAAAGAGCCTTAATAGCGCAAGTTTGTTGCTTAAGTCTTTTATATTGGCAATGCTGGCAATGATGTTAAGCAAAGAGAGTACCGCATGCTGAAAGGCAAAGAGAATTTATGCTCTCTGCAGACAACTCAGACTCACACACACGCACGCTGGCGATAGTTCGTTGCTGTAGCTGTTGTTTTGTATCGAAGTCGAAAACTGTGCGCTGCTCACTGTGCGCTCAGTTGCCATTTACCTGTTGCCGTGCGCTGTAAGTCGTCCAGTGTCGTTGCGGATGAAACTGAATCTTCGGGCGCCGCATTACGTTGCGTGCCGCCAGCCTGTGCTTGCTTTTGCTTGTGTGTGCGACAGAGAGTGTATCTACTTGTTAGTGTTAGTGTGTTGTGTGTGAGCAGAGCAAAAAAAAAGATAACATAAAGCAAAGTAAAAGAGCCATAGTGAAAGATCAACACACACACACACAAGTACACCGGAGTGTATAAAGTAGAGAAAAGTTGTGTGTGTGAAATGAAATAACAAAAGGAAATACACAAAAAAAAATATATATATATAAATTATTTGTATAAAACGGAATTCAATGAAGCTGCAAAAATTGCACAATTACCGAAAGTGGAAAGTGCAGTGCAATGCATACGAGTAAATGCAAACTAAATGTGTGACGTGTGTATGAAAAAGAGTCGAAAGAAAACCAAGGAAATAACAACAACAACAACATAAAAAAAAGGTAGCAACTGCTATTTATTAAATTGCAATTCAAATTCTCGTTTTCGTTGCTCGCTCGCTCTCTCTCTCTCTCGCTCTCTCTCGCTCGCTCGCTCTCTCTCTCTCGCGCTCTCTCGCTCGATTATTCGCTCTTTCTCGCTCACTATCTATCGCTCATTTGCTGTGCATTGGTTTTGTCTTGTTTTTGTGTGGCTTCAGCAATTGCAAAAACAAAAAAAAAATTTGTTTGTTTTTTGTTTTCGTTTTTTTATGTTTGCTGCGTACTCGTGTTCGTGTTTGTGTTCGTACCCGCTCGTAAAACTGCTAAGGAATAATTGTAGCACACGGATATATCCTAGACTCTGTCTTTAGCTGGGTAAATTATTACGCATCTTTGCCACAGCATTTTTGCTGCTGCTGCTGCTGCTGGGAGGGAACTGTGCTTCCAAACCAGTTGCAAAGTTGTCACATTAAAATCACACCTTCGAAGAAATATATAGTTATTGTTGTTGCTGTTGTGGTTTCTATATATATGCACCATTTTGCCCATAACTCGTTCGCGCTCTCACAGATACACACACATACACACACACAGATACACCCTCTCTGCTTGCTTGGCAATTTTTGCAAGCAAATTATACGTAAAGGAAGTCAGACAGCCAGAACCAAAGTCTCAGTTTATACTGCTGCGGCAGCGACTGCGACTGCAACTGGTTGATCTGCATAGAGACGCCCATTATAAGTAAACATGCTGCATTCTGCTGTTTACTGCCTGCCTGCTGCTTGTTGTCGTTGTTTTTTTATATTTTGTTGCTTTCATAACTGGTCTGTGCTGGTATTGGCGTCATATTGGCGAAATAGTTATAAACATTAACCAATGCTAGTTAGTTGCTCATTATGTGCCATTTAAGCCAGAGACTTGAGAGTCATGCAACGGATATGCTCATTGCTATATCATTTCAGTTTATAACACAGCAGCAATATCAACAGCAGCAGCAGCAGCATCTAGCATAAATTATAATAGATGCTAATCGGGGACAGTGACTTTCAGTTTTATATTTGATTTCGAGGAATTGCTGCTGTCGATATATTCGACTATTCCATCTGCTGAACACATGTATGTATATAACTACAGTGTGTGCCAAATGTTTTTAATTTTATCTTCAAGTATTGGACAGACACACATATATCATGATTTGAATGCCTGGGGGGTATTTGCCGCAAAACACGGAAAACATATGTGGCAACTTTGTGCCATAGTTTTTGCGTTTTTGCTGTTCGGTTTTTGTGTTTTTGTTCTTCCTCGTCTTCGTCTTTTTTGGTTTAAAAAGGTTAAATGTTTATAAATTGTTAATTTGATATCTGTCAAAAATTTTGGACATAACGTTATGACATTTAAACAAAGCGCACTTTCGTTGCAAGTATTGCTTTGTACACCATGAGAGACGCCAACTCAAAGTCCAAATATCCACTAAAGTCGCTTTCCAAATGTCCGCGCTTTTAAACAAAAGACTTAGGCCACAAACTTGATCGACTCGCAAAAATATCATAGGCCAAAAGTTATGCCCGCCTGCCGCAGCCATTTTATGCATTTACAAACAATTTAAAGTATTTCTTTTATTAAAAAAAGAAAAAGAAAAAAGAAAAACGTATATATATATGTATGTACGTATAAAAAATGTCAACATATGCGCAATGCAATGACAAGCCAGCAGGCAACAGTTAACAACAGCGAATAGCGAACAGCGAACAGCCCGGCCGGCCAACAGGCCAACTTCGGTCCAGTCCAGTCCGCTCCATTCCAGTCCAGTCAGCCATGGCCCGCAACCTCAGCTCAAGCTGGCAATCAAAACCAAAAAGCTTTCAAGCCAAAAGCAGCCGACGACATCGTCAACGACGCCGCCGCCACAGACATGGAAAAGCCGCGCGCGTCGATTTCAAAAGATTTCCAACAAAATATTTTAAATACCCTAAACGGGTAACAAGACTTTAGCACACAGTTGTGTACAAATTCTGGAAAAATTATCTACATTGAATTACATGAGTTTTAGCTGTATTTATTGTATTACTGATCATTTTTATAAACATTATGTATATATTTAAAATTTTAAAATAAACTTCTCACACTCAGATTGCTTCTTTATTATCATTTTGTTAGCTTAAGTTGATCGCTGAAAATTAAGATGCAAAGTGCTAATGTTTATTTGAGGTTTCACTTAACTAATTAAATTTTTATTATTTGAGTGTTAAATGTATAGAATTGAATATAAAATGTACATATATCTAGAATCTCAGGCATTTAATAATTTTTTTTTTTAATAAATTAATAATTAAATTAATTCACATTCTATAAGTTGATTGTTTTATATAACATAACAATATTATTTGATAAATTTCTTCATAAAAGAACTTAAAATAATATAAAAATCGAAGTCATTTATCAATTAAGATAAAAATAAATACTTAGAAGTTGCATTGATTTGAAAAGGTTTCTAATAATTTTTATGATTTCACTTATAGAATTATTTTAAAGTCGTCAACGAGAAAAGCAAACATAAAATCTAAAAAAATTCACTGAACAATTCTGAAATAATCTTTATTATTTTGAAATCTTTTGAAAAAAACATGATAAAATATAGGTAAACTATTAAATAGATGGTAATTCAACAGAAATTTCAATGGTAATACTTTTACTACTATTGTAATCTAATACCAAATATTAACAAATTTAGAAATACATATGCAACACATAAAATGTAATTAAACATATAGCATTACATGATCTTAATGAAATCCAAAAAACAACCCAAACACAACATTAAATTATACTTAAAATTAGCTTAAATAAAAGCATAAGTAAACCAACTAAAAAGAGTATTTTGAAGTTCGTTATGCGCACTTGTGTTGTGCACATTGCTTTCTTGTCTAAAATTGTTTGTTGTATGACGTTTTTTGTTAAATGCTTACTTATATATGATTTCATAGCGTTTGCAACGGCGCAACAAGCAATACTAAAATGCAATGGCACTTTTTTTTATTATTATTTATTTATTTTTTTGTTATTGTCTGCCTTGGTTGGCGGAGATGAAGCCACAGTCCGAATCAGAGACAGAGACAGAGACACAGAGATACAGTTGCAAATAAAAATAATAAAAATACACACACACACACACACACACACACACACGAATGCAAAAGGCACAAGTCACAGCGAGTTGCGGTGCAGTTTTGCAGCTCTCACGGCCACAAGCGACAGTTTTGTATTAGAAACGGCAAACTTGTAGCTGCAGCTAGTTACGGGCTTGATGACTACCGGATGATGGAGGCAAGAGGATAGCGGGGCGAGGGATGAGGGATGAAGAACGAGGGGTGTGGCGGGTGGCAAGTGGGGGGGGCAAGGTGGTTAGCCGAAGGTAGCTGGAATGTTGTCGCTGCTAGTTGGCAATGTTGCCAAGTGGCTGACATAGTTGTTGTTGCTGTTCTTATTCTTGTTTTGTTGTTGTTGATCTTGTTGTTGCTGTTGTTGCTGTTGCTGCTGCTTAGCAATTGCAGGGCAACTTAAGACTGCACTTTAAAATTTAATTTGTTGTACAATTTATGTGTGGCATATTAGAGAAGAAAGAGTTGAGGCTAGAAACGTTCAAGCTATGCGGGCGTTCTTATATGCGGGCAACAGATACGCAGATACTAAGATACAAAGATACAGATAACCTGTTGTTGTCGCTGGTTTGTGTGTGCTAGTGTGTGTGTGTGTGTGTGTGTAGCTGAAATCAGACAAAACGGTGCTTTACATTCGTTTTTTTTTGTTTTTGCTTTCTCAGCTCACTCTTCACTTGCTGACTGGCAAGCATCTGCTTTCTTCTTCTTCTCTTTCTCTCTCTCACTCTCTTTAATGAAATGTAATTTGAAAAATTGCGCGCGGCAAATTGTTGACTTGTTGCCACAACTCGTCGTTGTCGTTGTCGTAGTCATAGTTTAGAATTTCAAATATTTTGTCTTAATTAAAATTTAGCCTGTCTTTGTCTAACCTCCTCCTCCTCTACACCGCATCGCATGTCTTGCTGGAAAATCTATTGAAATAAATTAGCGCTTGTCGTTCGTCAAGCATTTGTCGCGTTTGCATTTAGTCGACATTTTTATTGGATTAAGTTTGGCCTGGATTAATGCGCTGTCTTGGATTAGATGCGCCATCATTCACGTTTCTTGTTGTTGCTGTTGTTGTTGTGGCTGTCGCGCAGCATGTAATTTGCGGTAAGTTGGCGGTTTTTTTAGGTTTTTGTTTTTGTCTTTGGGCTTGTTGTGATTTATTTTGTTTTGTTGGACATTACATTTTAGGTTAAGTGGCGTTTATGCACAGTTCACTGTTGACTGTTGCGCTTGTCGCCGCACTAAAAATGTGGGTCATAAAACAAAAGACTTAAGCAACAAACTGGTTCGTCTGCTCTGACTTTGCATTGGAATTTAAATTATTCTCCGCCAAACAAACAGCCGCAATCAATACCCCCAGAAAGCAAGAAAGAATACAGATAAAGACAGAAGAGAGATAGGGAGAGATGGAGAGAGAGTTAGAGAGATCTTTGCATGAAAGAACCTTAACTATTTTTCCATTGATTAATGACAGGTAATTTTCATCCATTGGTCTCGGTTGGAGGGATACTACACTTGCAAAGGGCATTCGCCTCATCTTCATGGTTCATTATATAAGCTTTGGTTTAATTAGTTCTGTTTTTGGCTAAAAAAACAAAAACAACAACCACATTTTTTGCAGCTTTTTTAATGAATTTTGCTGGATAGAGTGAAATTTAAGTAAAGCTAATGATAGAATCGTACACAAAATCATTAAAGAAATTTTCACAATTGGTGGTCAAATCTAGGGCATAACTAATTTGTCGGGAATTTCAATTATAATGATCAGCATGCACTAAAAACCCATAACAGATTATAGATTACAAATATTAATTGAATTATCTGCTATGCTCTATGTGTTTAATAAATTAAGTTACATTAGAAATGTAAACATTTTCTAAGACACTTTCTATGCATGTTTATTGCCTATTAATTCCACAAACTGCCACATAATTAGCCATATTCAAAGGCAATGCACATAAATCTTTCCATTCATTGATATTTTCAAATCTCTGCCTATGCATATTTCATTAGCTCGTTTCACACCAAATTCCAAATTCCATATTTTGACTGAATTTTGCACTCTTTTCTGGCCTTTAAGTGTGTCAACATCTCGACAACTTTCAATTCTCGAATGCCCATTTGCATAAAGTCTCTGTAGAGCGACAGACTTTCAATCAACCAAAAGAAACAGTTAAGAAATTTCAGTTTATTGTTATATTGCTACAAATTATAATACATTTATTTATGCCACTAACTGCCCAAAAAGTCTTGTCGGGTATTTTGAGAGTCGAAACAACTTTATTTACATTTACATATCGAGCTCAAAAATATATATAATATGTTTTAATTGCTGCAATTATTTAAAATAAAACAACTTTATTTAATTAAGTGTTCACATGCTTAAGATAATTTCAAAATATATATATTTTTGAGTTCTCAGAACCCATATAAAAGCTCCTTGACATTTGTGAATATACAACTGTGAGGAAAAGTCGTTTCAATAATGGTTATAAATTTCTTATTAATCTGTTTAGCACTCGTAACGCTTCAAAGTACCAATGCTTGTAAGTAATATACTTAATGGATAGCTTAACATTATATCTTAATTGTATTTAAACTTTATTAAGGGGACGAAAGTTGCCTACTGCCCAATGACCCTGGACCATGCAGGGGAAGTTTTCCGATGTGGTTTTATGACAAAGAGCTCAAAATGTGCAAGAAGTTCACCTACGGTGGCTGCTCAGGCAATGCCAATAGATTTGAAACTTATGAAATGTGTATGGAAACCTGTACAAGCGAATAGATAGCTCTAAAAATAAAAGTTGCGAAATTAAGAGAGAACTTCTGGAAAATCAGTTTTAGTCAAAGTAGAATATTCCACTCTCCCAATTGGCAATAAACCGTTTTCAAAGAGTCATTTTTAACAGAAATTGTTGCAAATTGACAGAGGGATTTAGTAATAATGTGACAAATAATTCTGAATATTTTATTACGATCCGTAAACCAACAGATAATTTTAGATGTTTTATTTATTGTTTAAGAAAATTCGAGAAAAGATTTATCCCGGTTTAATAAATCAGTATAGGAAGATATTAATTTTGTTAGAAATGTATGCAAGGCAGTTGTATGCATTACCGACCCCATAACGTATATTTGTATGTTCTTGACAGTCTCAACGACTTTAAGAGCTTGAAGCAAAATTAGTTCGAATGTAGGCTCCATATATCTGCATGCAGTAAAAGTTTATCTTCAATTTTGGAAGTTACGTCCCCTTCGTCTAATATTAAGAAGCAAACCTAATCGTACGCTGTTCAAACTCTAAAAATTTTATTAGGATCAAAGAAGCCATTCATAATAGTGTATTTCCTCTAGGCTCCATTGGCAGCAATAATATGCTGCTCGATCTTTCAATTGCACTGAACTTCTCCCTCACACGCTTATGTATGCGTATACAATGTTTATAAACAATGTGTATATGAACAATTGTGTACAAAAAAAAACAACTATTTAATGCTTAATTAATATCTGAACTCTCTTCAACCAACAAGCTATGAATAGTAGCTTTACTTCTTCTCTTATATCGCTATAGATAAACTCCCTTAAATGCAATTATTTAACTTCGAGTAAATATCTGTGTAAATAACAATCACAGCTGTGATAACAAAGAACTTAAAAAAATAAACTTGAACGAATTTAATTTACATCTGTACATATTGTAATTTCGTATAATTAAATGTACTTTAATACCAAAACAATAACAATGCAACAGCTTTATTTATTGTATTCATGAGGATTTTCATAACAACATACACCGACTGACCCAATTAATAGCTGTCCTCAACGTTGCTATATAAATACGCCCTGCAGCGTAAAAGTCATTATACTAAAGTTCAGTTTTAAAGACATGTTGATAAAGGTGACAAATTTAATGCTAGTTGTAGCAATGCTATTCGCTGCAACTAAGCAATGCTTGTAAGTAATTTGAATATTAATTAATAATTTAATAATAATATTAAACATTTGTATAGTGAATCCAATTTGCAAGCAGCCCGCGGAAGTGGGTCCATGTAGAGCCCGAATTCCGCGCTGGTATTACGATACAAAAGTCAACAGATGCAGATCATTTGGATATGGCGGATGTCACGGGAATAGCAATAATTTCCGTACATTACGCGAATGCCAAAAAGCCTGTTCTGATAAATAAATAAAGCGCACATTGATTATCACAAATTCAGTTTTTGTTTTTGTCTCTCGAATCGCTATATAAGCTGCTCCATCCAAGTTTTTTACTTAAAGTTATAACTCTACTATAGAGACATGTTGTTGAGCAGGATAAATGTATTTTTGATCGTTATTTTGTTGTTTTTACAGCAGAGCAATGCCTGTAAGTGCTCGTAATATATGAGGATTCATAATTATATATTATGGTATTCAACCATGTACTTATTCAATATAGTGGATGCCATTTGCTTGCTGCCCAGAGTCAGAGGTCCTTGCAAGAGGCTCGTCACTCGTTGGTATTACAACAAAAACAGCACAAGATGTGAGACCTTCCAATACAGCTGTCGAGGAAATCAGAACAATTTCAACACATTGAACAGCTGTCAAAGAGCTTGTTCATAAGACACAAACTATACTATATGCTAAAGGAAAATCTTTAATAAAACACAAAAAATAAAACTAAATAAACAAAAGAAGGGTAGAGCTTCAGCTAGCGTAATGCAACCTATGTCAGCTACCTGGAATATCATCTGTACGCTGACTAGACATGTGTACTTGATATTCACATACTATCGATCGCTCTGTCTAACTTGTCTCTAACTTGCTTGCTGATGAACCGGTCTTTATGAAACTTACAGGATCGATGTCTAAAAGTATATTGTAGATTTCTGCTTAATTTAAAGAGTATACATTGAAAATTTCATGCTTTTATTAGATTTTAAATATGTTTTGTATGTGGAACTGAAAAATTTAAAACTAAATTGCTCTGCCGACAATAACTTTTTTGCTACTAGCTCTTGCGAAATCAGGGATTGCTTGGTTTCAGATGAATCTAACCATACCCATCTGTTGCAAACCTATTATACCCTTTGCAACAGCGTATACCAATAATCCACACACAATTCATGTCAACTCACATGGAATAATACTTAATATTGGTATATCAAAATAAATAACAGCATCGAATCACTTGGATGCAAACAGATCAGCAGCTGCACCCACTTTTCGTTTGGGTTGCATGAAATATTTCTGGTTTTTCTTTTTTACTTTTTTTGTATTATTTTTTTTCTAACTGAAAACTTGTCAGCGCCACCCACTTTCTGTCCAATGTGTGTGTGTGTGTGTGATTTTGAGCTTGTATGTGTGTAGGAGTCGAAATATTTTGCTGCTGGCCTGGGAATATATCGGGCGGGGCGCTGACAGCACGTTGTAGTATTCACAGTGAGCCACAAAGCGGCGGCAACTGCAACATTTTGCTAAATCAAAATTGACACTATGCAAAAAGGCAACCCACGGAGCGCAAATTGCAACACGGTAGCAGCAGCACACACACTTACACTCACAGTACACTCTGCTACATAGTTGATTGTCGGGCCAGACTGGGGCCAGGCGCTCAGCGTGCCGTGCCATAGAGGCCAAAAGGTGCACGTTGTCCGGCTCCACAGTGCTACATGTATGTATGTACACACATACATTGTGTATGTGCTGTTATTGAAGTTACTGTTGTTGTTGTTGTTTTGGTTGTTGTTGTAGCATTGTGGCGCCAAGTAATTTCAGTGTTAGCGTTAGATTTCAACCATGTGCAGACAACGAACGCCACACAAACAACAAGCTCAGTAGTTATTAGTCTTACACCCCGCACAGTGGTGTCAAGTGTATGCAACATGCAGCAATTGCGTTGAAATATTAAATTCTTTAAATTAAATATTCTTAACTATAAATGATGAATAATATAGTTTATTTAAATTTTTTTTATATACATATAATGTAATTATTATAAAAAAATATATGTTTTACAAAAATATTTTATACAGAATATATAATTTTTTTTCAATTTATTTATAGTTTAAATTCCAAAATTAATTACAAAATTCCTAAAAAGTTTTCATGTAAAAATAGTAAAGAAACTTTGTGTATATTATGGCATTAAAGTGAATATTATATTATATAATTCTATACATTTATTCATTGTAAGTTATAAAAAATTCATAAAAATAAAACTTCTTTAAAAGTAAATCTTATTTCACAAAATTTCAACAATTTTAAGCAGCAAATCAAAATTTCCAATGTTTATAACTAAGTCAGCATCATAATCAAAATTTCATTAGAATATTTTAAGTTCGTTTTTATAGATTTAAATATAAATTAAGTTTCTGTCCGGCTCTTTGACAATAGCTTATACATGTGTATCTATTATGTCCATATAATATCTTTATCTTTACAAAAATTTTCTACCCGTTAGCCAAACATTTTTTTTTTAATTGAAATACCACACAGCTCGTCCCACTGTCCAACAGCGGTGTCGGCTTGAATGTGAATCACTCTGCTGGCTGCACTGTGGCCACCACCGTGGTGACATTTGCTCATTAAGCGTATTAAATAATTAGTACTTGTTGTTGTCATATTTTATATGCTCAATGCTTGTTTGGCCCGCTGTGAGCTCAGAGCTGGAAAGGCTTGGCATGTGAACAACTTGGCTCTTAGCCTATTGGCTGTTGGCTATAGACAAGGACCAGTTTTCAATAGACAACTCAAGTGTTGGCCTTTTGGCTTAGGTAAAGAGAAACAAAAAAAAAACAAAAATAACTATGTAAAATATGAAAAATATGCAGTTTAATTGAATGGCCATTGACTTGCCCCACAGAAGAGGCACAGTACGCTGAAGTTGAAACTAAGACAACCTCGAGGCTGATTGTTTGTTAGATCATCTTATGTGAACTAATTTTTGTATTTATTATGTGAAAATTACTTGAGGAAATGTTGAATATTTTCAATGAAACGAAAACGAAACCTTGAAAATTACTTGAACTATTTAAAATGTAGCGTTAGCTAATTGAAATCACTTAAACTTTTAATGTTATTTTGAGTGTAATAAATTATGGCTCATAAAGTGTACTAGAGGAAAATTATGCAATGAATGTAAAATTAATTTTAGCAATAATTACTGGCATTTTTGTACTAAAGTTAAGAATACAAATTGAATGGTTAATCGAGTGTTTAAATTAAATATTTGACAGACTCAAAAGACACACGAAATTGGATAGGTTTTGAGATATTTATGTTTAAATATTTGATTATATTTGTTGTAACTAAAAGATAAATACATTTCAAATGTAAATTTATGCAAATTGCATGCTGTGTTGCCCAATGAGCCATTTGACACTTTTGCTGATCACGCAGAGCCCAACAAAAACAGACTTTGTTATTAATTATTTATTGTCCAAGTATTGTTAATTATGGCAAGCAAATACCAAAAATAAAACCGATACCCCTCTCTCTCTCTCTCTATCTCTGTGTTTCTATTACTCAAATCGAGCCAATACTGTGGGCCTTTGGGGCCTTTTCCTTTTCATTTTTTTTTTTTGTTTTTCTGAATCGAACCGAACCGCAGCGAACCAGTTGAGCGACATTCCATTTGAGGCGCGACAGGCGGCGTCCGTTTCGGAGATGCTAAGATTAATCAGCTGCCATAAGCCAAATGACAAGACATATTTTTATATATTTTTCTATACTTTTTTTTTCCTATTTTAGACTTGTTGTCTCGCTCACCTTTCAAATGTGGTCTGCGGCCTAGTGTTATTATTGTTATTATGTTTATTTATGGCATTGCTAGGAAAAAAAAATTAATTTCAAATTTGATTACAATAAAAATAAAGCCACACACACAGACAGACAGACAGACAGTCAGAGAGACGGAGACACACTCCCATCTTGATATCCACTTGTAAGCAGCATTTGATTTACGCGTTTCCAAATCTGAACTAGGTAGGCAAATGAAAGACCCATCACAAGTCTGCTTTGTAGGTGTGTTTGTGATTGTACCGTGACGACCCAACCCAAAAATATTGAAGAAGACTACTTTAGCAATAGGGACTTAAATAAATTTATTGGTTTCTATTTAGTTAAATACAAACAAACAAAACTTATAAACATATGTGTAGTGAGTAAATTATGCAAAGCCGCTGCTAAACAAATATTACGACAATTTATATAGAAGAGCGTGTCTAAAGAGGCGCATGTTCTATTTGAAGAATTGGGTTACTTTCAACATAATTCCAAGTCTTAGGTTACCAACAATCGACTTTCTGGCCAAGCTACAGATGGCCCAAAAGTATTAGAACAGCCCACGCCTGGCTTTGGTTTTGGTTTTGGCTTTAAACTTATGATTAGAGTCTCCAATGCCCCAAAGAGTCACTTCAAACTGGTTTCTTTTGTTTCTTTCTTTCTGTTTATTTTTTTTTTGCCAAAACTTTTGGTAGATGAATGGAGGATGGAGCTGGAACTGAAGCTGAAGTCAGTGCTGTGCTGCTTCAATGATTGCTGATGATTGTGGAAATATGACAGCATACGTGTGTCTACAGAAATAGCTATGGAAATCTACAAATAAGTTAGAAACCAAATAGTTGGTAGACGCGTGGGTGTGTGCTGCTTATTACTTAGTTGTTAAAAAATTATATTTTCATACCAAAAAAATATTAGTTAAAAAGTATTTTGACTGGCGCCGAATTTCAATAGCTAATCGAGCTGACAAAATCTTTGGCTGTAGACTCGCGTGGGCTTTAGATAATTTTTCTGCACAATTTAAGTTATGAATTCTCCCAAAGGTCAAATGCACGCCACAAGCACAGAGGTGTGGCACAGCAGATATATATATATATATATGCTATATAGTATTTGCTATATGTTCACATTTGTACGCATTCAGATTGCCAAGTGGAGTCGTCGCATAGGCAACTTCTTCCAACTGCCCACACTGCCAGCAATCTGTAGTCCAATCCCATGGCCATTCAAGCTTAATAGTCACTAGGCGCAGGCTATAGACAGTTTACAATATAAATTCTCATTTATTTTACTTTGGCTTGACGACAACAACAACGACACAGACGACACCGACGACCACTTCGATGATGGCGACCATCGATGACCCAAATTCCATTGTGCGATTGCTCATCCCATCATATTACTACAGGCACTCCACTCCGTTTCACATGTAGTGTCTGTTAGAGCTGGAAGCGTGCTTTGTATGATACTCGTGACACGAAAAAGCACATTTAAAACTGATCTAAGTTTTCATTAAAGAAAGTCTGAAGTTTAATTTGTAGTACATAAGGGCTTAAAATAGAATTTAAAACAAGAAAAAAAATATCAGTCGGGCATGCCGACGGTGTAATACCCTCTAAGCTTCGTTTTCAATTATGTGAGTTCAAATTGGAGTAGCTGGTGCATAACAGTTGGGCTGAAAAGTCCGTATCGTTTAATAGTAAAACTAACTTTTTTGTCAAAATTCGATTTTTTTATTCAACGTAGTTTCCCTTGAGGGCGATACAGCGAGTATACCGATCTTCCAACTTTTGGATACCATTCTTGTAGTACCGTTCGTCTTTGTCCTCAAAATAGGCCTCAGTTTCGGAGATGACTTCTTCATCGGCGTTAAATTTCTTTCCAGCGAGCATTCTCTTGAGATCTGAAAACAGGAAAAAGTCGCTGGGGGCCAGATCAGGAGAATATGGAGGATGCGGAAGCAATTCGAAGCCCATTTCATTTAATTTTGCCATCGTTTTCATGGATTTGTGACACGGTGCATTGTCCTGGTGAAACAGCACTTTTTTCTTTTGCAAATGGGGCCGTTTTTCCAAGATTTCTTCCTTTAAGCGCTCCAATAATGCTATATAATAGTCACTATTGATGGTTTTTCCTTTTTTGAGGTAGTCAATGAAAATTATACCATGCGCATCCCAAAATACTGACGCCATAACCTTGCCAGCTGACTGTTGCGTCTTTCCACGCTTTGGAGTCGGTTCATCGCGTGCAGTCCACTCGGCTGACTGTCGATTGGACTCCGGAGTGAAATAATGAAGCCACGTTTCATCCATTGTCACATATCGACGCAAAAACTCTGACTTTTGACGATTGAACAGCTTTAAGCACTGCTCAGAATCATCCACTCGTTGTTGCTTTTGGTCAACTGTGAGCTCGCGCGGCACCCACTTTGCACAGAGCTTTCGCATACCCAAATATTCACGAGTGATAAGTCCAACGCGTTCCTTTGATATCTTTAGAGTGTCAGCTATCACTATTAACTTCACTTTGCGGTCTTCCAAAATCATTTTGTGGATTTTTTTGATATTTTCGTCCGTAACTGCCTCTTTTGGACGTCCAGAACGTTCATCGTCCTCGGTGCTCATATGGCCTGTACGGAATTTAGCAAACCACTTGCGAATAGTAGCTTCTCCTGGAGCAGAGTCCGGGTAACACTTATCAAGCCACTTTTTGGCATCAGCGGCATTTTTTTTCATGAAAAAACAATGTTTCATCAACACACGAAATTCCTTACTATCCATTTTTTTCAAAATACCAAAAGTAGCTTCACCTAAAATGCTATATCTCAAAAACTATAAGTTTGACACCTATGAAACTTTAACATATATCTTTAAAAGGTTGGTACTCTTCAAAAATGATATAGATTTTATTCTACTGGCGCCCTCTAATAGAAACGATACGAACTTTTCAGCCGAGCTAGTAAACTTAACATGCACTCATATTTATATGTCTGTCTCGCTCGCACGTTTTTCGTTTTCCTTGCTTGTGTGCACAGCTCAGTGCAATGCACGTGGTTATGCTTCGATTGAAAGTAACGATTTTCGTTGTATGAGAAACTTTTTTATTTATGGTCCGATTTTGATGAAATTTTCACAATCGTTTGATATTATTTGTCTGCAAGTATATGTTAAGTTACAAAACTATACGTTAAAAAATAAGTGAGCCAGCGGCATGCAAAGTTACAACGTAATTGTGCTTTTGGTGGGCGAAGGTGGCGTGGCATCCAAAAAATGTTGATGGCATTGTCTTTATACTGCATCTAGCAACCTGCATGCCAAAATTGGTGTCCCTAGGTGCCGTAGTTTTCGAGATATTCTCAAAAAACCTGTATTTTTTTTCGAGGTATGTCGGGTTTTACGCTTATTGTGGGCAAATGGGGCGTGGCATCGAAAAAAAATAGATTCTTGTATTGACTGACTAAATATGTGGTCGATGCTGACTGAAACGGATATTGTAGCTCTTACCATCTCTGAGTTTTGTTTGTTCATACGGATAAACAGACGTACAGATAGACGGACATGGCTAAATCAAGAATATATATACTTTATGAGGTCTACCACGCCTCCTTCTGCATGTTACATACTTTTCACAAACCCAGTATACCCCTTAGAGGGTATATTTAAGTGTTGATAAGACTATATGACCCTCCAATACTTATAGATTTTATAAATGATATAAAATTATTAATTATATTGGCTATCATTATGTAGACTATGATCTACCGACAAGTCTTTCTCTACACTCTACATTAACACATAATAATACAGTATTTAAATAGTTTAATAACAATGCTAATTGTAACTTATTTGCTCTTTTACTCGCAGAAGTCTGCATAAAATACAATTAGAGGCAATCGAAGCGAATCACTGTGGACGTGTGGCACGCGCAGTGCACGCTAGTGACGAAAGCAATTATGTCGCACAAGACGAGCAGCAGGCGGGCAACAGAACTGGAATGTCCGCTGGCATCGCTTGGACGCAACAGCAATGCGGTGCGCGATCAACTGGCGGCAGCGCATTATCATCATCCGCATCCATTGAGCTCCAGTCCCTTGGATCCGCAAGCCTACAAGATGTCCCGCAAGTCACCCAACTTAAGTCTCAATGCGAATGACACTGTGGCCAGTGGAGAGATGTATTCGCTGGGATCACATTGCTCCACGCCGCCCAGCGAACAGCAGACGCCATCCACGGCAGCGGCGGTGGCTACCACAGCAGCTGTGTTGCATATGGTGCAACAAAAGGCTGCCACCTTCGAGCTGCGTGGCCGGCACACAAGGCACGAGCAGTCCAACAACTATGCTGCACACTCCACCGCATCCGTGGGCCGTCATGTGCAATCCAAGAAATCCTCCGAACTTCAGACACTGCCAGCTCCGGCGACCAGAACAACTGTGCCGGTGCCACAGCCACGAAACTTTCTAACGCTGGACTGGTTGCATGGCAACAGCGCCGACACCGAAGATTCGAGTGACAACAATGCTGGCGGTGCAGGTAGCGGTGGCGCCTCTACAAATGGCAGGCGACGTATTCAAGTTCAAAGTGGTCGCTGCAGTGTGCCCACGGTGCTGGGCAATGGCAACAGTGCACAATATCTGCTGGACAAAAAGATGGAGTCACTGTATCTGGGCAATGCACTGCGTGCTCTGCCCCTCGGCGCCGAGGCGAGCCAGTATCAGAACGAGCGCTACTATCTGGAGGATTACAGCAGCGGCAGTGGCAACGAGCGTCTGCCAGGTGAGCATAGATTGATATATACTTTAAGGGCATTCTTTTAAAGACTCTCTGTTTTAATCTCTACAGAGCGACTGCATCATCCACGCAACTCCAGTCCCAGTGAGACGAGCGGATCGGATCGTTATCTGTTGAATCGCAGCACCAATTCGCCCGCCAATGCCTTTCAGCTGGATCATCACCATACCAAAGTGCAAAGCCTCTCCGATGGCCTGTGCAATATGGGACGCTTCTCACCCAGCCTGGATCAGGGTTATGCCACACTGGTATCGCCATCGCCCACCGGCCATCATCCTAGCAGCACCGCCAGCATGGTGGTGGTCAGCAGCAATAAGAATACCAATACCAGTGGTGTTGCGGGTGGTGGTGTTGGTGGTGGAGGCGGTGGTGTTGCCAACAGTACACCGACAACGACGCCACGTCGTGGATTAAACAACAATGCCAGCGTAACAAGCACCACCGCCATTGGGCCACCGCCTTGGAATCGCAAGGGTCCATATCGCTGTGGACCGTACTTTGAGCGATTGCCCGACGACACAGTTGTCCGCATCTTCAGTTGGCTGGACAGCTGTGAGCTGTGCAATGTGGCGCGTGTCTGTAGAAGATTCGAGCAACTCGCTTGGCGTCCGGTGCTCTGGAAATGCATAACGCTAAGGGGCGAGCATTTGAATGGCGACAAGACGCTAAAGATGATATTCCGGCAGCTGTGCGGCCAGAGCTGCAATGGTGCCTGTCCAGAGGTGGAACGTGTCATGCTGGCCGATGGCTGTCGCATCTCTGACAAGGGACTGCAGCTGTTGACGCGTCGCTGTCCCGAACTGACGCATCTGCAGCTGCAGACCTGTGTCAGTGTCTCCAATCAGGCGCTGGTCGAGGCGCTCACCAAGTGCAGCAATCTGCAGCATCTGGACGTAACCGGTGAGTGAATTAAGCTCGAGTTTTAGAGCTATACGCTAACTCCGTTCCCTCTCTCTCTCTTTCTTCCTCGACAGGTTGCAGCCAGGTGAGCAGCATTAGTCCAAATCCACATGTGGAGCCACCACGTCGCTTGCTGCTGCAATATTTGGATCTAACCGACTGCATGGCCATCGATGACATGGGCCTCAAGATTGTGGTCAAGAACTGTCCACAGCTGGTGTATTTGTATCTGCGGCGCTGCATACAAATTACAGGTAAGTTTTTTTTTTGGGCTTTAAGTGATAAATAAAACATAAATGAAAGATACTTAATGCTTGATGCTTGATGTTTCGCCAGATGCGGGTCTAAAGTTCGTGCCCAGCTTTTGTGTGTCGCTGAAAGAGCTAAGCGTCTCGGATTGCCTCAACATCACCGACTTTGGCCTCTACGAGCTGGCCAAATTGGGCGCCGCTCTGCGCTATCTTTCCGTTGCCAAATGCGAACGCGTCTCCGATGCGGGCCTCAAGGTGATTGCCCGACGCTGCTACAAGCTGCGTTATCTCAATGCACGCGGCTGTGAGGCGGTCAGCGATGATTCCATCACAGTCCTGGCACGCTCCTGTCCCCGTCTACGCGCCCTGGACATTGGCAAGTGCGATGTGAGTGATGCGGGACTTCGAGCGCTGGCCGAAAGCTGTCCGAACCTTAAGAAACTCAGCCTGCGCAATTGTGATATGATTACGGATCGAGGCGTTCAATGCATAGCGTATTACTGCCGGGGTCTACAGCAGCTCAACATCCAGGACTGTCAGATATCCATTGAGGGCTACAGAGCGGTGAAAAAGTACTGCAAGCGTTGCATTATCGAGCATACGAATCCGGGATTCTGTTGATCGATTAATCGATTGATCGAACGTTTGTTATAGAGGCAGGCCATATGAGCAAAGATGTTCTAAACAATAAAACAATGCGTAGTTTGTTAGTTGTAGTAACTTTAATGTATATATATATATAGATAAACACTTACCGTCTACTTAGGCAACTTGTTGTACATACATGTATTTTATAGAGTATAGAGCATTTGTTTAGACCCTAAGTAGTGCGCCTTTTTAGACTAATTCATGCTTAATAAATTATTTCACATAACCCCCAGAATAATCACCAGTTTAGCCTATTAATCGAGATAATTGTACATATTGGGCAGCAAGTTTGGCAGCTTTGCCATCGCTTTCGAGGAACGCAGCTCGACTGGAATGTTGCGTCCAGCTCTTCCAGTATTCCAGTCGATGCCTCTCAAGAGTTTCAACATTTTCTCATTGGAAGCTTTAGCCTTTTTCACATACTCAATGTAGGCATACAAATCGTGTATGTCGCTAATTAAGGAAACCATCTTTTTGTCTATGTTCTGTAGTTTTCTTATATTCGATTCCAAGTGTTTTACTATTCGAATCATGCGTTTTCCCATCCGATTGCCATGCAAATCTTGCGGCATTTCAAATTTCAAAAGTTCTGTTATCTCCATTAACTTGATGCGATCGTATAGCCTATTTGTTGGCAAACGCTTTCTTAATTTGAGCAGCTTTGATTTATTTGATGTGGTCAGTTTTCCCTTATGTTCATTCAAATAATCTGTTATTAATTTGCGCAGATTTTGCATCATTTCCATTTGTTTTGCACATTTTTGACCGTCACGGGCAAAATCAAATTTCTTTTGCAAGTGCTTTAGTAGCAACCATTGCACAGCTGCTGCAACACGTTTTGCTTTCAACTGATCACTGTAATGATTCATGGATAGAAAGCCGAAAATTTGCATCCATTGTGTATTTTCTGATTTAACCATTGCTGTTTAAATTTTGAATTGTTTACAAGCTATTTAAAGAAATGACAAAAATTTAAATTTACAAATGTTATCGAACGCTTATCGGACGACCGCCACAACCTTTCGCAGGTGCTCGAAACGGTCACATTGCTAATCACCGCGTAAATGGGCAGCACTTAAATGGCAGTGTAACCGAACAGACGTAGGGATGGGAATCGGAGGATCAAGTGTCCTTATTAAAAATTTGTTGACTAAATCAAAAATAGCAGTTCACTTTCTGACTTCTGAGGTAGCAACGCGCTCCTCCTTAGTATATTTAATAACTCAAATCGATCATATATTAATACTGAAATACCGCCGCCTGGGTATCGATAACCAATAGTAACACGAGACGACTGCCATCCCCAAACAGCTGTGCTACAACGCCGTCACTTGTAGGTTAGATACGTTGTATAATGACAAATAATTAAATTTTGTGCAATCTTCTAAGTGTACAACCAAATTAACGTACGAATTTCGACATAAATTGCTGTGACCACTGGTAAAATGGCAAAATACATAGCTCAAATTATTGTTCTCGGCGGTCAAGCGATAGGACGCGCTTTTGCCAAGGCACTGAAACAAGAAATTGCCGCATCCCAGGAGGCGGCCAAGCGAGCCGGTGGCGGTAGACAAGGAGATCAGAGTGCCGAATCGAATCTCCGCACAGGTGAGTTGGTCATTTCATACATGAAGTATAAAAACATTAAACATTGTCCATTGCAGGCATGACACTGGAGGAGGCCAAACAAATTCTGAACATAGATGACGTGAAAAACGCAGAGAGCATTGTCAAGAATTACGAGCATCTGTTTAATGTGAATGAGCGCAGCAAAGGTGGCTCATTCTATATACAGTCTAAGGTGTTTCGTGCCAAAGAGCGCCTGGATTACGAGCTGAAAGCGCAAGAACCCAAGTCGAAACCACAAGAGGAGCCACAGGCGGAGGAGGCGCCTCAAAGCAGAGCAAGGCAGCGACGTTGAACGATAATTGTGTGCTTTCTACCTCCGAAACGAAGCTAGCTTTAGTTTTTATTTGATTAAAATAGTTGATAAGTAGAAAAGCCTTGGGTTTTATGTGTTCTGTAAATATCCATAGATTGTAATCCAGCATGTGTCCACAACATTTGTGGTATTGCCAATAAAATCATATGTTTGATTTATGGAATAGTGCTGTGTCGTTTCGTTCAGAATAAGTTCAAATGATTGAGTGAGTAAAATTAGTAAAGGAACTAATTCAGCAATTGGTGAACTATATCGTTTAATATTTCTGGTGAAGGCAGGAACATTGCAGTTTATTAATATTAATAAAAATAAAGGTAATATATTTGAAATAAGTTTCTTTTTGCTTTGCTGATTAAAGAACCAAACTAAAAACCCATACTATGGGCATACCTTTAATGTTACTGCACCAAGTTGGCAGCGCCAACAGCTGTTGCTGGGCAGCACTGACTAATAGAATCGTAGAGAGAAGACAAGGCCAAAAAGAGGAAAAAGCCATTGTTCTTGTTCTTATTTGTTGTTAAATATACACTTGATTTTGTGTACAATCAGACGTGTCAATTGTTTATTTAATTGCGGTTCAAACAGCCACCACTAACGACGCAAAACAGCTGGCACATGCGCGAAAATACACAGAAATAGAAATTCCAGCACAAAGCAAACGGCTGAAAACAACCACCGAAAAGAACGACGACAACTTTCCATAGAGTAGGTGGCAAATGGTAATCTCAGCTTTTCATTCGGAGCGCTGTCTTTGCTGAGCGAGAGAAAAACGCTATTTGAGTTAAGAAAATTCCGCTGCTCATTCAGTTTTCAGAGGACCTTCGACACAGGCAGCCGAAAATTCAAGTTCTACCCGTTTCGAACACAAACCAATAAGACAACAAAAAAACCAAAAAAAAAAAAAAAAGAACAGAAACTCCAACTCAAGTGGTAATTTACAATCGTTACGTTATAGCTTCTAGTATATGTTGTAAAACAAAAAAAAGGAGTCGGAGACAAGTGCAAGAAAGAAAATCAAGCGTGGCAAAAATAAAATATCGATTAAACGAAACGCGACATTTTTCACAGTGCGATTAAAAAATTGCGACAATTGAATATGCTGCATCTGGTGTAGTTTTTTTTTTTGTTACAATTCGCATTATTTTTTACCTATATGTAGTATATTGATTTTCGTTGCCATTGGCAAATGTTTGATTGTTTCCTGTTCTCTGTTCCAATTCGCAATTGCAGTAAAATTTCTATTGTTTTTCCATATCCACTTTACAGCGTGCAAAAAACATAATTAACAGTAACAAAAAAGATTACAAAAATAGCAGAAAATTTACATAACTTGCTCTCGTTGAAAGTGAAACTACATTTGCAGCAGTGCTAAAAGGAAAAACGTATTACAAAATTCCTGCCAAGTGTAACCAAAAGTTAAGCGGAAGCGCAGGGAGACAAAGCAGCGACGTTTGCAGAGCGAGCGACAGCAACACAGAGAGAAAGAGAACGCGCAAGAGAGCGAGAGAGAGCAACGGACGGCGTGAGAGAGCCAGACAAAACCGAAAGCGTCTCCTTCGTGTTGGACACGTTTACTTTACGAAGCTTTCGTCGCATCAACGACTTGCACTTCGTATAGCATTCGTTTTGTGTATACGAAGCCAGGCTAATCCTTTCGAGCACTGCACGCACACACACACACTCCTCATACTAAATACAAAAGGAATTAAGTAAACGCCAAGAAAAAAAAAGCCCAAATATGTTTTCGGGTCTAACAAATCAATTCACCTCGTTGGTGGGTGCAGTCAAGGGCGGTGCTGGCGACGAGGATGTGCCAGTGCCCACAGGCAGCGATGCCGCTGCTGGAGCAGCAAGCACATCAGCAGCTGAACCGCTGGCTACGTCAGCGGAACAGGATGCTGCTGCTGCTGCCGCCGCCGCTGCAGGTGGCGAGGCTCTCGAGGGCGAGGAAGGTGCCAAAAGGTAAGTCTTCTAAAACTCTACCCACCCCCCCCTCAGCAGATATCGAAGCGTATCTACATTGTACTTCTTTTTTCGTGCCAGATAAGCGTTATGTTTATTTTCATTACTACCAGCTGCCGCTCAAGGCCAACGTCTGTTATCTACCATAGGGTTCCATAACCCATTGGCATTTGAAATCACAATTTGCCACTTGCTTTGTTCTTCATTGTCTCTCTGTGTCGCTGTGGTGTGATCCATTCACTATATATTGGCGTGTTCCTTATTACTTTTAGCGTGTCAAGTTGACCTTGCAATATTTTCTGGCCTTTAACCCTTTTTGCTGCTACCCTTTTTGCTGCTACCCTTTTTGCTGCTTTAAGCCACGTTTTGTATTTGCAATTCGTGTTTGGGAGCTTCGTGACTGCACACATAATTGCTCTAACTGCAAACGAAATGGGTGATAAATTTGTAATTTAACTTATAGTGCCATTTAATTTACTCTCTGCTTGTATAGAATTGATTGCTTTGCATTCTTAATTCATGCAATATTTGTAGCGAAATAACTGCGCGAGTTCTGTGAGCTAATTGTGCAGCATTAGCTATATATTATGTATATACTAAGAATGCACAGTTTAACCTATTTAAAATGCTTATAAAACTAGTTTAACTCTACATTTTCATTGACCTAGTCCTTTTAATCATTATATGAATAACTTAGCAACTTATTAAACATTTATGTTAGCATTTTTAATAACCATTTGAAATTTATAGGTATCTGAAATTAAACATGGACTTTTACATTAAAGTTTCCATGCATTTTACTTAATACTATACAGTTTTGAGAAACACTAACTAGTTATTTAATAAAAGAAATATTATAGCTATGAAAAGTCAGTCTTAATTGCTTAGGAAACGTTTTTCTAATGTACTCTTAAAACTGCATATATCTGACTATGAGCATCCAATTTGATATGAGTATCCTCAACTGGACATTGCAAAATTAGCTTTATTATATGAAAACTTCAACTTAAGTTGCTTCTTGTAAGCTTTTCTTTACTAAATCAAAGGATTTACAATTTTCAAAAGCTAAATCCCATTATTTGTATATGTACAAATTCTAAATAACTTACATAAATGCACAAATATAAATATGAAAAATACATTTTTATACATAATAGTACAAAGTACTGTAAACTAAAACTATTAATTTTTGTCTAATAATTAATCAATCAACATAATAACTAGATATGTAACATACGGCCTAAAATGCAATTTTTGTTAGCATATGTTTATATTAGTGATGTAAAAAACATGATTTAACTACAAATTATGTTTAAGCAAACATTTTTGAATCTTCTAATTAAAGATATATGTTCTGAGAGAAAACAATTTACATAAAAAATAGATGTAAAATTATCGATCTATCGATGCATTACATATTTTTCTTGGCAATTTTTAAATTCCATGTTCAATTAAGATTTCCATTATTTGCTGCTGTTGTTGTAAATCTTTTAGCTGCGCGAATCGTGTAGCTGTGAAAAGTGTAATTATTTTATTTTGGCTTAAACCAAAATGACAACTTAAGCCCGAACAGACGGCCTGTTAATGCCACAAGTTGCTGCCTAATCCTTTAGACAAGCAAAAGAAACAACGTCGTTGTTGTCGTCGCCCCACTTTGCCAACATCATCAAATGCCATTTTTCACTTAATTTGCCACATTAATATTTAATTGTGTGTGTGTGGATGTGGGTGTCCTTTTATAGAAGGCCAATTCAGGGCACGTTTCGTTGCCATTTCTTTGCCAGCTGCCAACAGCTGCTAGCAGACTTTCAAGTTTCCCTAACTGGCAGCGGATACTTTAACACCTGTGCTACAGTTGGTGTTACTGCTGCTTCCTGCTGCTGCTGCTGGTGCTGCTGCTTCTGCCTCTGCTTCCTCTTGCCGCTGCCTTTCACTATCAACTGACATTGACAGGTTTGTCGAGCGGCGAGTCGTGAGTCGTGCGCATCGCATTATTTTGCGCTTTTTTCACACAAACACACAAAATTGCACGTGTACGTGGCTATGCATAACCACAAAATGTTGAGTCATGCCGTCACAGTCAACATCCCCCTCCCCCGTCCCCCCCTCACAACCCATAACCACCCACTCGGCCACATGCGCCGTTTCCATTCAGTTTTTCTTCTTTTTTTTTTTGGCCACAAAGGAAAGCTGTCACCAATGTCAGAGGCATTTTGCTCCATAGGATATGTTTGCTGCTCTGGTGGTTGCTTTCCAGTTTCCAGTTGACTTTTGCTCGTTTTGCGGATCGATAACAATGAGAAAAATAACGAGAGAGAGAAGCAGAGAGAGAGAGAGAGCAGAGTGAGCGAGAGTGAGAGCGCGCAAAAACGAGAGAACTTTGCTCTCTTGCTGCTTCTGCTGCTGCTGCAAAACAACGAAATGTGCACATGTGATGTGCCCACACCAATGTAGAGGACGCTATCGATGCCATCGCTTGAGCGCTGCTCTAAGAGTTCCTTCTCCTTGCTGCTGTTCATTTCGTTGTTGTTGTTGTTGCTGCTGCTCCTTTGCCAGCCTATTTAATAATTGTGCATTCAGTGAACGTGGCCTGGAATCAGAGAATCAGAGAATCTAACGCCCCTTTTAGCAGCAATCAGCGCTAAATCTCTATAATTTTGCTTGGCATTAATTTATTTAATTTCTGCTGTCATGCATAAATATTCATCATTAAATTGTCTAACTGCTGGTGGTATGGCTTAAAGATATTTCTAAACATTATAGTTTATAACTCAAATTTTATGCGGAATATGCACATGAATTAGAAGTAGTTATACTCTACCACAAAATAATTTTATATATCTCAACGGCACTTTAAGTATGCCGCGTGAATGGTATGGATTTCGAAATGTTGGCTGCTTGGCCCCAATTTTATTCTCTATATATTTTTCTGTTGTTCGTCCTGGGGATCCTTCACCTGTGTGTGCTATGTGCGTTGCCAGGGCCAAAACCATGTTGACTTTGCCATTTGCTTTGCGCTCTCAAGGACATTTACGCTATTTGCAGTTGCTCTCTTTAAATGTGAGTGTGAGTGAGTGTGTGTGTAACTGCCCTTGCATTTGTTGTTGTTACAGGACTGCGTTATTCTAAAATTATGCTAAAAGCGAAATAAACACTAATATATGTACATATCCATGTCTATAAGAGTATGTTGCTAGATAAACAACAAATGTTAACTCAAATTGCATAGCAAATAAAACTGAAACTGAATAACAAAAAAACGGTTACTTCCAAGAATTTGCAATTCTCTTTGCGACACAAACTTCTAATGAGAAAGCAGAATAGAAAACTTTTTGATTAGCTAAAAATGCAAAAATACTTTACCCAATTTTTGTGTGTTGCCATCTTTTCGCTCAAAGCGAAACTCAAATTACAAATATTTGCATTTGAATCGATTTGAAATTGTTGCCGCTTGCTAAACAATCAAAAAGTATGTGTTTATACACAAATATTTCATTATGTTGTGCAAACAGCAAAGAAATATGCTTGAGTTGAATCTACAACAATCTAAATTTTCTAGCTATATAATATTTTTTGACTATGCATATAAACATACTGTTAGCTAAGATAAATATCCAATTAAATTTTGCTTAATTCAAATCTGCTGTACTAGTTAAAAGCTGTTGATTTTCCAAGTAGCACTAATTAGTGAAATGCGCTCTAAATGTTTGTATTTCAATGAAATTAAGCCTAAAAATGCTATGCATTCATATGTCTAGTTCTGTTAGCTAAATTTGAATGTGTCAAGTGGAACTTCAAGGTTCTTCACATACTTTTTATAGCCTACATTTCAGCGCGCTTTCTTCTATACAGCACACATTCAGCATAAGATGTAAACCCAACTTGGTTTGCCATTCTACCCACCTGCAGCACACGGCAACGGCAACACAATTCAATTCACAATTCACACAAATCAAAGCATTGGCCTCAATATAAATATAAATAAATAAATAGGCAAGGTTGAAAATTTATCGCAGGTCGCAACCAAGAAAAAAATGAAACGAAAAGAAAAGAAAACCAAACAGACAGTTGGCTGGCAAATAAAAATAAAATGTTGTGCTGAATTGTTACGTTGGCAAATCAAACGCAAAGACCACCAACAACTTGAGGCTATTTAAATTTACGGACGATATTAAATTTTAATGCCATGCAGAGCAGCAAAACAGCAGGACATTGGACACTTGGTCACTTGGACTTTGGACATTGTCCGCAATATGGCGTGGGTGCTAACGACGGGTCTCTGGTATTTGGTATACCGTACTTGGCTTTTGGCATATCAGGCAAATTAACGCCCAACGACTACGACCTCCACTTTTTCGTCAAAAACCGATGCGGGCAATATTTTTTTGTGGAAATAAAAAATAAATAAAAAAAATACATCAGCCCAATTTGCCGTTTATTTCCATTTTCTCCCACTCTCTGCGCTCTGTTTTTTCTGCCTTCCTCGCTTAATTGCCAATGCAGCAGCAGCAACAGCAACAGCCACTGAGTTTCCTGCACCAAAAGTGTGTGCAGCATAAATAAAAAATAAGAATTCGTTTAGCTTTTTATTTTTAGTTTTTTGCTTGTGCTGTTGCCGAAATTTGTATAAATTTGAGTTCAGTTTCTGCGTTTAATTCAATTTTAATGAACTCCGCTTTTAAACGGCATATCATATAAGTTCAGTTGAAAACATTTCTTCGATTTTTTTGGCATATTAATTAATAATTCATATAAATGTAATCAATATAAAACTGCAAAAGGTCACTTGCTTTGGTACTGAAATAAAATTCTATTTCAATTTGAAGTTCTTAATTGAATTAAGCAGCTTTTCGTTCGCTTAACATAATTTCAATCATATGGTTTTACTTGTTATTTGAGTTTAAACGTGATTTTTAATAACATTTAACTTTTAACATATCGAAATTATTAACCAATCTTATTTATCATTCTGTAACCATCCGTAATAAATTCAAAAATTCATTTACAAGTTTAATTTTTACAAATTAAAATTTTATTAATGCGTATAAAATTTTTCTAAAAAATACTTGAAATCAACTCCCTTTCTTCCACGCTCTTTTGGTCCTTCCCGTACGCTCGGTGTCGAAATTCAAAGTCCCTAAACATTTAAGTAATATCTAGACTATTTGTATGCGTAATATGTCACTTTGTAATGGCCCAGTGCGGAGAAGTTGACAAAACCTCAAAACATTCAATCAATTTGATGTTTTTTCAATTTGTTAGCCACAATTTCGTTGTACACTTTTGACCTGCCGTTAGCCTAGTTTAGATTGTAAAGCCATTTTTTAGCTTAGCCAAGGCAATTGGTGGTCAATTATGCCGCAACAAGCAAAAAGGAAAATGTAGAACCCAAACAGCTTTTGGCAGCTGTCGTTTATAGCCAAATTTTAAATTGGCAAGCAAGCGCTTAGGCTAAGTGGCTTACACACTACGAATACATACATACTTTAGTTTCTTCTCGTTTCAATAAACGAAATTAGACAGATTTTAGCATATGGACGAGCTTGCTTTGGAACATATGCTAACATATCCCATTCCGCTTGGAGTCTGGCAAAAATAAAGATAAATGATTTGAGCAGCTGAAAAAGGGCAAAGTGCACGGAAGTAGTGAAGAGTACAGGAAACGGAAAAACAGGCAAAAGTTACGCTTTTCATAAACTTGTACAGCCCGAAGAGAACCGCATACAACAACTGAACTAAACAGTACAGAGAGAGAGGGAGAGACAGAGAGAGACTAAAACGTATCAAGACATAAATATTAACGCACGGCGGAAGTGACAGCCAAAGTAATGCCAACAAATGATGTGAAAGTAAAAAAGGAAAACTCTAACTGGCTGTGTGGGAGTGTGTGTGTGTGTGTGTTGAGACAATGCACGCACACACATAAAAACTGTTATATCGCTCCGGCTGCCAAAATGTTACAAAGTAGCAAATTACGGCGTATCGTAAAAGTACTATGACCACGTGTTTTGTTTTGTTGGTTTTGGTAGGGTTTTTGTTTTGTTTTTCTCTCACCCGTTTCTGTTATCAGGTTAGGCGACAAAGCAATAGGCCTGTGGCAAAGCGACACTTTATTATTGTTGCAAGTTGAGTTACTGTTCAAGAAGTTTCAACAATTTGGCGACAGTAAAGTGTATAGCGCATGAAACTGTTGCGCAAATAGGCAACGGAATTGAAGCTATGAGATATCAAATAAAATACATAAGTTTCGATTACAAAATTTGCAGCATCAAATTAAGGTGTATGAATATGATCTTTATTATATTTAAAGCTGGTTTATTTGATGAAAGTACTTTAAGGCTTGATAAAACTCTTTAACAGCTCACCTACCTACTGCCCGATATAAGATCACTAAAAGCTGAAATTTTTATAGGCTATAGATACTTTCAGATCCATATTAATAATAGAAAACTAAATGTTCCAAAAGAGAGGTGTGCAAAACTTTGATGCTACTGCCTTTAAAAATTATAGTAAATATTTTACTGGAAGTTATTATAATGGGTTCACATAGTAATACTTAATAAAGGTTATATTAAGGCTAGATAATAATCAATAAACTTCTGTAAATTGTACGAAAATTAACCTTCAAATGAGGTTCCAACATTAAAAAATTAATTCTAAAAGTATATATGCATATAAATCACATTTTGCTCACTGATAAACTAGCGAAACAACGCACAGACTATAACATATGACCAATAAATTTTAAATTGGAATGCAGCACATATCTAAATGTTATATAATTGTGTTTATTTTAACAAGTGTTGAAAATAGTTTTCAATTATAAATTTTCAACACAAATATAGTGTACACTTGAAGTCATCACAGCTGCTTCTAGAACAAATAATTTATTTACTAAAACATGTTATTTATTTGAACTAAAGAAGTTCAATTTATTTCTTATTTGCTTTTCTATTCATGTTGCATAGTTTTAAACATTTTATAAATGCTTGTCTCTTTATGTGTTATGTAAATATAAAACTGACTAATTTTTGATAGCTATGCTATAGTGTTTAGAATAACAGACATAAACTGCGTTTTTCATGCACAAAATGCCAGTCATTGTCAAAGAATGGCTTCAGTACATACGGAAAGCAACCCACTCTTGGCACAACAAAAGCGAAACAGAACAAAACAAAACCAACAACCACCCAACTACCAAGTGTTGTGCTGTGTTGTGTTGTGTTGTTCATCTATTTCGAACCATCCAAATGGAATACTTAAAAATTAACATAAAAACTCGCACGCTCTATAAAATGCCAAATTGCGTTTGATAAGCGCCGCGCACTCACTAAAATTTTGAAATTATTATTCAAAAGCAATGGGTTGGGAAGTAGAGGGGCAGGAGCTGAGTTGAGCTTTTAGGTTTATGTTTAGGTCCTGAAACTGTTGAGGGGTTCTATATTTGCATAGCGTTAATGGCTGTTGGCAGCCATGTGAACATGTGTTATGGTTAGAGAAATGGGAATGAGTTTGGCATAAAAGGTCAAATCGATTGTAAAACTCATAGCCATGAGCATTAAAACGTTGGCCATTTCATATTTGGCCAACCCATTTAATATCGAGCAAATGTAAAAGGCTTTCAGAGCTCTGGCTTCTCGAACACGTCAAACACAGAAATTGAATCGCTTCACAATCGTCTCTTTAGACCGTTAAAGTTAAAGTTGAAATTCTGTTCGTTTAAGTCGTTACACTACGTATACGCGATATTTGTTGGCATCCACTTCTGTCTTTTGTTTTTGGTCGTAATGCAATTCTGTGGCCACAACTGCGCAACATCTATTGGCGTTGCAAATGTGTTTACGAACGGAATGAAAAACACGCCTAACTCAATTTCCCGTTTTAGATGCCACCGGCAAAAAGGACCCAAGACATAGGGGCGGACGACCAACAGTCCTGTGGTCCTGCTTCTGATTCTGTTTCTGTTGCTGCCATCACATCGTTTGAAATTCAATTTTCTGTTTCGCGACCGTCACTAACGTGCGCAATTAATTCCGTCAACAACAGGCAGCCAGAACACAGCCAAGTAACAGGACAACACCTCCTGGCTATGCTCTCTACGGCTCTTCTACACCTCCAACTCCGCCTCCATACATACAATTTGCAAATTTATGCTTTACATCGTAACCAGCGCAATTCGAAACTCTTCTTATTCTAATGACACACGCTTTGAATTTACACGGCGAGAAATCACTGATTCTACAAATATGAAAACAATTCATAGTGTTCAACAGAGTGTAAATGGTTGTATTTGAAGTAACGTTTAGATTGAAATACATTTGTAATTTTAATCTAATTGAAAATCCAAGTCTTAGCTTAGACAAGCCTTTTTCAGTACAAAGTTGTTTCCTTTTCTCTCGGTGTAGTTGTAACATTTTTTTTTGTTATTTATTTTGGCGACCTTCTTTCAATTATGGTTCGCATAACTTTTAATGACATTGGCTTCTATATCCTTTTTACTTTTTGTTGATAATCAACTTAAAGCTCAAATGAAAAGCGAAACATTACAGGCAAAAAGCATTTTTCTCTATAAGGTTATGAGTATTTGTATAAATTGAATACTTTTATTTAGAAACTGTTTGATGATTTGTATATCAAGAGCAGGCTTTTCTTACTGAGCCAAAACTTAGTTAACTAAAACTTAAAATATATATTAAAGGGATTCTGGTACTTCGACCTTTTGCCAACTCTGTCACCATTTTATTGCTGCCTCTAAATGTCTCTTACACACTTTAAATAAACCTATTACATACTCAGCCCAGGGTATAATAATACATTGAAATATTCATGTTAAATTACTAAAATCTCGGTTTAAAATTTGAAGCTTAGAGCAGCTCTGTGGTTCGGTGTAATCACCAGAGTCTCGTTACTTGCGCTCGTGTCCACACAAAACTTCAACTACCTCAAGGACAAGCTCTTGAATTATTAGGGACAAACTCTTTGCATTCTTATTTTGTAGTTTTTGAGGGCAGAATTTCCTGCTGCTGCTTGACTTCGAGTGCAGTTGGCAGGCAATCAAGAAACTGCAAAAACAAAAACCTTTGTCGATATATATTTCATGGAAATGTATTAAATTTTCATGCGGGTAACAAATGCTTAAGGGCATCTATGTGCCACTAAACGAGATCTTTCATGACCTTTGACATTATCTATAAATAGCTGTGGCACACACACACACACACATAGAGAGAGAGAGAGAGAGAGACGAGACAGCAGCATAAAGTAACTCCTTGACTTCATGATCCGCTAAAGCCACCACCACACCACCAAAAACATTTTATGGCCAATACAATTTCCGTCTCGTGCAACATCCTGCTGGCTTATGACAGAGTCCCACTCCTCCCTCTCTCCTTTGCTGTCTGATATTTCCGTTTTGGCAGCACAACCAGCAGTTTATGTATGCCTGGGGAGCCGCTAAAATGTTGACTCATAAACAAGTTGACAAGATGTTTGCATCAAAAACAAAAAGTTACCCAAATAAATCAATCTTTTTTAATATCAAATTCAAGAACTTGCTTAAAGCGAAGTTCTTTTTTAAAGCTGGTATTGAGCGCATAAAACATTTCTTAATTAAAAATTGCATTGCATGTGAATTGCAAATCAATTGAATAGCATTATTCCAGGTGCTGCATCATTCATTAAGATGTTGTGGGCGTCAATGTTGATGGTGTTTTTGTTCCTTCCTTGATTATTCCCAGTCATGTCATGCCACCAGCATATCGACCTTAGCTTGTTACCTGACAGTACAAACGGACTGACTTTGTTGTGATGTTTTTCACCTGGACGTTAATTGAAAACTGCAGGCGGCAGCTTGGCTGCTTTGGCCAGCTGTTTGCATTGTAATTGACTAATGAAATATGTGGCCACACAATGATGATGATCCTACTTTCTATTAGGCACTTGCATACCAATTAAGTGCATAGGGAAGCTTTTAAATACCATAGAACTGATTGAGAACTAAACTGTGCTGTCTGTTCCTCTAGTCACACGTCAATTCCAAACAAAAAGTTAATTAGATTGTCAAGTAAATGTTACTAATTCAATTGGACTTATCTAATATTTACTTAAAACACAAAGTTTAATGGTTGTGTGCTCTCTCTCCCGCAATACCCTCTAATTTCATTTATTATTTTCGCTTGGATAAACCATCAGTCAGACTAATCCAATCATCATTATCACATCAGCCATGTCACTTCCATATGTTTTTCAAAGTGTTCTTAAGCCGGATAGCAATGAAAATACATACTTGTTGAAAATAGTGTGATTTGCTTTGACATCAGCGTCATGCATGGCGTATACTTAATTAGCTTTATGTTTGCTGTTGCTGTGGTTCCAACAAGTGGTAGCGTAGTGTGGTTGGTGGGTGCTTAATGCTTAATTAAATAAAATTTCCTAGTATTTTATTACAGTGTATACGGCATAAATTGTACAAGTCCTTGTATTTGTTTTCCTTTTTTCTTCTGCGCTATTTGTCGGAGCCTTGAGAGTCAACATAGAATTTAATTTGCTTTGCTTTGTTGCTGATAGTTGTTGGCTGTAGTTGTAGTTGTTGTTGCTGTTGTTATTATTGTTGTGTACCCTTTGGTTGCTGGCATTCGTGTTTTGTTTCAATGCTTTATCAGAGAAGGTCTAAGGACTCCAGGCATCAGACATGGCGCAATGCATTGAGGTCAAGGTCAGCGCGATTTACATTTCAATTTCCAGCTCGGCTGCAATTTTTATTCCACTCACTCGCTCTGTTTCTGTTTCTGTTATGGCTCTCATATTCTCTTTCACTCTCTCTATCTCTCTATACGTTTTGCACCTTTCTCTTTGTGTCGATTTCATTCTGCTATTCCTGTCAATTGATTGTGCAAACAGAGTATAAAGATACAATGTGAATGTGTATGTCCTTGCAGGCAAATTGATTCAATAAATTGTCGGATTTCCTAACGAAATACAAAATACAAAAAAAAAAGAAAACACTTTAATATTTTATTTCTTTGCATTCACAGTTTTGTAGCATTTGATATATGTATGTGGCTGTCTGTGCTTTAGACCTGAAAGCAAGGCACAGATCCAGTTTCAAGTCGCTTTTCCTTGGGTTGCGTGTGAACTTTGAACTTTCGCTTTGTGAGCTGCAAAAACAATCAAGTTCCGTTCACTCGCTTTCATGTTGAGCTGCCATTTAACATCATTCTGCCTTTTGTAATCATATCTCTAGACTTAATTAAATGCCATTCCATTCAACTAGGTGCGGGGGGGAACTGTGAGGTCCAGTTTAGGTCTTATCCGGTCATTAGGAAATCCTTTCCTGACCCCAAATGTCTAATTAATTTCTTAACATTTCCAACGCATACGCATATAAATCTTCATTAATTCAAAACTTTTACTCTTTGCAGGTAAATATACTGACGATGGCTAAAACTCGATATGTACAGCATATATATATATATGTGTGTAGTGTTGACTTGAAGGTCAAAGTGTAGCTGTAGCAGAAGATAAACTATGTATAAGTATGCTCTTCCAAGGTTTGTGGTTCGCAAATAGAATTTGTTAGTAGTATAAAACAAAATTAGATTAATAATTGGCTTAAAATAAATACATTTATTGTGTTTTCTGACCACAATTGTTGCTTACAAAAATTTTTTTGTTATTTTATATATTTTTATAATTTATTTATTGTTTATTATTTAATAGTTTAATTTGATTTACTTATCCTATTTTATTTTAGCTTACCCAAATCCACTTCCATGGTAGATTCATTTGTCAGCGAAGCAACGTAAGTTTATTTTTTTATTTTTATTTATTTTAAACTAATTTATGTGTACAAACTAATGAGTAACAAATTTTATTACCATTAGTTTATAATCATGTCAATCAAAATAGATTATAGCATTTAACTTGTTGTTTACCTTAGTCGTAAAAAGCAACTGCAATTCGCATTAAGCCAAACTATCAACCGTAAGGTGGTAAAACTTTAGTACATAAAATCAACGGTCGGCGCCACGCCCATTGCGCCCACAGGCAGGGCACTTAAGCTGCTAAATGGCAAAAGGGCTAAAACCACAAAGAGAGAGAGAGTGAGAGAGAGAGAAAAAAAAGAAAACTCTCGGCGCTATAATTGTTGGAAAAGTCAAATATAAACCAGCCGCTAAGGGACTCGCGTCCCGATGGCTTTTTGAAACTTTAATTGCGCCAAAGTGCTTGTGAGTGTAACTGCCACGCCCACACATCACACACACACACACACACACACACACATTAACTACGGACATGTACAAAAAGTTGCGCAAGTTAATCGCTTGCCTTGTGGCAAGAACATTGCGTTGTTGCATGCAACAAGATTTTGTAATGACACTTTGGACACTGTGTCGCCCTTTAGGTGTTTCGTAATTCTCGCCAGCACTCTGCCAAGGACTTTTGAAATTATATGCTACTCCTAACAAACTCTTGCTGTTTCACATTCAAATCCAAGTGATAGTGCTTCTTTGCCTTCTACTGATTCATCGACCATTCATTTCAAGATAATTCATCTCAATCAGCTTAAATATCCTGCTAAATATATCATTTGCTTTCCTTTTTTCCCTTTTCTTTTTTATCAAAGAGCAAGATTGTATTTTGGTTTCCCCTTTTGTGCTGATTTTGCCTTTAATTAATGCGCATAAAATTCCAGGTATTTTGCACCTTTGATAACGTACACGCACACACATCCTTTAACTGGTCTTGATCCTGGGTTTGATTGAGTGTGCTTTCATGGCAACAGCACTGATTGTTTGCCAAGCAGAGATTTGTCATCGTCACATACTCTTTCATGTCAGCCAAGAAAAACATAGATTAACATGGCACCAATATTTGCAGTTGAGCTACTTTATTATCGATTAGACAGAGAGACTGACTTTATTATAACTATTTCTTGTATAGAAAATATGCTAAACATCAGTAAATATATATGATCTTAATCAGCACTCCATAATCAAGTGATTTTACTAGCTTAAAGTTAAATTTTAAATGTAAACCACATGATTAATGTTAACTAACAGAGCACATGCTCGAATGTTATAAAAGTTAACAGCGAAAATGATTAACATAAAAGCGACTGCGAAAGAGTGAGTGTAAAACAGTGAAGTGAATGATTGTGAAGCTTAACTCGTATATTTTAACAACAATGGGTATCTTGTAGTTGATCAACCTTCAGCAGAACCGTCGTATTCTTGTGCTAATAATATTGGGTGTTATTTATGCGAAGTCTTGTCAATGGAAACACAATACTGTTGCCGTCAGTCTGACGTATTACTTATTACATCAACACACGCACAACAAATCACAATGCGTATCAAGCGTTGTTAATGCGATTTACTTCTGTATGTGTGTGTGTGTTAAATCTACTTAGTTCATCATTACAGTGTAGAGAGTGAGAGAGAAAGAGAGATCAAAACAAAATTAAATACATCAGAGTGATATAAAATGGAACTACAACTCGAGTCTATGTAGCAGAGTATCTGTGTATATTTTGTGTGTGTAGTGTGCGTGTACCGTTAAATGTCAGAAGTTTTAAGCCATAATAACAAAATACACAGTGGCTCAGTGGCACATTAGTTACACACACAGAGTTACAACAGTTACAAAAGGGACCTCTCTTTAGTCCTCGAAAAGGACCTGTGTGCTGTTGCCTGCCATTGACACGCAACTTGAGCAACTTGGCTTTTCATATTTTTAGACATTTGTGCAAAATTTCATTTGTTCATGCCAACAACATCCTCTTTTGATAATTATATTTTGTGTTTGCCAAAACTCAACGTAGTCCCGCTCAAAAGGATATTGCTATATTCGCTTGGCTAATGTAGCGTCTCAGTTGCAGTCACAGTCACCGTCACAGTCACCGTCACGGCGGACATAAAGCAATCACATTAAGTGGACTGTGAGGCCATGACAACACCTATGAGAGAGTGAGAGAACTGCAAGAGAGAGAGAGAGAGAGAGAGAGAGACAGGTGTGCACACTTCAATTATAGTCCCCGCCACTTCTGGCTTCTGCGGCAAAGGTGTCAGAGTTCATGTCGTTAACAGTTATGCTCTGGATTTTGATCCATAAAATGCTTAACAGTTACCGAATGATTACGACCATCTTGGGTAACAACTAAATGGCTTGTATATGGCACAAAGACACGGCTTAAATGTTTTAAGCTAGCTGACAGCAAGTACATACACACATACAATACCATTAAGGACCTGTAGCTGTCTAATGGCAGTAAAGATGGCAGAATTAGAAGGTCGCCATTAATGTGTTTAGCCATGACAGGAAATTTGCTAGTTACAATAATGATTCGTTTATTTATGCAAGTTTATTAACTCAATGCTGCGAATATCAAAATGATTTAAAGCATTAACCAATAGATTCCACTTAAATTAAACACATTCTTAGCTGACTTAAAGTCATGAAAGGGAATGGAAAATCTGCTGATGTGGCATTAGTTACTGCTCCGGTGCTTTTTCGCCGCAATTTGACACCACTGTGCCAGTTATTAGTCCCAGCTGACCTTTGACATAAGGGTCATATAATTGCCTTGGCTATGGAATAAAAACTCGTGCTCTCGAGCACTCGTAAATTTGAGTAAGAAGAAGCTTTCCAAATTGCACGCACACATTTTCGCAAATTTCGCATTTCCTTGAGATAAAATAATGGCTGCGATTTTGGCTTTCCTTGGATTCTTTAATATATATTTTATTGCTCACTTTTAGGCGGCAGCGCATAAAAAATTAAATAATTGAAAATAAGTTAGTCGGAACACACACATAAAAGCTTTGACTGAATGAAGTGCAAAGGGAAAGTGCTATAAAAAGTCGTAAATAAATATAAATTATCAAAGCCTGAAAAGTCAAATGTCATAAGTGTGTGACCAGCAAAAAAAAGTGGCATAATTCTTACACATCATGACCTACTTAGAGCTGAGCGTTAGCTGCTCGATTTATTCATTATTTATAGCATGAGACCATGGATGTACATGTATCTACATACTTTGATATTTGACCAGTGTCACTTTTTTTTAATACCCAATGGAACTTAAATTTTTTTTAACTATGTTACAGGCTGAAAGAAGATAGACAGACTTTTTAAAGTATCCGTATTCCTCGAATCGGTATTAACATCGCAAGACGATTCGAAATATCCATTTCCGTCTGTCTGTCCGTATGAACGCACACTTTTCAGAGATAATAATAGAGCCAAATTTGCTATGTGAACTACAAATTTAGTCTATCTATACGAGGGAATCACTTGACATAACCCGAAAAGTATCTATGTTTCGCCCATGGAAAATACAGTCTTATAACTTCAAATACGTTCTATTTGGGAATTGAAAGTAAAGGATATTATGCTGTCCGTACTTTGCTTTTTTGTTTGTTCTAAACAAGCTTTTAGATTTTGGTTACTGCCTGTTTACTTTAGACCAGCATAATTTCAGAGATCTTGCAATTCCTAAATTCAGACCCTTTTCAAAGCATCCCCATATCACTGTTCTTTCGGCAGGTGTTTACCTGCTTGCTGGTGATTTGTCAAATGTGGATTTTTTCATTTCTTTGACTGGCTACCTAAACATAAACAAACGCATGACAAACGAGGGTGGTGCGAAAATAAAATACTTGTCATACTGTCACGAGTGCATTATTTATTTTCTTTTGTCGAAAAAAAAGCAATATTCCAATAGTAGCTCGTACATTTTATGCGTTTGTGTATTGAAATGTATAGTTTATTATATTATATATTTATTTTCATTTGTACTGAATTTAAAACTTTAATTTCGTTATAATACTATTTACTATCGCAAATAGAGATAATTAAAATAGAATTGCAAAACTATATTAGTTTAAAGACCCCTTTCTTCAGAGAGTAAATATATCACAATGAATAAATAATGGTTACTTACTAACATGGTTACTTTTCCTGCCTGCAAAATGGGTATAATTCCTGTTAAGACCCAAGGAAATCTCCTGTTTCTTTTTCACCTGACCGTCTGTACGGATGCGTGTGATTTTTCCCCATTTAGCGTTATTTTTCTGCGTAAATGTAATAAATTTCCCTTAACGTTATCTGAAATGCATTGGCTGGAGGTGTGATTGTGTATATATTTTTGGTTGTATGTCTCCGTGTGTTTGTTTATTGGTTTGTTCACGTGAATACATTAGAGGCTTAACCTGAAGTCGCAACGTTGCTAGAGTTTTAGCCGAGGGTTTTTGTTGTTTTTTTTTTATTTTTACTTTAAACTGTCGTGTCTTGCAGCTTAAAGGCAAAAAGAGAAAAAAGAAAAGCTGTGTCAGCTAAATCTCAGTGTTTTCCAATGCAATCCAATTAAAGCACCAGCTCACGCGTGCCTCTCGACGCAGACTCAATTAAAAACTGCACTTACTACCATTGGCTATAAACTCTATACTGCGTACGTACTACTTCCTCCCCCAACCCCAACCCCAATCTATTTGTTTTTTATTTTTCCTGCAGCGTGAAGCCATAAAATTGCGATAAGCAATCAGGCATATCGTTGGAGAAAAAAAATACCAATCTAACCAATGTTATTGTTGTCGTTACTGTTGTTGTTCTTGCAATGCAATTTGCGCATCAGTGCATTCGAGGGACCACAGGGAACAGAAGGAATTTTCCCATTCCAGATTCTGCACGCTTTTACGTTGCATACTGCTGTAATACTTATACGTTTTAAGTTTCTGCACATGACTTTATTATGATTACAATCAAGATAAGTAAAGTCTAACATGGCTGACTAACAAATATCCTGTACTCAAATCCTGAGATACCAAAGCATTTATTATTTTACATTGCTTGTTACTTGATTGTGCCATTTGGAACAGTAGTTCTGTGTACATACTTTATGTACGTATACTTAATATCCAATTGCAAATTGTCAAAACCTTGTTAAAGTACTTTACACTGCTTTTCGCTATTTCACATTATCACTATGTGTTTCAATAGCTATTCAGAGATATTCGTGTCACTCGAAATGAGTCCATTGGCTGTGCAATTGGATCGAGATACATTGTGCTGTTGATGGTCTCCCCATCCAATGATGGCTTTCATTTCTTTTGTCTTAAACATAAGAATGTAAAGAGCTTGTAATTAAATTTGGCATTGTTTACTCAGTAGATTGAGGACATTTCAATTATGCAACAATACGGCATGGAATACAATAAAACAACATAAATATAAACACTTTATCTTGAGTGATCGGTAAAATACATGTAATATTTTGCATTGTTTGAAGCATTATTATTACTTTTCTCTTAAATCTTATGGCTTAATTTTTCGGCTACTGCGCATTTTTGCTTTCAGCAGCTTAAAGTTAAACTCATTTGGCATTTTGGTCTATAAACCATGTTTGGTTATGCGTGTGTGTGCGTGTGTGAGTTTTTTTTGAAATTTTTTTCATTTGCTGCATACATATGTCTTCTTCTTTTTCTATTCGTTTTCCTTCAATGTTTTCCGCAGAACGCCAAAACCAAACTTTTATAATTAAAACTTTTGGCTGCAATTCAACACCAAAAAAAAACAAGAGTACAAAAATGTCTGTCGATATGAATTGTATTGTAGAACAGAATGTGCGTGATATTTAACCTCCAAACACAGTACACAGTAAACCCAAAATACATGTGTTATTCCATGGGGAATTTTGACAGGTTTTTGTGTGCAAGGGTATTCAAGAATATAGATGAACATAAATTATAGTCAACTTGCTAAGAATTTAAGATATTTTCCACAGCTAAAATATCATTATGCTGAAAATATTAATGCCAATTTGTTGGCGTCGTTCTCTATCCCCATTTTATCTACTCACATTCATTTCGCCTTACGTCTTTAAGTGCAGCGGAGGGGGCGGATTGTCTCTAAGTATGCCACTTATCAGACTGTGTCCAGAGCCATGTGAATGCTGGATAGTCCTGCCTAGTCCTGGGCGACCCATAAATAAACACTGTTGCCGCTGCCTGTCAAGCGAACAAAATTGCGTAAAAGCGTCCGTCGTCTTCTTTTGCTTTTGCCACCCAAAAACGCATAAATCACATCAGTTGGAATGAGGGTGGGATGGGATATGATGAGAGGCATGATGGGAGAAATGCTAATCATAGTTATAAGGCTGACTAATCAGCTGGAGACTACAAAAGCCTTTTCAAAACCCTTGATTGCCTTACCAGCTGCACAAAGAGCAAGCTTTGCTCGCTAATTGAGTGCATCGTGGCGTATACGCAATGTGTGTTTGTTAACAGCATATGTTGCATTTCCATTAAAACAATTAAATTTACTGAAGGCCGCCAAAGTGGCACACATAAATATATATATGTGTATGTAAGAATAAAGAAAGTGAGAGTGCATCCTTAATCAGTTTTGCATCCATTTATGCCACTATTTGTCAGTTCGAGTTGCTGTCGCATTTCTTTAGCCACAGTGCGTATGCGTTATGCAAGTAAAGCTCGCTATCTTTCTCTTTCTCCATCTCTCTCTCTATGCCTTATTATAATGCAACCCTGGCTTTAACCTTGCCCTGTCAATTCGCCAATAGAGCATAATAAAAACGAGAATCCTTGCTTGTCAATTTTATTCCATTTCCTTTACCCTTCGATTTGTCTAACGTGTGCTGTCGTGCCTTCGCATTATACATGCACAAGCCAGCAGGAGAGTGTGCTGGGAGGAGCAGTGGGAATGTTAGTGGGCGTGAGCGTGGGCGTAGTCAATTCCTTTTGCTTTGTATTGCCGCAGGCTAAAACACTCAATATTTCAATATGCTCGTCATTTGACCAGAATGCAATGGCATCCCATTGTGTTTCATTGTTGTTCATCTTATTGTTGTTTCCCCTCTTTGATAGACACGACTGGGGCGAAACGGGAAGTAGCAGGGGCGGAGTAAATTCCCTGCTTCTGGTATTGGCTAGAAATATAGTGATATATCAGTCACTTACAGGCATTGCAGCAAGTTAAGTTGTCCATTATTAACAACACCAGGTGCTGTCGATTATTTATAGAAAATTGATAGCATAAAAATCTTTGTAAAATATACTTTATTTCTATAAAATTTTTTGAACTGAGTTTCACTTTACTGCAGTTTAAAACACACTCCAGCTGCTTAAATGCATTTTTCACAAATCTAAAGAAATTTTTAATCGCTTTTTCTGCAACATTATAATATACTTGTATTTGAATTTTCCATAAAAACTAAGAACATAAATCATTAAAAAGACTTGAACATTTGTGTATATATATAAACCGAATTGTATAAACCCAAAACGAACACAAAAAAGTAAGAAAACAAAAGAAACTTTTCAATTTAAAAAACTAACTGGTTTTTCCACATTGCCCTATGTCAAAAATACGATTTTCTTGGCCGAGTGACGTTCACGCTGCGTAAGAATAGATTTATAGAAGTTGCAGCAATTACAGAGTAGGGCAACTTACAATAAAATACTTGAAGGGGGCACGACACAAGGGGCACGTCTTGGAGTCGCAATGGCTGTAGACCTTCTTGATACAGTTCTTGCAGAATGTATGCTTACACGGCGTGCTCACAATGCGACGCTTGCGACTCAAACAGATTGCGCAAAAATCATCCGATGTATCCATTATTTTTTCTATTTTTCTTTTCTATTATTTTTTTTTGTGGTTATTTATTTAAATTTTTGTATTAAACTTTTAGTTCCTATGCTAAGTATGTATTTAGTTGTTGTAAATGCTGTAAGTCGTTACTACACTGAAGTATATTGCCAGGCTATAAACGATATATATTTATAAGGTGTTGAGCTTCACATTTCGACGGTTCTCTGCACGTAATACGCATATTGCGCATACGCCACGTATTGCATGAGCTTGTCACTGACATTTTATTTATGACAGCGCGTCGAGTAGCTAACAAGGAAAACGACTCCAATAAATGGGTGGCCAATCAGGCAATAAGCTTTCATAGGATGTCTAGTATAGGATAACCCTATAATACCTATGATATAATTATATTATCTTTAAATATTTTGCATTAAGTTTTCATCATTTATTAACTTAACTGAATGAAATTTAATAAATTAAACTTTAATTTCGTTTGTTTTGTAAAATAAATATGTATTAATTATAAAAATTGAACAATAGTGAAGAAAAAGAATTATATAAAACTTTATTTATAGCAATTTGTCAAGTAATAAATCAAGTAAGTGTTATTCAACCTTAAAGAACCTGCCTCTAAATGGGCTTTGTGTATAAAAGACTTTAACTGAAATGGCATTCAAGTGTTTTTTGCGCATTCTGCTTGAGATACACTTGAATAGCCTCAGGCTGTTTGTGGCACTCTGTCAATATATGTATGTATAAAATAAGTACAAATGTGTAGAGGCTATGCTTGTCAAGCTGCTGCGACTGTTTATTGTTCGACTTGGTATATATTATATGAAATACATAAAACATTCGACATTCTCAGATATTATGTAGTATTAGACATTGTCAAATTACAGCAGCACATTGATTGATTGTCAGTCTGTCAGTTTAGACAGTCTGATTACAATGATTTTGGGCCACTTGATCAAGTAACTAACTTAGATTCTGTTTTTTCTATCTCTGCTTTTTAGTGGCTGGCTTGGAAGTGCCAAGGGCTGGTTGGGAAATGCTTCGATGCCATCGATGCCGGCCATGGCAATGCCATCGATGCCATCGATGCCAGCGATGCCGTCGATACCATCGATACCTGGACTGCGAAAGAGCGGCGCTGCCGATGGCGCTGAGGGGGCAGAGGGCGCTGCTGCAGATGCCAGCGCTGTGGGTGCTGTGAGTGGTGGAGATGATGACGACAAGTCGAGGTATATTAGGTATGGGCCCATGCTTAAGAATGACGGAATTTATACATTTCAAACGGCTGCAGTGAAACTACTACAATTTATAAGAGATCGCGTTTGTATTTTAAGTTTCCTTTCGTTTCGTTACTTTTCTTTGCTTTTCTTTTCTGTTTTCGTATTCTACCCGACAAAAAAAGTTTTTGTTCAACTTTTTTACAATAGTTGGGGAAACTCTTTGTTTCATTTGAAGCTAGCTGCTAGCTTTTACTTACTTGGCAACGACTTTTGTTTGTAATTATTTAGTTACACCTCAGCAAAGTATAAAGAGCAACCTTTAAAAAGAAGAAAAAACCAAAAACAAAATACAAACAGTTCCTATACTTTTCTTGCTACCCCTTGACCTACTAATACAGCTAATAATACTCTATATATACATATATTTTAAACACCAGTTACCAGTTACTCTTATATATCTATATCCTTTTATTCTATCTACTGCCTAACATTTCACAAGTTTCTCCTAAATATTTTGTTAAACAGTTAACAAATAGTTATGTTTCGTTATTTTGTTTTATTCAAACCTTTTCTCACTCTCTCTTGTGCTGATTCAAGTTTCACTTTTTAATAACTTTTGCCTATAACTAAACTGTACAGACAAATACAAATACCAAAATATATATACAAAACCACATATATCTCCTTATACGTTTTTGTATGTTTATAAATACAAAACTTAACAAAACCAAAAAACAGATGAACTATCAGAATTTTGTCCATTTGCAAATTGTAAAAATAAATATAGATTTAAGAGAATGTACACTTGAAAAATGTTTAAGGTAAGTTCTAATTTTCAGCAGTTTGCAAATGGACACATTTCTGTTAAGTACTCGAAAACGCATTTCATAAAGCTCATTATCAAGTTATGCTCATGCCCAAACCAAACAAAATCATTGCCAACATATTTATTTCCCATACAAACATTTACTTAACCTCATTATCATTATTTAACATTGATTAAACATTTTTGAATTCATTTCATATTTTGATTCTGTAAAGCAACGCGTATTTAGTTAACAGTATGCCAGGAAATTTTTAATTGTCCACGTTTTTTACCAAAGTTTTCAAAGTATCAGATTCCATCATTATTGAGCGGCCCATCAAACAACCTCAATGGAGTTAAGCAAAAAACCCAAAACAGATCTGGAAATATTTTGTGGCTACGTAGTAGATAAAACCAAAAAAAAACTAATTGTTGTTCATAGTTGTTATCATTTTATTTATTATATATGTTTTTGATTATTTCCATTTCTGATTTCTGTGTGTTGTTGTGTAGAGCTCTCTCTCTCTCTCTCTCTCTCCCCCTCTCTCTGTTCTTATGCTTTACCTTAACAATCCTTTTCTCAATACATTCATACACATATGTATATCCTTGCCAGCTCTGTGGCAAAACAACTTTCCCATCCAATAAGACTCGTGAAATATAAACTCAAGACTCGGGAGATCCGTATCCGATTACTACTGCTGCATGACATACTTAGTGTGTTCAATAATATTTTCTATTTTATTTGTATATTTTTTGTTGTTGTCCCATTTAATTTGCGTTACGCAGTTTTTGTTTAATGACATCCATCATTAAGCATTCATTAAAAAATTAATCAACATTTGCATTTGCATCACAGTCCCCCCTTCATGAATAATTTTCATATTAATTGTCCTTTAACTGAAAGCGTATAAACAAAAAAAAATCTATATAAAAACGTGTAAATATACATAAGAGTTTATTGAAACGAATCAAAGGCAAACTCAATAGCAACAATATGTATATCAATTAAATATTTATAAATTGTTTTAAGCAGAAATGTTGATTTTGTCTATGATGACAGTGGGTGTATTTGAAGCGCATGCACATGAAAATTATCGGCATGACTCAATGTAGGGAAATTACATATAGGAGTCAAGTGGGGTTTATTTTTTGGTGTTGCATGCTGCATGCTCATAAATATAAGCTTCAATATTCAAACACAGCAGACACCCACAATGTGTGTATTTTATGTATAAAAGTTGCATAAACAATTTGCTACCCTAAAAATGACACCAGCTTATTCTCTTCTCACTTTCTCCCACTCTCTCTCTTTCTCTTCTCTCTGCTCTCTGCTCTCTATCTTTTGGGGTTTTGGCTCTGACGCAATTTCTAATTACAGTGCTACTGAAGGAGCCGATTCGCATCCAGCATCGGGCGGCGGCACGCCCACTGGCGATGAGGGTCAAATTGGACAGGGTAAGGGAGATGAAGTAAAAAGTACGTGTCACAGTTTGATTGGTAACCAAAATAAACATTATAAATGTCGAATCAATGTCAAATGAAACTCAAAACTTGAACTCAATTGCAATTTGCCCAAAAAAAAAAAACAAAAAAAAAGAAGTGAAACAAATCAATCAATAACAAAATGAGAAAATTATAGAAAGCGGTGACAGGTTACTAAATAGTATTAACTACCCGTAGTCTTTGTACTTACCCCTTATACTTACCTATTTGCATTACCAATTTTACTTAGCCACTTATCTACTATGTAGTCTCTTTTACACCCACAAACTTTCAACCATGTTTACTTTGTAGACTGCGTTAGTTTCTAGTTGCAAGCACTTTTAATTAGTTAATTAATTTGTATAATTGCTTTTGCTGAAACTAATCAAACTCTTGTCTGATTCGACAGTTACCACAAAAGTAACTCAGCAGGCCAAACACTTTGGCTCATTCTTGTCATCGGCCATCAGCAAGGCTGGCAGCAAGATCAAGGAAACAGTCAAGGATAATGTGAGTAATGCAGCTGAACCGCATTTTACAAGCCTCTGTCATTCTATAATTAAATTAATTTCTAAATTTAGACCATACTCGACTCGTTCAACAAGGAGCAGGAGGCATTCATTAAGGGCCAAGGTGGTTCGGGCAATGGAGCTGCTCCCTGGATTGGTCATGCCAATGAGTCAAAGATTAAGGAGGAGATTTTGGGCTTGTCACAGGATCGTCGCAACTTTGTGCGTGCTCCGCCAACTGGCGTCGACTTTGACTTTAGCTATGATACCGCATATCCCACTGCTATAGCCATTATGGCCGAGGATAAGGCGCTCGAAACGATGCGCTTCGAATTGGTGCCCAAGATGTAAGAAAGCATTTTCTCATTTTTTTTTTAAATTTTACTTTATGGTATTCAATGCTATTTTGTTCTATGTGCAGCATTACTGAGGAGAACTTCTGGCGGAATTATTTCTATCGCGTCTCACTGATCATTCAGGCCGCCGAGCTGGGCACTTTGGGCGCCGATGGTGTTGGCCAGGCTTCCAGCGGTGAAGACGGTAAGTGCAGCATAATTGTTTTTCTGCCCACAAAAATCAACAGAAGCAGCTTTCACAGCTTTCACAAACGAAAAGAAAGAACCACGTTAAACAAATCCATAACAGAGCGCGTTTTATGATTTCCTTGCGCTTGTCTCTTCAGTATTTCTATCTCTGTCTAGTGCTCTCTTTCTCTATCTCAATCTGTCTATCTCTTTCCTATCTCTTAACATACAAAACACACGCGCGCTCTCTTAACTTAACTTATATCTATCTAAGTCTAAGTTTTCATTTATGATTTGATTTTTACTTGAATTTCTACACACGCGCCTGTTCTCTTATGATTTATGATTCTCAACTATATAGTTCCAACTACTTATCAGTTAGCTCCTTTAACTTATCTTTCGGCTAACGTCTGTACTACACCGCCTTAAATTAAATGCTCTGAACCTTAAACTTATCAGTTCTTCTCGGTTTTAAGTTGGTATGATTATGTGTTTATTGTCCTTCATCTGCACCGGCTTGGCTTGTATGTCGCCTGAGCCAAAGATTCGTTAACAGATTTAGTTTAGTTTTAGACTCGTTTCGTTTGTCATTTTCTCATTCTTTCACTTTTCACTTCCATGTCGGGTTTTGTAGGCTTTTCTTGAAATCTATCGAAAATCAAAAATCAACTCAATTTCTCTCTATTCGCCCAATTCAAACGCTCTCGCTGTTCACGTTCGTAAGCGACAATTATTTATTTATTATTTAAACTATCGATAAATCTAAAAGTCTTTTATTTTTTTTATATTTTCCTTTTCTTTTCATGTTTTTTAATTATTATTTCACACACGAAATTGAATCAAAAAATTATATCTTAAATATATAAACTAAAAAAAAAAAAAAAACTCAACGATAAATCAAATTATATATAATCAGCCAATAAGCCAGATAAAGAAAATATTGATAAAAAGGCAAGTCCAGTAACAAGTGATGCCATCACTGAGACACAAAAAGCCAAAGGAGCTGTCTTTGATCAGCCAAAGCCTGTTATTGATATTAAAGACGCCAAAGAGCTCAAAGAGAGTGACTCGAAAAGTATCTCAACAAAAATCTCCGAATCTGAATTCGTCTCGGATGAATTTCAAACATCGAATGATACCGATTTGGCTGAAATCAAAGATGGTATGCGTAAGTTGGGCATTGATAGTATGACCCAACAGGCGCTTGCTACCAACGATGGTAAGAGCGATTTTAGTCTGCAAATTTAATTTTATAATTTTCTTAAGTTTATTATAAGTTTAAACTATTGGTTGTGTTTATTGTCCCACTAACCTTTTATACTTAACATATATTCGAAAATAATACTTTTGCTTATTAAATATCAACATTTTGTACATACATTTAAGGCTCTGATTTGCATCGCTCTGCAAATTGCATTGCGATTGCATTCAACCGTACATAAAAAACATACTCATACACATATACATATGTCAGAAGTAGAACATTTATCGATTCTTCATATAGCATAAAAGAAAAATATTTAATTAAAAGAAAACTCGACTCATCGATAATAGGTCAATAGGTCTAGATAATGCACAGATATAAAGAAAGAACACATAGCAATTAAAAAGTTTAGTTACTTCAAAATCTATTCCATATCAAAGTGGTCTTGTCATGGCATCAGCACTCGATATTTATCATATAACATACATATTTCTATATAATGTTTGAGCATTGATTTTTCATGCCTTTTGCCCTTTACCACATTTTGAACTGTGTTTTTGGCTGTGTAACAAGAGTTTTTAGTTTTATTTACTGCCATTCATCAAGTCCACGTAATGTTTACTTTTATATTGCTCAAATCTTAACTTTCAAGTAACAATCTTATATAAATATACTACACATATACATACAAATGTACATCATAAACAAACAAAAACAGAAATTAAGCAAAATGAAAACTCTCTAACAAAAAATGTGTGTACAAAACAAAGTGTAAAAACCAAACAATTCTCTTTTTTCTCCTCTGCTCTGTTTCTTTCTTTTGTGTAAATTACATTTTTGTCAAATCGTTTTCTTTATTATACAAAATACTAACTAACAATACAAACCAAAAGCTCTGGCATTTAATTATTAAATATAAACCAAAAAAAAAAAAAAACAAAATATCAATTGAAATGAAAGCAACAACAACCCCCATAAAATAGTATATACAGACCTATGGCAACTAATGGATAATACAAAAAAAAAAACCAGTAATAAGCAAATAATAAAAAGAATATAAAGCAAAAGTCTGGTCTAATATGTTGTTGCCATTCTTTTCTAACTAGCATACAAAATATTTAAACAAATACAATTATAAACCAAATAAAAAATTCCTATAATTTTCAACTTAAGTATCTCTGACCTATGTACTTCCTACTTATATAACAATGTAAAACAATTAAATTAAATTAATACAATATCGATTAACTCGTGCACTAGCCACAAATCAATTTTGAACAAGTTGAGTATAAACACAATGATTCAAATTCTTTATTATTGAACAAACTCTTTACAATTTCGTGCTTTTTTCAACAGTTGCATTTTCAATATAATTTCAAAACAATTCGCTAAAAATTTCAGTACTTTTTATATGAACAAATAGTTTATGATTTTTCTTTATTAACATATACTTTCATTCTTAGTATTCTTCCAACTATTTTGGCCTTATATTCCATTCAAAAATCTACCCAATCAAGTTGCGATTTCCTCTGTAACGCAACCACAAACCAACACACCAATAATTGCTCCCCAACTCACAGAACACTGAAAACTAACAATAAAAAGTAAAAAAAAGAAAACTAGAAAAAAATTATTTATTTGGCATGCCAAAGATTTGATATTCTTGCAGAGTCGTGTATGAATTAACAGTATATTACTTTGGTTAAAATTGCTCAGTAGAAAGGAAGGTTTTTTATCCGATTATTTCTATTGCAGCTATATGCAGTGTTCCGATCTGCATGTAATTTGGTTTCAATATAAATTACTTTTTTAACTGATTGTTTCTATATGGTAATCCAATCTGGCTAATTTCAATAATATTAAATTTCTAAAAGATATCTTTAAGAACTGAAATATTTCTTAAAGAAACAAGATAAAGAATTAAGATCACGCTTCGTCTCTGCAAGGGTATGACAAAATAAAAGATTAGCAAAATTTTTAATATTAGTCACAATATATGTAAATTGTTCTATCGAAAACATTTAACAAACATTTATTTTTTCATGTATTTCTTAATTTTTATTCTCAAATCATCTTGCAGAAGATTGAATGGATAAACGCTAAATTCAAAAACAAATGAAAAAAACAAAACAAAAAAACAAAAGACAAAACAAAAATACAAAAACCAAAACTTAAACTAACAAAGTAAAACCCAAGCGCAAGCAAAAATTGCCCACATGACAGAAAAGAAAACTGAAAACCAAAAAAAAAAAACAAGTTAAAACCAAAAAACCAAAAAGAAATGCAACCAACCAAATTATATAAATACATAAAATATTCACTTGACCTAAAAAGAAAAATTAAAGAAAACGCATTATTTATATAAACCGAAGAGCAAAACAAAACAAAAAAAAAAACAAACGTTAGTTAAACAAAAGCAAAAAAAAAATACAAAACTGAAACAAAATTTTGTGTGGTAAGTTAGAAATTCTTGGTAAAACAAACAAATTTTCACTTATATGAAATATAAAACCAAAAAAAAAAAACAAAAATGTTTAAATGTTTTGTTGTTGATTTTCAATTGCATAATATTTATTTAATGTGCAAACTAGTTGTCGAAACAATCAATTTTATTTCTTATCGCTGTTGTCAATGTCCGTATACATTCTTTATAAGTCCTATATATACATATGATCGTTGTGACTCTATATGTTTCCTGGTATTCGTATACTTATTTGAGTTTAGTTTTTCATTTTTCTAATAATGTTTATTATATTAAACTAGCATTTATTATGTAGTTGTTGTTTGGTTTCCAAAACTAAATGCAAGATCACATTTCGTTATATAATTTAAGTTTTAGATTTTTCCTTATTTCGAAACAAATTCTTAGAAACAAATTCTTAAAAATTCAATTTTTCAAAATTATAAAAACAAACTGCTTTTTTAATAGCACAAAAAGACAATTCTCCTGAATTCGAACTAGAAATCTGTTATACTTATTATGCCATATATAGTACTATATATATCTATCGACTCACCACACAAAATCAAGAGATAGAAATTGAATATACCAAATCCTTCCAATCCTAGCAACGTAAGTCAGTCTGTCCATGTATGAGGAAAAAAAAAACACATTAACTATTTCAATTGATGTACAAAACAGCTTTTGTTATTATTTTGTTTTTAATGATTATTGCAATTTTTAAATAGCTTTTCACTTAAGTTTCATATATATTTGGCGTGCTTCTTTAAATTAAATTAAACTTATATATTATATATACTTGTAATAAATATTATATTTAGCTTGCTTATAATTTATGTGTTCCATATGCTGTAAATACACACCCGAAAATGATTTATGTTACTTTATAATATTCTCTCTGTTAATTAAATATAAATATTGACGGTGACACTTATGAGTGTGATTTACAACATTTGGCACTTGATTTGGTGTTATGACAAAAACAAGCAAGTCATGGCTGTCGTGGGAATAACTGAATAATACTCGTTTATATACACATAACTATAATTAATTCTCTGGTGCGTTGGTTTTGCACGCTATGCGTTAATTGAGTTAGTAGGGGAACAGTATACTATATTCTATTGGCTTTTGCGTATTGTATTGTCGAGTACTTATCAAATTTCCAACTCTTGTAGACGATTACTTTTCAGTTACGGTGCGAATACCAAAGCGAATAACAGTCTGTGACAATCTATGCCTTAGTTATATGAGTATGCCACGCGATTAGTTTCGAAAGGTAAAGTTGTTGTGAGAAACCATGTTCTTGCTTGGAGAGTCATCACCAAACCTAAACCAAAAAAAAAAAAAAAAACTCCCTCAATTGCTTGCTTAATAATACTTAATTATAATGTGATGATATGCCAGTTATACATACGTATATATATACTTAACATATGCATACTTTAATATAGTACGTAATATATATCTTAATTGTGTCTATTTGGTTTAAGCCACACACATAGTAATCGTGAGTTTTGACAAATCTTCCCCAGAGGAACAATGGGAAAAGGACTTGGAAGCTGAACTCAAGGACTACGAGGTTGTCGACGAAGGAGGCACTGGCGGTGGTCACAATAAAAAGCACGAGGATGGCGATGAGGATGAGGAGCCAACAATATCTAATTTGCGCACACGTTCGTCGAACAACGATTGGGAGGAGTATGCCGATTTAATTGAGGATACCGATGATTTAAAGTAATTAAGAGCTTATATCGTAGTTTCTTCTAAGTTGACTCTAAGTTTATAACTTAACTTTTCTTTCCATTCCTTTCTACTCCATTTTTGTTTCTTTAATACAACTTACTTACTTTCTTACTCGTTTTATATTACTCTCATTATATATTTGGTCGGTATGTATTCTGAACTGTCTTAACTGATCAACAACACAGAACTTTAAAGTCCCTAAAACGCACCATGTTGGGCTATCAATGAGATGAGGCTTTCTTTACGCTCTTCTAATGTTGGCGTAAAGGATTCAAATGTGTAGATAATACAATGTGCCTCGGTTCATATTGGAAAAGTTGGTTAAGACTTTTACCCTCTCCTTTTACCCCCTCCCTCTATAAAAATCTATGAATTTTATTTAGTTACCTTTAAAGATGATATAAGACACACATTTATATATAAATATTATACCTTTTATGCATTGGCATTTCAAATCAATCAAACCGAAACCTTTCTTTTCCTTTTGTCAAGTCGAGTGGCCCAGAGTAACGGGAACTTTAGCCAATTGTTCAGCACACGAAAAAATGGCAAACAGTTAACTATAAATAAATTAAAAACAAATAAATAAAAGTACTACACAAATTCCAAGCTAGAAAGGAAAACAGAAGAAGCTTGAAAAATTCTTGAAAAAAGGCGTAAAAATCTGTTTTTTAAACATAGCAATGGAAAAATATTCAATGAGGTCAAGAATTCAATGAAAATGGTACATAAAATACATAAAATGCTTAAAAGGGAAACATTTTGTTATTTATATTTATAAATAAATTATATATATACATATATATATATATATATATACAGATACAGATAAATTAATGCATTTGAATTTAATGTGTAAAAAATTATTATAAAAATATAGAAATATTATATATATATAAATATATATATATATACACTATATGTACTATGTAAAGATATTAAAATAAAAAAAATACTTAATAAACATATATAAAAAAGAAACCAAAACAAAACTTTGGAAATAATCTAAAATTGTTTTCAGTTGAATTATTTTTCAAGTTTTGATTGGAAAATTATAAATTTGGATTCGCAAAAACGCCTATGATTTTCTTCCTGTTCTCTAAATATATAGTTTTTAACACATTTACAATCTATATTCTATTTAGAAAACGACACATATGTATTCCTTTAAATATAAATGCCAAAAACCAATAATAATTAAAATCGGAACAAACACGTTCAAGCATATGAAAAAAAATGAAATGAAAACGCAATTAAGAAAGAAAGAATACAAATAACAAAATCGCAATTATAAACAATAAGCAGTTCAAAAACCTTTAAAACAAAACATATATATATTTACATATATATTTCACTAGACAAATTTTTATGCATAAACACTAAAGCAAGAAAAACTCAAAAAAAAAAAAAGAGAAAAGAAAGTTATGATATGAAAGGAAGAAGAAGAAACTATAAATGAAAACAATCTATATTATCAATGTTTTTGCTCTAAATGTCTACCTAATTGTTAAAAAGCAAATTATTTTCAGCAGACAAGGACATGTTAAATGAAATATGCTATAAATGTGTAATTATTTGTTAGCAAGAGAACGATGAATATAAAAGTAAAGTAAAGTAAAGTTATGATCAAAGTTAATAATAGACACGTTATGACATTTAACAACAATTGAAGCTGTATTGTATATTATATGATGATTATATATTATACATTTTACTTTTAAACAAATGCAAAAAGTATTTACAAACAATAACAAGCAAGTGTTAAACTAAACATGTTTTAAATTTATATTTACTTTGTGCGTTTTTAAAACAAAAAAACAAGTTGGCAATTTAAACCCAAAACTAAAACTAAAACAACAAAAATAATACAAATATATAATTAAATGCTAATTATAAATAAATATGAACAAGGAATGACAAATAATGTAATAATGTTGACAACGTGTTTTACAGTATATCAAACTCAAACTCAAATAAAATCCAAGCATTAACACATATTTTAATGTCTGCATACAGTTTACATATTTATTATTATCATTAAACGAAACGAAAACGTTAATTAAAGGGTTATGAGCAAAGTTCTGCATATGAGAATATGAAATATGACAAATTATAAACATTATCAAAACCCATGCCGTAATTTCCAAAAAATTTAAATAAAACAAATAAACAAAAGCAAAAAATTGAAAAACCAAACAAATATATATAGTATAATTAAATTATATCACCCGACAAAATATATAAATATATATATATATATAATTTAGTTGACTAATATTTAAAAAACAGAAATTATTAATTATTCAGTGACATTTCGACAGAAAAAATGGCGTTTAAATTACACAAAACAATAACTGCTACAGTTGAGAACCCATTAAATGCCATAGAAAATTGAAAGTCAAGTAATACATAGAACGCTAAACATATGAAGTTCCGGTACACAAGTTCCCCCCTCCCTCCACTCCCTCTCCACCCATTTCAATGAAAAGTTTGAAGTTCAAAAACAAAGCCCAAAAGATAAAAACAATACAAACTGAACACAATAAGATCATTTGTGTACAATTTAGTGACAAACCGACAAATTATACTAGAATACATATATAGAAACATAAATATATATGAACAAAAATTTAACGAGAATAACATCAAGTAAAATAATAAAATGAAAGTGTATAACTATTAAAACTAAACAAAAAAAAAAAAAAAAAAAACTAAAACTAGAACTTGAATTGTTTCTGTTATTACAAGGTTTGTATCAATGAAGAATCAGCTGCTTAGTATAGACCAAACATAGTCATTCTCTAACCACTTAATAAAAGAAAAACAACCATTTAATATTTTTTAACACCTTTATTGCCAACAATTTACTAAAGACATCACTCTACAAATTTGAAATAATTAGTTTCTAAACAATACACGTAGTATTAACATATGCAGTTAATAGGTGCGCTATTGTTATTACAAATATACAAATTTATATAAATAGCTTCGGATCTTGAGAATTGTTGAAATTTACAAAAGGTTTGCGTGACAAACACTAGCAAAATTCAAGGGACTGAAGGTATTTGATTCGTTTTATCTTTAAGGCTAGTAACACAATTTAAAAAAGGAAAACGTTCGACCACGTTTATCCTGGATTATTGACTAAATGCGTGCTGTGTAGTATTACTATACAATTTGATCAAAGTACTAGTTTACATAAATAAAGCTGGACTACTGGTAATTTGACGTTCCGTAGCGTGAGCTACGTCGATGTGGATCGCTTGGTTCGTAGGTGAGACTCTTAAACCGATTATTTGCCTCTAGTGCTGGCCGTGGAACTGATCCGCCACGATTTACCACCAAATCCTTCCATATCATGGTGAGCAGAATGAAAAATGCACCCACAATCTTGTTTACAAACTCGATTAGTTTGAAAACGATTGGAGTTGCGGTGTGTGTAAAGCGACTGACCTCAAAGAGAAAGCGTACCACGAATATACCGAAGAAACGGAGAGCAACAGCCGCACCACCGAGTATCGAGACGATGAGCAGACCCAGAAAGCGGATTGTGCTCATTATGTTGTGCTTGTTCACATCGTTCGCCATAAATTCGTAGATTGTAGTCAGAACTGAGTGTCGCCATTGCTGCAGCACATCTACAAAATCTGACAAGCCAATTGTCGGTAGTTGTTCCGTCTTTTCCTGTTCAGTGGTGGTGTCATCTGCAGCTGTCGGTCGAGTGGCATCGCCAGCGGTGATAGCTGCCATTCTGCTGGGACTGCTTTTCTTTACAGATGACGAACGTCGTGGGGTTGGCAAGGATTCTGGCTCAACGGCACGCACCATTTTCAGCTTTAGTTGCACTTCCTGGGCACGAAACCGTATGCTCTTAATACTGAACCAGTATTCGCCAAACGCCACATCGCTTAGCTCCGTCCACACACAGGTTTCCAGCTGGGTAGCATTTGGTATGTGCTTGTAGTTGCCAAAACTGCCTCTGGTGATGCCCACCCACATGTTGGGCACGAAACGCTGGTAAAACATTTGCAACTGCACTGCGCTGCCGAGCAACTGTTTCTCCAGATCGCGTTCAGTGCACTGCAGGGATATAACATCACGATAGCCACCAATCTGGTCCACAAAGCAACGACCCACGTAAATGCCTCGAAACAGTCGCGACTTGAACAGCTGTTTAGTTAGCGACTGCATAGCCAGCTCCTCAGGCGGCATAAAGCGAGTACCTGCAGCTGTAGCTGCAGATGCACCTGCTCCACCTCTGGTCGTGCTTACAACTGAGTTTTCCATTTCGCTCATTGTCTTCAACTGCGAGTTGTTAGAAAATTGTTGTTGTTCAATGCAGTGCAGCAGCTGTGGAGTGTAGCTTTACCTGTATTTGTGATAAGTGTATGTCTTTGGACTTCAGCTTTCGCTTCTTAGTCACCGAAAGACTTTGTTATTGTTTTGACTATTGTTTGTGGTACAAATCGACACACTTGAAAACAAAATTATGCCTCTTTTTCGGTACTCACGCAACACAAAGGGATTTTAATTTGTAACTAGTGTAATATTTACTCATGCATATTTGCACTCAAATAAACCCTAAAATTTTTGCATTTTTTTGTTGTTTGAAATTATTGCAAATTACCTAAAAGAGTTTGTGTGTGTAATGTTGTTGTTGTGTGAGGTTGTGAAGTTCAGGGATGGGAAACGAATCATGATATTATCGGGTATCGATACTTAGGCGGCGATATATCGAGTATTAGTTTTTAATATACAGATTTTACAATCCCGCAAGCTTAAGAATTCATACATAAAACATTATCCTATTTAAAAGTTTATATATATGATTTGTCATATTTATGTCGATTTGAAAATTCAACTAAAAACGAGTGACTGAGTTAAATTAACGAGGTGGTGTGAAATATACTAAATTGTGTTGAGTTTCAGCATATTTTAGTACTTTTGTGCTCTATACGAAAAAAGTGCCGTCAAAACGTTTTTACCACCACTTCATATATAGATTTTTATAAAGTAATTTAAAAACCAATAGTCAAAATTGGCTCCAAACACAAACTTAGAGATTATTACATAAGGATGACTTTAGTGGGGTTAGCGGCCCGAAAGCTGGCTCAAAAGCAAAGGTAAGTACCACTAAAAACACATCAATAGAAAGACATCTAAACTCTGTATAACATTTTTTTATAAACAGAACAGCAAAGTTGGCTGCGGCATTTCCAAATGGCGTACGGTGTCAAAAGTGCCTGAATTTTGGACACTGGAGCTATGAATGCAAGGAGAAGCGAAAATATGTACACCGCAGTTCACGTACAAAGCAGCTAAGCAAGCATTTAGCCGAGAAAACTGCAAATGCCGCAGAGGCCGAGTCGCGTGCTTTGGATGCTAGTGCTGCGGTGCGTACTGATCGCAAGGAGCAACGTACCAAGCGCAAATCAAAGCGCAGCAATAGCTCATCATCGTCGAGTTCATCGGATAACAGTTCGAATAGCAGTTCCGATTCTTCAAATTCGGATTCAAGCAGCAGCGACGATTCCGATAGTTCCAGCTCAGATGATGACAGTTCCTCAGATGGTGAATCAGGTTCCTCCAGCGGCAGCGACAGTGATGGTTCCACTTCCAGCAGCAAGAGCAGCGACAGCGATCACTCGGCGGCAGCAGCACCCAAGAAGAAAATACGTCGCGATAGTACGGCAGAATCATCTGAAGACGGTGGCGCACAAGATGTGTAATACAGGCTCCAATATCGTCAAAAATAAATTGATACCAATATATTTGTAACAGAACGTATAGTGCATACATAGCTTTAGTAGTTTAGTTTACTTTTATTACATAAATTGGCATTTAACAGATCCGTTTCAATAATTTAATAACTACTTATGTTATATATATATACATATTAATTATGGCAAAAATATTCAAATTAGGCAAATCTGTACCAAAAAAAATACAGCTATACTTTTATTAATCAGTCTGAATCGTCTTCTACATCATAATGTTGCAATTTGTTGAAAAACAATTCCAAATCGATTTGTTGCTGATTTATTTGATCATCTGGAATGATTGTTTCTGTGTGCGCAGCGCTGTCAATGTTTCTACTTAAACTGGTTGGCACCACTTGTGATATTGTCTGCTGCACCGTCTGCGATTTCAAATGCAATTCCTCCACCTAGAAAAGTAGCAATTAATATATAAATATTATTAAACTTAAATCATCGAATCTTACCTTAAGTGAATTCAACGCTTCCTGAATTTTTGGCAGCACCTGCACTAACTTTCTTTCTATAGCATATAGATCAGCTTGTTCCTTCTGAAGCACCCGATTGGTTTGCAACATATTTCACAAGTTTAATATAATTTAACAAAAATTAAATGAATTCTTGCCAACGTTTGTTGTCAATTCAACACGGGACTAACATTTCCAAACGTACACAAAATTATGTTATTAACATAGCCATAACAGATTGCTGTTGTGTTATTAACCTTCGTTAAATTACATAAAATTTAAAAGTACATAATAAAACACTGTGTGTTAATTAAAATTAATTCTTAAATATTCTTACAATTTTTATGAGCACTGTATTTAGTTAATTAAATATTTTAATTTTAAACTAGTTTTATTTTCCCGATTTAAGTTTATTTACGTATCTTACCGTTTCGTTAAAATATCCTTTGGTCACACTTGATTAAAATTAATACTAAAGCGCACAACTTTTTGATTGTTTTACTGCATTAATAAATGTATTGCTATGAATGCTATTCTGTTTATTTATTAAAATGTACTAACAACAACATAAATTGTATATTTTTTTTATTATTATTTTGCATAAATAGTTCGGCAAATACTAAATACAGTGTGACCAAAGTAACTGCGTTGCGTCGCATTTTAATGTTCGCGCCGAAAAGAAAACAGATGAAAATTGTATTTTCACAATTATTTATAAACACGAACAAGGTAATAACAAATGGAGCAGGAGGAGAACGGTTTAATACTGCAGCACTTTGTGGCAAAATGTCGCACATTGAGAATTGCAGCAGACATCAAGCAAAAGGCGATTAAAACCTTTCACAAACTGAATGTGGATGGAGTACTGTCCAATGATGCAGACGACTGGCTTTGCTGTGCTGTGTACAGTGAACTGCAGCAGTCCAAGATGCTTGATATGCGTCAAGATGGCGAACCCAATGTCAAAACCCAAGCAGAAACCAAAGAGCTAGAGTCATGCGAAAAGAAGACGCGTTCGAGTAGCTGGAACATTTCAATTACCGAACTGCTGCGCATCTTTAAAATCAATATTAAAAAGTTTTTCCGGAGAATGGAGCACTGGAATTGGATGGCCCAGAACTCGCCGGTGTTTCAACAGGAGATAACTGATCTCGATCGACGCCTGGGCATCACATTGCTGCTGCTGCAGCACTACAAGCGCATCTTTAACGAACTCTATGTGCATCCTGAGTCCAGCGAGAGTCAGACGCACTATAATATGGTATATGAGTTTGGTTGGCTGCTCTTTCTGGTGATCCGCAACGAACTACCTTCGTTTGCCACCGTAAACATAATCAAGGGATGTCAGCTGCTGATCTGCACCATTGAATTGGTATTCGTGAATGCCCTCGAGGTGCCCATGTCGGATATAATCAATCGGGAATTTAAGGGTTTGCCTCCCAGGTGGTCTACCAATACCTTCGATACTGATCGCCTGATTAAATATAGTGCTTTGGATGATATATTGTCGGAGCATATACCAGAATTGCCGGCACAAGGAGTTTGCATTATGAGGAATGCCTTCTTTCGCAAGGCAGTGGTAGAATTGTTCATGGATCAGCGTCTATTGGGAAACGATCGCTGCCTGCGGGAACTGATCAAAGATGGCATGCTGGAGGTCAATCTGGAGTCGCTAAACCGCAGCTATGCTCTTCATGTGGCCGACATTAGTGAAATTGATGAGCGTGTTCTACTCAAACACAATCCAACTTTAACTCCAGCTGCCTCGACGGTCCGGGAGGGACGCAAGATGTGCAATGAAACGGTTGCTTCACTCGTTGACCAACTGGCGGACGACACGCAGCGCGATAATTTTACACAGCTGGTCTGGTACGATCTGCCACAGACCCTGCCCGCCTATATAGGCAAAGTGCTGGGCAAAAGCGATGCAAATCTATTGAAGAAATCCTTACGAGATTTGAGTCTCAAGTTTGAGGCGGCAGCAAAGTTGAAGCCGGATACAGCAGCAGCAGCAGCAGAGTATCGCTTCAAGCTGGCTAGTGGCTTGTATTACACTCTGCTGGAGAGGATTACGGAAGCGGAACTACGACGCAGACCATCCATCCGACTGGGACAGTTGCTGATGCAATTGCAGAGCACATTTAACACCGCTTTGATTGTCTGCTGCTTGCAACTGGTGTTGTACATCTTCCAAACGTCAGACACATGCGGTTTGCAGTTCCCTTGGCTGCTCGATGCCTTTGCCATTGATCCGTTCGAGTTCCAGAAGATACTTGAACTCGTTGTACGCCACGAGAACGGCTTGCTTACCCGGGATCTGATTAAACACTTGCGCGAGGTGGAAGCCCAGTGCATAATGTGGCTAATTTGGCGCAAAGATTCGCAGCTGTGGCGTATATATGCGGGCACCGGTCTGCCCAGCTGCCAGAGCGTACAAACCGGTTTGGGTCAGGAGGAGCATCTACGCTCTCCACTGTCAACGGGTTCGGCAGTAATTTGCTTGCGCAAGTTCTACCATCTGCTCAATCAGCGTCTCAATAATCTATGTAAAGGACTATCGCTGCTAAACAAATACCCGCAAATCTGGCACATCGTGGAACACTCCCTGATGGTTCACGGTGCCGAGCTGCTGCAACATCGTCATCTCGATCAGCTGCTTCTCTGTGCCGTCTACCTGTGTGTGCGCAGTGGACACCTTCGCATCAACTTCAGTGATATCATACAGCAGTATCGTCGCCAACCAAATGCCCAAAGTGCTGTCTATCGTGCCGTACACCTGGCAGACGGACAAGCTCCGGTGGACATCATAACCTTCTATAATCGCATATATCTGCCACGTATGGGCGATTATGCACGAGATTTGCACTGCGAGCAGTTTCCCGATTCAATCCAAGCAGTTGCTACCAATCAACCACTGCAGAATATCACCAACAATATGCAACTCAAGGCGAATGTCTTCCTTGCGCCCGCCCCCTCGGCCACGCCCCGCATTTGCACCTCTGATGGTTGCAAGGCCAAGCTGAAGACTCAACTGGCAACACCGGCGAACCTGAAACGCACTCACTCCAACAATGAACTGGGTTCCTCTTCATCCGCCTCGAGCAGCAGCAGACGACCGAATATACTGAGACGTCGCACTACCTTCCAATAACTTGTCCTAATCTTTATACTAATTGTACACTATAATGTTACAATGCTCAAAATGAATTATATTAATTGCACAAATTACTTTAGTTAGCGTTTAATCAAAGCAGACAGAATTTTCTCTTGTAAACTTTTTCAAATCAAATTAAAATTTAAATTCATTACTTTAGTGTCTATGAAGAAGAATGCTATGGATTTTGCTCAAGTTAAACAATTCTATCTTTAAAAGCATCGATTTTGCTTTAAACTATACACACGATATCTTAACAATCTTCTATTTCCCCAACTTTAAATACTTTCGGGCTACAAATTTAAATATTTTAAACTAACGCAGTTTTATAAATTTATGATTATATCGATCTATTTTCATGCGTTAAATATTTCCAGGCCACCAATTAAAAAGTACAAAAACTGACTATGTTTATGAATTAATGATTATATCTATTTGTATGTAATTTACATAAAAAAGATGAATAAATTTATAGACTTAAGGCTGTTGCTGAATTCAATAACTTCTGCAACAGATGCTTCGATTCTACACTAATCGATAGCCATATAATTATATTTAAATAAAACATGAATTCGTTTTTCATATATAATGAATAGATTTTTATTTTAATGCGGCTTTTGGAGTTTGAAACTTGGTTCAAAAATTGTGTGAATATTGAAAGTGGGCGCCCAATAAAGACATATGTCTGACATATCAGGCGCCTGATCATAAAGGGGGGACTACAACAAAATACATATATGTAAGTACAACTAAAAAAAGAGGAGGCGACAGACAATAGGTTTATGGATGCAGAGGGACAGGGGGTGTGGTGTGGGTGGAGTAGATTAGAGTATACAGTACGTACTGAGAGCGTGCAACTTATAGCTAAAGTTATTCATTTTGTGCCTACAAGTAGCCTTAAGATGAAGGAGGAGGAGGTGCAGCAGTTGCAGCAACTGAGGTGGCCGCTGGAATGCTGGGAGCAGGCGCAACACTTGGTGCCACTGCTGCCACACTGGTGGCCTCGACAACAGCAGGTGGTGCATTAGCTGGCGGTGTGGTGTCTGCAAAAATAAACACAAAAGGCAAATGTTAATTTTGTAAACGTAGTTAAAATTGTAAAAATTACACTTACCCATTGGTGTGGGCGTCTGTATTGGAGCCACCTGTGTGGGTTGCTCGGCGGCTGCTGGTGCTGCTGGTGGCGGTGGCGCCACCACAACTGGAGCCACAATTGGCGGTGCGGCAAAGGGAGCACCGTTTGCCGGTGGTGGAGCACCGGCTGCTATATGCGGTGGCAATGGTTGATGCTGTGCCGACGGTGCTGACAGCTGCTGTGGCTGCGCCTGATGCTGATGTGGCAAAGGCGGCGGTGGTTGCTGGTGATGATGCGGTGCGCCCGGCGGTGGTGGTAATGGCTGCTGCTGCTGTTGTTGTTGTGGATGCGGTTGCTGCTGCTGCTGTGGTGGCAATATTATGGAACCAGCGGCAGCAGCTGCCTGTCCCTGCTGCTGTTGCAGTTCCTGTTGCAAGCGATGATGCGCCTGCTGACGAGCACGAAACTCGGCTGCCTTCAACTGCTCCAGATGGAACTGCTGACGCTCTGTGATTAGCTGCTGCCGCTGATACTCGAGACCTTCGCGCTCTCGCTCCATGGTGGCCTCTAGTTCCTCAAAGTGTCGCAATTTGATTTCCAGTTTCTTCATTTGTGTCTCCACTAGCAATGCCACCAGCGACTTGATCTTACGCTCCTCCAATGCGGCCAAATGTTTCGCCTTGACTGCGGCCGAGGCAAGTGCTGCTGCTGCTGCTGTCTGCATATTGTTCTCGCTGAATGCACCAGTCTCCTTGGTGGTGGAAACGGCATCGTTGCTGCCATCCTTTGTCTCGCCATCGCCACTGGTGTCCTCGGTTTTGATCTCTACATCGCTGCTGGCGCCAGTCTCTGTGGGTGAGGAGTTGGAAGCCGTTTTGTTTGAGGCGTTGTTGTTGTTCGATTTGTCAGATTTGTTGGCTTTGTCGCCGCCGCTGGGCAACGACGCAGATGTATTTTCTTTAGATTTTTTATCAGTGTTATTGGTAATGGGCGTTGTTGTTGTTGTTGTGGCTGTTGTGCTTGTTGCTGATGTGGTGGCTGTTGTTGTTGTTGATGTTGTTGTTGATGTTGATGTGCTTGTCGTTGATGATGTTGTTGATGTGGAACTTGAGTCTGTGTTTGTGTTGATTTTATCCGATTTCGTTTTGTCTTTGGACTTGGCCTCATCAGTGGCTTTAATATACAACAACAATAAAATGCAAACAAAATGCAATTGGCCAAATGGATCAGCAAGAAATTTGGAAACAAGAAAAGAAAAAACATTAATGAAAGCATAAAAAAACACAAAACATAAAACACTATTTGTTAACAATAACTAAAACGGACAACAATATTTTCTCAGTGCATTTTGGTTTGTTGCCAACTTCCAGACTCAACTCAATTGGAATAGTATAACAATATGATCTGTTTCTATATAAGAGTTTTCGGCTTGAATGCATTTAAAAGTAGTTTAAGAACTTTTACTTTTTGCCTCATCTTAGTTATAGTTAATATAATTATAAGTTTAATTCAATTCAATTCAATTCAACTTTTAAATGTAGTCAAGCAGCTCTCTAGTTTCTATATACAAAAACCCAATTTCTTACCGTCTTTCTTGCTTGAATCCTTGGCTGCTTCATCATCATTGGCAGCAGCAGTTGCTGTGGAGCTGCTGCTGTTATTGTTGCCCTCCTTGGATTCCTCATCATCTTTGTCATTGCCAGTGCCTGCAATGCCGCTGTTGGCCAGTCCAAAGTTGGGATTGAATTTGCCACCAGCTGAGGCCTTCTCCACGTTCTTCATATGATTATCCATAATGGTAGCTGGCACCTCGTCCTTTTTAAATCAAAATAAACATAATTAATCTTATGATCTTTCATTATTTGCATTGTAATTTATGTGGAATTTACCTTAATGGCTGCAAACTCCTCCATGGCTGCCTTGGCAGCAGCAGCAGCAACTCGTGGATCGACAACGGATGCCAAGAATGCCACAGTTGACATTATGGGATTGCCAGATTTACTAAATGGTATGGGCTGACAGCCCAGTGGACCCAAGAAGCCACCGTCGTCCTCTAAATACGGATCCTCGATGGGCAGACGCAAGAAGTGTAGAATACATTCGTCCTGAGTGCGAGTGCCCACATGTTCGCACACCTTGTTCCAGTCATCCTTGTGCATTTCTAGCCCCTCGAGCAGCAGTAGCGTCTCCTGGTCGGTCCACTCACGAGACATGCTTGCCGCTGTGCGATTCTTCATGGCCGCCGGCTTTTTGGCATACTGATCCAATTTGAGGCCAAATTGACTGACCCCAGATGCCAAGCCACTGGCAGCGCCATTCTCCAGTGTCTCCGTTTTAATACCCAATCCTCCTCCTGCTCCGGCAGTCTTGTCGCAATCGATGGCTCCATCCTTACCGAGCGGCTTCTTGTCCAGATCGAGTAGCGTCTTGGCTGCCGACGGTTGCTGTGTCTTTTGCGGATTAATCGCCTGCAAGCCCGATGGCGTATCCGATAATATATGAAAGTGTGAAGTGGGCGGCGGTCCCATAGGCGTGGGACGCAAATCCGCATCGATCTGATAGTTAATCAGACCCCATTGCTCTAGAAAAGCATGAACACGCATAATGGCGCACACATCTCCTGCCAAGTTACGACGACAGGCCGTGCTAGTCAAATATTCCGTTGGATTTAATCTGTAAACAATAAGTAAACCGATAAGTACGTATTCCTAGGAACTGTTCCCAAAACTGGGAACTTTACGTAGTTGTGTCTTGAAAGCTTACCTGTATGTGTCAATCATAAAGTTGCGATAAGCCATATAAATTTCCGGAGTTTTGGATTTGTTCTTGCTATTGAAAAACTCGGGCATTGCGCGCTTCTCAATGACATGAATGGAATTATAATCAAACCAAGCCGAGTATGAGGGCACAATAATGTGATGCGTCTGTTCGGTCACATTGTCCTCCATGTCCTCCTTGGCGGATGATGAGAACTCCTGGGTATTGCTATTGTCGCTTGTCTTGCCCGTTTGTGAATTGTCACCATCTCCGGTAGACATTGCTTGAGCGGCACTGCCGCCAGTCATTTCATCATCCAGATCGGTCATGGTGCCACCTAAAAAGCACACTACATTATTAAGAGTTCCATTGAAGACTCAATGAGATTAACTTACCTTTGATGGGCATCATATCGTTGTCAGCTCTGGATTTGCCACCTGGTGCTGGACTGGCTGTCGATTGCAATGCTGAATGCGTTGCCTTATGCACCTCTTGGATGTTGGGCTCAGCTGGTGGATCATCCAGATCTCGTGTTAGATCCTCATCGTCGTCGTCATTACGTGATTTCTTGTGTATGACGGCCGGAGAACGCTTCCGTTTGCCCGGTTTCGATGTGGATGTCGACGTGGTGGGTGAGGGGGAGCGACGTCGCTTCTGTTTGCCGGTTGCAGCGCTTGTGGTTGGTTTCTTTTTGTCATCACCGAAGGACATGATGTCATCAATGGACATGCGTTGTTTGTGTGTCTTCTTCTTGCCAACCTCATCCACTTCATAATCCTCCTCGGCCATCCATTCGTTGTATTGCTCCAGATCCAAAATCCAGGAGGCAGCGACTCGCCAACGTTCTGCCGGTGATTCCGGATTCTCGGGTATATTTTCGGGCAAATCGAAACTGTTCAGTGTCCACGAATCGTAGGATTCCGGAAAATAATACCAATGGAGCATAACATGATTACCCCGCTTGAATATTGGTCGAGCATATTCGTCTGGATGTGGATCCACCACTGGATACACAATGTGAGTGGCATCCTCCTCATCGGTGACAATTTCCACCCTTCGATTGTCCAGAATCTCGCGCAATCGTGCCTCAAATGATTTCTCAATCTCTGGCCTAATGTAAATGTAGGGAATGCGATATAGATCCGCCTCGACGAGCGCCTGTTCGATCTCAATTAATAGCTGGATATTGGGATCCTTGCGTGTGGGATTCTTGCCAATTGAAAAGTCAAATTTCTTGCCACGTTGCTCGGCTCGGAAGCGAAACATTGTTGAGAATATGATGCACAGTCCTCCACCCTGCTTAAAGTCCAGGAAACAACGCATCTGCAAGATGATTATATATTATTATTTTTTAATAAGTAATAATAGATATTTTATAAGCAGTACCTTATAATATAGCACTACATAATATAGTATTATATTTAATTAGTTAAAGCTTTGAAACTTTAAATTGTTAATTGTTTGTTCGTGTCTAAATCTTGTTACACGCACACATCACTAGCGCGCGTGTACATACAAAACATTTGCATGCCCGAAACACCCTGTTCCTCACTTACCGGAATTCTCGTAGCCGGCGGTTCAGCCGAGTTTTTGCCCAATTTAGCCTCCACATATTGCAGAAAGAGTATTAGCAATTGTGCAAGTGATTCCTTTGTTATCGGCTCCGAACTGTGCGCCAAATACTGTAAGAGCAACGCATGTCATTTATATTATGTTTTCTATTTGCATGAAGCGCCATTTTTGTTTTCACTTGCGGCGGCGGCGGTGGCGGCGACGGCGCTGGCGTTGTACTCACCTTTTTACAATTCTTTTGTAGCCATTGGCGTATTGACTCGAAACCTTGTAGCGTCTCTGGCGACTGGAAAAAGTCAATATTGGGACTTCCGTCCTTTTTAGGACCTAGTGTGTTCATTGTGTAACACTTTTTTTTATGTTTTTCTTGGATTTAGTGCACAGTTTCACAACGAAAACGAATATAGAAAATGCAGCAATCGCAACAGACGCACAAAATCGGGGTGGCAAAGTATCGAAACCATTTGAGTATTATGTGAATTGTTATCGCAAGCAACATTATTTCGATATTAACTCTGAATACAACTCTAACTAGTGGTGAGCGAATAAATTGAGTGAACAAATAATGCTATCATGTAATATCTGCAAAATTAGGAACAAAGCAATTTAGAAAAGCTTATTTAATGTTGGATATTACATTTTAAAATATTGTTGCTAGGTCGCAGCATGCTAAACTGAATCGCTTTTATTACCAGTTCACACAAACTAGTTCATTAAGCAATTTTCCATCTCTATGAATAAGTAGTGTTGTCAGCTAGCTTAAACTAAACACGTTTAGCTTTTTAATTGATTTTATTACATACTTGGCGTATTTAAACTAGTTTTAAATATACGCTATGTAATGTAAAAAGAATATTATGATTTCTACCTACAAAACAGGTCAATTTCGTAGTTTAATATGACATGAAGCAGTGATCAACTGATCGGTGGCAACTCTAATTGAATTTTATTTCATGCGCCAGTCGAGCACCGCACAGTATAAATGTGACTTGAACGCCGAGAACATGGCTTTCCCTGGTAATATTAATATACAAAAAATTGAGAATATAGGGCGTGTTGAGTGTATTTGTGACTGTGCTAAACCAAATGTTAAATTAAAACATTGACTTTGTGGCTAAAAAACATTTCTGACATCAAATCGAATCTGTCGCGGTATTCACGCCTACGCCGGTGTGTGTGTGTGTGCGTGAAAAATCGATGTACCGAATTGGTTACGCGTGCGAGCGAATAAGAACAATTTTGTGACGGCTGCAAAAAAAAAATAACTGAACGCGTAGCACAGAGCTGCGCTGTAGCAGAGCCCCAACTCACACATATACACGCTAGAAAAAAGTGAACTGTACAATTTAATTGCAATAAACAAATCAATAGGCATTTTTTTGTTGTACAAATCATTAGTTGGTGGTGAAAAGTGGACAAAAATGCATCAGCTTAACACACAACGCGCATGAGTTGAAGTGCCAGCGCAAGCAGTCGCAGCGCTGTCTCAGCAGCAGCAGACGTCGACGTCGACGCTGACGCCGCCATAGATATGCAGCATTAAGCAGAGCAGAGCAGCACAGCACGCCGCGACAGCACCAGCTGAAACGTAACGTTTGCCAAAGGTAAAGTTAAAGTGCCTTATAATGTATTATTAATTATACTAGCAAAAGAAAAAAACATCGTGTATCATAAGTGTACATATGTATGTATGAGAGAGAAAGAGAGAGGCCAGCCTACTGTTTGCTTATCGTTTGTGTCGACTGCGCAGCTTTCCTTGACGCGACGCCTCTTCCGTTGCAGTTTTCAATGTGTGAGTGCGTGCTTGAGTGAGTGTGTTTGTTTGATTGTGCTGCTTCTGATACGTTTCTTGCAGCGTCAGCGAACAAGGTGAAGCGAAGGGGGCATGTTAAGCTGTGATAAGCGTACACTTATAAAAATGTATGAGCATGTGCTTGTGTATTATGTAGTGCTCAATTATGTACGATCATATTTGGACATTATATGTGTATGTATGCGAGTAAATCATGCGATGAAGACGACGCCTCATTTCTGCTTATTTCATTAGTTTAATTGTTTTTTGTGTACTGTGGAGTATTTGTTTTTGTTTTTGTGTTGATTCTTGGCATTGCTCAGACTATAGAAATTCTCTCGTCATTGTATTTTTAGTCTCAACGATTGCTTAATAATACATTTAGTTGTTGTTTTTGGCACATTGTTTTGTTTTTCTCGTTATATTTTTTGTTTTTGCTGTATCTGATCGGTTCGCTGCTTCCTCCCGTCATTCATTCATTTACTTTTTGCTTTGATGCGCGTTGGGCGCCAACGAAACAAATTGATATAACAGCAAATAGTGTCTGCCTACATATATACATAGATACACTTACATGTGCATATTGTTGTTGTTGTGTATGTTGAGTGCGAGCATTTGCTTTACCGTTCAATTGCCTTCATTTGTTGCTGTCGCTGTCGCCGTCGCAGTCGCAGTCGAACTCTCTCGCGTCTAGTACATGTGTTGTCCACGTTGACGACGGCCCAGCAGCAGAGGCAGAAGCAGCGACAGAGACAGAGTCAGGGCAGCCGCAGCAGCAAAGCGGCATTTGTATTTATTTATGGTCTGCTACCGTAATCGACATTGTCGATGAATTTCAGTTGCTCCCCAGTTTGTTTCTCTCTCTCTCTCTCTTGCTCTGGCTCTCTTAGTGGGGTAGGGCACTTGAACTAGTTTCAGCTGAGCACACGAAACTCCATAAAAAAACGAGTGACTCGTATTCATTATTATTTGCAGTTGTTTGTCGTGCATGTTTAGTAGAGTAGCTTAAATTAATTATGTGTGGTACGTTTACTTTATATTATCGGCTGCTTATCGAACCTATCGAACTATCACCTTTAACATTATTATTTGTGCAACTAAATTTTGTTTATTATTTTTAAATTTATTTATAATTTATTGGTGTTCTGTAGTTGCAAATTAAGAGTCTACGTATAATATATAATATATTCATAATTCTCGTTCTCTTATCTTAAAATTTTTAACATAATGTGTGCAATTGAAATATGCAATAGCAATTGTTTAAATATTTGCTAAATTTTGTTTGTTTTGTGTCCACATATCTGTATAAATATTAAGCTATTTTAGATTCAGACACACACTTGTATTTCAAGTTGTGCTAAAAGTTCGGTTCGAAACATTTAGTAGATGGCTTCAAATTCTGGGCATTTATGCATTTGGAAAGTCATAACAAGTTTGAACGCAGATAAGATTAATTTTTATATGTATGTATGAATGTATATAAATACATATCTAAGTTGTTCAATCTCAATGAACTCTGTTGGCATTTTTATTATTTTATATATTAAATTGTAGTTAATCGTATAAAGAAGATTCTTATCGGCTGTTTGATTATCGATAAGATGACTTTTCATTGGGCGCCATTAACAAAAGCTTAAAACTATCGATTACAGTGACTAATGGTAAAGGGGGCGGAAAATGTAGCATTGAAAGGGAAGTCAACGTGGCATCAACAGATTGGTTACCACATTTAATTGCTTTGTACACTTAATAAAAGTTCAAGTTCACCAGAGGCAGCTTTATAAATAGTTTGTAGGGTAATATGGCAATACAAGCAAACAAAGTTCTCAGTATAATAGACGATTATTGATTAGTATATTTAAAATTTGGCCACATTTCACGGTTCATTTGTAGTCTGAATGAAGGTTTCGCAGCTGCTCCGCATTGATGAATTTGTCAAAATGTGAGCACTCATTTAAATAAACATTATGTGATCGATAATCACATTCACCATTTAATGTTTTTATACTCATCACACATTTTGCTCTGTTTGGTAAACAAACAAGGTTGTTTGCAAATCTAGATACAACATTCATAATCATATATATATTGTATGTAGATATGGGTGTTTATATCACTGAGTTTTGCTATTTTTTGTCGGCTGACATTTTATTTATAGTTGACAATTGATTATTCTCATGTCATACAAATGTTTTCATTATTACTTTTGACGATAACCATTATCTATGTATGTAATCTTGAGATTTTATTGCATTTTGTTTGACGTTTCGTTTCCATGGATAATTTACACGAATGACGAGTTCAGTTTTATAGTTTTTTCTACTTGCTTTTATTTTATTTGACTTTTTTGAGTTCAGTAACCCATCACCCATTTTTATATGTATGTGTGTGTCTTTAGTTATTTTGTTAATCTTTTTTAGGACTCTTTCGGTCTCTTTACTTGTGCTGTGCTTATCAATTTCTATTTTCAACAACAACATTCAGTAGATAAGCGTTGAGAGAAAGAAAGTCGCCATTAAATGTTTTATAATGACTAGAATTATGTACTTATATTTATAGATATGAACTTGCGTGTTATACACACTATATAATGGTATAATTATATATTGTATATAATCTAATTTGCACATTTCCTTAAATGCTTGCATTCATTATTATTTGTTGACAATATTACAAATATCACGTTCTACTCTATATGCAAATAATAGTGAATAATACTCAAATTGTTTAGATTAATATTCGAGTAATTTTTGAAAAAATATATTATATAATACACTTATTTATTTAATTCAGTAAAATTTTTAGTAAAAAATCGAAATTTGAACATAGTTATAGAGTATATAATCACATGATTAGCAAAAACTATTATATTATACAATTTAAGCTTAACGAGAAATTATTCAAATTCATACTTATTTGAAATACACGTCACTTTTAGTTATAAAATTGACGAGCGGATTAGTGAATTATAGATGAACTACAGTTTGAAACTGCCTACTCATTAATATGGGTGAATCACAAAAAAATCACATATAGTTAGTTAGTTTGCTTACATGGCAATTACATGTTTCGTTCGATTTGTAATTCGCTCTATGAAATATTGACAACAGATTACAAATGTAATACAGATCGAGTGCCTAAGAGCTTACATAACATAACCAGCTACACGTTTGTGTATTTGTAATTAAAATTCCATTAGATGTTTAAAGTTTGCTCAACATCCACCCACAATATATAGTGTATATAGTGTACACTATACTACACTATCACGATAAACATGTTCTGTACAACGTTTCGATTGTTTGTTTGTTTGTTTGTTGATTCTCTGCGTGTTTTCACGACTTTGAGGCAAACGCCGAACCCGTATGCGCCATAAAATGATCGTAATAATATTTTTGTTTCGCTTTTAAAATGCACAAACAAATGAAACAAAAATAAAACTCAAACACAAACCGAATGAAACTTAAACAAACATACATATTTATATAAATACTTGATTAATATTCAAGGTTGCCATAGAGCTTGAGCTTCCTTATAAATGCCAAAAAGCAAAATAAATAAAATAAAAATAATGCGAGAGATAGAAAAAGAAAACGAAATGAAATAATGCAAAGAAACAAAGAGATTTCTTGAACTCTCGACGCACACTACATATTATTTTTGCTATAGTTTCAGCTTTGTAGCTTTAGCTGTTGCCAAGTCTAAGAATAGTTTTATTCACACCTTTAGACAGACAAATATGTATGCAAATATTGTATATAGACAGGTGTGTAGTCCATAAAAAGTCAAAGGGCTACATGTTGTGCTTCAATTACTGCCTAAAATAAGTAAAGAGTTTTTAAACTAAAAGATACTCTAAAAGTTTGATCAATAGCTCTACTTTTAATTATAGGATTTTAATGAAATGTTGTAGTATAAAGTGGCACATGAACTAGTTTAAAATCATTGTAAACTCGCCAATTTTTGTAGACAATAATTATTGTATTTTGTTTGCATATTAATCTATTGCAAAGTGTGATAGTTTTAACAACAAATCGGAGATACTCCAAAAAGAAAGAAACATTAAATATCTTAATATATTAAATATATTAAATTTAACAACTAATTAAATTTCCTTCTTTTTCTTGCAGATTAGTTACATATAGGAATTAAAACAATCCCCAAAGTTCGATTGCACAATCAAACGACGAAAAGTATCATAAATCTCAATTAAATAATGACTTCCCGGTAAGAATGCGAGTTTAAGATAAGCTATGATAAACCTATGTGTCTAATGTACTTCTAACTTTTTGCAGACTTGATCGTCTTTTTATATTACTGGAGTCCGGCTCCACGGCGGCCACACGACAAGCGGCTGCCAAGCAGATTGGAGAGGTGCAAAAACTCTATCCACATGAATTGCATGCACTGCTTAACCGACTTGTGGGCTATCTGCACAGTTCGTCTTGGGAGACGCGCATTGCTGCCGCACAGTCGGTGGAGGCGATACTGAAACAGGTGCCACCCTGGCAGCCGGAACTGCAATTGGGTGCCATTAATCTGAAGAAGGAGCGTCAGGCGAGTGATGCCACCGAGGAGGATAGCTGCCAATCGAATGCCTCATCGTCCACCACAACAACGCCGTGCAGCGAGCGTTTGCTAAGCTTTGATGAGTTCGATCTGCAGCAGATATTGCAGAAGGGAGCACGTCTGATTGGCTCCGAGGGCAATGAGTTTGATGTGCAAGAGGAGCAGCCGGCCAGCGGTGGCGGTGTCGAGGAACAGAATGTGGCAGCACGTCTGATACGTCAGCGTGCACTGCTCAATGACAAACTGGGACTGACCACCGCTGCCAAGCTGGGCGTTAATCTGACTGACATGATAACCGACGAGGATGTGGCTCTAACTCGCAGCGGCACCAGCTACAATGTAAATGCCGAGAAGCTGCCAGTGGAGCATATACTAAACATAAAGCCAGCAAATGGCGGAGGAGCAACTGTCACTGCCATAGGTCAGAAGTTGAGTTGTCGTGAAATAAATCGGGCCAAACGCAAGGCACGTCAAGGCAGCTCCGCTACTGCCACCGCCGCCGCCTCCACAGTCACGCCCACCTGCAGTCGACGCAACTCAACAGCTGGCATTGCGATTGGAACTGGTAGCAATAGCAGCAACAGCAGCTGCAGCAACAGCAACAACAGCAATGGCAATGGCAACAGCGCAAGCGCAACCGATGAGCCAGAAAAGAAGAAACTGAAGGCAAACGACAGACATGAAATATTCTACAGCTTAAATGGTGCGTGGGCCGCGTGATCTGTTGCTGATCTTTACGGCATTTATCTTAACTGACGCAATACATAAAAAACACATGTTAATACATACTATATAAATTTAATTAGTCATGGCAAAATAATCTGTTGACATAAATTTGCTTAGTTTGCTGCAGATTTTTCAATGATTCGAAAAATGATCAATGTAAAGTTGACAGATTTATTAGCTATTTACGTAACATAAGAGCTACGATTCAGATAAATACTGTAATTTAAACTCTTTAATTTAAATGGATTTCATTTTTATATCTGTTGTATTCCGATTAACCTGGTAATTAAGCTGTTAATTCATTGCCTGATTACCAAGTAAATAGAACTTTTAGTAGCTAAATGTTTACAAATCGCATAACATAATTAATTCATTAAGTAGCACAGTCACATTGTCAATTAACTTAATTGTAAATCACAGTGCGTCTGATGATGATGATGATTTAGTTAATTAAGACATCCTTTAATTTAATATGTAATGAAGCATTTGTGTGTTTTGATTCTTGCAGCCGCTGTGCCGGATGCGACGGGCACATGGATTGATGCTGTGTCGTGGCCATTGGAGAACTTTTGTGCGCGCCTTTTCATAGATCTCTTTCACGCCAAGTGGGAGGTGCGTCATGGCGCAGCAACTGCGCTGCGTGAGCTCATCAATCAGCATGGCAAGGGGGCGGGAAAGTGTGCCCATCAAAGCGCTGAGCAAATGCACGAGGCACACAGTCGTTGGCTGGAGGATGCAGCACTGCGTTTACTCTGTGTGCTGTGCTTGGATCGTTTCGGTGACTTTGTCTCCGATCAGGTGGTGGCACCAGTGCGCGAGACATGTGCCCAAGTGCTGGGCACACTCGTCAAGGCCATCGATGAGCCGAAAGTGCATCGCATTGTGAACATATTGCTGCAGCTAATACGCCACAAAAACGAATGGGAAGTGCGTCATGGTGGACTGCTGGGACTCAAGTATGTGTTTGTTGTGCGTGAGGAACTGTTACCCATTTACCTGCCCAAATCCATATCGGATATACTGCTCGGCCTGCTCGATGCCGTGGATGATGTGGGTGCTGTGGCGGCAGCAACTCTGATACCAGTGGCCATGTGGCTGCCCAAGCTTCTCACTGCCGCGCAGGTGTCATCGATTGTCAAAATGTTGTGGGATCTGCTGCTGGACCAGGATGAATTGACATCGGCTTGCAACAGTTTTATGGGTCTTTTGGCGGCCATTCTGTGTCTGCCCAAAGCAGCCAGCTGGATACAAATGGAGCCCATAGGTACATTAGTGCCACGCCTGTTCCCCTTTCTCTCGCACAGCACCAGTTCGGTGCGACGCTCTACCCTCAAAACGCTGCTCACTCTGACAAGCAGTGGAGACGCTGTCATCAAGCGTGAAACAGTCGAGATTAAAGCCGAATCGAAAGCAGAACTGGAGCTGGAGAAGCCCAATGCCAATGGCAAACAGGAGACACTGAAGCTCAACTTTGGAGTCGTTGACTGGAACTGGCAGCTGTTGCAACAGGCGCTGCGACACATCTATCAACGCATGCTGGTGGAACCACAAGCGGACATACAGACGCTGGCCCATCAGGTGTGGTCCAATGTTATTGCATATGCCGATTTGGGTGCCCTGTTGCATGCCGCCTGTCCGCATGTCTCCTCCTGGATATGCCTGGCCATGCAACCGCCACGTTTAGCCTTAGATCCCGGCGTGCTCATCAGAGCCACCGCTGGCGGCAGCGATGTGGCAAGTACACGTCGACGTACACCGAGAATTGGCGATGATTTGGGCGGCACAGCACTGGCGCACTCGAATGCCATGCAGAAACTATATTTGGGTGGCAGCGAGGCGACCCCATTGGAGCTACGTGAGGCGAACTTTGTGCGTGCCCGCATCACTGCCTCGCGAGCGTTGGGTGCACTCTCCCACTATCTGGTGCAGCCGGCGCCAGGTGTGCTATATACGCCGCAGATGGAGAGTCCCACTGATTGCTACACGAAGGTGTTGCTGGGACATTTGAACGCCCGTTCGGCAGTGCAGCGCATTGTGTGTGGCCTGATCATTGCCTTCTGGGCTCTGGACGATGAACCGGTGCGTCCGGGTCCGCCGAATCTGCAGGAGAAGTTGCATCAGTGTGTGTCCGAGTACTTTTACTACGATGAGGTGGCCATGTCGCTGACACGTCTGCTGCAGGAGGCACAGGACTTTATAGCCACATTGAAGCAAAACAAAATACCCATCAATGATTTCAATAATGCCAAGATACTGACGCTCGATCAGATCGAGGCGGTGGCCACCACACTCAGCGATAATCTGCGTAGCTATGCTCTCAAACCAAAGGTGCTGGAGACGCTGCTGGAGCGCAGACGCAGCCTGCAAGCCTCCTATCAGCAGACGACCAGTGAACAGGGTGCCTATCATGTGAGCGCCCAGGCGGCATTAGCCGGTGCCATCTGTGCACTGCACTGTCTGCCCGACAAACTGAATCCGGTTGTCAAGCCACTAATGGAGTCCATCAAGCGGGAACAGTGTCTGCCACTGCAGCAATTGTCCGCCGAGTTTCTGGTGCATCTGATGGACCAAGTTTGTGATAGAAATCCTAGTCCAAATAACAAAATCTTAAACAATCTGTGCACCTTGCTGCGCAGCGATACAGAGCACACGCCCAAGCTGGTGAGTTGAACAATTTGTAGATACTACTTCTTCTTCTTCACTTCTAATCTATTTGTATTAACTAAATTGTAGAACTGTGCCGCTGCAAACGCTGCTGGATACGCGTCCCAGTGCCAACACCTGTGACTACTACGGAATTCTGACACTCACCCAGCAACAGCTGGCGGTTAGCAGCACGTCGGGCAACAGCAGCAGCAGTAGCAGCAGTGGCGGCGCTAGTAGTGGACGAGCTGGTGGTGTCACGCCCACAACGCCTACGCCACGAGGACCGGGCAGACCGCCGGCCAGTGAAGTATTGGCCGCTGCAGCAGCCGCTGCAGCCACCAATGACATCAGCAGCCAACAGACAAAGGAGGCGGAAGCACGTCAGTGTCGGATACAACGCTTGGGCGCCGCCTGTGCCATTGCCAAGCTGTGTGATACGTTTGGCGAACGGATTGTGGACAAGGTGCCCATCTTTCAGCAGTTAATGTTTGGCAAACTGGAACAGTTTGTGACCAGTGCGGATGCCGATACCATAATCAGTTCGATGCCCGAGTTGACGGCATGCAATGAGCTGATTAGTTCGTTGCAACTGATTGAAACAGCGTCACCGCATCTGCATAAAGCGTTGCATGATCAATTGTTTGCGCTACTGCCGCAACTGGGATTCATTGTGCGGCATCCGCTGAAGGTGTTGCGTCACATGGCGGCACGTTGCATTGCCGCACTGGCGGACATTGATGCCTGCCGGACAATGCAGTTTGTGGTCAACGAGTTGCTGGAACTGCTGCTGAAGATTGAGCGACCCATTGAACGGCAGGGTGCCGTGGAGGCAATTGAGCGTGTGGTGAATCGTTTGCAGATTCGTGTTGTGCCATATATTGTGCTGTTGGTGGTGCCACTCCTAGGCGCCATGAGTGATCCGGATGAATCTGTGCGACTGTTGGCCACGCACTCTTTTGCCACACTCGTTCAACTGATGCCACTGGACAGTAGTGCCAGCAGCAGCAGTGGCAACAGCAACAAGACGACGTCAGCACAAGAGCTCAAGAGCGAACCGTTGCAGGAGCGCAAGACACGGGATCGGGAGTTCCTTGACTATCTATTCGCGCCCAAAACGATACCCGATTATCGTGTGCCAGTGTCGTTGAGTGTGGAACTACGCGGCTATCAGCAGGCGGGCATCAATTGGCTGTGGTTCCTCAACAAGTACAATCTGCACGGCATTCTCTGCGACGACATGGGTCTGGGCAAGACACTGCAGACCATCTGCATACTGGCTGGTGATCATGTGCAGCGTCAGGAGAAACAGCTGGCCTCGCTGCCCAGTTTGGTCATCTGTCCGCCAACTCTGACCGGTCATTGGGTGTACGAGGTGGAGAAGTTTCTGTCACAATCACCGGTGCTGCGACCGCTTCACTACTTTGGCTTCCCCGTGGGACGCGAGAAGCTGCGCAGTCAAATTGGCACCAGCTGTAATCTAGTGGTTGCCTCCTATGACACCATACGCAAGGATATCGATTACTTCAGTGGCATTCACTTCAACTACTGTGTACTGGACGAGGGTCATATCATTAAGAATGGCAAGACAAAGAGCTCCAAGGCCATCAAGCAGCTGAAGGCAAATCATAGAATAATCCTCTCTGGCACACCCATACAGAACAATGTGCTGGAGTTGTGGTCATTGTTTGATTTCCTAATGCCTGGATTTTTGGGCACCGAAAAGCAATTCATTCAACGCTATTCGCGTCCCATTTTGGCCTCACGCGATGCCAAGAGTTCGCCCAAAGAGCAGGAGGCCGGTGTGCTGGCCATGGAGGCGTTACATCGCCAAGTGTTGCCATTCCTATTGCGTCGCGTCAAGGAGGATGTGCTGACCGATTTGCCGCCAAAAATAACGCAGGATCTGCTCTGTGATCTGAGTCCATTGCAACTGCGACTCTACGAAGACTTTAGCAATAAACATTTGAAAGACTGTTTGGATAAGTTGGACGATACGGAGAATCTCGGCACCAAAACACACATTTTCCAGGCCCTGCGCTATCTTCAGAATGTCTGTAATCATCCCAAGCTGGTGCTGCGCCAGCTCAACGATGAGCGTGGTAATATTGCCGCCCAGCTTGCCCTCAGCCATAGCTCCCTGGACGACATTGAGCACTCGGCCAAGTTGCCTGCTTTGAAGTGAGTACAACACTGCAATTATTTTGTATTTAATTGATTTATAAACTGGTAATTTACTTTTGCAGACAACTGTTGTTGGATTGTGGCATTGGTGTGCAAACGGAGTCCGTTAGCCAGCATCGTGCGCTCATCTTCTGCCAGCTGAAGGCCATGTTGGATATCGTGGAGCACGATTTGTTGCGTAAACATCTACCCAGTGTTACGTATCTACGCCTAGATGGTGGTGTGCCCGCCTCAATGCGCCAGGATATTGTGAATAACTTCAACAGTGATCCCAGCATTGATGTCTTGCTCCTCACCACACTGGTAAGTTCTGTCCCTTTCAGTGTTTGGTTACCTCAACTAAGAGTTTGCTTTGGTTTGCATAGGTGGGCGGTTTGGGTCTTAAATCTGACGGGAGCCGATACAGTCATCTTTGTGGAGCACGACTGGAATCCAATGAAGGATCTGCAGGCGATGGATCGTGCACATCGCATTGGCCAAAAGAAGGTTGTCAACGTTTATCGACTGATTACACGCAATTCGCTCGAGGAGAAGATCATGAGCTTACAGAAGTTTAAAATTCTCACAGCCAATACGGTGGTGAGTGCCGAGAATGCCTCGCTTCAGACCATGGGCACCTCGCAGATCTTCGACCTGTTCCAGCAGGGTAACAACAAGGCTCAGGGCAGCAACAACGGAGGAGGAGGAGCAGCTGCTGCTTCAGCTGCTGGTAGCGGTGGCATGTCCATGAACACCATCATTGAGAATTTGCCAGATCTCTGGTCGGAGCATCAATACGAGGAAGAATACGATCTGGGAAACTTTGTGCAGGCACTGAAGAAGTAAAGAGAAGTCGCCTCAGCTTTTAATTAAAAGACTTGTCACCCAAACACACAAAACACACTCACATTGCATTCACGTTCAGCTGATGGTGAAGATGATGATGATGATGTCGAGTCGAGTTTTCTTTTTAGTTTTCTAAGTACATTCTTCATTATTGTTTTTGGAAATGTTTCTGCTCTTCCTTTGTGGTAGTTGCAAACAAAGATGATCGAACTTCATAATAAAAAACAAACAAACAAACATTTAAAGTGGAAATTCAATTAAATTATATTTATATAAAACTGTATATTTGTATTCAAAATGTTACTCATTTGTTATTATTACTTAAATGTAGGTGAGATAACAAGTGATTTGTATTAGCTTATTTATAAAAACGATTTCAGATTGTGTTTGTAATCAGCAAAAATCAAATCATTATTTGCTGATAAATGTGCGTAAATAAACAGATGCAGGAGTGGATAGATTACGAGTACTTGTGGTTAAACTGATAAGCTAATTCAAAGATTTATCGAACCCCTAGAAATTAGTTTGCACTTTCGATTTGTTGGTAGTGCTTCAACTTTGCGTTTAGTGTACCACTTAGCAATGGGTTTTTATTGAGGATTTGCACAATTCAAACATTTTATTTAAATTTTAAAAATGAATCAATATATGAGGCTTTAATCTATAGTGCTGTTCATAAATGCTGCTTATTGAATGAATGTGCTTTACTACAAGAACAACCATTTATATATTGAACTCAGCGAAAATTGTTTAATTCACGTTTTGCAAGCAGTGCACGAAGCAGTGTAAATTTCCCAGTGACAAAACCACTTCGTTGGTAACATATAAGAAGCAGTGGCAATTGTAAGCAGTTGAAATCGCACCTTTAAAAGGAAAACCGTTGATGTTTTTAACAATTATTAAATAAATATTTAGTAAAGTTTTTGTAAAATGCTTGTATTTTTTATTAAGTTAATATTTGGCTTCTCTTTGGTATAAAAACAGGAAAGGTATTTAAGCCTCGACAGAGTCAACCTCCACCGGAACGACTGGCAATGGTGCTTCGATAGCCTGCTCCTTGATCATGTTGCGACCCCAGGAGATTTTTACATCGGCGCAGTTCTTGAAGGTCTCTTGTGGTCCACAGCCCAAGGCACCGGTGCCATTGTCACACCAGCCCCAGTTGTTGGCTATAGAAGTGAATCAGACTCTTTACTCATCAAATCTTTTACAGAAACAAACCCAACTTACCACCGACATAAGTCCAGCGAAGTACACAATGCTGGCAGGTGAGTCCTTGAGGCAAAACAACAGTCACATCAAATTCGCCAGCTTGGGAGCCAATTTGCAGTCTGTCGCTGCCATCGGGGAATCGTAGACGGTGCTGGTTGAAGCACTCCTCAGACTCGCGGCCAAAGGCATCCAAGTTGCAGAGGTTGAACTCAAAGTGTCCCAAGTGGTTGGTGGTGATTTTAACACCCACTTTGATGGAGTTGGAGGCAGCGTAGGTCTTGGTAATGACACCAGATCCACCATACTGACCACCAATCTCATTGGGACGAGGCTGAGCAGCCAAATAGTTGTCGCCGCACAATCCACACTTGCCACCGTTATTGGCCTGGGTCTGAATTGCAATATATTGGTTAGTTGATTCGCGGTCTACTTGGATACACAACACTCACATTCATGCCGCCACAGAAGAGCTCGTTGTCGTTCCAGTTTGTGGGTGCGGAGCCATCGAAACGCCAGCGGGAGGAACGACTTGGAGGATTGAGCATCATACCATGAGCATCGATCTGGTGCAGACCAATGGCCAGGAGCAGAGTCACACTAAGCAGGTACTTCATATTGTTAATTTCACTTTCACTTTGTCTGCTCCTCGACCAGCTCGGTCTTTATATATTCCGTTAGTTCCAGCATTATCGGGAATCCGTTTATCGCCTGAAGAGTTTTACGATCCCCATTCAAAATGCCACCGTATTTCGTTGTGTTTTCATTTTTATCAATTTCAGATTAACATACTACGTGAATAAAGGTAACGTGAATAAATAATAATACTATCATTTCTTATATCTATAGATTACTTCACTTGCACCTTTGTGCAAAACCCCAATTCCCATTGATCCCCCGGATAACGATCTCTGAGAGCCACTCCAGAAATTACCATAAAACTGTCAACGAACTGCAAACGGCAAATGCGAGGAATTTAGACCATTCGTATTTATAAATAAATGAAAATCATTGAAATCGAAAGTGCAAAACAATTTATAGGTGGGTTCAATAGATCAGCTTATCGGCTTATCACCATCACATACATATAGACATATGTAGTACTATATACATATTCGAGCGACTTCTGCATCTGTTCGTTTCCTTTGCTGATTACACTCAGTACTTGTCATCGAATATTTTGGGAATGTTAATCGAAAACAGCTCTGGAAAGTAATTGCTTATGTATTTATTAGCATTTCATTCATAAATTAAAGGATCTTTAAACTTTATTTCATAAAACTTTAGCAAATATTTAATAGTAAACTTAACTTTCGTTGAGTAGTTGAAAAGGACGTCTTGAAATCTACAAAATAGATGTTGAACTACATTCGAAATCATAGTTTTATGTTTTGAGATTTAATTTCAATACCCTTTAAGAGCAAATTAAGCACATTTTAATTTTGTTTTTACATCTCTATAAAAAATTTATAAATATATATGGTATCAACAGTCGGTTCGATATGTTCAAAAAAATTTAAGAAACACATTTGCGGTAAGTATTGAGCGAATCATTCTATATTTATTAAGAACTTGTTGTAAATATTCTCTCCTAACCAACAGTTTAATACAACTAGCTTAATTAAAGAATTAATAAAGTATTTCTATTGTACATGAAAATTATATATTCTTAAAATTACTAGATATTTACTTTTCTTTCTGTAAAAAAGGAAAACAGTTCAAAGCAAACAAACTGCTGTTCTGCAAACTGACCGCAAAGCAGTGCAAATTGCCAAACAAGAGAGCGCATTTATAAGCAGTGCCTATGCCGCTACAAAGCAGTGCATTAAATGCTTTACCCTGTTTTAGAATATCGTAAATTGTTTTTCTTATTTAGTAACTTAACATAATACTTTGTAATATAAAATAAATAAAATAAACAATTGTTTTGTTTTTTTAAATGCTTGTATTTAAATTGTGTTTACATTTGGCTTCGCTTTGGTACAAAAAGTAAAGGTATTTAAGCCTCCACGGAATCAACCTCCACTGGCACAACTGGCTGTGCGGCATTGATGGCCAATTCCTTGATAATATTACGACCCCAGGAGATTTTAACATCGGCGCAGTTCTTGAAGGTCTCTTGTGGTCCACAGCCCAAGGCACCAGTTCCATTGTCACACCAGCCCCAGTTGTTGGCTATAAAAGTGAATCAGTCGCTTTACTCATCAAGTTCTTTTCAGAAACAAACCCAACCTACCACCGACATAAGTCCAGCGAAGAACACAATGCTGGCAGGTGAGTCCTTGGGGCAGCACAGTCGTCACATCGAACTCGCCACTCTGAGTGCCAATGTGCAGTCTGTCGCTGCCATCGAGGAATCGCAGGCGATTCTGGTTGAAGCACTCCTCAGACTCGCGGCCAAAGGCATCCAAGTTGCAGATGTGGAACTCAAAATGACCCAGATGGTTAGCAGAGAGTTTCATGCCCACATTGATGACATTGCCGGCAACATAGGTCTTGGTGATAACACCTCGACCACCAAACTCGCCGCCAATCTCATTGGGACGTGGTGGGGCAGTCGAGTAGTTGTCACCACACAAACCGCACTTGCCACCGTTACTGGCCTGATTCTAAAGTGGTTACAATATAAAAATTGTTTAAAAAAACCACAGTAAACTGTAAACTAGACATTGGAGCTTACACTTATGCCTCCACAGAAGAGCTCACTGTCGTTCCAGTTAATGGGCGCCGAGCTATCGTAGCGCCAGCGGGAGGAACGACTTGGAGGATTGAGCATCATGCCATGAGCATCGATCTGGTGCAGACCAATGGCCAGGAGCAGAGCCACACTGAGCAAGTACTTCATATTGTTAATTTCACTTTCACTTTGCCTGCTGCTCAACCAGCTCGGTCTTTATATTCCATTGATTTCGGCATTATCAGAATCTGATAATCCAAATTCACAGGATAAGCATCTCTAAGTGGCATACTAAAAATTATACAAATACCTAAAAGATATCGAAATCAAAAGTGCCAATTAATCTACATAAATACATGTATATTTGTTTATTTCGTATATTTATTATACTCACCAAAAGTGGTTAAATTTAGCATGCTTGGCTATCTATCCATTAATGAATTCTTCATGAAAATTTCATTTATAAACAACAAGTAAAACACAAAACTCTAAGAGCTAGATTAAAACTAAATGAAAGTCATGAAAACTTAAAATTTTAAAATACTTGTAAACTAAAACTTGATCTGTATGTTCAGCATATGATTGCTGCCATTTAATTACAAAATTTAAGAGAAATGGCACTGTAAAATTGACTAAAGTTCCCTTTGGAGCTGAAAACCGTTCTTAAAATCAATAAGTACTTCTGTTTTGACAAAATTATCGAAGCTTAAAGTTTATAAAGAGGTGATAATGTTTTTATAGCTGCTCAAAACTAGCTTAAAACTCTTTTTCGACCCCATAAAGTATAAACATATATTCCCAAACCTACACAAAATTTCAAATCGGTAAAAACAGTCTAAAATGGTATTTCGCTCGACAATTGCTGCAATTTTAGCAAAGAAATCAAAGTTTAAAGTGTTTTAAAAGGTGATAACGAATGATGCTGATCAAGAATATATATTCTTTGCTGAGTGTGTCACGCCTCCTGCAGTTATATACTTTTAACAAGCCCAAAATACATCTGGCCTATGACCTGGTCTTGAAATATTGTCAAATCCGCACCCCATTCATAAATAACACGAATAACGTTTGCTGATTATACAAAAACATATTGCATACTTTTAAGCGCTGTTCTTTAATTTGTTTGCTGTATAAAACGTTTTATTCTCACTCACTTTCAGATCACAGACCTGACAAAACCTTGAATTTAAAAAAACTTATAAGTAAATACAAGAGATGGGAGAATGGCAAAATAGTTGTAAAGTACAAGATAACTCTGCTGAAAAGCATCACATCCATTAGTACTCAATTAAAGCATAAACTCTTTAGAGTAGTAGGCTCTCAATAGAGATGCTGTAAGCATACTGTTGACTTCCGATAAGACAGTAATTAACCGATGTTGCAAGGGAATAGAACATGCATTAATGAATCTTACTCAAATATTCACTGTTAACCTAATACTAGTGAGTTGATTCTCGCCTATACTTAGAAAAGATCAACATTAAAAGCTATTACTACTACAAAAGCCATAAGATTGTATTATTAATGATTGAAATATCATCTGTACAGATTTATGTGAATAATAGTACTGACATTGGATTGTTCCATAAACTAATAATCAATTATTACTGGCCATATTGGCAATAAACGGTTTCAGCCTTGTATTGCAAATTATTCTTATCGTGCGACAGAGTCTGGCAGAACTTTCGCTTCAACCTTGAACCAAATCGATCTATTTATAAGAATATTTGTAGTGTGCCTGACTGACTCACTGATCAGTGACCTGGTCAAGCCATAACAGCTACTGTATGCTAATTAAAATATATCCTGAATTCCAAATTTAACTATCTAAATCAATTCGAATATAAGTAATAAACTGACCTACACAATAATTTCTTGGAAAAAAACATAAATAGCAGTCCCTCAAGAAAGTAGTATAGCTCCATATAGTTTATTGACTAACTCTTATCAATTTCTTACCTGCAATAATAACATTTAATTAGCTGTTTCTTTTTACTGACTCAATAATGTGAAATGCCGCGCAAATCTTTGTGTTATTTGTCATACCATAGATGTTTTTGTTTTTTTTTTTGGGTCAATAAAGATTTGTTTCTTTTGGGTTAGTTATAAAACGATTCCCCAAAATTCGGATCCCATAAAAGTAAAGTTTATGTTAGAAGACCCAGATAAGACCCATATAATTATCATGTGTTAACGCATTGCACTGTCATAATAATAATTCGAAAAATCCAAAAAACATTTCCAAATAATGATAACTGAAAGTGATAAGGCCAACAATGTAGCATGTATATAAGCCATGGCTAAGGCAACACATAGCTCAGTTAAGAAACCAAAGAAACAAAAATGCAATACCTCAAGCTAATTAGTATTGTTACACTGCTGTTGACAATTTGCCAGCAGATTGAACAGATTTATGGACATGGCATGATGTTAAGTCCCGTAGGTCGATCCTCACGTTGGCGCTACGATTCCTCGGCACCCAAAAACTATGACGACAATGGACTCTATTGTGGTGGCTTTTGGGTAAGTCTTACTTAAAACTTGCCCACTCCCTCACTCTCTAGAGCTTCTTTTTCTTTTCTTCTCTCTTTGCACAGAAACAAACTCAAAACGGTGGCAAGTGCGGTCTATGCGGTGATGACTACAGTCTTGCCCAACCGCGACCCAATGAGCTGGGTGGCAAATTCGGTGCGGGTATTATAGTTGAAAGCTATGTGGGCCTCAGCACAATTGACATTAAGGTGCACATCTCTGCAAATCATTTGGGTTACTTTAGCTATGATCTGTGTAATCTGGATGAGCATGAAAAGGAGTCGGAGGAGTGCTTTGCCAAAGGCGGTCGTCTGCTATTTGAAGATGGCACTGATAAGCTATACATAGGCACTAAAATGAACGGCATCAATCATACGCTCCAGCTGCCCAGTGGCCTCAGCTGCAAACACTGCGTGCTGCGCTGGACCTATACGGCAGGTGAGTGTCAACAGCTTATAGAGTAATGTATATAGCTAATATGTAATACCCTGTACTCATTGTTTTATTTAGGCAACAACTGGGGCATCTGTGAGAATGGCTCTGGTGCCTTGGGCTGTGGTGATCAGGAGCACTTTGTTAACTGTGCGGATGTGAGCATTTTGAGTTCGGCACGTGGTCTATTACAGGCAGAGCTGCCAGTAGCGGTGCCAGAAGCATAATAGTAGCTACTACTAACTAGTACTACTAACTACTACTACTACTCAATTAATCTCAAAATGAACAAAAACTGTTAAGATTTAGCTGTGAACGCAAAGTATTGAAAGCATTTACAAATGTTATGAATGCATTTTACATTTTATTCAATAAATTTATTATAATTTATATATATATATATGTATATGTATAAACTTTGTTGTTCTGTTTGAGTATGTGTGGGTGTTTCTGTGTGTTGTGTGTGTGTGTGCATCTAATGATTGGTAGACGTGTCCATAAAAAATGCAAATCTTCAGGGCCCAAAAAACCTCAGTGAATGCAGCTGCTTGAAAGCCTTTTTACTTCAGCACACATCTGTAATAAGTAATAATTTGTGTTTTATGCTAACGTATGTATATATATATATAGACTAAATATGTATAAGTATATATATATTGTATGTATGCAATATTTGTAATTTGTTTGGGTTTGCTTAAAATTATGTTCACAATAACGGCTTAGTAATTAGGCTCACAAATTATTATTAATTAATATAATATATATTTTACTTACAAAGCGTTCAGGTCGTTGGCAAACTATAATCAATGAATTTTCATTTGTTTATGTTAAATGTTGTTTTGTTAATTTCACTACTTGCACTCAACTCAAATATATGTTACCTGGTATCTTAATGTACGAATTGTGCTTAAGTAAGTACTTTTGTTTCAACAATCAACCAACCAAATTAACGTTTTTTTCGATTGCCTCTAGAAATTTGTTTTCTTTTTTTTTAGCTCTATGTTGCACTACACAAGTTCATAATTTATTTCATTTAGAGCTCTTCGAAACTACTTGCCAAATTTAAAACTATAATAAAAACCTTTCAACCGAATTTTTGTGAATTCATTACAATTTCGTTTACTTATTTTCTTTAAAAGCATTTTAAAATACAGTTGAGGTTTTCGTTAATATATATATATTTTTTTGAAAAAATATATATGTATATAGTACAATACATACTTTTCCATACCATTCAAAATGTGTGTGTTTGTGTGTTTTCTCTACAGTAATTTATAAAAGCACCTTGTACATTTTACACAAGCTTCTGCAAAGTTTTATTACTCACTTGGTTTTTCATCGTTTTAATTTTTTTTTATACATATTTTAATTCGTTTTTTTTTATAAATAGCTTAATTTTTCATTTTGCTGTCCAAAAAATGTAACATTATACAACACTATCTGTTTTTGTAATACCTGAATTTTAGAATTTTGTATCCGAAACGCCATTTTTGTGGTTTGAGTATGTGTTTTTTGTTTTTTCTAGTTTTTTTTTTTTATTTTGCAGTTTTGGTTTTTATTTTGTAAAAATTTTGTCAAGTCGAAATTGTTGGTTTGCCAAAAGGTTTTTTCTTTGTCACATTTTTGTATACCATTTGTATTGTTTTTTTTAAGTATAAGTTTTGTTTTTAGTTAATAATTGTTACAACTAGTTTCTCTCTGAATTATTCAAATTGCCAAATAATTTTAGCAGCCAGCACTTGTTTTAATTGACTAATTTGAATGCCGACAGAGTTGCTGGAAGGTTGTTAATTGGTTTTGAGGTTTGGGATTGAGTTTTTGGGGGTTTTTTGAGTGAGTTTTCGTTTTGTCTAGGCCTATTACACTAGCTTTCAGTTTACGTATTAAGTTAAGTTTTTTTTTTATATATTCATTGGCACAAATTCGCTTGCTGAGTTCCTGTCCTAATCTTAACTTTATTACCATGCACTATAGAAATTATGGATTTCATCTAAAAACATAGGCAACGAATAATGCAACACATTTTGTTTTCCAAGTTATTGTGCACTTTTATATTAAGAAATTCACACGAATGTTTTGCTTATAAACTTTGTTTTATTCTGTTTTGTTTTTGTTTTTTTTTTTTCTCATCTTCTTTTTATTAACATTAACACGCTAAAATGTACTTTCGTTTTGTTTTGTTTATTATATAAAATTGTTTTTCGACTATTTATAAGAAACATAAAAGCTAAAAGAATTATTTTTATATGTATATAAATTATAAGTAAGTGCGGCTTTAAAAAGTTGAAATCAATGTTTGTTGTTTTTAATAACTAACTAATCCACACAGCATATTACGATTGCTAATCACACTCAAGTCAAAGTACTCGAAGTACTTGATTCAAGTCGAAGTACTCGAACTACTCGCTTCGAATCGAAGTACTCGATCAGAGTCGAAGTACTCGATCAGATTTGAAGTACTCGATCAGATTCGAAGTACTCGATTCGAGTCGAAGTACTCGTTTCGAGTCGAAGTCCTCGAACTACTCGAACATGATTAGAAATTTCACAATATGCTATATGGGTATTATACAAATTAAGAGTGTATATGTGTGTGTGTCTGCTTATGTTTTAGTTTCTGCATTTTATGGCAAACTGAACAATAAACAATTACATCATTTTGGGAAGTTATTGTGACAGAGTAACATATATTTTAACTATTTACTTTTAGCCAAAAACAGACACAACACTTCATGGTTTATGTAAACGAGAATTTCGCCACTGTATGTTTGTTGTCAATGCTTTGAAATTTGTTTAAAGCTTGTTTAATAACTAATTGTACACACTAACATATATGTAATAGTATTATATATGGATGCAAGCCAAAAGGGTATTTATTTAATTTAAAATTAAACGCAGTCACACACTCTATTTATACAATTAAATAAGCAAAAAACTACACAAAGAATTACACATAATTAAAATTTAAAATTTGTAATAATAATATAATATTAATAATAGTAATAATAGTGATAATAATAATAATAAAAACAATTTAAAATATTGATAAATCAATCATGTATTGCAGCAACAGTGGAAGACAGTTTTGTGTGTTTAATCATTTTTTTCTTTCTGTTTTCAAGTTTCAAATTGCAAATGTTTCCTTTTCTTAATCAGCTTTCTTTTTTTTATAAGTTTCTTGTTGTTGTTGTAGACATAGTTGTGCATATTGTTGTTATTGGTTGTATACAATTCCATAAACAAAAACAACTGTCCAACAACCGTGTATGTATATATAGATATAATTGTGTAATTATATAAATTAAATTTGTTTTATTCAATTTAAATAGACAACAGTGTTAAAAAAGCCAGAATTGTAAAAGAGTAATAGAATTAAAAGTAATAATAATAATAATATAATAAAATAGTAGTAAAAAAAAAGAGTAATGTACATACATGTTAAAATTTTGAAAGAGAATGTTTCACTTGTTTTTTTCCCCCCAATTGGTTTTTCCATACAGTGAAAAGCTGACAATTTAAAAGCATTTTCGTGCGATTTTCTTTTCATTCGAAAACCGTTATGACTAATTATACAATACAACTACAATTTTACTTCATACAACTTACAATTTTCTTTTTGTGTTAACAATTTTCTTTTGCTTAAATGTTTGTTTGTTTCTTCTTTTACTTCTTTCGATTTTTGTTTTACTTTTTTTTCTTATCGTTTTGTGTTTGTTTTTTTACAATTGTTTTGTCTTTTATACTTGTGCTAAATACACTTGACAAAATTAATGTGCAATTTAAGATAAGTTTAAAGCTTATGAGCTATACACTTTGTTTTGTTTATGGTATTATTTAGGGTATTCATTTCATTTTCTTGTTTGTAGTTTTGTTGTTGTTGCTGTATTTTGCCTGTAAATTATTAACTAAACTGTTATACAATGTTTCAATTATGTGTGTGTGTGTATGTACTTTATATATATATATAGATATATATATGTTTGCACTTCATAAAGTTCTATCTGCTAAATGGAAACTTTAGCTTTCACGTTCTTTCTAGCATTATTAAGCTGCTTAATAAATTCATTCCATTTCTCTCTCTCTCTCTCATTCTTCCTCTACTCCTCTCTAGCTCTCTATTAAACGTGTAGTAAAATTTGTTATTAAATTTTTGTATCTGTTCGCTTTTTGTATATAAACTATTTCTATTGTTGCTATGTGTGTGTGTGAATGGTTGTGTATGTGCGTTGCTGCAATTATTGTTGTCGGCTTAATTCGTTTACTAATTTTAAGTAATTTGTCACTCGCAGCTTATCAAATTCGTTCACATCCTGATCCTGATCCTGATCCTGTAATCCCTTAAAGCGTCTCTCTCGCTCTATCTCACTTGTACTTGATATCATTATCGTTTGGTTTACTTGGATGATTCGCCTGTTGCATACATTGTTGTTCGGCAAATTGTTGCTGTTGTTGCTGTTGTTGCTGATGTTGCTGGTGCTGCTGCTGTTGCTGCTGATGCATACCTGTCGTATAATAATATGGAAAAACATCTATACAATGTTTTTACAATGGAAAAGAAAACAAATTAAAAAGTTGACAAAGAAAACGTTACAAAATGAAGCTAATAACTAAATGAAATTAGTTTAATTAAGTGAAATTAAGTAATTACCTGACGCTGCAGCATTCAGATTGGCGCTTAGTGTAGCCGATGAGGAGTTGGAGTCGGAAGGTGTGTTTGGACCAGCCGAGTGGGGTGTATAGACGGGATTGCCAAGCAACTTTTGCCTCACCTCGCGTATCTTCAACTGCAGATCTTGTTTCCGTGGAAAGACATCAAAGTGTTTAGTCTGTCAATGAAGAAGTAAGACAGTAATTAGTTAAAACTCTTGAGCTTTGAAGGCCACACAAAAAAGACTAAACACTAAACACTGTTCACACTGCTCACCTGAAAGGCAATGGTTGCCTGTGTGGATGGAAACATGCCGTGCTCGTTGAACAGCTGCATGACCAGATTGCGACGTGCCTCCAGCACTTTGCGGTGTCCCTTCTCGCTGGCATCGGAGCGTGCACTTTGCAATGGGGTCTTGGGGGTGCGTGGTGAACGTCCCGTTTGATCGCCTGTCTCAAGTTCTGCAGCAAATTGAAGATTAATTCCTGATCGGCTATCGCAATAATGTGGACTATGTGCTTTACCTCTCAGATCAATATTGAAATCTGCACCAAAGAAACGCTGTGTGGTTGTTGGCGGCGCCGATGCTGGCTCATCAATCGAATCATCCTCGCCCACTGTTAAGACACAACAAAGATTAGCTACTTGTTCTATGTACCATAAACTGTAGAAATCTAAAAAACTTACTCAGCTTCTGCACTGGTGGCGGCACTGCATTCTTCTTGCGATAGTTGGTGCCATAGACGCGCGGTGAGGAGGGCACAGCAATGGCGCTGGGTGACTGACAATCCTCCGGCTTGAACTGCGGCAGCGCCTTGTACTTCTTCTCAAAGTCCACCTGCTTGAGCACGCTATAAAATGCAGAAAAGTTTAGTTTTTGATAACAAATAATTATAAACTGTTTGAACTTACTTGTTTACTTCGTCGCTCTTCTTTTTGTGAGTAACCACAGCTGGAGCTGAAGCGGGCACAATCCTAAGCGGCGACTTGGACTGCATGCTCGAGTGATTGTTGTTGTTGTTGTTGTTACTGTTGCTGCTGTTGCTCATCGCCGGCGGTGTCAACGGCAATTGCTCATCACTGTTGGGCGTTGTGGTCGATGAGGTGGGCGTGGGCAGCGCCGAACTGAGACTGCTGCTGTTTACATGTCCAATAATTGGCGACGATGTCGCCACATCCATCATTGTTGGCGAATGCAGCTTGCGTCCAATGTGCTGTCCATTGCTGACTCCATAACCGCCGCTGGCATTCACATTGTTGTCCGATTTACTTTGAGCTGCATGCAACAAGTATTAGAATTATATTTGACTTTAACTTTGTTTCCTTTTTCGATTTACTTACAAAGATTCTTGCGCCGCTGCAGCGGTGCACGTCCCAGTTGTGCGGGTGTGGGTGCCAGCACAAACTGATGACCATCGGCATCCACATCCACATCGACATCGGTATCATCTTCGGTGCTGGTGTCACAGCTGCGTTTACCACCCGCCGATTCGGGCGCTGCACTACTCAGATGATATGAGGCCGATTTGGGTGTGGATGGCATTGATTTGTACGATGGTGAACTGGCCGGCGGTTGCTCCTGGCTGTGTTGGCTACTGGGCGCATATCCATGCAACAGCATGGTCGTCTGTCCGCTCACCTGCGGCGGCAAAGGCGGTCCGCCCGGCACCCCCAAACCACCGCCGTTGTGCTTCTTGAAGAGATAGCCAGGTGCAAAGGCCTCCAGCTGCAGGTGCTCCAAGCTTGGAGTGCCCGGCTGATGCGTACGTGGTAGCATCGGATACTGTTAATATCAGAATTTTGTTTAATTAACTGCTTATTAAATGAATTGATAACTTTATTGGCACAAAAAATGTAAATTCTAATGAAATTCTTAATGAAATTGTGATTTCAGTAACATTGAAACTAAGTTATTCTAATGAAAAACTTTTTTTATTAGCATTAAAAAAAGTACTTCTAATAAAAATACCCTTTCTTATTAGTTTTGAAAAAGTAATTCTAATGAAAAACATTTTTTTTATTAGCATTGACAAAGTAATTCTAAGAAAACCCTATTTCATTAGCATTGAAAAAAGTGTGTCTAATGAAAAACCTTTCTCATTAGCATTGAAAAAAGTACTTCTAATAAAAAACTTTTTTTATTAGCATTAAAAAAAGTACTTCTAATGAAAAACCTTTCTCATTAGCATTAAAGCATGTACTTTTAATAAAAATACTTGTTTCTCTAGCATTGAAAATGCTTATTCTAATGAAAAACCTTATCCTTAAATAATGGCAATGAAATCGAATTCTAAAATACTACTTCATTAGTAGAACTATTCTAGTGCCTGTGAGCAATAGTTTCATTAGATAAACTATTGACAAATGCTAATGAAAAGGTAATGAAAATTCTTAACTCTGGTAAGTATTCTAGTTTACTACAACACTTTTTTATATAAGTATATATGTACGTATAAGTATATACTTACGGGATGACCCATGGCAAAGAACATTTTCTGGGGCTGCGTTGGACCCGTTTGACCCAGTATTTGAGCCGGTGCCGAAGCTGGGGGCGTGGCAATGCTGGCCGCATGACCCAAACTGACTGCCGCCGGGGAGTTGGGTATACAGGCCTGGTGTGCTGCGGATGAGTTTGAGTTTGAGTTGATCATAAGTATTGTGGTTGCATCGTTGTGAATGCTTTTCTTGTTGTTGTTATTATTATTATTGTTATTACTATTGTTAATGTTATTGTTATTGTTGTTGTTGCTCTTGTTGTTGCCACTGTTTGGCATTGAATCGACAGTGGCGGTTATAGTTAATTCATTGGCCTTATTAGTACTATGATTTGCTGTTGTTGTCGCCTTCGTTAGCACTGTCAGTGTGGGCGTGGTCGTTGTTGCTGTTGTTGTCAGAATGCGTGTGTTTGCCGGCAGCGTGATCTTGTTGCAAGCATTGATGCTAATGAATGACAGTGGACGCAATGTTGCACCTGCACTTGAAACAGCGGCAACATGTTGCTGATTGTAGCTGTTCACATCGGTTATGAGCAACATTGTTGCCGGTTGTTGTACAGCTGCTGCTGTTGCAGTTGCTGTTGCTCCTTTGCCAACTGCTGTTGTTGTCGATTCGTTCATCTGCTGTTGCTCGGCAATATCGCTGTTGTTGCTGTTGTTGTGGTTGTGGTTGTCGTCGTCATCGTCGTTGCCATGCAATGTGTCCAACACCAATGCATCATACAAAATGGCGGCCCTTCCGGTTGCTTTCTTGGCATCTTGTAGTGTCAACAGTTTGCGTATTATTGATGTTTTCGATGTTGTTGTTGTTGTTGATGATGGATTGGTGTTAGTATTGTTTGTAGTTGTTGTTATTGTTGATGTTGTTGTTGTTGTTGCAGCGGCGTTATTGAAATTATTAGAAAATTTTAAAAGTTGCTCGTTACTGTGACTGTTTGTTGTTGTTGTTGTTGTTCTTGTGGCTGTGCTTGTTGTTGTTGTTGCTGTCATTGTTGTTGGTGTTGTTGTTTTTGTGGCTGATGATGTTAATGTTGCTGATGTCTGAGCTTTTGAGCATTTGAAAAACAATGGCGGCGGTGTGTTGTGGTGATGTTGGTGTTGGTGGTGTTGCTGTTGGTGTTGCTGTTGTGGTTGTAGTTGTCGTTGTAATTGCGGTTGTTGTTGTTGTTGTTGTTGATGTTGCTGTCGTTGTGATTGTAAATACTGTGATTTTGTTGTATGTTGTGTGCGTATAATGGTGAAATGATTACGCGGCAGCGACGCAGACGTCGCTGTCGAAATGATGGTGGGCAGCGCTGCCGCTGTTGGCGGTGGAGTCGGCGTCGGCGTCGGCACGCGCGTTATAACAGTTGGCGGCGTTTCGACGCGTCGCTGATGCAGATGCTTTAGCTGCTGATGTGGTGAGTTTGTCGGCTGCAGCGGCGTCAGTGAACGCACTATGGTGAACTGTTTGCGCTTTAGGGGCGGCGGCGTAGCCATGGGCAAGGTCGGAGGCTTGGGCGTAGCTGGCTTAATAATTGTATACTGTGCCATCACATCATAGTCGGTTGTGACTCGTGCTAGTTCATCCATAAACTGTTCATCGTCATCGTCATCATCATCTGCGTCGTCATCGTCATCGTCTTCGTCCACATCGTCATCGTTCACATCGTCTTCGTTCACATCATCGTCGTTATATTCCTCGTGTTCGTGTTCATGTTCGGCTTCAACTACAGCTACAGCTTCGTGTTCGTCCTCGTGCTTTACACGTTCGCTGCTGACATTGACTTTGTCTTGTTTTTGTTCTATTCGTTTTCGGTTTGCGTTATTGTTGTGATTTGTGATTGAAGCGTAAGTGAGAGAGATATAGAAATGGATAAAGGTAAAAGCGAGGGCGAGAGAGAGTTGATCGATTGCATGTGTTTGGTGTGGTGTGGTGAGTGGATTTGAGGGGTGCGGTGTATGTAGGTATGTTGGAGCAGGTGAGAAACAGAGAGAATCATGTTATATGCAGCAAATTGTGATTAAATAAACTACAAATTTTAAATGAGTGTTGCCAGATGTTGTAAATTTTTGTATATGGGTGCCAGGCGAGAGGGGGTGTAAGGTCGCTTGTCTTAATTTTGTCGTTTTGGTGTATACAAATTAAATCAAAAACTATATAAATGTGCAACGCAATAATAAATACATATACATATAGTAGTACTCAACAAATCATAGTAAAAATAATGCCAATTGTCAGATTTCATTAACTGGATAAACAACAAAAGAGCTACAACATAATAATAAAAGAAATTAAACATAATTATAGTTTAATGTTGTTTTGAGTCTGGGTAATTCACAAAATTTGAACTTTTTAAAGCTGTGGCTCACTCGGCTCACCGAACTCGCACAGTTATTTCTCAGCAAATATTGCAGTCGAGCCCATCGATGCTTATAATTGGTTTATAGGATCTCTTGGGTTCGATATTTATGATATTGCAGCTAAACTTACAGTTTGTATATTTGGTATAGCAAGTAACATTCAGTTAAAATTTAATTGGAATTGAACGATTTTATAACTATAGCTAAGAACAGTAGAAAGTTAAATCAGAGCATTAAGAAAGACTAACTATCCTTTCTTTCTTTAAATAGGATCTATGTTTCATTAATTTGAAATATAGAAAACTTTCCAGTTTTTTTTAATAATCAGAATTTCAGTAGTTGGTATAGAAATTAGTCAAAAATTAAGTAACCTTTTGTTTCTTCCTTGAAGAATATTATAATTTTTTATAGGATCTCGGTCCCCAATATATTTTAAGTATAAAAAACTTTCCTGTTGCGTATGATATTTGAACCAAACTGATAGTTTGTGTAGTTAGTATTGCAAGTATCATCGATACTAAATTTAATTTAAATTGAACAACTTTATGCCATAGCTACGATCAGTTGAAAGTTAGATACAGAGTGTTGCTTGTTCTTTCTTCGTAAGTTCAAATCTTGATAAATTACTTCCAACTCAAGGTCAAACATTAAGGATAAAAGTAAAAATATTTGGAAATCTTCTGTACGAATCTAGTGTAGAGTTTTGAAGAAAGACTCACCTCGAACATCTGTGGGACTACACAATGCATGATGGATGGGATAGTGATACTGCTTCTGGCTCAAAGCCGTGGCAGTTGGCACATTGAAATTAAAGATGGCACCCACAGCACTGGTGGTGGTGTTGCTGCTGGTTGGCGGCGGTGGTGCACTGATCACGCCCCCTCCAGTGGGCGGTCCATTGCCATTGAGCTTATAGGGAGACGGTGGCTCCTGCTTGATGTCCTCCTGTTTAATGTGCTGTGCCTGAAGCTGTTGTTGCTCGTTGTCCGATTTGCAACCGGATGAACTGCCACCGCTGCCCTTTGGACTGATGGGCATTGATTTAAAGGCGCCGCCTGTGGATAGATAAGAGATAACAACAATGAGCAACTGCTTTGGGGAGTATGTGAAGTTATTGCTTGCTCGCCTGTGGGTTGGAATGGTGTTACACCGATTGGATTCTTGGGACTAGTGTAGTGCGTATACATGGGCATCTGTGGATACGGCAGCATGGTGCTCTCCAGACCCGGATGCGCTTTAATGGCCTTCGGTTTAAGCGTTATCTCACGCTCACTACCCGTTGCTGCTGGAGCGGACATGGCCTGTCCATTGCAGGCACTTGCATGATCCTCCTGAGGACGCTACAAAATAGTTGGTTAGAAGATTTGAGTGTACAACTGCTTGATGATGACTTACTTGTTCCGTTTCCTGCTGTTGCTGCTGCTGCTGCTGTTGCTTGCGATAATCGTAGGGCGCTTCATCCATTTCCAAGTCATTGACACGCTCACGACATTGCAAATCTAATTTGCTGGGTGGCGACTGCTCATCCTCCACCACCAGCATCTGTTCATCCTCATCCGACTGAAGCTCGTTCTTGGGCTGTTTGGCTTTGCTGCTGCTGCTGCTCTGTGCCTGGAGAGCAATTGTTGTTGGCGTGTCATCGCTAGCAATGTTGTAGTTGTCAATGGTCAGCGGTATAATGTCGCCTTGCAACTCATGGGCTTGGGCGCCACCGCTGCCACTGCCACCGGGTGTGGATGGACACGTGTCATCCTCCAGCGAATCGGAGCCATCCACAGAGACAAGTCGCTGCTTGCCATCGCCAATACCAGCTGCTGCTGCTGCTGCTGCCGCTGCAGCACCGCCCTTAACCGATGTGGACGATTTGCGACGATCCTTGGAGCACCATTTCCATTCCGGATGCATTTGAAAGTGTGCATCCTTTACAGATTTGGCCAGATCATGATACTGCGCCTTCTGCTCGGGCTTCAGCGCGTACCACCATTCGCCAAGTATTTTGCTAACGGTACGATTATCCTGATTCGGATGCTTCTTGTGCACCATCTTGCGATGCTTCTTCGAGAAGATCATGAAAGCGTTCATTGGTCGTCGCACCTTTTTATCCGCTGCCTTAGACGGTTGCTGTTGCTGCTGCTGTTGTTGTTGTTGTTGATGCTGCTGCTGCTGTTGCTGCTGCAGTTGTTGCTGTTGCAGTGCACTCAACGATTGACTGCGTCGCTTGGCAGCCGATGTTGTTGGCACACCAGCAACACCATCGCTGGCATCATGACACTCATCCAGTTTGCGTATGTTGCTGTTGTAGGTGGGCAAACGCATTGCTGCTGTTGCTGCCTTCTTGCCGCCATTCGATGTGGCTGTGGAGGAGGTGACGGTGGGCGTGGTCGGCTCAAATACATCATCGTCGAGCTGCTCATCGGGCTCATCTGGTTCATCCACTGTGCTGGTCGAAGATGCGGCTGCTGCTGCTGCTGCCGCCGCTGCTGCTGCAGCTGCTACCTTAGCATCATTCATGGAACAGTTGAGGGGCTTGCCGGGAGATGAAAGTGGTGCGGGAACAATCAAATGATTGTTGTTATGATTAAGCGGCTGTTGTGCTGCTGCTGCTGCTGCTGCCGTTGTTATCGGCAATTGTGGCGTTTGCTGTTGCGGCGACAACTGTTGCTGCTGTTGCTGTTGTTGCTGCTGGTGTTGCTGATGCTGCTGCTGCATCAAAGCCAGACTATAATTGCTGTTGGTTGTTGTCGTTGTCACCGCTGCTTTGGTCATGGCCGGCATTTGCGGCAGTAGCTTGTGCCACGCATAGCTAGCCGCACTGTAGCCTGTTTCAGAATATGAACAAATATATAGAAAAGTTAATTAAATAAAGGTCAAACTTATAGATAAAGGTCTTAAAGACAAGTACACATATCTTTAATTAGTAATTTATAGAAATTATATTAGTTATATGTAGCTAACAAATACTTTTTAATTAAAACAGAAATTTTCGGAAATTATATCCATTGATAGAAATTCTTCTTAAAAATTAGTTGAGATATACTTTTTAACTTAACAAATTTATAAATGAAAAATATATATGAAGCTCATGCAAACATTTCTCAATCCAAAAAGCAATACATTATACATATATTTTTCTATATATAAATCTTTTTAACTTGTTTACAAAATTTGGTTTCTCTTTCTGCAGAATTCATAGCTATAATAAATGAAATTAACCGGTTAAAAATTATATCGAAAATATACCCAATAGTTATACGAATATTTAAATTTATTTTTTAAATTATTAAAATGTTATATAGTTGTAAATTTGTATCGATTGCTATATTCTTCTTACTTCTTAAAAACTCTTCATTATATTAGGAGATAGTTTCTAGTCGATAAGTTCGATATACTTTAAAGCATAACTATCGATTTAGTATTGCAGTCAATTCACAGTTCAATTCAATGCACTTTAAATGCATTTATATAAATATATTTGTTTAATTAGTTATTTTTTAATTGAAATCAATTAAGTAACACTTTAATCACTTGATTTTACATTACTTTAGTCACTTTTAAGCGAATAAATTAATTTAAATTACTTATCGATATTTTGGACTTTATTATTAATTAAGCATATCGATGTGACGTTATTGATTTTTCATTTGCAACATTTTGTGACTTGTGGCATGGCATTTAAATTGACAATCAAACTGCCAACTGCAAACTGCCTCAATTTGTGGCACTCACCGTTTTTTGGCAGCGCCTTGTCCTGTGCCCCTGCAATGGACACTGCTACGGATGTGGGCGTGGTTGGCGGATGTGGATGTGCATGAAACGAAACCGATGTGGGCGGCAGCGACTGTTGTTGTTGTTGTTGCTGTTGTTGCTGTTGTTGGGCAACGGAAACAGGCAATGAATTCTGTAGCTGCGACAACTGCGTGGCATTCACAATGACGGGATGAAAAGTCTGATGACTAGCAGTGGATACAACAACATGTTGTTGTTGTTGTTGCTGCTGCTGAGTTGGCGCTGGTTGTGGCAGCGATTGTAGTTGTTGCTGGCTGCTCGAGATGCGTATAACGCTGGTTGCATGGCCAAGACTGCTGCTGCTGCAGTTGCTGTTGGGCGTTGGTGCTGGCAGCGCAGTGTGATGAGCGGCAGGTGGATGTTGTTGTTGTTGCTGTTGTTGTGGCGGTGGTGCATGCATCACCAGCGAAACAGCCGTTGTTTGTGGCGGTGGCGGCTGTTGTTGCTGCTGCTGCTGCTGCTGATGTTGTTGTTGTTGACTGCTCTCCCAGCCATTGTTGTTGTTATTGTTGCTGTTTGTGTTGTACAACACTGGACTGGGTGTTGTCTTCCATTTGCTGTCCAGCGGCACAGCAGCAACAGCAGTCACATGTTGCTGCTGCTGAGGTTGTTGCTGCTGTTGCTGTTGTTGCTGCTGCTGCGATTGATTCGCAATGGGCGTAAAGAAGTTCTGCCTATGGTTGGACACATTGACCGGAGAGTGAGCGATGGCATTCAACGGCGAGGCGCCGGCATGATTCACGGGTGATGTATACGATGGCGTTGCAGACCGAGAACTGCTCAGTGACACTGTATAACGAAAGCGTGAAATCATAAAAAGAGAGAGAGAGGGATAGAAAATGTTTAACAAAAGGTTATTAGATATACTATTTGTTGTTTGTTGCATTTGCAATTGTTTTCAGTTTCATTTCAATTTCAATTTCAATTAATTACATAAGCACTGTAAATATAATTTTGCGCCCAGCTCAAAATCCTGAAACGCGTTCATATCGCTGTTTGGCTGCCTGCACCTCCTCCTCCTACTGTTCCTCCTTCTGCTCCACCTTCGCACACACAAACACTCCTCTCACTGTTGTCGTCGCACTTTGTCTGGCATCACTTTCTGCACATATTTTCGTATTTAATTTGCTTGAAAACTTTTTTTTGTCGTCGTTGTCACATTCGGTTTTGTCTGTTGCATTCGCATTGGTATTCACTTTATTTTTTGTTCTTTATTTTTTTCGGATTTCTTCTTTTTTGTATTTCTTGCTTTGCGCCGCGTTCGGTGCTGCTGTTCTGTCTTCTTGCCTTGCCTTTGACAGTTTTCAACATAAAATGCGACGACGACGTCAAAAGAACAGCCAGCAATTCAACTGAGCACACAAACTGAGCATAAACTGAGCGCCGCCGCTCTCTCAATCATCAATTGCTCTCTTTTCATGCGCGCTCTCTCTCTCTCTGTCTTTCAGACAACTATGTTTGTTTACCTGTTGTGGCTGTGTGGGTGCTGCTCGTTCTCGCTGTCTGTGCGTGTGTGTGTGTGTGAGAGAGAGAGAACGCGCTCTCTCAAGTGCATTTTTTTGTTTAGGTAAAAACGAATCAAAGCCAGGGCAAATAACAAGAAAAGAAGAATCTGTTGCGCTTCGCACGCAGCTCGCTTTTGTTTCGGCTGCGCTGCATTGTTCGTTTCAAGTGGCGGCGTCGACGTCGACAGCGACGGCGCTGTTGCGATCGTCTGTGTCTGTCTGCAGGTGCATTGGAATGCGTGTGCGCCGCTGTTAGCTTGAACGACGTCGACGTCGCTGCGTCTGCCTTTACTTTTTGTGTTTGAATCGCACTGCGGTCACATTTTCAAGTGGCTAGCTAACGTTGTTGCTGTTGTTGTTGTTCTTGCAGTCGCTGCAGCACGCACACGTCAAACAATAGCAAGCACCCCTCATCAGCCACGTCCCCGAACACCTCAACAAAACCGACGACCTTTGTCCAGAGATGAGCATGTGTGTGTGTGTGAAATGGTCAGCAGCCGCGTTGCCACAATAAAACTTTATGATATGCATTTTTAGAGAGAATTGGAAATGCATTCGAAGCATTGTAAAAGTCTCAGCTCCAGCGATCATCTGAATGCGCTACAATTCAGTGTGGAACTCCTAGTTTATGTACTCAAAAGCAGTAATACTTCTTTAATTATATTTAGGCACAAATATTATATACCAAAAGTATCAATATAAATGTACATATTGATTTTGGAATAAGATAATAGCCCGATATTCCTAAAATGAATACAGATTAGTTTTAGATTTCATTTCATACAAAAACTCATATGTGCCCTTAAAATTTGTTCAAATTCGTGAAAAAATTTGCAAATGTTATGGGCACACTGTATATTTTGTATAGATGAAGTCTAAGTCAAAAAATGCTAGGACTAATCTAGTATATTCAAAAAATTCAGAAATCGGTTTAATAATAAAATTTTATGTATATATGATTATACATATATATATTTTGACCGATTTCAGCTACTCTTTTTTGGGATGAAACACAAATCTGTTAGATTCTGTGTATTACTTTTGAAATATATATATAAATATATTGAATTATATATATTATATATATTATTATACATGTGTATAACAAAATGTTTTTTTTTATATTTTTAATGGTAGTCAAAATTTTTCTAAAGTGTATTTGTACAAGAATAAAACATATATTATATTAAAATTCTTCATATTCCAAAAAATTTGAATATTTTAGTGTTTATCACCATTTTATTTTTTATAAATTTAAGAATTACTTTATCTTTGTGTGAAAACTTATATCCAATTTAAAAAAGTGTATTTTGAAAAAAGATTTAAACATTTCTGAAAATAATTTGTAGATATAACATGAAAACTCTCAATCTATTAAAAAGCTGATTTTGTTACGATTTATCAATATTCTATTTAAATATAAGAATCGTTTGTAGTGCAAACTGCAGTACTGCACAAGCATTCAAATGTAGCGCACTCAACAGTCAGTTAGGCCAAGACTAAGCATTTGGTAAGAGGTATTTCTAGAAGCGCCGTGAATAACAAGCCATAACAGCATAGATTCAGTTAAGAGGCTGCGCTAGAGACTCTTGACCGTTACCGCCTGTGTTAGTAAGTGTGTGTGTGTGTGTATCTGTGTAATTGCGTGAACAGAGATAGATTAACAGGTAAATCTGGCGCTCATTTCGGGCATCTGGGTTCGTAAAACTCAAACTCATATTAGTTCAGTCGAGCGAGGTTTCGAGGTGGGAAAAGCCAGCCTTGAAATGAATCGCAGCCGAAACTATGAATAAATTTTCAACCAAAACTGTCTGAATTTTATGATCGCATTGGTTCGGATCGACCAAGTGTCAGATGGGATAATAAAAAGTTAAGAGGTAGAGAGGTGTGAGACGCACGTACCTAACATGGCGGCCACATCGGCCTCCTCCTGATCATAGCGACCCGTGACACGATAGTTGGGCGATGTTTCCGAATCGCGTGATGTGTCCTCATCGTTTTGTGTCTTGCTGCTCGATCGGCTATCACTGCGATTGAGAAAGAGAGAGAGAGAGAGAACGATAAAAGAGAGAGCGTTAGAGCAGCGTCAATCAAAAAAGAATATAGTGTAAGAGAGAGAGATAGAGAGAGAGAGAGACTGAAAGCAGTTAGTAGTATTTTTTTTATAGGCACCTGAGAAAACGACCCGGTCCCGTTGATGAGGGCAACGCATTGTTGCCCTTCTGATTCAAATGCCTGGAACAAAAGCCGCGCCGCTGAGATTCCTTCATGCACAGCGTGCAGAGACGTCGCCATTGCTTTCCATTGTACTTCTTGCGCACTCCGGATTCCGATTCCACAATATCGCCCTTCTTAAAGCGATGCGGCGTCGTTGCCTGAGATCTGAGTTCAACGAAACGAGAGAGAACAACAACATTCACACATATATAGAGATACACATAATAATGTTCATCTACAGCTACTTTATGCTACTTTTAATTATAATTAATGGATTGAGTTTAAATCAATTGTTTGAAGAGTTATTTTCGCTTAAACACAAATCAAAGAGCATCAAAAACAATCAACTGCAGCAAACACATAGAAAGAGAGTAAGCTACAAGAGAGAGCTGAGACCACAAGAGAGTTGCCAGCATAAGCTAAACATAACGGTATCGTTTGTGTGTGTAAGAATATAAAGCAGACAAAGAGGATCCCTACAGTAAATGCTTAAAGTAGTTGGTATGGCTTGAATATTTTTATTACGCTAAATGTTTGTAGATTGGCATAAATGTTTTTATATACATAGATATGCATGTATGGAGTAATACTTGCTTTAACTTGTAACTGAATATAGAGATCTGAAATCTACATTCATACATAAAAGCTTAAGTAGAGCTATGCATGTGAGACGGCACTGTAATAAGCTTTAAGCATACGCACTGATTTGAAATGGCGTACAGAAATATTGATTACACAAGGTGGAGACTTGTGTATTTTTGTGAGCACTATAAAATACAATAGATTACATATATATTTGCTTCTAGTGGCTTAGAGTTTGAGATATAACTATATACTATTAGGCGAAGGTAATTCTATTTTATTGAATAATATATACAGTTTGTCAAGAAACACTTTAAACACTGTTATTTAATTTATAACATAATACTAAATCTATAATAGCTGAAGAAATATCGCAAAATGAAATAAAAGCCTTTAAAGTAAAAAAAAAAAAATTTTTTTTCTCAGTGTGTAAACTGTTTCTTGACAAACTGTAAATTGCATTAAACACAAGTATAAGTAGTTTACGGTACCACGACTGTTATATGCCCAATTACAGGCCAACTGATAAGCGGTAATACTATGTAGCAATCCTGAACTTTTAAACTCTTTGACTTAAAGACACCAAAAACAAGTGCTTAATTCTTTTAAAAAACAGCATGCCTATGCTGTTGGCACACCACTGTTACCACTAGAGAACTATTATATGTACATATGATTAGCTTAAAGCTTCAAACAGCTGTCTGACAGTCTCATACCTTGGAGTTGCCGGATGAGATCGTGGTGTCAGCCTCTGATCGAGTAAACTGGATGTGCTGCCGCGACTCTGCATGCTGCTGCGTTTGCTGCAAGCGCTCATCTTCTCGGCATCCACATCTCCAGCGGCCGGTGAGTAGCCAATGCCCACACGCTTTAGCTCATCATCGGAGTCGTAGTCGTCGTAACTACGTTGCTGTTGTTGCTGCTGCTGTTGTTGTTGCTGCTGCTGCTGATGATGTTGCTGCTGTGCTGGCGATGGCACATGCAATTTCATATGATGATGTTGCTGCTGTCCATTGCTACCCGGCGAGATCACAATATCCGGCAGACCATTGGTCTGCTGCTGCTGTTGTTGTTGCTCCACATGTGCCAACAGCGGTGGCGGTGGCACTACACCGCCCTGGAATGGCGATGTGGCAGCCGCACGATAATACTCATGTTTTTGCTGCTGCTGCTGCGAGGATGTTGTTGTTGTTGTCGTTGGCAGCTTGCCATCGAAACCGGTGGCCACAAATGCCTTGGCATAGACACCACTACCAGCCGAAGACGTTTCCGCTTTCCGTTTAACGCTCGCTGTTGCTGTTGCTGTCGTTGGTGTCAGTTCGTTGAGTTCATCCCACCAGGGCGGCAGCAATAGACGCAAATCGGCACGACGCACAACCTTTGTATTGGGCTGCAAATAGGGACAAATAGGGAGTTGAAGAGAGATTGCTCCACTAGAAAGTATGTAGAGATTTGCTTACCACCTCATCGTTGGCCAATTGTACGGTGTATTGCTTGGTGCCCTGATTGATATCGGTTAGGATTCCCTCCACGTAAACGCAGCCCACGTTACGTTCCTCCACACGTTGTCGCACACAAACGCGAGCCTCCAGCGTGATCTGCGTAGAATAGAAATCGGTAGTAACTAAAAGTTTTATAATTTTCTGAGGTTGTAACTTACATCGGCCATGGGTGGACTGGCATCGAGTATCACATTGTAGCGACCCAGCTGCAATATATCCTGATACAGCTGCTGTCCAAATTCGGCGGTATCGAATTCCACGAGTATTGAATGGGGCGTAGTGGGCGTGGACGTGGGCGTGGCTGTTGTGCTGGCTTCATGCACTTGTCGTATAATGCCGGGTGCATAAAATTTACCCACTTTGGCCAGGACACGTGTGTTAATCCATTCGCTGAGATCGAGTAGAGCAACAGGCTCGTGTTGCTGCTGTTGCTGTTGTTGTTGTGGCTGCTGTTGCTGCTGTTGTTCCTGCACATGTTGCTGATTGTTGTTGTGTTGTGTTATAAAGCTAAAACGCGATTGCTGCTGCTGCTGCGACTGTTGCTGCTGCGGCTGTTGTTGCTGCTGTTGTTGATAGTAGACGGGAGTGTGTGTGCGCAAATGATGATTGATTGTTGCATGGCTACTGCTGCTGCTGTTGTTGTTGTTGCTGCAGTTGCCATTATTGCTTGCAACATGCTGCTTGTTGCTCGCATTTGTTGTTGTGGCATGTTGCTGCTGCGGCGATGTGATTATAATACGTTGCAGTTGCTGCTGCCTAATATCGCTGCTGCTGCTGTTGCTACTGCTGTTGCTGCTGCTGCTGCTACTGTTGCTGGCGCCTGCACCTGCTCCAGCACAATTTAATGTTGCTGGCGAGCCGACAATCATACTGCGCAATGCCAAGGCATGCTGCTGCACGGCAGCAACATTGCCATTGGACAATGCATCGCTGTTGCCATTTGTATCGGCGGGTTTCTGTTGCTTATGCAACGTATGTTGTTGCTGCTGCTGCTGTTGCTGCTGCGACTGATGTTGTTGTGTTTGTTGCAGCTGCTGCTGTTGTGGCTGCTGTTGTTGTTGCTGCTGCTGTTGCTGATCGGCTTTGTCCAGCTCAGCTGGATCAAATTTGCGCTTCTTGGGATGTTGTCGCGGCTGCGATGGTTGCTGTTGCTGAGGTGTTGCTGCTGTTTGTAATTGTAATTGTGGCTGAAAGAGCACATGTTGCTGCTGCTGCTGCTGTTGTTGTTGGGGCTGTGTTGTCTCAACTGTTGCTGCTGCTGCTGCTGCTGTTCCCGCCCCAGTGGTTGTTGTTGCTGTTGGTATACCGGCGACTGCTGCTGCTGTTGCTGGTATAACCATTGTGTTGGCGGCAACAACAAAATGTTGCTGCTGTTGTGTGTTGTGTTGTGGTTGTTGCTGCTGTTGTTGTTGTTGGTGGTGTTGGTGGTTGTGGTGGTGTTGCTGATGATGTTTATTTGTTATCACATAAGTTTCGCCAGCGGCAACTGCTGCAGTGTGTGTTGCTGTTGCTGCTGCTGCTGCTGTTGCTGTTGCATTGGCAGCGCTGAGCATCGTTGTTGCTGTTGCTCTCCTCGTTTTTCCCGTTTCAGTTGTAGCAGCAACATGTGTCTGTCTTCTCTGTTGTGCCGCTCTTGTAATTCTTGTCTCTGATTGCTGTTGCCGTTGCCGTTGCCGTTGCAGCTTCAGTGTTGGCTAGTATGATTGCTGTTGCTGTGTTGCAACGGCGCCGCCTTCAAAGTGGGCATGGCTAGCATTGCCTGCAAAATGAAAATGGGAAAATACAATAATTAAATACAATTTAATCACGTTGTACAAGTAAAAATAATTATAATTAGCGACTAAACTGTCATTTCATAATTAGCGCAATTCGCAGCCTGACAACTCTGGCATCCTGGCGCCATCTACCGTCGCCGGCCAAATGGAATTCAATTTTCTACCCAAAAATACATACACACATAACCCGTTATGTATCGGTCTGTCTGTCTGTTTGTCTGAATGTCTCGGACGACGGAAGCATTTTAATTTACATAGCTATAGAGGAGCTGTAGGATCCTGCCGCTGCTTGCTCCTGGCAACTGTGGCGCTTTTTTACGCAGAGTATAAATGAAATACACACTCGTGTATGAATGATACTTGAAACATTTAATGCCAAAGCCCCACCACAGCACAACCCCCTCCCCCCCACTCATATACACTCATCGTGTGTGTCTACAATCCACTGTGTGCAGTACAGTTGCATACAAAGATGAAATGCATCTGGCAACGCTGTGATGGCAAAGCAGACTAACGGTTAACAGCCCGACTACACGCTAGACACGCTGACGTCGCTGCTGGCACTACACTAGTGAGAGCACAGTGGTCGACACATCATTATATTGCAATGAATTACAAATGACTGCAAAACAAATATGGTTTAACGATAAAGACACCTTTTCGCAAACATTTTAAAACAAATACATATAAAAATAATACGTGTTAAGTTATAAATTAATAAAGCAGAATCAAATAAATTGTACATGTTTAATCTAGGAGCTAGGAAACATATCTGAAAGACTATTCTTTCTTTGCAAAAATAACAAAAACGTTCGACTTATAGTAGTAATATAATATATCAGTTCAACGTGTATTTGACAATGTTATGAAAATAAATCAAGCGTAGAAAAATACTGATTATAAAATATAAATACTCCTTTTATGCCGTTATAAAAGACACAAAATTGAACACCTATAAGGTATTAGATAAATATTATATATTTGATATATAAAAAAAGGTCCTCAGGAAATCAAAGCAAATCCCAAATCTATGGACAGCAAGCTCCTGTTTAACTATTAAAATTATTAATTTATAGAGCAATTATTGTAGAATAAAGATGAAAAGCAAATTATTTTGAAAATTACGTTTAAAATAACTCAATTATTTTAACTATATTATACCTGAATAATAAAGCTCCAGACATATTTGTAATATATTCATATACAATACACAAATCTTTTTACAACAACGCAAACTTTTCTAATCGTTTACAAACAGTTCTTTGCTAAAACTAAGTTGGTCACACTGTGCCACGCCGTGTGCAGCCTCGACTTTGTGAAACTTGTGCGTCAGAGCCTTGGCTGCCTTGGGTGCCTTGCCCCTCACTTTCCCCTCCACCCTAGCACCCTATGTTAGGGCTGTTTTGGAGGCCAACTTACATTTAGATTGCACGCCTGCATAGCGTCGAGTCTATTACGGCGTATACACACACTATATGGTACATACATTTGTGTAGTAACCAATAAAGAAACCCGGTTCTACGAATTCAAGTTGAGGAAGAATATATGTACATATGACATGACGAGGTAAATTGCTAGAGTTAAAGGTTTTGTGAATTTCAAGGCGACATGTCTGCGTCTGATAAGAACAACATCATTATGTGTGAATGCCAAAAACGACTCAACAGTTAGTTGGCTGAAATGTCAATATTTTTATATGTGCACTAATTGGTAGCGGTTAGTTATTTGTCATAAGAGAAGTTAAGCTTTAAAGATTCCAAATTACAGTTCCTGAAAAGCTACTCTTCAATCAATTCATCGTCTGCTGCTTCTTCAATCTCCTTCGACGCAGCACAATTCAATCAAAGCCCAATACAACAAAGAACTGTAGCATACTTCCAGGCATGCCGCAAATATCTCCTTGTGCAGGTACGATTTGTATGTGTATGTTTGTGGGTGTGTACTGAGAGAGTTGCAGTGTTGCCATCTTTCTGCAAACCATTGCAATGTGGCTTATCATTCATTTCACACAAAGCATCATCATCATCATCATAGCCATCATCATCAACAGCATTCTCAATTTGTTCGTTGGCTCGTCGCTTGGCTCGTTGTGTGTAGGCGTAATTGCGGGAAATGACTGCCACGCCCATTGTGGGCCACACGGCAAAATAACATCAAAATCATAAAAATAGAAAAAAATAAAAATGTGGCAACATAGCAACAGGAATAAATCTACGTTTATGCTGCTGCTGTAGTTGTTGTAGTTGCTGTTGCTGTTGTTGTTGTTGTTGCTGTGCTGCTGTTGTTGTTACTGTGCAAGTGCAATGATTGCTTTATTTTTATTTCTCTTTTTGCTTTTCATTTCGGTTTTTGTTGCTAGGCTCAAAAGCTTTGCAATTTTGTACAAGCTTTCCATCTCTCTCTCTCTCACTCTCTCTTTCGTTCTTTACCCTTTTCGTTCAGTCATTGTTGTTGTGTCATTAGAAGAGCAAGCTTCTCTGATTTGTTGGTCAAATGGTTATCAAAAACATATGCACACATATATTTATATGTACATATATGTATTTATATGCAGCGTTTATGCAAATAGCAGCAATATATCCACATTTTTTTTTTCAAGTTGTATAAAAAGAGATGGGGGAGTGGGTGGAAGGGAAACATTATAATCTGCTAACTCTGTTGCCGAGGCGTGCTTAAGTAAATCTACGGTACGCCTGGCTGGTTAGACCCCACCTTTATATAAACCACCCAACCACCCACCCTCCCAGAACACGTCTGCCAATCAGTCTGCGCTTTAAAAGCACAGTGGTGGCCAGCTTAAGCAGTGCTACGGTCTTTAAATAATATTGTATATTAATAACTTCAAATTTTATTTATAAATTCTTTAGATTTGTGATATAAAGTTGTATGAATTAAATATACTACTATATAATAACTGATATACTCATAATATCGTATCGTACTAATTAATACAGCCACTGCTGTAGCACATAGTATGCACTGCTAGTGCGCATAGATTACAGTGCTGTCCGTCGCATGCTGCAGACCTTGAGTTTTGTATGCAATATTACAGTTATCTCTATATTTATTGTTGTCGTCTGCCAAAAATCTTTGTGTGTTGTGCTTCAGTCATAGTCAACTGAATTGCCATTGTTGTTGTTGTTGTTGTTGTTGTTTGCTGTCTTTATTGAGATGTGTTGCTCATTATTATGTGGTTGAAAACTGCAGTTGGCATTCAGTTGGATTCTTAATTGTTGCAGTTGTTGTTGTTGTTGTGGCTACACACTCCGCCTAGCCTAAAGTTGCGATCGATCTTAATGCAGTCATGATAAAATCTATAAATGCATTAATTTGTTATGATATGACTGCGTACACTGTAATTAGACTAGACAGAGAGAGAGAGAGCGAAAGAGAGTTCTTTGAACCTTAACGGCAATTGGTTTCATATCGTATTTTGGCGCCAAACATAAACGAAGCAAAAGTGTAAAATGCGCTTTGCTCTCTCTATCTCTCTCTCTGTCTCTCTCTGTCAGACACACATTCAAAGGCTGTGTGCAATATAAAAAGCGAAAAGCGGCAAAGCAAAGTCACAAAACGTAAGGCAAGAGAATTAAACGCAGACCGTACGTCGCTGCTGCTGCTGATGCTGCAGTCGTTCGTTCGTTCGTTCGTTCCCTTGCAATTACTCACTTTGCATTCGTTGCTAACTGCGCTGCTTACTGCGCTGTCCGCACGCACTTACATTGACATGCATGCATAGTCATAGTAAATATGTGTGTGTGTAAAAGCAACGGTAGCAGTCTCTGCCTCTGCCTCTGCTTGGCTGCTGCAAAGTCAGTAACCCCACTCGTTGACAGCAGCAGCAGCAGCAGAGCGCGAGAGTGGGCTAGAGATAATAGTAAAACTGTGCGAGAGAGGGAGAGCGCAAGAACATTCGTTCACTCAGTTAGAAGGCGAATTTGTGTGCTGTGATTTTTATGTTGTTGCCAACTCGTCACAAGACCTCCGTTTTCTCCCTCCTTCTCCTCCCATTCTCCATAATATCAACAATACAGGGCACAACAACAAATCTCTTAGTCATTCAAAGCATAGCAAAAATGTGGAAAAAAACAAAAACAAAAACAGAAAAAACTGCAGCACAGCATCAGCATCAGCATCAAGTGAGAGTGAGTTATGTGTTCAAAACGCGTTTGAGGGTCAGGTGCGGTATGGGGCGGCAGGGTGTCTTCTGTGGTTGGACGCCATTTCCATTCCCATTGCTTCCTTCTATGCAACTACAACCCACACAATTGCAGAACACCCCACCCTTGAAAACATAACAGAAAAAAAAAAGCAACGACAACGACAACAACGATGCCGATGCCGCTCATTTGCGTAGAGTAAATGCAAACAAGTCGTTGTTGTTGTTGCGTTGTTCGTCCCGTACGAGAGCTACACACAGACACATACACCAACACACGGGCACGCATGAATGCAATTCACGCCAGCGGCAGAGAGAGAGAGAGAGAGAGAGAGAAAAAAGTTACATTGGCGCGTGTGACAGCGCAGTGCTATGAACAGTCGTGGTCATAAAAGTTAACCCACTTGCATAGAGAAACATTCATTGACAACTGAAGTGCAATTATAGCTTTTAATTAGTAGTTTTATATGAATGTACTGTTCTGTTTAAGATTCTGACCAACAGTTTTGAGGGTTATTGGTGAATATGTTGTTAATAGAAGTATATTTTTTCTGGTGTTCCAATTTCAAAACCTCTAGTTTCATATAATTTAAAATAAAATTTCATGGATCAGTTAGATAAAAATCTTAAATATATACTGTTAAATGTGTTTAGGAAGTTACTCTTACAGTTATTGGAGACTTAGTTTCAATAAACATAAAGTGAATAGGGCTCTAGTATAATAAAGAGTAAAATCTTGACCCCATGGTTTATTAAGTAGTTCTGATATATGAATTGTAAATAAAAAATATGAAAAACGAGTTAATAAAATAATAGATGTTCATATAATAATAATTCTTAGCAATTTAAACGAATATTTTAAAATTAATCTGCGTTAATTGTTGTAATAATGTTGTTTATATGTGTACAGTATTTAACTAGCCACCACTGTAGGTCAACTCGTTGTCTGCGGAGTGAGTATGCAGTTTGTTTTTGTTGTTGTTTCTGCTGCTGCAGCAGTCTTTACTCATTTTTAGCTTTTTGCCTCTGGATGGATGGCGTAAATTATTCGTATGCGCTGTGGCTGAGCTTCTCTGCCATAGTAGTTGTTGTTGTTGTTGTTGCTGCTGCTACTGCTGGCAAGTACAAAAAGTAAATAAAAAAAAAAGCAACGCCGAGTGTAGAATAATGAAAAGACTACTGTTGAGGGCGGAGTGCGCATTAGCGGAGACGATGTTGGGGAGGTAGAGGAGGGGAGAATATAGCGAGGGTCGCACTGCAGCGTCGTCTGTCGTGCTGCGATGCTGTTGAGTTGTAAAGACGAGTGCACACTAAGTGCGTGAGAGTGAGTGTGAGGAGTGGAGTGGAGAGGAGGGGAGTGAGAGTGTATAGGCTGTGTCTCTCTGTATGCGTTTGTCTGCCTAGCAACGCGAAACGCGAGAAAATGTTGAGCAAAAATTCGACGACAAGGAATTTGATTGTATGTGAATACACACATACATACATATGTACATATCTACGGGATGTGGGTGGGGGGGAACAGAGGCGAGTAAGTAACGGGGCATTGGGTTTGCTAGGTGTCCTGCGCACGCTTACCGATTGCAATGCCCAAAGTTGAAATGACGAAGCGAAAAAGTGCAAAAGAAATGAAAGCAATCGAAAGACTAACCGAAGTGTACACGTATTTAGGCGACACGACTGTGATAGTAAGCAAGGAAGGCGGCAGCCATTGACCGGCGCAGTTCGAAGCGAAGCAGCAAACCAAAGAATGGACAAAACGGCGACGCCGACTGCAGCAGCAGCAGCAGCTTGATTACAATTACAATTACAACAACACGAAGAAGTTACAAAAACATTTTAAAATGGCGCCGACAAAAACGACGACGACGACATCTTCTAGAAGCTGCGTCTGGCATTTTAGTTGTTGTTCTTGTTCTTGCTGTTGTTGTTGTTGCCCATCGTTGTTCTAATTGGCTTTAATGCATTTGCGATTAATTTGCGCTGATGATGCTCAAATTGAGGCACTCGCATACATACTAATTAAAATTGTTGTCCTAGCATGAAGAGTATACCAAACTTCACTCACAACTCACACAATGTGGTTTTGTTCATTCTTTTCATGGTTGTTGTTGCCAGCTAATTGCCATTTGGTCAAAATGGCACTTTGGCTATTGCACTTCAATGGCTGCAACTTGGCTATGGATCAGTGCAACTTAGCAGAGCTATATATAGTATTATTGTTATTAGAGGCGGAAACTATCGACGTACACTATCGGCATAGTAATGTAAGAACAATAATATAAGAATTGTTAAAAGTAAATAATTGAAATTTAAACAAATTACTATCGAACACTATCAATAAACTATCGCCAACTATCGATTGTGTCGACTATCGATAGTTATCCACCTCTAATTTTAATAATCGACGTTTTTAGCAAAACTATCGTACACAATCGATGTTGCCGACTATCGATAGTTATCCACCTCTAATGCTAACAAGCACTTTTTAATTGTCTAATAAATAGCAAAATTATTATTTCATAATCTTTTCTTAAAATTCGTAGGTGTAAGAAAATGTTTCACAAATTACTCAAAACCGAAATGGATCCATCAATATAATTTGATATCGTTTGCAAAATGTATTAAAAGTGTTGCAAAAGACCAGTGATGACAATGTGGAGCAGCAACAACAACAAGCAAAGAACGTTGTTGCTATGCAATAAAAAACAAGTAAGAAAGCGCAAGTGGAAAGGAAACAACTACGAAATACCCTTTAAATATATAATTATCAAAAGTATAATACCAAAATCTTATATAAAAACGTGCTGTGCTTCTTTACCTTATAGTTTAAAAATCCATCATTCCCTTTTGGCCAATCACACAGAACTTAGGGTATAAATATGGCGCATAAAATTTGCATTAAATCATTTCAATTCACTTTTTGCTTTCGCCTGTCTGCTCGTTGTTGTTGCTGTTGTTGTTCTTGTTGTTGGCTCAACTAAAACGTCAAACGGTAGCCAAAGAGCTCAACAAAGTGGAATGTGTTGCAAATTTCAATGCAATATGCCCCACAACCAACGATAAGGATGAGTTCAGAAAGCGAGAAAACAGCGAAAGACTGAAGCAGCAAAGTATAAAAATAAACAAAATAAAATGTGCTCGAGAGACTCCGCCAAGTATAAACAGAGTTGAGATTTACTTTTTGCCGTCTGTCTGCCAGACTGTTGTGACTATACTACTGCTGCTGCTACTAGGACTACTGTTCTGGATGCTGCTGTATTCGCTGCAGATGCCAACGTCGACGCGACGTTGTCAATAGCTGCGCGTTGCGTTGCGGCCGTTCTGAAGTTTTGGAAGACCAGTAGAAGACACAAACAAAATGAATTTTATTTGCAAGCAGCACATTGTTGTTGTTTTTGTGCACACTTTGTTGCTTTTCTGCTGATGAAATTGATTTGAAATCAGATCCAGCTCTCCGATGAATATTCTAACACGCCTCGAGAGTGTAACAATAAACCGACTGTTAATTATACACAAAAGCCTGAAGGAAACTAAAGTTTAAAAAATATATCTAGCGTTTTAAATTTATAACTTTTAAAGAAATAAAGTCAAAAGAATTTCAAATTGGGTTTATTTAGTGATATATATTTTGATTTAACTTTAGTGTGACTATTTTTACTATTCTTGTTGTCATTTAATAAATAACAGGGCAAGCAACTGAATTTTACATTAAAATTACATTGTAACCACAAACGAATAAGCTGGAAAAAAACTGTTTGCAAGGTGTTGAAAGTTGGCAAAATTCCCATCAAACCTAACAAGTTCGCTGCGAAAATTATAGAGTACAGTGTATAATTATAACAACTGGGCATACCCAGTGGCAATTAAGTAATGAAATATTGTCATATACATATGAACTAGAGGATTGAGAACTATCGTTGGCACTATCAATGACATGGCAATATCAAAACAATATCGATAGTAGCTCGTAAGTTCTAACATATGGCAAATTTTGAAGGCAAACTTTATAATGCATCTAGTAAGCTGTATGTCAAAATTGATGGCCCTAGCTGTCATAGTTACTGGGATATTCGCCAATAACATGTATTTTTTCCGAGATATGTCTGGTTTTTCGCTTATTGTGGGCGAATGGGGCGTGGCATTAAAAAAAGGGAAACAAACTTGTATTGACTGACTAAAAATGCGGTCGATATTGACTAAGTTTAAACTTGTAGCTCTTACCATCTCTGAGATACGTTCGTTCATACGGACAGATAGACGGACGGACAGACGGACATGGCTATATCGACTCGGCTGTTGATGCTAATCAAGAATATATATACTATATGAACGATACAACGATATTAACAAAATATACCTCTCAGAGAGTATAACAAACTTACAAGTTTAGTATTCTAGTACTCCAAAATGCTATGACAACTCTGCTAAACTAACGGTACACAATAAATTCTGTAATTCTGCAAGAAGATTAATTTTAGAAATCCAAGCATAACATATATTGTATAATTGTGGTATTGCAATTACGTTGGCAACCCTGAACGCATGCAGCGTTGCATTTAATAGCGCTTATGCAATGCAAATCTATTAAATATTTATGAAAGAAAACCAAAGAGAAAAACAAAATAAACGCACACACAAACACACATCTCCGCTTTTTTTGCATTTCTTTTCTTGGCTTCTTTTTTTTCATTTTTCGTATTGTTTTTTATGTTTTTACGACATGGAAATTGCATTTGATTGAGCTCTAAATGCAAATTTCTTACGATGCTGTGTGTGTTTTGATTTCATTGTAATAAACGCATGTGGGGTTTTTTTTTTAAATGAATCTGTAGCATGCAGGTTTATTTATTTAGTTCTCCATTTTTGTTTCTTTCAGTTATTTCTCTGTGCACCCTGGCTCTTCAATAGCACTACCATATACTACATATATATATTGAATGTGGCAATTTGAAATGGGACACGACATCGATGTGTGTGCGAGTGTGTGTTTGTGGATTGATGAATAGATAGATGGATGGATATAGTATGGTCGGATGATGCCATATGTATGACTAAACGAGTATACGGAGTATTTATTGTGCAAATTGATTGAAAAGCAAAAAATACAAAAAAAAAAACACTACGCAAAACGCAATTGAAATGCAAACTGCAACTGCAAACTGCAAATAGTAAATGAAAAAGAGAATTACGAGTATATCGCCAATGTGAGACTGTTTGCTCAAGTGGTGGGCACATATAATATATTAATATGTTTATAGACATTTTAATTTTTAAATTAATTTGAAAAGAAATGAGTAGTAGAGTGGAGAATTGATACTAATTTTGCAGCAGTTACAGACATAATATGAAAGCTAATCAAGTAAAACAAACGAATCCTTTCAATTATATTTATATCTCTATATAGGCTATACAATACCAACTACACTACATGACACAATTTCTATAAAATATCTCAAAAAAACATATTTATGAAGGTAGAAACCGATTATCAAACGATATCTTCAACTGCCTGCTGCAGTCAGGGATCTACTTGCTTAATTTGGTAGCTCTAGCTCTTGCAGTTTATGAGTTGCTGGACTCTTTTTTTTTATAAAATATTTTCTATGATAGAATTTCTATAAGATAATTGCCTCAACACTGCTTAGAACTCGTTATCTTTACTTTAAAAATTTGCATAAAATGCTTTGTGGCTTTTTACGAAGAACACTTCGTTGATGACAAGCTGGAAAAGTTATTCCCCTGGGCTTGAAAAGTAGACAGTTGTGCCCGTCTGACTCGAGCAGCTTCTTATGTACAAGTCAAATATTGTCCACTGCGTAGTTTTTAAATGTATTAAGAAATACTAGTTGGTTATTTAATTGAGTCCTTAAACTGTGCTACACTAATCTCAAGAGCCTTTTGGCAACTCTTCTGACCAACCAGATTATTGGAAAATGCACAAATGCCTCTCAATTGGCACTCAGTACAAAAATGAAAATCAAAATCAATAAACTCTAGAGATAGAAATGTGAATTAGGTGCAAGTTATAGTCGCTCCCTCTACATAACTATTGAGTCATGGTTCTCAACTTTATTATCAACTTTGACTTAACAATGCTAATGAGGTTCGACTTCATGTAAAAGTTATTTCCAAAACTTTCAAACTATCGCAGGCATATAGATGTGTAGGTGTGTATGTGTGTGTGTGCATTGAGTTTTCCACAAATCCTGTAAAATGATAAAAGTTTTGGAGCTTTGAAAATTGTTTGTTCGCGCACACAATGCGAGTGGAAAATGAACTTGGCTATAATGCCAAGCATTAGCTATTATTATTTTCACTTTTTGTTATAATTTTACTGCAGTGCATATAATGTTTACACTAATATAAACATTATAAAAACCGTAAAATAAATATTTTATTATTATGCAAAGCCATTTTAATTACCTTTTTTTATAACGCATAAAAAACAGGCAACATCGATTTGTAGCCCGTAGAACCTTTACCCTAATTTAACAGATATTTATTTTTGTTAGACCTTTGGGGGCAAAAACAAAAAAAAACATGGAAAAGAAACAAAAACAAAATAGAAATGCGCAATAACCTTAAATATAAATCAAACCCCTCGGATCTGCCAAGAGTGAGCGGTGAAACGGCTAAAAAAGCGTGAAACCCTCCAAGAACTCACCGCAACATCAAATAAAGCAACACACAAACACGTACGCACATAGATACAAACATAGATACTCACACACAAACATACTGATGTGTGCCTAATACATACTGATAGGAAATTCATCTGACAGAACATATTTTGAGGCAGGACTATGTGGAAAGTAAAAAAAGACTAAAGGATTTTTAGACCGAAAAGCACAGCCATGCGATACTCTGTCTAGTTAACAGTTTAAATAAAGTTTTTAAGAAAATGGAACTATATAGTAAATCTATCGACTATTCTAAACGAAACTTTAAGATTCCTAGAAGTGAATTAAAAAAAAACCAAATTTAAAGCCTCTAAGTCATGCGCTTTGACTGAATATTATTTACTTTCCATCCTTCCTGTTACACCAACTTATCATACCCCATTCAGACTAACGCATAAAAATATTAAACGTTATATGTACATAACAAAATTGTTGTTGGGGTAGCTTTGAAATCCGCACATAGAGAGTAAAAGAGATGCAAAAGGCGGCATTTCAATCGCTGAGAAGCAAAAAAAAAAAAAAGAAAAAACCCACAAACACAAGTGCTTGGGGATATACAACAAAAAAAAAGGTATATTTAGAATTTTTTCTTAAGTAACCGCATAAAACGCTTACGCAGCAGCTGGATGAGGGCGAAAAACTGTAAAGGGGCACACAATGGACAGGGAGGTGGTATAAGGTATAAGGGAAATAAGAAACCTATTCGAGATGATTAGGGATCCCTTCGTTTGGCTAGTGCTACTGCTACCAAACTGAAACTGGGCGTTAAGTAAACTATTATGACCACAAGTGTCAAAGGCAGCAGGCACCATCATCGTCTTGCTGGTGGCGGGGGGAATGAACTGTGAACTACTTTGCAGTCTGTTACCGTCATGAAGCTCAGCTCAATTGATTTGCTCAAACCCCTCCGAAACTTTTTCATAAAAGAAAATATGATACAAGTGTGGCAGCGAATGCTAAGGGGCCCGAAAGCTGCTGAAATTTCGCAAAGGGCACGACTTTAACATATCCATTAATCAAAGTAAAGAAAAAAACGAGAAACGTGAGAAACAAACTCGATTATAAGGTATAGGAAGGAAACGAAATTACGAGCTACGAAGTCAACGATTCTATTCGTTTGCAGAGATTTTAAATGAGTTTTCTATAGGTATTATGTATATAGATATGTGATATAGTAGTTAAGATAAAAGATATATGATAGAATGCTGTTTAAATTAGGCTAATGAATTAACAGTAAAGTTTTCTCTAAACACGCATTTCCCATCGATTAATTCTATCGCAGTCCTAACATATATTTATTCGATTTGTACGACGTTTAATTAGTAATCGGTACTAAATGCTTGCTAATATAATTGGGATAATCCAAGAAACTGAAGACTTTTTATATGTTTTTCACTTCCTATCGATATCTGTCTTTAAAAACTGGATATAAAGTTTAGACTGTATTCTGATATAGCAATCATAATGCTATGCCAATAACTGAACGTCATAAACTTTGCGTGTTCGTTTGGCACAACTATAGGGTGTATATGCTACTCAAGCCAAAACGGAAAAATGTAATTCAAGTACGTTTAGGTCGAGGGAGCAGTTAAGTTTTAATGACGAAGAGGCTGTGGCCTTTTTCCCCAAATAATCCTCCTTCGTGTCATCTGTGTTCGAGTGAGCTTAAGTCTTATGGGAGTCAGCTGCTGCTGCTGCTGCTGCTTCCAACTCAAGTGGCCAGATACTACACGGAATACATGGGAATACAATAACGAACCGTTCCAGAATGATTTTCTTTTTAACGCTTTGTGTGTGGTCCTCTTTCATTGCTCCCCCTCCCCTATAAGAAGAAGGTATACAAGTGTAGAGACAAAGCTAACGTTATGATTGCCATGCAGCTTATAAAGCATCAGTTCCAATTAACTACAAATACCATACACAATGGCCGACCAGTCAAAGACTTAATAAGCTTTATTTAAATACTGTCTACGCACACAAGTAATAAATAATTACACATTAAAACGGTCGGTCAAAAGAAAGATCTTTGCTCTGGGGTGACTAAAGTTTCAAGTTGTCCCTCGGCAGGTCAACAGCACAATTTCCTTAAGTAGGGAGCCTTTAAAAAGGGCATAAAGTTTTGAAGGGGGAAAAAATAGAATACAGGTAGCAAGAATAAGTTAAACTTTTTACTGTAACTAACAAATTGTTATACTATTAATAATATAGTTAGTTTTACAATGAAGCATAAGAAATATTAAAGTTTACCACATTACAAAATAAAGTTCCCCAACTGAATGAGCACATGAGCTCAAAAATAACTTAATAAACAATTGTTATATTATATACATTTAAATTATTCTATTGATTCTATTTGTACTTTTAACTTTTAGCATATGCCTAAAGATCTTCTAGATAGGGGCACGAGTGTACATTATGCATAAGCCGCTGGAAATTTGTATGGAAATCAACAGCTAAAAGTCAAAGTGTGTAAAGGTAAATAGAAAATCGAAATATAATGCCATGTAAATATTTGACACCACTTAGCAACAAATGCGTGTGCGTATTTTGTACATCTTTTATATATTCTATTTACATATTTATTTGTATTTTCTTATTTATTTATCTCCCGTTTTTTTTCGTTTCGTTTCGTTTCTTTCTAGTGTGACCTACGTGGAGTGCTATCTATTGGGAAAATATACTAAACACTCGTGTTGTGTTGTACTCGTAAAGCTGCGTGAAATGACAAGGAAAACATACAGAACAATTTACGTATATAGCTGTGCGTATTGTTAGCTAGTTACTTTAATACCCTGTAACGCAAAGATGATTGCTTGAGTTTAGGAATGCAATTTACATAGTAAAATTTGGAATTGTGTTGAAAATTTAACAAGAACTCTAAAAGAAACTCTGAAGATCCACATAAAAGTAGGTTATAAGGTATCTTTCAGTCGGGCAATCTTCTTTAAAACATTCTTAGTTGTTCTTTTTGGTTGGGATTTGTAGGCATGTGGTGTTTCACCCCGTGGGGCTTGTCAGTCAGACCATTTATCTGACCAAGAAGGTGGAGGAGCAAGGTGGAGAAGGAGAAGAGGAGGGCTAGGAGGAGGTGTAGAAGGGGCTGGGCAATGGGTTGCCCTCTCTCTTTAAGTGAATCGCGTCTTCATGTTCATGTAGAGTTTGCTTGTTGTTGTTTATGTTTACACAGTCACTAATTGATTGTGGCTTATCTCAAATTTCAGATCGTAGCACGAGGCACTAAAAAAAAAATCAACACACATAAAACAACAATTGATCTAGAAAGTGGGCAACAACAAAACAAAATGTAGTAAATAATAACAGAAAAAATAAATATTAAATAGAAATATTTTTCGTTTACCAAAAAGATGAATGTGTTTGAAATAACACGACATGCAATATGATTGAAGAGCCCTGTACAGTTGAGTGAAACCGTCAAAAGGGTTAGGGCATACTAACTTGGCTAAGAACAAAACTAATCAAATTGAATTTTCTGACTCGCCAAGAATTGAATTTTTTGAAATTTATACTGGTATGTTGTGCGTAGAACCCAAATGGGCCTAAACAAATAGGTAAACCAAATGTGAAAATATCAACATGCCCATATACATACATCTAAGTTACTGTGTTTACATATTCTGTAAGCAGTTATAATATACAGAGTAGATTTTGCTCTTTTCATTCCAGCTTGTGTGTTTAGGAAAAAGTGCGAACATTGAGGATAATGTCAAAGGCACACACACACACACACACACACACACACAACCTAGGTCAAACGGAGCCTTAAAAAGGTTAAAGTTCGCTTAGATTTAGACACTTGGCACAAACTGTCGACATTTTCTTGTAATTATCCATTGCGGCATTTGATTCGAGTCACGTTATGTGTCGATTAGTCAAAAGACCCCATTGTGACATCTCATTAAAGGTGAAAACTTGACAAACGTGTGGGTGAGTCAGCGGGTCACTCCATTCAGTTAGCGTGTATATAACACCGAAGCAGTCCCAGTCAGTTGGTCAGTCAGTTAGTCAACTATTAATTATATGCAAAAACTGTAAGGTATAATCTTTGTTTTCGATTTCACAATCGCTGGAAATTAGGAAGTTATATCAATTGAGTGGGTTGTGTTGCATTTAAGATACAGATACAAAAGGTGAAAATGTCTTGATTGATGGATTTTAGATACGCTTAAACTTCAATGGAGTTGGTAGAGATTTGTTGCACTAAAGCAGCTATGACTTTAGCTACTAAAATATATTAAAACTATCACTTTCTTACCATTTTAAATCTTTAAGAGTGTTGTAATTGTTTAGAATTTATATATTTTGCTGTTAAAGTTTTTTTATAAGGTTTGGCTAGCAACATTCCAACAGACTTTACCCAGGCTGTTAAAGGTTTTGTGTCAAACAGTTCTTATGCAAATCTGTTAGTTTTCCATAAGTAATAAAACCTTAAACTTTAAAGCAACACCCACCACAACATCAGGCCAACAGTGTGTCGGACAAAATAAATAAACAAATAAATAAATAAGCTACTGAGCGGTCGGGTCTTTAGGCAACCAATTGGAGGCGCCAGTTTGGAGCCTACGCTTAAAAACGCCAAACAACGCATTAATTAATTTCATTGAATTTAATTTCTTGTGCTCTCTCATGGCATTGTGTTAATAGCATAGATGTCCCCACTGCTCCACTCTCCTCCAACTGTATTGCCCGCCCTCTAAAAAGTAACAACTTTTGTGTGTAGGTTGCATGCGGCGCGCCTCAACTCAACTTTAACTCTGGTTCGGTTTGAGTTTGAGTTTGGGTCTGTATCTTGGTCTGACTGCGACTCTGGGTACCAGTTCATGTGCATGCGTGGGCCGGCCGGTTTATATATACACCATATATCAGTAAATACTATATATGTTTGTATGCCTGTGTAGATTGTGCATGTGGCATGTGTATACATACTACAAAACCAAACGTAGTAAATTAAAAGTGCAATCACGAAACCCAAGCACGCCGCTGGCAATGCTATTGCAACTGATTAGCTGGGTAAAAATAAAACAAAATACAACACAACACAAAAAAAAAAATATGTGCTTGCAAAAAAAAACAAAAAAAAAAACAAACAAAAAATAATGTTGATGCATGTGAAAATACAAAATGCAAAAAAAAGCAAACAAATATTTCAAAAGAGTCAACTAAATATGCATGGAAAATCAAGGTTGCACTTGAGCCACATAAGGAACGTGCCCATATAATGCTTCAGAGAGTTCGCACAACCAAAATCAAATAGTGTAGAGCATACACACAACGCCATATACCCTGTAGAAGCAGAATTACTAGTGTAAGAGTCAAGTCTTTTGTCTATTCAAAAGTCATCTTTTAAGTTTCAATTTCATATTAAATAAAGTTCATGAATTACGTGCTTAGCAACAGGGTATCACACTCGATTCAGAATACTTTACTTCCACTCATTATAGATTAGCATATAATATACATATATTATATGTGTGTATTGATATTTATAAATGAACTCTGGCTACACACTCTAGTCTAAAAAATTGATTACTAAGCGCTTGTTTTAGTACACGTTTTTGGCGTTAATTGAAATTGTTAAATCATCAACAAACAAAAACATGGCTCTTTAAAAATCGATTAAGTCAACAGTTAATTACGATGCCAAAACTTACTTGATATGCAAAAATGGAAGTAAAATGTTCTTAATTCTTAAATTTAGCAGTTTTGCATAGATATATCCATGAAACGCACAGTGAAATGTACCTGAAAATAAGCAAAAAATGTAAAAGAATTTATTAGTTTTTATTGAAATTAAATAAATTGTATTTTAAATTAAAGTTTGCTCCACTTTGCATTCGGGAACATAATAAGAAACCACAGCAAACTTGATATTTGTGTTTTTTTTTTGTTTTTGGTGACAGTCTGGCGGCAATTATAATTTAAGAGTGAGCCCATTAAAAGCAAACCACAAAATACCTTTTAAGGCATTATTTGCCTGCTTTTTTGTGTTTATAAATTTCCAAGAAATTTTGTTAAAAAAAAACAGTTTTGCAGCTTATAATTACAAGCTATGTTGATTTTGATGCCAGTCTGTAGGTTTTTTATATATATATTTATATATATTTTTATGAGGAAGACAACGAGCGGCATATCGTGATATGTGTGAAACTTAACACAACTCAATTTGGTCAAAAAAGCATTCAAAAGAGCAACAAAAATGATAATGCCATTCAATTCAGTGTTAAAGGCGTGTATATATGTATCTCTCCCTCTCTCTCTCTCACACCCTCCCTCCCTCTCTCTCTCTCTGTTACTCTTGTACGCTATGCGTAGATATGTATGTCTCTATACTTATAATTTATGCACATACATTCACAGATAAACATGTAAATCAAACAAGAACTTTGACTGATGGCGACAAAAAAAAAACACGTTGTTGTTGCTGTTGTAGTCGACGTTATTATTGTTGCTGTTGTTGTAGTTCTTGTTGTAGCCTAATTGAGTGGCGCCAACCAGGGGGAGCACAAATTATTATAGAACTCCCCCGTTCAGTCTCCACCGTTTTCTAGCCATCAATCCATCTTCATACAAGTAGTAAAAACCAATATTTTATTATGTGTGCGAATTTTAGTTGTTGTTTGCATCTCGAGTGAAAAATTGAAATCAAATTCGATAGCAAAACGCAACTGAAATGCAAACAAAACATTAAAATTTTCATTTCTAAGCGAAACCAAATGGAAAAGAATTATGAAATTGAAATAGTTGCAAGTAGAAGTATGGAACTGCATGAACTCAATCATATACCAAGTGAAAAAAATGTAAAAAATGAAAGAAATGTTGAAAATTTCGAATTGAAATTTGAATTGGTTAAACTTGGCCTAATCTAAATATACTGTCAATCTAATAGACTGATGGTATCTTGAGTCCTGTTGGATTATTAGCTTTGTTAATTATATATGTATTTATAGTTTAAGTATATTAAAAGAATATGTGGTCGATACTGACTAAAACGGATATTGTAGCTCTTTTATCTCTGAGATCCTTTCGTTCATACGGACAGACAGACGGACATGGCTATATCGACTCGGCTGTTAATGCTGATCATGAATATATATACTTTATGGAGTCTGCCAAGCCTCCTTCTGCCTGTTACATACTTTTCAAAACCCAATATACCCCTCAGACGGTATAAAAACACTTTCAAACAAATGCAGAGATTTTTATTAAGGTCATGAATAAAGATATTAACTATATTTCCAGTTAATTTATGCTATAAACTTTATGTTTTAATCAATATCCAATCTAATCTAATTTAAATAAATGTTAACACCATCTAATTAAGCATCATATACGGTATTGCAAACACTAACATTTATATATTTCATTAAAATATTTCTATATTTCATTAAAATATTTCCATTTGTTTAGCTACTTATATAAAACGCATAAAAACAATTTTGCTCTAAAACATTTTTCCGGTATGTGCCGAAAAATGGGAAACAGCAAGAATTTAAATAAAAATATTTATGTATTAATTAATATATTCTCTATCCGTTGTTTCTATTTTCATTTTCCTTTGCTTTCATATGAATGTCGATTGAAGATTACGAAGAAATGCGCTGGCGGCGTCAATTGATTCGCATTATTTACGCAGCATTAAAATGTATTAAAAAGTTTTTGAAAAATATTTTGACCACCAGGTGGGTGGGCGACTAGTTCTATAGGGTATAACATAGATAGGGAGTGCTCTCAAAGGCGGTGGTTAGCGGGGGCAATTCGTATGGGTGTGTGTGTGTTGACGCGTGTGGAGCGTACCGAAAAAAAAAACACAGACGTCAAAAGAAGGCAAAGTGTGTAAATATTCGTATATATATATAGTACAATATTTATATGAGCACCACATACTCATATCGGCTGTTGTGAATATATATATTTATATATGTGTGCAAAGATATCGTAGCCTGTCTGTGTGTGTGTGTGTGTGCATTCAACGATTAGCGCATGAATGAAAAAATCACACGACCATCGGGCGTATGAACGAACGAGTAACATACTCGTACGAGTATTTTGGATTCGTTTTCTGTTTCCATTTCGGTTATGCAGTCTTATCGCATCCATTTTGTAGACAAAAATGTTGTTTTATAAATTGCATGATTATTTGTCTGGCGTATAAATAAAATGTATATATACATACATATAGGCCTTACGTACATACGTTATATATCGAAAATGAAAAAATAATGCATTTGCTTGTTTTTCCTATTTTATTTGGCAAATTTATATAGATAGATAGAGCGAATAACGTAGTCGTAGATACATACATATAGTCATTGAGAGTGTAGTGTGTATATTGGCTTGAGTAGGTGTGTTCGTCAGATATATATGTATATACGACAAGACGCACATAAACATAGATATATACTAATATATACAATATCTAAATAATTGTATTTATAGCAATATTGTTTAATTTTTCGCATCTGCTTTTGCACATTTTGTTTATTGTTGTTATTTTTGGTTTTTGGCTCGAAATATAATTAATGAAATTAAGAATGAACAAAACGTGTTGTATGTTTTAGCTAACTATATGTATTTTTTTAAATATATATTTACCTATATATATATAAAATAGATTTATGTTTTGTTTTCAAATGAAAATGTAAATAAAATGTTTTGATTTATTGCTTTATAAGCTAAAAAATTAACTATTTATTATATTTATTTATAGCTCACTAAAATTTTTTTAATTAGCAAATAAAGTTCTTAGCTAAGTCTATAAATCTTTAAGTTATTTTGTAATTCATGAGTGGCTGGTAAGACTAGCTATTTCTCTAATCGTTCTTCACTATATTTCAATTCATAAAACCGTAATCTGTAATCCAGTTATTGGCACAAAAAATAATATTCAACAATGGACTGATAATGATTATTATTATTTACCCCAACTGAAAACTGAACTTTGAACAGTCGTCCATGCTGATCCAGAAATGTTCTAGAATGTTTAGCCATAGAATTGATTTTAACTGGATATCCAAACATGCACTCAAATCGATTAACTTCGGTGGGTAAAGCCAACATTAATGGAGAGAAAAACATGTTCATAAGATGTTTCTACTTGCTACAACACAATTGCTGGCAATAACAACAACTTTTTCTATATAATCATTTAAGAACTATCTGTGTGGAAGTGTGTGTAGTATTTTTCCTTCACTTTGGTTTTCTTTTACACAGCTCGTTACTGTGTTATGTGCTTTTCAGGTTTGTTTTTATACGTTTTTACGCGCAAGTTTCTAAAAGAATTTTTACGCAAACGTTGCCGACAACGCCAATGATGATTATAGTGGTCATGATGATGATGATGATGTTGTTCTTGTTGATGTTGGCAACAACAGTTCCCAGTGCCAGTCCGGTGTTTGTGGATCTTCTCCACATTGCCACCGTTCTTCTCTGTTCCGCCTCGCGAGGCAGCAGAAAGCAACGCGCATGTATCTAGATAAGCAGACAGGGCAGCGTGCCACAAAAACACCAAAAAAACAACCGCGAAAACAGTGACAAGTCAAATGAGTGATGGACTTATAGTTACCCTAACTCTGCACATGCTCCCCCTCGCCACTTGAGATAATCAATCAATATTTAGTCTTTACACGTGCCAAACTTAAGCATTTCACAACAGTTAATCGACTGTTGTTCAAGCTGAAACTGATGAGATTCTCGAGATAAGTCAGAACTAAAATACTCAATTTAATTATAGCGAAAAGTAAGCAAATTATAAATACTACATACTATACTACAAATACTACATTATTTTATTTTATTTAACTTTTTTTTATCAAAAGTTAAACATAGAAGCTACGTTTAGCGCATCTATAATTGTTATTATAGTTCCTCATTAGCTTTATATGCCCTTTCTTTGCCTGCTACAGGGTATTACCATAGCCAACGGGTAGCTTAAGTCCAGCGTTCTCTTCTTCTTGTTGCTGTTTCATTAATATTTTTTCCATTTCTTCGTTTGCTTCGTTCTTTGCCAGGCACCCAAAAATTTTTCGCTTTCCGTATGTGTGTTTTTTACGCGCATTTGTTTACTATAGATACACAACAAACCGAAAGATACAAGACACACACACACACACGCACACATAGATACTGCGTAAACATGGCTAACAAATATACATACTTAAATGGCTAAAGTTTTCAACGCTGCTGCTGCGGCTACTGTAAAGTGCGTCTCTTGCTGTAGTTGCAACAGCATTTGTATCTGTATCTACTGCATGTTTCTGTATCTGTATCTGTGCCATTAAGCTTAAAAATAACAAAAAATATATAATGAAGGAAGATACATATAAGAACACCAACAACAACAACAACACTATGCTAAAGAATACAAGTTGCCGAAGCAGGAAAAAAGTATCTACAAAAATATGTTGCACTCGAATACTCGAAGAGTATTAACTGCCACATTTAAGTGAATTTGGTGGCCATTACATAAAACTGAAAGTTAAAGGGCAACTACGATTATAGCCAAAGAGAGAGAAAGAGAGAGTGGGAGCAAGGGCAGGCAGCTTGCTACCGTTTCGTGAAACGTACACACGGTTGCATTTTGTGGCACGAGTTTATTTGCTTTTCGAATGGAACTTTAGGATGGGGCTTTCAACCCAACAGAGTACACACAGTATCTCTTTTTGTGTGTGTGTGTAATTTGGTAGTGCCCTCTACCAAGTATGTGCCTCATGCGCATTGTTTACTTTACGATTTAACAGGTAGCCCCAAGCATTAACCAGTGTCTGCGTGTCTGTACGTCTGTTTGTCTGTATGCGTGTGCGTGTGTTTTACCCCCCAACCTAACGGGTTCTTGCTAAGGAACTTGAGAGCATACCCTAATTGGATGTCTAAACCTTTCGGCATATGGTGGCACATAAAAAAAACTCACACATACACAAAACACAACATTCAACTCAAATGTTCAGAATAATTGAAAGAGGTTCTAAGTGTTCTAAATGAAATTGCCATCATTCAGCAGAAGTCGATTCGATCTGACCATAAAAAAACAAGTAGCAATTCCACAAAGGAATCGGTTCGAGTTGCATTGAAGCGTTTAGGCAACTGGAGAAACTTTAAGCAAGCTCTATTAAGTTAGAAATTAGTGATTAAGGCAAAACTAAAGCGGGTTTTTAAATAGCATTTGAAAAGATTTATATTTAAGCTTTGGTATTGAATTTTAAAATTTTAAACTACAGCGTACAAAGTACCAAGTAGTGTATTGGGTTTGTCCGCGACGGTTGGTTCTTCAATATTTCTATGACATTTCTTTATGACTGCAAAACTTTTTGTACATTCCTAAAGTTTGGATTAGGCTCTTTTAGTAACGCCAGTAACTCTAAGCTGCTTTTTACTTCCATTACATTTTGTATTGTGAATGACATTTAATAGCAAGTATGAATATTGAAATCTCTGGAAGAAAATATTTCCTAAATGTAGTTTTCAGAATACTTGCTGTATTCTCGCTTTCTATTTAGTTACTATATAATACCCCGATTCATAATTCATAAACACAAATTTGTTCTTTTTTTTTAAACATACACATATTCCATTTCTACCCCCTAAAAAGTAAGCTTTTCCACGGAATTCCCAGTGAATTATTTTCCCTTCCATTGATATGTCTGATTATAGAGCCAAAAAACTAAAAAAAACAGAAGAAGAAGCTAGATATAGAGGTTCATTGATGTTGTTATACGTGTGTTTAGGTTAGAGTTGACACCACTTTGTCTTGATATAAAGTAATTTATTGTATGATTTATTGGCTACTTGATTGATGAAGTCGTTTCGAGTTGATTGCACGATAATTTTATTGTCCGCTTCATGCGTACGTTCGTTTGTATATTTGTTGTTCTATAAATTTTGTCCATGCCAACAGCAAACAGAGTCACAGAGTCAAGACCAACAACACCAACAACAACAAGAATAACAAAGTCAAGTCCCCGTCTCACACCTGCCTTTGATTAATATTTTAAGATTAGTTGAAATCAGCGAGCAAAAACTCGAGAGTTGAGAGAAATTGGTAAACAAATGCGCTGATCGTATGATAAGTAATGGACTTGTTAGAGAAGAGAACAAATTGTGAGAGAGCGCGAAAGAGAGAGAGAGAGAGAGAGAGAGACGCATTAAAACCACAGTTACAGATTTAAAGCTGGAATACCCTTACTTTAATAAGTTTCGAATTAGAAAAATAAACATTATTCATGTTTTAAGAGCTATACTGAAAAGAGTGCATAAAGTTCATTCAGCTGTTACATTCATTAATTACATTTGCTATAAACCTCAGTATAGTTATCGTAATATATAATTTATATAGAATGTCAGATTAATACTTTTTCAATTAGAACTAATAGTTGGATTATTTTAGATTTTTTTTTAAAATGTATCCTTTAAAATTCCAAGCTGAGCCATAAAATACTCTCGAGTTGATTGAGAAATTAAGTAAAAAAAACTGATCGAACAAGTTTTGACAATTAAACCGTTAATAATTTATTGATTTGTAAGCATCAAACTATAACATCTAATACTTATACACAATCTAAACGTTTTTAATAACAAGCTAAAAACAACATTTTTAGTTTAAATACTTGTTAATAAGAAATTTATTCACTTACAAGTTGTAAATGCTGTTTTGCCCTCATGAAAATGTAGGAGAACAGCTCGAAACAAGTCAAGAGATTTACAACGATAACACCGATATATATACAAATATATATATGTGTATATTTAATTAAAATAATATATTTATATTATTTATATTTATATTATATTTATTATATTTATTTATATATATATTATGTATATTTAATTAAAATAATAATACACAATTTGCATATGTTAGTTTCTGTTAAATAGTTTTTAGTCATCGGACAAGAAATGCTTGTAATATAAGATTTAAAGTAATTATAAATGTGACTGTGTGTGTGTGTGCATATACTTTATGCACTCACTGTATGACAATTGACATCTAAACAACTTATTAATGAATAACTGGCTGGTCTGCTCAACTCAACTCGACTACAGCTACAGTTTAAAGCTTATTATCGAGCTAAATAAATATACAACTACTGCCGGTACTATAATGGCATTTGTCTACACACACATATGTGTATTTGGAAACCAGCTCGTACTCGTAGTACTATATATATATATATATATAAAATATATATAGTATGTTTATACGTACCAGTGTGCACAGCACTTGAAATGGCAAATGAATGACACCGCTGCGTACAAATGAGCGACCAACTAACTGACTGACTGACTGACAGACAAATGGAACGAATGTCCAACCGCCAGACAAACAGACAGACAGACGGACGGTCAGACGAGTTAAGACTAATCAGGCCCCCACGCCATATATGTATTATAAATACTATGATATGGCAAGGCAACAAAAGTAACAATAATGGTTTAAATGCCATATCAGCAAAGAGTAATGCTGACTACAAATTATACACTAACCGAGGGTCGTTTAGCAAGTTTGCTATAGAGTACAACAGAGTCATGCACTTCATAAGTGTTTGCATGTTAAAATGTACTCAAAAGCTTGTAGGCAAAGCTTTATAATGCTAAAAGCTATATCTATATCTATAGCTATATCTATATCTATAGCTATATCTATATCTATATCTATATCTATATATATATCTATATCTATATCTATATCTATATCTATATCTATATCTATATCTATATCTATATCTATATCTATATCTATATTTATATCTATAGCTATATCTATATCTATGTTACAGTTTTCTTTTACATTCAAAATATTTAGAATTCGAAGATCAAGTCATGTGTAAGCAAGCCTTCAAAAGCTTTTCAAGCTCCCCAATACGCTTGCATACAGTAATTAAAGCTTTTACGAAAGCTTTGTATCTGTGCAAAAGCTTGTTAGCATGAGCTGCAGAGTCTTTCATTGTGTATCTGATCAGTTGCTTCAGAACTTATTGATCAAACCATACACACATACACAGTTACATATTAAACCGCACTCTTTTTTATAGATAAAGTAACAGCCGATTCTCAAAAGACGCATGAACACACCACACCAACACTAAGATACACACGCACACAATCGCAATGCGATAATCGACCAAAGTTGTTGTCAACAAGTTTACGAGGCGAAAAAAAAAGAGTCAGTCGACAAAGTTAAGAGTCTCAACTGAATTAGCCACCTCACCGCCGACACCACCACCACCACCACCGCCACCATACCCAAAAAATCGGCCAACAAACAAGCTTCCCCAATAACCATGTGCGAGAGTTTCTTTTGCTTTTTAAGCATATCTTAATTTCGAGTTATCGTATCGTTGAGCTTCGTTGGGTGTATTTAGTTTTCATTTTGTATTCGTTTACGTATTCGTATTCGCATTCGTATAGTCGTATACTCGTATATGTATTCATAATTCTTGTTCGTGTTTGTGTTCACGTTTCGACTCATCGGTGTGAGTATTTTAATATTTTATTTATATTTGTTGTGACGTGCCGTGAGTAATAACTATAGATATCACCGTATGCTTAAATATACATACATATAAGTGTATATAGTAGTATATATACCTGTGTATAAAACGTGTATAAACTCGTACATAATAGTATTTATTTATGATTTTTTGATTTTTTGGCACTGTGACGCTTTAAAGCACGCACAACTCGGCCGAGACGCCAAAATAGTCAAGGAAATGGCTTAAGCGCTCTTTAAATTTTATATATAGTATATAGCATTCATACCATAACTTGACATTAGTATGTTATGCACAGAACTGATGAGCAGTCACTAAACGAGTATCACGAGTATAACGACCGATATCATAAGCACTGAGGTTATACCGTTGAATTGCTTCATTTAAAGGTCTTTTGCGAGTGAGTTTAACGATCGGTTTCGCTTTAGAATTTAAATTCTTTTGAATGGTTAATGCTTATTTTAATTTTCATTTTAATGTTTACTGTGAAGTGTTCAATTGGCACTTGATTACAATTTTATTTAGTTTTAAATTTGATGATTGCAAAAACACTGTACAATAACTATAGCTTAGTAGTGACATAAACTTGACTACTTTACTCCATAAATTCTATGGAGTATTAAATAGTTTACTGGCAATGTCTTACTTTTGTTTTTATTAATTAAATTAATTTCATTATTTGCTTAAATTTCTATAATTGTTTTATAGCTCGAAACATTTAAACATTTGTTTAGACGATTAGATGAAAATGTTATTCAATTTTCTGCCTGCTGAAAAACTACCGAAAGCAATAAATTTTATGACCCAAGCGCCTTTCATTCATTCGCAACAAAGCAGATAAAACTTAATAATAATAAATACAAATGTATAAGCACATGTCTGTGTGTGTATAAATGACTGAATGTTGTGCTTTTTGGTTAAGAATGAATTCAGCGTATGTATATACAAATACTGTTGGCAGCTACAAAGCCAAGTAAGTAGTATATGCACTTGGGTATCAGCTGCTACTAGAACACAAATTAGTCACACTAGTTGGTGGAAATTGTCCTAAAAAAAAAATGTTTAAAAACAAGCTTAAATCAGTTACACATAGTTGTCTTTTAAGCTTGTATCTTTTCGACTATTCGTAGCTGTTGCTGTTGCCGTCGCTGCAGCTGTATCTGTATCTGTATCTGTATCTGTATCTGGTATTGCATCTGTGCTGCCAAGGCCTAAAAATAGACAAACACTATATAGTAGACAACAAAAAAAAAAAAAACAAAAAATATACACAAAACAATCACACACATCAATATGAAAGTATTAAAGCCAGACAAAACTGATAGCGATACGTTAGATTGACAAAACGACAAACCAACTGATTAACTGACTAACAGACTGACTGACTGCCAAACACACTGACACTCTTAACTTGTTTTTATTTTACCAAACACAGACACAACACGCGTTATACCATTAGCTATATGTGAGTATATACACACAAACATACCCTATATATTATACAGACACCTATGAATGCCTCGTTATCATTATTAAATACAAATTTAAATTACACACAACTTATCAGCGTATTTTCTTTCGACTGTTGTTATTATTTTCCTGTACATAATAATACCTATACCTACAAATATACTATATACAGACATATACATATATACAATAATATTTTGCAGTCGCTTCTTTCACCTCTTCTTTTCGATTTTGTATTCACAAATTGTTCGAGTATATTTGTATTTCTTCGATACTTTTGTGTCTGCTTCTCATCTTGAGCTTAAACAAATTATTCTGTATTTAGCATTTACATACATATATATATATATATATATATATATATTTATATATATAAGTGTTTGTTATTTGCTCTTTCTTTGTAATCTTTGTCTAAGATCTTTTAATCTGTAAAAGCATTTCCACCAATAGCCTCGCTGCCGTATTTGTTTGTCGTAAGCTTTTGCTGTATTTCAATAATAATTTATTTAATTTATGCATGTAACTTAATACTTTTCCAAAGCCATTTCATAATAGATTTTTAACACATACTACATTTGTACGCTGCTACTGGCTACTGTTTGATCTTTGGTTTTAAATTGTTTAAGAAATTGCTTTTAAATTGTTATATGTTTCTTACTTTAATCTAATCGCTTAACTATTTAATAAAGTTTTGTTTACTAATTTACACAGCTATTTTTAGAGAGTTCTAACAATCAGAAGCAAGCATCTCCATCGCTATCAAACATGCAGTACATATTCTAAATGAAATCTAACAGTCTTTCTATTAACCTTATGGGTTAAGAAGTAGAGGCAGCATTTGTGGCATGTTGTACCATCTGTGGTGGAAGGAGATCAAGCTGTTTTTTATAGTTTTATCAATGAAAGTTCTAAGACATCATTTCTTAAGCACACTAGTTCTGAATTAGACTTCTATGTATATATACATTAGGATCATAGTAATTAGTCTGATTTCTGAAAAGAATACAAATGAGTTATAGATTTTGTCCATACAAAATATCCAGTGCTCATAATGAAATCTAAAATTCATGTAAAATTAATTTGTAAACGTTTTGGTAATCGGAATATTGTATATATTTAAATATATAGTTTTTTATAAAACAAATTTAGTTAGAATCGGTTACTATTTCTTATAGCTAGCATAGAAAATATCGGTCAAGCTTTATATTATAGGATAATAGCATTTCAAACAAACTTACTTATTTCTAATTTTTATAAAATAATATTTTACACTTGATTCCCTTGTCTAAAATCCTTTTTATATCTGTAATTTTCTACAAAACTAAATATATCTCAATGCTTAAGCATTCATGGAAACTGCTAATCCTTTTGTTAAATCTTCTCTTATTGTTTCTTATGTCACTAATTGCCTTTGGTTACTAAATTCTCAGCTGATTTGCATGTTGATTAATAATAATAAATAAGTAGTACTATATAGTACAAGGAGTATATATGAATGTATGTATTCAAATACTGATATTATTCAAAAGTGTAGCCTTATCAATTTTGTTTATTCTAAATGACGCTTTAGAAATTCACATTCATATAACAAACATACATACATATATACAAATGTATAAACCGAGAATTTATTTTTCTTTTATCACACAAATATTTGCTCAACACTTTGGTGCCCCTTTACAGTCCCGCATAAGAACGTACACATACATATATATATAGGTATAGGTTAGATACATATTTATATACCCAAAACGAAATAAGTATGAAAAGTAAGAGCAAAAACAAAAACAAGCTGCGAGCAATGAATAAAAAAACTAAAAAAAAAAGAAAAAAAAAAAACAACAAGCATATAACATCTGGTTGAATCTGGTTTGGCTACTGGAACCGAGACCGAACACTGAACACTGGGATTGAATTCCGGATGGACCTAAAAACATGATTTCACATGATTTGATATCAATAGTTAATTTCCCTTTTAGGGCATATACTACATATCTCACGATATGGATTCACAATCTTTATTAAAAATTTTCAATTTTAATGACTAAACTTGTTTGTTTGTGGATTTTGTATTACAACATACGTACGTACGTATGTACGTATTTGCCTTAGACCGGTTTCCATTTGTATATTTATTTTGGAGTACCAAATTCCATAATTTATAGATATTCCAGAGCTGGCAAACATAAAAGTTTAACCAAGCCGGCATTTGAAACTAGTTTTAGTATAGGTTTTAAAAGCAAAGTTTAAGAAGCGCCGGCACAATAAGTACAATACAATATACACTATAGCGTATATATAGAAATCTGTATTTTACTTTCTTTCTTGTTAAAGTTGAAAATGTATTTCAAATGCTTATCGGCAGAAACAGCAACAGCAAAACAGAGTGTAGGGGCTTTTGAGAATGGTGAATAATGTTTCAATGCTAATGAGGGTAAACGCTTACTCATCATTGCGTAGGGAATGAAGGAGATGCCAGATTATAGATGATGAAGTAGGGGGCGGCAGCGGGGAGAGCGGTAGGTCAGCAAACCAATGAAAGGAGAGTATAAATAGGCATAACGCATGCTACAAATATGCATGCGTACGATATAACATACATAGATGTATGTACATACATACAACATGCCACAAAAGCACAGTGGCTCAAATATGATTGTAGATAAAAAGCAGCAACTGAAACGCAGAGTCTGGCACAGTGATGGAAATGGAGACGGCGACCAGTTTCGTCCCGAGTTTGACTCTACTACTACATACTATAAGCTCGAGAGTTCCAGTTCCAGTTCGTTTACGCAGCAGCAGACAAAGAGCAGCCTTTGTGCAAACACAAACACACAGACTGAGATTCTAATATGAACTCAAGCCGATCGCATTAGAAAAACAAGCAGAGACAAAGTTTTGGACCCCGACAGACGAACGGACAGACGGACGAACGGACAGACAGACAGACGGACGTACATACAGACAGACGGACGAACGACAATGGAGAGCGGGCGTAACAGGCCTGTCCGTACGCTCAGTTAGTGGAGTGCCAACTTCTTGTTTCCTTCTTGAATATTCCGGTTCTGACTGCCTATGTGATGCACAAAAGAGCAAGAAAGACTGAGTTATAGAAAGAGAGAGCGACACACACAAAGAGTGACAGAATGAAATAGAGACTGACTTGGACTTGGAGTTCGAGTTTGAGATGGCGAAGCTGAAGCCCGAAAACGTAATTAATGATCCCGAAAAACAAAAAAAAAACGCTGACAGCAATGCTGAGAGCTCAGATTGTATTGGATTGTGAAGACCATGGAACGCAAGTTTTTATATATTTTTTTTGGGATTTTGGAAAATACACGCTAGCAGCAGACGAAGAAGAAGAAGAAGAGGAAGAAAAACGATATACTATGGAATACAGGTGCGGATTAGGGTCAGTCAGCGTCTATAAATTGTCAGATTGAAACTGAAAACAGTGAAAAAAAAAGAAAACAATGTAAATATATACCACAAATCAATTGCTAAACATTGCTTATATAGCATTTACATATGAATTGCCTTATTTAAAAAATTCTTGTGAATTAATAACTTTCATTAGCACAAATGCATTATATTTTATAGTATATAGAAAAACCAAAGAAAATCCTTTAAAGCATACACATAATTTAAGATTAGAAGTGCTTAACATTAGTATTTAATTCAAGGAATTATTATGAATTGCTGGTAAAAGAGAAACCAGAGAACTTTAATCTACGCTAAAAACAAGGTCAATGAATGGAAAAATAACTGAAACAATTACTAATATTATTATATTGCGGTCTAATTGAATCAGCAATTGCAATTTATCAAGTTGATTCATCACAGTCTTAAGAAATTTGTATGGGTTTTAAATACATCACAGTCTTAAGAAATAATATGGGTTTTATATACATAACTTTTCGTAATAACCTGCGCTATATATATATATACAGTATATTTTCTTTTGAAATAAGAATATTCTTGATTTAAAATCTGTTCAATAAAGCTTGATATCTTAATGCTATGATAAAAATTGCATACAAAATGTTTCAGTTAAATACTCAATTCATAAGCTGCAGCCTAATGTAACTCAAAGATACAAAAGTATCTCAATACACAATCCTTTGAATCTGATTGGACATTATTATTGCATCTGCAGCAGACACAAATAAGATATTTCCCCCAAAAAAATTGTACAAAGCCAAACTTCTAACAGACAGACACACACAAATGTGCATACGGACAAACGTACATATGTACATACTCATACGCCTGCATGTACACATATTTAACAGATTCTTTGGCTGAGAGTTGGTAAACGAAGTTGTATTACAACTGGTTGCTGTAGTATTTGTAGAATGCTGTGGCAAGACGGAACGAACGAACGAACGAACGAACGAGCAACAACAACAACAACAACAAACAAACGTATCGACAAGTTACACGTACTACAACAACAAGAACAACAAGAAGAACGCCAGGAGCAACAGCAACGAACAAATAACGCAACGTGGAACCGGTTCAAACGTACACACATGAGACTATATATATATATATATATATATATATATATATATATGTGTGTGTGTGTGCCTGCTGCACACACAAATCCAAACAAAATGACCAAAAGCCAACAAGAAGAAGAAGACGAGACATGAGCTCTGCAGCAAAGGAAAAGCAGCATGAAAAAGAATTACAAAAGGCAGCAGCAGCGGCGCAAAGTACATACAAACAAATATATATATATACAAATTTATATATATATATACACACCCATATACATACATACATACAAACACACACAGAGAGCATGCGTTGGCAACACCGATATATATAATCGGCTACCTTTTTTTTTCTTTCATTTTTTTTCTCGTTTAGTTCATTTTACGCGTTTTGCTTTTCATATTCTTGAACTTCAAAAAACAAAAAAAAAAAGCATATAAAAAAAAAACGATCGAGCCACCATAAAATAAATAAAAATAAAGAAAAGAAAAAAAAAAAACGACATCAACAACAAAAACGACGGCGAAATGTTGTTGCCAGCCAAGCTGTCAGACAGCTACTGGTGTTGAACGTAGTACATACTATACTACACTACACTATACTATGCTATAGTATGTAGTAAAACAACAACAACAATGGCACAAACACACACACTTGTGCTGCTGCTGCCCGCAGGCAAAAGCGCACACACAACGCTGCGTATACGCGACACAAACGCGTCGCTTCGTTGCTTATCGAATCTGTTGCTTTTTTCTACTTCTTCTTTTTGCCTGCTATGGCTACTTTTGTTGTTGTTGCTGCTGCTGGTGCTGCTGCTGCTAATGCTCAAGAGTGCCTCTGATCTTGTGTTGATTGCTCATAAGATCTTTACAGCCTTTAGCGGCCCTTTCGGGGGCCCCCAAGTGCGGCTGCTGCTGCCGCTGCTGCTAGTGGCAAAACGATTGGATGCCAAAACAGATTTTCCATCTTCTGCTTCCACAAATGGGTTTCATTTTAGCACAGCACAGACATTGCAAATGATATTCATGGATGCAATGAGGCTATAAATACCCTAACTAAGGCAGATATGCTGATTTTTAATATCACTTTAACTTTAAGATGCGAAACTTTTAGAGATGCGAAACAGATTAGTTTTATATTAGTTTTTGAGTTGGTCTATACAAAATATCTAATTTGCTGATAACGTTTGAGCGTATTTTTCTCGAAATTTGTATGGATAAAATGTAAAACTAATCTGTACTCGTTTCAGAAATAGGGCCTATAATAAAATATTAAACAAGCTAAACGATTTGAATTTTGAGCCCTAAATTCTTGCAACAAAAAGCTATGATATCCATATTGCATGAAAATTTTTACATTGTAGATCTTATGGTTTTGTGCGGCTGTTGATCAGTCAGCCAGTGAAAACATAGAGCTTAAAATAAATAGCTAGATTATATGTTAAATTCATAAAAATCAGTTGAAAACTGCAAATTTAGTGAGAAAACTTTTAAATAGATTCACTGCTGCTTACTGCTTACAACAGTTCACGCTTGGGACGAAAGCAAATTCTTAAAAACTCCAGTTTTAAAAGAAAGAAATCAATGTAATATATACTAAATATGCTTAAATGAGTGAGTAGCAGTTGTTCGCTATCCTTTGCAATGTATAGCTATAGCTTTTTTATTTCTAAATTAAATCATGTTGCAAACTTATTGCCAAAGCCCATTATACCCTATGCTAATGGCTAATGGTTATGCTTACTTAAGAATGCATCATTTAGTTGATTTACTGTCTGCTGTTGCTCTGTCTGTCTGTCTGTCTGTCGGTTCTCTCTTGTGTCTTCTTCGCATCAATCTACGTTGTTAGTGTTGTTGTGGCTGTTGTTGTTGTGGCTGTTGGCCATATGATGCCATAGGCATTTGGACACAAACATGGAGTTATCGTAGCCGCTATAAAGACCATATGTATATACATATATTATATATGCTATATGTAGTATATACACCATAACAGAGACCATTACAAATGCTTTTCTTTTCATTTTGTGTTTATATTTGAGATCTTGGCATCGCATTTTTGTTACTCCTTCCTCTCTTCATCTGTTTCTTTTCTGTTCGCCTTCGTTTTTTGCCTACTTCTTCTTCGCTTTTCTGCTTCTTCTTTGAGTTGATCTGTCTGGCAAGTTTTGTTTGGAGCATTTAATGCTCCACATGATCTTGTTTTATTTCGGATTTAGGCAATTTCGAGTTGTATTTTTCTTTAGCTTTTTGTTTTTTTTTTTGATGGATTGTTATTGAAGTAAGGTGTGTGTATGAGTGTGTGTGTGTGTGTGTGTGTTAGCCACTGAGGCTTTTAAACATTAATGATCTCATGTTGCCAATGTAAACAATAAACCGATGCAGCAGATTAAATATAACATTAAAGAAATAGACGTAGTATAAGCATCTGGGGGCTTAAGAAGACACCTTCAAGGCTGCTTACAACATTGAATGATTAATCTTAAGCTTTGTAGTAGAATCACAAACAAAACATTTGCATACAACATGAATATGAATAATAACTGATGTAATGATATATATCTGTAGCTGTCAACTAAATACGGAAATAAACCATATTTCTACAAAGAGTTTACAGATCTGTTTGTGTATTTGTAATTTTATCAAAAGTAAAAACTTAAATAGTTCGGCAATTTCAAGCTAAATACAATTTAAATATCAAAAAAAATATTAAAGGAAATACATTTGATTTTCATAAGCATAATAAACGAGCTCTAAATATACTAAATAGTGTAGCTTTTTACTTTAAAAAAGTATCTATACGATTGCTACTGGAAATTTTCTCTCAGTGTTGTTGAGAAACTTGCAACAGTCCAAAAAAAAACAAAGCGACGCACTTGTCGTCCTACCATAAAAGGTTACAAAAAACCACTAAAAGAATAAAAAGCAGAAAGGAAAAAAAACGCTAGAAAACGTGCGTTGTTTAATAAAGCTATGAAAACACTAACTAACAAATAAGTCAACAAATAGTAATAGACAGAGAGAGAGAGAGAGAGAGAGAGAGAGAGAGAGAGAGAGAGGGAGAAATGTTGTGCATTATAAATAATATATGTACATGCATTTATAAACAATCAACGTAGCTTCAATGTAGTTTTTTGCCATTGCAAATATTGTGAATGTGCTTTTATATAGTAGTTATTTATTTATTTGCTATTTATTCTTACTCGTTTTAATGTTTGTAATTTTTATACATTTTCCTAAACATTTTAAAAACTTGTATCTATAAAGAGAACAAAGGTTTTTGTTGCTTCTTAAGCAAATATACATAAATATTTAAAATTATTGAAGGCTGAAAAGCTTTGCGATAAACATAAATTAATCGTAGAAACCCAAAAAACAAAATCGTTTTAGAAAAGAGGTTCTTGAGATATCAAAGGTATACAGTGCCGGAAATAATAATAGCACCAAAGAAAGCAGCTTATTTTAGTATATGGTATTTACATTGCCTTAAAACACATAAACACATATATAATATATACGATCAAGAAATCGGATAAAAATCCTTCTACAAAAGAGTTTACATTAAATTTATTTGCAATTTTGCATATTAAAATCAGCTGAAAACTGGATAATCGTTCAAAAATCAGTATTTAGTATAGAAACTCAATAATTTTTGAAGCAACACATAAAACTACTATATAGTCTACTTGATATTTTAATATGTACAGGGTCTTTAACAGCTTAGCCCATGGACTGTAGCTGAAGCAACTAGTTTTCATTTTGGTGCAACGACGATATCGGCGATTTCACTGAGTGTCGCTGTCTGTCGTGTCTGACGATTGTTTCAACCATGTTATCTGTGTATTTGTGTGGGTGTGAGTGTGTGCATATTGTGTTTATGTGAAACACAAAGTTTTTTTTTTTTTTTTTTTGTTAATTTTTTTTTACTGCGGGCTTTATTAAAATTCCTAGAAACTCGACCACTGAGAATGTTCTCTAATTACAAACAATTTCAATGCAGCAACAACGTTCGCAAGTTGCAAATTGTTGCTATTGTTTTTATAGTTTTCATTTTGTTTATTCGTAAAAAAAAAAAACTTTTATAATTTTTTTTTTTTTTTTTTGAATTTTATGCATTGCCAAACAAAAGCTGCACCCAAACACACAGACAATTGTCACAAGGCAACAGCAACAACAACAACAACAATAACAACAGCAATAACAATAGCAAGAGAGTCAATCAAAATAATTACAGCAACAACAAAGTCGAAAAAAATGAAATAAAACAAAAACAAAACTCAAATAAATGTCAATTGAGCACGCGTTCGTTCAGTACTGTTCTAATGTACATACAAACATACATATAGATACTTATATGTATCTGTGTGCGCGCTATCATTGTTGCAGTTGCAGTTGCAGTTGCAGTTGCTAAGTGCGTTTAGTAATTTGCTGCTAATTATCACTCACGCACAATCGAATGTGGAATTAGAAAGAAGCTCACACACAGACAAGAGAGAGACTCAGCGCGCAATTGAGAGTGGCATACGCAAAGAGAGAGCGAGCGAATGGGAGAGAGAGAGAGAGAGAGTGAGTCAAAGCCAAAGTTGCTGCATTGCTGCTTGCAGAGCGCACTCAGTAGTGAGTGCTAATTATACCAGACACACACACACACGCACATACACAGCTTTAGAGATGCGCGCGTGTGCTAGACTTTTTTTGGTGCATCACTAGCAGCAGTCTGTTAAATGTAATTACAGTATTTTAATACCAATTATACCAAACGAAACATGGAATTTAAAATTGTAAAGTTTCAAAGTTCATTTCTTCAATATTTAAATTCTAAAAAATTTCTCTTGAAGCGTGTACTAATTTTATTAAGCCCTCCGAAGGGAATATTGGGTTTTTTTTTGTATTTGTAGAATATGAGAAATACAAATAATCAACCTTGCATGCCTTTTAGAGCCATGTATTTCTTATAACAAAAACTAATAATTACTTGAAAACATATAGTTTCACAGAAACCCTGCAAATCACATTAAGATCGGACTATAAAGCTTTAAAGTTTTTTATACAAAAAAAAAAAAATACGACAGCATGTGAGCGAGCGAGACAGACCCGTACAAACATGTGTAATTGGCAAAGTTCTTGCTGCGCTTATTTTGAATTTTAATTTTTATAATCGACAATAAAAATTAGAGGGTATTATGCGGTCGAACGTGTTGGATTCCACTTTTCTTTCTTGATTTCCAGTAAATTTGTTATTTTTAAGATTCAAAAAGAAGTCGAGTTATTTGTTAACTTCGATTGAAATTCAACAAATAACATCGAAATATCGATATTTTTCTAATATCACTAGCCAACACTTAAGCACAACATTTTAAATTCACTCGTGAGCTCGTGTCACGCAGCAAAAAGCGCTAATATGGCCTACGTCTGTTTGCACAGTGGTGCGTGGGCATGTTCATAGCAAATGACAGTGACAGGAAATGTATTTGCTGTGGCCTTTGATTGTTTTGCCACCAACCAATTAAATAAGTGAGCTTTAATGATGTCAGTTGCATTAATATAAAACTGTTTACACTGCAATTCTACCATAAATATTATGTTGAAAAGCATAAAATCATCGGCATATGCATATAGAATATATATGTAGTATTTTAAGATCATTTCGGTAGCTGTTGCCAAAAATAACAAAAACAAAAACGAACAAAAAAAAGTTAATCAAAAATTCAACCTTTTGCATTTAACATATAGCTGTGGTGTGTGTGTCTATATGTATTTGAATAATCTGTAGATTATTCCGCTTTTATTGTCAAGTTCGTCAAGCGGCTGTGTGCCTTTTGTTTTATGAACAATATTATGTGAAAATTGTTAAAAGAAAATATTATAATAGGGGAGGAGACAAGCCACAAAAAAAAAACCAGAAAAAAAAAACAAAATTAGTATTGTCGGTATAATTTGTATGTTAATATTGTATTAACAACAACAAAAACAACAACAAGAACAACAACTGCGACTACTACAACGATAACAATAGCAATGTTTGAATAGCAACAGTGCTCCACAGAGAGAAAGAGAGAGAGAGAGAGTTAAGTTCTTACTGTGTTCTGTTCGGGTTTGTTCTGTTTTGTAGCCTGACCAGCTTCAACACAAAGCATCTGCACTATGGTCACTCTATTTTTGAGCCAGTGCGAAAGAGCAAAGAGAGTAACACTATTTACGCGTGCCTATATATGTATGTTTGTGTGTGTGTTGTAGAGATGAATGAAGCGAGCGAACGCTGCGCTGTGCGACGTCGCGTCGCAGCCGCTGTTAACGTAAGAGCAAGTGTAAGTTTGTATGTGTGTGAGTAAAAATATTTTCGCATAGCAAGAAAATTTTCCAATTGGCAAAAACATCGGGCATATCGAGTGTAAGAGAGTGAGAGCGAGAGAGGGGGTAGAACGAGAGTGAGTGAGAATTGCGCTTACCGTTTTGCTTATTGACGTAGGCGTACCACCGTCTGCTGCTGCTGCTGCGCTGCTTTAGCTGCTGCTGCTGCGCTGCGTACACTTTAGTTAGTCTGTGACTGTGTTTGGGTATGTTGGTGTGTGTGTGTGTGTGTGTCACTCGTGTTATTATTTTTGCCCAGGGGCTGCCGCTGCTGCTGCTGCCTCTGCCGCTGCTTGCGTTGTGGTTTTTGTTGTTATGCAAATAAAATTATTTTCCTTTTTTTTAAAACACGCCGCACACACACACAAATGCACTAGAAATTATTTAATGCACACATGAAACGCACTGTAAATATATAGATAGATATATATATATGTGTGTTTTTGGTTTTTTATTTAACAATTATAATTAGTAATAACTGTTTTTATTTGTTTAACTGCGCTGCTGCTGCTGCTGCTCGTAAACACACACAACTGAGCGACTGAGGCAGCGGCGAGCACTTTAACGTGAACAATTTTCATTCATTGAGGAAAATTGAAATGAGCGAACAGCGAAACGAACGAACGAAAGAGAGAGAGAGAGACAAACACGAGCGCCGATGACGACAACGAAGCGACACGTGTGTATGTGTGTGTGGGTTAAAGCGCTCTTTCACAGCAGTGCTGCCAACTCAGCAGCAACAAACATTAAAAAAAACATGCAATTTGTTTTTTTGATAAATAAATAAATGATTTTTTTTCTGTTTGCTGCACACACACATACAATAACTGCGTTTGCTAGCTGAACACACACACACACACACATACACAACTCCTACACACGAGAGAGAGAGAGAGAGAGAGACGCTCTCTCATACAAACAGACGGCGCGTCGTCGTCGACGTTAGCCGCGGCGGCACGTGTGTGTCGACATGTGTGCGTGTGTATGTGTATGTGTTCTCACAGCTCTCTCGCGCATTTCGTTGGTTTTTTTCTCTCTCTTTCTTTCTTTCTTCTTTTCGTTTTTGCTGCCTCGTTTCGATTTTCTTATTGTTGTTTTTATTATTATATTATATTAATTAATTTATAAAATTTACCCACTGCACTTAAATACTTGTGGTTTTGTTGTTGTTGTTGCACACACACACAAATATAATTTATACGAAATATATACATGCACACACAACCGTAAATTAAATTTTTTTTTTTTTACATTTTTCACTTGTTTTTCATGTTGGTTTTTTTTTGTTTGTTAGTTGATCGACCGCTGATTTATATTAAACTTATTTACACTGCATATGTTTTGTATGTATGTAAATACATATGTATATCAGCTATATATATATATAAATTGAGTTGCCAAGTGTTTAGCACAAAATGAAATTTGTTGCTAAATTTTAACATACAAACGTATGTTCACACACCACGAATGTCTCTAGCAAACTGAATCGCAGTGGCAACTCTAAGCCATTGGCACGTTAACAAACAGCAGCGGTTACTGCAAAAATACCAAAAACGCGTAAAAATATACCAGTTAGGGTATTTTTATGCTGCAGCCCTGAAAGAGTGAATGCAATATTTATTAAACTAACAAAAGCTTGCATTTTTAATGTGTTGCGAGAAATTTTAACTGCAAAAACATTATAACATTAAGTTATAAAAAGAAAAATTCTCTGCACACAGTTTGCCTTGCACACAGGTGGCAGCACTGTTGTTATAGGTTTGGCGGTTCATTTGATTTGTACAATCAACATAAAGTTATCATAGGATCTGTTGTTTGTCACATTTAAGACAAATATGTAATAATGAAAGCTTAGTAAAGTTTAAGTTTTTTAACAATTTATTACTTAGCAAGAGCATTGATGAATTTTTTTTTAATAGCTCGTTTATGAAATTTACAATCAATTGCGCAAACGCACTTTTGAATATCAGCTTGCCCGCGAATAATATATGGTAACCCCAAATAATCAAAGCCTGTTCAAGTGTGCCCGTATTGCAAAAGTGAGATGCCAAAAAGCTTCTTATGAAATTTTATAAGTCTTTAAATTTAAACTCTAGCGTAATGTTTTGAATGTTTTTAATTTAATTTAAATTAAATTAATAGAAATACTTTAAATATGAGGAATAAACTTTTTGACCTTTTTAATAAACTTTTGAAAAACATTTGTTATTTACTCTGATTAGATTGATTGATTAGATATTATTGTTAATTATTTAAAAACTCATTTCAATTTTGAAGCAATTCAAATATTTACCAATTTTCAAATTATGAATTTTAATTATAATAAAATTCCTTAAGGTTTCCATGAAGTAACATCTGGTCTTCTAATCATAAAAATTGATTTCAAGCACAACTTTTAGCAAAAGTTTCGAAATATTAAATCTACACACACCTGTTGCCACTGTATGTGCTTCTAATATATTTTCCTTTGCTTACCTATAACATAAATTAAGCATACGACATGTATACCATGAGGAAATGTACACTTTTACAGCTTGTGCTTACAGATGTACATAACTCTTGTTAGCAGACGTTATGACTTGCTTGGCAGAGGTCATTAGGTTCTATGACCCCAAAAATTTATTGAGTTGCTAGAAGTGAATTGAAAGCAAAAACTTTTCAAATACGAAAAGTTAATTTATTTCTGTTAAATTGTGTAAAAGCGCAAGAAATTGAGTAAAATACTTTTCATTTTCATTAACACAAATCAAATAAATTAACATTAAATTCTATATAATTTATACGTTCCTCGTTAAATCGAAATCTGCACAAAAAGTGAATTAATTATTTTGCCAACTGTCTTCATATAATTTCATCATAATTTGCTGCACCTGTTCAACAGATTTGATGTATCTCATTTACTATGTGTGTGTATAATGATAGCGGCAACTGTAATGCTTCTGCATAATGCTCCACATAAAATGGTAATTTGTGTAATTTTTAACAATAAAACATTTAGACGGCAAAATGTCACCGGGCTTAAAAGTTTGTCCCTTTTAATGCTTTTGTCTCCCAACTCAAGAGCACAATTTTCACAATCTACACAGTTTTCGTATTTAGTTTCGCATAAAAAGCGAACATTAACTAGTAGGAAGTAGGGTAAAGTTGAGGGAGTCGACTGTAAGAGACTACGTACTGAAGCTAGAGCAACATGATGTAAAAAGAACATAAAGTTGATCATACCAATTAGCAATTTCAGTCGTTGATTTATATGAAAACCATGTGCTATAGGCCAACCGTCTGTGACAAATCCAATAGACTACTTTGTGCGTACGTACGTAGTCTAAAAACTAATATGCATTCAGGGCAGAACAGCAATTCAAAGAGGGTTTATGGCCTTTGGTAATGGACTGTTTTCGACTCGGGTTTCAAGTAGTTTTCTGTTTGTGGTGTCGGTTGGGTGTGTGTAAGAGGTTTGGGGGAAGGTAGAAATGCTTATTAGTTGAATGTGCTAATTTTATAGATTTAATGTGCGATTATGAAAAGGTTCAAACTTTACTCTCTCTAACAGAGAAATGCTGCTAAAGCAAAAGTTTTAACATTTTATAATAGTTATAGAAAGTGCTTTAGTTATTATTATAACTGTTAATAGGTATTAGGCACTTAGGGTCTTAAAAGTATATAGTACTTTAATATTAACACACTACGTATGAAATGTGCATTAAATTAATTCACTTTTCCATATAATTATTAATGTTGTTTTTGCTCTCAGCAAGTTAAATATATTTTTTGTTTGATAATTGAATGCGCATCTGTTAATAATTAAAACAAAAACATTTATAAATTAAAAGTATGTTGTTTTTTTTTTTTTACTTTTGCCACCATATTCAAGTACATAATTTATGTACATTTGTTTGCAAATACAACATTAAATTAATTAAAGCAATAACATTTTTAATGACGGCGATGACAACGCCTCTTAACATGAGCAAACAAAATCAGAGGCAGAACATTATGGCGGAGTTTGCTCGATTGTAGAATACCCTGAGCCACTTTCTGACATAGTATCCAACTAGAGATGTATTCAACTAGCTAACTATTTATTTCATATGAGAGGTTTGAGACCAATTGATAACAATATCGGTACTTGCTTGGGCACTATCGCGCTACTATCGGTAGTAATTTCATACATCGATAGTGCATGTATTACTATCGAATTGCAGAAAATAGCTAAAATTTGGCGAAGAAACGAGAGTTTCTCCATCACAACAACGCACAATTTGTAAATTTGCACTACTAACTGCTGTCCAATCCACCGTATTCTCCAGATTAGGCCGCGCGGCTTTTCTTTGTTTCCAAACATGAAAAATTTACTCGCCCTTTAGAAATTTGAGTCAACCGAAAATGTCATCGCCGCCTCAAGAACCTATATTGAAGATTTCGACAAATAGTAATTGTCAGATGTGTTAAAGAAATTGGAACATCGCTGGGGCAAATTTATCGAGCTAAAAGAAGAATCATAAATCGCCACTTTTCCCAAATTTTCGTATTTCTTTTGTAAACTTATAAGACTGCCATTGTATGTATCGCGAAAGTTGAAGAAACTCAATAAACACAAGAAATCATTTAATAAACACAGTTAATTTTCAGAAATTGATTATTTAGACTACTTTTGTTTACTTCTACTATTCATAAAGCATTTTAATAAACTGGTTATATGCTCGATGCAGGGTATACAGTATTAAAAAATTTAAGAAAACAAGCATTTATTTTTATAGAATTTGCAAACATTGAAATATATGTTGTGAATGTGTATGGTTATCCACTTGTATAGTTTAACATTTTTAAAATGTGTTTCATTTTAAATTAATTATGCCTGCCAGCAGCTGCATGTATGGTTATGTGTGTGTGTGAGTGTGTGCTGTGAGTGTGTAAGCCACAAATTGTTAAATTTTTAAAATATAATGAAATTTTTGCATAAAACTTTTGCTTTGTCAAAGTTGTAGCAGCAAAAAAAAAAACAAAAAGAAAATACGTTGGAATAAAAATGTTTGCCGTCTCTTTGGTGGCGTGGCAAGCAACAACAGCAACAACAGCAACAACAACTACAACGACAACAACAAAACAAAATGTCCGTCGGGCATTTTTGTGTTTTTATTTGTTGGCAAGTTAATTGAAATAGTTTTTCGACAAACAGCCAACAAGCAACAACAAGCAAAGCTTCCATTGTGCCACAAAATGTGGCAGCATTTGGCAAAAGGAAATGGGAAACAGATAGTTAATGCAGATGCAGGAAGTGCCAGCACGAACAACCTTGATGCATGGGGCATGCCACAACCGTTTTACCCCATGCCACATGCCACAACCAAGCAACAGGCAAGCACCCAAAGTATTTCATTGAACATATAAAACTTTATTTAATAACTGGCAAACTGGAGCCATAAAAAGCAGCCATTAAATATGCATAAACCACACAAAAGTTGTCAACAAATTTTAGCGAAAGAAATATTTGTAAAGCTTTTTAGATAAACTCACGCCTGAAAGATGCTGGAAATTAAGCTCTTAATGTTTTACGATTTTCATTAGCTAAAAGCATAAAGCGAAGTTTTTGCTTCAATTTCGTTTCTTTAAGAATTGTAATAATAATTGAGACTTTAACTACTATACTTACGCTTTTCCATTTAATTTAAAAATAAAACAAATTATTCTTTTAATTTATTTTCAATCTTTATCGTTCTTCGTTTATATTTCTATCCTTTATTTTGTATTTTTAACTAGCACAATTATCAAATTTGCCATTAATACAATTTTTGTATATTTTTTTAACGCTTTAGATTTTAAAATGAAGTTACTTAAATCACAAATAAATGCTGAATTCGGTGTGTGTGTTTTTCTGTAGGGCATATTGGGTTTGTAAATGGTATGTAATAGGTAGATAAAGGAGTGACAGACCCCATAAAATGTATATATATTCCTAAACAGGGCTTCATTTAAAGAAGAGTAACATTAAACGATTCTGATAATGGAGAATGTAAGGCAGATTACGCGGATATTAAACGGTCGGATGTGCTCCACATTTGGATATGGTTGGTTGATTTCCTGTTGTTACCTTTTCCAAAACTTGAAACTTGAAATATTTTTGCTAGAAATGCAGCCATTTTAAGCTATATTTTACCGCATAATTAATTCTTTATCTAAAACTCAAGTTTTTCCAGTGTTTGATTTTATTTCAAAACTTTCCAAATTTGTCTTGCCTACTCCTTGACATTTTTTTCAAAAATAAAATAATAGAAATTGTTTTTAATTTGTTCCCAAAAACTATTCCAATCGTTTAGAAACTTTTGTGTACGTTAGGAATATATATACTTTATGGGTTCGAACTGTAAAATTTCACCGATATGAATTAGTAGTTGTATTAGACGGTCAGGAGTGCTCGATACAGTCGCTTCTTTCTTAGTTTAACAAAATCAGTAGATAAACGAATAAGACAGTTCGTTATTGAAGCTCAACATTAAATTACTATATAATTTTGAATTATTTTACTGTCAATGTGCTATTCTATTTTTTATCCGCAAATGTACCTGTTAAAGAGCCAAATTTTATTTTAAACTATAGTTCTCCGATTTAATTGTCGATTTTGGTTTGAACTCGAATAAAATCTCCGAATTTTAGTACTGTTTTAAAATTCAAGTTCAGCACAGATTGGTATAAATAATTTATACTAAACACAAATAAAATATAACTGCGTTTTTACTCTTTTTATAGTTTTTTTTAAACTGCTATAATTGCATTTCAGTGTTGCTTAAGTTAGTTTGAGCCGTTCTTTTAAGTTTTTATGTTTTTTATTTGTAACTTTTGTTATAGTTTACTTATTTTACTATGTTTGATTTTGTCTCAAATTTAATTACGCTTGTAATGATTTTGGACTATTTTTTTATCTATTTTATATACACATTGTAATGCCAATAATTATTTGAATCTCTTCCCAAATTTTTAACTAACAATTTTAACTACAATTGCTGAATGGTAGAAAAAATGTGTGCTACACTTAAACGCCTAAGTTATTGGTTTATAAATTTGTATATTTCACAACAGATCTTATTGATAACTGAATGCAGCAATAATTGTGTGTTACTTAGTTTAATATATACAAAAGTTGCAAGTTTTAACTACACTTTTAATGATACGTTTAACGACATTTTAATACTGTTTTTTTGTGTTACGATTTCATTAGTTTTACTTTATATTAAGTTACTTAGCTTTGGTTTAAGCAGAGATTAGTTGCAGTCTAGTAGTTAACGAGTACTTTCCGTTTAGTTATGACTTAATCCGAGAAGTTCTTTTCGTCGGAGAAGCGCACATGATGCTGCTGCTTGAGTTTGCCGCCGACAGCGTTTCTCTGCTTCAATGTCGCCATTCGCACAATGCCCTTTCCGTTTCCGCTGCCGCTACCGCTCGCGCTAGCACTTCCGGTTGTCAATGTGGGCGAGATTGTCGCCATGGACGTGCTCGCGGATGTGGGCGTTGATGATTCCACCGCACACTGCTGTTCGTCACAGGAACAGTAGCCGCGTGCCACATCGCCACCCTTCGGTGGCAGGACATGTATTTCACGTCTATACTGAAGCTTCTTCAGTTGTTCGTGCTCGTGCTCGTGTTCGTGCTCAGTTCTATTCATCGATCCAACATTTGCATCTGCTCTTCTTCTGGTTTTCCCTTCATGTTTGGCATTTAGTTGGCTCTCCCGTTTGCTAGTCTCCTTTGGCGCATAGAATTCCTCGGGCGTTTCGGCACGCAAAGTTTCTATGGACCTGAAAGTGGTCAGAAAAAAAAGACATTTGAAATTCAAGTGGAGTAAGCTAGACTATGGAATACTCTGTTAGGTTGTGAACTATAATATAAAGTGTAGCCTGTTTTGAGCAGCTTTTTATAGCTTAAGTTTAATAATGTTTTAAATATAATTTTCTTTTAGTATTAAAAAAATGTAGTGTGTCTAGCTCTTACAAATACTGTTTTCAGCTCCTAAATTTATTAGTTAGCAAGAAAATATTTTGAGAAAAATTATATTTTTCCTATATTTAAATCTTTAATAACGCAGATTCTCACCATCATTTTTGGTGCGTCTAGCTCTTTAAGTTTTCAAGGTCTAAGACAGTTAATTGGACATAAGCACAATAAAACTGGTACTGATTGGTACTGACTCCCTGCTGCTTTTTCAGAGTCCTTGTTGCCTGATTCTGTTCTACACTTCACATTGAATAGGTTTTTAGGTTCAAAGTTCAAAGCGGCAAGCCAAATTCAAGTACCAGCTCTTTACGCTGCTCTACAAAAAAATTTGCTGTTGTTTCCACTTACAGCTGCTTCGCCAGTTAATTAGCTCTCAGTCAAATGAATATGTATATTAATTAATTTCAATTGCAGCAACTAAAAAAACTTTTGCCAATGACCCTTTGGTGCAACAGCAAAAAACCAAACAGACTGCAGCGTATTAATTAGCAGTTTGATTGCCTGAAAATCACGGTAATTTATATAAATAGTATGCAATAATTTGTACAAATAAACATATGTTTATTATTTATTATTTATCATTGAAAACAGTCATCATTAATAAAAGCGCATTAAATTGATAGAAGTTAATAAAAATACGCGGTAAAAGTTTTTATACTCCTCTGAGGGGTATACTGGGTTTGTCAGAAGTATGTAACAGGCAGAAGGAGGCGTGGCAGACCCCATAAAGTATATATATTCTTTATTAGCATCAACAGCCAAGCCGATATAGCCATGTCCGTCTGTACGCCTGTCTTTCTGTTTATTTGTTTAAGCAGCTAGAGTTCTTTAGTCTAAAAGTTAAATTAAATTCAACTTTTAAACACAAGTATAGAATAAAATAATACTTGCTCTAAATTATTTTAAATTCTCTCTGAGTTAAGCGATGTGTAAAGCATCTGAGAGAGGCAGTTGGTAAATTAGCGCAAAGTTCGCAAAATGAACTCAAAGCTGACCTCTTGTCTGTTTGAATACGTAGCCATGTACATCATTTCCACAGTTTAGTTGTTCATTCATTCAATTCAACCGCAGACAAAATGAGACAGTGTAAAATATAGAGACAGCTAGTGACAGAGAGAGCGAGAGAGAGAGAGAGAGAATGAGTGGGGTGTCCCACATCAGCTCTGCTCATTTGTGTCATTTTGAATGCCTGGCCCTGAAACTTTTCATAGTTGTATTTGTATCTTGTATCTAGTATCTGTCGCCAGATCTGCCTGCATGTGTATCTATCTGCTTGTCTGTGTCTGCCCAACTAGCCCATTTTCCGCTAACATTTTCCATAGCATACTTCATTGCGTTTTCCATTTGCTTTTGTGCATTTACTTTAAAATTCAACGCATCTAGTTTTTCGTCTCACACGTCACTCTTCGCTTCTTCTATCTCTTTTTCCCTCTCTTCTCCTCTCTTTCTACAACATTTCTCCAGCATTTTTGTTCGTTCGCATTTTTACAGAACAGTACACTCGAGTTTTGTGCTATGCAAATAGATAGCGAAAAGTGCAAACTTAAGTGCAGCTACAGAATGCGGGAAATGCCTTTTGTTTTGTGCTCCCGTGATGCATTTGCCTGTCTGCTAGCCCCTTAGAAACTTCACCAACTCCCCACCGAATACCCTGTAGCTCCTCGGTTTCTTGGCTTCCTCGGGGCTAGTGGTGGCATACAGTTGAGCGCGCAATTTGACGCAAATTGCCAGCGGGGGAGTATTTGCTGTTACACCGGGAAAGGAGGGACCTGCAGTGGGGGAAAGTAGGGATGGGAAATCCTAAATATGTCAGAGAACATCACTACAATTCTGCTTCTCGAAAAACAGCAAAAATCTGAGATATGCTCGTAATGCAAATTGTAGCTACAATGTGTGCAAACTTTTTGCCTAACTAACTCTAAACGGCATACAGATCTCCCTTTTATTTAAACATTCTCTTTGGCTTACTCTTTGGCTCTCTATTAGCCTCATTAACATATTACACATTTGTTTTGTCATTTTATAGTTGAAAATTAAGACGATTCAAATACAATGAGTTAAGTTTGAGGTAAAAATTGAGATAGAATTGGTATATTATGCACATAAAAAATGGCTAGATAAATGATGACATTGATATTAAATATTGGTTTTTTAATAACGAATGCATTGTAAGGAATATCTTTGGTATTTAATATTATTTCTAAACATGTAAGAAATTCTTACTTAGAGCAAATTTATTAAGAAAATTTAGAAATTAGTGCATAAATAATCAAATAAAATAAAATTGCAAATATTTACGTACGACTTTGTTCTGAAACTGACATTTCTATAAGCTGTAACTAATGTATAATATTTCAGTACTTAATTGCTGATTTATTTAAATACTTGAATGTCTTTAACTGTAAGTTATAATCAGTAATTTATTAAAATTTTATACGCATTTGATTATATTTATCTTGTCTTTGTTTCTCTTTAATCCTTTTCATTCACTTTGGCCGTAAGCAAAACTTTTGCACTAATTACACACAGCATATTTATGTAAATGGAAATGTATCTTTTTGTTTGCTTACATACTCAAATTTTCACTCACTCACACACACACACATTTTGTAGTTTTCTTTTAGTCATCTGCGCTGCTCTAGGAAAAGCAATATCAATTAATGGCGTCTTTTTCGCCAAACCACAACTGAAATTAATTTTACAATTCATATTGAAATGAATAAGAATTTCATTTGTTTTGAACGAGTGCTGGCAGTTTTAATATACAAATAATTATTTTTCTATCAAATAGTTTAGCTTAATCAATTCAAAACTAACAAAATGTCAAAAAACAACTAAAGAAAATTGAACTTTGGTTTTACATATGTACATATGTGTGCTTTTAAGCAGATTGTAAGCCGCCTTTCAAAGCATAAGTATTTCTGGCAACTTAAATTTGATTTAATCTTTCGACTTTAGGGATTTTAACTACTATTAATAACTTAATCTCAACACACTTGGTTGAACAAGCTATAAATGCCTTAAATTTAATAGCTATACATTAACATATCTTTGCTTAGCAACAGTAACTTAAGTACTTTTGTGTCAAAATTTTTAAAATTCTTACCATAATATGTATTGTGAAATCGTTTGTGAAAAGAAAGTGAAAAGTTAAACAAATACTTTGAAAAATTAATGTTTAAAGTGCTCTTATAACATATACACAACGACCCACTGCCCCAAAGCAAAGAGTCTTTCAATATTTATTCAGCATGTAAGCTTATAAGACTGGCCATATATGGTAAATGTAAATTTACATAACTGCTGCCACTTGCTGTTGCTATGGCATTCTTCTTTGGTTGGAAAATTATACAAGTAAAAAAAAACACAAATGTTAATCAGCTAAAAGTCGTGGAATGAAGGTGTTCAGCTCTGGCGTAAAAGGTATAAGAAAAACTGAGAAAAAATGCAAATTTAACTGTTTGCCAGCTGAATTAATCGCCTGCCCACATAAACACAAACAAAAGGACAAACACAGACACAAATGCACACACACACAGATACACAGATATCAGCCATTTTGCGCTGTACTTGTATGCTAAAGAAAAGTGGCTGCAAGTGGCCAGTGTGCTAAAGGATTGCTTCTGAAAAAGGACATTAAAATAGTATAAAAATGTACAGAACAGCAACATTTTTTCTAGCCCAATACAGACAATTATAATAAAATTTTGCATTAAAAATAATTGTCTAGTTGTGATTATTTCCACTGGTTATTTTGATTAAATAACATTTTGTGTATGTTTATTTTTACATATTTGGACGTTAAAGTAGTTTGATAAGAATTATATTAAATATATTTCAACAATATTTCATTAAAATTTGAAGCCTTAAATTTTAGTTTTGATTAAAATTGATGTTAAAAGACATTGTGTCAAACATGTGTTTAGCAACCAGGGTATCTAGCAGTTTATAACTGTATGCCGTTCGCTTTACGTAGTTTCTTTTTTTTATTTTTAAATAATGGTAATCGATTTTTGACACATGCTTGACATATTTTTTTCACCTGCTTTAAAAAATGTATATTCTTTTATAGAATAATGTAGCATGGTGTTAAAATGTTGGGTAATTAAACATAGTAAAAGCATGTCAACGAAATGACAAAAAAACGTAAAACAATTGACTGAATAATGTCATTTATATCATGTGTAAGTAGGCACGTGAAATAAATACTTACAAGCATTATAAAAACTGCCTGAAACATAATACTACAAACTAAACACACAACTCTACAATAATGGCTACATTTGCTGTTTATGTAGCAGCTGCGATGATGAGACTTGAACCGCCTACGGATTGGAAAGATATTGAAGAGCTTGCCTTGAAGCTAATGAAATCAAACACTAGACTTAATTATTGCAAAAAGCAATTACGTAAAGCCTTAGAAGTTGGACTACGTTTGGAGAGCATAAAGGAACTTAATGGCAAATATTATCTATATGAATTCGGCAAAATAGATGCAGCTGGTTGGGTTACATACGATTTTGGCGATAATCTGTTTGGTGAAGCTAGAAATGAAATATCAACTGATCTGCCTGCTTACATGGGTAATCTATTAAACTGGGAAAGGGACCAAACAAAAATTAAGCAGAGAATTTTAAAAGAACTATATGAAATGGATATGCAAGTGGATCAAACAGAAAGCACTCACAATACAGTTGAAAATATTGCAAATGCAGAAGTTGTAGAACCCAGCAATGCAAGTGGGATCAGTCTGGATTCATCAATAGGCAAACCAGAAGATGGAAACTTTGCTCAAAATATAGAAAATGTTACTGACTTGCAAGCAGTATTCAACGATTTTCAATTCAACCCAAATTTAAGTGATAGTAATGACTTCACTGATTTCATTCGTTACCGTTTCATTAGTGAATTTTCTAAGCAACAAAAATCTGCAGAGCAAGCACAAGACTGTGCAGAAATTAGAATTGAAAATCTATGCATTAATGAAAAGATTTTAAAATTTCCGTTAAAAAGAAAGGCGCCAACTGACTGGTTAAGGGAAGTTAAAAAGCAACGAGTTGAATAAAAATGGTGTATATATTTTATCTATTGTTTCTTAAATAACTTTATAATAAAAGCAAAATATGTAGAAATTTATATCTCTCTAAAGTCGGCCCCAAATCTGTTTCATTTAAGGTATTTTTTATTCAATATTGCATAATAAACATATAATTTAAAACATATTTTATTATTATACAACTCTGAATTGCATTTTATTAATGTTTGGTTTAAAGTGTTTTATTATAGCTAAAGTGCTTAAGGTGATCTTACCCGTTTGATGACTATAAATCCAACTCAAATGCCGATTCCTATCAGACACGCATCTCGTCCATTGCTGCCTGTGGCACTTGCTGCTGCTGCTGCTGTTGTGTTGCTGCTGCTGCTGTTGCTGTGGAACTCATGGCATGACTTTCGCCATGGGCGTGCATCATGTGCGAATGTGAGTGTGTATGCATGTGTCCCTTGGAGGAGCTGGGTGTGCTGCTGACGCCGCTGCTGCTGCTGCCGCCCGATGGCGTCTGATCCAGCAGCAGCCCAGTGCCAATTATGTTGGAATTGTTGTTGCTGCCGCTGATGCTTGTTGTTGCTGTTGACGAGGCAGCAGTGCGTAAAGGTGGGCGTGGACCACGTATATGATGGCCCTGAGCTCCCGTTAGCACAGCACCATTTGGCTGATGTTGTTGCTGCTGCTGCTGATATTGTTGTAGTTCTAAAATGTAGATAAATATCGAGGGTTTAGGCATTTAAGCTACTTGTACCACAATTTTGCTAATATTGATTGTACAATAGAACCGCAATGGCAACAACAGAGCCTGTAATATCAACAACATGCTGACAATAGTCAATTTGTAAACAAAAACGACAAGTAATAAACACTCAACGTCAGCGTCATCGAAACTGAAAACGACAGCGACAACGACAACAACAAGTTTATTGTGTCTGCTGCACTTTTTATGCCTTGCAACTGACATCTAGTTGTTATTGCTCCAATGCTCTGCTGACCCTGTTTTCAACTCTACTCTTTCTTCGTTCAATTTATCAGCATCATTTCCCGTTCGTTCCATAAATTCTCATAAATTTGCTCTAGATAAACAAACACATGTGAGCATTTTGTCTTTTAATTTGCTTTTCCTGCATTGCAGTAGAACGAATGCATTTTTATGTATTTTGATTCTGATTTCCATGTTAGGAAAATAGTTGTTATAGTAATTTAATTTTGTGGCCAAAACTTTTAAATATTTACAGTACATAATTTCAATGACTAGTTGAACAGTCTAATATAAAAGTTATATTATTAAATTCTTTGAAATATAACACGTTTTTCGTATCAGAAATTTTGCTAATTCGCTAATTGACATGCTTGACACACCCACAAAAATCTAGCTTTTAAAATAAATCCAAAAGTGCACTTAAGGCCATTTATTATGCCAAACCATTTGGCTTACATAATTTTATTAGCTGAATGCTGCTACTCTCCGGAGTATTCAAAGTCAATGCATAGGCAAAGGCACCCAAGGTGACCACAAATCTTGAAGTTATATCAAAGCTTTGGTTTTACTTTAAGTAGCAGCCAGACTCCACAGTGGCACACACACGTATTTGCACACACACTCACACACACGTGCTGGCAGAAATGCATAATGAAGCAGATGCTTTGAAAACTCGAACATGTGGCATTTTCCTTTGGGCCCAGCATCAGAATTGCTCTCAATTCAGAATATAAAATTAGTGACGGTACGTATACGTAATTTGAAATAAATTCTGCCAGCACTGTGTAGGTGTAGGTGTGTGTGAGTGTATGTATATGTGAGCTATATGTCTGCGGTTCGCAATGTAATAAATTTTAATTTTTCATGCGTTTTTGTTCGACTTTTTATTGTTGTAGCATTTCTAATTTATATGCACATCACTTATTCGCAATGTATAACTGCATCCGCAAGGGGGCGTATTCGTGCGTTTTGCGTTAATGAGCTATATACAATTGTACATTGATTTAGCTACCGTTGCAGCTGAAAATAGTTAAACAAATCCACAAATTGATATTTTTAAACAAATTTATATAATTTAATTGGTTTTATTGAATAGTCAAATTAATAACATACCAAGTGCCATTTAAATTAGCAAATCAATAACCAAATCAATTCGATTCTATTGAATACACATTATTCGTCGATTTACATAACATTTTTCTACATAAATCATCAGCATCCATTGAACAGCTGCACATGGTGAGAAGTTTGTGCAAATTAGCACAAAAATGAATGCAGTAAATCAGTTGAAACAGTGTAAAACTAGAAGAGAAATGTAACTGAAGCGATAGAATTAAAGTAAGACTATTTTCCAAAGCTCAATGAGTAGAAATCAAATGGATGTTTAAGAAATTTATGTGAATCTACTGAGAATTGAGTGCTGTATAGAAGAAAGTATACGTAGTGTGAGTTATGGGAACAAAGCTCGAGCAGCACAATAAAATTGGTTTAGTGGATTGCAAAATGAAATTAATGTCAGAGAGCTATGTAGGTAAAACACAGAGAAGTTTAACAATGAACAGCATAAGAAAAATTGCTAAGGAACTTTAAGAGTGCATAATAATATCCAAGATTCTGTATCAAATTACCAATAACGTGTCGAAATATCTAAAGGATAAAGAACAATAAAAGGGAAGAGAAGACCTTGAGGTGAAAAGAAGGTATTACAAGTGAATGTTTTTGACAGCGAAATCGAATTCAACACTTGTACTTGAGCTGTATTTGATCGAGCTGAGCTGTATGAGCAATAAACAACCTTAATGCCTTTGAACAGATTTATGAATGAACGGGAAAAGATATTGTATTGAAGGTATATTAGTTGGATTAACTGGAATCAATTGGGCATCAGTTGAGTTAAAATTACTAAAGCCTCTTTTTAATCAAACTTTATTAACTTCATCGGATTGTAGTTAACTTAAAAATATTATCATTTAATCATTAAATGAAAATTTATAGTTTGGTAACTGCAAAAGAAATAAAATAAAAATGCAAAAAGACATATACGACAATATTTTTTTGAAATTTATTTTAAATATATTTATTTTAATTTTATTTAAATAAAATTTAAAGTCGTGCACATAGTTCAAGTGTTGGTCAACGAGAGTAGAAAACTTTTTGAATGGAAATTAAGTTCAAACATTCAAAATCCACACTTTACGAGTGTATGGTGAGTGTGTCCTTTAAGCAGATACTTTATTACGCCACATTGTGTGGCTTACAGAAGGCCATAATGTACATGATGCTTGTGCCAATGCGATTAGCAACAGAACTGACCGCATTGTTGGTTTTCCTCGAGTCGAGGCAATAAAACAATATTGTCTTCTCTAACTAGCTGCGCAAGTCAGAAACTGGGATTAGGCAGCACAAGGGGAATGTGCGTATAGAAGAAGAATCAATGATTCTCCAGCTATATAAGAAGCCCAACTACATAAAAAATTGTCTCTTGTGCGTGTAATCAAATCAAAGCGAGCAAGAGAGGAAATAAATAATAAATCATGGCCACAATTGCAATAGATCGACTATAGAGTTCAGGCTATAGAAAAGCGAAAAACGCGATGTGTAGGCTCGCTTTTTCTACTGTTAATAACTGATTGCTATATGAATGAGGTAGAGCCGCAGGCGTCTTTTGCAACACAATTCATAATCTATTTTTTAGGACATTTCCTGCAGCGCATACACACGGCGTATGCGTGATGTACGCTTAAAGGGCGGGCGTGTGTTGAAATTTCAATCAACAAAAATTGATATGAAGCTGTTTATGTCTTGGTGCTGGTCCTCTTTTGCCAGTACTAACGGTAATGTTATGTTATGCTAGCCTGCTGTTGACAATGTGGATGACAATCACGTCACGTCCTCCTTTATCTCGCTCCCTCTCTCGTATGGCTTTCTCCCCATCTCTTTCGTTCGCCTCGCATTGTGTACTTGCGTGCACTTGTTCGCTTTGGGCTTAGCAGGCAAGTCGCGTCTGCCTTTTGTTTCCTGCTTTTTATTATATTCAGCGAACCGTACTTATACCAGACACAAAATCACACACGCACATATAACATAACACACACACACACATACATAGACTACACACAAGTCAGCAAAAATCGTTTACGCTTCATTGTTTTACTCATTTTTTTGTTCATTTTTTTGCGGCAACTTTTTGTTTGACGGCATCTTTTGAATTTACTGTGTGAATTCTCTGTATGTGTGTATATCGTTTGTAAAATTTCCTATTTTCTTTTTGCTATAAAATGGGAAATCGCATGGAGCGCATAATAGAGACATTGGGTATTGGCTCTTAAAAAATTTCAATTCGAGAAGGCTAACACTTTGTTAATCGAATGTTTTTAGAGTCTTTAAAAAGTTACTGTATGAAAATTGCTGTCATACACTAAAAGTTAAGGAATAATACAACATGTAACATATTTATAATTTAAAATAAAATTTTCGCCTGCCCGTCCGTTCATCTGCCCGTCTGTGCGTCCGTCTGTCTGCATAAGCGTCCGCACTTCCGTGTGTAATGAAAGCCACAGATTTCTAGTTCCTACAAAATTATTATCAGTAAGCATATACTAAAGATACTAATAAAAAAAAAAATAAAATAAATGATCAAAACTTAATGAAGTATTAAAGTGCCGTTAACTAACGCCATCACTTTATGTAATCCGAGTTATGTATCACTTCAGTGCACAGTGACAAAGAAATGAAAATAAAAATAATAGATGACAGCTAAAAATCTCAGCAAAATATACATTAATTACATAAGGATTTCGCAGAGAATCTCACTCACAAAAACCTCAGTTGATTTTAATATTTATAGTCCGAGTGAAGAAGATGAGAAGCATGCTGCTTAAATAAATAACTCAACACGCAAGTTGACAACTTGCTAGGCATCAGGAAAAGTTGAGGTAAGACGATATCTGTCCGTAGAATGCGCCAACGCATAATTATATGAAAATTCGCAATAATTATAAATAATGCATAGAGTGACGGCAACGCAAGGAAAAGCACACTCACCACTTCCTGCAACGGCAGCACCTGAAGATGGCAACGTTATTAATGGCGTCGAGTGGCAAGCTTTATCCACTAGTCAGTCAGTCCGCGATGGGGCAAGCATCTTACCACCACAACGCCAACTAACTTAACACCCACTTAACGCCTTTAAAATTTCCGTTTCCTTTTGAGAATTTAAATCGGCACTGACGGCAGCTGTTGAAAAGCCGGTGTGAAAAGTGCTCTAAATATATTTGAGCTCATTGCAAAAAGTACTTCATAGTTTGCAGCTGTGGAAAATGATTGTTTTGACTGCACAATTTTTAGCAATTTCTAGCGTTATTGCACAGCAATTGGAGCTTGAAGTAGCAAGTGCATGGCAAATATCTTCTGGCATTTTCACTACTTGAAATACACACAAACATTTTGTGCACTTTTCACATCAATGAGCATTGGCATTTCACTAAAAGCACTCGACTGCCTCAGCAGGTGTGACATGAACATTATCAAGCTTTAAGATTTGTCAGCAAACTTTAAAGGGAAATTCCAGTAACTTTTGAGGGATTGAAATTTCAAGTAAACCTAGACAATTAGTTAGGCATTAAATGCACAACAATGTCTTTTGAACTAATCAATCGAGCAGAAAGAATTTAATTAAAATGCGTTTGGATTGGAAATTTGCTTTTGCAGCTAATATGTTGTAAGAGTTGTCATCTAAAGTTAACAAAAGTTATAGCAAATGTAAAGAGTACGAATTATGTTTTCTACTTCTGGTGTTATTTTTATTTATTTGATTTGAGTATTGGATACAAAAGTTGGTGTGTTGCATTGAATCTGTTTGTGATTAGTTCAATTTAGTATTCAATTTGAATTTTTCTTTATTTGAGCTTAAAGAGAGCGAATAGTTGAATTTCATTTTCGGTTCTGTCAGATCCAATCATTTAGTTAGAATGAGCAATATGTATGTATTTTTTTCGTTTGTTCGGTATGATTTGGCAGAAAATGTATATAAAGCGCCGATTTCTGCCTCAACTCATTTTGCTGTGTCATTTTTTTGGAATATTTTATTTTATGTTTGGAAACTTTTAATAAGCAGTTGGATTGTGAGCTGTATGTGAGAGTTAAATGGGTTTGTATATACAATATATAATATATTGTATAAGCTGTGCAAGTCATACAGTTATTTAAGTGAAATCCTTCGCAGTTAAACTAAACACTTTTCTTATGCACATTACATGCATAAAGTTTAAAAATAATCAAGTAATTTTCAGAAATTTTATTTTAAAGATATGTGTGACATCTTGTAATTTTTACTGCATAATTTCTCTAAATAATTTTACAGAATTTATTCAAAATTTTGTTTCTAATCACTTAAAAGTGACATAGTTCCCAAATAATTATAATCGTATCCTATTAACATTATTGAATGTGTGATTTGCTGCACCTATGACTCAGAACATCATGTATCTACCATCATTTGAAATGAAAACTCTCGTGTTTTTGTGTGGTAAGGTTTATTTATCTAAAATGAAAACGCAGGATGTGCAAGTTGAGTGCTTTTCACTTCAAAATATAGAAAAGCATCTCGTAATGAAATGAAATCTACTCATATTTTAGCTTGATTGCTATCTGTACGCAATCAGACTTGCTGCAGCAGTATGTTGTGGCAAGAATGTGTTGTTGCTTGAGTGTACGTTGGTTTGTTTGCGTTTCTTTTTCCAATGGAACATATAAAAAATAAGATTAATGTTGCACATAGCAATCCTATTCGATCAACCTGAGTTCCAGTTGTGACAAGACTTAAAACTAAGTATTTATGTTCAACTCACCTACGGTGGGATTGTGTCGTGCCAACAAATTGAGGTTACGTGGCAGAGTCATGCAGTCAGTGTTGCCACCTGATGTGTTGGCCAGCAGCACATTGCCACGGTTATCTACGAGAGCGGTGCCTACACCGGCCAGATTCAAAGCTGCAGTGTTCCGCGCATAATTCAATGTAGCAACGTGTTGCAGTTGACTTGGCTTGGGCAGGGTCATTAGCCCAGGGTTGTAGCTAACGCTGTTGCCCGAGACAACAACAGAGGCGCCGCCAATATCGCCACCGCTGCCACGTCCAAAGGTCTGTGTGCCACCCGCAATGCCCATACTCTTCATTTGCATGTGTTCACGCTGTTGCTGTTGCTGCTGCTGCTGTTGTGGCTGTTTGCTGTTGCTGCTGCCATAGTTGACATCTACCACTTTGGCAATATCCTGTACTATCGGCAGTTGCTGTTGCATGCCCGTATTGGTGCATATATGCGTTGGCGCTGGCTTTGACGCCTCACTAACTGCAACGGCCGCCGCTTGCAGCAACATTGCCGCCTGATTTGCCGACTCCTGACCATGACTTTCCACATCGACAATCACATTGGAGGTCTGTGTGTGTCCCATGTGATAGTGTGCATGCTTTATGGGCTCCGGCGGATACGGCACCGGCTGATGCATGCCACGCTGTTGAAACTGCTTCTGCAGTGTCTTCACCTCCAGCCGTGTTTTGTCGCGCTGATAGTAGACACCCGCAAATATCAGTACATTCAATATGAGCAGACTGCAACCGATGGCAATTGTTACACTCAGCGCTGTGGAGTAGGCCGCATATCCGGCTGCCTCAAAACCGGATGCCTGTGTATCCGTTGAGGCGTTCGCAAATGTTGGTGGAGTGAAAACGCCACCGCTGGCACCACCGCTACCGCTACCCGTATAATTGCTGCCAATTGGTAAGCATGTCGTATACATGTTATTCGGATCCACGGTAGTAACTGTCGAGTGGGGGAAAGAATAGAAGAGAGAACAGAGTTTGTTAGAAAGTGAGATTCAATCACAGAAATGAATATTTTCTTTAATAAACTGTATGTTTCTTAACGCATTTTAGCTGTTATCTTGGTTAAGCAGATAAAAATGCTAACACCCTGAATTGGACAAAATTTAACGAAATTTAATTTAATTTAAATTATTCGACTGCTGATAACGCTAACGAATTTCTTTAAATTGTGACGATTTATTATTTTTGATTAAGCCATTCAGGTAAGATACCAAAATAGAATTGGAAGCACCTTGAAGTAGAGATGCTTTTGAAGTTGAATTCCTGGAACAGACATTTGTCTTTGTGTGTGCTCAAGTGTCTTGTGTATAGTAGTTGCTCTTATGGCGTTATTTTTGTGTTGCCGTGGCTCTTACTGTCAGCTGACTGTGTCTCAGATCCTACATTTGCTGTACCTTTTGCTTAGTGCCAGGACCACAGTGAGTATACGTGTGAGTGTCAATGTCGGCGGTGTGAAAAGTTTTACTTTTCAATTTTCTGCATATCAAACAATTCGAAAAAAGTTTCGCACAAGATTAAAAACTTTTGCACGTATTTTGCATAAATATTGAGACAATCAACCCGAGCATTATGCTTATTCCACGAGTACACGGCATATTTTGACATTGCTGTGCTATACCTCAATATGTCATTGAAATTTGCTCAGCAGCCAAGTGACATTTAAGAGTTTTCCAATTTGCATTTTAAATTGACATTCGACTTGAATGATAAAATTTCAGCTATTCAGAATTTTATATTACATTATATGAAACTTGTTTTTTATGGTGTTACTTTAAGTACGAGTGGCCACTGTTTGTGATACTTATAACCCCAAATGGACGAGTCTCTCACTGTGCATGGCAATTTGAAAAACACTCTATTTGTCACTTGACGGACTTAAGTTGAAAACACTTTCGACCCCTCACAGGAGCTGGAACCGAACATTGCTAAATGGCATAAGCAGCTAAGTAGCAAGCCCTAACATAAAACGGGTGAGTAAGAGGAACGAGAAGTGAAAGGAACAGTAAGAGAATTAGTGAAAGACAGAAAGAGAGCTCAGCGTAGACTTTAAACACTCTACAATAGACATTTTTACAAGTTTGCTACATTTTGCAGTTATTTTCAAGAAGTATGGTAGAAAAACTATTTTAATTTTAGTTAATTTATATTTAAATTTCTGTCCTCAACCAGAGCCTTTGCTAAAATGGGGCTACATTGGTCTGCTCTGGAGGGCTAGTGGTTAATGTGCCTTTAATTAGTGAAACGGCAAGAACCAACAATAAAATCTACTTTGCTCCTTCAACCCTTCTGCACCTATTACTACTTGGTACTTAACAAAGTGTTTGCTGTGTTGGATATTCTCAATTAAGTGACCCGGCATAAATTATAAGAGAAAGTATTACACGGAGTTAACTAGGCAGTCAGGCGATATTTCAATTTGCTCTGATTGTAACTTAAAGTTAACTGTGGCAGAATCTCAACCATTATGCAAATTTATTTCGACTTAATCGTACCGATTTACATCTTAAATCAGTGGTAGTTTATTGAAGAAACAAGCTCAGTTTAAATGTACAAATATTTACAACACACAATTTCTATAGCTTTATAGACTGTGTATGTAAATAGCTTTAAATTTAATTTTTAAATAAAATAAATGTAATTTTTTCATTTTTAGTAGGGTTACAAATGGTTTTTTTTTTCGATTTCTGCGGTTCCTTTGTTTAGTTTTGTGTTGACTTTTCCTTTGTGTACATTTTGTCTCTTTGCTTGCATTTGTGTCATCTCACAAAGTTTTTGCTCAATATTTATGTTACCTTGGCGCACTCAAGTTCTGTCTCTTGGCCAAAGTCATGACCCAACGTTGAGGTGTCAACAAGAACTATAGGTTTTTGCAATTGTGCCAAAGAATGTCGAGTCCATATGGCATCGCATGATAGTTGTTCCTCCTACTTTCTACTTTTCTCTTTCTGTTCTGACTCTACTTTACTACTTTAACTTCTAGGTTAAGAATGCTTTTAGAGTTTTACTTAGCATCTTCTTTGACTGTGCTGCTTGCAATGCTTTCTCTCTATCTATCTCTAAAATTAATTAAAAGGAACATTTTGTGTATGCTTACGTTTGAAATTCTCGTTTCAAACCTCATCCAACTTTGTTTGCTGAGTTGTGAGCTTACGGATAGTGTCAACGTTTGTCTCTTGCCAAAGTTGGCTTATATACTTATTTTGACACTAGTACTTATACCGTCACATAAGTCGCAAGCCATAAAGTTTGTGTATCACTTTGTGAACAGCTTAAAGTGTAACTTGCAACTTAGCTTCGTGAGCCAAGAAGCATGAATTTTAAAGATATGTTTTTATTTAAAGTATAACAAGTGCACTTCACATCACAAATCTATTACTTTAGGTTCACTTTAATTTAAAATCAATAGTATGTGCTGAAGGTTTACTTAAACCACTTGGATGCTGGCTAAGCAATGTTTGCAGTAACTTTTAATTTATCCAAGTTAAGTAAATCTCCTCATAAAGTAAGTCATTTGCTTCTACACACCCTCAAAGTGCTGAGTTTCAGTTATTGACTATCTTACTTTCAACTTTGATATATATCCAAGTGAAAATGGTTCAGAAGTCTGGCATGTAAAGACGATGGAGTTGTTTGACGAGTAGTTACCACAACCCAGTCTCTGCCACTGCCACCAAAAGCATTTGTTGTTTGAGCTGCAGTCAACTTTGCTCATACTGCACTTGGGGACATCTGAGTTTATTTAATAAAAAAAAATGCAAAAACCATTTTAACTAGCGTCAAAGTTTGCTGTTAATTTAGGGTAAGTGTTGAAAAAGTTCTACAACTTTTTATATAAACTGTCCTAATGAGTTTTTCATCTTTGGCGGCAAGTGTGTAAATGTTATGCATAGTTTGCATTAAAAAATGATAAAATTTTACTCAAGAATTCTTGGGAAGCAGCAAAGCTTAAGAAATTTTTACATACGAGAATTAAAGAAGACGTTCCAATCTAATATATATTATGGCGTCTTTTTCAAAACTCAGCACAACATATGTATATTCAAAGGATAAAATGGCCACAGCTGGGGGTCAAGTTGGGTCAGTCAGTTGGTTGCACAAATGAAAACGTCATGGTTCTGGCACAAACTGTCAACATTGCAATTTGTTATTTAACTTGTGTGGCCAGGAAATGTAGTAAACAGACATTGCCAGATCTAGGTTCGAGTGTGTTTACATTGAGCTCTCTCCCAATGTGGCTAGCTCACATGCACAAGCTTTCAGCCTGTTTTCCCCTTCACTGATTGTCACCATTATAAATGGCAACATTTATTTGATCTGCAAGCACCCAAGGCGTATGCGTAATATTTGATTTGTTTCGTATCACAACTGCGCACAAATTAAACGGATGCTACTAGGATTACAATATATAGTTTTATATAATAATATATTTTATATGTAAAACATAATTAAACTGCTTGTCAATTTATAAATGTTTCGATTTCTGCCAAAATTTATCATTTAATACTTTTAAGGTACTAAGCAAAATTGCTAACTTACAAGAATTTCTATAAAAGCTACCATACCAAATCTAAATATCACTCATCCTCATTTGGTTCGGATATTCAATTAAATACACATTGCAAGCCCTTAGGACAACTGAGCAAAAGGCAAGCTTAGCTTGTCGTTAGTAAAACAAATATCAAAGATACATATTTATAATAGCTCCAGAATTGTTTCACTAAGAGGCATATCATATTCGATGCCATCTATATTTACAGTGTCTCAAGAGCAATGTAAATGGAGGTCAGCACTAATGGAAACTTCTAAATATAGAGACAGTATGTGTAATCTATTTATACTGATAATCGAGTCTACTAGTAGGAAATTATCATATTTACAAAAATTAATAAATACTTTATATGCATTGAAATCATTTTGTAATATTTACCATCTACTTTGTCATTTAAATAGTTTGATGCATTCAGTACGCGTCCCTTTTTCACCATCATTTGCTCATCGATGAAGAGAAGACGCGATGCCAGCGTTGTTTTCATTAAGTCACCAGAAACAGAGATACCAAATGGATCTGGTCTAACGGCTCCCACATACAATTCCATATCGTCATGATTTTGAAACAAATTATGTCGTACTATGACATCCTCCATTCCAGCGCGATGTAGCTCGGGTATTAGACGCAGCCAAATAGAGAGTTGATGGGCCCGAAAATGATTCTTAACGCGCGGTTTCATGCCTTTTTGGAGACGGTGAAAAAACAGAGTTGTTAGTGAAGCTTTATTAATACTACATACTTGCATGCAATTTGTGTCATTGAGTCTCTATAATTTTCTCAATATCAGACATGCATAGAATCATGATGTGTTCATGGTTTCGACTTTGTGTGAGTCAGTAGGCATTTAACGCATGAACAGACGAGTACAGAGCATTCACAAAAATTTCATCAATCCGATCTAAATTGTACGGACTTAGAATCCAGTTTTAAAGCAAATCAGAATTCGCAATGATTCCTTTGTGCAGCCGTTTTGCACATTGTATGTATGCGAATGACAGAATTATTGAGATTCAAAGCTAAACTCGTTCAATCAAAACCGAGAAACCAAAAGCACAAGGGCGAGTGCTCTTTCAATTAAAATCAATGAAAAGGCAGAAATCATACATAATATACCATTTGCATACTTGATAAGCATCGCACTTGAGTTCGCATATATGAGTAACCCAGTTCAAAATACAATTCACAATTTTATTGCTCTCAGAAAAATTATTATATAGCCAAAATGGGCACAAATGTTGCTAATACAATAATTTAATTTTTTAATTTTATTTAATTTATTAGATTTTATTTGAGTTGAATGTACATAAGTATAGGGCGGATATAAGGCATTTCTAAAAAATGTTATTTAAAAATTTTCGATAAGACCACATGTTGGATTTCCCAGTACTCTTGAATGTTTTAATGACTTTTAGAGATATTTGTATAGTTTTATATACTTTTTATTGCCAAGTCACAAGTACTGTTTATCGAAAGTGCATAAAAATTTCTGTGCGAATATGATTTTCTCGCGAACTGTTTGTTTTTTATGGTTTTTTAAATGGGAATTTTATGTTATTTCGAGTATTTATTTCCAAATAAATCAGGCATAACATATGTGATTCATTTGATAAGATTTTATTTAAAAATAAAATATATACAAAAATGGGATATAGAAGAATGTGTCAACTAGTTTAATGACTTACCTATTGTTAAATATTTTTGATGCAATGGATCATAATTTTCCCAAGTCATGCTGCGAAAACGATTGCGTTCTCTTGAAACGGGCAACACTGAGTCCTGTCGACGATGTTCATTCGTATTGCTGAGCGAAGATGAATATGAAATGATGAAATAAATTACACATTCAGTGTATATAGAGTTGTTTAAAATAATTGTGGTATTGCTCACCCAGTGCGTGCGAAATTCGACCAGAATATCATGACGGCTTCCGACAATGCCTTCTCCGACTTGGTATAGTTTTGCGGAAAGTGACTGAAGCCATCTACAAGTGGAGCTCCAAATATGTATGGCAATTCCTCACCGTGAACTGTCCCCATCCGCTGTGGATAACTGCCGTCTTTGGTCTGATAATCAAATACATAGAAGTAACAACGACCGGATGGCTGTATTGAAGCTGTCGAGGCAGCCTTATCTGCACCACCGGAAGACGATGAGCTCAACGAGGGCGGTGATTTGGCTGCCAGCATATCACCCGCTCTCACTAAAGGAGCTACAAATTGGGCATCCGATAGTGCAGCCACTGCCATGTCACGAGTGTTAATCGGATGCTCTGCTGTGCGCTCCCAGTTCGTATACTCATTAACGATCTGCATGTAAAGAGATGAGAAAAATAATGTTGATCTGTGTTAAAGACTACTTTATATATAAGAAAAATGACTAAATCTGCCCGTAGAAATACAGTTCATAGCTTACGACTGAAAATGTATATATTGCATTGCATGGTAATGCATTGTAAAACTCTTGACAATATTGCAAGCATCCTCTTTTTCGGTTTGAGTATGGGTACGAATATAATGAAGTAAAATAAATACGAATGAATATATGCGCTATAATCATGATATATGCGTTGGCAATTTATTGATGTTCCATGTGTGTGTGTGGGTAGTGTGTGCACTAAAAGCACACATATGTATATGCACACAAGCTGGCAAGGGTATGCTTGGTTTTAATATGGCAAATGGTGGCAACGCCGACTGAAGATAACGATGTGTCTTAGGTTGGAAATGCGAAGGACGATGACGATGACTATGACGATGTGAATGATGCTGACTGCCGACTGTTGACTCTTGTCGTTGGATGCTGCTGTTGCTATGATTTGGGTTAAGTGTAGCCTGTGTGCTTTTAAGTAGGTATGTGTGTGACATATAAACATAAACATATACACACAAAAATGGCTGGTCTAGTCTTGTATCAGTGTCCTTGCCAATGTAAAAACTAAAAGAGTATATGCATACAAGACCACATTCACACATCAGCCAAATAAGGCGTGTTAATGTCCTGCCTCTAATGGCATGTTAACTGCCTTTTTTAATTCATCTTGCTAGCGCACTACAAAATATAAAATAAAAATAAATGCTAGACGGTAAAATACGTAGAACGAACAAAGCATGGAAAGAATGTAACAAAAACTGCAGAATATGAAACGTTTAATAAATCCTTCGCTTACGACAAATTAGTTTCTGTTGCACATATTTCTCTTAAGCACTGTGCTCTCTGTGGTATTTGTAATTCTAGTACAGCACTCTGCAAATATTTTAATTGACTTTTTTAGTCTCTTTATACCCTCTGAGGGGTATATTGGGTTTGTCAGAAGTATGTAACAGGCAGAAGGAGGCGTTTCCGACCCCATAAAGTATATATATTCTTGATCAGCATCAACAGCCGAGTCGATATAGCCATGTCCGTCTGTCCGTCTGTCTGTCTGTGCGTCTGTCCGTATGAACAAACAGATCTCAGAGATGGTAAGAGCTACAAGTTCAAACTTGGTCAGTATCGATCACATATTTAGTCAGTCAATACAAGTTTGTTTCCTTTTTTTGATGCCACGCCCCATTCGCCCACAATAAGCAAAAAACCAGACATACCTCGGGAAAAATAGAGGTTTTTGGCAAATATCTCAGTTAATATAACACCTAGGGACTCCAATTTCGGCATACAGGTTACTAAATGCAGTATAAAGATAATGCCATCAAAAATTTGTGGATGCCACGCCTCCTTCGCCCACAAAATGCACAACTTTCTTGTAACTTTGCAAGCGGCGGGCTCACTTACTTCTTAACGTATAGTGTTGTAACTTAGTATATATCTGACAAATAATATCAAACGATTGTGAAAATTTCATCAAAATCGGACCATAATTTAAAAAGTTTTTCATACAACGCAAATCGTTCCTTTCAAGCAAGTCATAGCCACGTGCATTGCACTGAGCTGTGCACACAAGCAACGAAAACGAAAAACGTGCGAGCGAGATAGACATACAAATATGTGTGCATGTTAAGTTCTTGCAGCAGCTACTCCAATTTGAACTCATATAATTAGAAACGAAGCTCAGAGGGTATTACGCGGTCGGCATGCGCGACTGACATTTTCTTTCTTGTTATGTTTGCTGCTGCCACTTTTCATTTTAAATGGTTTTCTTTGACTTATAGTTGCATTCAACTAAATGCTTTTGCGTATAAATGTGTAGAATGTTGAAGTGGAAGTGTCATTAGCAAGCACAGTTGAGGCAAATATATATTAGAGTTTGCGTAAAACTTTTGAACTTTAAAAGCTTGCACATTATTTATGAATATATAAATGTAATATTACATTTAAGCAGATACTTTAATGGTACTCATAGCATGCATTCAATTGGAGAACTCTAATATAATATATTATAGTCTGATTATTTAAGAATAAGGTTCTAACATATACTCACCGTATAAAAGATTTCGTTGAGGTGATAACTGTAAACATTTCGCACATAAGTACGTATAATTTTATCACGTCTCTCACCCTCGAAGCCATTCTGTATATCATGAGCACCGAAGCTCCAAATTGATTCGCCTGTAACGACGCCAAAGAGTACGTCATAAGGTCCAACAATGGTTGGCTTGCTGGTGGCACCTCCAAAGTATCCAGAATACCCAAAGCCTCCGCTGAACACTGAACCAGGGCTAGGTATACCACTTGATTGGGATGCAGCATCCTCTGATGAACGCTTCGAGTTGCGCGTCATTAAATCATTAATATCGAGATTGGAATTTCCGGACCGAATGACAACGCCATCAACCTAAATTGAAAAGGAGAACGCAGATAATGAAAAAGTCAAAATGAAAATGCCAGAGCATAGAGGTAAAAAAAGAAAAAGCTCACAAAAAAATAAGCAGCATGATGAACAACACACTTAAAGTAAAGCACAAAGCAAGTGAATTCACAAAAGTAAACTACAAACATTGCTGGACTAAAGTTTGAATCAGAATAAATGATAATATTTCAGTCTGAATTTTTGCTATCTACCATAATTTTAAACACTTTGTTTATTTTTATCACTTTAATATGCTGAGAATATCGCATTTGTTTAAACTGTAAACTATAAGTATTTAAAATAGTTTTTATTTTAATTCCTTTATCCTACAAAATATTCAGTTTGATGCTCAGTTTTTGAATAAATGAAAAACAATTTGTTTGACAAATTTTACCGAAGGTCCAAAGGAAGTGAGAAAGTGAGGTGCTTGAATATCCACGCCATATAGATCTTCTAATGGTACATCCCTTAGACACTCGACAATGTCGCCATAATGTCTGCTCAAGTCATCGGGTATCGTGCAATTCACTTCTTTGGCCAGTTTGACGGCATATAGAGCTGGATCTTCGACCAGCGACCAAGACGAATACGCCGATCCAGACATTAATATCGCCCGATGAAAGAGACCACGCATCATTACGGGTGATGTCATCAGAAAATTGATGCAGGCAGCTCCAGTGCCGTGTCCGGCCAGGGTAACAACATTTGGATCACCGCCAAATTTTTGTATGTTTTGTTGTATCCATTCAAGAGCTGCCATCTGATCCATAAGGCCATAATTGGCGGCACTTGCATGTGTATGCGGGCTGGGATTTGCGTTGAGAAATCCTTTTAAATAAATGAATATTTATTGAGATGATTATACAATTGTAACAATATCTTACCCAATATGCCCAAGCGATAATTGAGCGTAACGACAACCACTTCCCCATAACTGGCCAATACAGATCCGTCGTAAGGATTTCCGCTGCTCCACTCAAAGGACTCCCCGTGTATGAAAACAATGACCGGCAGCTTCTTTTCTTTAGCAGCTGTTCAATTCATAATATAGTTCCAATTATTAAAATACAACTTGCTTTAAATATAATAAAAATATATAAATATATATTTAGTTTAATTTCTATAAAAAATTTTTCACATTCCATAATCGATACTAGCTATTTCCATTGGTCTCTAGAGCTAAGTATTTGTTTTAAGTAAAAATAATATGTATCGAAGGCAATGTTTCCCAAGGGATTAATTAAAAAACGGACTTGAAGATTTCTACGCATGTAATACTTTGTTCTGAGCTAATAAAATGAAACCAAGTATGTGGGGATTTTTACCCAAAACTGACAGATTGAGATAGGTCGGGCTCAGCGTGCAATTCTTTGTTCAGAATGACACATCTACATATGTATGTATGTATTTTATGGTTAGTGATATTACGTTAAACGAGTTTTGAAATTGAGCTTACCATTTGCAGGCGCAAAGATATTTAGGTATAAACAATCCTCAGATTGATTCTCGAGAAATGGCAATAATCTTTTCAAATACTCTAAACGACCCTTTGGCATCATCTCCAGTGCAGCGGTTTCATTCTGGATGTTGGGTAATCGCTGTGGACAGACTGGACTGTAAGTATCTGCGATACGTATGCCATCCCAAGGCGCTGGAGCACGTGTTGGACTGAAGCTACGAGTACGTAATGAAAATAATTCCAAAATTAAATAAGATATGTGTGAGAAAGCAAGTTATTGCCAGTTACCGATTCTGTTTGGTTGGAGGCGTGGCATAGGGAATGCCAAGGAACACCTCAACAGGGCGCAAATAACGAATCTTATCCAACGGCAAAATTAATCCATTCAAACGTCCATAACGTGTCTGTACCATGCGATGACCCAATCGTGCACCCGAATACAAGTCCTTTGTGGAGGCGCTGGCAATGCCGAGCCAGGCGATAAGAAAACCTGGTGTCACCAGAAGGAGTCGCAGCCAAAGCTGGTGTTCATATAGCGACATGATATGAATGACTAGTTTACAGATATTTTAAGATAGTCGCATCTGGCAAATACAAGTGTAGTGCATTCTTCCTTTTTCCGCTTGACTTTTGCTGCAAGTTCGAAAATAATACGTCAAAGGGAATAAAGGTAAAGGGATGAAAATATTAAGAAAATCGGTCATAAACAGTGGTCCACATTATAGCATAGTACTTAATACAGCTAATAATTTTTCGCTTTTCCTTTGCTTTTTTATAATTTAATTTATCGCTCTGAGCATAAGTACTTATGCATAAGTGCATATGTATAAGTGCGTACACATGCCTACTCTCAGCTTTATCAGACTTGCTTGTGTTATTTAATATTTTCGTATATATGTATATGTATATAAAAGAATTCTAATCTTTCCCTTTGCCAATTCCAGTTTTGAAAGTCAACTATCGTGTGTTATGACTATAAGCTACCCAGTACTTATTCAACCATTGAAATGCATATCTTGCTATTACTCCCATACACTTCAACAATCTTGAAAGTATATATATTTTATTGCTCGACTTGGTACAGGTTTAAATAATCTTAAGGGTTTGATCATAATTTTTTTCATACTTTTACTCTTCGACTTACAGTAGCATATGTATATAATAAGAATCTATATTTTACATGTATTTTTTTGGATAACTTTAATAGCATTTAAAAGTCGAACCTTTCTGTCTGCACAACAATTGTTGATATCGCATCTCTCTTTTAAAATTGAGAGAAGTTTGCAGCTCTTAAAAAAAAATAAAACTAAACTTAAAATAGCCGACCGAAGGGCAAACACGTTTAGTCTCAATCGGAAACTCGGTCCAGTGAGTTGAAAAAAAAAAAGATGTTTCGTGTTGCTATAATAGCATTGGTGTTATCGCTGTTGCTTACGATCAATGGCGTATTTTGTTATAAGACCTACGCCTTCATTTGCAGTGAAAATCAAATGTGTATGAGCCCAGTTTCTATGTGTAATGGAACTGCGGAATGTTTGCATGGTAGCGATGAGTCATATGTCAATTGTAAAAGTTTAGAAATGTTTAAAAAAGCAGGAACATTCACGTGTGCAAATGGAGCTGAAATTAGTAAAGCAAAAATGTGTAATAGAGTAATAGATTGTGACGACAAATCTGATGAAGCGATGTTATTGTGTCTTCCAAAAGAAAAAACCAACGAAAAAATAGAAGGTGGCTGCAAAAAGTAAGTATTTACAACAACTAGAATTTATTTAAAAGTGATTGCTTAACAGAGCTCAGAGATCAACGAAAAAACACCAAGAAAATAGTATTAGCATATGTAAGGCGTAAATATTTATAATATATTTTATTAAACTTATTTCAGAAATCATATGAGATGCACAGATGAACAGTGCGTTCCCAGGAGTAAAATGTGTAATGGAATACTTGATTGTTATAATGGTCGGGACGAATCGATGGAACTATGTATGAATACGACTGAATACGATTTGCTACATTATCAGTGTGCTAATGGGATAGTCATTGGGAAACATTTGCTGTGTGATAACAAAAATGATTGCATCGATGGCGCTGATGAGTTAGAAATCATTTGCCAAAATAAACCTAATTGGATACATAAATCGCCAGGAAAATGCAAAGAGCCCACAACAGAGGGTTTAATTTTTTCTAACGATACCAAATATAATTCCGAGAATGGAATCAAATTTGTATATGCCAATCAACCAGTTCGTTTCGTTTGCTACGATAATAATTCTATAATCAGTGGCATTGAATATAATGTTTGCAACACTTCAAGCCAATGGCACTTCCCAATACCTAATTGCCATTCTAATGGGGTCAATACGGATGTTTATACTAATGGCGAGAGAGGATGTGCAATAAACTCATACCATAAGTACAAAAAGGATCTTATAATAATTCAATGTAACCCGATGACAAATGAATGCTCAAAGAAAGTGATACCACCAATTTCTGGCATGACTGTTAAATTTTCTTGTAATGAAGAATACACCTTGCTTCCAAAGATATTGCAGAGTAAACAACTTCATTGCCAAGCAAATAAGAGATGGGCAGATAATGACAATTACGAGAATCCTAGATGTGTCAGTAAGTAATGCTTAAATTATTTATGAACCCATATCAATTCATTTATGTTACTCAACATTTTATTTTAAGTAATGTGCCCAACTGAAGAAATACTGTGTCGAGACTATATGAGTGCGACGTGTAGATTGGGAACAAAGACTTTCAAATGCGATAGCTCAAAGTATTTGGAGCCAGGAACTATTGTTACTTTAAATTGCAAAGTCGGTTATAAAAGTACAGTGGAATCAACTACACCTGTTAATTATGAGTGCAATGAAAATGGACTCTGGAAAAATAACACCAGAACGGACATATGTATTCCCGATTGCGGCGGTGAAGAAACTGTAGAGAATGGTCGCCCATTATGGTCAGTGTCCATATACTTATTGAATGATGCACCGACCAATCCCAATTATGAGTTTAAATGTGTCGGTGTTCTAATACGGCATAATCTAGTATTGACTGCCGCACATTGCGTTTATAACGTCACTTCGGGTTTAGCAATTAATAACTCGGCTATCCGTATAGGACGCCCAAACAGTTCGAAAAAAATTGTAGGTGGTGACTTTGGCTGGTCAGCTGATATAATTGAATTGAGCCCGTAAGTATAGATTGTTCAATTTTTATCATAATCTAAAATTTGCATTCTTCTTTTCATTTTAAATATATAGACACTATGAACACAAAAGTTATTTATCGGATTTGGCTTCTATACAAATTGATAATACCGACACAAGTTTCAAACCTATTTGCCTACCGTTTCACATTAACAATGATTTAAGCGGAGGTAGTATATATTCATGGAATACAGATACCAGGAATGATGAACTAACACATAGCCAAACCGTTGTCAAAGTAACCGAGCCAGGGAGGGATAAATTTCATGTTGAGCCCGAATTTCTCCCAGAACAAATTTGTAAGGGTCAAAGTGGAAGCGGCTTTGTACGATTGGTCGATAAGGTGTACTATCTGCAAGGCATTGTTAGCTCGAAATTGCGAGGGGGAAATGCAACAACTGGTTGCGGTGTTGATGTCTCAATTGAAAACATAGCACACAGTGGCATCGTTGACTTTATTCAACAAGCTATGAGTGGAATTTCAACATGCGAATAAATGACTTCTGACACTGCATTCAATTTTTTCACATATGTAAGTAATAATTATTAAATAAATGCTTTGAAATTATGCTCAACAACGTTGTATGCTATTTAGAAACGTCATACTTATTTTTATAAACAATTTCCATAATTTAGAATGCGGAAAGTTCAAAACATTTTAGAGATATTGCGAAAAGTGCGTCTTAAGCTGAAGACTAATATCAAGTCGAGCTCAAAACGTAAAGCAGAAAATGCTCCAGATTTGAGTGAGAGGACACGTAATTCCAAAGAAAAGTTAAAATATTCCATCAGCGACAGTTCAATTACTGATAATACAGTTGGGGTAAGGCTACCAGCTTCAAACACCGAAGTACTTTGGAAGAACCTACACCAGGTGCTAAGCATTTGCGGAGGCAAACAGAAGCCTCCAAAAGTATTGAACACAGATGCAACTGGAGCCCTGGTGAATGTACTTGAAGTGCAACGCTTTGTCTGCGATGTATTTGCTTCAATGGACGTGCCACGTCAGGCTGCCAGCGATATGGCCGATTCATTGATAGCCGCCGATTATATGGGCCAACGGAGCATGGGGATTCATTTGCTGCCATCAATTGCATCCGATCTGATCAATTTCAGAATCGATCCGCGAATGCAGCCAAAGGTATTGTGTGAACGGGAGGCTTTAGCTTTGGTTGATGGCCAAAATGCTCCCGGTGCAGTGGTTGCTAACTTTTGCATGGACCTAGCCATCCACAAAGCCCGGGATCAGGCAATTGGCTTTGTGGCTGCTCGCAGGTCAAATCATATTGGTATGGCTTCTTGGTATGCTTGCCAAGCGTTATCACAACGCATGATTGGGCTCTGCATGTCAAATGGATTGAGAGTTCTAGTGCCCAGCGGTGGAATTGAACCAATATTGGGTGACAATTCTATAGCTTGTGTGGCGGCAAGCACAAAGGAACAGTTGCTCATGGACATCAGAATGTCGGCCTATCCAATTGAACAACTTGAACTGCATTACTGCAATGGGCTTTTGCATCAGTTAGCCTCTAATTTAGCACTAGACTGCACTGGTCAGCCCACAACAAGTGTAGCCCAGGCTCTGCAGGCACAGCGATTGCATCCATTTACACCAGACTACAAGGGATTTGGAATTGCCGCAATGGTTGATATACTCTGCGGGGTGATGACTGGTGCTCGCTATGCATCAGAGTTGAAATGTCGCAGTTTCTTTTCTAAGGATAATGACATTGCAGATCTTGGTCAGGTTTATATAGCCATTGATCCGGCACGGTTTTCAATATCCTTCGAAGAAAGACTGGCCGATTTCCATCACCTTTTACGCAAAGCATTCCCGTGCGATCCAAAGCAACCATTCCTGATTCCCGGTGACAAGGAGAATCGCCACATGCAAATGGTCGATGATCAGGGTGGATTAATGCTATCACCCAGCACGCTTTCCATTCTGCGGGAGCTGAGCGAACGGTTCAACATAAGTCCCATTAAGGTCAATAAAAAAGCACAGGGCGAAAGGGTCTAACATAAATTTATTTGGTATTGAAATTTAAAAGCAAATAGGGACATAAATCTAATGGTTTTATAATTACAAACTTCAAAATGGTTTTAAAATTTAATTGAACAGTTTGATTTAATGTTCGGAATACGTTCTAACTAATATAATTGTATACATTCGCATTCTCAAAAACCGAAATAAAAGGTCTCTTCACAATTTAAAATATGTAGCTATTTCCCCATAATTTACCTTATTACCATTTACATAGTCTGGCTTTAACTGTTTTTGGACCTGGTAACTGCTGTAGCGTTTTTTGGTATAAATTCCCAGCTATAATAAGCTGCTCTTGCTGATGTGAACAATGTCTGTCGATTTAGTCCTTTGCTCCAGCAGCAAAATATCCTTTTAGTTCCAACGAGCCTTGTTTGTGTTATTTTCTTTATTTTTTTTGCACTTTTTGTTGGTATAGGTAAACACTCACAAATTTATTTGGTATTTATAGCTATTCACATAAATTAAAAAACCATTTAAATAGCTCCACACTTGCTGCTGCTGATTCTCCCACTGCACTTTTTATTTGCACCAATAGCAAATTCAAATTTGAGACACAAAAAGCACTCTATAAAGTATTTTAGTCGTTGTTTTATTTTATTAGCTTTGATTAAAAATGTTGGTTTGAATTCAATTATTTTATATTATTTATACATTACTCACTATCAGATATCCTTTCACTTCATGAAGAATATGTATTTTTATTTAACTTTTTCTGCATACTTTACGAGCACTTAAATATATTTATTTAGGTTGTCTGATTATTTTCAAAGTAGTCTATACTTTGTGAAATTGTACGCAACATTGATAAAAAGAAAAAGAATTAAAAATATTGTTTAGTTAACCTACATATAAATGCAACAAAAAATATTTAAAATAGAAACCATTTCAAATATTTTGCATTTAAAAATAATGATTGATGCAAAAAATAATTCTCCTTAAAATTGATGCCTAAAATAGAGCTCTATAAATCAAAGGGGTCAGTTGAAGTACATATATGTTGTTTGTTTAAAATTCACTAAATCACTTTTTGTTGTTTTCTTTCAGATATTTCTTTTTATTCGTGTATCGAGTTGCGTTTTACGATTCAAATTACATGCACTTTGTTGCATGCAAGGCAACTAGATGAAATGTCATGCAATGCTTTTAATTTAAACGGCAACGTCAATGACCGAAGTGTAAGATTGTTTCATAAAAATAGCTTAAAAGTCTTTTTAAAACGTCGATCAAAAGATTGTTGTCATAGATTGGCACAACACACATTCGTTTTTGCTTTACTGGCACTTTTACACTAATGCAACAAGAAGCTTCGAGTTCTCGAGTTGCCTTTAACTTTCTTCGGTTTAGCACTTGGTAACCGTTAACATACGTTAAACTCACACATATACTATATGTTTTAATAAATATATAAGTATGTATGAGCAACTGTGCTTTTTGCGCTAACCGATTCACTTGTGACCACGACGGACGAATGTAATCCAACGACTGAAGTTGACTTTCAATGTTGTTCAGACTCTTATGCCATCGACTTCGTTGTTAGCTATCTTTGAGCAGCAGCTGCTATGTGGGTTAAAGGAGAGAGAAAGCAAGAGAGCACATCAAAGAGGAGTTTGTGAGAGGAATTTCTATCCTGGAAGTGGAACGTGTTCTGTATGTAAAGCTTTCGCTCTTTTGCTTTGCATTATTATTACTCTAACAGCTGTTTAACCGGCAATTTCTGTTGCTCAAATATGTGCTACATTTTTAAAAATTTAGTTTTATGTCTAATAGGGACAAGCAGCGGCAATGAAGGAACATTATGCGTATGAGTAATGGCAAATAAAATAATTATTTTATTTCTTCGCAATGTCAATCAAATGTATACTATTATATATATTATATATATGGTTGGGAACAAAGTATATATTTTCGACTGCCATAACCGGAACTGAACACATACATCTATGCAACTATTAATGAAGAGACTGAAAAATACTTGTATTTACTTTAACGGGTCATGGTTTGATACAAATTAATTAAACATCAGAGTTGAATAAGAGCATATGACAAACAATGTAGTACATTTAAGTTTTGTATGTATATTCAGAGAATTGCAGTCTCCAGAGTCAAGCATATACTGCACTTTAGGCTATTAAATTATTTATATAGACTTGCTTGCGGAGAGAAGGTTGCAGAATTAAAACAATACATGTACATATGTAAAATTCGACCATTTTTAACTCCATTTCCATTCCCATCTTCAACACAATATTGGCTTCTATTAAAACATTCAACTACAATGGAATAGCTTTCACAATGTTTACAATTCGACTGCGCAAACTTGACAAAGTGGTTCACTCATTCTTGGGGCATTTATTTCTCTTTATTTCTTAGCGATGTCCTTTCTTCTTTGTCAGTCACATTCCCCATGGCAATGCACTAGAAGCAATATATATTTTAATTCAGCCTTAAAACAAAAAATGTTAAACTAAAACTTAATAAAGAGTGGATATTTACTTATAAAATCAACAAGTCTGAATAGCAAAGTGGTATGTTATATTGTACGCTACATTTCTTCAAGTACAAAATATGCAAACATACAAGCGAAAAAACCCGGACTATGTTTGTAAATAAAAATAAACTCAAAGATCTATGCAAAAAACTTACATATGAAAAATGATTTATGCATTTCCCATATGTGCCACATTTTTGAAATACTCTTATGTATATTGCGCAAAATGCATGCTTCCCATGCCATGAATGTAAGATTGCAGTTTTTCATAGACGTGACACAAACTTGCAACTGCGAGAGCTATACATGGCACGTGGCACAAAGCAACAAGACAGTGTTTCTTTAGGATAGTCTGCAACATATTTCGTTTTCAAATTATGTTAATATTTTAACAAATCTATATATAATTTCTTGACAGTTTTGTTACTTTCTTAAAACTAATTCTACTAATAAAATTATTATTTTACAAGTGGTTAAAAAAAATGTACTAAGCAAATTTAAACCAAACCACTTGATCATGTGTCGCTTTGCTTACGACCCGAATCAAATTAAGTGCAACGTCAAATTTAATTTGTTTGGCTGAAACTGTTGCCCAGCTTGAACTCTGCTCCCAAGTTAAGGAGACCAATAAGAGCAGCAAAAGGAAGAAAATGAAAAGCCGTGGCAAACATTGCCTCTACTGCTGATGACAGGCAACAGAAACTCGACTCTTAGCTGAACCGAACAGTATCAGACACTTCTCGCTGTTCTGTGAAACAAAAAAACAAACAACACAAGACGACCATTAAGACAAGAAAGTGGAAGGGAATGTAAAACCGCTTTTAACTTTCGAATTATTTATTTTACTTTTCACTATTTTCATTTAATTTAATCGATTTTTTTCGTCTCTGCTTCTCATTTTCCTGACTCGCATTAATTAATCGTCAATTTGCATTTATGTTTGTTGCTTAATCAGCATTCCACTTGAGTATCTCAGAAACTAAGGCGTGCTTGCGACTTAAGTAGATGGGGGAGGAAACCATACAAGCAAACTTTTGCTCAATTGTTAAACAGCTCAACATCCTTCGTGTCAGTTTTGAGAACTTTTGTCATGCCCGCCAAACTCATAAACAACAACATAGCAAACTATTAAATTGGCTAATTAGGCGACACATGGCTGGGAATTTCTCATATTATGCAAACACGCATCGCATCGCATCGCATTGAGTTCGAGGTGATTATTCTGCCTCTGGCTTCTGCAAATTTAATGTTTTGTGCTCCTAGGCACTTTATGTCTGACTGAGAGCTGCTTATAGCCATACAAATTTTACTACTTTAATTTATTTTGGCTACTTAAATGTAAAATATATCTAACTTCTATTTTGTAAACGAACAGCGCTTAAAGTTGAATGTATTAAGTCTTACGTTCCTTCATTTTATCAAAGATTACTCCCACACAATGCAATTAGTGGGACATGGGACTTACCCTGTAACTTTGCAGAAAAGCCATGGAAACTGTGCACTGTGAAATTTCGACAAATGCTTAATGTTGCCAAAAGGCATTATCGTGAGCTCACTCAAAGGAATTGCCTCACGTGCAATGCATCTACATGGGGAATTTTCCGATCATCTCCAGTTCCGCTGATTGAGTAAAGTCAGTTGTGGTCAGATGAGGCCTGTTGTTGTGTTTGACCCAATTGCAAAATGTCAGTGCCAACTCAGCAGCTCAATCTTGTGCAAAACAATGCTTTACAGGTAGTCAGTTGGTTACAATCACTTTAAAATATGACAATTGTACAACTTAAAGGCAATATGATAAAAACAAATGGTTTAATATCCTTTCAATTGGAAATTTACAAATTGCAACCCTTTTGAATTATCTACTACATAAGTTAGAGGTAATTTTTATCATGGTTCATATAAAACTGACCCCACTTTACGTGTCAGCAGACGAGACCTTTTTTCCCTTCGATTGCTTTAAGATACATCGATTTTTTGATCCGAAACAAAAATCAACTGCTTTCTGTTGAGTTGGCTGTTGGGAATATTGCTTGATGCTTACTCACTCGCACAGCCTCAAGTTGATTTTGATTAATTTGTTTGCTTTCACCAAGCAATTTGCACAGGTTGCCAGCATTAAAACTAACACGATTTTACCCCAGACTCTAGATGGAACATAGATAACGCTGTTTGAGTTATAGTCAGGTGATGGCAGTGAACCAGATATGCTGTATGCTTTACACATTTGACCAACTGCAATGCGTATGTTTGCATTCTGGATGTTGGAACAAGCTGAGTTCAGTGAAGGCAACTCCTGTTGTTTGCTTCCCATTGGGTAGGGTATTCCTGATTGTGGTGGTTATGGGATTGGGTCGGAATACGGATGGGCAGACATTTGTAAGCTGCCAGGGGATTATAGAACAAACGCAGGCAGGAGTATTGACAAAGCTGCCCCAGGAGTAATCCTTGCTCCTGTCGCAGTCCTTGCTCTCTTGCTCACGTTTCTGTTTGCCGTGTATTTTGCTTTACTCTAATGCACAGTCTTTGGGGTTCGAGACAGCAAGTAAACGCTGCAAAATTGCGTGTCCTTGCAGCATTAGAAATTGAAAACCTGTTTTAAAATTATATAAAAAATGTATGTATATATTTTCTCATATCTTTACCGAACTAATCAATAACTTAATTTGGTAGCTGCAAACCTTTTCAGAAACTAGAAACTATTCCATATATTGAGCTCTATGATTTTGATGAATTTGCAATGAAATGCCGGTCACGTCTGATGTATACAATTTCCCAATAATGCATCTCATTTGTGAGTTCTGATTAAACAGAGAGCGTTCGCCTGCGGCAAGCAAGACATAGAATAGAACCAGTACCCTTAATTTGTGTATAGTAAAGCTAAGTGTTTGCAACTGCTCACATGAGGCATATTTATGGTAAACACACTTCAGTTGCACCGCAAAGCTTGCAGGATTGTTGAAGTGCAATTAACTTTGCAGGAAACAACACATCGGAGGCGTGACAAGGACATGAAAAGGATTCAGATTCAATTAGAAAGCAGCGGGGTTGGTGGATGTGATGTGCACCATAGGTAGCTTTGTCTGTAAGGATTGTCAAACGGGTTGTTTAAGCCATAGACTCTTTTGCAATGGTTACTAAATTAAGATAAATTATTGTTGGTCTATGGAATTTAAGGTGGCACGTGGGAGCAATGAAATCGCTCGTTTGAAATATTAAGTGTACATTTTTCTTTCCGCCATAAACCACAATATTTTTCCTTAAATATATATGTTGTTTTTTGGCTGTTCAATTTATGTTGCGGTTGAATAAACGCCTGAGCCATACGATATATGCATACGCTAAAATCGATTTTTTAACATTTTTTTGCCAGTTCATGGTACTCCAGAGATATTTAGTATAATATCTGGAATTGCTTAAAAATTATAACATTTTTAGATTATTACATACATACCACAAACATTTACTTCACCCACATTTTAAAGCTTTAACAAAAAACCTGAAAAATCATAAATTAATTATCATCGTCATTATATAGATAAATGTTTTATTATTACATTGCTTTGGTTTAATTAATATGTACTAGATTCTAGAACAAGCCCATTCCATAACGTCACCTACCTAGAACACAGTCATCGTCATGGTTATTGGCATCATAGCTACCGCAGGAAAGATTAAAGCTTGGGAAATGGTTCGACTAAAGACCGCAAAAAGCACAAACGAAGCGAATCGGGATTTATTTTCCACTCTTTAACATTTGCAATTCTCGGCGGATTTCGTGAACTCATTTCATTTGCTCAGTGCGAATATTTTCCGCTGATTTTGTGCTTTTGCACCTATAAAAGTTTTGGCCCAAGAGAACACAGGCAAACATACACCATCATCTCCTACTTTGAGCCCCAAAAGAAACTTTGCCCCACAAATGTAATGAACGAAAACATTATCCCCATTTTCATTATACATTTGCCATTCACAAATAGTAGTTTCTCTGGTTTGGATTATAAAGCGGGTGAAATTGCTTTGAATGACTGTGTTTAAGGTGTTAGTTTCGCTCATACTTTTGAAAATTATCATTAAATTGCATTAAGGTCTGAATATTGTGCAGCGAATCGAATGACTTTCACGCCATTCATAAATGCCAAACACGAAAAAGTTGGCAAATTATTCGCTTTTTGTATTCATAATGTTCTCAGAATTAATCTAGATGCAATGATTCATTCACTTCAATGGTTTCATCAAACTAGTCTATAACGTCATTCTAAAATCAAAACCCAACCCGAAAAATGTTTGACATGATTAATAAACTGCACAACTTTTAAATTACCAAAAGCTCTCACTAAGCATTTAATTGAAATTCAATAGGTATTAAATATTAATTAAAATTTTATAATTGCAATACAGCAATAGTTTAAAACGTTAATTTGAACAAGTGAAAATCAAATGCATAAAATTTGAAGCACTGAATAAATAAAGGAATTTAATTGCTTTTGACTTTAATGTTTAATAAATGAGTGAGGACAAAGAGTTTTATTTATATGGATTAACTAAATTATGCAGAAGAAATTAGCATTCAAGAAGAATTTATTTTCAAATGCCTGCAATTCTTTACTTATTTTCACTGTGAAAAGTGCATTTACAATTTTTTCTTTGCTCTTGGTACGCCATTTATAATATGAACATAAAGGCAAACGCCCATATACTCGCCCACTCAGCAGTTTATCGAATGCTCGAAGCTTTGTGCAGCAATAGAAAATAGCTAATTGCAAATTTATTAACTGCAATAAATGTCAACGCGGCTTCAAATTGCATTAAAATGAACGAATACCGAACTGCGAAATTTAATTGGATTGTGGTAACGATTATTCGATTACGTTCTCCGGTTAGAATGGAGTGATTTGACGGGTACTATGTACAAATGTCAACCCCATAAGTTGATTAGCAAGTGGATATTTGGCTATAATACATATACCGCAACCATTAATCGTCAGTTTCCATGTTAAAAGTTAGACGCATGTAATATTAATTTCAACGAATTCAATCGATACGGCTGGAAATTTTAAAGACATTGAAAATAATAAATAATAAATCGCATTAAAGCAAGTTAAGTGTATTTGATAAACAGATAAGACCCATTTATACAAAAATACTTTTAAAGTTATGAATTTGAATTGTAATTTAAGCTTGCTCAAAAGTGAATTTATTATAGTGAACATAAATGTTTATTGTCTTTAATAAATGCATAATACCGTAAATAAAAGCTTATATATTTTTCTCGTAGCTGAAACGTTAAATTTTCTGTAGCTAAAGAAATTTAAATGCATAAATCAAGTCATGAACTGTATTTGGATTATTAATATTCCGGAAAAGAACGTTATGATTTATTTGGTTTAGATAAACGGCGAATGGGAAAACTCTAAACCGAACCCAATATCCGAAAGCAGTAGGAAATATGAATGCTGTTTCATTTCATTTTCCTGGAGCGTGTCACAAGAGATTATACATGTGTATAAATGTGGATGTTTTAGGTTGTACATACGTATATCTGTGCGGTTGTTGGCTGCTTGTGGATTTCCAAGCACAAATCATGTTTGTTAGCGGAATGTTGGTCGCTAGAGAAAATTGCGCGCGCGTTTAAATGAATGTCCTCGGAAAATTCTTTACTGCATGCAGATGAAGAAATCTTCTGTGTGTATGTGTATGCAAGTGTGTAATGTGTCTATATAGTTTGTTCCCTATACAAATCGAGGTCACTCATCAAACAGCCGCATTGGTTTTAGTTAATCGACTGTAAATCACTTCTGATATTACAAGTGGGGGTAGTTAAGTAAGCTTTAAAAGACCTTGAGTATAAGTGATTCTTTAATATGTTTTATAACATAATTTTCTGATCAATTTATGAATTTTATGCAATATTCATCAAGGTATCCGAATATAATTTTTTTAATTTAAGTAAAAATTAAAATTACTAAAATAACTATTATAGTTTTTACTTTAAAGTCCGTTAATATTATGGTACTTTTCCTTTGTTATTGTCTGAAGTATGGCAATGTCAACAAGTAGAACTCTACGGCAACTGCGGTTCCGGTTTTGGTGTTTCCACTGTTGCTTCTTTCTTTATTCTGGACTCTGGTTGTGGCTGAATGCTTTGGCTTAGTTTTATTGTTTTAGTTTTTTAGTCGAGAGCTGAAATAGTGGCAAGAAACATAGTATAACATAATGCTTTCAGTTTAGTGCTATTACGCTGCTTTGTTTACAGTTAGGATGCGGTTGAGCATGAAATATGTTTGAGTCCAGACTTTGTGCACCAAGTTTGGATTTGTGGGTTGCCCAGTTACAAAGGTTAGCAATCCGCTAAAGAAATATGCACACCTCAAATGTTTAAGTCTGTGAGTGGCACTCACCTAAAGTAGTGTCGCCTATAGCTGGGAGATAGGGTAGATGGGTAGATAGGGTAATTCGAAGTTGTCTATGGTTGAAATAAAACTATAAGGAACTATATTGCAGCAATAAGTTGTGACAAACTTTTAGCAATAAGCTTGAATTATGTTGCAGCCATTTTTGCTCCTAGCCATAGTACAAGTTAGGAATAACAACAATAAAATAACAATACTCTGGCATGTTTCAGTCAAATAATAATAAAGAAAATAGTTGGATTGTACATGTTGTTATTGCTCTTGTTGTGGCATTTGTGGGAAAACTAAGAAAATAAAAGGTTAAACATTTCCTGTGTACATGAAAATTTATTAAGTTATTTGCTTAAAGGCTAAATTTAATAGTATAAAATCAAATAGCCAAAGTAAATCATATATTACAATCATTCATAAATGATTTATCCCTTTCTCTCTCCAAATCACTGTACAAAAAGCGTCAAAAAAATGTGTAAAATCCGTTGAAAAATTGAATAGTATAAATAATTATACCAATTTATATATATAAACCTGGCGTTGACCATTGAATATGCACATGGAAATACTCAAGTTCTTTGTTTAGCTGGAAATAAAAATTCACTACAAGTGCAAATACCAATATGCATATGCATAATCATATTAAAAACAATAAATATTATTATCAAATAAATTCAATGGAACAAAAGAAATACCAAAGTATGTCATGAAATAGAAAAAGTCAACAATTGTCATTGCTGGCCATAAATAATTTTATTAGAGCATGCTTTTGTGGTGCAAAACCTGTAGACAAATATTTGTGTCACAATCAGCACATTATTTTCTCTCTTTTTCTGCTCTTTTGTCCTTTTGTCTCTCTTTTTTTCATTTAGCAGTCTCTGTATAGCATTTAGTTTGAACAAAAGCAATGTGTGAGGGTTTTTGCAAAATACAAACAGAAATTAATCACAAACTGTTCATGCAACACTTATAGATACATAAGTTGACTGCTTTGTGGTAAGATGGCTGTCGCCCTATTTTCCTTTCCCATCTTGTTGTTTTTTACATATTTGTAATTGGTCCGTTGAGAACCCAAATCACCATATCTATTTGAACGTCTGTCACCCAAATTTAACCCCTAGTCTGCGGTCTCTCCCATTGTGCAGCCCTTTACAAAAACACAAAGGCTTTAGTTCGGGGAAATTTAACACTGAGCACAATAGGAATATTTTAATATTTTTGTATATTTTAAAAATGATCTTGGAGTAAACATTAATTACTTACGTTTTGTATAATTTTGATATTTGCTACGGTGGATTATTTTATGTAAGTAAAAGTTAGGTAAGGCCTCTTATTGTTTCTTACTGTGCATTCAATCAGATTGTACCGCAAGTTCTGTTTTGTCTTTTTGGCTGCACATATAAACCTGCAGACCAACTAACAGACAACAAAGAGGAAGAAATAGAAATACAAATGTCCTTTACATTTCTTATGCTTATCGCAGTCATTGCAGGCGTTGAAATTGTAATTTGTGTAATCTCAGGTTGGCAAAGAGCAGACAACGTGAAGACAAAGAAACGAGTAGGTGTCTCCCCACTTAGGCACGAGTCAGTGTATGTGGGTGTATTGTGGTCTGAATCTATTTGAATGGGGTGTGTCGTGAAGTGTGTGTGTTGGTTGTGTGGTTAGAACCACTTTATTGAAGTGGCAGCTTATGCGAATATAATGCGAATTAAATGAGAAAGGTTGGCAAACACATTGCGTGATATTTATGTTGTATTAAAATTAATTAATTTATTTATTTCATAATATATAAATTACATTTAGAGTGCGGCTTTGCAGTGCTTAAGCCATAAGAACTGCCAGAAAAGGTACAAATCAACTTTTGTGTTAACTAATTTGTGTGTTTTTGGTGTACTGGTGTGTGTTTACATGTGACGTGTGTTGCTGAAGCCACCATGACCCGACTGGGAGGCGCCCTTGTTGTAGCCCATCTGCAGGTTGAGTTCACCCTCATGGGCACGCAGTTGCTCCTCGGTGAATGTGCGCTCGTTCTTGTCCGACATCTTTGGACCCAGGGAGGGGCCAGTGAACTCGGGATGCTTTTGCGTCTACAGAGATAATAAATTGCTTGAATTAAATGGAAAAAATAGCACTGAATGTCAAACTTACAATGCGACCGAGTGCATAAAGTGACAGGGTAACTTGTGGAATATTACGGCGCTCGAACAAATCGGCAGTTTGGAAGATTTCCTCCTCGGGCACACCGTACTTCTTGACAGCTGCCTGGAAACGCTGAATGTTCTCCATCAGCTGGAAATTGGTGCCGCGCTCCTGGATCTTCTTAACGGATCCAGGGGCCAATTTGTTGGCCAACTTGCACAGCCAGATGCCGTCCTTGAGAATATCCTCATACTGGCCACTGGGCACTTTCTCGCCGATCACAGCGAAGATCCAGTTGAGAACTTCCTGTTCTTGTTCCTTGTTGCGTGGCTGCAAAGAGAACGGAATAAGATATGTTTAACTAAATGCTAAAAGAAATCAATTTTCTGTAATTGAATATAATTGGGCAGCTTTGGAAATTGTACCCATTTCACTGAAGTCTACAGCATTAGGCATATTTTTTATTTTTTGCGTTTCCTATTTTTGCTCAAACCACAAAGGTTTCACTTTCAAAGCTAAGACTTTGGCATCGAGTAAAAATCAGTAAAAAGACCAAGAAGGGTGTAAAACAAAGTCACAAATGTAAGAACATTAATTTTCCAATTAATTAATTTCGATTTTAATGACGGTGCTTAACTACAACCGAGGTCAGAGCCCAGACAGGCATCGCAATTAATGTGTCAGTTGACAGTGGAAACCGCTATCTCCTTATTTGAGCCTAATAGAAATTGGTAGTGCTTGTACTTTCAACTTGACATTTTAAAGAGACAAAGTCTTGAAAGTTTTACAATTTCTATTTGGATACATTCTACAAAGCATATAATTACAGTTTTTTTTAACAGAGTATTGAACAATTACTTTTAGTTTTGTTTCCTAGTTTTTATAGTCATTATAAAGTTTTACTAATTAAAACCTAATGGAATATTTATAAAATGAAACCGTGCCTAATGGGGCATATATAAAACAATGTTTATGCACACAGATGCATTTTTATGGGAATTTTAAATTAATTGATCGATTATTTTTCACCAATTTATTATGTTGTGTGCTTTTTGCTAATACTAAAACGCCTTCATTAAACATTTGATTGTGGGAGAAATTCTTAACAAAAAAATAAAGACTAATATAAAACAAGGTAAAAAAAAATTATCTGAAAAGTGTAAACGATTGCCAATTAATGTGTAATAATAAAATAAGTGACGTTAGGCTTTTATCAATTTAAAATCATTTATAAACTCTTATTTTATTGACATATTTTTCTGTACGCTTCAATAAAAATCAATAAAGCAAAGATATTTTAATTATTGAAATAATTTTAACTAGCATATTTTGTACATTTTACATATTTCAACAAAGTTTCAATTAATTTTAGTTATTTTATTTACTACATTTGTATTTAATAAGAGAAATAAATTATTAAATCTTCTTAAATTGCTTATTATTATGGAGTTAAACATTTTTAGCAATGTTTTTTTGTGCGGTAATAGCCTTCGTAATGTTGGACAGACATGACCTTCAAATAACCCTCAAATTGTGGTGTCTGGCGCCCAGCTTTTAGCTTACAATTTTCATTTTTTCAGCTGTTTGCCTTTTTCCGGCCGTGCGCATAAATAAAAATTTTCATTTAAACATTAAGATAAACGTTCGTTTTTGCGCGCTTTTCTCTTTTTTTTGAGGGCCAAAAAGTGTTGGGCGTTATTTTGTTATTATTTGTATGTCTGCTGTTTTCGTTGTTGTTGCTATAAATTCAATTTGTCATTTGGACTGCTGCCAATTGGCGGTCGCCGGTCAACATTAACCAGAAAATAAAATACAAATGTGCAAGACGTTTTTATATTTATTATAACTAAATTTTGCAATTTTATTACTTTTAACAATAAATTATGGAGGGGTATATTCATTATATGTGAATGCAGTCATGCCGAATATTTTAATAATAAACAAAATGGTTAAGCAACACAATTACCAATTATTATTATTACAGCACTTTGTTATTGATTGCTTAAATGAAACCATCAAATAATTCTCTCAATGGATAATTTATAAAATTGGAACTTTATTTGTATACAATTTAAATTTGTAACTGCCAATTTCTTATTTTTTTCAGAGGCATTCCACATTTAAGAAACATCATTAAATCTATTCAAGTAAACAGATTAAATCACATTAAAATTAAATGTTCTAGTTTCAGCGCTATTATGGTTTCTGTATTGTTGCCAAAAAATTAGCAGAGCACACAGAGTGATTAACTATTTAGTTTATTTTACAAACTATAAACAGACTAAACTTTTAGTATACAAAATTAGCAAACAGAATTTTATTGAATACTTCATTTAAGGATATTATAATATTATTTAGCTTTATTACTGTTTAAAAATATCATAATATTTCGATAGCTTGTACCAATGAGTGGCGAGTGATATGCCACTTTCATCGATCCTGTCTGACAGTTTGAAATTTATGACATGCGAATGGTAAGTGTACTAGGACCAAGACAAGGGGAGAGATTCGGCTAGTGGCCAGTGTCACAGTGTCAACAAAGTGATTTTTTATTTTAATTTACAAAAGCGAACAAAAAGCAAAGAGACACAACACCAATACGACATATAAGAATGAAATATAGCACGCCAGCTGGCCAGTGTAGGCGTTTAAAGCCATACAAATGTGCCAGAAATAGTATTCAAATATTCACAGACCACAGGAAGTATAATGGATATGGTTTGTTGATTTTCTCCATATTTTGATATAAAAGAATTATTTATTTTCAATATTTGTGACTAAATCTATTGTTCTTGTTGCTATAATAATAAATTTTGGTACTTAAACCAGTATATTCTATTGGTAATTTTTTGTTGAATACTCATATATTTGCACAATATCTAGTTTATTGCTTTCGACATTCAATATTGCATATTATTTCATTTGTTTATGATACTTTCACATGTTCGTGACTCTTAAGACTTATGCATTCCAGTTTGCTCCAAAATTACAAATAAAATAATTAAGAACGTGGTATTCTTAAAGTTTTTAAAGTGTAAGCACTTGACTTTAATTGATCTATCTTGCACAAGACTAATTTATTAAACTTTATCGTACAATTTCATAAAATTGTTATCAATCCTTCGTACTTTATTGAAAATTAACAACCCTGACTCATACAACACTTTAAGTTATTTTAGTTATGTTCTACTAAATTATTTTTAAGTGGTATTTTGTTCAAATAAAACCCAAGTAAAACATTTTTCACAAAATTATATACAAGCCTTCACTTATTTTTTTTCATAAATATTTTATTTCGAATTGAATTTTCATTTAATTTTACTTTTGAATTGTAAACACTTACAGCCATTTTTATGATTGGAATCTAATCTGCTGAACTGTGCGCGTCTTAAGCGAACGAAATATAATTTTGAACTGACGCAAGTTTCTGAAACAGTTTTCCATTTATCCTAAGAACCAAAAGATAATTTACGAAAATGCACGAAAATGTTTTAGGTTAACCTAATGCCGCGGCCAGCGTCTCAACGGCAGCGACGTCAGCGTCGACAGTGACGCCAACGCCAATGCGAACAGACGCAGACTTTCTAGATTTTCTGAATGCTAAAATCGCCAGAAATAAGGCCAATGTAGGCAGCGGACAAACAAATTTAGATATGAGCAGCGGAAGTTCTATACACATGACGTCATTGTGACATTAACAACGTATACAATACAACCCTAAAAAACCAAACTAATATCCAAAAGAAATAGTGAAATTAAAGTGAATCTCATGCTGGCATAAGTGTGCCTTGTTCAAGTGCCAGAAAACGCAAAATATTTTCTCCCCTTTCGTTTTTCAAAAACAATTTGTCTGCAGCAATGAGAAGAAATTGTGTGTACATAATATATTTGTAAATGATAGATACATTTTAGTGATTTCAAGACGTTTGCGTGTGGGCGACTTTAGATGCCAAGTTCATTATTATGCTAAAATAAATTGCATTTGCCCATAAAATGTGCAAAGTCCCTGAAAAAAATACAATTTTATATCTATAAAATGAAACTCTATCATTTTTAATCTGATAAGCATTTAATCATACTTAATTATAATTGAGTTCTTGTATAGTTTCCTCAAATACAAATTACTACAAATAAAATGTATGTGCAATATTGTGCTTTTTGATTAATTTCCAAACTTTTCAACACTTGCAGCTAATTTTGTACATGACGTTGACTTTAAGTGTTCGCTTATAGCCGTTTTTTTCTTTCACCAATGTCATTTGCCAAAAAAAAATCGCCAATTTGTTTCGTTTATGGGGAATTTATTTAATATTCACGAATTTATATCTGTTCACGCTTCATTTCAAGCAAATTGACACACCACTTGAAGGTCACACAAAACTAAATTGTAATTTCAATTAAAAGTTCAAGACAGTCGAGAATACCAACTTTTCACAAAAAGCCAACAAAAAGTCCTTCAATCTTTGCCGCAAGGCATTGAAAAGTTTGTCATTCCATTTTGTTTATTTAAAACTAATTAAATGATCTAACAAAACATTTTGATCAAGTTCAAGTTGAAATGCTGGCAGTGAAAATATATTTCTGAAAGACTTCTACAAATAAATATAAACTGAAAGCGGCATCTGGAGGCACGTTCATTTCTTTCCACACCTGAAGCCCATAAATTTTATCACCTCTGACGTTTGTTTCTATTTGTTTACATGTTGATATTGACTGGGGTCAATGTTAATAGTTTTAGTTCAAGAAAACTTTTTCAATTCATATTTTCATTTCTTTGTTTTGTTTATATTGGATTTCTTAGTATAAATATATGTAAAATTTAATCAAATCTTTGGCTTAAAAGTTTATTTTTCGTGATCAAAAAAACAAAAACAATACGTATACTTGATGTAAATTTATGGCTCTCTGAACTTTACAATGAACTGTAATAATTTCAACATATTGCTATTTATACCACCACTGTATTTTCAATGAAAATATATAAAGGATTTGTGGCGGAAAATAACAGAAAACCACCTACGTTTATGTTTTCATAGAACTTTTTCGGCAAACAGCTGCCAAGGCTGCAATCAAAATTAATTGAGCGACTCAGTGCCTTATATGTGTGAGTGAGAGAGTGTGTATATGTATGTATATATATGTACATATATATTGTGTTGTGTTGTTCTGTTTGTCAAAGCGAAGGCGTTGGCGTGGGCGTTCATATATCGACCTAGAAAAGAAAACACCGCACTCTGGCCAGTGGCGAATCATCAGCATGTTTAGCTGGTGGAATCCAAATTGTTTGTATAAAAAGCATTAAATTTATGAGAAAATATTGTATTGTAGCTATTAGTCGACTACTGTGTACACTTAACTTAATTCTGTGTACTGATCGTTATGCTAACATTAAAAGTTTAACTTTACCGTTTAAGCTTTCGATGTATTCCGTTGAACTATTTTAGGTCACGCATATATTTATAAAGTATTTGTTACATCGCAGTGCTTAACTGCATCATAAATTTAGTTATGCCCTGTTAAAAAAGAGTAGCAAAGTTTGAAAACAGCTGCTTTGTTTTGGTACATACAAACAACTGTTGCTCGTAAATAAAAAAAAATATAGATTTAAAAACAACAACAAAACGGAAACAAAACTAAGCTGATATGAGCGTTGTGTCACTAGCCATGCAATACAAAGTTAGACCATATCGAGTATTTTTTGATTGCAAATTTTTCAAGACTCATAGCTCCCTATCGACCGACAGCAGAAGCCGAGCGTTTCAATTCGCCTTAAAAGCGAAAAAATAACAGTAAAAGCCAGGCGATTTTATCACACATCAGTCTGTTTTACACAATCAAACGATGAGCACAGTCTGTATTGCTTGTATTGTATGGTTAGTGGTTGTGTATACCTCTCCTTTCTCTAGAACTTTTCCGTTCAAGAAAACAACACTTGAATTGGGGTCAATTTGTACACGGATCCCACTTCCATACAAAAATTGGTATTTACAGATTCTTTTCATCTGCTGTGTTTATTTTCCAGCCACTTAACTGCGTTCATTAATTCTGTGTAATTCAATTGGCCAATTACTTAATATTTTTCAGGCAAATATGTAAATCACATTTTATTTTAAATTATTTCTCATTCAAAAATTCATATTTAGCAGCAGTTACTGTATTTTCAATAGAAAACCCATGTTTTTTTTAAATAAATTTTGAGTGAAGCAAAATGCTGGCCATGTTTACGTCTCTATTCAAATCACCCCTACAGAATTTGTAGATTTTTTTAACTGGTACTCATATCTTCAGTATAGTCTATCTCTGCCGTTTCATTCGGCTGCTGTGCATTTAATTCCCTTTTGTTGCTTGTTGACTGCCAAAATTTATCTCTGACCGACGCCAACAACTGTAAGACAAAAAATTTTCAATTTGAATATTTGGAGCGCGTATCTTTTGCTCGTTTCGTTAGTTTTCCCCTCGCTCATTTCATTTTTCAAGAGGAATAGTTGAATAAATGTAAAAAATAAAACAAATAAATAGTTTTCCAAAAGGAATATCCAAACTGCAGTCAACATGCCAACGATTTGCGAAATAAACTCGTATAAATACAAAAATATATATATAAATAACCTCGTGCTCATATTTGAATTCGTATACGTATTGAGTGTGTTTCTTCAGGCAAATACGTGATGTGATCCATTTACATATGTAAAAGTATCTGCTGCAATGGCAAGTAATTAAAGTGTATATCACTCCAGGCTGTTTACTTATAAGTCGCACCATTTGAATTGCAAATGCATACTGCAGGTTTTCACTCTCCATTTCCCCCACAACTGCAGCATGTAAACAATTCTCTTACTTCATTTTTATCGTATATTGTATTAGTAAACATTTTTTGTATTTATTTTCAAAATTTATTACACATTTCCGTTGGCTGCTCACACGGTATTCTATCTCTATCTATCATTCTTTTACTCTTCATTCTTTGGCACAAATTTCATGACAGCTCCCATATGTTGACCATCGGCACTGGATTCAATAAATATAATGGCAATGTCTAGAACACTATATATATGTATATGCTTTCTGTTTGTAGCTAATTTCTGCTCAGCATGTTATGATTTTCTATTAAAATATCTGACATTTATTGAGTTGCACATGAGTAAATATGCACATATATTTAGCACATAATTAATGTGTATTATGTTTATATCACTGGATTTTGATACATAGACAGGCTGAAATGTTAAGTAGTTCTAACAAAACAAAACCACAATTAAATTTTCAGGAGACTGGCAGACTATTTAGCACTATGACTAAGCATTTTAGTGCAAATTTCTTCTTTATTTTGAATACATGAATGCAGTTAAGTGCATAAGCAAGTGTCTCTTTTTATGCTCGTGTTACTAAAAGTGTACTTTGTATTTATAAGTTAGCTCTATCATGTCTTCTTTTTCCCGACAAATATAAACTTTCCAAAAAAATTGTAAAATTTCTTTGACATCTATTTTGTTTTCAGATCCTACACTAGCTTTCTTGTGCATATTCTTCTCGTTACCAACATGCAACTGACTCTAATATTAATGGCATTTTTGCAATTCACGTTTCACGCTGGTAAAATCGTTTTGAAATGCAAAAAAACAAACTAAATTATTCAAAATACAAGCACGTCATTGCATATCTTGCAAAAACTCATGTAGCTCTCACATTGATAACAACTTGTATCTGAATATAGTAAGCAAAAGTTGGCGAGTGCTGGTGCTTAAAGAAGTTATATCAGCTTTTTATTTTACTCTGTAGAATTCGTGTAAGAACTGTTTTTACATAAATTTCACATATATTGTGCTCATAGACAAGAGATAACTGACCTAACAGTGTGTGAATACATACATTCTTTATATAATGTATATGTTATGGCTTAAATGTAAGTGTCTTATAAAAATGTAAATTTACATTTGTTGCAAATTTGATTTTAAAACCATATGGCGTGGCAATTGCTTTTTAGCAGGAGCAACTGTTATTGCTATAAAGACTCATCTGTCCGTCTGGTCTTAACCACTTTGCTGGCAGATGTAAAATTATATTTGTTATCAGCGTGATAGCCTACATTATACTAGCAAGGTGAGTTCTCTTGTGTACCGGAAGTGCTTACAGTCCAAAGGAGGCCATGTCGAGAGGCGCAAATAAAAGCAGCTTCCTCTTTTTTTCCTGTCTCTTCTATTATCTCTCTTCCATCATACCTACGCCGTTATATTGTGAGTTCTTGCGGTTATGCCGTGAATGTAATTCATTGTAAATGTGCAATAATTTTAATAAATGCTTTTTGCCAGTTTCCGTAAATTTGTAATTGCATTGAAGATGGTTGACAATACTCGTTAAGGGGCTAAGTGCTTTGTTAAATGCAATTTAAAACAAATTATGGATCTGGCTTCTTCAGACATCAACAGAGCTTTGTCATTCACAGCCAAAATTACTTCATTAATAGAGAAAAAAACGTTGTTTGTGATAAGAAGTAGAAAATCAGATAAATATAAATTTGTTAAAACAAGGTAAATATATGTTTTATATCGGTTTTCTAACCCCGAAGCATCTGGAGCATAACTCTTGTCTTTCAATATGATTTAAATATTGCTAGAATTGGTATACTTATCATATTAAGTAATTACTTCATTAGCACAAAGCACATTTGAGTTGTAGCTAAATTCTTTTCATTCAACTTAATGTGAATGAAATAATCAATAGAAGTCCTTGAGAGATACAACTACAAAAGCAACGTTTGCAGTCATTTTCTTCAATGCATTCACATCACAGTCTCTGTATGCACTGAATGCACTCAGTCCATCAGTTAGCTGTAGCACAGAAACCATGGTTTGAGTTGAAAGAAAACAAAGAGCTGCTGTTCTCTGATTTATTCAATACATAGGGCGCACTTAACTTTTGTTTTGTTTTCAAAGTTTCGTGTAATTTTCCACACTGTTTGCAAAATGAACAAGAGGAAAACAAATAAGTTAAAACCGAAAACTTCATTCCTTCTCGAAATGCAGCCATATACAAGGTAAACCGTGTTGCAACTGAACCATTAATTATGTTTATTTATTTTTCGCCTTTTTTTAATAAAAGTAATTCTCAGTTAGACAGTAAATTGCACTAAAAAGTAATTTGCTTACCGAAACCACAATAAGACAATTATTTTTCTTTGAAGGAGAGTTAAGGTGAGTGAAAAACATTGTTTAAGTCTAATAATAGCATAAAATAGCTTCAAAAATACACAAGCTAAATTCATATTTGATTCTCATTATTTATTGCAGCAATTATTCATAGAAAATAATTCTCGCATAATTCATTTATAATTTCCAGCTACGTTCGTAGCGCTTTGCAAGGACACCAGGCTTAATCCTATTTACCTTCTGTGCAAATCTCTTTAATATTTTTATTCTACGCTGCTCACTTATTCATTTGATGACCAGAACTTAGCGTCAGCGTTGAGTACACGACTGTCGGACTAAGGACAGAGACAACGATGTAACGCCTGTCATCCTTCATTAAGGACATTACAGTGGTGGCAAAATTAAAAAAAGTACAAACTTTTTAACTCTGCAAGAACATGCGAGAGCGCTTAACAAGATTGGAATTAATTTAAATTAACATATTAAATTTGAAACAAGAGAATGGAAACTTTAATGAAATGCAATAATTTATTTGCAAGTAATTAGCACTTTCCACTTCCAAGTCCAAACACACTGGAGCAATAACTGTTGCCGTCTATTTGGCAATTTTCAATGTTGGCAACATTTGTTTGAAAGTGCGTTAAATTTTACGAAAATTGGCGTTAATGAAAATGCAAAATAGCAAATAGTTTCAATGAATACAGCTGATGGCGGGAAACGTGGTGCCGACTTAATATTCTTAATGGTTTCATGCGGCGTATACGTGATTTTTGCTTTACATATTTAGAAAGCAACACCAGCTGCTTAGCTACTACCATATTATTTAAGCCATGAATACAGAAGTGTTGACTATTACGTCTAGTTGGTCTAGATTTAAGTAAAAACTCTTCAAGTTTCCTATTGTCAACAAGATTTTTAATTAATCTCCTTATGTTATTTTACAATTGTTGGTCTCATAGTTGCACAAAATTACTTTATTTTTCTTTCACAGTCAAATTATATTCCGTCTTGATTTCAAAATTGATGCGAGAAGTGAAATATTTTATTTGCTATGTTATTGGGTATTCATGCAATTCAAATGAACGTCATGAACAAACATTCCACTCCTACTTGTGGGTACTGTTAATGACCCTGGCTATAAGCGCACTTCAGTTACACTCGTTCACACAACTGCCAAACTCACATTAACACACACACAGAGAGAAACATCAAGTGCACTTCTCATGTGTCAGCTCTTTGACTGAAGTTGATCATTAAGTTGTAGTCTTCTATTTATACACAACTTACATCCAAAGGTCTGACTAATTGAGACGTTTTGCTCATATTATAAAAGTTACTTATAGTTGACTTATATATTTAAATTGGAAACAAATCGATTTACAAATTCAGATGGTAAACAAAGTGTATATCTACTTTAAAACTTCTAATATCAAATTTAGTAACATCATTTTAAACATTAAAGTAAACTCAAAATGTAAATTGAGCTATTAACTTGAGTCATTTCTACAACATTACTGATAACATTTTACCACTTTTGACATCTTAATTGTATCTTTGACTTTTATGTAAATGCTGAAGAAATAATGTTTGCCAATTGTGAGATCACATAGATAAGCCATACCATTTAACTTAAGATTTTGCATTAAGGCGACCCAATTGCCGAAAGTTAAAGTGTTCAGGGTTATCTACAGTGTCATCATTAACCGCAATCAAGTCTTTTTTTTGTCAGATGACAAGCAGTAAAATACAATTCCTTATACGGCAGGTGTCAATTTGAGCTTCAACTGGGGATTTGAAAGAAGGGCAACGCAACTTTTCTTTAATCTGTTGATTTCTTCACAAAGAAGAGGAATGGAAAACGTAGCTGAGGATGTGTAACAGACTTTGTTTGGTTTTCTTGTTTTGGAACACAACTTTTTGTTCAGAAATTTTAAGTCTGCTTAGAGATATCTTCACTCTGCATTGCTAAAAGAAACTGAAACAGATAAGTACACGGAATGCCATAAACAAAAGAGATACTATATGTGACTTGCTTCTTGTTGGTTTGAAGTTGTGAGATCTGTCGGCTTTACCTTCAACGCTTTTCCAGGCGAATTAGGCTTGAAAAGTTGGGTTTACAAGAAAACTGCCTCTAGCCGTAAAGGCCAACAACTTTTATTCTTGTTGCGAGGAATTCATGAAGCTGTTAAAGCCTTATCAGCAACTACAGAACAGCCGCGACTCAGTATAAAACACTCTGTGTGAGAGAAATTAAGAGCAAAATGCGTTAATCATGAGTTGAGCGTTGAGTTTACTTACACAGCACAACACAACGAAACTTAATTTGTGTTAAACGAGAACTGATTAAAGCACTGACTGAGACACAGGCAGCAGCTTTTCCTTCGTTGTGTTTTCCTCTGCAGCTGTTGCGCCAAATTTTCCGCAACAACAAAAACTTTTACACACATCGTCGCCTCCTGTGCTTGAAGAGGTAACTTTGGGTGAACATTTTCGCCTTTGCCGTCAAACACGGGCTACGCCAACAGAACACACAATGAAGGATTTGGGGAAATGCGCCTAATCCGAAATGACAGCTTCACGTATCCCATACTATGGCAACATGTCAGGGATAAGAAAACTTCAATTTTTCTACCATTTGCCAAGTTCTCAACTAAGATGTCAGCATTGCGATTAGCACTGGTGCTGTAACAAACAAATTAATATTCACAAATACCATTGGTGCTTATTTTAACCTACATTTGAAATGTTATATACTCAATGCGTTGCCAATTTCTGTCGAAGTTCTAGTCTGACATGAATGTCACGTTAGCATAACTTATTCACACAGCACTGCTGCGCTTTTGAATGCAACATCCGATGCCAAAAGGGAGTTGGTTTTGCTTAATTTTGTGACAGTCTGACATTTCACAATCCAAACATGACCACAAATTTGTGCTTTCACACAAAACGATGGCTTCTGCTGCTGATGTCTTTTCACGCTGTCAACTCCAAAGAGACGTAGTACTACATTATTATGAAGCACTCCAAGCCTCACTCCTATATGTACTCGACAAACTAAACACACAGATTATTTACACTTTTAAACACGCAACGTTGCGTCACTTTGAGTTGAGTTTTCAACACATTTATGAATTCATTTCCGTTCATTTACGCCTGAAGTGACGACGTCAGCAGTTAACAGAGTCTCTAATTAAGTTAAACTGCTTGACGAGTGGCGTTTGTCTCTGCAAAATTGTTATTTTTTCCATTTGACTCACGGGAGTTTAAAGTGTCGTACCCCTTTGCACTGGAGATTCAAAATTATGAAATTTGATGTAGTTTTGCAAAATCATGTTGGGAAATAATTAGAGCTTTTTAAATACAAAACACCAAATTAACTTTTATAACATTCAAGTTGTTTTTAAAATATCTAAATCCTTTAATTTAGGTTTTTCCATCTGCAGAGATTTTAAGAACTGAACTCTAAATGTTGTATTCGTGAAAGACATTAATTATAGATTAAGGGCATTTTTATTTATAATTAGCTTTATAGAAAATAATAATATTAAATACTCTGGGTATTAAGTTGTTGCGAGCACGTTCTCATTTATATAAGCTTCAGTGTACACAATTGTGCAGATACCAAGTATAATAATCTGTTTTTGTGACAAGTTTGGAGGCGAAAGACTTAAAAGAAAACCACATCGTTCAAAGTGTATTAAAAGATAAAGTGTGCTTAAAAATACCCTATACTTTGCAGCACATAGAGAAAATATAAATTAATGTTCATAATTTATATTTGTAAATAATATTAGTGAGTATATACTATTTTATAAACATTTGATAAAAATAAACTCTATTTTAAATATCTTAAAATTGCTCTCAATCTATTTATTGTGTTCATGACTGGTTATTTCAGAGGTATCTCCGAAAAAGGTTGGCGGAATAATTGCTATATTTTGACTTTCATATTGTGTAAGGCTCAGCAAGAAACGAGTCACACATGAGCCATTTTAAAGCACAGTTGAGTGTGTGTGTATGCGCATGTGTGTGTTGAACTGTGGAAAGTGTTGAGGTATGAAGCGTGAAGCAGAATATTAATTAATTTCTTCAACGCACGTTTTCCAGCACCACAACAGTAAGTGCCTCAATGTGATGAGATGTAACAGCTCCCTGAAGTATGCTATAAATATTTTACTTGTGATGCTGGTGACATGTTGCAACGGCGACGCCATTTTGATGAATTTCAATATGGCCTCAACGGCAAATTCGTATCATTACTCCCCCCCGCACTTACCCTCTTTGTTACTGTCTGTGCTCTCTCATGCTTGATCTTTTTGTACTTGATAGCAGCTAATTAGAAAACTTTTGTCCTGACGGTTTTAAAGTCTCCCACAACGTTTAAGTTGCTGGAATTATTTTTTTTTTTAAATACATCACTGAGTAGGTTACAGAACATGTGGAAGCCAATTGTTATCTATAAAATTACTGATAATATAAGTTACTTACATTTCTATTAACTGAGAGTCTGGTTACAAAAGTACAAGGCTTTTTCATTGTTAACTTTTAGGTTATTTTGTTGTTAATATATGCAACTCACATTCTTTGCATGTTGCCAAACGCAGTGTGCCACAAAATTATTGTCGCTAAAGCCAGTTAGCCTGTTAGTCTGTTTCTCACACGTTTTTTACCTTTTTAAGAGCCCGCATAAAAGTCATTTCCTTTTGTCTGACGGCGGGTGTTAAAAAAAAGCCAACAAAATTGTTAAAATGCCGGCGACACTATATATAATTCATTTATTTTATTCAACTATGTATTTCTCTTTCTCTCCTTTTCTATTTTAATGTATTAGTAATTTTTATTCAGCGTATACATTTATATTTTGTTTCGTTTTATTTTCGTGCTTTTATTTGGAAGTCATGTCTGTGGGCCATTGCCGGAAATAGAAATCCTTTAACACAGAATTGCAAAATAAATTTTGTACTTTACCAACAGTTTCATGTTGTTCACATTCCAACTGCAGGCGGCTGAAGCTCTTCTCTGTATGTTACCCTAATGACGCGCAATGCCCTTTGGTCCTGGTTTCTGCCTTTTTTCCATCTACTTCTCCTGAATGGGGATTTAGTTTTGCACTGGCCGTTGGCCTTAATCCGAGTTTAGGCGAAGAGGTCGCTGGTGGCCATGTGACAACTTTACTTTTATTTCGTTGTTGCCTCCGTTAGTATTGTTGTTGTTGTTGGAAAGCGCATTAACCTGTCTTTGTATTTATTTGTAGCATTGTCGTTGTTTCTGACTCAGTCATTAGGCTCAAGGCGCTAGGTAATTTTTAATTCTACTCTAAGGTATTAAAAGGAGTTTAGTAGATGAGTATTTTATCTCGGAACCTACTGCAAATTGGAGCACTAGATTATTCGCACGGTTAATAAGACAATTAAGGAATAAAAATCCACAAGAATATATTACAATCTAAAAGTATCTAAAATCGTATTCTATTTATCTATTTCGAAAGCTTTATCTAACTCCGTAGAATACATTGAACCTTCTGCAGTTTATTTTAAAGTCAATGCCAGGATGACTACAAAAGATAACAATGGCGTTGATAAAGTTTAGCGGTTTATTTATATTTTATTTTATTTTATTTATATTCAAAATCAACCGACAAGGCTTCTTAGCTATTAAAAAAGTCTTTGGAAAGTATTTTAAAACATTCTTGGAAACCAAAAGTTATTACCAAGCACTGCAGGTGTGCGCCTTTCAAAAGTTTTTCACCTACATTTTGCAAGTCTTATGGAATGAGTAAAAATAAAAGCCAGGGTTGGGATAAGTTGCAGGTCCGCTTGATTAATGATTATAAATAGGCCAAGTTTGAGAACTTGTCACACTTTTGAACTTTGATTTCTTGAAATTATTCGACATTCAAAAGTTTTGAGAAGTATTTGAAGTTTACAGGCTGTTGGAATTTATAACAATGTGTTTTATACTGTAATTACATTTTTTATTCAAGATGATTTGTTAAATTTCCGGTGTGAAAAAATTTCCACTTTATTTAGGTTGTTGACGTTGTGTACTTAATTTCCTTATAGTTGAGATACGCCATAATAGAATAATTTGATTAAAAAACAGGCAAAGTATAACAAACAAAATGTAAATGAAATCACACAAAAAAATTTGAACCTATGTATATTTTGAGTGAAACAACGAAATGGACAATACATGAATCGAATAACAAGAAAAAAATGTATTCATATTGTATAGTCAAAAATAGCAAGAGCTGTCATTGCGTTTTATAGGTTGAAGGGTGGAGAAAGCGCTAAAAAATTGAAGAGAGCTTGGCAAATTTTAGCACAATACAAAAAACAGTGTTGTCATTTTCCAGTTGGATCGCCATTTGTGCAATTTCTGCAGAACGGAAACAAAACGTGGACGGAAGTAATTGTTTAGCGTGTATGCATTTTAGGGACTGTATGTACATGTGGGCATGTGAATTTGAGACTATGTTAGAATTCCAAACACATGGCATATCAGTGAGAAGAGCACAAACAGAAGTTCATGCAACATTAATGATTCGGAACATCCACCGATTCTTTTTTAAAGTCTTACCATCTTTTTTTTTATCAACTTTATATAATTTATTATTAATTCTTCTTTCCATTTTCAATTAAATTGTATAAAAATGACTTTAAAATTTTAAGTGAAAATGAAAATCCATATACGCAATTAAACAGATCTTTGTTTGGAAAGCTTTAACAACTGTTCGTGTATTCAAGCATCACCACCTGTACATAGCACAATACAAATCAATTCACCACGCAAATCAAACACAAATGGCCAATTGTCAGATGGGAGACAATGCGCGTGTGGAAGTTGGCAGCAACAATGATTGATATCACTTGCCAATATTTCATAAAATGTTGATTTGTTTATTTTATTGATTACACACACACACTCACACATTCTGTCAGTTTATGGCCTTATAAGTTGGTCGCATGACACAACAGAATACAATACAACGCTTCCTATCCACAGTAGATTTACATTATTTGTGACCTCATCTTTGGTTGTAAAATTCCAACTGCCAACAGTTTGCCGGTGCTTGTCATAGTTCTTGTCATTTTGTGTATTTTTTTCTTCCAGTATTGATGCTGTTATTCTTGTTCCGCATTCATCAATTTAACAGCAGGATATTGGCAAAGGCAGCTGGCGCCACAGAGCACATACATATGTACATACATAATATTATGCTCTTCCATTTTTAAAAATTTAAGTTTTGTACCTCATACCGAATATTGTTAATTATTTCACAACCATGTATTTTCTTCAGATTGTATTGAGAATATATTAAATATGATATAGGTCTTATTAATTTTCCCAATTTAAAATACTTTTTTATTTTATTTTTATATATTTTTGCAACTCTTATGAACTTTTCAAACATCTTCAGTGCATTGAATACTGGCAATCAATAAAATTGCAATTCCGTAATTTTAACTGGTTGAAGCGAATGTAAAAATACGCAGCGGGAATATTTTATTTTTCGTGTTGAGTAAAAGAAAAATTGCGCATACGCCCCGTACTGAATAATCTTTTACCACGCACAATCTGCTTGTTTGCTACCCACGTTTATTTTCGTTTATATTGAAGTTGGCAAACAAAAACACAAATATAGACAAAAGCTTAACATCATAAGTGCTGGCAATTGTAAAAGATTCACCCAGAGTTCTGGTGGTGAAAGGTTGAATTGCAAAGCAAGCGAATGCTCATGTGGAATCTAAATTCAACGCGTCTCATGCATAAAACAACTGCTAATTGAATTCGTTGGTACGAGCATTAGCAACAACATCAGAACTGTTATTGAAACTTGCTACTGACCACAAGAGAAGTGCTTTACTCAATTTACAACCACAGCCATGGCAGATGAGTCTTGTGGCAGTTGCAGTTGCATTCAGCACAGCACGACCTCAAAACATGAGATGCTTTGCAGCATGTTCTGGTTTATTCCTATTTCAGTTTTAAAGTATTTTATGCTCAATTATACTGCAGTAAGCTAAGTTTGTATCTATGTATGTCTCTACAAGACTGTCAACGCCAATATTGCTTTAGTGTGCTGCTTTTGCTGCTATTGATGGGTCAGCATTTATTCTTGTCGTTCAATGTCCTGGCAAGCGCTTGTCGTGTAGTGTCCTTGATGTTCTTGTTGGCGTTAACATTGTACATAAATTATTTAGGTGTAACCAATCGATATCAGTCAAATCCTTAAGTAAATAGTGATTTGTAAATATATCAACAACATTACAGTCCCTTTTCCACTTTTTATGTCATTTGCAGTCTATGAATTTGAATAAATTCTTAAAATAATTTAAGCAACATATACGTATTCAAATATAATTAATAAATATTATAAAGAGTGCACTGTACTCATGTTCCATTGTATAAACATTCTTTATTGAGTAAATATTTGTCGTTAACTTTTACATCCACTTAACTTCGGGAAAATTCACTTCTTAGTTTTGTTCTAATAGAAAATGGCTTGCGAGAACAAAGAACTTAACGGGTCATAAATCTTTTGCAGATATTATGAGAAAATGGTGGAGCTACACGGAAACTGTGTTGCTTACCCTTATCGAATATTTTTTAACCCTCTCTATTCTCCGTTTCTTAGCTGGACAACATAATTTTGCATACTCTTTCACTTAATCTTCTCTACTCATTTTGTTTTATTTTATACCCTGTGCGTAGGGTATGTACATTTATTTACTTTTTTCAATGCTGCTCTTGCCACTGTTTTGTGTAATTAACGCGAGAAACGCGAGATCATGATTAATATTTTCTTCTGCTTTTCTGAATTGTTGAATTCACTCACTTTACACTCGGTTTGCTGCTTAATTAATTATTATACCATTTTTTGTGCAGAATGCAAGGCAAACTGTGCAACAGCACAAAGATTATAAACAACTCAAGAATACATTATTTTTTGTCTGTTTTGTTTTTTTTTTTTGTTTTTAGTGGCTGGTAAACGCAATTGTTTGCGCCATAATTAAAAGTTTGTTAATGTAGCTTCAGAAATGTTCTAATTACTTTTCAGAAACTTTTAAAAAACTGATGCAGAAAATTTTAAAATTGTATATATTTAAGATTTTTTAAATCCATCTTCAGTTTCAGTTGCCGATAAAACTGTCTTTTAATGACTCACTGATTCCTTTTTATGTCCACAGCGATTCCGTATACATAATGTATACAAGCATTTCACTTTAATTGTATACATTTGACTTTGCAGTACAGTAAAAACCTGTTAAATATTACATGTTATCGGCTCGCTTGCGGGTTCACATTTTCAATGAAAGTGCAGCAATTAAAAGTAGAACATCCCATAAAATGGGAAAAGAGTCGCATCACCCAAAAATGCATTTCTGTTTTCTTTTCTTTCTCTGATTTTTTGCCCATTTTATCTGTTCACTGAAGTATATCAAATTTATTTTCAAACTTTGAGTAAGTTTCATACTGCAGACGCTGCAGTACAGTGTTAATTCTGATTAATTACATACGAGTGTATAACTGAACATTCTCCCATCATTAAAACTTTGCAGCATCGAGTTAAATTAATAGTGATTGTTTTTTGGCTTTCTGCAACTGATTCTCTTTACTTATTAGTGCATAATAAATGGATTTAATTTTAAACATTATTCTGATAAAAGTGTGTGAAATTAACTGCAATTTCATAAACTAAACCTTTAAATATTTATTTTTACCAAATGTTAGACAGTTTAACTAACAACCTGTTACTGCGTATGTTCTAACACATACTTGAGTGTAATTTGCCAATACCCGGTAAACCAAAAGTCTATGAAACCATTAAACATAGCCCAACAAGAAAATAAGTAAAGAGACTGGTTAGGATAAATATCGACCGCTAAAATAACGACAATAAACAGGATGCTTACAACTTATACACGAAAAAATAAATTCAGACACTTTATTATATGTCATAAAATATTTTTATATCACACTTAAAGGCGAAAATATTTTGAAAATGCTCCGCATAAAAGCACACACAGCATTCTACATCTTACATGAATTTGTTGGGTTTAATACAAGGATTAAATAATATTTAAGTAGTTGTAGTTATTTCTTGTTCTAAAATATTCCATTTTAGTTAAATTGCTGCAGCTGAAGCTTTAAATTCCACATTAAAGATGCTTTAACTTGTTAATTCTACTGTCAGGCAAAGTGTAAAGTGCGTATACTTAATAGGAAAAGTACGTGCAGCTCTCCAAGAAAAGTATAATAAATGTCAGAGTGCCCAAAAGAGAAATGAAAAGAAAAAGTGAACAAAAAGGTTGGCTTAAAGCACATTTTGGCAATCCAATAAAGTGTAGACTACTGTAAAATGAGGAAAACCAAGAGGTAAATGAGCTGCAGGCGGTTCGGTTAAATTACAACTACAAATTTTGGTGCTATATTTCCGAAAACAGGTGTCACGTCTTGGAACTTCCCGCAAGCTGATCGGGCGATAGACATCATACACTCATTTATTTTGCTCAAGGCTCTGGCTTTGCTTTAGGTTCAGCGTTTCAATGACAATATGACTCGACATCAAGTTGTAAGCCGAAATTTGAAATTTCGCAACGTGAGGTCATTTGGTTAGTGCTTGAACAGTTTAGATAAACTTAGCAGACTTCTTTGCTTCAAACTGTTATACAAACTTTAGCAGCATACACTGCAAATGGGCATAAAATTTGTTGAGTCCGTCTTTGGGCACACACTCAATCACGTCCGCTTATGTGACCAGACCATCCAGACTATAGGATGCCCTTGACACACACACAAACACATAGACAGAGACTGACACAATGAACTTGGCCTTCAGCCATAAAGATTGCGCAAATGTTTATTATGTTGATGAGCAAAGCACCCATAAGGGATCACAAGAAAAAAAGGGTTTAAAATAATAAGGATTCACTTGATTTACATGCAGATAGGTCGCCGGTGCTCGTAATTTACTCAAATTTACAAGAAATCTGTCACTGTCATTGTCTGCCACTGTCACTGGTTTTAAGTTGCAGCCACTTTAAGTTTAACCCTCTAAATCAGGGCCGTACGCATTACTTATTGTCTAACAACATGATTCACAAAACTTCCGATTCAAACAATTTACATACTGAATTGCGGTAATGTCAAGCAATAAATATGCGTTACTCAACTCTAACTGCGATTTGGCAATTGCCTTGTTATGCCACACGTAGCGAATGAGTGATTTTCTCAAAGTGAATTCTTACGACATGTTTGCGAAGCGGATTCCCGAAAAGTTTGTTGAGCTTAAATCAGAATATATCACATTTAAAAAATATTGTACGCATTGCCACATTGTTGCACAACTCCTTTATTTGAGCCAACTGTAGCTGAAAACTAAAGAAAATTAATCTAAAGCCAAGAGGATGGATGCTCGAAATACTTCATTTATCATGTAGAAGAGTACACTTTTTCAAGTTGCTTGAACAAAGCATGATAAAAGGAAAAAAAATGTGGAGTAACTCTTTTTATCTACTGTTACAAAGGCTGAAAATCTGTTTATATAGCGTTGCCCCAGGTCTTAACATGGGAACTATGCAAAGAAGCAGGAAAACACAAAATTTTAACAAATGCAGAACTAACAAACAGATCTCAAAATGTGTATGTGTATGTGTAAGGCAAAAACAATTCCAGTTTCTGTTTTAGCTGTTAGCATTTTGGTAATACTTTTTAAATGGAATTTACAAACATTTTGAAGCTTTCTGGCATAAACTGCATTTAATTATTAACAGGAATAACAACACACAGGAAAAGAAACAATACAGTCAAAACAATGACTCAATGTGGATTCAAATTCAACAGCAATTTTGGAAATGTAGTTTGCTGCCAAAAAAAAATGCAAAATGGGTTAAGTTCTTCGACAAATGAAATGGTTAGATATTCAGGCAGATTGTACGGCATTCGACAGTTGTTTACGGCATCAATTTGGGCTTTAACTTGGGCAGGACATGAAATAATGAATGAACAGAGTGGCCTATTTTACCAATGTACCTTTTTGGTGAATCGAATGCCAATTCAAATTTAATTTTAAACTCTTTGTTCACTGCAAATGAGAAAAATCGTTAATTAAACATCATTTCAAGGTTTTGAATTAGAGTTGTAGAAATATAAACAGTGAGTTTTCCATTTAAACCAATTGCTGGTTAATCTCTAGTCCTCAGATACGCATAAGCAAATATATTTTGTAGATCCTACGTTGTCTGCCACAAAGTGTTCAGTCTCTATCAGACATTAATTATTTAGTCCCTTTCACAGCATCGTTTCGCAGCAATTTCAATATGGTACACAGTTTTTTCGCCAGCACTGTAACACTCTCGGTTCTCTGTTAAATCGATTCTGTTTAAATGCTTGTAATAGGGTCGAATTTACATCAGATGTTATCAGCCTTTGAACATCTATATTAGACACATGTTAGATTGTTGTTGGCGTAAAGCTTGTGTTTGTTGTATGTAACACATACGTTTTGATTAAGACAACTGCTTGTACAGCTTAATTACAGACAATTCGGATAGATTGGTTTTAGTATGTGTACAAATATTTGTACACAATTTAAATAAAAAACATATGAAGCTGTCAAAAATTTTAATTTAGTTTTTATCTGAATATACATTTGTATATTAAACAATTATAATAGATCACATGAAATTGTTGTCAAACAATGAAAAACAAATTCCCCTACATTATAAATTTACTTTAAAATTGCAAAATAAAAATGTTGTAAAATATGTTAGAATAAGAAAACCAACGGAACGACTATAATAGCATATTTTAATAATTTAGAATAAGTAAGTATAAGTGATGTCAATGCATATTAGTAGCAATTAAGGAATCTGAATGGGAACAAGAGTAACAGCTCATTGTAACAAGAACTAGCAACTCAACTTGCTTTAGTGTCTACACTAAAGTTGAATGTCTAGCAATTTGCCAAACATGAAAATAATTGACTTGCCATACCAGATAGACGCACACACAAGAAAAACTGCACAGAAACAAAGCTAAGAAAACAACACTAAATTTAATTTGAGCTCCAAATGTTGCTACATTTTGTTGACCGTCCAAAGTCTCGGCCTCAAATGGCTTGCGTGAAAAGCTCATGGCATAAAAATTAATTCGCCCAACTAAAGCTTTTGATGGTCTGAGTGTTTTGAAACTTATGCTGATAGGTTGACTTTGATGTTCAGAAAACAATAACTTATCAGAGTAAGTGCAGCTCGCGATGAAATATATTATTACCGCGTTAAATTGTTCTGGCCAAATTAGTAAAAGGTAACTGATGTGTGTTCAGTCAATATTTTCTGTCTGCTACGATACTTAAATAAATTCAGTTATATTGTATACTCAAAAAAAGCTATCTATACAGTTTAAGTTTATCGAGAAAATTTTTATAAGCATATACTTAAATTCATTGGCGCCAGGAATGAAAATGCTAATGACGATATTGATAGTGTTGCTGGCGATGACGACACTGACGGCGATGCAAAAGATGTTGCTACTCATGGATATTGATTGGCATTATGTGCAGTTAGCTAGCTTGATATCAATTTACGGTTATGATTGCTTTTAAGATTATATGAAATAGATTTAAAATCTTATTATAAACATTCTTGGCAATTTTAATATGTTTCCGCAACTATAAATAATCGATTGCCTATTATAGTTATTGAATATGGTTAAACATGTGGTATTAAGAAACATTGCCAACCAACTAAATACCTTATATTACCCTTTTGTTGTTAAGCTTCAAATATGTATGCCAAGAAATCATTTAAATTGAGTTATACATACGTAAATTATCTAATCAATCACTAAATTTTTACGGCAGACAATTTTAACTGTCAGTTTAAGATTAAATACAATATAATACTGTTAATAAAATCAACATGATTTATGATAGAATTATATTAAATCTTTTAAATTGCTTATAGAGAAATTCAATTAATTAGAAAATTGGTAGCCAAATAAAGTGACAGACAAGTAAAGACAATAGATTGTAGTAGTCCATAGCCCAAGAGCAAATCATACTACAGACTAAGATGACAACAACATAATACAGCGTCAAATAGTGCAAAAACAACGATTTATCATTCGCATACACACACATACAAATAGAGAATCCCCACAATTTAACTCATAATTTTAAAATGAAAGCCAAAATTTAAAGCTTTGAAAATTGTTTCAGAGGCATCTTTATCCAGGTTTAGACTAAGCTACACACACACATAAAGTGGATTAGTTCGAAGCTTGCCTAAAAGCAGGACTTCTGCAAAAGATGACCGAAGCTGGCAGTAGTCTTGTTATGTTTGTTTATATTTGTGTGCTATGCAAACTATTATAAAAACATCATTTATCACATCATGTCACATTTGCTGCCAGACGAACTGGCAACAGACTGATGAAGAATTCAGAGCAACCAGCTTGTCTCGACTACTCCATCTCTAAGTGTGTGAACGACACATGGCTAAAGACCATTACCAAAGACACGTCATAATCACTTTAAGGCGTTTCAATAAGCAGTCAATCAGCTAAGCAGGAATTGCTGACAATTATGTTTTACCAACCAACAAAAGGTTTTTTGTTATATGAATTTAAGTCACACAAAATAACTGGAGAAATAAATTAAAGTTGTTTTATGTTTTAATTTGATCTGCGAGCTCAAAGAAAATTGCAGCGTCGCAAAGCTAATATAAACACTGGAAATTCTCTTTGGAAACTCCCTTAGCGGAATGCAGTAAAAGGAATTTTCTACTCGTTTTTCTCTCTAGTCGGTTTGCTTCTTTTAGTGTGTAAAACAAGCGTGCAACTTCAAAATGCACTTTTACTTCAATTTTATTCGTTTGCTTAGGGTTCAGTGTTTGCCAGTATTTTCTCAACTGAAAAGTGAATATGTACATAGTAAGTGTTAGGTTTAAAGTTTATACAAAAGGAAAACGAAAAAGCCAGCACTGCAAGCGAGTAGTACAGCGAAATACTTTACGCTCACCTATTAATTTAAAATACATTTTGTTTAAGATATTTAGCCAACGCCTAGAATTCAGATTTCGTTATCAACACTTCAGTTCAAAAATAAAAGCAATTTGTCACGCAGTTGTGATTGACAGCTGTGGAGACACAGCTAAACTTAAAGTGACACATACACATACAGCTTGGAAATGTCTGTTTTGAAACATGTCAGAATGGAACACAAACAAAATGGCGACACGCATATGCTCAGGACATTTTGCTACACGAATGCGAAAGCCTATGGATCACACACATACATACAAGAACGTATAGGGTCCGTTCGATATGAAGTAAATTCAATTTACTCAATATAAAATATTGACAGCTGAAGCGTGCAAATTAATATTCAATTATACCCAAATAACTTTATCAACAGTTTGCAGACAATTTTCTTATTCATAGCCAGACTTAAGAAAATGAGAGAAACAAAGAGAAAGAGAGAAAGACTGTATGTTGAGTTATCCAATTTATGTCAATTAATACTACATCAGGTGTAACCGAAGCTATTCAATTTCAGTTAGCATCTCTAAGTTAAATAACTTGGTTGCAAACTGAATGAGATGCTTGTATTTAAGTTTCAATTAAATATAGATTTTGGGTGCTTCCTTCTGGACATTTAATTAGTACATTTCTTATTTTAAGTTAATTTAGTCCAACATAGCTCATACTGAAATTGGAAATCTCTTTAAATAACTATTGAGTTCACTTCTACAGCAGTAGATACCTGAAACTGATCACTTCATACTGATGATTTCTAGAGGACTTTTAACATTATGATGTTTCCTCTGCCATTTCTAATAATATCATCGTTCAGTTTTGACATGGAATTGAGATGGGAACATGTTTTATGTACACACAAGTCTTTGTGGGTGCAAGATGGATGGCCACATCGTAAATGTCAAAAGCTTTGGAAATACGGGTCGGCAAATGTGCACAACATACGTGGAGGGTGTAAAGAGTGTTGGGCCATAATGGAAATTGAAAATTCTTCGTTCTGGACATGTTTGCAGCACACTTTGCAAAAAATTAATTTAAACTTTGGCCACATTTACTCATTAGCGGCAACTTTGGGTCTTATACTCATACACGAGAGTACCGCAAACTTGCAACTCAACAAGTTTTCCCAGAGTTGCCTGGGGAGCAGCTAAGAGTACTGGAGAGTAACGAATTTTCAAGTGATTTGAGTGCAGCTCGGCTGTAGAGCGCACTTTCCCAAGATTTATACGAGTTGCCTTAAGTTACATAATTTGTAAATAAAGCGACAGCATTTTTTAAACGTTCAACAATGGAAAATTGTTGCCAAGTCAAGTTTGCGTGGCAGCCACAAATTTTCCAGGATTGGCTTAAAAATCTTTACCCCATTCGTTACAGGCAGCATTCCAATACCCAAGCCGGAAATTTGCCGTAAATAACTTTCATCACTTTCACTACCTAGCGATGCGATGTTCGGTTGCATTAGTTGCATAAGTCGACATGCCACATGGCTTTGGTTTTTAGCCGACTTCAGAAAGTATTTGCGTCTAGAGTGCCCACAGTCAGGGTTGAAAGACCATAAATCACGAACGCGTTGCCGGCTTCACACAGGGAGCATTTCTTTGTTTGTGTGTGAGTTTGCGAGCTCCAAGCAAATTTTAAGCAGATTTCCGTTTTACTATCGTGCTCCTTCTTTTTGAGTCATGTGAGGTCATCAAAGGAAATGTGATCATAAAACAAACAATTGCTAGTAAAGTAGAAAGAGTGATGTCGTACCTACAAGTTTTATGACAGTGCTAAAATTGTGCATATTTGTTAAGATATGGATGTCAAAAAATGTGTGGGAATGGTCTTAAATTCAACAGCATATTAAAGAAGATTAAAAAATGACTCTTAGTTTCAAATTAGGCTTAAATTTCTTCACATTTTATATTAAAATATTATAGCTATGTATTGCCTTAGCTAGCAGCTGACTAATTGGTAATGAACGAATTTTCCCCTTACGCATATTATAACCTACTTTATTTTGATTATTTTTTGTTTACACAATAGCTAAGCCTTGATGTCCCTCCACATCTATGAATGTCTGATTTAATATAACTACAGCTGGAAAGTCAATGTAAGTGGAGAACTTAAATCTTGTGAAATGACATAGAGGAAAATAAGACATCTGTTGCATAGTCATAAATCTGCAAAGTTCGTAATCAGGAACGTAATTTATAGTATATGGTAATGATGGAAAGCTGATTAACAACAGAGTTTTCTGCCCAGCAGGATGGCTACAGTGGAACGAGGGGAGCCTTAACAGCTGTCCAGTAAAGTAGGTCAAGTCAGTGAGTAAATTGTGCTGAGAACTGAAAGCTAAATCAACCGACCACAACTTCATTAAGCGTAGCCACTTGCCAGCTGTGAAGCCACATACTCGTGTGTGTGAGAGTATATGTGTGTGGAACGGAAGTGTCCGTAGTGGACGCCATTAATTTAGCGGAAATAAGCAAGCAAAATCAACAAAGTAACAGTTAACCGCAAACCATAAAATGATGGAGAAATACTAAAATGGAATTGAGCTCAAATCTAAATCAACTACAGTTGCATTAACTCTGGAACTGCTATTAAGCAGTATATGCTTGAGAAGAGTCAGGTTTTAATTGTAACATAAAGTGTAGCTCAGACTCTTAAAGTGGCAAAGTACAAAAGCTGAAAGTGGATATGGATGAGTGTGTTTCAGCTGAGATACAATTACAAATGTTTGCCAAGTTGACCTTGTTTATTGCCTACACAAACGCACAGACGATAAAAGCAAGGAAACTCTTATGTGATAAGCTTAAGTTCCTCTTACATCAAGTACTCTTGGATGATTTTAAAAATCACACAGCTTTCACTTTAATTATCAGTCATATCATGCGTTTTAATTGATAAGCTAATAATATTTTCAAATAGCTCGCTTTGTTTCATTTTTTATTATTTAAAATTTTACTTTAAACCATATCAGTATCACAAAATCATTTCAACAGTATTGCTATCGTCTACTTTCAACACAAATTCAAATTGCGATGTTCTATTAAAACGTGTGGCTTTTTCGGTAAAGTGCAGTAGAACCAAACAAACTACACAAAAACAACAACATTCAACAATTATTTATATGCCGGCAATTAGGTACACAACTTGTATATGTGTGAGTCTGTGTGTGTGTGTGTGTTTACAGACAGACCAAACCATTTTATGGTTTTGCCCCAATTTTTTTCTTTTTGCCATAAATATTTATTGGGTATTTGTGTTTTCTGTCCAATATCATGCGGGTATGAGAAACATAAAGTAATGAAAAGAAATGAGTAAAAATGGACAGTAATTAAAACATAGATTCCAGTTAAAGGCCTAAGTATTCGAATTTAAGTGCAGTGCTCAGGAAATTTAATGCAAGTTAACTGATAAAAATAATTCACACTGAATAAGAGAATGTATGTTTTGTATATAATAAATTTCATTGGTTATTTTGGAAATTTTACTAGAACCTACACAGACTACTGCTGTAGGAGTCGTAAAATATACCATACGTACATATTTTCAAGCTTTTTATTTTCTCTAATCCGCTTGTTACCCAATCAATGTAAAGGCTCAGAAAATCAGTTAGTAAAAATGCTGATTCAAAACAATTTTTGTGGCATAAAATATAAGAAAATGTGGGTATCTCAGATGGTTTCCCATTGGCGTATTTAACTAGAGTTAAAGCAAAACCACAAAACTTTTTATTTACCACCATGGAATTGAGTAAAAAGTGTGAAAGGGACTATAAATAAGTTAGCAACTCGAGTTTATCAAGCTGCTCAACCTGCGCACAGTTTTTAATTATTTGCAAATAAAGGCAGCGAAAACTCTTTTAATTAACGCAGTTTTCATTCTCTATAGCTCTCTTTCTCTTCTTGTTTCTCTTTAATTTTCTCTTTCAGTTTCTTTTGCAACTGACAAAAGGCGACTTAATGTTGTTGAAAGCGAACAAATCATAATCAGTCAATGTCGCACCGGAAGTGACGGAAACACTTATTATCAAGTTTGGCCATAATGTTCAACAATTTCGTGAAAAGGTTGTAAAGTTACAAAGGCTAGCTAAATGCAGGTATGACAAGAGCTAAACGGAAAATGGTAATGACCTCAAGAGGGTGACAAATTACCGAAAAGATGACTCTCAAAAAACGTAAAGCTTAAATAAGCCTTGATATGTAGAAAGGGGAAATCAAACAGTGATCTATTTGTAGTACTATTACTAAAGCGATAAAATAATGCCAAAATAAGTGCAGTATATGCTAATGATTAAGCAAAATTTTATTGTATTACATTTAAAAGATACAGTCAAACAAATCTTATCCAAAACATTGACAGCTTTAATACAAGTACGAAGAAAATATGATTAATTAGCTCAACCATTTGTCCTTCGCTCTCCATAGTCTTTCATTATTCCTTTCTCTGTTGAGTTTTATTTCCAAAGACAGGCAACACTTTGATGAACCCTGAATAGTTGTTATCCAGCATTGTCTTTCCGGCTGAGGCTTGTAGGAATACTCACCGCTTCCCTTTCCTAATGATGTTGTCTAATTGCTCATCATTAGGAAAATAAGGAAAACAAGATAAATGTGCGATTTTAAAGTGCTTCACTAAGTTGACATTTTATATAATTTTGTGGGTGTGAGGCGGGGATTTTAAGGAGGATAAGTGCTGAGTGTTTTTGGTCGTCACGGAGTTAGTCCGCTTAAATGATGTGCACCCAACCGATGGGGAAGTTAATGAAGACAGTAGAAAACGCCCAGCTTACTTGTATTCTATTAAATTCAATGCAGCAAAGAAATTCTGTTAAGTGATTGGAATTCCATGAATCAACCTAATAAATAGTAATGATATTTAGGAGCATGTACACAATTCAGTACTGATTAGGAGTGGAACAACATGCCACCGCCTATTAAAATCCACTTTAGTTTATATCGCTAAATATTTGATAACCACACGTTTTCCCATGGTCACAAAATCAAAACATACATTTATTTCCAATTTTTCAATTGAATTGTGAGCTGAAAACCCAATAAATAGATGCGACCAGTAGCCAAAATAGCCATAAATCAAAATGCTTATGCCAACCACGTATTTATTGGCCACATGCGAGCATCGCATACAATTTCTCTTTACAATTTAGCATTCAATTTATTAATTGGCTTGAGATAGAATTGTGATAAAGCTACAGATACATCTATTCATATATTTCAAACAGCAGCTGCACAAAGCAGACAACCAATTTGCAATCTGTTATGAAAAGTGTCAACAAATGGAAGCGCATTTAATATTTATGCTTTGCTACCTGCTAACTTCAAACAGATAACCCCACCCACACTCATAGTTGTATGTATATAATGTATATATACATATATCGGATAAGAGGTAAGTCAAGTATATTCCATTGTTGCTTTCCATGTATTTGCTGTGTTTGTGTAAGTGTATGGGCTGTGGCATGTGGCCAATTCCATTGACTTTTATGCAGTTGACTGCAGTAAATGTGTCCCATATGTGGCTCAGGCATAAACTTTTCCTACTTGCTTACTTTCCTGCTGTGCTTTACTCGTTCATTTTTTTGCACTGCTCTTTTTCTGCATCTCTCCCTGCACCTTTTTCAAACCCTGCTGCTGAATGTATCCACCGTTTTCAGCATGGTAATTGATTATCATATTCAGCCGCCATTTTCCAAAGCATTGCAGTCTCGACCACAAAACCCATTCTACATGTCCTGCATCACAGACACACTAACACATATTTTTCCATAATGCCGCTGCTGCAGTGCATATGATATTTTCCTCATTTTTCCTGCTGGAATATACGTTGGGTCTACATTTTTTGGGACAATTTTTGGCTGCTAAAGGGGCGTGAGAATCTAACATATTTTTAATGTGCAAAAATCCGTAAAATTTACACCATGTCGCTTTGGTTGCTCTTTTCACTGCAATGCGCCTCGAAAACAGAATGCTCAGATTTTACAGTTTTAGTTAAATTTTAAGAGTCATAAAATTTTGTAGTTAAAAGGAATATTTTAAATATTATTTTTCAAATGAATGAACTATTTAGAAATAAAATTTCTCATAGTTTACATTTTGAGGCCATTAAAGTACCCGAAACCTGAATTAAATTTTATTATTTTTTGTTTAATAAAATGACTTTATACTGAAAATTTTACCATGAAAATTAATATTTATTTTCCACTTGTTGTGAACTAAATCGAAAAGCTTTTAAAATTGAGGAAAAGGAAAATGCAATTAGAATCGTATATTATTAAATCGAAATCGTTATTGTTATCAATTCTAATTAATTAAAATAAAATTTGGCTGTGGTAGACAATGAAATATTTTCGCAACCAACTAAAATTCAATTAAAATGTGATGCCAGTTGGCACGCACAACAACAGCAAGTTCCAAAAGAGGTAGCGTTTTATGGATATATTTGTGGGTGTATGTGTGTGAGTGTTTGTAGACTAATGGCTTTTACGCAAAACACACGCAAATAAATACATACATACAGATATTCATAGAATCCATTAGGTTCAATTCAAAAATTCATCAATTAAAAAGCATAGAAAATACAAAAGCTACATAAAAAGTGAAGTTTAATTTATTTCGATCGGAAACGGAAATGCGAGGGCACCATTCAACCAAATAGAATACTTTCAAACCTCTGCCGCTGTCGAAACCCTGTTCACTGTCATTAAAAAACAGAACGGCAATGGAGCTATTTATATAGATTTGATTCAATTCGCAGTTAAAGAACCTTCCGCAAAACCAACAACATTTGCTACTTTAAGAAATTACTAAGGAAGTTAACAAACTGATGTATCTACTGAGTTGCTCATCACATAAGTGACTAGAACTGTTTATTGTTCAATTATTAATGCTACGACGACATACACCATTCGATGCAGCTGAGTTTCTGAATATATACATATGTGGTAGAATGCAATTGTTTGTACAACCCATATTGTCGATCCATCACTCTCCCTTTCGCTTCACTCTCTCCTTGCCGCAATCTATCTTAGTTTTGTTGGTCTTTCTAACTGCCATTGTGTATTTGTTTGCTTTCACTTGTGATAAATAATTACACTGTAAACTATACTTTGGACTTGCATCAACAACACAACAGAATGTGGAGTTTCTACACTTTCTGTTGATAATATTTAATATTTAATCAATTCAAGACAAGCTATGAAATAGGCAATGTGCTAAGAGCCTAATTTGCAAAGTCTTGATATACATTAAGTAAAAATGTTAAGGACTCAATTCAAGCAGACTTTATGCATTTTTAGATTATGAGTTGTAGTCATGTAGGACATAAACAGTTTTCAAGCGTTGACAATGTTGTCTCGTGCTCATATTAGCATACTCGTCATTATGATTATCACATTAGTAAATACATATACTCAAGCTTAGCTTTATGATAGCCTTTTATAGGCTAGCATGGCTAGCAGGCTTGCAAGTTTAATGTAATTTTGGCCCAGTCTTCGACCAGTTTGCTTAAATTTGAGATATAATTCGAGTTTGCGGAAGTAACTTGTTAATTTTATTACATGGCAGTCGGTTCATAAATAATTAATGTCTCCAAGGTATGTGCATATGCTGTGTATATGTATAAACAACTCAACAGACTGTATATAGAAGTGGAAGCTTTCATATTACTGCCACAAAATTTGAGTTTAGTTTATGGCCTTTAGTTAACAACCATGCAGTAATCATATAATAGGCTATAATATACAAAACTCAACGTGTTGCCCTTATGAGTGCCACTTAAGTTAAAGCAATTTGCTTTTCTGGCTCGATAAATACTTTGAGACATAGACTATGGTTAGATGATTCCCAAGTAAAGCCCCACAAAAAACATAAGTTTTAATTAATAAGAGAATGCTTTGTCAGTAAATTAAGTTGTTTGTTCGTAGTAATAAACTGCAGAAAACAGAATATAGTTTTTTATTCGATTATCAGTAGATCATTCTTTTAATCTAATCAGAATCGTCGGACAAGTTTACATCTCTTCCCTCCTCGTACTTGGCCTCTACGATGTCCGTATTGCGATTGGTCCGTATTCCCGAGCTGTGACTGGCGCCATTCAAGTGTTGAGCATTTATAACTGACTTATGTTGATTTAGCTGCTCACGATGCTGTTGAGACTTCTCCCTGCGGTTTTGGGCATACGCCTCTTTGACCTTTCGCTTTCGATCGAGTACAGGATTTGTGGTAAGATCCGTGAGAATTTTAACGCAATTAGTCGTGGGCTTATAGAATGCACGTTTACGCAATCCTTGCACATGGTTGAGTCCAAAGTTTGACTCAAGTTTGGGACGCAAAGTGATTTTCTCCTTGATTTGACACTGTTGCCGATAATAGTTGCCCAAGCATATATACAATTGATTCTGAACACAAGCGACTGGATGACGTATAACATCAAAGGCCTCGTCACCCACATGAAAGGTCTCAGTGCCATCAGACCAGCGCACAAAGCGAGAATTCGACTCTTTGTAGAGTGCTCCAGTTGTTTTATCCTGACTCAGACGCCAGCGCACAGTGGTCTTCAGTTTCATAATGAAGGCCAATCGGGATTCATCATCCATGAGTTCATCTTTGGCAATATCTAACTGATATGTGCCTTCCTCGTAAGCACCAAGTTCAATGGGCATAAAGCTTGGCATTCTCATAAGAGTCGGCTGATTGATACCAAAATCATTTTCAACGGCTGGCAATTCAGTCTTGAACACGACGTTCAGTTTGTCTTTATACTTTTCCCTGAAATATTTGTCAATCTTATGTGTGACATTGTCATCTTCTTCTGATTCGTCAGACGAACTGCCACTGTCGCTGCCGCTACTGGTGCCACTGCCGCTTCCGTTGTTGCATTTGCCGGTTTCGTTATCATTTTCGTTATCGCTGCCACTCTCGCCGCTGCTGCTGTTGCCACTGCTGCTGCTGCTGCTGAGGTTGTGTCCAACGTACAAGCCAGTGCCGGGAGGCACAGCTAATGACAACACATTACTCTCTTCACTAAATGTAATATTATGTTACTTGAAAACTTCATAAGCATTGAAAATTTATCTTTAAAATCATACCAATTGGCCGCCGAATCGTCACTAGATAGTATCTTTCTAGCTAAGTCTACATAAAACATTTATTTAAATTAATATTTTTAAAACGTACAACTCATAAATATACCTTTAGTTGGTTTATTTTCTGATTTTCGCGACATTGTTGAATGTTTTCCCAAATTTTCAGAAATTTCACCAAGATTAAATTTTTGAAAGTCATGCACCAATGACAAAGTCAGAAAGAAGAAGAGGAAGCTTCAATGAAATAATTTCAAATGTCAAATAATTTGACACAAGTCTACACATCATCATAAAAGTATTTGTAATCGTGTTTGGTAACGGTTTGCAAAAGTGAATAGATAATAATAATAATAATATTAAAGTATCGGGAACTCCAGAACTCCTTGTGCCTTCCATTCTTTTTACAGAGTACTTTATGCTTTAATTCGTTCTCCATTAGTTCATATTCAATAGTAAATTCGGTACGAATTGAAATATTTGCACGTTGCAAGTTTAATTTGTGATATGCTCCAGGGATCTGAATCGATGACGAACTGACTATTAAATTTGCTTTTACTCTTATTTTGTAAACGTACAGCTGAATGAATAATTAATTAATAAATTCAGCGCACGCTAAGTGCGTAAAATCGCAGATATAAAACCGCAATATATTCTTTATGAGGTTTCCCTGGAAACCTGAAAGCCGGATTGCTTTTATGTATATTCGAACCTGTCAATTAAAATTTCGCAAATTCAACGCTTAAGTAAACAAGGCTGGCGTTTAAATATGTGAGTATTGCTTTTAACTTCCACTGGGATCAATTAAGTTTATATAAAAACTGCAATGCAGTGACTTTGAGTACCCTGTTTTTTAAGGTAATATCATACCTATCAAAATACAAAATTAATACCATAAAAAATATGCGCAGAGTGAGTAAGAGTGGTGAGTTTTTGTCTGCATTTTCTGTTATGCTATCTAAATTATAAAAGCCAGTTGAAAAGCAAATGCAAGTAAACATTCATTGGAAGAATGCAGAATAAAATAAAAGCTACAATATATATTATTATTCATGTTATATTTGTATAGTGTCTTATTCTTCTTCTCTTTCTTGGGAAGTGCAACTGTCTCAACCTGGTAAATACAAAGTTCGTATTTATTTCTGACTGCACACACTGTGCTTATATTTGGCTCTCCAACTGTCTGTATGTCTGTCATGCAGTCAAGTCTGACAGTGTTAAAAATTGCCCCAGGGTGGCAAGTTTATCATGTTCATTAAATCTACGGTTTCAGCCGGAACTGTTGCCAAACACAAGGATGTACGAAGAAGAAAAACCGCAAATGAAGTAATACAATTTAAGTGTATGGAGTAATGAGCAGCTGACAGACACACAGAATAGCATCTGATGCAATGGCGGAATTGCTCAAGGGTTGTACTAAAAATTCAGTTTAATATATCCGAATCGAAATTTAGCCACACACACACACAGCCACACCCAAGTGTATTAGTCGTTTTATCACAAGAATCCACTTTGCGGTTTCGACTCTTCGCCCAAAAGTATGCAACGTTTTCTGCAGTTTTTGGCAGAGCAAAGCAAACATCGTAAAACCGGTAAAAGGAAGTGCAACAAAAAAAAAACAAAACTACCCATATGCTGCAGGTTAAAAGTGCCAATACCTGAACCAACAGTCAATATTGAACCTTTTACTATTTTTGTGCTGCAGTCGAATTCAATATAATTCCAACCTAGATTATTGCCAACAATAATAAAAGGCAAGTCTCTTAAGTTACTTTAATGCAACTGCTATATATATATTATTGTTCAATAAAATTTAAGCTATCTTATATAAAATATCTTAATTGTGCCAGCATCTTAAGATTTTTCTTGAATATTAAAAATGCTTGTATAAGTAATTAGTAATAAAATCATTACAAGTCTTGGAAATTGAAAAAAATAATATTGTCTAGAGCATGATAACAACTTGCAGCCAATTGTGCTATAAATTTGATATCGTGTTGCTGCTGCTTAACATCAGTCAATTCTGTTGGTGTTTGTTTAGCTCGCGGCATTACAGAAGCAATAGAAACACAGTCAGCAAGGAAGTAACAATAAAGTTTTATGAAACAACAAACAGCAGAATAACTAGTCTCTTCTGCAGTGTTTAAGCTATTGTTGTTGCGTTTGTAGTTGCTGTTGTGGCTCATGCTGTGTGTTGCTGCTGCTGCACCTGACGTTGCGCTAAACTTATCTGCTGCTGTGCCGTGTTTGCCCTAGGTCATTTACATCAGTGAGCTCACCGAGTGCCATACACACACACACACACACACACACACACAAACGCACAAATGCACATACATAAATGTAGACAGGAAAACAACAATACTGTTGCAGACGCGTTTCTCATGCAAACTTTGCAGTTAATGACGCAACTGTGGCGTGTTTGCAAAGTGTTGAAATTGAAATTATACCTTAAGGGCAGCTTCTGCCAGCAATCGTTGTTGTTGGAGTTACTGTTGTTGCACTTGCTGTTGTTGGTGTAGTTGTAGCTGACACAGCTGTTGTTGACGCCGCCGTTGCGTTAGTGCGTAAAATATATATTTTGAATAGACTAAGTTTAAGAAAACACTCTACACAATTGTTCTTCAAGCAAAATATTTGAAGTTTACATAAAATGTGTAATTAAAACAATTAATTAAATGAAAACAAGTCAGAATGTCACTGTCAGCATCGATGCAATTAAATAACTCTGCAATTATTGAACGAAATGTACACTGTAATGGATCCTATAAGTTTTTAGCAACTTAAATCAGTGGAAAATGCCCCAAGGAAAATCGCATGTCAGCAACAGCTGTGTTTAATTACTACGGCAACGGCGGATTGCCAAAACTCTCTCTGGGGAACGAATTTGCAGTTGACAAAGCGTCATCCAAACCGCCACCAAAATAAACGTGCAACTCACGCTCCAATATAATGTAGGACTCTGTTTTTTGCCTTGCCACATATGTAATTTTTTTGTGTGCTCTGGCTTACAACATACTTACTCGTTTAATATTACCAACCATGATTTCATGCATTTGTTATATTATAGTTGTCTGGCAACACTGAGGGAACTGCGCGGCAGGTTGAAAGCAAAAGAATAGAGGAATTGAGGTGAACATATCCCAGCACGCTGCGAAAAGGCAAACAAAGCAAAATCAATCATTGTATGTACTCCCCATTATATTCTTAGGCATATAACACTTACCTACTCATAATGTACATGTGTGACTGTATGTTTATGTGTAGCCTACACTTGGCGGGGGTATTAGGGAATATTTGCATGTCCTTGTGGACTTTCCCATATGATTTATGACCTGATTCTTTGGTACATCCCAACGCAGACACATACACAACCACAGCCGTCAGCGTCCCATAATTACTCACGCAGACACACAAAAAAATATCTATTCGCTTGCGGTGAATATCTGTGTGATTGTGTTTATGTGTGTGTGTTTGTGTAAGTGCCTTGCGTGCGCAGAACTCTATGCTATCTTTTTTATATGTGATATGATAACTTAGCGTGTCATGGAACACAAATTAATACATATTTGTATTATTCAAAACACCTAATATGTATGCATATATAATTAAATTCAAATTTAGTTGATAAACTAAAACATAATTGATAAAAGTTCTTTTGTTTTCTATAAATAATGATATTTTGATAAATATGGACAGTATTATAAACTAAAAATGCTACAACTTTTTCCATTTTATACTTTAACTGAAGTTAAAAAAAAAAACTCTTACCCAACAAATTGTAATGACAATAAAATAAATCTTTAATTTCTTATGTATACATAATTTTACCATATAAGATGTAAACCAAATTTAGTAATAAAGCACTGCTCAATAAACTAAATAAAATTTTACTACTACAAACTGAAGGCGAACAGAAATATATCCATCAATTAATGGCCTTAGCGATTTCGAGTGGGAAAGTCGTGGAGACGGTTTCAATTGCTGACCTCCCCAAGCGGCAGTTGGTGCGATAAAATCAATGCAAAACGATGCGTTCAGCGTATTTGGTTAAGGGATTAGCCTAATCCGCAGTGTAATCTGTAAATGCTGATGCCGTTATATAGGTAATCCAATTCAAGCGATGGGTTAAACGAGCATATAAAGCAGAAGCACAACGTACCCTGATTTTGTCTTGGCCAACGACCGGGCCAGCAAAGTCTGCTTTTGTTTTGTGGCTTTTGGTTCCGGCAATGGAGTATAATATAAGTGGGATTGGAAATGTATCGACTGTGCTGCGACCGGATGCCCGTGTGTCCACCGAGGGCCGACTGTTGGGCTGGAATGTGCCGCCGGATGAACTGCATCATATACCCGAACATTGGCTAACGTATCCTGAACCGCCGGAATCGATGAACTATCTGCTGGGCACACTCTACATATTCTTCACAATTATGTCCGTGCTTGGCAATGGTCTGGTAATTTGGGTATTCTCGGCAGCCAAGTCGCTGCGAACGCCCTCTAATATTCTGGTCATCAATCTGGCAATCTGTGACTTTCTCATGATGTCCAAGACGCCTATATTCATATACAACAGTTTTCATCAGGGCTATGCTTTGGGTAATCTTGGCTGCCAGATCTTTGGTATCATTGGATCCTACACGGGCATCGGAGCAGGAGCAACGAATGCATTCATCGCCTATGATCGCTACAATGTGATCACGAGACCCATGGAGGGAAAGATGACACATGGAAAGGCCATTGCCATGATCATCTTTATCTATATGTATGCCACACCCTTTGTGGTTGCCTGTTATACGGAGACCTGGGGTCGCTTTGTGCCCGAAGGATACTTGACATCCTGTACCTTTGACTATTTGACGGACAACTTTGATACTCGCATGTTTGTGGCCACCATATTCTTCTTCAGCTTCGTCTGTCCCACCACAATGATTCTGTACTATTATAGCCAGATTGTGGGCCATGTCTTCAGTCACGAGAAGGCACTGCGGGATCAGGCCAAGAAGATGAATGTAGAATCACTGCGCTCCAATGTGGACAAAAACAAGGAGACGGCTGAGATAAGGATTGCCAAGGCGGCCATTACCATATGCTTCCTATTCTTTGTATCCTGGACACCATACGGCGTAATGTCACTGATCGGCGCATTTGGGGACAAGAGTCTATTAACTCCGGGCGCCACAATGATTCCGGCTTGCACCTGCAAAATGGTGGCCTGCATAGATCCATTCGTATATGCTATAAGTCATCCCAGATACCGCATGGAACTGCAGAAGCGTTGTCCCTGGCTCGCCATAAGCGAGAAGAGTCCCGAGTCCACCACCGTGGCTTCCGTTTCAACCACTCAGGAGCAACAACAAACAACTGCAGCATAGAAAATATACAAATACTAAATAATCCTCCGTTGACAAACTAAAACTCGACATGTAACATAACACGCACGGTACTACTATAATATACAACAAAACTAGGAAGATGAAGATTCTTCTAATACACATATGTACTTAAATTATAATTTGTAGAAATCATTTGTAAGCCAATGAAATAAATAGTGAATTATTGCAAGCAACGATAGAAAAAACAAGTGGCATTAAAGCTCTGTGTTTTAAGTCGACCTCGAAAAGATAAAGTAATGCCAAAGAAAAGCGCAAAGCAGCGGAAAACCATTAAAAGACAACCTCAAAGATGTTGTGCTAGTTTCTGTAGAACACAACAACTACTGTGCTGCATGCAGTCCACAGAACACTCTCCACAACACACGTTCCACAAGCGCTCTCTTACACTCTTTCCTACTCTAAAATGAGAGGAGAGCTTTCGCTCTCTCACTGGAATGCGTGTGCGCAATAGAGGAACAGAAACGTTTTGGCATTGAAACACAAGTGACATTTAATGCAATGGGGAAAAGAGTACATCTTGGCAATACCAGACTGATAACAAGTTCTGTATTTCTCTTAAAATGTGCATTACAATTGAACTCCCGAAGCAAGCCAAATTAGATAATTGCCTATTTACTATACTTCTATTAACTCCCTAAGAACTGTATTACCCATCTGGAACAAAATTTATATTTAGCATCAAAACACCCACAATTTTAAAAGATAAATCGTGATTACTTACCATAGCATTCAGGCTGAGTATCAATAGCAGGTGTTATGTCTGTTTTGACTTTCGAAACGCGAAGGATTAAAATTAGCATATGTTGTTGTTTTTCTGTTAGCCTGGTCTTAGCACATTTAAAGTGGGTCCTGCGTTTGAAGCAGCCGTAGGTGGTCCAATCAATGCCAGTGCACTTTCTACCACATTCGCAAACAAATAGAAGTATGTTAACTGGCAAGTGCCAAGTGACAAGCAGTGCGAGCCTATATACCAAAATTGTTTGCAGCCACCAATGTGGTCCACGGCAAAAACGAAGCAAAATGAATGGAAAACAACCCATACAACCACACAGAGACAAAGGCAGACATAAAGAAAGACAATTAAAATGGCAGCCGCAAACGACCTTGTGGTGCTCGTAAAACTGAGTGACTGGCACAAGGAGCAACAACCAACATTCAACATTCATGCCACATTTGTCTTCCACGAATTTCACTTTCGCACTCATTAATTAAGATAATTAGGCCTTTTCGACGCCTTCCAAGTTCGACGTGCAACACACGACTACACCTGTGTACATGCGTCGCCATTTCACACTCCTCTATCTCAATTAAGTTGTCGATTAAGTGCAAATATCTCCAGTTCTACATAATATATGGATACCTAAATATTTGGAGTATTAATTAGATCCAAACTGTTTGTGCACTTGTAAAGAAGTTTTGTTAATATTTAATACAATTTTATGCCTGATTTTGCAGGGCATCACTTAGAATGCCGTGTAACATTATGTATACGCCCACTAGTCCCTTGTTAATTGCAATGTTTTGTTATTTGCCTCTCAATTTGCATTTATATTACAAAATTTAAATGTTATTTTTTGCGCTTTTGTTATACTTTGGACGTCGTTGAACGCATTTACTTTATGACCGACAGGATTCACAGGGGACAACAAAAGGTAGATATAGAGAGAATACAGCTGTTGTTGTAGTGACCAGAATAAATGGCAAGATAAAAAGAGATTTTTTTTTGTCTATAGTTGGTATAGTTAGCTTTGATATGTGTAATTTAAAGTATTCCTTTATGCTACTTGTTTGATGTCGTTTATCACTCTCGACTAATTTTGTTACAAAATACCCGATTGTGAAAACGTGTAACCAAATTGCCATGGCATTTGGTCTATGCTTCTTGGTTGACCTTCAACTAGATTGAGTGACGCGAACTCGCAGCACCAGCGTTGCTTGGTTTGTCGTTTAATTAGAGTAACGCCCTCCACGCACCACTCAATGACTCGCTATTACATTCGAGCCACCAAACCACCCACTGTACTACACACTGTTAGATACCATCATATTTCTCTTTCCAGGCGCATCAACCTTATTAAGCCAAATTTGTGTCCAGAGCATAAACTGTGCTAAAAATCGCATGTTTTACGCTAAGTTGACAGCTCTGCGTTGCTTTTACCCCTTTTGACATGGCTAAATTATATTTTAGCCATTAAACTCAGACCCGCTGTCTGCTTCCAGATTTTGCATTGGTTTTACGAAAACGAGCCAGACCTAATTTAGTCTGGCTTGTTTTTGATGGTTTATAATTATTAGTTCGTATAATTTATGACTTTGTTTTTAACTAACGGACTTCATAACTTGGTTGATTTATAATAAATTTTTGTTGTCATTTTTATGAGCCATAAAAAATGCAACAGCTGCTGAGGTCTTAAAGAAACTTTGGCAATGCAAAATGCAATCCGTTGAAACTGGATTCAAATAAAGACATTTTATATTCAGTATTTTAAAACGCGACCTTTTTCTAAGTCAACCCTTGACTATCCACGACAAGGTCTGATTATTTTGCTGACATCAACTGCATTGCGGTTTGGGAGCGTCAAAAACTAAAACTGTTGGGAACTTGTATCTGTTCTCAGTTTTTTGGGTCAACACAAACAAAACGGTTGAAAGTGTTGGTAGTTAGCCAACAGTAGCAACGACTAGCACTTGTATTTATTTAACTTGACATGCCAACAGAGACAAATGCAAGACAACAAGCAGTTCAACAGCATATAAAACTTATTAATAACATTTTAACATAAAATTACATTGCTTTTCAGAATTGTTCTCATGGTGTTTTTTAAAATACTTATCAGTATTATAAATAATAAGACAAATCATCACTATATGAATGTTTTTGAAATACATTAAAATAAAATTAATAGCAACAATACGAACTAATCTCAAATCGCATAACAGACACTTTGTTAACCACAATTCATTCCCATATATCCCTTTGTGGCTTATGGCCAGAATTAGTGCGCAATATGTCCTTAAATTCGATTTGGGGGCTTAAAATGCATTTGGCGTGTAATGCGGTGCATAATTCGGTTTATAGGCTCTACGTGATGCCGCCTGATTGCCTCTATAGACACATTGTTCATTCACCATGTTGTACTTATATGCTAAAACTCGTTAGCAATGGTCGTAAAACTCAAATAGCTGCACCTGTTCCACCCGTTGCGAGTTTAAGTTACTGATTGTCAGCAGTCTGAAGAGTCTCAATTCGCTGAAAGACAAAGTTTTGTGAACTGCTGCTGGTTGGCCGAATTAAATAAATCTTTGATTTCAATTCTGTCTAGTTCAACATACTACTATATGAAGTCATTCGAGCGCATTTTCTATTTCAAGTTCAGGTTGTTATAAACTTTTTAAGCTTCGAAGCTTAAGAAACTTTTACTATGTACTTCTCTCACTCGTTATGGCATTTTGTGTGCATTTGTTTGCGAATTGCCTGCAAGCACTTATCAATTTTCCCAGTGTTGCAATTTGAAAAATATATTTCATATCTTAAGCAGCTTGTTATAGCTTGCACTCAAATCAACAATACACAAACTTTTTTTGTTCCCAGACAAGCTTATTGGGGAATTGCCTTTGTGTTGCATCAATACACTGTAGCCTCGAGAGTTGGAATTATACTCGAAGATACTTAGAAAGTGAAGGCTAATATGAAAGGGATTTGTTTTGCCAGCAATTTTGCCTAAAAAGGGGCTGCAAAGTCACTTGATCTCTTGGCAAACTTTCAATTACCAAAAAGAAATCTTAAAGATAAGAATATAGTGTACTAAAAAACATGATATTTCTATAAATATTGCAAGAGTGAAAAATAACGAAACATCACATTAAGAACCTCATATTATACTTCTAAAGGTGTAAAGCAAATATCTTAACCCTCTATTAAAACTTCTCGAAAACTGCACAAAAGATCTACGACAGTTTATTCATATATTTTCTTTTGAATATAATCCTCTTACTTTAGTGCTTTAAATTCTAATAGCAAGAAAATCATATAAAAGCAAACACAAATATTGTGCACACATTTTTCCATAAAATAAAAACAGAATACAATGAAAAGAAAAATCAATATGCAGATTTTCATATACCATCGAGTCAGAGGAATTCTGAAAACATTGTCCATTCAAAGGCTAGATATACAGTGCATGTATGATAAACGCATTCACACTGCTGGCATACATTTGTTGACAAGTGTTGCTAGAAAAAACAATTTATTTTCATGTGTCTAGTGTATGCAATTTTAAATTTCCTTATATTCCAGCAATTGGCAGGCAAAACTACAGGTAACAAACTGACAGAACGACAGTCAAGTTTTGAAATACATTTGTTATTAAGTAAAGCTTAAAGTGGTTTCAGGACTTTAAGGGAACAGACAGCTGTCGAATATCTTTATGTTTATGTCTCCGGCAGTCTGTTTAGGATTAGAAATTTAATTTCTTTAAATTATTAATTTACTTACTCAATTCTTTTAAACAAGGTTTGCTGATGGAAAAGTAAAATGTTTTTGGTACGTAGCTTATTTAAATGCTTTCAATAAATAGGCATTTAGAATCATTTGGCTGACAATAAGCTGTTGACAATGAAATGATAAAAGCATTACAGAGAAACAACAAAACGCACAAGCAGACAAATGGACAGACGGACAATTTAAGATACCAAGAAGCTATGCCTCTTGTCTGTGGGCGACAACAGAAAGAAATACCCAACACCTACAGTGCCTTGACATATAGGCAGCGATAGACGACAAGACTGTTGCTGACGGTTGAACCACACGAATGTCAATGCTGCCACAAAAATGAATGTCGACATGTTTCCATTTATATCAGGAACGAGAGCAGCTCCACCTTCAGCATCAAGCCAAATAAAACTCTCCTAAACGTGTATGTGCCTAATAGTGCTCAATCCGTATAGGAATGTGCTTTTCAATTTGAATTCGAGGCACGTGGTCCAAAAATAGCATCCTTTCCACATTTATTGTTTAAGCATCTCATTCAAATTGAATCGTTCTTCTACTTTGATTTTTATTTTGTGCATTATCAGCTCTGCTTTAATCCCTTTGTTTTTGTTAATCCAAACGCAGTGATTTCTAAATCATATCCACACAAGACTAGCACAGAATTCGTAATTCGATTGGGCAGCAGCCAACTGAAAATGTCATAATAAATTGTACTAAATTATAACCTACTAGAAATATAATACAATAAATTGTATACATATAATAAATAAGTAGATAAAAGCATAAGGAAGTCAGGTCACGCGCCGAAATGATTAGATTTCTTTTAAGGACATTTTATATTTTATATTATATGCATGTAAGCATTTATATTTTTCGGTAAATCAGACTTTTTTAGGTATTTATGCTTGTTGTGTCACTGCCACTGACAAAACGTTTTTAATTTAATGCTTTACATTTGGTCAGGTAATTTTAGCTAAGAGTGGATTCCAAACTGGACAAATAAATTGCTTCAATTAAGCAACGAATTTTGGGTTCAGTATGTCAGCCTAAAAATGGTTCTATTCAAATAGAAAGCATAGAATCCCAATTTTTATGCCAGACACATTTTTAGCACAAGCAAAAAAACCGAAAACCATGGCTTGTGACAAAAAAGCTAAAATCCCTTAAAAACGGTTGAGTCCTTACAGCTGACAGCATAATTACCTTTTTGTAATACCAAAATCGCTTTATAAAATATAGCACAGCTCAATTCAAATGTTGTAATCGCAACAGACTTAATTCAACTCATTTTTAAAAATGTTTTAAATAGAGACAATTTAATTATACATTCTTGATCACTCTTTTATAAAAATTATATGTGCTTACTCTTATGATATACATATGGTAAATTACGATATTTGGGATTCATGGAAATCCATAGTTACAGTATGTGATGGACAAAGTAATGCTTACTCACCTTTACAAAGTCGTACAGCGAGAAATAAAGAACACTTGCAGTAGAAGCACGAAAAACTCGTTACAAAACCGTTCCGTTTTCAATTATGGCACATAGATTAGTATTTGAAAGCAGTTAGATGCGTATGTGTGTGAGTATGCGTAAATCTGCCGTCGAGAACCATTATTGGATTTTAGTTTGCAGCAGTGCCCCTACCCAATGGTTGAAGGCGATGGCAAAAAACTTTCTGACAGCAGAACAATAACTTTGAATAAGAGGAACGTGCAACTCTGCAAACTCTGTGGGGGCTGAACATGATGAAAGCAAAATGGAAAGTGTGCAGCTGCATGTTTTCATTCAACTTGAAAAGAGTTTATGCCAATGACAGAGTTAGACGAGCTTCGTGCTAATTTTACAATCGTTGCGCATACGCCCAATGGCACTGCTGCATTAGCAATTAAGTTGCCAACGGGATTTCCCTTTTGTGTTGTAATCTAGATTGCAACGAAAGGAAGAGCTTGGAATTAATTGATTAAACTGCAACAATTATATTTGAGGCCATTAGACAAAGTTCGAATAATATTGGCTTTAAAAATAATGAAATATTTTTCAATCGCTTTACTATAATATTTATTTTCAATATAAATAATTACACTATTTTAAACGCATTAACTCAAATGAGTTAGATATTTAGCTTTGTTCATTATAAATAATTAAATTTTTTGAGAAAAATGAGTGATGAACTCATGACTTCACAATACAACGATGACTTTTCGCCAAACATTTTGTGTTTCCCAAGTAGATTACTGCATTGTGTTTCTATTATAAGGATTTTTTTTTTGTAAATAGCAGTTGTTGTAGCTGCACTCGCAATTCCTGCTTCACTTGTAATCTCAGTCGAAATCGCAGTCATTGCACCGCCATTTTATTGTCCATTGAACGGAGTTACGTGTGAACTACAAGGCGACAAGAACTTATGCCATTTCCGTTTCCGACGACCTGTGTTGAACCACACAATGGCTGCAAACATGGCCAAGAAGCGAAACGTAACGGAATTCAATTGTGAGGTCATGTATACGACAAACAATAAAGACGATAACTTAGTGTTGAAAAGCATACGGGAAGAGCGCAGTTGTAAAGCGAACACAGCGTTGCATTGTGAAAGCGGAAACGCCTCTCTATTGGTGTAGTGGTTCTTTGTAGTCCTTTGTGTATCTGTGTGTTTTGCTTCCGCCAAAGACATCGCATGTGTTTTTTCGAGATTGTGTATGGCATTACTTTAAAAATTAAATTTGGTTTTTCAGTAAAAGAACATTTAGTTTATGAAACATTTACTTTAAAATTGTTTTTCTTCGTTAAAAGCTTTGACACTTGAAACCCAGACTATTGACTCTTTAATTCTAACCAAATAAATTCTCGCCATTCCACGTAGTGAATTTTAGCTGCACCTTATTCTCGCAGCTTGCATATAAACCAGCTTGCCTGTAGAATTACTTGATATAACAATGGAGTTTGTCGAATGAAAGGTAATTCGTCTACCTCTGTTTGCAAGCCAAAACAAAGCAAATTGCTGTGGAAAATATAAACCTAAAAGTTTTTGCGTCGCAAAAGCAGAAACTCAACCGCAGTAACCAATTCAGTCAAAAGTTTTAACTATATTTTAATTTATGGCTCTCAAACCAGTTTAATTCTCGAAATTTTTAAGAACTTTTTACCGCTTAAACCATCTGTTGGATAACTATTAATTACTATCACCCCAAAACCCAAAACATTTTTTAATACGCAATGGCCAACCATTAGTGTACATAATACCGGAAACTTTACTTTACTTGGCCCACTAGACAGGTCTAACGGTAAACTCGAGCACTTCACAACACAACAAAAACCGCTAAGGAAATGTTTTGACAGCAGGAAACAGACAGTTTATCGGAAATTACTGTTGTCAGTTAATATTACTGGTACTGATGTTGCTATTGTTATTTTGTTTTTGTTATTTTGGACGTAGCATCAATTATTAAATTGCTTGTTTATTCAGGTTGTGATATTTTGAGAGGCCATTGGCCATTTAACAACAAACTGATGCGCATCTCTATCACTTTAATGTGATTTTAATAGGCGACACGGAAAGATTGTCACGGTTGTATGCATATAGAATTACTTTATGAATGAGATACAACTTTTAATTATCAGAGGGGTTTATTTTGTTAAGACTAAACTCTAAGTATATATTCTTAGCCTGCTAAATTAATTCTTAAGAAACGTCTAGACTGTCTTCGAGAGCTATTTTTGGTAAACTTATACTATAGACGGGCAAAGGACATACTTATTCTCCACTAAAATCTATTCTCTTCAACGACTGAAAACATATTCGAAAGCAGTTTAGCAAAAAAATAAAGTGAACGAGCGTTTCACAATTTGGAAGAACTACTTTGGTCGGGTCCATAAATGACAGCACACACCCCCTCAAGTTCAAATAAGAGAGCAGTCACAACGAGGATAATAGGAATAAGGAGAAAAAAAAAACGTTTTTGGCCAAGCTGTAGTATGAAGCTAAGAGACATTCTTTAAGTTTGCCAGACTTGCAGCTTAATATTTTTTATTGAAGCTCAAAAGCTCGACTTTCAGTTAATGGTTCAATTCCGTTTCCGCTTACTACTGCACATAAAAACAGTCTTTAAGTTCATAGGGAAAGAAGGAATAAGGATAAAATGCCAATAGGCAACTTGTTGTTCATTATTTGCTCTTTCTGACTCTCACTCGCTTATCTGCTTTTCCTACTATTCTCATATTTTCTATGTCCCACTCTGGGTGGTTTGGTTAAAAACCGATACACAAATTGGCAACAACTATAACAGTAAAACCTCTTTAGATTTTTAGTGTACGCTTTCAGTTTATTAATGTAGAATGTTTCTCAATTTTATTTGCAATCATTCAATTCCTAATCCCGCATTAAGATAAATGTTGATGTAGGTCAGACAAATTGGTTAACAAGTTATCAGTAACCTTCACCCATTATTAAGATGTTGTCTAAATTAATCAATTCAAATCTTTAAATCTTACGAATTTAACGACCTTGTTTCTGTATGTGTTTACCATTTACCAATAATTGTTATTAAATTTATTGCCAGACTTTGATCAGATAATTGCGTAATTATTTTATAATTTAACCCAAATGTTTAACAAGCTGTGAACATTAATCAACAATGTGTGTTTGTCATAATAAAATCCCATTAATCTTATACTACTTAATAGCGTTGAGCAACAACAATGTATACATACTATACATTTAAATTTAACATATGCAACAGCATATGCTGTGCAAGTCATTCAAAAAAGCACCAACGGCGAAATTTAAGAAATACATTTATTTATATGTTATACAAATGTCCTGTAGGCGATGGGACTAAATGTTTTAAAGTACAGCATTTTAATTTTTACGTTAAGAGTTAAAAATACTACAAACCATCAGGGTTTTGCTTTGGACATGCAGCTTAATTTATTACAAAAATCTAAAAACTGAGCCAAAAAGGTTACAAAAACCGTGACACTATTTTGGCAGTTGACCAACAAAAACTGTCAGAATTTTTGTTTCCTTTGTGCCAACAAACAAGGATTCCAATTGAAAGACCAAAACTAATTTCGAAGTCAAAGTATTCTTATCTCTATTTTTTGCTTTAGTTAGCTACAAACGCAAAACTATAACCATTTAAATCGATTTGATTGATAAGCACTCGAACCAGTTAGTGGAAATGAAATAATTAGGCATTCAATCGATATAATCAGCAGTATGTTGAGAAAATTTTAAGTTGTTGTTTATTTATTCATGACGTTTTGTATCTGTGCCCTACACCATGTTCAAATCGACTTTCTTTGATAAGTTCACAGCCCCAAAGCGAAATGTGCAATGAATTTTCTATTAACAATAGATTCAAAGGTCGACTTAAGTGCATTGTGCGATATTAATTGCAATTGTCAAATAGTGTTTTTGTGTGCTCGGCGGAAGTATGAAAGGACTGCTAGTAGTTGCTCACTCACCCGTTTTATTACTCTGGCAAATGCTTCAATGAAGGTATTTGCTACATAGATTCCTTGAGCAAGCTGCTTAAAGAGCTTTAAATCGAAAACAAAGTAGACTACTAGGTGCACGATGACCGTAAAAGATCCAGCGCTTACAGTTTGTTAGTTCGATTAAGAAAACAGCAAAGTTCTCTATTTGTAGTACTATTGTAGAAAATTCTAAATAAGTGCTGATATTATATAGCATTTTATATTCAAGCTGGCTTGTAAATTATGCTCGCAACCCATAAAAGTTTGTATGGCTGGTAACATTTTAACGTATGCTGCCGTTAAGCTGTGTAAGTGCTGCAGACCTGTGAAAGGTGCAACAACCTTGGAAAAGACAGAACTATTTTGAAATTAATGATAATTGACAGTGTAAACGACACGCTGAGCTGTTGCTATTGTGCTTAGGTCACGGAATATATTTTACTCAGTGACATTAAAAGCCAATAAATAAGAGAATGAATATAAATAGTATCCTAGATGTGTTGGCCAACTCAATGTGTACACAAAACCAACTTAAACTTGTAAAAGACGACTTGGGTGTAAGAAACTTTAACTGTTTTTTGCACGTAGTCGTAAGTAAGGGATTATTTGTTTTATTTATCCTTGCTGTTATTATTAGACTACAATAAACACTTCCAATTTCCTGTATGTGAATTCATACATATTAATTTTTAAGTTTAACACTTTACACTTTCAAGTGCTACGTTGTCAATGAAAATTTTACCGCTTTATCGGCTAGTTGCTTAAGAAGACAATTCTTTGGTTTACTGTCTAAGTGAACACTTAAATTACGTTTTCCTTATCAGAGCTGTGTTCTTTTTGTTCTCACACCTTTGGTACGTGTCAAAGACGTTAAATGATGTAGATAAACTATGCGTGTCTTTGAAATTGATGTTAAGTGAAATAATTAAAACTGATTTGTCCCAAATTCTATTGAGCAGAAGTCCTTTTTGGCCCTTTTCCTTTACTTTCGTTTGTCACGCACGACTGACTCATTTAATTAGAAGATTCCCAAAGTCAGTGAAAAGTCGAAAACTGTGAAAACGTGCCTCGTTGGACTGCTTAAGTTTCGAATGAATTAATTAATAGATAGTAGGTGTAAACAATAATTATATATACGTCAAAGGGTAAGTAAATGGGCGTATAATAAATGATTACATGGTTGAAATATGGATAATGATGGTTATAAATGAAGACACACAAATAGATATATTACTCTCGTATATATAACACAATTTTGAAAGGGGATTCCCGTTTGCTTTCATTTTGATTCGAGCTGATTTAAAACTTCCACCCGAATTGGCAATTAAATGTTCAGAAATTGCAAAGTCATAAACTTTGTTACAAATTCATTGAACTATTAAATCACACAGCCCACCCCGTACCCGCATTGTCTCAACTTGACTCGACTTTGAAGCCAAGTGATTTGTATGCCCTCAACATGGGCAACTTTGGGTAGACTCGGCATCTTTGCTTTTACGACTTATGAGCTCATATTTTGCAGCCAGAATATGACGCTTTGCTTCGACCAGTATTGGCCACGAAAAGGGCTTTCTGGCTATACTTGTTTATTGCCACATTCATTTTTCATTTTAAAAACTGCAAGGCAGGCAATATGCAATTCGAAAACTCTACAAAGCGATGAAATCTAAGTAAAGAGAGACTAGTACAAAAGTGTTAATATTAATTCAACTATGATGTGTGTTTTGATGTGTAAAGGACCGAAAATCAAACATTTTGCCAATTGAATTATGGACAATAAATTGCACTTTACATTCAATTGGGTCTCGATAAGTGTAGACAAGTCTATATATATTTAAATTTGACATGTCTTTAGTTTCTAACAACGAACACTTATGGTGATTTAACATACATCAATATATAACTATTTACCACTGTTGTTTCTATATAAGCTTAAGCTAACCATAAGTAAGGCAAATCAATGGAATAAAATAGAAAACATAGTGTTGATAGTGAATTTCTGTTGAAATATTATTCCAAGGCCATTTCCATAACTTGTACTGAAAACCATGCCGGACCTAATTTAAGCTAAAAGTCTGAGTATATTGTTAAGAATGCGGTCGGTATTGGTTTTTACAAATAGGCGTCATAGGTTTTACTCAATTCCTATTTTGCGTCACAATAAGGGGAACTCTTCCATAAGTATCTGATTAATTCTTCCCGAAGTACATTTTTGTTCCGCATTTGTGGATGACATAATCAGACTCAGAAGGTCAAACAACTATTATATAACTATTGCAAAAAAGTAAAACAGGTTAAGAGCAGTTCCAAATATTTAAAAATGAGAATTAAATGAAAGTAGATATGGAGCTGTTAAGAATTTAAATGCATAAATTGCATAATAAAAAAAAACATTAAATTAAGTTGATATCATTTCAATATGCTAAAATAAACACCGGTTTATCAAGGAAAATAAATAAATCAAACATTTACGAGGGCAGACATTAAAGTTTAGTACGTGTTTCTAATGAATTAGAGAGATATTAAATATCGTTGTTTAACAATAGTATTTAATATTTAAATGTGTTCAGCTGAATCTTATATATTGGACTACAATTGATATAATTAATTACCATCTATGAATCTTTCATTAAATAAATGGAAGTTTTAAATCATGAATGAATGAGACTTAAATTATGCAAAGAGGTTCCATGGATTATAATTCGAAGCATTCAGATCTTTGTAATACTCATTTAGTGTAATTAGACGCCTCTTGGGTACTTATGCTCATTATTTATGAGTCTTCCCTCGTAACGATCATCAGTTGAAGGTGGCAGCCCATTCATCATTAATTAATTAATTTGGTTAATTATGTAGGCGCTGAGCAAGTGATGCCCCAAACCGAAAGATAACAATTTGAAGCACCTTTGGTTTAAGCTAGCAGTGGCTACACTAGTCATAACATTGAATCTGTGCTTGATTTGGGACCGGTTTGTCTTAATAGTAGCCAAAGCAAATTAAAAAATTATTAAGTATACGGCTCATCATATGGTCGCAGTCGCTGTTGCTGTCGCTGCCGCCAGTCGACGCCTCGGTTGAAAATTCTATGCAGATCTCTAATGTTGGATCGCGAAACAATTCCGTCTCAGTCTCGATTGGGAACTTCAACATGAAAGCTGCACAATTGGTGAGTCTGCGATCCGAGAGGGTGGAGACCTGTTGACTTGAGCTAATACTAAAATCAGCTATTTGAATGGCATCCAAAGTATTGTAATTAAAGTGTTAAACAACTTGAACAATTGCAGCTGCTGTTTCTAATTTAATTGATCTATCAAATACAAAGTGTTAATGCATGTATCTAATTCTGTTCATTTTAGATTTTATTCACTGCCGTGGTGGCATTTATGGCCTCCAGCTGCTCGGCTGGTCTCCTCGACTACGTCTTTCCACGACTTCATAGTGAATTTTACAATCAGGCACCCACCAAAGAAGGCTATCGTTTTGAGTAAGCATTAATGGGATTTTAATCCATTTATAGAATACTGTTAACAATAATATTCCGAATTAAAACAGATCCAAGGAACCAAATGGCAGCTCTCGGGAGGAAATTGGTGTCATTATGAATCCGGACACACCCGAAGAACAGCTGGTTGTGATGGGTTCCTACACTGTCTACGATGAGAAGACAGATACCGAAACCATTACCATGTACACCGCCGATAAGGATGGTTACAAGGCCCGCTATATGCTCAAGAATCGCAAACTGAGCCCTGGTGCTTTGAAGTCCGCTGCCGGTTAAAAGTAGCATAAATATGAATGTAAATTTTTAAAAAATTAAAAGTGATAACAACATTAGTTATCATCTTAAAAAAGGAATTTATTATTATTTTATAATAGTTGATTGTATGTTTAAACTGGTTTGATGGCTTGAACTGAACCTTGACAGCAAGTTTAGTTTGGTATTTTTGTCAAGATCAAGTTGATGTGTTCCATTATCATATGGTCAGCTGGATAGACAACTTATCGTATTCTATTGCGTAATATTTGTTGACCTTTAAAATTCTTCTAGCTTACACATCTTTTCATTGACTTCTAGGTGGCTAGTATATTTACGGCTTTACCAAATTTATGTGACAGACTGCACAACCATTGAGATGTCTGCATGATTTGCATGTTAATTAGCGTATTGGAGAATCTTGGCATTTTTTATTAATTTTTAGTCACGTTTATTATGAGCCATGAATAGCTTAAAGTATTCAAGATGACGGATTAGGTTGCCACACGAATCGAATTGCTGCATTCAAACGTTTAGCTAGTTGTAGTTCGACAATTTGTTGCAATTGCCATAACAGTAAAATTTACATCTAAATTATGTATATATATATTTTACAGCTTTGCAATTTAACAAAAATAATTCAAATGTAAGAAAAATTAGTTTGTTTTGACCTTCTTCAAGTGAATAGCCCATAATTGTTGAGGTTTAAAGCTTATTGCTTTTGCAATTTAAAAAGAAATATATTGTGAATCTTTAAAAGTAAATTTATTATTTGATTTATTCAAATCCATAGCTGTTTGAAGGTTACGGAATTGTTAAACGTGTTGGTGATTTTTCGGGCATAACAAAAGCCGGATTTGAAATTAGCAACAAAATTTCACTGGGTGTTAAACGTACTAAAATTGCACGCTGTCGAAAGCTAGCTGTTACGTAGCAAGCAGCTTACAGTGCTTTACACTCAGCAAGCTTTCTGTTAGCTTAACATGGAGCTTAAAGCTTTTGAATGTTACTCTTTTCACTTGTTGCCAATGCTTGCTGTTAACACTTGTCATAGTTTAATAGTATAAGCAAATAGTTGCTCCAAAAAGCTAAAACTGAAACAATGAGGGGAAAACAAAAGTACCAAACTAGCGGCACTTTGTCAGTGTATGGAAGTGGAAGTGGAAACTGTGAATTGTTTATTAGATGCGAGTTTGCTTGGCGCGCAATTTGATTGTTTGACTGCTGATTGTTGCCACAGGTAACTGACCAGACACAAAGCGACCCAAACAGAGAGCCGTGAGTGAGCAAACAAACGTCAATGGGGCATACGAACAGTCTACTTACACTAGCAACTGCTAACAGCTAGCAGCTAACAAACAAACAACCACCATATAGTCATATAGTGCGCCCCTAACTTTGGATTAGAACGTAGCGCTCAGTTCCCGGGCAACTTTCGACGAAGCGAGAACGCAATGCAGCGCAAACAGAAAATTTTACTTGACTTCAAAGTGCATTTAACAAATAAAATATAAATAAACATCCAATAAATAAAACAATACAATACTTTTGAAAGCTAATGTTCAAGGAATACTCTAAACATGTATTACACATAATAAATGAAACGTTTTAAAATGTGTTCAAAAATGAAATCAAAACTGTTTGGTGTTGTGACGATATTATTACTTATTAACATTCTACACAAGGGCGAGGGTCGAGCGGGGATCGAGCAGGTGGGACAACCGTTGATACAATTAAGTCACGGTAAGTTGAGCAACAAGCCAGTGAAATTATTCGTAATACTCTCACACACAGACTCACAGATACAGATACAACAAATTCCATGCTATTCGGAAATATTTTCAGTTGTGGTCAGTTGTGGATAATTTGACCCTCAGTCTTTTGTTTTGTTTGGTACAAGCGATTTGACCTTTAGGTGTTTATGCGTCAGTGCCTTGGTCATTACTCGAATTTGGCCAAAAAAGAAATCAAAATTTAGGACAATTCAGTAGAGTATTGTACATCATTTACGAGTAATTGCAACGAAAAACAATTGCCACTGCCAAATCTACACAGGTGTTCAAGTTAATTGCTTTGGCAACACGCACCAAACAATTGGTCAACTTTGACACGGGTGTTACATTATTATTTCTCTTTTTTTGGTGGCATACCCCTAGTGCTAATCGATAAAAATGATTGTTGTCTAGCACGGTCAATCATCATTGAGGCCAGCATATCATAATATACGGAAATGCTTTAAAGCACTTTCCGAACTCGTTTTAAAGGGTTTGAGTAAACACTTAGCATAATATTGTAGTGCCCATTTCAATTGATCAAACAATCTCCAAAAAGTACGACATTTAAATAAGGAATATAAACATAATGCAAACAAAGTGGGATTCAATCCAACGCTAGCAGTGCAGACCTCGTTGGGAGGGTAACCAGTTTATATGATTTGTCGATAAATTGTGCACTACCAAATTAAGGTTTTAAGCTACCATGCTAAATGCATACTCTACATTTCTTATATATAATTTGATTTAACTTACTATAAAAAATCTAACATCTAAACTAAATTTTTATTGCCCAAGATAGTTATACATAAGTCAACTCCATGAAGTGTTGAAACTATTGATTCTTTAGCTTAGGAGAAAGCAGAAAGTTTAAAGCCAGACTCACTCATAAAACACAACTTCCTGATAGCTGTAGGGCAAAACCAAAAACTGTCTATTAAGTTTCTTGCACCCATAAGCAATTGCTATAGTAACAACATAAAGGTTCAAGAAACTCCAAAATAACAAGCCACAAAATTGCAAAAACAAAAAACCGCACGTAATTTTTAGACGATGATTTAGATGATGATTACCCGGAAATCAAAGATGAAGTGCATTTGGAGGATTTCTTTTGGACCGGCTCAGGCGATGGACCTCCCGACTATTTGAAAAAAGTGCATACGGGCATTAATAAAGGCAAGGATGTGATTGTCAAGACGGAGACTGTGGTGGCCACCGTCTATGTGGATGGCAACAATGTAAGTCAAGACTAGAGATTGTCATAAAACTTGCTACAACATAGTATAAATTATTTGCAGGAAATTGAGATACCAATTTGTTTGGACTGCAAACCTGACGATGGCGGTGGTAATTGGGATTTGGGAGCTCCAGGAATGCCGCCATTAAATTACTCCTCAACCGATCGTCGCTATTGGTTATTAACTGTTATGTCAGGTTTCTATACCGCCAAGGATAATCCCATGCTGGAGGAAAAACTGGCAAGGTTGTATCGCTTGGCATTTACCAGGTAAGATGGGTTCTACTGTACTGTACGTAGCTTAAATTGCTCAACTCCCAATTGAATTTTTTGGTAGACAACAAACACGCCACCTGGGCATAAATGGGGCACAACAAATTGCTGGCGTTTCAGTTTACACGCCACGTGAACGTCGCCAGCCATCCACAGGCACCGCCACTGTTACAACCACATCCAGGTCAGGAACAACCACCGCTTGGCCGAACGATGATGTGGAAATACTGGATATGGATGTGGATAGTGAACATCAAATAAAAAGAGTTTGGCAGGCGGGAGACGACAGACCCGAGTGGGAGAGTCACTGGGAGGAGTCGGCAGAATCGCTGAGTAGCTCTACTTTACCCACAACAACAACAACAACAGCAACAGGAACAACCAGCGAATCCATAGACTACAGCGCATATGTTACACTTATCCCCTGGGAACTCATACAACAGAATGGCAAGTCCGAGAAGTTGCTGGAAATGCGTGAAGCGTTGTTAAGTCAACAACAACAACAACAGGAACTCCAAAAACAACAACAACATCAGGCCATCTATAGGGAGGAACGAGTTCGGGTTGTAATACACAACATCACGCAAATTAGCGAGTCTGATGTGCAAAAGTGGAACAGGAGTGCAAACGATGTCGATGCAACCGATACGTATGTCAACCTCAAATTGTACGATCAATATGCATACCAAAGTCAGAAAGCGAAATGTATCTTCTCCCTCTTCATTTCTATGTTTCTGTAACAGCAATGAGCGTCCTATTGCAAACCAAACCGAACTCATCTATACGGTATTGGTAAACGGTCGTCCCGTTTTGGCCACCACAGCTGCCAAGGATATGGAGCTAGTAAGCGAAGTTGAGGCGGTGAACACCTTGGGAAAGGCTATTTACATGAAATCCGAACGTAAGTTGCACTAAAATAGATCTTTTTCAGAACTACTTAGATCAAACTTTACTTTCCATTTACAGCTTACATTCGGGAGCCTACAGCAACCGCTTTGGCGCCCGTGCCACGCAGCAGTCAAGCAGGATTCTTCAACTCGGTCAAGAACAATGTGGCACTGGTGGTAATCAGCTCGCTGGCTATATTATTATTAATGCTGCTGCTTGTTGCAATACTGCTGCTTGGACGTACACGTGCACGTCAGCGGGAACTGAGTGCTGTAAACAGGTGAGTCAGGTGTATAACTTAAATAAACCTTGTTTTAACTGCAACATTCCTAATAGAACATCATCGCGCAATGAACTCTTGTCCGAGGGTCAATCGATGCGTCCTAGTTCACGTGGCACTCTATTAGATAGCACTGTTGGTGGTGATCAGAGCACCGCTCGCTCTCGAGACGCTGGGGTACAGAATCTATCGTATGAGAGACAGCCGCGTATTAGTTTTCCAGCGCCTCCAGCCGAGCCGCATACACGATCACGTCGTGACTCAATATCCTCGACAGACAACACATCGGACTCATCGGTTTATTGTCCCTATTAATCCACCAAGTGCTGATGTGCAACGCATTCTGGATGAAAAGGCAGCACGGCTATTTGATGGCCACAAACGGCGGCGACACCAGTACGATCGAGCAGAGGGAGGTCATGAGGATACGATCTATGCTTCCGTTGTATCCGAGAAAAAGAACGACAAGTCACGGCACAAGTCGAAGCGTCGCTATTTGAATGAGAATCGTGTGGGTTCGTTGGAAACCAGTCCGGTACAGGGCTCCCTGGCCCAGAGCAACTCATCCACCGAGGAGGGCAACTCACCAGCGTCAACCCGACGCAGTTATGAGAACTTTCAGCGCAACGAGGCCTACAATCCTCACAACAATTATCACCGCAACAAGCTACTGCAGCAGCAGCAAACTGTCTTCACCGAAAAGGAGTTCCGCGAGGAAGACACCCTTGCGTCTCCGCAAGCCATTAACAAGGAAATTATACGTTCGCGAGGAGTTCATCCATCGGAAAAGTCTTCGGATACGGCAAGTGTGGGCTCGTTTCTGTCCATGGCATCGGTGCGGGCATTTCCCAAGAGTACACTGCCCGAACCGCTGAACCGAGTGCTCGATCCCGTCTTTGTGACCTATTATGACAACGTTAACGCCGTGGCTCCTCAAGCTGTGACGGCGCAGAGTTCGACCAGATCCCTCAAGTCACACAAATCGTTGGGCAGCAGGGAAAGCACCATAGCGACAATAGCAAGTTTTCCCAGCCCGAAGGCTCCACCTCCCATTAGAAACGTGCGTTCGGCTTCTCATAGTGATAATCCTGATCCTGGTTTTGTGGGTCCCGTCGTCTGGGAAAGGCATAAGAAACGACTCGGCAGCGCTGACAACCAGGGTGAGGCGGGTGGACACAACCATGATGATGGTGATGAAGATGATAATGATGTGCAAATTGGGGCACAAACACGTTACTAACCTTTTCAACTGTTGTTGCATGCACACAACCAACTAACCAAAGCAAACAAACCAAAAAATATAGTAAACTGTAATTAGTAAACCCAATTTAGTTAGAGACCATAGATCAAATCATATCCACTTGCAGCCAGCTACATTTACCCAACTCAACTTCCTCAAACAATCTTCCGCAGCGGCCCCAAGCTATGCAGACTTTAGTCCCAGTCCCATGCACGATGCCTCTGCTATACGCAATCACTACGAGGGTTTACTCGAAGGCGCCATCCAGATGTACGCCAGCCAGGATGATCTACCCATGCCATTGCCCTCTCGCGACTTTACGAACAAGCGACGCACCACAAAGCGCGAGCATCGCGGCTCATCCGCCGGATTGCCCAGGTATGTAGTTTTCCGAATCGTACTTTTATACTATATCCTAATATCTTGGCATCATATTCATCATTTCAGTTATCCCCCTAAGGCATATAACACTGCAGACCGTCCTGCAACCGCACAGCCGGAGAAAACACCAAAGTCGGCGCAATCCACACAACCGCCATCTCCTACGTATAGTGCCTGGGGTAGCAGCCTGCATGGTTCCCACTCGCCTCTGGTGCGACCGGTGAGTGCAGGAAACTTTCAAAGAACCGATACCATATTGGAGATCTCAAGGGGAGCTATCTCTGCCTCCACAACAAATACGCCTGGACGAGATCGAAAATCTTCAGCAGCATCGGCTGCACCTCTGATTGAGGCCATACAAAGTGAGCTGCGCAAGTTCAAGACCCAGGAGGAGTAATTATCACCATAATGATTGTAATAATAATTTCATATAATTCAAGCATACATCAAATAAAAATAATAATAATCCTTTTCTAATTCATTAGTATAGAAATATCACTATATTTAGATACTTTTTTCAATCAACTGTTATTGTACATATATTCGATTTTCGGGCTAAAACATTGTGAAATAAATTCCAAGTAGCAATGCTTTGCAGTTGAACTTTATTTTGTATTTTATTTATTTTCATTTTGCAGCGACATAATATATATATATATTATAATTATTGTATTCACATTATAAAAAGCATTTCAGAGAGTTCATAGTAATAATATTTTATAACAGTTCTCACCAGCCCATGAGTAATATTATTGTTGATCTCTTTAAGACTTAATAGAGAAATTCTAAATAAGTCTGAGTATAATTTTAGAAAATCTTTTAAAGGCAAATATTATCATATACAAGTGCGTTTCTCATTTGTTATCGTAACGTGTTCAAAACAATGTGAGTTTCCTGGAGAGTCAGCCATCATCAGTCAGCATTATTTAGTACACTTCCTTTTGTCCTTTAGCAGCACCGGGATAGTCCTTAGCACTAACACTACGTTTGCCTAGACGTGGTCCAAACCACAAACCAGATGAGGAACTTGGTCCAGTCCGTTTGTCCAGTGCCTGTTGCAGTGCTAGAAAATGTGCGAATTTTCTGAGCTCAGCATCGTTGGGAGCCACATGAGGAAATGGCACAAAGCTCGAGCGTTTCTGGTAATCTGTAAAGTCTAATGCTTTAAATACAAATCAACTCTGTCAGTTATATAGTTTAACACACCATCGAAATCCTCAGCAGATACATCCCCCAATCCATAGACACCTTCAAAGGTATTCGAATCGCTGGAGTCGTAAAGATTACTGGACAAACTTGGATCACTGCGTCCTATACGTGGATGGGAATAGAGTCCCATGTTAGCTCCTCGACGATTCTTATTATGTCCTTGTTCTGCAGATGCTGTTGAAGTGGATTGAGTATCACAATTAATGGACTTGTGGGTAGCTAGGTGAACAATATTAAGATTTTATAACAAAACTGCTTAATGAAATACTTGTTAAAATGTTGGAATTCAATTTGATAATTTCTTTTTTAAAATACCCTTTTAATTACATTTTTTTTTCACTTTACTATGCATTTCCCATTGTCAAGCACTCACTCTGTTTAAAGCTACAGAATGAGTTAATAATTTATACAAATTCAATTGTCTGATGAGCTTAGTGTTTATAATGAAAACAAATGGAAGAAACAGTATTTAATCCCCAAAGAAGTACTTGCTCTTCTTAGATTTATTGCCAGGGCATTAAGTACCACAGAGACTGTAAAATCTTTTCCATTCACTGATTGTAAGCAATCAACAAAATTGTTAAACTCACCTGCGATACTCAACTTTGTGAGTACAACGAACAACAGAATGGTGTAGGCGATATTAATAGCACACAAAAACGACTTCATTATATTGTTGTATTCTAGGTAAATCCAAATAGGGACTATTTTTATGTGTGGTTGTCGGTTGTTGTCGTCGACTGTTGTTTGCTTCTTGATGTCTGTTGGTATTATGCCTGATTCTAAACAGAACTGTTGTCCTTTTATATGCCAGCTGCTGGGGAGAAATGTTGGCAACAGAAAAACACTTGTTGCCACTGGCAACCAACTACCTGTGGGTGTTGAAATGTTGCCAGAGTCAAGGACTTGTTGCAATGGCCAAGACAAATGGCTTAAAGGGTGGTCTTAGCGAACGGAATGAATGTACTCTTTGAATCCTGCAAGTATTAGTCTAACTGTTTATACAGTTGGAATATTTATATTTAGCTTGAACTTTAAATATCTTTGTGACTTTAATGATGGAAAGTTCACTGTCATTTGCTTGATGTTTTATTGATATATCCTCAAAATTAAAGGTTGGTTCCAATCCTTAAACTTATCTAAGCAACTTCCCTTTTGGTTTCCCCCAAATGACAGCAATTGCAATTAGTTTTACATTCGTTTTTATTGTTCACACAAATTTAATTTATTTATATCAGTTTGTCTACTATTAAAACTATTGAGAAATATTCTTTGAATTGGTTTACAACCAGCCAGATATCATGCGGCCTGTGACTGTAGATTTGCCCCTTTCACCGCCAGCAGCAGCACTGCTTTGACCCACCTTGATTGCAGGTTTGATAGGTGCCGCCGCTGGTTTCTTGTCATCGCCTGGTTTCTTATCATCTGCCGGTTTCTTATCGTCAGCAGGTTTTTTATCTGTGGTGGACTTTGCATCGCCTGCTTCCTTTGACTTTGAGTCACCCGGCTTGTCATTTGCATCCTTTTGCTTCTTGTCATCGGTAGTTGACTTCGATTCCTGACCATTTTTCTTATCATCTGTCTTGGCCGGCTGCGATGCTCCACCGCTGGTTTCATTGGCCGCTTTGGTGCCACTTGGCGTTGCAGAGGCTGTTGTTTTGGTGTTGGTGTCTGGCTTTGCATCAGCGGGGGTGGAGGGAGCTGCACTCTTCGCCGCTGCTCCACTTGCAGCTGGTGGCTTAGCTGCCTCTGTTTTGGCCGCCTCCTCCTTCTTGGCAGCTGCTTCTGGCTTAGTGGTTTCATTTGGCTTGGGCGCAGCTGGCTTAGCATCAGTGGGCTTAGCAGGTGGAGCAGGTGCATTGGGTTTAGCTGAATCAGTGGGCTTCTGCTGCTCATTGGGCTTAGCGCCATTTGTTGCAGTTGAAGTTGTTGGGGGTTTGGTGGCAGGTGGCATTGGTTTCTGCTCTCCTGGTTTTGCACCTGCAACTGGTGGTGGTGGTTTTGCATCTGGTTTTTTGTCATTCGATGGTTTCTTATCCTTGTCCATGTCTTTATTGTCACTGGGTTTCTTATCAGTTGTTGCAGTTTTCTCGTCCACATTCTTTACGGAAGCTCGAAGTGCAGCTGCTGCCAACATGGAGGCGCCTGCTCCGCCACCAGAAGCTGACTTTTTAGACTGCAAGACACGAAAATTGTAATCAAAATTATATGGAATAGCTTGGGTTAATCTGGTTTTAGTAGCAATTAGTTTTCGTATTAAAATTGAATGTTTTGCTAAAGGAAATCGTTAAATTATAATATTGTTTGTCAAGTACTTACACCGCTGGTGTCAAGCTTCTTCTCTCCCTCATCCTTGGGGCCCTCCACTCCGTCCTCGTTAATAGACACTTCATCGGCTGCCATCTTCTTGCGCATGAACTTGACATAGGCAACTCGTGTGGCTCTCGTTACATCACCCAAGTTCGGATTGAATTCTATGTAAAGAGGCGAGTCAGCGTATAAAGACTGCACGATATATAGCTTAATTTACCAATGAGTTGCCTCTGATCCATCTGAAGTCCTTCGTTTGCCGTCTCAATAATCTTGCGCCTCAAGCTGCGCTGACTGTGACGCTGCATGGAAGAACGCTTTGAGCCAATGGGATCGGCAGCGAAAGTGTTCTTCCTGGCAATGGCATTCCAGTCCTTATCACTGGATATTAAAGAATCGGTTTATCGGTTAACAATGTTAGCTACAAACCCATTTGCCTTACCCCTTTTGTGTCTTCTTTCTTCCAATAACCTTGGCCAGCGAAGAGAATATATCGCGTCCACTCTCGCTCTCATTCATTTCTTGCTTCAGATTCTCCACAAAACCGATCTGGAAGTCCTTCAGAATGCGACGTTCCATTACCTTGCCCTTGGTGGTTCGAGCAGCTGCTGAAAGTGGGTGGATTTAGTGAACATTGAGTGGGTGGCGGGTTTAGCAACATGTTGCTAGATTTTTTTTTTTGATTACCCTGTGTCTTCTTCTCAATGTCAGGCACTTCAAATTTGTTATTGGTAAAAATCTCCAGCAGTTCGAATCGTAAGGAGCTTATATCCTGGCGCACCTCAATGATATCATCCTCAGTGATGCCGTATTCGTCCCGACGTCTCTGTTCGGCAGTAATATAACGCCGCACCAGCAGCTTCATCACTTTATCATGCAGGGTCTGTGCCTTTTCCATGGACTTGCGCTACAGAGTTGGGAAAATGGGAAATGGAAGGGATTCAGTGAAAATCTACATTGACGCAAAGCTAGCCACAGGAGCTTTATTAAAACTGATTTGCAACGGTGGAATTTATCTTCATTCGGTCTGGGATGGGGTCAAAGTCAGCCACCTACCATGAAACTCTTGGTGCGGGAAGGTCGCTTACGTCCCAGAGTCTTTCTCAACATTTTCATATTGGGGCAGAGGTTAAAGGGTGGCGGAATGGTGCCACCATCCTCAAAGTAACTCATCCACAACTGAGAGCGTGCAAATTTCCACTCGGTATCAGCACGTTCCGAAATGATTTGATACGAATTTGACATCATGGCAATCAACATGTTGAGCAACACAATAATATTGATTACTGAATATGAACCGAACATCAGAAGTGCCCAAAAGCGAGTAAAACTCTTGATGCCAGCCAAGTCAAAGGACACCAAGTCCACCAGACCAAAGGAGGCCCAGAACAGCGACTGTGAAGTCTCAAACAAACTGAAAGACATTTAGAGTTAACTCAAAAACTATATAAGCAAATGATAATTACTTGGAGAAACGACGCCAGATGGTACAGGCTTTCTCCTGATCATCAAAGTCCGCCACATCGGGATGCAGATGATAGCATTTATTCTTCTCCAACTCGGCATAATACCAAAGCAACTGATTCAAGCCGCAGCCAAAGGCAAACAGAACCAGTGTGTAGATAAAGAAGAACTTGATAATATCAATGATCATGCGTCCCAGCGAAACTTGCAGAGGTCCCAAATGCGGATTGATCGAGAAGATGTGAACCAGCTTCAAATAGGAGAAGACCATGCCCGCTGCAAAGGCGCCTTCGGAGAGCAACATGGGATCGAAGGGATGCCAGTGTTCACGGGGAAAGTACGGATCAATCCCCCTAAACCATAAATCTCGCTGAAAGATTAAATAGTTATTAAATCTATCTATTATTATCTAAAAGCTTCAACATACATGCACTATAACCCATGCTGTCGCTCTACAAAGAATCCAAGTCACATAAAACATATTCGATATATAATCCACAATATTCCACAAGTCCGTAATATATTCGAATAAGCCATCAGAGTATAAAGTCTTTAGTTCCTCAAATATAAGAGCAGCTATATACATAATGATAGCTAGCTCTATTGGTCCCGGCAACGAGCCACGTTCGTGTTTCCGCCAATCCTCCAACATGGAAATCATCCAAGGAAAGGCCAAAAGTTCAAAGGTTATTTGCACCACTCGCAACGATGCAGCACCCAAAAGCACTAAGAGCCATATAACCTGTTATTTTAAGATCCTAATACACTTGCTTAACTTACTCAAAAAGAACATGTAGGAACATGAGTGTGTAATGAACTTGACAAAAGGCTTGCGCATAAATTTAGCACCATCCGATTCCGGTGCCAGAATGTACTTTAAGCTGTATATCGGAAAACTGCAACCCAATTTCACGACATCCAGGAGCTGCTGTGATGCTTGCTTGCGTCGAAAGCCAGGTAAACCCTCATACCAAATCGCAGCCAACAGCTGTTGTACATTCGGATGAGCCACAAACTGTAGATATACACATACTTTAACATAATTAATATAAGGATACTTCTTAATAGATAGGGGACATACGATGTTACTGTTCTTACTAAAGGATCTTAGAGATGAATAGAGCTAGAGCCACTACATTTGGTACGTAGACTCCTTATAGATCAGAGGGTGAATAATAAATACATAGAAACTCCTAACTCACCGTTTTCTGTTTATAGCGAATGGCAAGTTTAAGACGTTCTAGTGTCTGTCGATGGCCAGGACTCCAGATTTCATGCGATGGTTCGTGATTAAAGTTGAGCATCACCTCCAATTCCATGGAAGTGCGAGCGTGATCCAATAAAGCCGTCACAAAATCCTGCACCGCTTGACGCATTTCCTATATAATTTATTAAATATTTAAGCAAACAGTTCTTAAAATGTTATTACACTCCACTCTACCGTGTACTCTGCACGAAATTCCGATTCCATGGCCTGCAGACGTTTCAGTTCCCAGGACAGTTGGAAGGCGGTGAGCACAGGATCACGTGAGCTGAGGGCTATGAGAGAGCTGGCCGAGAGTGCTCGATAGGCATTGATACGTGACTGTGAATGACGCAGGGAGTCGGTGGTCTGAGATGTTACGCACTCGTCGCAACCGCACCTATGAGTGTCCAGATATTAATATATTTATGTGAATAGTTAACATTTAGCAACTTCGACTTACTTAACGTCGTGCGGCATGGGCAATGTGGCACCACGATCCAGTAGAATCTTAAGTATTTCATAATTGTTACGATGTGCAGCCAAAATCAATGGCGTTATGTCCGTGGTGAAGGTTGATTTCGATCTATCCACTGATTCCCAACTCTGTATAAATTAAACTCACTTAATGTAATCAGAATAATAACAAGGAATTGTTAAAACTCACATATGGATCGCCCTCCTTGTGATTGGTCTCCTCCCACTGCAGCAGTTCCTCCACCGCCTCCACGTACTCCTCGGATATGGCATGCAATAGAGCATCTCCCACCTCTATATTGTTCTCCAGCAGTAAAACCATTAGATCGAAATTCTCATTCTCAATGGCGGCAATGAGACAGGATCGATTCATGGGATCTGTGCAGTTAATATTGAACTTTTCCGAAGGTGTTTCATTATACTCCTCAAGAATTCTACAATCAGGAAAACAAAGCACTGATTTTACATTCAAAATAATTGGTTTAGACATTACTGACTTCTTGACACCCGGTAAATCACCACGCTCGCACGCCAATATGAAGTTCTTTTCCACTTCACTTAGTATATATTCCTCTGCCATCATCAGATCGTAATCCAGGCGAGATCCCGCCGCTTTCTCGGCGTCTGTCTCCATGATGGGCTATTGTTAGTTCGAAATCAAAATAATCGATGAAAGATTTCAATATTTTCACATTTCTTTTCTCATTAATCACTGCACTCCACCGAATATCCTTGCACCATGGGCAAAGTCTGTTGCCCTAATCCTTTTATATTCTTATCCTTTTGACCACTGTATTCCCCAAGTATTCCGCCGATGTTGAGTCTCCAATTAGCCAAATTGAACTGCTAGACAAATGGCCAATGCATTGTGGTATATGGCGCTAATTACATTAGTGTCTAACACAAAAGTCGGTCAATGCGTTTGCAAAGCAAGTCAATGGGCACCTCAGGGCCCTATATGGTAATCGCCAATTGACTTCAGTTCTCTGATTGCTGCAAAGAGAACTTTTTCATGTGTTGGTCTCAGTGGTGCAGCACGTGAAAGTGCAGGAAAACAATGCACAAAGCGAGACAAATTATGTTCGATTTTCGATTTGGGGAAGCCCTAGAAACGGATGTCACTCGTTCACTAAAATGTTATATGGTTGAGAATCAATAATATACTATTATGAAATGGTTTTTTAAGTGAAGAAAAATTATTGTGATGATATTTTTAGTCCAAATAACTAGTACATTTTAGCTTTAAGTACATACATGTAGTAGAATCTTGGCTAAAACTACATAAATCGATTTTATTTTTGATGATTAATTCAAAATCTTGAAAGCATAAACGAGCTAGACCTAAAACAGTTCAGCACCTTAACTTTAGCGACAGAAATTCTTTCATTATTTACGTAATTCTATCATAACATCAGTTATAATTTGACTATTCCATAGTACTTAAAGCAGATACCCTTTAAATTGCCGTTTCTTAATCCGCGTAAAAACTTCTACGGTTTCTTGGATTCAAGCAATAGCATAGATTTGCTTAAAGAGGTAAATGAACTTGATAAAAGACAAACTAATAAATAAATACAGCAAAGTCAAAAATTAGTTAATGCTAAAAGCTTTGAAAGCTTTACTTCAGGTTAACTCCAATGCTGGTTTGATTGTTAGTATAACAGTTTGTAAAGTTGCCTATGCAGCTGGTGTACAACAAAAGCTTTTCACAATAACAGAAAAGCTCAAAGCTCTCTCCCTATCTCTCTCTTTCCCTCTTTCCCTCTCTTTATCAATATCTCACTAGCGTGATATGGAGAGTAAACAAACTGTTGTAAGTGCCAATTAAGTTGCACGAATAACTTTAATTAAAGTGAGCAACAAGTTGCAGAGTTTAATTGCAACCATGAGCAAAACTTGTAGCTAACTCACATTGCACACTATAACACTCTTAAAAATTAATTAAAATTATGAGCATGCATAACAAAAGAAAAACGAATGGAAAAATAACAAAGAAACTGCAACAATTGTTGCACATTGCAATCCTTGACTGCAATTCGTGCTGCACGTTGCCTACTTTTACGCGTCCGTAGTGCGTGTTTCTATGTCAATGCACTTGGAAATTAATGCGCTGTTTAGAAGGGCATGGTATGTGGCAGGTAGAGCATCCTTTGATATGGATATATGTATGAATCGGAGTTTGGGTGGCAGCAAAATGAAAAGGGCGTCGTACGTGTTCAAGTTGTGGAGTGCAGAGTGCAATGCACTTCGCTGACATTTTCTGTGTGTGCTGCACCAAATGGAATTTCAAAATTAAAGTTACGAATGCGAGTGAGTGCAATGTGAACGAATGCGAATTAATTAAATGCGAATTAATTTCTGTACATGTTTGCAGAGTGCATAGAATGTAAGAATATATAAGTATTTAAATAGATTTGTATATATATTTCTACAGGTATGCCTAGCATAACTCTCCAGAGTCGCATACAAGTAGTCCTCCCCCATTGGTTACCCTAGGTGGGCAGTTGTGTGTGCATTGCAGTGAGCATGGAGTGTGGTAAAAGCCGTTACACTTAATGAAACATTGGCCTCCACAAGAATACTTTCCTCACAGTCCTCCACTTCACCGCTGCTCTCCACTTGTTAACGTTGGCATGGCTTTCGCTTCAGCAGGCACTTGTGAGCGAGCGAAATGTACATATCTTTCAGCCCTTGACAAGAAGAGGACATTTTTGTTGCTGCTTTTCAGCGCAAGTTGCACTTTCACTCACTCAAAAGCCAAAGCAACAAATACACCAACAATTATATGTATATGTACAATATGTTTTCATGAAGCCACTTACGGAGCAGTGCAAGTTTTTCATACCAGCAAGTTAAATTTTCTGCATAATGGTTAGATAAAATAGAAGAGCTTATTTTTATTATAAATACCTATTAAATTACTAATAACTAAAGGCACTTTATTTGAATTAAATTAGCACTAATCCCCTTAAGAAATGTTCATAAAACTTCAACCATCTTTGATCAACTCAGGTGTTTTAAGTAAAACATCAAAGTAAAAGTTCAACTACATATGTTTTAGAGTTGTAAACTAATCGGACTGACGCGTACGGGTTGCATATGATATGCTTGAAGTTAGTAACAAAAGTCCGTTTAGAAGTTAATACCAACAAGGCGATGGGGATTAACAAACCAACTCTGTTCGGGGTAAGAACAAACTGTTTGTCAACCTATACAACTTCAAACACATTGAGAATTAAAGTTAAAATTAACGTTAATCATAATACAATTGCGGCTATTCTATTTTTAAACGACACATGAGAGTTGCAACTCAACTTGACCCAAACGTAGACATACTATGTAATATAGTAGTTCAAATAAAGAAGTCCAAGTGCCACCCACTCACAAATTCAACTCAATACAGGAGCGATATACGAATGAGAAACTCACCACATTTCGCAAGGCGCCTTGTCGACTATTAAAGCCGTTGACAGGCTCGGAAAAACGCTCAGTGCACAACTCGGTGGCCAGGCGAGCACACCACAAATAAACCAAAGGATAACAAAACTTCGACAGCAATAAATGATTAAAATTCGCTCTTGTAAACCAATAAAAGTTAAAGTTTGATGTACTCCATACAATTTTGCTGTGATGTGACCTATTAAAGTGAGCATATTGTGTGATTTAAAGTCACACATAACGCATAGCATTCAGCTTTAAAGTACAAACAATAAAAACATACATTAATCAGTTAAGCTTTAGCTAAACTTATGAAGAAAGTGAAAGTGAGTTGCGCTTAAAGGATGTTTAGTTAATAACGTAAGTGCCGTATTTGAAATGGGAATTACTATCATCTAAGATTACACCCATGCCATTAAATACCTGTTATTATTTATGGCCATAACAGACTGCCTAAGGATAAATTGTAAAATGTGCGTGGGTGACCCTTACAACAGCTGAAAACAAAAGTTTAATAAATATCCATTGGGGGGGACCGACAAGCATTTTAGAGCCACAGTTATTTAACATGAATTTCTATTAAAAATTCCATTAAAAATAATTTAAGATATTTAAGATTATTGTTTTTTTTTTTTGTATCTTTGCAGCTGTCTAGCATAGCATAGCAGCAGAGAGACGACTTGATATGAAGTACAATTGACACCATTAAATGTTCCACAGCAACCGATGCCATATAATTAAACATATCTAAGTCTTAAGAATTTACATATACATATAAAGGGAACTCAAAATGCATCAGGTGCTTAGCTTTGATACGGCTGTGAGGGCCAACAGTTCCGGTGACTATCGCGAATATATATCAAAGCGAAACTGCGCCTCGCTGCTCTTCACGTTTAGCTTCATCATGCTCATCCTAGGTGAGCCTGGACCAAAAAAGGGTCAAGGATATACCTGCATGTACTAATGAGCTGTGTTTGTTTTTTCGATTTACAGGCTATGTGCTGGGAGACTTTGTAACTGAACGCAAGTATCATATTCGCCAGCAGCTTACAAAAAAGGCAATTAAGGGTGGAAGTGGAGGTGGTGGTGGTGAGGGGATTTTGGATGTAGATGGAAATCGTTCGGTGCTTTTGAGTAGCGACGATTATGGCAGCTTACAGGAGCTGCGTGCTTACCATAAAACCAAAGAGCAATTGTTGGCCTCAGCCCAGGTGCTCAACAAACTGTTGCAGCAGGACGAGAGCGAACGTTATTTGGCCACGTCCTTGAATACGGAGATTTTCAATAAATACATAAGCTGCACCCAGGACATACCACCCAATACGAACATAAAGGCTAGCCAGTTTATAGAGCAACTCATCGATAACACCATTGCCAGACAACGTGACTGCATCAGGATCATTCAAGTGGTTATCGACAATCATCTGGCCAACAGTCAGCTCTAAGGATAACGAGTTTTAGTGACGTTAATCAATGTGTGTTTTTCAGCTCTAAATATCTTTTTAATATATTATAGAGTACATATTTGTATGGATGTGTTAATATTGTATTTACATATGTGTGTGTGCGTAGAGAGTTATCAACGCTAATAAAAGCAAAATTCATATCTATAGTATGTCTGTGAACTGTCAGTCGAAACCTTGTCCATCAGTCAACACTAATACGTGACAAATGATGTGCCAGTATAACAATAGATCAGCTTAGCATATATCCATACATAAGGTATATATTTTTAGAGGAACGTAAACCTTTTTCTTTGTCTTTGGCATAAGACTTTTCACACGCAGTCACAGACAGCATTCGTGGGCGTTCTATGCCTCGATACAGTCATCACCCACCAAAGATTGAGCCAACAAAATGTTAATCACCCTAAAAAAAAAAAGAAACGTTAATGTAAACAAATTTATTTTCTGTTTTCTGTTTCTTTTTATTTAATTATGTGAAACAAAGTGCGCAAAGCTGATGCAACTGAGACTGCGTAAAGGCGAAAAAATTATTGACAAGATTTATGATTTTATTAGCTATACAGCTACATATCGACACTTTGTTACATAAAGCCCAACAGGTCAATTTCATGGCTGGATTGGGTTGGGCTGACTTTTTAACTGGCCACACACATAATTAATGGATTCCACTTAGCATTTTGTTGTTTATGGATTGGGTGTTATTCACATAATTATTTCAGGTGTCAGTCTGAGTTAAATGAGAGTAAGCACACTGTTAAAAAAAAGGGCGTATGAAGAAGGGCTTCAGATCTGTAAAAGATAGTGTGATTATTCTAGCACTAAAAAATAATATCACAAACATAAATACATTTTGAGTAAGCGGTTTTATGAAATAGGCTTTTTACGAAGCGCTAATACATTAAAATGGAGCTAAGCAAATTTAAACAAGATTCGTGCTATAGATACTGTAATAAATGTTAATATGGTAACTCGTAATTATGTATCAATTTATCCCAAAATCAATAGCGGTTTTTAATGGTTTATTGTCTAATTTGATTAGCAGTATTACTAGCTTAATGTCCCCTATATATACTAACTCTTTGAAACGAAGCAAAGTAAATTTTTTCCACTGAAAAGTGAAATTCTTTGCCTTCCTATCGTTATATTTTACAGCATATTTGTGTGCAATGACAACCATTCAATCAAATCCCAAGTGCCAGTTGCATCTACATACTATACAACATATGCATTTGGTTATTTCAACAATTTCCAAGTGTGCAGAGGCGGTTTTACGAAATGAAGAAAAATGTCTGGGCATGACATTAAGCTGCAGACAATGGCTGGTCAATAGAAGAGATACAGGAGTTCATGTGGTGCAAACAAAGCCTACTATGTCAGTAGCCCAAAAGACATGAAAACAACAATGTGAGCATCAAAAGTTAATGTGAATCTCAATCTGATGCCCTTGCGGGTGTGGGACCACAGTATGACGTACAATTAGTCGGCTGCCAAATGATTGATTTGGCTTATTTAAAAACTCATTTCATCAAAAAAGAAAAAAAAAATGTAAAGAAACTGAAAGCGAACCCGAATTGAAAAGTAAACCCCAAGCCCAAAAATCTCTGCCAACGATAGCTGAAGATCCGTATCAAATGTCTTGCTGATCATTATGATGACCTCCAAAGCATTGAACGCAAACCTAAATCCCAAAACGCGAATGCAAATGAGCCTCAAAAGTGCGTTGGCAAATGCTGTGTGCGTGCGTGTGTGTTGTGGCTCTGCCTCGATATTGGCTATATGTTCCTCTGTGGGACAGTCCAACTATATTTCACACCTTAAACGGGTAGATCAATGAATCCATTGCTGTTTCTTTCTCTATTTGCATATTAAATTATTGCCTGCTGCTCTTATTGACATGTTTATTTTATACTCGTGGCACACAAAGGCCTTTGTCTCACTTACGCTTAAATTTTATGCACATCCAACTTTAAGACGAACCTGCATATCATATTTATATTTATATCTATCTTAACAAATTTCTCAATTGTTTTTCTTTCATATTTTGTGCCATTTATTGACCCAAGACTCAACCAGTTGCTGATCTCTTGTTTAATTTGCCACTAATAAACATAAATGTCTGATTGACTGACTACGTGAGTGAGTGAGTGAGTGACTGACTGGTTGAGGCATTTGGACAGGGTCATGTCATAATGAAGCTACGATTGATGTTTGACACGTGTTTGTCTTATCGAAACGGTAGTGATTATATTATAGATCTATTTAAGATAAGACTCTAGTTGGAGGCATCCCAAGAAACCGCATCTAATTGGCACGCTATTGCTCAGTTAATAACTCCTGCTAAAATGTAACAAAAGTGCAAACCACAAAACTTCATTAAGATATTATTAAAGCCAATTTACAATGCTGTCAAACTGGTAGCCACAAAAAATCCCCAAAAATGTTGCCTCAAGTTGTGCACGTTCAGCCTGCAGCTTTTGGAGTGGAAGTCATGTGCAGTTGGTGATTCTGATCAGACATTGGCACAATCTAAATTTGTTCAATGAACAAAATGCCAAAAGCCTGCCAGCAAACTGGCAACAACCTGGCCTACCTGCCTGCCTGGTTGGCCAAAAGTCAAATTGAAAATTTGTTTGCAGCCATAGAGAAACGCATAGACGATAAGTATACGACACGTTGCCAAGCGAAAAAGGGTGCAAACGGGTTCAAAAGCGCACAAGGCAATAAGACGACTTTGCGACTATGTGTTTAAATATCAAAAGTCACGCCGAAGAAAGCTGGTTTCCAGCCATGTCAGAGTACGTCTCCGATGCCTCGTCTTGGATATTTGGCTTTGGGCGCAGGCTGCGCCTTGCAATACAAACTATACATTTCGCAAATACGAATACGAATATATTTATGCTGCAAATAATGTGCTGTGCCTCTTTGCCGGCTCCAAACACTGGCCGTGTGGTAACGTGTCATGATTTTCACTGACTCTACCACCAGCTCCAGCTCCGACCGTGTCGACTGCGGAAGAGCTGCACATGTCAGACTGGTAAATACTTCACAGCTCTGCGGTTGTTAAAACCAAATATGCGCTGGATATTATGACTACGTTAACAAGTTTGCAGAAGAGGTAAGATAACTTAACTGATTCGTTTAAAAATTTAATTTTAAAATTAAAGCTATATTTAAATTTAAATAATATAAAATTTTATGATTAATTATATTTTAAATATGATATGAATTCGTTTATGAAAATGAAAGTAATTTTAAAAGTCATAGTAATAATCCAAAAGTAAATGAAAATTCGATAAAAATAATAAATACAATTAATATAATTACATAATTATAAGTAAATATTAGTATAATAAAAAAGTAAAACTATGACAAGGGTAAAAATTTTAATGAAAGCTCTCAGCTTATGCATTAAATATATAAATACCTAATTTCACAAATCATATAGAGAAAACTAATTTCTACAAATTTCTTTATAGAGCATAAAACATTCAGTGTATATCTTTTTTTTCTGCATTTGTCGGTGCGTCGATCAACGTTTTGAGGTGTCAGTGATGGATCTGTAGTTCATAGCTCATCAAAACGCTTTTGTTGGTTGAAAGCGAAAACTGTAGTGGACAATTGTTGGACGCAAACAAAACAAATAAAAGTGTATGCAACATAATTATTTGCACACATTTCTTCGTGCTAAAATCGGGGTCGAAGCGGCGAGGAAATGGTCAAAAGAAAAAAAGGAAATCTTTTGCGGATATAAATAGTGCGTATTTGCGATCTAAGTTAATTTGCATGCACAAATGGCGCTAATTTGCAAGAAATGTGAAAATGGCCCGAAACTACAAACTGCAGTGCACTGCAGGCGGAAGTTAAAGCCAAATCTGGCCAAGATGGACCAAGGTAGATCAGTGGCGCGTGTTCATGCTGGCCTTTAAGCCACGTTTGTGGCTCATTAAGATTTAGCGAATGCTGCAGGCCAGGATTGTTGTGGCATGCCCAAAACCTGTTGCCAGTTGCCAATGAAGATGCTCAGCCGTTTGTTAAATAACTCGAAAGCGTCAAAAAGCTGACACAAATTGGAAAGTGGCCAACGTCAAGTTGTCAAAAAATGAGACATGTTCAAGCCCAAAAAAATATTAGGCTTAATACAAAGCACTGCCAGAATTAAGATTGCATCATATTTTGGGGGCCAATCGCATATAATTTGCAAGACTTGCACTCCAAAGCCAAGTTCAAAAAGCCCATAAGGGCCACTTGTGTGTTATAACCAGACAAACAACAACAGCAACAAGCAAATAACAACAACAGCAACAAAAACAATGTCTGCAAATAACGCAGCTTTCATTCATTAGTTCCCCGACTGCCGACAGCAATAGCCAAAGACACAGGCAGAGAGCCCAAAACCGTGATCAACAGTTGGCAACATTGATGCCAACGTCGACGTCGCAACATAGCGGCCGCGGCGGCAGCAGCAGCAGCAGCAGCATCTTCACAGCCTGGTCCGTTTGGGGCAGCTAAGGGGAAACCTGGAAAAAAATTGCGCTTCAGTCTGCAGCGAGCATTCAGACGGTTCAGTTGTACACGCGGCCACATTGAGCCGCATTCAAAGTTCCCTTACCAAAAAGTAAAACCACCCAAGAAAACCAAACTCAAACAATCAATAGATACAAAACGCGTCTAGATACAACGAATAAACGACCTATCGACCGGTTGGTTGGTTAACTATTGGTGAACTGTGCGCTAATTTGTTAGAAACGATTCAAAGTTTTGCAATTAAACGAAATTAACACATTGCAAGCCAAAGTGCAACGGCAACACTCGTTATGGTCTTTTTTGGCTATAAAACGAATGAAATAAATGTTTAAATCTGACCATAAATGAAACTGTGCAGCTAATTTGCATTTGATTAGATTCGATTACAAAATATATTGTACACAAATATAGATTTTTATTAAGCCAGTCGAAATCAGTTGGATTATAGCAGGAGATATGGCGTCTGTGGTAAGTAATATAAAAATAGTACTAAAGAAAGTTTTATGGCGTCTGGTGGAAAGTTTAACACTTGTCTGGGGCGTGTCCTACAATCTGTTATTTGCTAATCAAATTTAACAAATGGATATACGATTTCATTAATCAATTAGCAAAATTTTGTATTCAACTTTGCCCAATTTTGGCACCTTGAAAGTCATGCTAGAGAGTGTGGGAGTTTTGATGATCTGTCCATCAATCGGACGATTGATCGATCGATCATACATATGCATATATGGTTTCTTGCTTTGTTTTGTTTTGGCAAATCATAATGTGGATAGTCATTTGTGTAATGGCTTTTTAATGATTTCATTTCGTATCGATGTCTCGCAGACCATAAAACAATTCAATTAGTGATAAATGAGATTCATTTGGTTCACAGATGCATCTTCACTGGAGACCAAGAGGGAGAGTGGGAAAACAAGTAGGGGAATGAGAGTGGACAACAAACTTGTGTCGTTAATTGGGCTCATAAAACGGGCATTAGATTGCATTTGATCTCAGGGCTAAAAGCAAAACCTACATTTACCAAAAATACTTAAGATTAATTAAGCATTTTGTTGGCAATTTGCGTAAATTTAATCTAATTAAAGTGGTTAAGATGCCAATCAAGTTTATTGAATTTAGTTATTTGTAAATGTCTGCCACGAAGGTTGTACGTCTGGTTTCTGGTTTCTGATTACTGATTCTTTGAAACGCCACTTTCATTATCGCATCGCACAATGTCATGCCAATCCCGCATGTGGCATATCCGATTTCATCTTATGCAACAGCAACTGTTGCTGTCTGGCTGCGACCTGTTGCAAAGTTGAGAGTTGGCACTGGGCTTTCAACTGGATGCTGACCAACTGGATAGTCATCCAGTCTGTTGTTGTATATAGCTAGCTATTAAGGCGGCAAGTCATCACTGAAGACGTCCCAAAACGCGTTGTCGTTGTTGTTGTTGTTGCTGACATGCAAGCAAAAATTTCACTTTTCACCATTGCATAATTGCAGTTTGACAATGCTTAAAATTGATTATGTGTCCATCTTTCTGTCTGTCTGTTTGCATGCGTTAAGCTTCCTTGCTGATTTCTCCAGCCAAAATTAGTAGTCTGCATCATAAATCATATCCACAGAGACAAGACTCTGCAGAGAATTGTTGCCCTTAAAATAAAGTATACAATGTAAAATATTAATTGCTGAATTTTAGCGGCATATTCGCATTCGTGTCTTTAACTTGTATGATAGGATTATCCAATTACTTTCTTGGAAACATTTAAAAATATGTTAATTGTAATTAGACAATAGAAAAAGCGCCACACACACTCACGATCATGCGGTTCATTCACAACAAGTTATTCAATTCATGAGTTTAAAACGCCCGCACAATCGGTTTGCCTGCTGTGATAGATGCAAACTACAAGTGAGTATCGTGTCTTTAAGATCTGTATCCATCCGACAGGCTTTGCACGATATTGTGCAACTGTCAAAATAACAATTTACCATACTAAAAAGGTCGCTTCTCCACCAAACACATCACACACGTCGAGCACATAAATCATAGGGAGACAACAACAACAACAACAATCGACACCGACATAGACACCAACAACAGCGACACCGACACCGACACGGACACCTGATACAAATGCCTGAATGGTGTCTCTTGAAATCATTTACATTCGCATTGTGTGGTGATTGTGGCAGTTGCAGTCAGTTTGCCAGTCGATGGCATGAACAGTACTTGTTGAAATTGTATTTGTGTTTGACAGTGCAGCGTAAATAAAACTAAAATCTTGAATAAGTACAGTGCATAATTGTGAGCACGCAACAATGGAAGAGATTTGCTGGCAAGTTCGTTGCCTAAGTCTTTTGTTTTGTATGACCCTTTCATACAACATAAACGCTAAACGTTTTGATAGCTATTTGAGGCTATTACTACCACATTTATGTTGAAAGGTCAACAGCAAGTCCAAGATCTCCCCACCAAAAGTACAACTTCAACCCAAGTGGCACACAATGTAAGCGATTTTACATAATACATAATAATATGCAATAATATAGCAAAACAAAAGCAGCAGCAGAAGCAACAACCACAGCAGCCGGGTAACAAAAACAACAAGTTACATTTACCACTTTAGGTGGGCAAATGACAAAGACTCGATCATCTTCATCTGCTGCTGTTGCTGTTGTTGCCGCTGCTGCTTCTGCCAGATGCTTTGGCGTCGATAAAAGTGAAACCGAAATTGCCCATGTGCCGAGTACCCGAACCACGAGCAACGAGCAGCCAGCATTGAGTACCAAGTACCAAGTGCCGACTGCCGAGTGCCGAGTGAAGAGTGCCATTGACATTGCATTTTTACCTCAGCGCGTCATTAGATGCAAACAGCTAAAACAACCACAACAGTGAAAAAGAAAAGATTTGCCTCCTCCAACTGTTGAACATTCAACTGCCTCCTCGAAGATGTGCAAACAATGGGCAGACTATTATGACTAAAAAAAACACACACACTCACAAAATAAGCAAACACAACATTTTGTATCTTTTTTATGTTGTATTGTAACTGGTTGTCTTTTGCGCTCTTTGCAAAATTTATTGTAATACGCGCCCATTGGTAATTTTTATTATTTCTTATTATTATTATTTATATTTTTATTTTGATGATGAAATAAAAGTCACCTTGGCCAATCGTTGAGGCAGGTTATGATTAATAGATTTTCTCTTCAACAAGTGGGCAGTGTTATCGCTTGAGCAAATTTGATTAAACCATTATCAATCCATCTGTATTCATAAGCATATAAACACAAACATGTCAAATGTGACAAGGTTCAACTTGAACTTCAGCTCGTTATCGATGCTATCAACAAGTTCGAGCGGCGAAACTGACCTCTGTCCAATTAACAAAGCCAAATCTTTTGTTTATCAGCTCGTTTTGGCACTTAGCATAAAAACAATATGAACAGATGGCAGAGTGGCAAATATGATGGGCCATATCCAAGTGTATCTATGCATCTATCTCTTTGGATATCTGTCGATTCATTTGGATTTGTGAACGAGCAAAACGAAACCAAAACTCAATTAAATGCACATAAATATACAAATGAGTTTGGCATAATGGATACTAAATGAATTGTAACAAGCAATGAATATGAATAGATCGAATAACGAATAAAAGAGATTACTCAATATACACACACACACACATTACAATGATTGCCCATCAACGCCAATCAAAAGCTCAAATGCATGTCAAAACAATAATGATCTTAGGCCCAAGTCCAAAAACAAAAAGATACTTTGCAACTGTGGAACTGAAAGGGCGCTTCAGACTTGTCTCAGCTTTTTAGTGTGAAATTATGCAAATTGGCTTGGCTTGTTATAGATACAGATATGGGTGGGACAGGTGTGCACACACACACACACAGACACAAATGACAGTTTATTGGACTGCGCTTTGGTTGAACAACAAAACATGGTAGCAACAAAGATAGTTAAAAGCTCATAAAATACTGTAACAAATTGATTGGGCAACCGCAAAGCCGTAAGACAGACTGACTTCAAATGTCCACATCGAAAATGTGATACACTTTCAAGAATATATGCAAGGAAAACTCTTTAAAGCAGACTTTTATTGTGTTTATTGTGATCTAGCTTTATTTTAGTGCCATTTTATTGCATTTTATGACATTGATTTAGTAGCGCTTACAAAATAATACGCGCCTATTAATATTTATGCTGGCCTACATAAAACATAAACAAGCATCCCAAAAATATGCCACAGACAGCTGGCAATTCGCCAACAGTATTGCGTTACCAGATAAACAGCTTATGGCTAACAGTTTTTAAGCCGGTTTGCATGTCTGTGCAAATATCTGGCAGCTGCTTAATAGTGCGTATATTTCGTGGATGCCACCGGACGGTGTCCAGTCTTGAGCAATCGCAATTATGATCGCAAAACTGCAATGCATTTGCAGATGGTCAACGGGCGTGAAATGCATCAAAAAAAGTAAGATAGAGTGTGAGACTCAAGACGTAAGACGTAAGCCATGGCTGTCAGCTCGAATTACTGTCATTTTTTGAATGGAACTGGGTAACCCAGTCAGCCAGTCAGCCAGTCATATGTGTACATATGAATAAGCCGAAAGTGAAGTTTCAATTTGCCCATATATATTATATAAGCCGCACTTTTCTCTCACTCACTTTTTTTTATTAATGTTGGCTTCTTTGGCTTCTATCGCCGCTGGCGCCGAAATAAATAAACAATAACATGTACAACAACAATTTCAACCCACATAATGAACAATAAAACAATATATGGACAGCATGGTCTGTGTGTCCATTGTGTATTGATTCATTGATTTATTGCTAATTTATTAACGTTGCTCGATTGTTAATTCATTTTTACACTTTTTACCTCTGTTATTTTGCGGCATTTGCGGAACTCCAGCGGCTCGTCTTATAAATGAAGAGTAATTATAAAAAATGTTTTATTGAGCAGTTTTTATTCACTTTCCCAAATGTGAGTGCAGCACGCGAAAAATTTCCAAAATTCAATTTTATAGCCGAGGCATTTGACTGAAATATTCGTATAATTTTTTTTATTGTTTATGGACAGATATCATAAATTTTTCTGTTGTTTTTTTTTTATTAAAATTTTATATTGATGTGCTCCAACTTTAATGATTATTGTGGTCAGCAGTATTATATTTTTGTTTTGTTTTTTTATTTCGAAAATATATAAAACTCATACTCAATGAGTTGAGTATATGAAGAGGAAATATTAGCTTTTATAAACGTTATGCTTCCGCAAGCATTTCCAACATATTTCCATGATGAAAAAGCCTAATGAAAATAGAAAACAGACAACAGACAAAACAAAAAACCGAAACACACACTCACACACACACGGTTAGTTTGGCAGATAGCCCCACGATTAAGTTTTCGGGTTTAGTTGCAATAAAGCCATTAGATTTCCCAGTACCTTACGAACATGAGCATTACAATTTATGATATTACAATTTCTGGGCTGGGCTCAAAGCAGCTAACTTGATTAGCGAAAAGCCAACACACACACTCACTAACTGAATGACTTGAAGACTTGCACCAAAGCCAACTGTTGATTTCCATAGTGAAACTGACGCGAACAACCAACAACTATTGATTTTGCGGCTAACAAAAAACCAAAAATAAAATAGAAAAAAAAGTAAAATGTACACAAAAAAAAAAACGAAAAAAAGGTGAATCCGACAACCGGCAATAAATTTGTGGAAGAGCACAGAAGAAAAACGGCGAGTAATAATATTTATTTGACTGCCAATAGTTTCCCATCGCATGTTGTGGGCAATTGAAATGCAATTGTTGTTCAAAGTTTAAAGTTTTCTCCACTACTCTTTGGCCTTTTTGCAGAACTTGAACCCTAGAGAGAAGAGTATACCCAACACTTTTGTTTAAATCTGGAAAATTATTATTGTTGCTTTAGATAAAAACCAGCTATTGTGTGTAAATGGCCAAGTCATGTTGAAATTTAAAATTTGAAATTTGATTGATATGGCTGCAGATGCTGGCAGCTATTTAAAGGCATACACAACAATGGATAGAAAGTTGAATCTAATCAGGCAGTCAAAATTGTTGATGAGCCGATGATATAATGAATGTTAAGCATTTACACATCTCTTTATCCACTCTCCAATACTGCAATCCTAAGACATTAAGGATAAGTATTAAGTTTCCAAAACTAATTTTGGCATTTCATTCCGCATTGTTGATTAAATAATTCGAGTGCACTGAAATCGGTTCAACAATTGTTTGAAATTTTAAAGTGCCAAGTGGCAGAAACGTGACTGACAAATCCTGTGCCACAAATTCAAATGCTAACTGTGTGTTAGGCCAAAGCGAATGTTCACTGCAACAGGTGGTCAGATAAGTTTGCTTTGCTCTGGCATGATTGCCATTGGACTCAAGCACCAAGCACCACTTGTTGTTGATGCAACAATTAGTCTAAACTTTCAGCAACAACAGCCAAACAAGCGTTGCAGGCCAATTTTCCCAAAAAAACAACAAAAAACAAAAACCGAAAACAAAAACATTTTCAAGCCACACTCTCCAGACTCCAAAGCAGACTTTGAGCTGCAGTCCAAGTCGAAGTTGGAGTTAGAGTTGAAACCAGGGCCAGAAATCAATCGTCAAGCTGTTGAAAATCGCAAATTGTGTAAAAGCAAACGCAACATTCAACATTCCACAAAGCAGCAGCACACTCTGTGGCAAGTCTTCAGCCATAATGCGTTATGATTTGCCGTCTTTTCAAGCCGATGCCGGAAAGATGAACATGCATAGATTAGCTAACTTAACCATTGTCAGGCATTACTACTGTAGTAACTTACTAGTAAGTACATGGGTGTAACTGAATTCCAAACTTGTTGCAACAATTTAGTCGCTGTTTCATTGGGGTACTTGGGGTTTATAAGCAGACCTCAGAAATATGCAAATTTGATGCCTAATTAAATTCAATTAAATGCATTATTTGTAATGCTGCATTTAGACAATTAAACATTTTAAATTTAATTATAGTTAATATAGATTTTTGTAATGAATTTTCTGGCAAAATTAGAGTCAATTTTTTATGTTAAATGCATAATTTAAACAGTACTTCGTTTTCATTACGCTCTTTTCTTATCTAATCATTTTGTTTTCTAACTTTTCTTTAAACTTCGAAGTACTTTTTATATCACTGAACTTAGAAGAACTTATATTTCTCTTAGACTTTTAAATTTTGAGTAGTGTGATAAAGAAAACTTTAAAGTAAACTTTGCTTCAAGACTCGCTCTATTTACTAACCCTCAAGGTTGTTGGGTTTAAGTAACCATTTGCAACTCTTGCCATTATCTCAAATGAGGCTTGAACTGTGCAGTCTGACGAAAGATGATAAGATAGATGGAGTTAAGATGTTTTGTTGGATTACCAGCACATCAAACATCAGACAAATGCCTCAATTACCAAAGGACGCCATAAGCTTAAATGTTAATGATAATGTTGCTGTGGTATTAACTTGTTTGTTTGTTTGTTTCTTTTGCCCTTTTCCCTCACCGCAGAGACATTTCAACACGTTGCCATGGGCGTTGCTCGTGGTGTTGCTTTTGGCCGCATTCATGCTCCAATTGGTAAGTGCTGAGGCCGAGAGTGTCAGCACCGAGAGCAATGAGATAATACCACGTGAGGCGATACAGAAACTGGACTTTTCAGTGCGACAGGCACTGCTGCGAGCCATTGATAAACTGGAGCAGGAGGAAGCCACTTCCGCAAGCATTACACACGAGGCGGAAGAGGAGGAGGAAACAGTTACCCCGCAGCCACTGAAACGAATTGAGCTCAGCACATTGCCCTCGCCGCGGGAACGCGAGGAGATCCTGGAGGAGAGCACTAGTCCTGCGGAGGCTGTGGTGCCCACTGTGCAGTTTTACACCGCCACCTTTGATGAACGCAATGCACAGGAGCAACTGCTCTCCTCCTTCATTGATCGCAGCAAGTTGTGGAAGAAGACAACACTGCGCAAGCAGACTGCAGCAACAGACACTGCTCACTCGCTGGATGCCAAGCTGGAGGCGGAAGCAGTTGCAAGTCCGGATTCCCGACAACTCACACGCAGCGTAGACAGTTCCTTGGGCAGCAACGAAATCGCACACGATGGCAGCAATGAGATCAAGTTTGAGATACGCAATGTCAAAAGGGTAACAACAGCAACACCCACAACAACAACAACGACAACAACCACGACGACAACAGCACGACCACGCACCACCAGACGTCGCACCACAACAAGTACAACAACCACAACAACAACAACGCCACGACCCACCCACAACGAAGATGGTGAAAACATTGAGTTGGTGGATAAACAGGATATACGCATACAGGAAGCACCGCTGGTCACTGCCTTCACCGTCGACTTGGATGAACGTGGCACCGCCCAAAAGTTTCGACCATTGCTGCAGGGTGAACATAGTTTCCCGCAGCAACAGTTGGCACTGCCACTGCCCCATGTGGGACCCACAATCACCAAGCTAAGTGTCTTGGAGTCAGAGCTAGCTACTGCACCGCTAACCACACAGAGTCCAACCAGCAGCAGCACCACCACCACTCAGACAAGTGTCAGCCATGCGGCATTTAGCACTACACCAGCATTTAACAGCGGCAGCAGCAGCAGCACCACCACCACCACCAGCAGCAATAACTACATTAAGGTAAGCCAACAATTGTCCAAATGACAACACACTAATTGCCAACTTGTTATCCACTGCTAGGAGCCACTAGGCAATCCAGCAGCACCACCCAGCGTCAATAGCTACATTATTGAACGGCAACGCGCATTGGAGCAGCAAATCTATCAGTTGAAGTTGCAGGCACAGCAGCAACAGGCATTGATCTTGCGGCAACTGCAGCTGCTCGAAGAGCAGAGTCAGAGTCGCTACCAAGCAGCACCAATTGCACAATCCAGCACATTACAACCACTCCAGCAGCAACAACAACAACAGCAGCAACAACAACAGCAGCAGCAACATGCATCACTGGAGGCAATACAGACGTTGCAGCCACCATCGCCGGGTTACTCGATCAGACCTTCGGTTGAATTTATACCCAGCACACATACAAAGACCATTATCTATCCCACATATCCAATTGAGCAGCAATTGCCGCTGCGCGATGCTGTTGCGGCTCATAAATTTGCTTTGCACGGCGGCAGCAGCGGCAGCAGTAGCAACAACAACTATCAGAAGTTGCCGCCACCAGCGAATGCAGTGCAACAAATTTTCCAAAATTTGCAACAAAATCTGCAAAAAACAGCGGAACATGCTGTCAGCAATGCACAAAATACCAACAGCATTGCCAGCAGCAACAACAACAACAACAATCATTTGCAGCTACAAGCCTCAAATCAGTTCAACTTTGCGTCTGCAGAGGCGTCGCTGTTGCAAGCCCTGCCCCAGAATAATTACCAACAGTTTCAGCAACAGCAGAGCCAACAACAGCAGCAACAGTTGCTATTACCCAGCTACGTTACAAATGCTTTATATCAACAGCAGCAACAGCAGCAGCAGCAGCAACAGCAACAACAACAGCATCGTTCGCGTCTCTTTCGACAGGAATCGGGCACCGGTAACTTTGGTCTAAATAATGCCAATGTTGAGATACATCCCAGCAACTCGTTTGCCACCACAATTGTTAGCCAACAGAACAATCTGGACAATCAAAACTTCTATCGGCAACATTTGACACCGCAGCTCAGCAGTCGCTTGCAGCAAAATGCACAGCAATATCTGCAACAGCAGCAGCAGCAATTGTTGCAGCAGCAACAGCAACAGCAGCAGCAGTCAACATCAACAGCAGCAGCAACTAATGCTGGCACATCCAGCACAAGTTCAGGTAATATAAACCATAGACTAAATAGACCCACGAATCACTTAAGTCAGTTTAATAGTTTAAGAAATCTTGAAGAATTGAAAGTAATTAGTAAAGTTTTAGCTCTCAACCATGGCATACCGCAATTTGCATCACAAAATCTGCATTACAATGGCGCCTTTTGAGCCCCAGCACCAGCAACTGCACCACCACCAATCCAGCACCACTCTGTCTTCTGAGCCAGTACATCCAGCACCAACATCCAAAAATCCCAAAACGCACATCCAATATAGTATGAACCTTCTTCACCAGCACCAATCCTTTTCCGATCGGATGTCAGCCGTTCTCTAGAACTTTTCAGTTAATTAAGTCTTCTTCTTGCAAACATCTTTGTAAATACGCACCTTAAGGCATAAGCATATTGATAATGAACAACAACAAACAACAACAACAACACACTACAAGGACTGCCGATGAAGATGCAAAATTCCAACAGAATGTGCCTAAGGCGATTTTATGCTGTGTTTGAAAAACAAAAAAAAAACACAAAAGCTATATATGTCTAATATCGAAATGTAACAATTATTTATTTTTTATGTGAATAAAGTTTATGATAAAGTACAACATACGTGTGTTGCTATTTTGGCTTTATTTCTAGCTGGACTTCAAAGTTTCTCAATCACAGAGCCGAATTTGAAAACTTTCTTCTAACCATTTTGCGGGTGTGCAATTTTGAAACTATATTGAGTTATTTTATCTGTTAAATATAAATTAAATATTTTAAGTAAACCAGCTTTATTTGCTGTAATTGTACAGTTTATGTACCTATTAAATAATCCACTGTGCGGATGCAAATTTTATTTAAAATGTAGCATACTTTCAGACGGTTACACTATTTGAATTTCAACAGCAACGCCTCCAGATGGCGCCAGTTTAAAACCAGAAGACAAATTAAGTAACTTAGCATACTTTTAGGGTGTACAAAAATTAAAATCATTTGTGCTGGAAATTATTGCTGGTAATCAGGTAAAGACATTGACAGATTATTTCGATAAGGAAATATTGAAAAAGGCCGTAGACCTTTCTAATTCATCATGCAAATTTACAACTTATTATTCCCACCCAAAGATAACAATTAAATGTACAAAAAATTAATTTCAGTTATGTCAGTAGAATTTTTTTTTTGTTTATTGCACAATTACAATATACATGTTCTCGTTCATATAATTTATTACAGCTAGGGTTCCTATCAATATACGTATTTATATATAATTATAAAAAATATGTGGGGTTTTTTATTTAGTTATTGCTATTACTGAGTTGAATGTGGGCGGGGGGTAGCGGGGCGCGCGATTAGTGTTAACAAAACAACAGCGATGCTTACCAAGAGCTGAGAGGATAGAAATTCAAACTTAATCTATAGTTAGAATTCTAATAGTTAATTCAATTTGTTTCAATTTCATCAAATTCATAGCTCCCAGTTCTCGGGGCAATCAATAGTTTAACAATTTCAACAGATTTCGCTCGATAAAAAGACATAACAATGTGTTTGCTACTCAGTATTGGTTTTGTGAGCTTTCTTTAGCAATAGCATATACCAATTTATCCGGTATATGGCTTTAACTAATATGGTAGATGCTCTTTTTTTCTTCATTTCATTTTTTGTTGTTTTTTTTTTTGTATTTTCATAGGTTTTTTTTTATAAAAAAAATTAATAGAATTCGTTTTGAAGCTTAACAAAAACGCAAGCTAATTAAACTAATTAAACCGATTGGAGTAATATGCACTCAACCATCAATACATATGTATATAATAAATATATTTTGTTATAGTTTTTAGTTTGTTTTGTTTTGTTTTTTTGTTGTGTTATGTTACTTCTTTGCACTATACTAAGATAAACTTTATCACTATTCTCTATATGCATATAAAAAATAATCCTCTACATTCGTATAATTTGCTCAAGTCTTAAGAATACAGTTGGTTTCAATATGAATTTGACAGTTTTGAACGCACAATGTGCGCGTTTTTATCAGTGTATGGTGTTTTTGGTGTATGTGTAGGGGTAAGGGGCGTGGCAGGGTGGTACGTATGGGGGGTGGCCGTTTGCGAAGTTCTAGATTATTTGTTTCTCAATTTTATGGGGTCAATTAGCAGAAACTGACTATGGGATCTAATAATACACTAATACTAAATTGATATTTATGTATATAAGTTCTATGTTATGTAAAAGTATTTATATCATTACTAGTATTATTGTTTTTGCTTTTGTAGCTGTTCGTTGGCTACTCCAACTATCCAACTCTCCAGCTATAAGGCACAGATTTTTGTTACATCAGTTTCATCATCATCTACGATAGTTTCTCCTTTATACACATAAATACTTTTCGCTTATTGCAAATAAATACCAGATAATAATTACAAATATGTACAGCATAGGTGGGCAGGCGATGCCAGCAGAACAGAGACTACACCTCCACGCCATAGTTGCGATCGACGACGTAATCGTATCGCTGCTGCTCTGAATTGCCCTCTGTCTGTGGCGTTGCGGCAGAGACGGGGACGGGGACAGGGACAGGGACAGGAGCAGTGACAGGGACTGGTGTGATTGGAGCTGAACTGGATGTGACAGCCAGTTTGCCAGCTATGGTGCGTTGGTGATGCTCACTGAGATTCTTATTCCTGTTGCTGCTGGCCACCAGAGCCGTATTAATGGCAATGGCTGTCTCAGCCACATTGTCCTCCTCATCATCATCCTCTTCCTCCTCTTCCTCCTCCTCGATGGCATCTGCATCGGGCAGCATAAACTCGCTGGGCAACTCGGGCACAGAGAGACCCTTGCGCGTAAAGAATGAAATTTTCTCTCTACAAAGAAAAAGTTGAATTTTAACATCGAATTTATTGGCTTTTTAACGAATAGATTCACTTACTTGAATGACACCAAATCGGGGCAACCTTTGGGCACCTTGGTTTTGCGTAGCTTATGTATTTCTTTGGCGGTCTTCATTAGCAGCTTTTGCAGTTGACGCTCCTCGGGACATTTGGCGGGATCGGCACGGGCCACCAAACGCTGAAATTCCTCATTCTCAATGGCCCAGGCGGCAATTAGCGGATCCTTGTTCTCACAGGCCTTCTGAAGTCTATAAATTGGCAATTAATTAGCTAAATTTAACAAAAGAAAATATTCATTTAGACTACTTACACTTCCTTAAGGTTCTGCAGCTTGGAAATTTGATCGTTGAGAAAGAATAGTTTGCTATGCTGCGCCTGCAGATCCAGCTCCAAGTCCAAGCTGGTGCGCGGTATATGAGTATGATGCAGTTCTAAAACGCATAGAAATTTCTATTAGTTACAGCCTCTAGTTTAAAGCTAGCTAAATACACTTACTTGTGACTGACTTGGTCACCTTGGGTTGGAAGCGCAGCGATCGTCGTTCCACAGCACCGCGATGGAAGGTGTGCGGTGTGACACCAAAGTGCATGGCAGAGTCAGAGTCGCTGCGATTGAGGCGACAATTGTAACGATTCTTGCTGATTGCAGCCGAGGGTGTAAATGTCTGTGAACGCTTGACGGGTCTGTCGTCCAGCAGTTGCGACTGACTACGCAGTTTCTCTGGCGGAAAGGCGCAATCTGTGTTTGTCTCCTTGTCGGCATACTCTTGCTTCATGTTCTCTAGGTAGGCATCCATTGCCATAGCAATTGTTAACTTCTTACAATGCGTTAGGCCAATGGTGCTGACCAGCTGCTGTTCATCTTCCTCGTCATCGTCATCATCATCGTCATCGCTGCACTGCTGCTCATTGAGACGCACATGCTCGGGCAGCTCTTCTTCGGCAATTTGTGCCTGCAGCTCCAATGGTGGCGCCTGGTTGCGTGTGAGTGTTGAGGTTTGTGAGGATGTTATGGTTGACTCATCCGAAGATTCCTCTCTGTTGTTGTTAGCCGCAACGGCCACAGCGGCTGCAGCAGCTGCTGCACTGGTAGAAGGCAATTCCAGCGATTCAAAGCTCGGGCATAAATTTGGAACTGAGCACGTTGTACCACTTGAGCGTGGAGTCCTCGGGATTAAACTCAGCCATGCTGATTTGCACAGTTCCCTGCAAGTTATACAATACAGATAAGTAAAAGTTTACTACTTAAAGTATGCTCTACTTACGATAATCTCTTCCTTCTGTCCGGTCATGCTGACCACGGTCACCTGCAAGCTCTTGGACAGCAGTTTGTCCAGTGAAATGGGCACCGCAAAGGTGTCATTAAACACCGGCTTCTGAAAGTCTCCCAGCGCCTTGGTGCGTATGGAAGTCAATGAATTTGGCAGCAAAGCGGCACGCAAATAACTGCAATTGAAAATTAAATATTTAATATTTAAACTGAATATTGTATATCGTTTTTGGTGACTTACACCTGCGAGTTGTCTGTGGTGGCTGTCCACAAGGCGGACAAATTGTTGGCTCGTTCCAGGGAGACAACGAGCACACCCTCCTGCTTCAGATACTTCAGTCCGATCTGCACTTGGGCCAACTCCTTGCGCGGCAGATGGGCACGCGATGCCTCAAAGACACCGGAATCACCGGCAACGGACTCATTGCTAACAGCTGCCGAAACGGAGCGTGTATTCGAGGTGGAGGAGGAACGACTGAGCATCTCTTGCGGCAGATCCAGCAGCGATGGCTTCTCAGAGATTGGTGATAGCGGTGCATTCAGATTGAGTATCGAATTCATGTTGAGCTTCTGCAGTTTCGCCTCCAACATCATGCAGTCAAACACTGTGGAGTCCAGATCGTAGGGATGTGTGCGTACACCAGCCACTGGGGCAGGCTGTGGTGCTGCTGGCGGGGCTGTGTAGGCGGGTGGTGCGGGTAAGGTGGGTAGAGCGGGGGGTAGTGCATTAGCATAGGTGGGTTCCTCCTTGGGCTGATCGGCAGTCGCATTATATTTCATTGGCGACGCAGGCGGCGTTTCCATTGAGAGACTGCTACGTGGCGACAGTGATACCTCTGAGGATGGCTGCTGTTGCTGCTGCAGCTGCTGCTGTTGTTGCTGCAGTTGTTGTTGCTGCTGCTGCTGCTGTGGCAAGGCAGGATGCACTGGTGGCAGTCGCTGATGCTGCTGGAATAGACGCTGCGATCGTCGCTGCAGATCAATCACATCGATGGGCGAATCAACCGCAAATGGATCTATGTAAATGTCCGTAAAACTGAGCGCACTCTTGCTGCTGGCCGTGGATAAAGAGCCTAGGCTGCTGCCGCTGCTAATCGAGAAGGTGCTCTCCGAGGAGAATGACTTGAGACGCTCCTCCAGCAGTTTGGTGGACTTGAGTGCCTCCTGCAGTTTGTCCAGCAGATGCTGTTTCTCCTCGTGGAAACGCAGGCGATTCGCAATGCATGTGTTGGTGGCCTCGTACGCCTCCTTAAGGTCCTCCTCGAGCTTGTGGCGCGTCTGTTGTATAACCTGTTTCTCCTCCAGACTGCGTGACTTTAGCGATATGCTATTTAAGTCGTTGAGCAACTTCTCCTTCTCCTGAATCAACAGTATGCGATCCTTGTCCGACTCCAGCTGACCCGGTTCAATGCGCTCCACATGATCGGCCAACTGTTGCTGCAGTTTCTTGATGTGCTTACGCCATTCCGCATACTGCAGCTTCGTCTTGGCCATCTCGGCGAAACGAGCACCGCCATTCAAGTGCTCTCCGGCTCCGCACAGATCCGTCTGGCTGGCCACGCATACCCGATCGAAAGGCGAGGCGGCATTGAGTAGATCGGCATTCTCTTCGTTGATTTGCTGTCGGCTCAACTCGTTCTTGATCTGCACCAGACTACGCATGAGTTCCTCGCGCACCTTCTCACCCGACACCAGGGACTTGTGCACCTTGAGCATTTCCTCACGTATCGCCTGCACCTCGGCAATGTCATAGCAACCATTCTGGCGTGCATTGATCTTCTCGCCCACCGAATACAGGGTGTTCATGCCTCGTTCCGTGTACGAGATATCATTGGTAATGTGATTCAATTCCTGTTTGAGCTGACGCACGCGTTCACGGGCCAGCATCAAATCGGCACGCAGCAGTTCAGGATCGTGTCGACTCATAGAGCTGGACGAAGAACATACTGTAATGAAAATGAGATAATAAGATTAATATCATTATACTAATATCAGATATGCATTCCGCATACAAGTCAATTTAAGTTTTTCCAAAGTTATAGCAGTTTGAAATTTGTTAATCTTGAAATTCAAACTGCTATAACTTTGCTTAAACCAAACCGATTTACAAGCGAATTTCGATTTTCAACAGAATTCAATTAAGAGAACTTTAAGAAGTACCCTTTTGCCAAATTATTCTGCAGAAATAGAGTTTAAGATAGCACTGAAATACTTACAGCTGCTGCGACTGGCCGCCAGTTTGTTAAGGTGATTGTATTCCTCCTGTGCGAGTAGTAGTCGCTGCTGTTTGACATCAAACATTTCGCGTTTGTTCTCCAATTGATCCTGTGCCGCTGATAGATAATCACTTAGCATTTGCTCCTGCACACTCTTCCACTCCTGCCGCGGATCCTCGAGCTGTGTGCTTTGGGCAATGTGATTGATATAGTATCGTCCGATATTCGAGTCATATGCCTCCTCCCAGCCCACGGGCAGTTCATCGCCCACACAGTCCTCAAAAGATTGTGGCTTTGTGTATCTGTAAGAGAACCAAAAAAACATAAGATATGGATATAGATACAAGTTTTTTTTAGCTAAAGTTAACAATAGTATCTTGTTGTTGTTTGGCTTATCAGCAGCTTGTTTGCATAGAGACAACAAATCGCTAATGAATTTCCGTCCAGAAGAAGATTTTCTGTTTAAATGTGATGAAGTGGGAAGAGGGAAGGGGAGGGGAGGCCCTATCGTAACCTGTTTAACCGTATGTGGCCAACAACTGTTCCCACGCCAGTTAATTGGAAGCGTTTCTCTGGGCCCATTCGATAAGATTAGCGACAGCTTTGTCTGGTATTTCCTGTGTGCATTTTTTCTGTTTTTGGTAAAAGTCGGCAAAAAAAAAACAACAGCAGAAAAAATGAAAAGTATTTCTTAGAGTCGCAAATATTTACTATGCAGCAAATGGAATGTCTAGAGCTGTGCGTTTTGTTGTTGCCATACAACAGACGACAGACGACATAGCCCATATGCCATATGTCTAATCTTATCGAGGTCGCATTCACCCGATGCGGCAAAAAAAAAAAACTAGAGAATCGAGCTAATGACGATGACGTTGCTGTTGTCGTCGTTGTTGTCGTCGCAGCGGCTGAGAGAGCGCTTTCCTTCTCGCTTAACTTCTTGCTTTTTCCCAGTTATTTGTTTGCGAAATTCAATTTCAATATCAACGCAGACCACAACAAAACAAGAGCTACAACAACCGCCACAGCAATTTCGCATTCCAATGATAATTACTAATCTTCATAAATTAATTGCTCGAATACACACACTCCCCACACACCCCGCACACTCTCAGATAATGTGCTTCAATTGAAAATATATGTATGTATTTTTTTTTTTGTTTTCTTTAAGGCTGGCATATTTATATGATTTGTTAATTAATCATTGCTATGGAATTTGCGCGGCCATTAAAAGCAGCGCAAAGGCAAAATACAAAATATAAATTACAACAAAAACAAAACCAAAGGCTGCCCGCTACGATAATAAAATGTACGCCATATGCGCCAGATATCGGCACACACACACATGACCACATGCACAGCATACACTTCCCAGTAGATACACAAGTATCTGTATCTATAATGGCTCAACTGTCCGACAGTTGCGCATTCAATGGGAATTTTCCAAGAATAAACTAGCCGCAAAGCAAAAAGCTGCTGCAAGCACGCCAAATTGATATGATCAGACATATATATGTACATATATACATGGCTATATGGTATACAAGTTCACTTGTGTATCTATATCTCTCTTTGGGGTATTAATTTTTAGCTGGAATATTGTTGAAGCGATTAACGCTTTACATTTACTATAAACAAATAAAAGACGATAAATCGCTTGCATTTATCGATCTTTTGAGCACTTGTAGTTAAAGAAGGTTCAACAAACCATTTGGCAATTATCGATTGATTAATTAAATGCTAGTTAAGTTATGACGTATGCTGTGGGACGACGTGCACTTGGTCAGGGACACCAGCGATTACTTTGGGGGCGATAACAAATCTTTAAGCTTGCATGTGTTTAGATTTGCTTACTCTATATAGATGTATGCACAATCTATGTACTGTTTTTCAAGAAAAACAACGGAAAATGGCACACACAACAGACAAAAGAGAATAAATAATAAACATTGAAAACGTTGCTAAAGACATGTCCCAATCCCAATCCCAATCGCAATCCCGCTCCAAGTCCAACTCGTATGTACGTTTTGACATAGAAAACGATCTTACGAATCGACAAAAGCCAGTGACAACAGAACATGAAATGAACAACAAAAGCTGCACACAAAGATGCAAGAAGCAGAAAAATATTATATGATATGATGCGGGGAAACGGGAACTGGCTGAACAACGTACAAAAACAGTGTAACGGTGTAACAGCGAGTCATAATTTGAAATCAACAACAGCACACGGTACGTATGTGTGTTTTTGTGTGTTATATTTGTTTTCATTTGGTTGCTATCTGCTTGAATTACTACTACTACAACTACTACGTATCGTCTTTTGTTTATTTGCATTCGAACTTATTGTGCAAATAATGCGAATAATGAGACACATCACTACTAGTAAAACAAAGTCTAGAAATAGATATAGTTACTTGTACCTTAAATGCAAACGATATCGAACTGTTTCCAACTAAATGGAAATAAAACAGTTTAACTTATGTTATTGTTTGACGTACATTTATAGCTTTAGGATCAGTTGATACTCAAAGAGTGACGCGGAAGTTGACACAGGTGTCGAGTGCGGCAATTGCAGCTGGCTTTAAACGATTCGCGATCAATAAGTTTGTAAAAAAAAAGGGTATGTAAATGGCTTGCCATAAACGCGTCTGCGTGAATTTGACTCACTTTGACCTCAACGAGACACTCGAGTAAATTAAAGAAAAACGAGAAAATCAATGAGTGGGTGTGTGTGTGTGTGTTTGGCATCCAAGTAATAGATAGGGCTTCCCACCCATTTGCTATTTGCTGAATAAGCTACGACGAGTTGTAAGCTTAACTAACCGGCTAACTGGCCAACTGTATTGGCCACTATAAACGTGGCGTTTTACACGCTGTAGTAAGAGCGTTCAAGAAATCTGCATAAATTACAGCGAAAAAAAATTGTAAACAAAATATTTATGGCTCGATGCCGACGCTGTAATAAATTCGCGCTTTAATAAAACGAACCAAAAATATACAACAAAAAAAAATAAAAAAAGAGGCCCAAAAACCAGTTTGTAGTTCGAATAAAAAAAAAATGATTTCAGCATGAATTTCGTTGTCACAATAGCGACAACAACCGCATATTTGTTGTACACATCAAAAATATATACATATATACACACATACAAAGCCAACTTTAAATGTGGCCATTGATGGTGACGACAATGCGACGAGACGCGACGCGACGTCGAAGTTGTCATTAGGCAGCACTTAAATGAACTGCACACAGCTACAAATTTGTGTAAATATGTAGATAAGCAGATACAGATACATTTACTACTACTACTACTATAGCATAGATACATTTGTATAAACAATATTATTTAACTGTTTACGACGCGTTTTATGCTAATTGGCAATCATATAAAAATGTGTCTCTTCTGCGTCCATGCGTACATATTTTGTATAGCTATTGGATATATTTTTAGCTACATTTATGTAAATAGTGTAAAATGGTATAAAATTGTGTAAATTTCAAGCCACGCATTCTTGCCACTCAACTGCTTGTTTGCGACAACCTTGTGACAAAAAAAAACATCTTCAAGTTCTGGTGTTTTAGTCCCCAACAGCTCTCCATCTCAATTTTAATAGTTAAACATTAATTCTGTCTTGGAATTTCAATTTGATCGAACGGCCAGCCATTCATTGTTTGGAGTCAGACAGACAGACGGACGGACGGACAGACAGACAGTTATACCGACTGACTGACTGATCATTTAGCAATTCAAATTCAATCAAGAATCATTGAATTGTTATTTTGTTGGCCGGTTTGGGACGAAAAATTCCATAAATCGTTTTACCCACGAGCACAAAATGGGTTTCAGATCAACCAAATCACGTAGACTCTATCTATGTCTCTGTCTCTTTCTCTATCTCCATCTCTATCTGAGACTCAGCCTGAGTCTAGTGATGACTGTCAAGTTCTGCTCTAATTGTTTACTCTATTTTTACGCTTGTTTTGTTTTTAACGGAACTGAGATAGTAAACACACGCTCTCTTCTACACACTAAGAATGCGACAAAAAGACAGCAATTTCCGGTTTATAAACAAATTAGAAATATATAATATACAATAATAATATAATACTGATATCACTTTGCTCTCTCGCGTCAAACCTTTAAATCAAATTAAACCACAACAACATATTTATTATATATACACGCTTATTTATGCAAAATACAAAAAAAATCAAGCCACATACTCTCGGTATCCACACATTTATTTAAGCCAATTTATCAGTCGTTAGATCACCTTGACATACCTACATGTCTATGTATTTATAAGTTCGAGTCAATAAACAAACTGTGTGTTGTTGTTGTTGTCAGTTTGTCGATTCTGTGGAATGTGTGTGCTTATGATTTGTATAGGAAGTACTTAATACTTGCTTCGCTATTAGTTGCAAGATACTACACACACTTATCACAATTTCTAGATACATAATTTGATTATCTGTTTTTTGCCGTTGACCCACATACTAGATAGACAGCTCATAGAACTATCGAGAGAGTGCAACCAGAAATACTACAATTTTATTTATTTCTTTTTTTGTTGATTAAATAACAATTGTTTAGTATTATTATCACAAAGTATGTGGCACACATAGTTATTTAGTTAGTAGTTGTTTTGCTCGCTTGTGTCTTATCAGACACATTGCTCAGAAATATTTCAGTGCTTAATCAAATTAAGCTATAAAGGTCGTACGTCGTTTTTATCTTATCTTTCGTTTTGTTGTTTAAAAATAAAAATAAAAAACATTATTACTGTATGTATATATATATACTTTTGTTTTAAACTTATTTCCAAGTGTCGTTCACATTGAAAAAAATATTTCTCGCCTGAGGTTGTGGCAAATTAAAAAGATATTAACTGCATTTCCCGTCTCCATAACTATCTCACACTTTAACTTCCTTCCGGCGCACTTTTCATAATTTTCCAAACACTAGACTGGCTTGATAAAAAACGGATACGCACACACACACACTTGCAGCAATTTGGTGTGGAGCTTATCAAATGCATTTTATGGTCTGTCTTTTACATATATTTTTCATAGCCAAAGTCAATGAACTGCGCATGCGTCAAAGCTACATTTTTGGTTTTCTTATATTTTTTTCTTATACATATTTCTCTTTTTGGTGTTGTTTTTTTTTTTTTTTATTGTTTTCATGTCTCCAGACGTTATGCGAGATAAGCCCAAAGGCATTTTTCTGGCTGTTCATTATCTATGAAAGGTATTTCACAATTTTTGAACAGAATTAACGGAACGGGGTAGCCAAAAAGAGAGAGAGAAGGTGGATGATTGTATGTCAACCGTCTATGAAATAAATATGCGCACGCCTTTCTTTCCGAGTCTCGATATCTTAGTTTCGTAAGTGGGTGTCAATTACACACACACAAACACACATTGAATTGTATTGTTTGAATCAAAGTTCGACCTCAAGCAAAGTATCTGAAGCTCACGGGGTCATTTGCATGGCGTGGGCCGATGACATTAGTCACAGTGACGGACGGCAAAGAGTTGGGAAGCTATGTATGTGGCTGCAAGACCCAATTCAAATTCAAGCTCTTTTTCAATAGAGCCCAAAAGATACAAGATACAAGATACAAAATACATATACAGAGACAAGAGCCAAATTGCCGCTTGTGAGTGCGAGTGTTTGAGTGACTGTATCTGTGATTGGGATTGTGATGGCTCTTCAGCTCTTTAGCGCTCATTTCGAAATCACAAAATGTCTACCATAAATTCCAAAGTGAACAATTGAAATAAATTTTTGCGCCATGCGCAATGCCAATTGCATACAAATGAACTATTAAAAAATTCATAGAATTTATACACAAACACACACACACAAGCTAGGCAATATGTGTGTTTCAAAGCGCCCACTTGAAGTCCCTCCTAATGCTCCACCTCCTCCTCCTGCTGCTTCTCCACTGTGTGTTGCAAAGGCAAAATAAACTTAAATTGAAATTTATGATATTTTATGACTTGTTGACGGGCATTTTTCTGTGCTTGCTTGTTTACTTTCAGCGGGCACTGTTTAAAATTCCAAAAACACGCCAAAGACTAGCAGAAAACCCAAGATCTATGAGAATTGCCCAGTGAAATTCAACGGAATTACAAAAATACATATCAGCCATATCGAAATCAAGCTAATAAACTAAAGTAAATAGTTAGCAAACCAAATACCCCATTGAATTAATGTGCTACAGGGTATGCCAACCCATAGTTACATATGTATGCGGGCCAAATAGACAGGGCGTAGCGAACTTTTATGCCTTCATCGAACATTGTGCCATTGATCGATGAACGTTTGACGTCTTTCGAGATGCCAGATTTGTATCTACGAGATGTATATACATATGCCAGTCTGTCTGTCCGTCTGTTTGTCCGTATAGTTCTGGATGCCCCCATACGTATGCTAATTGGCAAGCATTTCAATAGGAATGTAGTGTGTATATGTATAGCACTCATATGTATGCCAATATTTTACTGTAACAAGCATACGAAATTGGTTTTGAAATTCTCGTTTCTCATTTCTCATTTCTAGTCTGTGAGTGAGTGTGGGAGAGGGGCTGGGGGGGAAATATGCAAACGGTATTCGGTACGTCAACAAAAATTCGTGGTATGCGCATTATTAAAGCTTTAAATTCGACACGACAACTCGGAAACATTTTCGTGTGTTGTTCGAACGAGAGACGCCCACATGCCCCTGTGTAGATACCTATATCGTATATATATATAGTATTTATATAAATATTTCACACACAAAATTCCTGCTAAATACTAGATGTATCTACACATCTATAAAAATGAAAACAAAGAAACCTTGACAACGTCAAGAGCAAATACAAAGTGAAAACAAAACAGACCAAAAAAACATAAAACAAACAAGTGCAAAGTTTGCTTTGAACTTCTTGGATTTGACAAAGTGTCCACCTGTGCAGTTTTGGGCAAACTGACATTAGCCAATTTCCAGGAATTCATAAACTTCAGCAGCAGCAGCAACAGCAGCAGCAGAGTTCTGCAGTTACTTTTGCTGTTTTAAAACATGACTTTCGTAGGCGCGATCGTGCGCTTGAAATTCCCTTCTGCTTATTGCCCTCCCTACCATTCCCCCGTGCCCCTCTAATACCCCACCGATATACATATAGTAGTTGCCCCAACGCTGCTGCCATTGCCATACTCTGTCATTAACAAAACAACTGTTGCGACCTTCACATACCAGAGCAACCAAGCGACTGTGAGCTGAGCGTGTAGCGAGCAGTGAGCAGTAAGCAGAGAGCAGAGCGCATGTGCACATACGTACAGATACTCAGCTACTTACATATGTACATCAGTTTGTACAGTGTATGTAGTTATGTATGTCGCATATTGAAATAATAATAAGGCGAAAAATCCGACTGAAAAACGTGAATGCGAATGCGAAACGCGAAATGACGACGACGACGACGACGTCAAAGTCTCAGACAGCAGTCGACAGCAGAAATTTGTTATAAGATATATATTTTTACATACACATATGTATATATACCTTGTAGCTGTATCTGATATAGAATATGCTCATAATAATGTGCAAGTGCACTGCACAAAAACAGGGGCAGCGAAGAAGCGGAAAAGTTGTTGCTGCATTGTAAATATGACGAACGCTTTAAGTTCAACTGGGGGCGCATTCTTTGCATAAGGTCGAGCATACTCGTATAACTGGGGGAACTATTTATGTATGCTATATATGTACATACTTGCTGAGAATTAGCTGGAAGCGTTACTCTGTTTTTTTTTTCTTTTCTTTTCGTTTTTGTATTTTGCTGGGAATCCGGCCATGGGTAACAACAATTTCTTGGCAAAATTTCTCAGTGAATTTCCTAAAGGAAATGAGTGAAAATTTCAATGGAATCAGTCTAGCTACAGCTGCAAATATATGTATAACAGTTCCAAGATTTATTTATTTGTTTAACAAAAATATGCCAAAATATGAAATTTCGGTTTGATTAAAGTGCATATGCCATATACTATATAGCGCAGATATTTCTTAAAAATTTAAATGAACTCAAGTTATGCGTGTTGTGTTGCACATAGCATATTGAAAATTATTTATAGATATTTTGTGATCTCTTTTTTGCAGACAGTTTGGAAATTCTCAGCACGAACACAAAATATTTCTTATATTTTTTTTTGCTTTGCACAATTTTTGTAGACAGTTTGGCAATTCGCAACACGCTTGAAATTATTTCAAATATTTATTCATTAAATTTGTTTTAAATATAAGTTTGTATATGTTTGTGTATTTGTACTTTACATGCCAACAGCATGAAAATACTTTTCGACAACTACAACGTTTTACAGCAACAAGAATGAAAGCTGCTGACCAAAAATAAAACCAAATAATAAATAATAAAATTGTTATTTTTTTTTGTTATTTTTGTTTTAAATGCCGCATGTCAAATGGGCCAATTAACATTTCTGTTATTTGGTTTTATATATAATAAAAATAGCTTCTTCTTTTCTTCTTTAGCTCTTTTGTTTATAAATAAAATGTTTTTTGTTTGAGTTACGTTTGCTGTTAAAATGCAAAAATATTTTGTGCGCTGTTATTTTTAACGCCAGGTCATAAATAAATAAATTATGCATGCATTTTGATAGCAGCTTATTTACTTTTGGCTGCCCAAAAACTTGGCTCATTCCCGCTAAAATAAATCTGTTTGAAAAATAAAAACCGAAAACCCCCAAAAGCAGCTAAACAGAATTCCAAATTCCACACACAAAAATTATTGTTTTCCATTTTTCGCTGTTGTTTTGTTTATCATTTTCATCCACACACACTCATACAGTGAAAGATTTCCAATTTTATGGTCAACGCTCGTGGCAGTCTGTGGAATGCAGAGTATAACCAATTGATTTGCGTTATTGAGAATACAACAAAGCGTTAAGCACAGTAGCCAAATATATACAAGAGAACAAACTGAATACAGTCAAAAGTCTGTGGAAGCTGCAGTTCATTTTGTTACACATTACACATTGGTGGAATTCTAATTACGTATCTGGCAGATACATTTATACATTTATACATATATGCAGTACTTTGGATGCCAATTGAGATATTCATGTTGTTGCTGATCGAGCAAAAATGCACGACAAATGACACAAAAGTACATACATACATACATATTTCAAAAGCAACAGCAGATGTGCTCAGATACATATATATATATGTATGCGTATGTATGTATGTATCTATGTGTGCATGCGATCATTTACTCCAAAGCAAACAAATAAACAAACGCACAAACATGCATAAATAACTATAACTCGTTGCAGTTGTAGCCGCAGCAGCAGCAACAACGCCAACAACAGCAACAACGGCAACGGCAGCAACTCTTGCCTCCAGCAAAGCAACTCACACAGATACTTGTAGACACACACACAGATACACACTTATAACGACGACGACGCGCTAGCTGTTGACTGCGCAGCGGCAGCGATTCAGGAATGCGGTTTTGACAAGTTCTTCTAAAATTGTACGAGCAACTTTGCTATTTACGCTATGAAACGACAACAACAACAGCAGCAACAACAACGTCAAGCGCTGTGGCGAGTGTGCGAAGGAGCGCGGAAAGCAGAACAGCAAAGAATGCAGCAAGACGGCTCAACCCAACAGCTATGTTACCCTAGACTAGAATGTGTGAAGTGTAATGTAGCTAAAAGTAGCTAACTTACAGCGATTTTTATACTTTCAGTTACATTTGTAGCTTTAGATAAAAGAAAAGATATAAATATATAACTAATTATGTAAACTAGTTTTTAAAACAACATATTTGAAAAAAAGTTAGTAAATGTACAACTACTTTACAAAATTGACGATTAGATTTATTGAGCTTTAAATTTGTGCTTTCGTGCCCAAATTGATAACCGAATTAGAGAGTTTTATGTAATACTATTATCAAGTAGATTACAAATTCTTTTTTTTAAATAAAATAAATTTTAAATAAAAAAAAATAAAAATGATATCTTTACAAATTTGATAACAGACATTTCGGTTTTTGTATTTGCGGTTTCGTACCTAAACTGACAACTGCATTAAGGCATTTTTATGTAAAATTCTCATAGCAGAGTTTTGTTAAGCAACTTAAGCTTTAAAAAGTCATATAGATATTTATTCTCTACTAAGTACTTATTAAAATAATATTTAACAATTCAGTTAATTAACATTTTGCTTACATATTATCATTTACCTATAAGTCGCTTTAACAATTTTGCGAAATCTCAAACCTTTTTTATAACTGCAAAAATTAAAACAGCAGAAACAAAGTTTCGAGAGCAAATTTCTTACTAAAAGTTACTAATAAATAAATAAATTTTAAATAAATATATTTCCAAATTTCTTACAATAAGTTTCTAATAAACCAATAAATAATCCATGTGCATTAAAATTCAAACTTCAAGTCTCTTGCTTGACAATGTGCCAGCATAGCTTAGCTGAATTTGCTGCATAGTTTACAGGGTATATGAACTAGCAAGCGGCAGCAGTGGGAGCGGAAAACCAGGCATCATGAGATTGAGACAGAGACAAAGAGTGTGAGTGTGTGTGTGTGTGCAGCGAGCTGCTTGAGGCAAGCCCAACAACAACAGCAACAGCAACCACAACAACAACAACAACAGCAACATTGGCAGCAACTGCTGTTGTTGGAAAATATTTCAAAGTTGCAGTGAACTCGCAGCAAACGCGGCACCAATTGAATGCAATTTGTGTGCCTGTGTGTGAGTGTATCTGGTATGCATATATATATATATATATATATATATATTATGTGTGTGTGTGTGTGTTTGTATCTATGTGAATGCATTTATTGAAGCAATGCGCACATTGCCTTAAATGCCAACTTACTACTATTTCTGCTGCCATACTACGCTACGCCCAGTATTTTGTTGTTGTTGCTGCTGCTGATGTTGTTGGTTATTGTTGCTGTTGTTGCTGCTGCTGCTGTTGTTGCTGTTACTGCCTTTTGTATTTGGCAAACATTCCAAACGGCTATAAAATGTTCTTATTTATGTATGTATGCCGTTTGCAGCTCGTAAGCATGTTTGTTTGTTTGTTTGTTTGTTTGTTTGTTTGTTTGTTTGTTTATTTGTATGCTGCAAAAGCTGCACACGAACCAAGCGAGAGAGAGCGAGAGAGGGAGATAACAAGACTTGAAGTTAGTGTGGAGTGTGGGGAGTGTGTGGAGGGGCAACAGGCAACAGAGTTGCTTTGACATGAATGTCAGCTTTGCGCATTTAAGCAGTTTAATCAACATTTTTTTTTTTTTTTTTTTTTGTATTCCTTATTCTGCCAGAGCCAAGCGCTTGTCTCTGCTGTCTGCTGCTGTCTTCTAAGACGCGAAGAATTGAAGCCGGTTTCTTTGGCCATTTCATGCATGCATTTCCCCCCCTTTTTACTCTACACTCCGCCCAACCCCCTCTGCAAACCAGCGCACTTGCCTCCCCACCATTAACATCTACACATTGCATTGGCATTCTATGTGCTTCACTTGAGTGCATGCATTTGTATCTGTATCTGTAGCTAATGCAGAGCGTATCTATGTATCTATGCGATACATGTGTGTGTGTGTGTGTCGTCGTCGTTGTCGATTGTGGCACGTCGCAAATTCTATGCAACGTTCAAATGTGATTGCACTTTTCTCAACTTTGCAGTAAAAAACAAAATCAAAACATGAGCATGCCACATTTTGGGGCCGAAAGTGTTGCAATGTTGACCCACAAACCAATAAATTCCAGACCGAGTATCTCAGGAATGCAGCGAAGAAACCAAAACCAAAACCAAAACCAAAACCAAAAAAACAAGCAGAACACTCACCAAAATGAATTATATACGCTCAGTGCTAAACATTTTGACAGCAGCAGCTACAGATACAGCTACAGCTACAAAGGGGCAGACATATATATATATATATATATATAAATATATATGCATGCTGTGGCATTTGGGGAATGCAGCCGAGAGACGACCTCTGTCTGGTTTGCCTTATCACTTCATTAGGCCATAAATTCGACAACAAAACATGAGCACAAAAAGCAATATGAAAATTCCACAGCGATCTTCTCAATTTTGTTGTTGTTTCCTTTTTTCTTTTCTTTCTTTTCAGTTTTTATTGAGTAGCAGGCAGCACAACACACACACACAAGCACCTACATAACAGATACACAGTTACAGATGCAGAGATGCAGATACTTTAGTTGCCTCCACACAGCTCACAGCTCACAGCTACGTTAATTATGCAGCATGCGGTTCATGCATCCAAAAGATACAAATACGAATACGAATACGCGTGCGCAGAGGCTATAAGCCTCTTCTCTCTTCGCTTCCCGCCGCCCCAGCTCCACAAAGCCCCAGCGATCTTCAAGTTGCTTGTCTTTGGGGTCTGACTTTAAGAATATGTTATGCGCACTCAAATGGCATTCGGAAAGTGCTACTGAAAAATAATACAAGTTTCGTGCCAAGCAACAAAAGACAAACGAGACACACAAGGGAGCGGGCAGAGGGGTATGAGAGAGGAATGAGGGAAGTAGAGTGAAGTGGAGAGAGAGATGATAGCAGACTGAAATGACTGTAAGCCAAAAAGATGTTAACTCCTGCAGTTCCCAGTTTCCCCTTTCTTTTGGGTTGATCATAAAGTGTTTTGTGCAACAGCTGATTGCAAACGAACATTGTGGCCAGTGCCTGATTAGGGCAATTAATTTTCAGCGATTGGAATGCAGATGCCAAAACAGGGAGTCCAGTTTCAGCTACCAGCTACCAGCTTCCAGCTACCAACAAGGCAATAGCATACCAAGCAGCTGCAACACATGGCACACATGCCAATTGTGCCTCTCTTGTGGCATGTCATGCTGTGGCAACTCGTACGCGAACTACGTACAACAACCGCATGGCAATAGTCTGGCAACGTCTGGGGTTTTTTTTGAGTTTGAGCTCTGTTTGGGTCAACATCAAGAGGGCATCATCGCAACCTCTTTTCGGGAAAGTGGCCAAATTCCAGCAAATTGCAATAACTGCCAGATGTGTGCGCACATATGAAAATGTATCTCTTGTAATGAGCTCACTTAGTTTTTTGATTACGAAATCAGGAAATGCTCATATGATATGATATATACCATATAGTGTATGCATATGTAATTTTAAATTCTGATCGCTGCATTTTTTCGGGCCTGTCTGTCCGTATGTCCGTCTGTCTGTCTCCTTCCGCTTCAAAAATTGCATAGCAACTGCAACAATGCAAAAGTATCTCACAGCAATTTATCTTGAGTATGCACATTCCTCTGCTTGTTTCGTTTCATTTCACTTGAGTTTTTTTTTCATTTTGCATTTTTTTGGTATTTTGTTTGTCTGTTTGTCTGTTGTGGTTTATTATTTTTCATTGCATGCATGGAAAATTGCTACCTTTGCAGACCCAGCAGCAGCGAGCGAACTGCGAGCCGAGTGCTGCGGGCTCACAGCAAACGCATATATCACGATCACTCAAGAGCCAGCTCAGCACATGGCGAACCCATCAGCAGTAATGCAGACGAGTAAAGGGAAATGATATTTGCTGAGGAATACCGAAGTGGGAATACCTTTTCAAAAGTTAGTTGCTACAGCTACAGGATATAATAGTTTAATTTTAGCTAATCTGTGATGGAATTGTTATAGTAGAAGAGTGTTGGGATTAGTTGATATGAAAGAAAGTTGCAAATTGCAGCAAAATAACTGTGTGTGCTCTGTGAGCCAAGTGAGAAATTATGCGTCTATTTACTGTATTAGAATATGCCTTATATACAAATTTTGTGAGTTTAATTAAAACCTTTAACAAAGTAAAAGCGTTTTCGAACTTATTTGATCAGATTTCCACAAATATTATTTTGCAAAATAAAAGTGAAACTGTTTCTCAAGAAAAATCAAATTTTTGTCACATAAAATTTAAATTTCTTTAGGCTTAAACTTGTCAGATTTGATTAAAATTTGATTACAATGTAAAAGACATATAGAAAATACACAATTTATTACTTTAATTGAGTCATTTCTCAAAAATCAACAATGTTTTTCAATAGAAACGGTGAATTTAAAGAACCTATTTTAATGGTTTTTATAAAAGATTTGTATAATATTATAATCATTTTATATTAAACTGCATACAGAACAAATTCTACTAAAATTATTAGCAAATTGTTTGCTTAAATGTGCATCATATAGCATATAAAATCTATAACTCCCCATACTTTTGGTATGTGAAAAACAAGGGAAAACACGCCTGCGGAACGCGCATACAGGCAGCTCGAAATCCAAATCCGCAACAGAATCAGAAGACTGCAGCGCGAAACGAAGACAGAGACAGAGACTGAGACAGAGTTAGAGCCCTGAATTGTGGCTCAGTTGTATATGTATGTACCTACTATAGATATAGGAGACGGCCCCCCAACATATGTTGCTATTGTGCCAAAGCCTCATGGCACCAGCAAACAAAAAAAAAAGAAAAAACCAAAAAAAAGGGGCAACTTAATTTTCTGCTCACGTTTGCAGTTTTGCAGTTTTCAGAGACTGAAAGAGTGAAAAATTGCCCAGCTGCGAGAATGACAGCTGAATTATTATAAATCGATACATAAACGAAGCAGTTCTGGAGCAGAATGAGTACCATAGCATTTATAGCCCGATCGAGCAATAGTTAAGTTTATTTGATCAGTTTTCTTTCCATTGCTTTTCAAGGGTATTTTTTTGTGTGCAACTCGCTCTTAATTAGCACATGTTGAAAAGGAAATCATTATGCTTGATAAAAATCACAAGTGTTGATTGCACTGAGAACGGAGAATGGAGAATGTTGAGTGGAGAATGGAGAATGCAGTGGGTTGAGGGTAAAGGAGGAAGAGCCAGTAGAGTTGGGCAACAAGTGCGAGAGAGTTGACAGGAAAAACTCACACAGTTTGCAAAGCTCAGATCGCAGTTGGTTGTTGTTGTTGCTGATGTTGTGGCTGCTGCTGCTGTTGGTAGTTTGCAGTTTGCAGTTCGCAAGTTGTAAGTTTGCTAGTTGCAAGTTGCAAGTTGGTGGATGTGGAAAAACAGCCGCTAAAATGGGCAAAACATGCAGTGCGACCAGCAGCGCTTATGTATCTACCAGATACATAATGTATCTGTGAAGTGTCGTTGTTGCCGCTGTTGTTGTTGTTGCTGCTGCTGCTGCTGCTGCTGCTGCTGTTGCTGCTGCTGCTGCCAGCAAGTGCAAAGAAAATATTTTTTGACGCTTTGGGCCGCTGCAAACTAGAAAATGTTGCTGCTGGCGACGTCGCGTTGCATTCATGCGCGTAATCAAATTGTAATCACGGCCTGGACGAGAAACAACAACAACAACAACAGCAGCAAGACAACTACAGCAGCAGCAGCAACAACAACAACTACAGCAGCAGCAGCAACAGCAGCTTTTTCTTGCGCTGTTGTTGCTGTTGTTAAGTGGAAATACTTGTTGCACAAATGCATTGCAATCCGTTGCTGTTGCTGTTGCTGTTGCAGCCACTGCATATCTGCAGCAGGTACAGTGAAGCCTGTGCTAAAAGCAACGTGCATTTAGTTTGTATTTTATAAACATAGCTTTAGCAACATTTGTTTCTTTTGCATTAAAACCATTGAAATAGTTGTATAAAGAGTTGCTTACAATTTATTTATTTATCCAAAAGTTAGTTAAAAGTTAATTTAAATTAATACTAATTTATATTAAAGCACTGGTCTTCGGTTTAGACATATCACTAATAATTTAGTTGTTTTTACAAGGGTATATACATAACTATTTAATACATATAGTAAAGTTAAGCTCTTGCTAAACATCTGCAATTTAATAAGAAAACTCTAAGACTGAAGCCCACAATAAAAGTGTTAAATTTCATTCATAAAAACGTAGTTTACATAACAAAAATTTCCAAAAAATGATGGCAATTACTTCAATTTTTATTTGTAAAGTATTAGGCTGTATTTCTGCATTGAATTTGTTTCAGTTTTTATTGCTAAACTCATTCAAGAACACATCACATTTAAATTTTATTAGAGTTTTGATTTAATTTATATTTCCTCAAAACTTAAAATATACTTTTTAAAAACTCAGTGTGGCCTTTTTTTGCCATAACTTGTATCTAAATAACTCAGTATTCAAGTGTATCTGCTATTCGGGCTGGCAAAAATAGTTTTACTTTTTTTCTTGATTGTGTTGCTGTTGTGTTTCTTGTTGCTGTTGCTGTTGTTGCTGTTATTGTTGTTGCATTTGCCTTGTGCAATTTATTAAATGAAAAATGCCGTTTTGCAGCTTTCCAAGTTGCATTGCCTGTGCATAAGTGTATGTGAGTGTATATATATATGCCTCACTGTACATTCGTTGGCATCTCTGAGCAGCAGCAGCGCAGCAGCAGCAACCAAATTGAATTTTATGCAAATTTTACTGTTTCTCTACGTAGCAAAATCACCACATCTAATGTATAATGGCACGCATGAAGCACATACATGAATATATATATATATATATGTATCTCACTCTTTATGCAATTGGCAACGGATACGTTTGAGAAAATGGCACACAACAGTTGAGCGCCCGGCCACAAGAATTAAAACAGTTTCTGCTTCATTTCAGATACTGAGATGCCAAGCTAACACAGATACAAATGCAAAACAGATTAAAACAGTGGAATCGACCCTCGGCAATGTGGCGCCAATGTGTTTTACTTTTATCATCATCAGCAGCAGCAGCAACAGCAGCAGCAGCAACATCAACATCGTTGTCAAATGTGCCGCTTTCGCCTAGGCGAACATTTTTTTTTTGGCGGCTCAACGAATTTTGAGTTTTATGTAAAACAGAAACGAGTTGTTAACTTGGCCATAAGTTGAAGTTACTATCACTCACACAACCGGTAGCTGTGTGTAGTTGTGTTACCAACAAATGTCAGCGATTACAATATACATTAAAAATGAAATGTAACTGCGACTAGAAGCTGCTTTGTATCTGTATCTATGCATAACTATTTAAACTGTTTTACACCATGATCGACGATGAATTGAGAAACTGTCGCCAACTCACGTCTCCTAACAGTTTATTTTCACATATATGGTTGGTGGAGAGTGGAGAGTTATTATGTATGCGTCTGAAACTAAACAACAAAAATTCCACAGCATTGCAAACAATTGGCCAAAAATGAGCAAATACCAACAAAACAAAAAAAAACGGGGAAAAAACAAAACAAAATAACGCCCGTTCAAAAGTTGTACAGACAAGTGAAATACTCGAAGCATAAGCATATTAAAAATACACTACAATAGTTGCTTCACTCTCTAAAAGCGTTGGTAACATGGTACTCCATGAAACATTTCGGTTTCTTATGTACAATAAACCACATTAAAATCTGAAACTATTATTAGCAAGTACTTGCTGCTCAAGGGTATTTAGGTTTCGGCCTTGATTTCCCGTTTTTGGATCTTCTGAAATATTTGCGGTGAGACACCAAAAAAAGCAAAAAAAAAAGAGTGTATATATACATTTGTATTTCTGTATATATGTATGTATATAGCCCGAGGCTTGGCTCGCTTCGCCTCATGGTAGAAATTTATTTATGGCTTATTGGAATTTTTTTCGCGCTACCGGCAGCAATTTTTATAAATTCAATAACAGCTCTCGCATGCCGGCAGAGCGAGAAAGCAATACGCACAAAGAGAGACAGAGAGACAGTGAAGAAAAGACAGGGCGAGAGAGAGAGAGAGGTAGAGTGAATAAAAGTGTAAATAAAACTGTATAATAGATCCGTGCAATGAGAAGCCCTTCTGTTCGTAAAGTACATATTTAGAATATTACCAAAGTTTAATTTTATTTAATTTATTGAGAAAAAAAATTTAAATTATTTTACAGTTTAAATTAAAGTTCAAGATAAGTAAAAAGATTTCATAACGAAAGTTTCTAAAGAATTTTCTATGAAAGTATAATCAAGGATCGTAGATTCTTTCATATTGGATATGTAGATCGGTAGTGCTAGATCTATTAAACTAATTAGATGGGGATTTCAAAGACTCATTTATTGTGTGTAATTTTAATAGCATATCACTTTTATATAACTAAGCCAAAATTTTATTTAATAAAGAACTTTTTTTATCATGTATCAAGATCTGTAAACGTAATTACTTTGAGGAGAACACGTATATAAACTATGTTTTCTCGAAAACTTATATAGAATCCTTTGAAAAGAATCAAGGAAATAAATATATTGAATCTACATACTATGTTAAATCGATGGTTTGGTTTATAAAAATAATTTTATAGAAATTTTAAAGACTCATTAAACACATATTTTGTATTCCAGAGCTTATGAAGCATATAATCCAAGAAATATATTTAAAAAATTTACGTCTATTAAATTAATTTTGAGATCTATACAAAATATAATATTATTTATCACCTCTAACTCCTCTCCTTGTAATTATTACTGTAAGGCAGTTAATGCCAAAGCTTTTAGAACATACTCTATGAATATATACTCAGGAACCAATCTACAATTTACATATAAAATGAATTTCCTATTGAATTCAAAAACTCATTTATCATACTACATTTATAAATGTACAAATTTGTAATTGTAGTGCTGTAAAACTGTTTTTACAGACTATTCGTATTTCAAGGACTCGTCCGCCTGTTTCTATTCATATGCCGCACATTGTATCTTGGCCTTTCATAAATGTATTTTTATATTTACAGAAATTTAGTTGATGCATAACCCTAACAAATGCGCAGATGTTTCATTTTATACAAATTTCCAAAGCAAAAACGAAACGAACGCAAAAATTCCTCAACGCTTTCGGTTTGTGTTTAATTCAGTGAAACATTTTGAACAATGTCCATGCAATTTGAAACAAACAAAGGGAATGTTTGTGTTAATTGAAAGCGTGAAGCGAACATACAGCAGCGAATATGTGTATGTAGAAGAATTTGAGAAATCAATTATTTCGAAACTGCAAAATTCCTACATACATTTGCAATTGTTTATGGTAAAAAGATAGACAGTCTATAAGAGCGACAGAGAGAGAGAGACACACACTCTGTCGAAGAGCGTAAGCGTGAGAGCGCATAAAATTTGGAGAGCTGAGAGCTGAGGGGGACACAAAAACTGTTGAAGAAATATTTGAGCGAACGTTGAGGCGAAACGACAAACGGCAAAAAAACAACAACAACAAAAACACGAAAGAAATAAAAAAAAAAAAAACGTTCGTGGGGCAAAACTAAAATGTATCTATGCGATACATGGCCTGATGTGGACGCCGCACTTGCCCCGATCTTTGCCGCTCTCCCGCTCTGTCTCTCTCTCTCTCTGTCTGTCGCTCTCGCGGTCCCCTCTTACGTGTTTATAAACTTACTGTACCTATATTGCAGCGCTTGCTCTCTCTCGCTCTCACACTCTCGTCTCTCTATCTCTCTATTAGCGTGCGCGAGTGTGCGTGTTTGTGTGTGTGTGTGTGACATACACTCTCTTGCAAATGTACACATTACGTATGAGCGATTTTTGTTAGTTTGCTCGCCTTAAATTTTGAGTTGTACGCTTTTTAGACCCTGTACTTAAAGCAGAAACGTATAGTGGCATATTAAGTTAGTTGTAGAACATAGTGAGACATTTACGATCATCTAAAACACGCTTTAGTTTGTCGGTGTGTTTATATTCTTGATCAATATACGATGTCTGTCTGTCTGTATAAAGAGCTAGAGCTACTAAATTTGGCATGTAGGTTCGTCTGAAGAGCTGGAGCTACTACATTCTACATGTAGGTTCGTTTCAGCGATATTTGTCTGCCTTCATGAAGAGCTAGAGCTACTAAATTTGGCATGTAGGTTCGTCTCTGTAGATGAAGTAGGTTTTAAGATATAATTTCTTGTTAAAGCGTTTTCAAATCGCATAACTTGATAAATAATATCTGTTTATCGGTTCACGGCTACCCGCGGCCCGCTTACGATCCCCGATAAAAGCCCGGCCCTTGCCCACCTGTAATAGAAACACATAGATTGGTACGTTATGTACGAAGTTTATATTAAAACTATCCATATCCATATCCATATCCACGTAAGGTTCATTGAGATTTGATTGGTATAAGTATTTTGGTGGAAGGTAGTTTTATTTAATAAATTTTAAAATTATCTTTTTGCTGTTTATTTTCTGTTTTTAATTGAATATTTATATTAACTCTATTTTATTTAGTACCTTCTAAGTATTCTGTTAAGCACAGTCAAGTACTTGGTCTCTTATAGTCGGCTCAACACATAATTCTAGCCTTTAATTTTGTTGTTGTGCTTTTTGCAGATCATTTGCTGAGCTTTATTTAACTTTTGCTCTCTCAGTGCCCCACTCCCCCTCTCTGGCCCCACACCGCCCTGCTGCTGCGCCTAGTTGTCTGTACGCTTTGCAGTACAATTTGTTGTTGTTGTTGCTATTGTTGTTTTTGTTGTTGCTTTACATTTGAGTTTTTTGTTTGTTGCTGTTGCCGTTTGCCGTTGCCTTTAGTTGAGTTCAGTTATACTTGGAGTCTTAATCATCGCATTGGAATGTTTACATACTTGAGTATTGTTTTTGTTTTTTTTTTTGTTTGCTGCTTTTTTGTTATTGTTGTTGTTGTTGCGTATTCTCTGGTTTTGCTGCCCTGTTAAAATATGTAATTTATTTTGCTTTTATTGTTGTCCGTTTTGCTCTTGCAGCTGCTGCTGCTTCTTCCCGCATTCCACACACACACGAATGGGAAGAGTGAAAGAGAGAGAGAGAGAGACACAGAGAGAGAGAGAGACAGAGGCAGAGGCAGATGCACGACGCACCTTTTCTTTCCGGTTGGAGTTGGATCACTTTAAGTTGGAATTTATATGGGTTTTTTTTTGTTGTGTTTTGTGTTTTATTTGGTATTTTATTTTGTATTTTTTGAGGCTTTCTCGCCAAGAGACATCTCTATACTCTCTATACTATATATATAGTAGTAGTAACTTACCGATCTCTGGGATCCAGCCATGTGGTCTTTTTGTTGATATGATCTATATAGTAGGTTTTGCCATCGAAATCCCTGGCAATATCCCAACCATCTGGCAATGGGAATTCGCTGTGTTGTCCATGCTGATGATGATGTTGATGTTGATGATGATGATGGTGATGATTATGTTGTGCTGGATGTGGAAGCTGTCGCGGTTGTTGCTGTTGTTGTTGTTGCTGCTGTTGATTCGACATTTTGGCAAACAACAAAAACAAAAAAAAAATTGAACACAAAAACAAACTGTCACTTGGCGCGCGCGTTTTATTTTTTTATAGCGATATCGAATATCGTATATCGTATATCGAACTATCGGTTTCTCTTGTTTATGCTATTGGTTATGGTTTTGTATTTGTATTTGTGTTGTGTACTTTGCTTGGCTTTGTCTTGTGTGCAATGTACTACATACAGCAACAACATACATATTTCCACGGTCGCGCGCTATACGATAACAGCGAGTGAGCGAGCGAGAGAGAGACACACACACACGACGAGAGAGAGGCAGCTGCTAGCAGAAGGCGCGGGCGCGCGCTCTCAATTTATTTATTTATTTTTTCATAACTGCATTCCATTCCAACACACACACACACACACGCACGCACGCTAGTCACACAGACGACGACGCTGACTGAGAAACTCTCGCGCACGACGCGCCATACGATCACTTGGTTGGTTGTTGTTGTTGCTGGTTGTTGCTGTTGCTGGTTGTTGCTGTTGTTGTTGCTGCTTCTGCTGCTGCTGCTTCTTTTTCACTCACAAAAGTTACACCAGAAATTAGTGCAATTGAAAATTGAAATGCTGTGTTTTATGCGCTTTTTGTTGTTGTTATGTTATGCTTAATTGAAACAAATTAAAAAATAATCCAACTACTGGTTTTTTTTATCGAGTTAAAACGTTGAAATAAACTAGAAAATATATCCAAATTGGGTATTGGCGCGTGCACAACTGTTTGAGTTTCTTGTTACGTTTATGTTTTGAATGAATTAATGCACTTAATATTCGAAATATTTGCTTGTGTTTGAATATTTCTGGCAACTTTTCTTTTTTTTTTGTTTTTTGTTTCAGCCGCGCTACCGACCGCACGCTTCAACACGAAATTCTACAATAACAAAATTACAGTTGGACAACAGTGTGCCTGAGAACAGTAAGTGCCTATGTTAAGTTAACATTTGGAGCTGCCAACTTAGTTCAATACTCAAAATGGCACTCTTAATAAAACTGTGAAAACTTCTTAAACGTATGCAAAACAACTAAAACTGTAGGCATTTTAGTGAATAACATATGTATACAATTAATATAAACGCTGTTTGCCATATGTGAGCGACAACTATGTAAAATGTGGAGCAGAATAAATACCATGTTAATGTTACGCTACAAGCATTCGTTAAGCTGGCGCTCAACGCTGCTAAGCGTTTAGTAAATGAGAGCTAGAGAGCGCCACCTAAATTTTGGCAGCATAAAGTCTCGTTAAGTTAACGTTGAATTTAAAAAACAAACACAGAATTTGTGTACGTTTAAATTAGTTTATTCAAAAATATACAAAAATATTTAAAAGATACATATTTTAAAAGTTGTTATCGTTAAAAAAATAAGCTTAGGTTTCTTATATTTAGCATTAACTGATCGGACTGTAGCGGCCAGCTTTTACTGATCAAGCTTTTGAGTGCTATACTATTCAACTTTTGTCAGCGAGCTAAAAATGGTAGACAGAGAAGAGATGAGTTACTCAAAGATGCACAATAAGTACCAACTAAACATAAAAACTCGTGAATTTGCTTTTGTTGCTGTTGTTATTCTTATTGCATTATAAAAGTCACTTTTGAACTCAGTAATGTAATTTTAATTAACTGTCGCGTGCTACTCGTCGTCGTATATCTTTTATGTTATTTACTTATGTAGTTACATATGTACACACACATAACTCATGCTCACATTTATACTTATGCTACACGGCAGACTTTTGTCTGCCTTTGCTTCGTTCACTTTTTTTCCTTCCGTCTCCCTCTCACTTGAACTTATTCGTTGTGTGCGTTCTCGTTCCCATTCTCGCCCCTTTCAGTTTCAGTGCGCGCTGTCGTCGCTTTTGTTACGCCTCAACCGCATTAATCAGATAAGGCAGCAGTCAGGTTGAAGTTACTGAAAGGCTGCCACGCCCACAAACAGCACATCCCAAATGTGTTTAGCGGCCGTTTGTTTTGATTTTTTTTGCGGATAAAAACGGATAAACGGCAAGTGAAGAGTCTCGTTGTTGTTTCAAGTGTTGCAAAACACTACAAACTGTTCAATTTAAGTCTACAGCTTTTGCAGCATTGTCTTATCGAATTGAATTTGATCTGTTACAATTAATCTATCTCTATTTAAAGCTAATAAATAAATACAATCAAATACTTCTCTGAGGTGTTGTGCTTATTTCCAATACTACGAAATTGTTCGTGAGTTTAGTGTTGTAAAACAATTTTTCCCAATGCACATACGCTAAAAAAAAAGTTGTGATATTAATGACAGCCCGAGTCGACAGTTGCGTCCCCAAGTGGCACATGAACCAATAACGGGAGTAACCCGAAAGTTTGCAAACATACGCACGTACGGGTTGAGAGTGGCAGGTGAGTAGATTGAGGAGGCGGGGAAGAGATGGTAAGAGCATGACAGGCACAGACAGTGTTGGCAGTTCAGCTCATTTTAAGCTGGATTAACCAACAATTTTAGCAAATATTTTGACTTAAATTATATTTTTCTATAAAAATAAATCCAAAAATTAACCAGAATCGACGATGAATTGAATAACTTACTAAAGATATGTTACACTTTCTTAATACAAAATATTTATTCCATTTAAAATCAAATAATAATATTTAGTTTAGAAAATACATGTATTAGGTTTTAGCCTTATGGGCAAAAGGAACTACAAACTATTGTTTTTGTATCAACTCCATGATAAAATTTTATAAGATTTAAAACAACAAAATTAGCTGAGAACTAACCACCAGTTCTGCACGCAGATCAGAGAATGTTTTAAATTAAGTCTTGGATATTGGCACAGGGAAGTTATGAATTTTGAGTATAGAAACCAATTATTCAGCTATTTTGGATATCTATACATATGCTTTTAACACTGAAAATATTTGAAAAACATGGCAATAGTTGACTTCAATAGATGCACTTATCATATAAACTGAGTTATTAATTGGCAATTAGTTTATAATTTCCAAATAAAGTTATGCATTTTGAATCCGGTAATATACAGCTAAAAAAGTATTCCTAATCTAAATTTGCTTTTTTTAACTCTAAAAATACTTGGAATAGATGCCAATGCTTTTATTGAATTCGTTTCCATACAACAATTTACCATATGAAGTACTTTATTGTCCAGTTGTACAGCTCTATGTATGTTAAAATAGTAAAAGGGTTTAAAGCAATTATATTTCTGATTAATCCCGCTATTTTAAGCTTGTAAGTGCTGGCAACACAGCAGAGATGACATCGCCATGCAGTTGGTAAAGTGAAACTTAAGCTACAGGACATTCAGGTACATGTACAGTGTACATGGATATGGACATACATACGTGGAGTGTACGCAGGTGCACACGTGGGCGGCACCTGACCAGATCAGGGTCATAATCCGCTTTGCCAAATACCAAAATACTAGCAGCAACAACAGCAGTATCAACAACACCAACAACAACAACAGCAACAACAGCAACAACAGCAACAACAGCAGCAACTGCTGAACAATCAGCTTCGACTGAAGCAACGTTCCGTAAAACTGGTAGCGAATTGAAACTTCCAGTGTCTACAGGGTATAGACGTATCGAAGGGAATGTGTGGATAACTTACATACATACATATGAGTTAGTTGGGTATTTGCTGTGGACACTGGCTTTGAGTATGGCTTTGGGTTCCGTTCTGGCCACAAATCGTTCGCTAAAACCCATTTTGACTTTAGTCGAGCTTGTGGCACGCCCCTGAGACGGCAGACAACGTACAGCGGACAGCAGACAGCGGACAGCAGACAACATGGACTACACCAGCATTGGCAAGAGCCACAAATTAGATTTCAGCGCAGTTTTCATTTTGGGTTTTTGCGGCCAAAGTGAAGTTCATCCCAAAGAAGATGAAGAAGCAGCAGCAACAGCAGCAAAAAACCAAATAGTAGAAAAAAAAGACAAACATGAAACCCTCCTGTTGGCCCCAAATCCAAGGTGACATCGGTACACCGATGGAACGCAACAAAACATTTTAAAAGCATCTTCATCATAAAATCCACAAAATGAATTTACAAAACGTATACTTAGAGTCGTATCAACTGGCACATACTCAGTGTAAAGAAAAGTGAACGTTGAAACTGTATGAAAAATACAACACTAAGACTAGATAGAATACATATAATAGCATAGACACGATAGAATATAGTAATAATTAGATGAAATATGATAAATTTGAAGATCGAGGCCTCAAGGCACACTGAATAGTTAGAAAAAGTTTCTAGTTTTAACATTTTATATAATTTGTCAGTACTTATTTTGTTACATTTTACTAAACTAATATGAGCTTTAAGACAATAGCCATTACTATCAGTACTATATACTACAGTTTGTCTAATATGATATATGGCTAAGATAGATAGTTGTAAATAAGATTTAAATGCTTTGAAAACAAAAATTAGAAAATAGTTTCTAGTTTTAAAGTATCATTGTTTTCCATTTGTATTTATTAAATTTTTCAATTATTTCACATTATAAAAAGAGCTTTAATCGCTATAATTTTGGTATTTAATTGTTGGCTAAAATGATATATAGTTATGTAAAGTTATAAAAGCTAGAAAAAATTTCTTGTCGGGAGCTTTAAACAACAGGAATAATTTAAGTAAAATGTTTTATTGCTTTGCTTAATAGATTTAATATACTTATGTATAGCAAGTTAGCTTGTTAGTAAATCTATAAAAAAAAAACTAAAAGTAATAAAAGTTACTATTCTTAACATTTTTATAATTTTCAAGTTATTATTTTAAATTTCTAAATTATTTCGTATTATAGTAGGAGCTTTAAGCAATCGCCATAATTTTAAAACACTCTTATTTGTTAGGGTATTGCTTAGTCGTGCCTATTCTCTAAGCTACAACTCACACTTTCTTGTTATCTTTGGGATTATCATTGCTGTCGAGTTGAGGGTATTAAATCTTCGTAGATAGCCACACTCTCGCTCACTTGCTCTTTGCCTAACTCTTGCTACTGTTTATATAGATACACTTCACAAAAAGGATGCAACCGCACTCACACACACATGCACACACACACACACGCATATGTACAGTCTGTAGCATACATTTATGAACTATGCTGGCTTGGCTCAAATTCAGTTATACATTTTTGTTATTGTTTGTTATTCTGTAGCTACTGCTACTGCTGCTGCTGCTGCTGTTGCTGCTGCTCCCATTCCTGTGACTTCTACCACTACTGCTTTTTGCTGCTCTTGGCCAAGTTAGCTGGCAAAGTGATATTGGTCCTTGGTGGCTTAACTTGTCATGCGAATGCCGACAAAGGACGACAACGTGAGGCGAACCCTTTTTGCATTTCTGTTGAGCTCCCTAATACAGTTAGAGTCGCAGTTACATTTACAGTTACTACCAAATACCGAGTACCGACTACCTAGTACCTATGTTAACTAACTAACCAACTGTCTCGGATGCCTGGCATATATATATAGACAAAACGTTTGTAATAAATTGCGAATGCCAGCACCTACGCTTAATGCTCTCATATCTCTCGTATCTTTGTATCTTGTATCTGAGAATTTGATGCCGTTTGGTATTTTGGCCACTTTCTTTGTCCACTTAGCGGTGAACACGTTTTGAGTGTAGAATGTTTTATGAGCTTGAATCCCCAAGTACTGCAACACTGTTGCTGTTGCTGTTGTTGTTGCATTGATTGCACCCAGTTGTCTGTGTGGGTCCCTCGTCTTGGGAGCGAACATGAGATGCGAAACAAACAACTTATTATCTCAAGTGCAGAGTTCCCAGTTCTGTTTGTTTGCTTGTTTTACCGGCAACTTTGTGCCCCAAATTGTGTGAGGATGCAACTTTTGCGTAACTATGTGCTCTTAATGTTTATAATTACAAAAATAATAAAAACAAAGTAATTCTCTCACCTGGTGAAGCAAAACTATTTGTAGACCTTGTACATAAAATGATGGCACAGCTGTCTATTAGGTTTGGCAGAAAAGTATGGTGTGTTATAGGCTGGAGGAGTCAGGAGTCAGCTCCGTTAACTTAAAGAGACTTTAAGAGCTAGAGCTACCAAATTTAGGGACGCTGCTTTAAACTTAATAAACCATAACTCGCGAAATAACCGAGTTATCAAAACCAAACTTGCACATTTCGAACATGGAATTGTTTTCTACATTCTCATCAAATTTGATTGAAATCGCACAACTATATCCTATAGCTGCCATATGATCAATCATTGGAAATTGCGCTTTTAGTGTCGAAAAGTATTTTAATTTTCAAGATAACTTAACTAAACTTGCTATATTATGTGTATATTGTTATTTAGATCGGTCAACTATATACTATACTTGTCATATGATTGATTAGCTTTTAGACATGCTTTTAGTATGAATAACTCTCTAGATTCTGAAAAGAACTCAACCAAACTATGCATGTTATTATATCTTGCTCATCTGTTAATTAATGAACTATCCTCTATCTGTCATACAAAGGACCATTCGAAACATTCTTAAACAAGTACTAACTCTTTAATATTTGATTCGCTCAATTTCAGCTTTTTCTATCATTTTTCATTAAATAATGCAAACGAAAATTATGAGATTCCATTTGTTAAATTTGCAGAAACAATGCGAGAAATGCGTTTTAAGCACTGCGTAGTCCTTTTTTCGACTTTTATAGAAACAGAGGTCAAAGGGCAGCAAAAAGGAGTACTACACACACACACACACACATACAATGATTGATTATGAACAGCGATTGGCACTTAGAGTACTTTTACAATTGGGCTATGAATAATGTTGATGGCCGGCAGTCAATCGACAGTCCATTAGCACAACGAATGGATCTGTTGCGAAAGAGGTCAAAGGGCAATTGGTAAGTGTATGCTATGGCAAACTACAAACAATGTGAAATTCGAATTCGTTTCATATAAGCATTGAAAGTTCTATATTTAAAATGTAGAAATGTACAAAAAGTAAATTAATTCATTAGTGTCTTTCAAGTACAATGGGATAAATCGAGCACATTGTGCCGGATTTCCTAGAAGCTTCTTTCATCCCCTGGTGGCTAATTAGTGAAGCTCATTGTTTCAATTGTGTTGGGATTTTCTTTTTGGCCAATTTCTCTTGTTATTGTGTTCGCAATTTAACTAATGAGTTTCGTGCAATTTGGCACGCCCACTGTATTGCATTGTAGGCGGCTGCCCACAAAGCACAATTTATGCCCATTGTGCAGACATTTTCTTGGGTTGCCTTTGTTGTATTAAAAAATAAGTTTATGTGTGGGCTTAAGAAATCCGAAAGGATTACAAGCTAAACCTATGGCAACAGGTTGCCCAACTTACCAGCAGGTGTGGATCTACAAAAAGGACCTTTGCCACGCCCACATAACCACAACTTTGCTCTGTGCCCCTACCAAATTGGGGGCTAAATTAAAAGCAAATGAAATAACCTTCATCTGATTAATACACAACGCTCGGCTTTTGTGACTTGTCTACATTGTTGGACGTCACAAAGCGAACGGGCTTAACCAAAATTGGCCAAGAAAAACTGGCACAATTGAGCCGCTTGATGAGTCTTTTGGGTGAACGAAATGTGGTAGAACTAAGTCGGTATATTAGAAAACATTTGTGTGGTTAAAAGCAAAAAGACTTTGAATGCCATTATGCTTATCTATATTGTCGAAGTAAATGCATTTAGTGGTCTATCGAGGGACATATGAACTTCATGAGCAGCAGTTCGATAAACTATAAATCCCAATTAATAACAGAGAAAGTTGCAGACACAACTTAGGTATATGTATATACATGTATATGTAAAGAGTGTACTCAAGTTTTTGACTTTGACAGCTGAGACCAAATGCTTTTCGTCCTCTTCAAGCCATGAAATTTAATGTTTTATAACAATGCAGCAGACTACAACTCCTATTGTTGTTGTTGTTTGTTGTTTGTTGTGGCAGCTTCTACTTCGATTTACCTTTGTTTTTTATGATGCCACCGGGAGCCATACGGCAAAAAAGTAAAAGCCATTTAAAAGCCAAAACTTTTGCAACAAAACGCCGGTCCAGGCTGTGTGTAGGGTGTGTGTACAAGGTGTGTGTAGGGTGTCCAGGGTGTGTGGTAAAAGTTTCTGGTAAAGCGCACACTTCCGCATTTATAGCAAATTTTAGCACTGGACTTTTGTTTTGTTGGCCCTCTCAACGCATTAAGATACACTTGATGGAGATCCATTGAATTGATGGCATCTTCAGTCTAAAATGCCAGCACGCACACCATTCTTAGCCCCTCTGCCCCTTCCCACTCTTTTTGTCTGCATTTTATCTGCAGTTCTCTTCATTTCATATTCAGCTAGCGAAAGGTGTTTTCTTTTCTTTTAACTTTTTTCCTAGCTGCCGCTGCCGACTGCAGCTTTAACTTTTGCCCAGTTGGTAAAGTTCTCGGCATAACTGTGGTCTCTAAGGGCAGCTAGCGAGTTGGCAAGCAGCAGCTGCAATAATCAATAAATAATTGTCTATAACTAATGCGCATTCTTTGTGTGGTTTTAAGCGTATAATTACAAATTGCTGCATTGGAAAATTCATAATTGAATTATACATGTGAATGAAGTTATGCGAAAGCATAATAAAATGTATACCCTGTATGAAAATGCAGTAGAAATTGTAGATAGAGAGGTATGCTAATACTTAAGTAAGTATATATTTTTATATAAATACAATTTAAAGTGTGTTTGATAAATATACAGTGCGTATACCTAATGTTAAAATACATTTGCTGGGTATTTGTAAAGACTGCAACAAGTTGTTTCATTATAAAGCATTGTCTTTAACTATTTATAAGTCAATTAATTAATTGTAGACTAACAAAGACAATAAACATGCATTTTATTTAAACAAGTATTCAAAATTAAAGCTTTAAATGTAAATAGCAAGTGTTATAATTAGTTAAATAAACATGCTATCAACTGAGAAAGCTATTCTAGTCCAAACTCTAGGCTAATCTTATAAGCATTGAAAGCACACTGAACAAAATTTCAATGCGGCACTTTTGAAAATTAACAAGAGCTGCTTTTTTTATTTTATTTTGCTTTGTTGTATTTTATTTTATTTTGTTTAGTTCTGTTTTGTTTGGCTGCAGACAAATGCTTTTAAAAGCAAAACATTTTGCCATGGGACATGTGTCCTTTTATGTTAGCAGGACTTGCTACTTTTGATTTTACTTGGATTTCGAGCAGTAAAGCAAATAAAACAGGAAAAAGAAGCTGCAAAGAAGGGAGTGTGGGTGGTGAAAGCGGAAGAATGAAAGAAAGAATGGACTGAAACAGCGCATACCACAAACATGTTTACACTTGAAGAGTGCAAAAGATGGAGGCGGTCAGCATGCTCTCAAGTTTGTGTTGGAGTGTCTATGTGAGTGTGTGTGTGTGTATGTATGCAGGAAAGGACATTTTTCATTGTGCGCAACATTGTTGCTTTTTTTTTATTGTTGTGGCTGTGCTTGTTGCCATTGTTGCCAGTCCCCAAAAGTTAGTGGAGACTGAAATAACTTTAAATGAAATGCATTAAAAACATTGTCGGCAAAATAAGCAACACATTAAGTATACGTAATGTTTGCAGAGAAATAACTTGAAAGCCTTAAATTAAGCATACATCCGACAGCAGTTTAGTATATCACATATTACGTATACGCAGCATGTGCTTCTGTGTGACCAGCAGCTGTCAATTGCCAACCTAGCAGCTCTACACCTGTTTAGCCTTTAAAGTGAATATCCGAACTCTCTAACCTCACTTTATGCCATCCCAGCTACCACAGTTGCAAGTGTCCATTGTTGCCACGACTGGGTAGTGTGGTGTGTTTTTTTTTAGCAATTTTCAGCCTCTTTGACGCTTTGTCGCTTTGGCTCTTTGTGTCAGAGCGCACATGCTGCTGATGGCATTTACTTCCGACATTTTTGTAGCCTTTGTCGTCTCTGTGCATAAGTGCATTACAGCAGCATTACATACCGACTCAGCATACTCTCTTTATCCAGTTGCTCATTTTTTTGCTGCTGCAGCACTAAAAAATAGAAGAGGTAAGCTTACAGCTGCCACTTGCTGTCAACATTGTAGTATGTTGGCTCACTAAACTGACCAACTACAGCTACTACTACATAGCTCTGCAGCACTTTATAATACGTGTATTTATGGCACACTTATAACTGCAGTTTTCTTCTTTTTGTTTTCATATTGTCTTTATTTAATCCAATTCGCCGTAAGTATAAAGTTTGCCGTACTCTGGTTTCTTGTTTCTTGTTGCGCATTGTTGCACTGCTTCAAATTTAGTTTAGAGTTTTGCTGCTGTCTGCCGGAATGACAACAGCTGTTTAGTTGTTCACACTCTTAAGTTGTTTATGCTCCATAAGCATTCAAGTTATCGTGAGTATTATCTGCTAGACAAAGAGATCTACTTAAAGACTTTTAAATGGTCTGCATTTGTTTAACTGCATTCGAATGAAATTTTAACTACATGCAACACGACTTTCAGCTTTATAGATATTTGCTAATTTGCATTTAATTCTTTATTTAGTATAATTAAATGTTGCTATAGCTGCAACAACAAGTCCTTTTGGGCTAATTAAGTAATCTACTTGACTCTGTTGCCACTAATGAGGTACTTTCATGAACTTTCTGCAGCGATGCTTATCTACAATTTTGGTTGATTCAGCAGCAACAACATTATCGTGCAACAAATGCAAGCAGCAGTGCCAAAATATTTGACTCAAATACAACAATGTGCTGCGGAAATGAAACAAAAGCAGTCAAAATGCACAAATATTCTCACACATGCACACACACATTTATACATATACATTTAGATTATTTAGAGTGGCATAGACTGGTTGGGCTTGATGGCAAATGGTAGTTGGTAGCTGGTTGTTGCCTGCCGCAGGGGGTAAATGAAAAGAGCATTAATGCACATTTGGTGGCAATTATGTGCGCATCAGCAGAGCAGCAGGCATGTAGTCTGCTGTTGCCTCCCTGCTGCACCTGCTCCATCTGCCACAATCTGCTGCCGCCAGTTGCGAACATGCCACACCGACATTATTTTTGCAACGCCCACTAAATTTATTTCACACAACCGAATTGTTTGAGCCACATTTTAGATAGCAATGAAGCTGTAGAATTGGTTTATCTCTGAATTAAAATGTTTCTATTTAAGTGATCATAATTAATTTAAATATTACAGTGGTTCGTAATGCTAAAAAATAATAAACGAAAAGTTTAAAACGTATAGTTTGAAAATATAGAAATAAAGAAAAGGAAAGAATATTTTAAAAAGCTCATTGTTTCGTCCAAGATTATGTAAAGTAAGCGTTTAAAATATGTATTATAGTATGTTAATATACAAATGAGGCTCCAATTTAATTTGAAAAAGGTTTCTTAAACTCCGAAATTATGGAAAATGCCCTGAAAAATTGCGAGTAATTTAAAGTTCAAGTGAAATTTGTTCATTTGTGAAAAAAATGATTTAAATATTTCTCGCATTTTCTGTACTTGCCGCAATTTTAAGCAATTAAAAAAACTGGTAAAATTTGCAAGCCAAAGAAATGTAAACATAATTTCAAAGCTGTTGTAAAATTGGCTTTCAATTTGTTACATATGTGCAACTGAATTCTTTTACAAAGAATTTTATATATAAGATGTAAATTTTGTTTATAGATATTTGAAATTGTTTCACACCGAATTCAATTATTTCTTGGTAGTTGTTTGCAAACAACGAATTAAAGATTTGTGTGAAATATATTAGCAATTGTTTGACTGTTTTAAAACCCTGGCTTAGATATTGATTACAAAATTAGGCAAGTTGCCACTTTTGGAAACAGATGGCCCATAGAAGCAGCTAGTGAATTGGCCAACTGGGTAACGGTTCGTGCTGAATGTTTTAGCTTTGTTTGCATTTCAAATGTTGGCTGCTTGCATATTTTACAAATTCACCTGTGAGCACGAATAGAGTAGCACAGAGAGAGCGAGAGAGAGAGAAGGAAAAAGAGAGTGTGTGTAGGAGGCAGGTAGAACGAGTGATGCAAACTCTATCCTCTTAAATTCGCCGCTTGTTTAGCTTTTGGCCAGTTACCGTTAGGGGCTGCCAATTGGCAATGCAACTGGCACAACAACAACAATAACAGGAACTGCAACTACAGTCAGATGTTGCATATTTCATGTTTAATTTCAGTTAGTGCGCTGCCTGCCTGCCTGCATGTCGTTTGTGCTGCTTGCAGCATTCGGTGGCATAACTTTTGGCGCTCACTTCGATAGTGGCAGTGTGCCACTGTATTTGCTTTGCAACCAGATAGATACATGATAGCGTGTCATGGTGAGTGGTGGAAAACTGTTTTGACAATTGTTACCCCTTTAGACGGCAAACTGTCTGTGTGTGTCTGTAGTGTAGTGTGTGTAGCTGCTAACAGTGGGCCAACATTGCGTATGCTTTTTGTCGAACTTCATTGCCAGGTGTGAGTGCAGCAGCACCAGCAAAGTCTCTAGAGAAACGCAACTTCAGTGGCAACTTTACAAAGCACTTTTGCAACATCAAAGCAAATTGCTTTGATCACTTCTTATATGTAACATACACCATCAAATTGGCACAGCAATTAAGCAAATAACTTGTTTGCCATAAAATTGCTCTTAACTTTACTCGAAGCATTTCTAAAACCAGAGATTAAGTATAAACGATTCTTTTAATATTATTATTTTTTGTTTACACTTGTTTGTCACATCAAAATATTACATTTGCAACTTTTTGCGCTCACTTTACATTTTGCCAGCTGTAAAAATATTTGTTCATAATTTTCGCAAGCACATTGTCTGCACAAGATACCCTGTATTTTGGCTGGCACTAAGCATTGTCTGCCCAAATAAATATGGTACACACACATGAATTGCGAGTTGAGCTTTATGACTTCCTCTTTGTATACTTTGCTACTGGGTATATGAAAACAAAGGCGAAAACAAAAGCAAAAAGAAATGAAACTAACCCATCATAACAGGCAAAGCTCAGGACTTAACTCAAGTGGCATTTTACAGTGCTGGGCATTCAAGTGTGGGTAAAAGCACACACGCATACATAGTTGCTGTTAAGTGAAATTCAATAACGCATAAAATAGCAAGTCACTAAACCCACGACTCAGCTTAACCAGAGTAAAGATACAGAGTGGAAAGGCAAAACACTTACAGACAGGCCATACCCTCGCTCATATTTATATACCCCTAAATGTATATACATATCGTATATATAAGTAAGTATGCTCTCTTGTTTATTTAACAAGCGAGTATTTAAGCATTTTCTTACATATTTCAAATAATTGTTTGGCCTGCAAATATTTCCACAATTTTGCCAGTTTTTCCCACCCCTAGAACCCAAAATTAGCTGCACTCAAATTTCAACTATAAGTTTCCCGCTAAATTCCGGCCAAAATTCAAGCCACATACATGAGGAAACATTTTCATAATTTTGTTAGCAGTTTAGTCCTTTTAATTGGTTTTTAGTATAATCCATGCATTAAATATATAAATGCTTGGCTTATCTGTGGCACTGCCTGTGCTCTAGAGATTAGCTAAATATGCTAAATATATTTTAACAAATAAAAATGTTTAGGCATTTTTGTACTCAGCAAAGTCAACAAGACAAAATCGACAGACAGCCAGACAGGCAGGCAGATAGACAGACAGACAGAATATTTTGCTTAAGACAAATTAAATTTCCAAACAAATGGCGCTCGACAAACAGAAGCAGGCTGAAAAGTTTGCTATAGCCCGAGGTCCCACTGGGTCTTGTACTTACCAACAAGTATAGCAACAACAACAAATGGCATACTAAGAGCACATGTCAGTCGTTTTCGTGGGGTTTTTACTTTACATTAACGTTAACCAAAAAAAAACTGTTGAATGATGCGTTTGTGTATATGTTTGTGTGCTTGATCCTTCCTCAAGCCTGCAAGAATGCCTTAAAAAAATGTTTCACTTAAACAGTATTATAGTATGAGGGGAGAACAAGATGAGTTACGGCAGCTGCAATAAAAACAAAATGTGTACATGACAAGCAAACATAAAGTTAGAAGCTCGTTAAATTTTGCCAAGGGGTAAAGGTGAATCAAAAGATACAGATACAGCTAAAGCAACTGCAACAGCAAAAGCAACAGCTACAGTTACCGGATACGCACAAGCAGCTAAGCGTCTGTCTTGCTGTGCTGTAATTTTTTATATTTCACGAAACACATTTTAAAGTTGTCGTGCAACAGTTCCATGTTCAAGCTAAAGTTATATAGCTCAAGTGTACTTGCTAATCCCTGTACTTTTTTGTGTGGGCTGAACGTGACATCATAAACCGAAGGCAGAGTCGATGCTCAAAACGATTTAGCAGCGACTTCCTTCTTTGGCCTAAGCCTAGCTTGCGGAATTTTCCAGTTCTAGCCGGAAAGTCAATGAAAATCCTAAAGCGATGCTTGGCATATTCCCCTATGCTTGCTGAAGTCAGTGGAGCGCAAATCGTTAGGAAGCACAACACGGGAGTGAGAAACAAGCAAAACAAACGGACGCGTTCAGGCGCAAAAGACTGAAAGGATAAAACCGAAAAGGCACCCAACAGTTTGGCACATTAACTTTTTGAATATATACCGCTGAGGGTCATGTCACTGCTATTTTGGACAGATCAGTAACTGGAACTGACAATTCCCAATTTTCAATATCTCAGTTTCACCAACAATTTCTTCTCACCGCATTTTTATTCCTTTTCTGTCATTCAAAGTGTGTAATTGCTGTTGTCCTTTGTTCGTGTGTGTGTGTGTGCGGTCAGGCATTAAAAACAATATCATATACATATATATTGTAGTATGCTGTTCATAGCCCAATTTAATTAAAAACCTCTACACTTTATGGGCTAACTCCACGCTTGCTGCTCTTTAGCTGCGAAAAGTGCTTTGAATATTCGAGAGCAGTAGATTCAGCGTTGATATTTACTTAAATTTGCTGTTAAAGAATTTTTATTTAAAATAAAAAACTTCTAGAAAATTTATTTAAAATAAAATTATAATATTATTAGATAAGCTAAAATGATGATATAAAATCATAAAAAGTCTCTAAGTAAATATAATGATTAGTTGTTTGAACAGTTGCTGCAAATAATAAGGAAAACAAGAAAAATCTCACAGACAAACAAGTGTTAGATCTTTTAAAAAAATACATAAAATTCTCAAAATAAAGAGACCCACAATTGCTTATATTTAACATTAAAGGTTATCACCATTTTTTTTTGCAACAAAAATCATACAAGTAATATAAAAAGGTTTATTTTGTCATTATGTGAGTGTTTTTGAGTTAATACTTTGTCTTCATTAAGAAAAAATATTAATCACAATATTTATAATTGATGCGTATAAGACTGTTATTTTTTACTTAAAATTAATTATAGTTTATTTAACATTAAAAACATTTATATAGGAAAGTAAAGTGCTTTAAAATAATAATTACATGCATAAGATTTGAAATTAAATCCTCATTTAAATAAAATAAATGCTTAAGAAGCGTATTTAGTGTGCTTTATAAAATTTATATGGTTAAAGAGTGAATAAAATCGCTTGTTTATTTTCGAGAACACGTCAAAGTGATGGAAAAAACTGTGGCATTTGCATTGTGTTCTTTTGTGCCTGCCCTAGCTATATAAAAAGTGCAAATACGTCGAATAGTTTGAGGGCATAAAGGAATCCGTATGCTAGGGGCAACGCTTTCAGTGCTCCACTTTAATTTCCTTGATATATGGGAATTGCGATAAGTTTACCTGACAATATGAGCAGGAATAGGCATATCTATTATTAAGATCTCACACCCAACAACTTGTCACATGCAAAGGGCCAAACTGAATGAAAATGGGCTAAAACACATGCCAATTGTCCTATTGTTAGCCAAGCCAATGGTGGTGTACGGAGGCAGAAGAAGATTTAAGCCGGGTCCGGGATTCACAGTATACAGATTTCAGTTTTTGGGTTCGAGCCATTAACATAAACAGCTCTGCAGGCGTCAGGCACGTGTCGTGAGCAGAAAAGTGACAGGAAAAGCGAAAAGAAAACTAGCAAAAGCACTTCACGCACGCCATTTAGGCCAGAGGAGGAGGCGGCGGTAACCAGATGAGGATGTGGATGTGGATGGCATATGAATGGTGGCCAAAAACTGTCAACCAGCCAGCGCATAAATCATTTTGCGGGGCCACCCGATGAGCTAAACTTGTGATCTCAGGCAAATGGCAGAGCTGTCATTTTCTAAAGAATTTAATTGACAGTAGAATGTGGAAAGTCATAAATTATTGGACCAGGCCCAAAAACACTGGCAACAATCTCGTTAGTCGCTGCTCGATTTATGCCAAGTTAATTGTAAACTTTCGTTGGTTAAATCACTGAACAACAAAAATAGCCACAGGCTGAGCAGATAGCACACACGCCACGCACACATACACACTCTTACAAATACTATAACAGTCTAGGATAAACAGCACGTGTGTCGTGCGTGTCCCTGTAAACAAACTGCTGACTGAGTCGGCGTCGTTATTGTCATTGTCGTCGGCTTCGGCAAACGGCAACGGCAACGGCAACGACATCGGAGTCTTAGCCTTAGATTGTTGTCGCCCATTTGGTTTGCTAATAAATTAATGATGTACTTCTGCGGGCTAAAGAAATGACAACAGCCATGCAAAAGGACCAGCAAATTGCCACAAACACTCGATAAGAACCACATACACACTCACATACATTTGCTCCTAGATTGGTCACTTGGCTAAGAACAAATCCCATTAAGAGTTAGTCCAGTTCAAATGGACGACACATGCTAAAAATCATGCCACAAATTCTGTGCTTTTGTGGTTAACCTTTAAATTCTTGGAACTGAAAACAACTGTGAATTAAGTTGCTTTAAATTTCATTAGAAATGTTAATGATATTAAATTGATACATAATAGGCCGGTTTCTGAAACGAATAAAGATTAGCTTTAGCTTAGTTTTAAATTTCATTCAGTCAAAGTTTACAAAATTTGCTTGAATTTAAATAAGTGTTATGGTCACTCTGGAAATTTTGTATGAATGAAATAAAAACTAAATCTATATTCATTGCAGGAATTGGTGTTTTTTTTTACCATAGTTAGAGAAATATCATGGAGTAAGAAGGAACTCATTGAAAACAGTATATTTATGTAGAGTCGGAAGAAGAAAGAACAACTCAGCAGCTAGGGTATCTCGTAGTCGATCTACTACCAGGTCTATTTAAATTTTCATTAACGTATGACAGCACTTGAAATTTTTGTAATTTTGTAACTGTTTCAACTGTCTTTCATTGGTTTAACAAAATTAATTTGGTGACTTGACGCAATGATATTCTCAGATGAGCCGGAAGTCGTACAGCAGATGCTCTACGTACATCGGCTAATCGAGAAGAAAATCGGAGCCAAGGCCACGCAGAATAGTCTGCAGCCGTTGTGGTATCGTGGCTTGTCCGATAGCCAAATGGCAGCTGCGGATTCATTGCAAGTGGCATTGGGAGACGATATGCTGGAGGGGAGCACATACAGGGTGTACTATGTACTGCATCGCTTGGGTGTAACGCCTAGGCCACCAAAGAGCGGAATACGTCGATTGTTTCCCATGAGTCGGGGCAACGATGTGGCTTTTCTTTGGTTTCTTATGGAGTCGTATTACACCTCGGAGAATCACGACAAACTCTATGGCAGCAACGAGCAAATTATAATGTCAACTATTTTCTGGTTGGATCTGTATCCGACACTGCGTGAACTAGATCGCGTACTTCCGCTGCCGCATGCCTCGGCAGAGACGAGAAAGAAGGAAGCTCAGGCCGAGGCACGGCGCAACAAGCAGGCGGAGAGGGAAAAGCTTAAGAAGGCGAGGCAAAAATTACTGGCCCAAGCCAAGGCCAAATTAGAATCCACCAATCCTGTGTTGCCGTATTTCGAGAATCCTTTAAAACGAAAGTTCCATAGACAAAATTTGCTGGCTACTGCAGGAAAGCGTCCAGCAAAGTGTCCCATTATTCCACCAGAATCGGCGAATTCCACACTCGCGTCCAGATGGTTTGGGGACTATAATTTTGGCTCTGGAGAGGGGGTAGTAACATCTGTGCTCAAAAGGGAAATCGATAATATTTTATCGACGCTGGAGGCGACTAAGCTCGATGTCAACGATGTCAAGTCCATGTGCATGAACCACAAAAAGATCAATGAAATGGAACTATCGCTGCGGGAAAATCTTGAAAAAATCAAGCAGGAGAAGCGAAACCTGCTTATCAACGTGGAATACCAACAAAAGGAGAAGAATCGTCGACGGACACTGGAACACTTGGAACGCATGACCGAGCATTATCAGCAAAAGTTCCATGCGATGGCAGTCAAGACCAGAATGTCATCGGATCGAATGCAAGTCTGTGCGGAGCTGCAAGTTCCTGACAAAGACTCGGAGCTCAATGTAGCCAAGCTCTTGGAGGGAATCGATCCAATGCCACCAACTTGCCTGGATAATAGGCCACAGGAATCATGTCCGAATTGTAAGTGTAAAGTGCTTCAATCGCTGAGTCACCGTTCAAGCACAATGAAGCGTTTTCTGCAACTGCGAAACATTGACATGGACAAGAGCAAGAAACCGAATTGTCCAGGTCAATGCTCCTGTCGCAGAGAATGTCCCAAGTACTTTGATTTCAATGGCAAGAATTACAGTTTTAATTATCGTAAGCTTTTTGCACCCAGTAAGTTCACTCAGCTAGAGGACGAACAGAAGCGTCTGAGAACAGAGTTTCTAAAGGCCTTGGATGAAGATGTGGAGCATCTGCGGGCAGTATTAGACGGCGATGCGAATGCATCAACGGATACGCTTGTGGATCGCTCAGCAAAACGCATTTTCCGGCAGGGCGCCGATCTGTTTCGGCAGGAATTTGAAAAATTGGAAAAGGAAGCGGCCAACAAGCCACCAGAGCAGCGATTGGACTTTGGACAAAAATACTATGATGCCAATAACATTGAACAAATGAAGGAAATGCTCAGATTGGGCTTGGAGCGTGTTGCACAGGATCGTCGCTATATACTGCCAACACTGCCCAATGTCCACTCTGTGCCATCGCTCATCAAATGGATCTGTCATCGCTATGGCAAACTATACACATTGGCTGAACGGCAACGCGATATCAATCAGGCGAATACTCTAATGAAACACTTGATATTTATCCTAAGGAAGGAAATTGTAAGACCGCAATGCCATCGACCCATCGTTCTGCCAAGCAAAGTTCTGAGCATTCGGGAACAGAATAAAATGAGTCGACTGCTCAGCTATTACTGGGGACAGTTTATAAAGTACCTCATGGTCTCCATAATGGAGCTGGGCAGAATCTTTCATGCCACCATGCAGGCTGATCAGGGCAGCAATTCCACAGCCACATTTTATGCCTATATGCCGGCTCATATTCTAGACGTTGAGTACAGTCCAACAGCTCCGTTTTTCGATCGCCGAAAGCGTAAACAAAATTAAATTAAAATCTAGCAAAAATAGAATGCAACAGAATGCACTTGTTTTCATTATAAAAATTATAAATTTAAGCAAATAAATCAAATGTCTTTTATAAAACAATCATTTAAAGTAAAGTTTAAACTGCATAATGTTTTTAAAGCCATTTTTTTCCAGCTGCAAATTTTGCATTGATTGAATTATTAAGATGTCAGCTTGCATGTACAGTCGTGCAACAGTTTCATGTTTCACATTCATTAAACACTCATAATTCACTATAGCATGATTCATAATAGCATCATAGAGTTATGTCTGTATGTATGGTCATTAGTCAGCCTCCATGGGGGAAGGCGAGCGACGAGTGGAAATTCACTCGACAGCCCCGATGACGAGTGAAATTGTTATGCATGAACGCATATCCGCTTCCGCTTTCACTGGGGGCACAGCATGCGTCTCCCATGGGTCAAGTTTTACGACCCCACACACACACACACACACACACACACGCATGCATACTCATGCACATGCTGTACTACATAAAACACATGTGTGAATTATTAAAGCTGATTTTGCTTGGTTCAGTTAAGTCTCCGAGTCGGACTGCGTTTGAGAATCCAACTACAAATGCGACTGCGCTGCATGTTTTCATGTGCAACGTGGCGTATTAAAGCCAAATTGCGTTATCCGCTTGGCAAACGACATAAAGGCAGCTTATTAAAATATTAATTGAATGTTGGTCAACACTGATCACCTGGCAACTGAAATCGCGAGCAACCTGGTCCAAGTTTTATCACCCTCATAATTGCAGCATTATGAAAATGGCCAGACATACATGGCAGGACTACATACCTGTTTGTTTACCTGTCTGTCCAGATGTCTGTCCAGCTAGCCGTTGGTAAATATGTGGGTTGGCTCGTAAAACGACTATAAAGCCGCAGATAAAAGAAAACACACACAGACACACCCAGATAATGTGCGGAAACGCCATGGATAAAATTGAACGAATTTGGCATACCCAGCAAACAGATGCTGTCGGCCATTGAAGCATTTGTAGCAGGAAATGCGGCTGCTTAACTAAGAGCAGCACAGCCTCCGGGGATAAGCCCTTTCCGGGTTCTCCTGAATAACACGCATACGGCTATTTGACGGCCGAGAGAAACCTTTTTCAAGCCAATTGGCAGATGTTTTCGCATATATATATTTATGCAGTCATTGTTTTACGAGCCATAAACATGAACAATTAGGCTGCTTTTGTCTGTTTTGTTATATAATTTTTTTACAGCCTGGTTTAATTAGAAAAACACATTAACAGCAACGCACATAAAGTGAAAGTAAAAAAAAAAGTGCCTCAGTAGAGAGATGAAAAACTGCGAGTCTACTTCAATTGCAATGCTCCGACACGCTCTCATTGCGCACAAAGAACAGAAAATATCCGACGCCAGCACCGAGAACAACAGCCAGACAGAGCCACACATTGAATGTCATGAAGACGAGCATCAGCATGAATGAAATTGTCACCTGAATCATATGCAGCAGAGTTTGATACAAATGCATGGGGGCCAACCATGGTATACGCACAGTGACTCCAGTTTGTGAACCACCCACAGCTGAAGATGCGGACATGGGCAGCGAGATTTCATCTACAGACTCCAAGTTGGTTGATCTTGAGCGATGTGTTCGCCGGCGTCGAGATTTACGGCGATGAGCTCCGCCCGCCAGACGTTGTCTTTCCTTTCGCTTCAGCCACTCTCGATAGAACTTGAGCAGTTCGTACAGTACGGCCACAATAAAAACAACCAAACAGGAGGCTAGTATCGCAAGACCTGAATCTGTTTTCCAGAACTTAAAAAGCACCGTCTCCACTTCGCCGATATGGAAAAACATTGCCATTGAAGGGCACGAATCACTATCCGTAGACCGTGTACTCCCGCTTTCTGGTGACGATGATGGTGCATGATGGTGATCGTGTTGACGCGCCTCACGCATATATGGCGTTTCCATTTCAACTACATTATAACGCAAATCCATGAAGATGAATGATTCTTGTGTTCAGCTTATGGATGCGTCATAAATATTACTGTTGTTTACAGCTTAAAAACTACACATTTACAATTCTGACTACAAAAATTTTGACAGAGATTTCTTCAGAAATTTTAAAACAACAGCAAAGCAAATGCTCTAGTCAGTTTATATTGTTGAATTTATGATGTTATTTCGGGCTGAAATTACAGTACGAATAGATAATGGATCCAGAAGTTGTAAGACAATAATTAGATTTTGTTTAGTGGTCATCGTGGCTCTAGTTCCAAGAACAGTGATGTCAGAAATGCTGGTTACTTGCTGCTTTGGCTGTAAACATAGCATTCTGCTCAAACTTTTGTCCCAACATATTTCTGTACCTTTGAGACTTAAGAGGCTACTTTCAACATTAGACCATAGGGGTTGATAAAGTTTGCTTCTTCATAAATAAATCCATCTCAAAGTTTGTAAGATCCAAACAAGTATGCATTTATTTTCAAGTCTATAAGTTTCAACACAAGTATTGTTACTAATTAGAAGCAAGCTTATTCAATTTTCTATTTAATCAACCTGCATTTAACTTGTAAGTTTAGTTTATGTAAATATTACTAACTGTGACTTGCACATCTGCTTACTTGTCAAGCGAATGCAATCAACATTATTTTGCTAGTTCTCAAAATTGAGTTGTGCCAATCAGCGTTGAATTTATGGCTTCACATCCATGAGACGCGCCGCAATTTGTTGGTAACATGAAATTCAAATGCGAACTGCCTGGCAAATCATTAACATAAAAGGGAAACTGGTTGGGGTTTTGGATTGTGGCGACTGCCACGTGCTGCAAATCAATGCAGTTACTGCCACTGTTGTTGTTGTTGTAGTTGTGGCTTGATGCTGTGGCAGCAAAGCAAGCAAATTTGCTGTCCCTAATGTCGGCCATTTTTCATTTGGTTCAGTGACGATAGAGGACAAGAGCTCTGACTCTATGCATATTTATAAAGATTGAAGCAAGGAGATCTTATGCCTTTAAATTAAGTTGGCCGAATTGTGCTGGCAAGCATCCAGTTTACTGACAGCTCACTTCAAATGGCGCACGAGCTGGCCATTAGATTGTGTAATACAACAGATTAATCATACGCCGTGTTGTGCGTTCCGTACTCCGTTAATTTATGTGTCTCCTCTTTCCCGCCGATTGTAATATATAGATGGGACTCTTTTACACACCAAAACGTGCAAGCATCTTAAGTATTCGCCTGTACTCGTTAAGTGCCGCAATTTGCTAGAGTTTTGGAACCTCTGCACAATCCAGCGCAAAGTCTCACTGCAAAAACAGCACGTAAAAAATGGAGCTAAGCGTTAGGGGCATCCCAACTGCTATGCATTCCACTGACCACCATCCCTAATGCCTCTGTCAGTGTCCCTTTTGTCCGCTATCGTTCAGGCACATTAATCATTCTGCACGCCTGCACCAAGCCAACCTGGTAACAGAAGCCGCAGCAGCAGCGGACGCAGCAGCCGCAGCATATTTTTGAACTGGCTTAAACAATGCGAAACTTGCCACCAACGAAAAGAATAACAAGAACAAAAACCAGAGGAGCACAAACAAAAACAATGTATTCAGTAAGCGCTGCATTAAATGCTCTTTTTCTATGACTTCTCGAGGGTTTCCGTTTCCGTCACCGCTTAATTGTGAAGATAGAAATGGAAAGCAAGGCTTTCGGGCAAAACGCACTGCTAAATACCCTGAGCACTTGACAGTAATTTTCTGACAACATTAAGAACGTTTTTGTTATTTAATGTTGTAATTAAACATTTTTCAGCATAAAAATATTTAAATTTAATTAAAATGTATCTTAAGACTGTCGTGCTTTTTAATTCAAAACTTGTATCCATAATTTAAAAATATTTGTACTTAGTTAAAGTCAGAGCAAATATAATTAGAAATACAACGTATACTATTATATGTTACAATGCTATCTTTAGTGTTCCCTCAATTAATGCTTTTACTTGTATCCTAATCATAATGAAGTTACTGTCTTAATACAAATAAATGAGTAGACATTCATCTCAGTGTCGGTTACAAATTTCCGTTGCCTTTTGCTGCTTTTAAGCAGCATTTCGAGCAGAACTGCACTGATGCTGTGCGGTAAGGGGGGAATGATTACCCAGCTTTTATTTTGGAGCGTGTCTTTTCACAGACAGCTGCTGTTCTATTCTTTATCAATTGTCTTGTAGAGCAAAGCGTTAATCATGCGGCATTTAATGGCTCCAAGGCCCATGATTCCCAAGAGACCGAGATTTCAATGGTCAAAGTTTCAACTTGGTTTCTGTTGCTGTTGTTCCCTTGTTCTCTTGTTATGTTGTTCAGTTGTTCACTTGAGCGTCTGTCAATGAACAAAATGATGAAAAGGGAATGAAATGAAAAATACGTTTATGTTCTCTTTTTTTGGTTTAGTTTGGCATGGTTTGGTTCGTGCTGTGCTGGGACTTTTGCCATGAAAAGAATACTCTCTGCTCTGCTGAGCGCATGAAGCCAGACAACACGCAGCTCCCCACTTTCGCTGCCGCCTCCATCCGCAGCTACGAGCTGCCTATGAGCCTCAGCGTTGCGTGTAATCGCGCTGCTAAGTCCATTTAATCAACTTAATTTTGTACAAATTCTCAGATATTTCACTTCGTCTCTCATTTTTCGTATTTCTTGTGCCTTTTTTTGGGTGACGCAAACCTCGTGGGTTGACGACGCATTTAATAAAATATTTTCACAATTACCAAAAGCACGAGTTGGCAAGCAAGAAGTGAGCGCTAGAAAGGGATAGGAGGGTCTGTCTGCCCGGGTGTGAGGGGTGGCTAATGCCAAAGTGCGTGTAGCTGCTGTTGATTTGAATCGCTGTTGAAATAAAGTTGTTGGCGCTTCAAATATTTTACATAATTCACTTTGAATACATTTGGACAAAGCACGTGTGTGTGTTCGTGTGTTCAAGCTTACTCAGTTTTTCGTTTTAATGTTGCATACATTTGTGGGGCTTTATTGAAACCAGCTGACGTATACGCAATATTCGGTTACATTTAAATGAATTTTACTCCATTGTGTTTTCTAATTAGCGCAAGCTCATGTTTTCATTCGGTAAAATGAGACTGTCTCGTATCCTAAAAAACCTGTTTTGTAATTATGCAAGAATTTCAAACATGTTGTCTAATCCACAATGTGGGATTCCGCGTGTCAAAAAAACAACTTATTATTGTATTACATAAAGACATATGGAAAGGTTCATGTAACTTATTAAGATCAAATATCATTGCTACCAAATGAAGTTTTAATCAAGCTGTCAAACATCAAAAATTTCAGTATTTCAAACTAACCTTACATTAATTAAGTCCAAGTACTTTCCATTTACTGCAAGTAACACTACATAACCTTTTGTTCAAAAGATCAAATACTTAACAATACATTTATATATATTATTTCCTTTGGGTAATTGAATTTTACAAAATATCGAATTGAAACTCGTCTGGTTTACTGCTCTTATATTTATTGAATTTAAAATGAAACTTGAGAGCTTTACTCCACATCCATATAATTGAGAGTGCTCCCAAAACATAAACTGAAGAAATTTAAGCTTATCTCGTTGGGGCCAATTTCGGTGAGAAGTGCTTTTAACGTTTCGATATAGTCTTACACAGTCGTAAATCATCACAGCTAGCACTTTGAACAGTGTATCGATTATCAAATGTGTTATCAGTCATTTAAGAGTGCCCTTGTCATGCAACATTTATTGGCCAAATTGGCACACACGAACTTTGCCCAAATTGAGGCTTCAATTACGTGATGCTTGGCATTTATTGCTCGGCTTTTATCAAATTATATTGCAGGTCTGATCTGTGACCCCTTTGAATGACTTGATAAAGCCCATATAGTTGGGCAGATACATAATGTTTATAAAGCTTTAATGCAACTAAAACGAATACCACTATCAGTTCTGAAAGGAAATGTTCTAGAAAAACTATCTCCACATATTAAATTGCTAAAAACCTTTTAATCAGACTGTCGCAAATCTGTCCATACACCAATATTCTCTTTCAATTATATGTATTTTGCGAAAAATTTCGTATATTTTCTTTGCTGTGCATGTGTGCCTGAGATAACTTCTATCTGCTGATTTATGATTCGATATTTGTTAGCACTCTGTGTCTGTGGCATTCCGGTCTCTAGCAGTCAGCATTCATAAACGTATTTTTCCTCCAAATTGACAAACAGTTTTGTTTCCCTCTTCTCTATTCTCTATTTTTTTCAATCATCTGCACGTTGCTCCTGACGACAATTCGCTGTTGCGATATTTTATAAACGTCGCATTAGTGTCACAAAAAAGAAATAGAATAGGAGAACCCAAAAATGTTCATAAAACTGCAGACTTTGGGTCTTACGAGAGATGGAAGAGATGAGAGAAAAAAGAGCGACGGTAATTTTGCTGCAATCGTCAGTTAGTTTTTTGTCGCATTTTTTACTATTTGAATATAAAATCCGCTTAGCAGCAGGGAGAAGTAACCAAGAAAAAAAAATACACATACGTCCTGTATGCTCCTGCTATTTATCTACACTAATAAAAAGGGTTTGTTCAAAAAAATAATAAATTCAATTAAAACGTGGCACTATTTGTTTTTTAATTAATAAAAATTTTTAATTTTAACAGAGTGAATAATTTTTAGTAATATTACTAAAGCTAGTTGCTTTTTTGTCGGTGTAGTTGTAAATATATAGTAGAACTACCATCGCATGCGATGCAGTGAATGTCCTTGGCAACGACGCCAGTTGGTCTGGCAGTCGAAGTAGCTCATAAAGTGTGATTGTAACATGGCTGGGGCTGGCCAACAAGCAACGAGCGAGCGTAAAATCATCATTTATCAGCAGGCTGGCTAACCAGGAGCAGCATCTATGGTATCCCGAAGCAGGAGCTGGCGCCGGAAGATCACTTTGTCATTGTCATACCCTTTTCGAGTGCCGGCACCACCTACAAAAAGTTGCACAGAAACTTTTTTACAAAAAAAAAAAAAAAAAAAAAACAAATACACGAATCTCAGTCAAGTGGTTGCTTTAGGTTCAGCTTGTCCTCAACTTAACAGTTTGCACAACCATTTACAGATGTGTTGGCATACTGTACACTGTAGCATACTTGCATATATGTATGTATGTATGTGAGCATATGTACACGTATTTGCATGCTGTGCACCCTGTTTGTTATTCGTGTTTGGCTTTCAAATATATATTTCTCACCATGTTTCTCACTTAGTTTGTACATCCGTTTCCGCGCTTTTTCTCACGTCTCACGTCTGCTCAACTTGTCAGCCAGACCAACAAATATGCACTATATATTTTTCTTTACTATATATTACCATAGAATAATCAGTTTGGAGTCTGTATGACTCTACACTGAGTTGACATCTGGACATCTGAACAGTTTACTGACGCTTACAAGCTGCTGAGCTTTAGTACTTTAGCATTCTGAAAAGTTGATATACATATAACAAAGAAGATCAACATCACCAATGGGATCTATGTTTATTTAGTATTACTAAATTTAAATTGGATATTATAAGGCATTATGAACCAAATCCGCTGCAGTAAGTTTACCATCTAGACAAGAAACAGAGCGAGAGGGAGCAAACCATGTTCAAGGATATGTCAAGAATTAACTACTTCCACAACTAGTTAAGAATTTGCCTCTATAATCCGAGCATGTTGTGGAATGCATAATTTGTGTAAAAGTTTGGAAAACTTGCATACGATGATGATGATGATAAGATAATTTGTTGCACTTGACAGTTGATTTCGCAGAGGGGAATTATGTATGTATGTATGCTAAGTTGTGTTGTAGATAAATATGTGCGTAAATAAAACTATGGTACTGCAATTACATTTATATGGTTGCGTTTTATTTGATGCTTTAATTTCTGCTCTTTTTTCTCTGTTTATTTTGTATGTTTGCATAGTATGCGTTTATTTCATTTAACACTTTGCAAATGCCGTTTACATTTTGTAAGCTTCACTCGTTTGAGTTTTATTTTCTATATTTGTATACATAATTTTTGTTAAACCATTTTCGCCTATTTGGGTTTTCTTACTGAACTTTAGTTCTACTTTTGCATAGCATTTGATGCGCTTAGTTTGTCATGCTCTTTACTTTATTTGTTATTCAGTTTTTCAGTGTGTGTTTTTCGGGTAAGTGGAATAAGGACAGAGGGAAGTGGAGAGAGAGAGAGAGAGAGGGGAGATAGGGTTGGGGTGTGGAAGGATTAGCTTTAGTTATTTATCTCCCATTTTGTTCAACATTAAATTACACATTCAGATGTAAGTCAGCTTATTTTTGTTGTTTTGAATATCATATATATGTATGCTTAACCCTTAAATACATACGTACATTAAAAACACTCACACTTAGTAGACTTATTTGACTAGTTATAAGTATGTATATAAATGTATGTATATTTAGGTAGTACTCGTATGTATGTATATACTACATATAGTTTAATAGTAATTTGTTATAATGTATATGTAGTTTTATTTGTTGTTCTAAACATAAAATTAATGCTTAATGTTTGGTATCACAGAGAGGCGTGACTTTTATACAAATACAATAAAAAAACAATACAAAAATTAATAATGCAGAAAGTTCTTGTGTTTGTTTGTATCATTTGTATTTGTAGCTTAACAAATACATTTATATTTATATTGTATATATTAGACTTGAGCTTTAGCTTTAGCCGTTCGAGTATAATAAATATACGTTTTTCATATTTTTGAGACAGTTTCGAGCTGCATATATATAGTATATAACATATTTCAAAGCTTTGGTATAGCGTTTATTTACAGTTCAAATGGATTCTTCATCATTTCTTTTTGTCATGCTTTATAGACTTACACATATGTCTATGTATATATATATATATATATATCTGTATAAATTAGGTGACACAATATCTAAAGTGTGTGTGTGTGTGTGTGGATGTTCTTATGTTATATATTTCTAAATTTCTTATAGGTTTCTTATGTATATTTAATTTTTGGCTCAGTTTTGAGTATCGCAAATGAACTGCGCTCGCAGTGGGCTCAATAGATTCGATATCGATTGTGATTGTGATCGGAAAGGAACCGTGAAAACCTATTCTGGGTTTACAGTACTACAACCGTCTTTCTGTGGCATATGTATGTGTGTGTGTGTGTGAGTGTGTGGGGGTTTTTTTCTTTGGAGTAGTTTTCTTAGCCTTAGTCCACTTCATTGCTTAGCGCTACATGTTTTAAAATTACAACGTTTAGTTACACTTAGAGAAGTCATCTAACAGTATATTGTATCATTTATCGTATCAGTATGCGCTACAAAAAATACTCATTGGTGTGTGCATTTGTGTGAGAGATGGAATTCCGTTTGCTTTCTTTAATCTTTAATCATATTTTGTAATAGTAGTTGTTTGTTGACACATAGCCAATGTAGAGAAGACAATAGTTTAAAGAAAATGCCGATGATACTGATGATTCAAAAAGTCATGATGTCATCGCGGACTCTTCGCTGAGCTCACAGAAAACTCTCCCTGGCACCATGACGTTCATCTCCGAGCATGACTCGCTGCGAGGGCGGCTCACCATACTGATCCTGATAGTAATTCTCTCGCATCATGCTGTTGAGGCTGGAGCAGCGGAAGAAGAGTATCTCCTGGAAGGGTTTGCGAAAATCGCGATTCAATGTGGCATAGATGATGGGATTCAGCAAAGAGTTGGCATAGCCCAGCCACAGGAAGAGGGATGAGAGCGATGGTGGCACATGCATCGTCTCAAATGGCCGGATCAGTGCGAGTATAAAGAAGGGCAGCCAACAGATGGTAAATGCCGACATTATGATGCCCAGTGTGGTGGAAGCCTTCTTCTCCTTGGCCAGCTGAAAGCGCAGCTTCTTGTGATGCGGTGAACCCAGCAGCCCCGTCGAACCACTCACACCCCCACCACTACCATGATGGCCATGCGGTATGCCCACAATACCACCACCACCGCCACCGCCGCCACTGGTGCTCAGTCCGCCGCAGGTGGAATAAGTCAGCGAAGTGTTGCCCACGCTGCTGTGACGGTGTCCATGTCCAGTGCCATTGCCACTGCCCAGCTCCGTGTGGCCCAGTGTGGGAGCGGTTGCCGTCTGCGGCGATCCGGTGCCATTGAGGGCCTGCTGCAGATGTGTCTGGGCGCGCTTCTCCTCCAGCACAATGCGACGGGCCGCCCGAAAGATCTGATAGTAGACGAACAACATCACGGACAGCGGTATATAGAAGGAGCCCAGTGTGGCATAGATTTGATATGCAAAATTCTGGCACACTGTGCATATGGGCTGCCCATCCTCATCCTCGTGCTCATTGCCCAGTATGAGTAGCGGTGGCAGTGAAATACAGGCAGCTGCCAACCAAACAACTCCCACACAGAGCATCATGCGACGTGGTGTTCTCTTAACGCCATACTCCAGTGGCTTTGTAATCGCCAGATATCTGTCCACCGATATGGCACACAGATTCAGTATGGAGGCAGTGCAGCAGAGCACATCAAACGATACCCAAATGTCGCAGAGCAGTGTGCCAAAGCTCCAGCGCTCGAGCACCTCATACAGCAGCGCCATTGGCATCACTAGCAGCGCCACACAGAGATCGGATAGTGCCAGCGAGACGAGCAGATAATTACAGGGTCTACGCAGTTTGCGCACCATGCAGACGGCAATGCAGACGAGCACATTGCCCACAACCGTGCCCAGTATGACAATCAGCAAAATAATGCTCACAATGACCGACTGCAGAGCTGGCAGTTCAAATTCCTCCTCCTCCGCGGCGAGTTCGTCCAGCAAACGTGGTGTATCCGACATGGACTCCAGTGGACTGTTGCTGCCATTGGGCGTGCTGCTTGTTGTGCTACCCTGGTAACCAATAATGCCCACAATGGGACTACTGCTCACCGCACCAACTGCAGCAATGGCGCCCAAAAAGGCGCTGCTGCTGTTGAAATCCTCCGTCAAATCAATGCCAGCAGCAGCGCTGCTTCTTGTCGCCGTCTGTTCGGTGCCAATTGATGTTGCTGTTGGTGTCGCTGTGGCAGCAGTTGGAGCAACTGTTGCCGCTGCTGTTGCCGTTGCATAGGCTATCCAGCTGCTGAGGAAGAGTATGAGCAGCGTTAGTGTTGCTGTGGAGATCAGTTTGTTGCTGTATGTGCAGTTCTGTGGCGCTGTCTGATGGCGTCTTTTTCGGTTGGCGGCTGCAGCGTCGCCATCTTGCCCGGTTGAAGCCATCAAATGACTAATTGCTTTCTTTTGATAAATCACGCGCTTATCAATTGCTTTGTAACGCGCTAACATTCGTTTTGTGTTTCTATTAGTTTTGTTTTGTATTTATTGTACAACGTGTCGTATGTGTAACGAGTCGGCGACAACGACAATGACATCCACTGACCTGCCTTTGATCAACTTCAGCATCATCATCATCATTATCGTCTTTAGTGCTGGCCGAATCGCTTTAGAAATTGTGGCATGACAGAGTCATATCGTTATCATCATTAGCATCAGCATCATCATTATCATTATGATTATGATTTTGATTATCATGGGCTTTGCCCTTAATTCGTTGCAATGCTTAAAGCTCGTTGATTCCACATCGCTGTCGTGCAATATTCCTGTCATTAATCATAATTTCAATAAAAATAAAGTCGTCTTATTAGTTTGTCTGCCCCGTCCGGATCCCAGTCCGGCTCAGCTTCGGCTTAGGGCGCAAACTGTGGGCGACGCCGATGGTGATGCTTTTGTGACGCTTGATTACTAATTTGATGCCACTCCGTCCGTTTGTCCGCTCGTCCGTTCGTTCGTCTGCCTGAGGCTAACGGAGCGTATGCTTAATAAAGTTCTATTTGCAAGCAGCCTAATAAATGTCTTGTGCTCTCGGGCGATTATTGTTTGTGGTTGCCTCAGTTTCAGTTTCAGTTGTCGTTACTGATGATGATGATGTTGTTTCTTTAAGTTGATACTTTACTGTATTTTAAATAGCTGTCAACGTAGCAATAAATTAATATTTAGGTATAAATATGTGGCTGCCAGGTAGCTAGAATTGTAGTTATTCCGATTGCTTGAGTTTAGCTTGAAACCGCTGTTCTATACTGTGATTGTCGCGCTGCTGCAATTAGAGTAAAATATATACAATTTCATTAGTTTTGAATCACTTAATGTCGATAGTAATCTAATGCTATTGTTGGACGATTCAAAATGGTCTCATTGTAGTCACATTTCTTAGATTTTCAAAGAAAAATTTAAAACAATAAGCAGAAAAACAGGAGACAAAGCAAAATTCAGCGACCACATGAATTTCTATAGTCCCCGCGGCTATAGCAGATGTTTTATATGCCATTTCCGCTGTCATTTTCTCATTCTTTTATGCGCACAAGTGAAGCAGAAGGCAATCGCACTTCAATGCTGCTTCCTTTTGTATTCATTTTCCATACATCTTCTCATTATTGAATTGCTCGCCTTGTTTATCCCCATGGCCTTAAGACACAACTTGCCCCTGGGGCTAGCACAATAAAAACGCGTTGCAAATTAACAATAGGCAGCAAAAAAATGGTGGTCAACATGGCTTTGTTATCCCTAGTTGTTGCTTCCGTTTCGTTTTGTATTATTTTCTTTATTTTTTGTTGGCCAATGCCCGACATAAAGTTTGGAGAAAACCGCGAGCAAAAATAAAATTTATACATTTCGCCCTTAATTGAATTCCATTTCCACTTTGACTCGAATTGTGGCAAGAGGCATTTGGCCTCACATGTCTGCTTGAAATTTATTAAACGCTACAAATGGCAATTGAGCCACATAACGACATTCAAAAGCGCGTCTAGACGTCCAGACGCTGTCGGTTTTACACCTGCGACCTGCTCAATAAAGTAAGTATAACAATAACGGGGAATGTGATTGTGTCGAGATTTTCAATTTCACATAAGAAAAGTGTGTAAAAATTTGCCAAAATAACCAAATAAATGCCATAGGCATAATTTAACAGAAATTTAAATTCACTGGGTCAAAAGACGACAAAGCAATTAAAATAGGTAAATATTTGTTTAAAAACTAAAATCAACTAAACTGGCAATGAAATGAAATTAAACTATTGATCGACTTAAAAATGCACTCTAAGTACAGAAATTTAAATCAATTTGTGATTTTACTAATAAATATAATTAAAATTATAAAAAATAAATGGTTTTAAAACGTTGAAATTAAAAAAAATTAATCTAAATATATTTGACAGCATAAACAGAGTCAAACCGCAAAGTGAAAAAGCACTAGGTAGAAAATACGATGTGGTCAGTGTATTTAATATACAGAAAAACACACAACACATGAATATTGCACGAAAATAAATTGTGCGTGTGTTTTGATATGATTATGGAATGCACACATGCACATGCAAATATCAATTTATTTATTTTGATTGTAGGTGCAATTATTATCTGTTGATTTTAAATAATTTTCAGATGAATTGTAATATTACAGATTACGCCAGCAATTTGTTTTGTTTGTATGTCCATGTCGGGGAAGTGTGTTGAAGGGAAAACTAAATTGTAATTAGTTGAACTTTGAGTTTATTGTGTTCTAGTTAAATGCACTGCACACCGTTCAGCGTGTAAGTTTAGTATATGAAATGCGTCCAACTAATATTCCTGGTTGATTATGTTAATCAACTAACAACTGACAGTCGCGCAGAGAGAGAGAGAGAGAGAGACAGGTTGAGTGAAAAGGTGCAATTATTTGGTCAACAAACAAACTGTAAGCCGCTTTAAGCGTTTGTGGACAGCTCGTAAGCCCTGTCCCAAATGTTGACTTTAATTTGGATCTGACAGTCAGAGGAACAGCATATAAATTATTTAATTTAATTTTGCTGGAAATGATTATTTCACTGCTCCCCTAGGTTATTTACTTATATTTGTAAGTCTTAAAGCTCATAAGGCGACTCCAGTAGCTCATAAATAATTTGCTTGTATCTGTGTGTGTGTTTGTGTGTGGTGACAACGTGGCGTATAAGCTATATAGAATTATACATTTTTTGGCTGACGCTTTTACCTGACTGTCTAAGCATTTGGCTTTGGCGATGCGCCACGCCACGCCCTGCACAATTTACCGCAAGTTTTACACTGTTTGACATTTTTGGTAACAACCTCGGCTCTGCAAAACTTTTCAAATATTTAGTAGTTTTGCTTGGTTTTCTTTAAACAAAAAAATAAAGTAAACCCCAAGCCGCGGCATCGTCTTGGGGTTAACCGCAGTCGCTCCGAAAGTTTAGCTCTTTTTTTTTTGTTGTCTATCCGAGTTCTTTACGGCCAGCAAACACGCAGCAGTGAAAATACTGTGAGTACAGTAAGGAAAGTTCCAGTTGCGACTTGCAGTTTATTTGACTGACAGGAAGTATAGAAAACACAAGTTTTGTTATTGGTTTCTAAACTATTTGTTGTTGCAGCTAAGTGCTGCACCATGGGCTTAAGCATTGTTAAAGTAACTCGTATAAATTGGATAAAGCTCAAACTTAAATACTTTTATTTAGATAACTTTATTGATTATATAAATACTAAGAGAGCTGAGCTTATTATAGACATTGTCTAACGTTATACAACATAGTTTTTTTTTTTATTAAATACCATGTCTACTTTAAATATATTGAGGCAAGTTTAGGAAACGAGAGACAAATTGTGCTGCCAACAAACGACTTAAGCTGCCTTAAGAAATGATGGGCGAGTTCAGGGAATCGAAAAAGAATAAAGCTGGATTTTACTTGGCATACCTAAGCTTTAATCTTGGCACGCTTATGCAGAAATGGCTTTTGTCTAGTTCTGTGAACTTAAAGCTTATTTTATTGCTTGAATTGCTTGAATTTATTAAAAACTTGAAATAGCTTGGGAGCCAATGACCGAGCTTAGTTCTGGCAGAATGATTAAATAAATGCTCATCTGTCCGCCAAAAAAAATCTTAAATATTTCTCGCTGCACTTTAGTTAAAGCTAACTGAATATATAAGCTGTTTACAGCTGTGCTTCCAGTAAACTACAGAAAAAAAGGAATCCCCATCAACTGTAAATAAAATCAGCAAGCGTAAACTTAATTTTTCCCGATATGCCAAACAATTGTTTCAACAACACCAAATCCTCCACAAGGGAAAGGAATCAAGCATTGCACAGGGAGGGAGAAAGGATAATGCATTGCAGTTGGTTGGTTGGCTTGGTTGGTTTGGTTCATGGTCTGCTGCGAAATGCGTTCATTTTGGACCACAACGTCGCGTCTTTGCCGGCAACACATTAAACTATCTTTCGTTTACTTTTTGCAATTTTGTAGTAAAAAACTTTTTACAATGGCGTGGATTTGTGGTGACTGTAGTGCAGAACTTATGTAGTGAACAATCAAGCTGAGGGAAACAAGAGGTTGCAATGATAAGACCACATTGAAGCTTCAATTGGGGTTGCGCCAAAATGGAGTTAAGAGAGCAGATACAGACCAGCCTTAATGTAAATTTGGTAATACGCGAAATCTCATACAGAAAAATCACGACGTATACGCAATGTGTGCTAGCTGCGTTGTCTACATTTTGTGTGTGTGCTCATTTTGTATGCTCGTGCGCGCATTTCAATTATAGAGTCATCAAATTTGATTTCTCTAACATGTCTGCAACCTTTTTTCAATTTTTGTTGGCTTGCTGCTTATTTATGTACATATGTTATTCGTTACCCTTGAAACATTTCTCGTCATTCGCCCGTCGCCATTTGGCAAGTGCCTGATGTAATTTCAATCTGACACATCACACGAGGGACGATAAACAGATACACAGCAGAAGGAGTGCCAAACTGTTGGGTTGCTGAAAGTTTGGGATGTGGAGTGTAGGCATATTTAGGCACGAGTATCACGCAAAATTGCTGTAAATGGATGCGAGTTAAAAAGCCAACAATTTTAAATTGCCGCTGTCGACGTTGGCGCCCTTTTGGCAGCAAAAGTTGTCTGACAGGCCGCCACGCCAGCGCTTCATTCAACGTCCTTCGACGAATTCGCTTCACTTTCTACGTTTAAAAACAAAAATTGTATTTTTATTTATGATTTTTTTACGTTGAAGGCGTGTTGCGCACTTGATGTTTATGTGTCAAGCAGCTGCTGGTTTATTCTGTTTTCGTGTTAGCACACGGCTCTAAATAATGAATACGTTGATTTTGAATCGCATATTAATGCCAACTCCTATACACCAAACAACCAGGTGAGAATTTAAAGTGTAAAAGTAAACCATGAGGAACAACAAGAATATCCAAACGATTTTTGTTAGAATTAGATTTGCGTATAAAGAGGCTTTAGTAGAAAACGTGAATTTTAGGAGCTAGAGCTGGAAAATTTGATATGAATGTCCGCATATGATGCTAAGCAAGTTATTATTAAATTGAGCTATTTTCAGAATTATATATATAATATGTCCTAAATAGATTAGAATCCGTAAGCTATATTATTGCGTTGGAATTTGGTCTACCTTTAAGAAGCCAATCCATAAATCACTTAGATTTTTGATTAATTTAAAATAAACTCATTTTCAAAGTTCTGAAATTGTATACTTGATATATGTTCTTTGTTGCTTCCTACTAGTTTTGGGCAGGAATCATCTACAAAATGTGCAAAGATTAACGAAACTATGCAAATGTATTCCCCACAATTGCTATGATGATCACATCATGTAATCATGTTAAATCTGTTGATGGTATATACATTTAGTTTACATACTTGTAGGACAGTGTAGCACAAATTTCGGCATAAAATGCCTGTACTGTGACATATGTGAGCATTTGTCTGGTTTTCTGGGCGTGTGTGTGTGTGTGTGCGTGTTGAATTTGTGTGCATAATAAAATTTGTGTACAAAACATGTGTAGAGCGACGCCTAACGGTAAAAACATTTCGAAACGAGGAAATTGCTTATCTTTACTGTTATCTTTGTTGCTGTGTTTGTTTCTTTGCCTGACATTTTCATTGGTGTTTCATTTTTGATAATGCGACGCGTATGTGTTTGACTGATATGATTTGCATATATATGTCTGTATGTGTGGGTGTGTATGAGTGGGTGTGCCCACTGTGCCTCCACATCTATGTGTGTGTGTCGTAATAAAGTATTAAATTTTACATAAATTGCGGGTACAGTTTGGCAGCTTCCTGCCACCGTACACCAAAAAATATGTATTTGCGTTTCCTTTTTAGTAAGCTTGACAGAAGGAGAAGCAAATGCTTACATATTTCGTATATTGTTTAGGTTACCCTGTATACACAAAACACCCAAAAAGGGTATATTATTATGTTGACACAAAGGTTTTGGAAAAGCAGATAAATACAACTTTCAGTCTAAGGTACGTAGAAGTCAAGCCTACAAAAACCTTTAAATTATTTCCGAATTCCGCAGAGTATTTTCAAGCCAATCACAAATGCGTTACCTATTTTATGTGATTATTTATGATTGCGACTTTGCTGTTAAAGCCTAGGAATCGCAACTGTATTGTTGATTGCCACTTGTGCTTTTATTATAAATTTATGCTTGGTTCTTTGTTGATGGCAAAAAGCATAAATGTTAATTTTCCCCATGTCAAGCTAGAAAAATCTAATTTTTTATGCGACCAAATAATATTTTAGCACAAATATTTATAAGCATTTAAATCATTTCTAACAAGCAGAGCAACATAAACATGGGGCAAAAATAAAGGTCGAAGAGATGCTAATAATAAATATCAAGACAATGAGTCTGCGTTGTGTATCGCAAAAGCTATAAAATACATCCTTATGTGAATTTCATTAAATAAATTAAACTGATTGTATATAATAAGTATGAAGTCGTCTCTTATCAAACGAAACAAACAAGAAAAATGCGTTGACATCTTTATATATGATGTCGTTTAACATTGACATTGCTGCGACAGAGCTCAGTCTTTGGTTTTCCCCCTTTTCACCAACATGTGCAGACATTTTCCTCATATAGAGCTGAATTGCAATTCTAGTATATACTCGTACACATACATACATATCACTCGCATTAAGCAATATCTTTAGTTGCAGCTGCACTTGCAAAAAGTCGTTTTTTGCTCTCAATAAGCTTGAGGGTTTTTTATGTGTTCAGTGTCCCCAGTGCCATATTGGCCAAGTTGAAAAAGTGATTCACAAAATTGTTCTACCAGCAAAGATATTATACTGCTAATTGAATTGCTAGTTTTTAATCAAGTTTTTCTCATAATACATGAACTAACATTAGTTTATCAGCTTAATGCATTTAACTTAATTGAGTCTGTTAAGGCATAAACTGTGCTAAAAATAAGCTCAGACTAACCTGCTTGCTTAGCTTCCTAACTGTGATTATCCGACTTTTGTAATGTTCAGACAGCTGCAATAAAAAAAGTTACGTAAATAATTATGGCAACTTGAAGTATAATGAAATTTACACACATTCACAAAAACCTCAACAATGGTAAGCAGTCAACGCCTACCAACTTTTGCTTAGATAATAATTTACCATAAAATCTCACGCCCACTTTTCCCTCCCTGACTCTCTCTTTCTGACTTTCTTGTGTTTCGTCTTTACACACACTTAGGCAGGAATATTTTGTTTTTATGTTAATATAATAAGTTGTCTGCTGTCGTTGTATATATTGCTGCTGTTGTTAAGCAGCGCAAAGTCTGCAGACGGCATCAATCATACGCCATGTTGTGCTGCGCTGAAGTGTGGCTAAAATGCGGAAATGTTAAAGGCAACACGGACATACATACACAGCAAAACCTGTGTATGTTGCAAAATTGAAAATTTATCGACTAGAACGCACACAAACACACACACAGAAAGTTAGAGGGAGACAGAGCAAGAAAGAGTGAGGAGGCATAACCACAGCGTGAGCAGCGCTAACAAGAAATTGTCAGTAACAAATTTGCAAGCGACAACAACATTAGAAACAACAACAGAAGTAACTGCAACTGCAACAACTTCAAACCGCCATGTCACCGCTCACTCTGTCACATACGAACCTCCTGCACCCTTGCACCCCTCCATCCCTTGCCGACTCTAACAAGTTGAGTTGTTGCATGCACATCGTCAACGTTACGCTTAGCCGCATTTGAGACATTGTAGGCATAGGATATATGCAGCCAAGCAGCCAACCGATAAGAGAGGAAGCATGCTGCACTCAACACAAAAAAGATTCCGCAGACTGTCAACAAATGCAACAACAGCAACAATTGTACCACCAACAATAACAACAACAACAACAACAACAACTGACAGCTACACATCAACATGTTCTATTGCTGGCATTACAACCGCCTCAATAAACAATCTCTCAATTTACAGTGAATTTCCATGTACTCAACTGGGGCTACAAGGATGCAGCATTGATAGTCTAACACTTGCAACAGCAATATAATGTAGTTATCTGAGGCTTACATATGTCTGAACATTTAAAATATCATTCCGGACTATTAACAGCAGTGAATGCGACCACTTTAAATAATTGGAGACATGTTTACATGCTCGAAGGTTAACATAACTATAACTACTCTTAAATGAACATATATATCTTAGGTAAATACATGATTATGCAGTTTTTTCTTTAAGTTGCATTTGCAGTTGTAATCTGCACATAAGTAGTGAATAAATAAGCATAGTGTGACTAAAAGAAAAGAGATTAGCGAAAGCAAATGGCTTTCAAATTAATTTGAATGAAAGTTGCTAGAAAGTTGTGCAGCTAATTTGAAAGTTTCTTTCGAGTGTAATAACCAAATAGGATAAAGAGACTGTACAGATTATCATCATAATAGAGTCTACTGGCATTACATTAAAAATGCACAAGATACAGGTGTATGTATACAAAATGATGGAAACTTTTGCAGCAAATGTTGTCGGTATGCGGGTGTCAAGACAGCAAAATGGGAAAATACAAATTGTGCAAAAAGAAAATGAGAAAATAGAACAAACAAATGCATTTTGTACGCAACGGCGAACTAAACGAAATGTGTGCCAGGATGTGTAACGGAGCCAGGCAACAGGCACAAGGCACCCGGCACCAGGATAAGGATAATCAACTTCTGTCATCGGGTTTGTGCGGTGTGTCAGCAACTACTCGACAGTTTTTAATTGAGTTTACGCTTCGTGTGAGGCTCTATCACCACCACCATCACTGTCACAGCGACGGCTGCGGTGAGGCGTGCAACATGAGCGTTATGAATGCGGCCAGCCAATGTAGGGGCACTCGTGCACTCACCCACATCCATACCCGTTCGTCCACTCGCTCAGTCACTCAGTCGCCCAGTGAAAAGACTTGGCAACTTTACGCAGTACTCGCGCTTATTACTCTACATACTTGTTGGGGAACTCAGCTGGAAGTGACTCGCTTTGCGGTTTTTGTGCTTACGATTCTCACACACACTCCACATATTCGCGACTTGACTCAACATGTATAAACCGCGACAACGAGTATGATGATGATGATGCTGCCACGAGAGATCATGATGATAATGTTTTTAATTAAGTTAATGAAGTGCATCCTGTGGTTTTTGGCTACCGTGCAACTCGAGTGCAATCATCTTGCTCGTAATGACGTCAATTTGATGCACACCATTGACTGTTCTCTCTCTTGCTACCGTAGTCAGCCACCCATTGTGGCAGCCTGAAACCTCCACTCAAACGATTTCAAGTATTCAATTTCTATATAAATGGCAGCTGTTGTATTGCCATTTTTATTTACAGTTCTGGCAAACTTTGCATAAATGGTGAACCCATAAAACCTGTCTCTATCACCCTCTCTCTCTCTCACTCTCTCTGTTAAATATACATTACACAGATAAATGTACATAGATCTTGAATGAAGAGACGCTTAAATGCTGCTTTTGCAACTGTGGAAAGTAAACATTAAATATTTATGACGTTGCACAAAAAATGCAATCAAAAACGTGAGAAAAGTTTCTATTGCATATTTATGCGCGCAACGAACGGGAAATGGAAAATAACAAACGAATGGCAAAGTGCCATTAAACGACTGCTCAATGCACTACAAATTACATAAAGTGGTTTGAATGCTAAATAAATTTAATAAATTAATTTCTGCAAAGAAATATTTTCTTTCAAAAAACTTTTCTTAAAATTGTATAACAGTCACAGTTGATATAAGTTAAATTCAGAAAGGATATATTTCAAACTTTTTTTTTTCATACTTTTCTTTCTTGTGTGAATACCATTTCGGCAGTATCATATTGAAACTGGAGCTCTGTATGAAAAGTAATGAATATAAAAGTGTAGAGCGTGTCTGTTCAATTGTTAAAAAGGTAAAGGGAGTTAAAGTTAAAGGTAAAAAAGTAAAAGGGAGTTAAAGTGTAAGCGTAGGAAGCAATACCCCAAAATGGAGCAGAATGGTTTTCAATTTAGGTAATTTATGGACGCGCATTGTTCAGCATTGAGGCAGCCAGCAGTTGAGAAAAACCAAGCTGCACAATGGCCATATTTATTGTCGTTTTATTCGGCCATTTCAACGCAATTTCGCATATACTCCACAAATGCTGCACAATAAAAAAAAAACACACACATACATATATATATTTAAACATATATATATATTAAATTCAAGGAACAACAAGTAATACAAAAAAAAAAAAACAGTCGCTAAGCCAACAAGCATCTGTGTCAGCTCGAAGTGCACTCAACGCCAGCATTTCGAATGAGTCTGCATAAAAGTTTGGCAGCAAAACGCATGAAAAACTATTGCCTTAAAAATAGAAGAGCGAAGTGAAACTGCACACTCACATATGTATGTGCACTGAAAAAAAAATATTTAGGAAAAAGTAATATGCCACTCAAAAATTCGAAAGCTTCATAACTTGATTGTAATATTATCATCTTTAAATAAGAAAATTGCTATTATTTTCATCAAGTTTGCAAATATTTATGAAATTTCAAGAATATTTTAGTTAATTAATATGTCAATCGACCTTATTAATAGAAATTCTGTTTCTCCAAGCTGTAATTAAATACAGTTTTGTGTAGCAAAAATGATCTAAAATAGAAAGAAATTTGAAACTGTATAAATTTATAGACTCTGAAGATTTTAATTTTAAAATTATATTAAGATTAAACTAAAATTGTCAGAATTGTTAAGGCTGTTTGTTTTTAGTAGTGTACAGGTAAGTACTTATGGTATATATCTGCATCACATTTGCACCCATGAAGCTTTACTGCAGTACGAGTATGTGCCAGGACACTTTCTGACCGCAAGTTTAGTCGCATCTAACTCGTTAGCAGCTGCTAATTAGCATAAAGTTCAGACAACTTTTGAGTCTGGCATTCAACATTAACTTGCTGTCGTACGAGTTTACATACATACAGACATACATATGCTGTATAGCTCTGAGCAAGGACGTATCCATTCATTTGGTATGACAGCTTTGCGCACTTGACAGCGTCAGTATTCTTAGTCTATGTTCATGACGCTGCAGTTAGTTCTTTGTTTTCTTCTTCTTCAACTTGGTGGCAGCCTCATATTCTTTGGATTTCACTTCTTCAATGGCTTTGCCTTGGCGCCGGCCATGCTTTTGTTCAGCTCTGAAGCACGTCTTACTCATCTATTTGAAAAATATTAGCTTAAATCTTTTCCAGATGGCAGACAAAGCTCAAAGCAACGGTTACAAGGTCATTTATTTAACTTTTTTTGCTTCGATTTCGTAATATCAATATGTTAAATGACTCTAGGTTTATTTATTTTTCAGTTTGGCATATGGTAATTTAAGGAAAAATTAATTATTATCGGACTGGAGTCAGCGTGTCATTCTTATTTCAATAAGAAATAGTTGGATATGATGTGATATTCTTACTATTCAACATTTGCTTCTGTTGATTTGTAAATTGGAATAATAAATTTAAAAAAAAAATTGAGTGAATGTGATTTTATCAATTTAATAGTACAGAGTGCATTTCAATCAAATATTTCTCGTTGGTCATGTTGACTTTGTGATAAATGTCATTTTGGCAACGTGCAGCTTTGCTTTATTTTTTTATTCAAACAAAAATTGAAAACGTAAATATTGGCTATCGATTGAAATTTGACGCTTTCAGTTGACCAAAACAGCTTGAAACATGATTTTATTTTGTCTTGAAAACGCTAAGTAATAAAATATCTGACAAATTCGTTCAAGTATTGCTTAAATATTTCCTTACAGAAAAATGATGCAAAGGCAGCGAATTAAGGAAAAATTTACGAAACTATTCGCGAAGCTAACAAACACGAAAGAAGGTGGCAATTTGCAAGTGTCAAAAGGAATACAAAACATTGACAGCTGTCAAATGGTAAATCCTAAATGCATTCCTTATATACCAACTGCTGGCGGTTTTGTATCCTGTTTTTGAGGAGGTTTATCGCTGAGTTTGTAGATATTCCATTCATAAGATTTACATTCCATTCACAATGCGCACACGTTGGTGGTACTATTCTGACAAGCTGTCTGACATTTGCCAAATTTTGTGAAATTTGACAGACACGTTTCTTGAATTGAATATCACACAACTTTACACACACAACTACAATACACACACACGTGAGTGTTAAAAAAATTATGATTTTTTTATGACGCGCGAATGTGACGTTTATATTGAATTTGAATATTTTTCACTTTTGCTGCCATCGTTGAAATCGGTCTTGAATTTTACTTTGTGTCGTGACAAAAATGAAAGAAAATTGTTCTAAAAATAGAATACACAACACACAAACCGTTTCAAAACATATTTGTATACTAACAAAAAAATTTGTTTAAAGACAAATAAATACAAAAAAGGCCAAATATATTTGGGTTTTAGTATACAAATTTCAAATATCTTCGAAGAAAGTGAAGCAATTTCAATGCTAGGGTAAACGACAAATAAAATAAAAGGCAACCCACTTACTTTGCTTGCTAAATTTAGAAGAAATATATTTGGTTAGTGAAAGTGGTTGGAGTCAAAGGTAGTGAGTATAACATATTTTGGGTGACAGGTGCAAATGTCATTGTCGGGTCACGCAATTTTGCAGGGGAAAATTGTTGAGCAAGTTTCGCTTACATTTTAGCCACTGTTGATGGCTTCTAACCTGGTACCATCTGACCACTTTCCGTAATTGTCAGCAGACAACAAACTTTTCCACTTATCATGCGGCCATTGGAGCTATAAATAAACCAGACGCAACTTGGCCAACCAACACGGGAGTCCTACTAAATTATTAATTAATGGCAATGCCAAGTAATATTTGCCTGTTATTATTGTTATTAGCACACTCACGTTTTACATAGATTGAGGGAAATTTTTACATTTTCATTTGCCATTTTAATTGATTTCCTTTCTACCTTTTCTGCGCATTCGTTTGCAAACAGCGTGTTTGACATCCCCGGGCAAAAAATATGTACTAGAATATACCATAATAAAAATGTAAACAGCATGGAAAGTACTCAGCGTAAAGGCGGTGCAGAGGTGAAGAAAATTCCGACACGCATCCTGGAAGTTAACGTGTTGCTGTTGTTGCCAGCGGTTACCTGTTGCGAGGCAGGAAGCTGCCTGTTGCATCCGATGGTTGCGTTGTAACGCAAAAATTTATATACGTACAGTTGCGGCAAGGGTCGATGCCGCGGCATAAATGCAAAATGTCGTGTTCTACTCAAGTATGCAATTTCATTAGCGCAGCAAAGGCAACAAATATAATACTCGAGAATAATATGTAAAACCCTTTGCTTGCATTAATATTAATATTTATGAGAACTTCTTATGGAAATGCATGTTGTGAAAGCAGCAGCATCTTCTTCGGAGACATAATAGAAGTGTTTAGTCATGCTACAATTGTGAAACCTCTTAACCACTTAACAAACTATAAATATTCCTCTGCAACTGTGTTTTAACTTGTCAGCAAAAGACTTGCCAAGAAGACTTATTTAAAAAAAGAAAGAAAAAATAAATGACCGTTGCTTCTGGAACGGGAATTTAATTAAAAAGTTTTGCGTTTCACCGGCAACAAATGCGACAGCGACATCAACCTACTGAGTCGTGTGGAAAGTTGTGTGCCTATGTGTCAGTGTGTTGTGTTTTGTGAGTGAAACTTTGTTGCAACAATAGTTACTGGTGGTGCTGCCTCCTTTTAGTGGCATGTAAATTTCGTAATGTCTGGAGTACACGGCGTATACGCAACGTGCTTTACCCAAATCCATAACGAACGAATGACGTTGCAATTTATAAAAGTTTTACGACAAGCACTTGAAAAATTGCACATTGTTGCCACAGCAGCGTCTTTGCATAAAATCTGCGTAGGCAAAAGGCAAAAGCGCAAAAGCGCAAAAAAGCAAATAGCAAGAAGCCAAAAGTGAAAACCCAAAAGCTGAAAGCCTTATGAAATATTGAGCAAACACAAATTTCTATGCGTATAAGCCACGTTGGCCCACGTAATGACAGAGCTCATAAGAAATTCTGCCTCAAACCCATTGACAACATGAACCACAATAAAGGTTAATAGTACAGCAAGGACTTGAGCAGGAACTAGAGAGGGAGAAAGCGGAAGAGTGAGAGAGAGAGGGAGAGAGAATGGCAACAACTCAACCACAAGATAAGCAACGCAGAGCAGGAATCGAGGGAACAGTACAACAAAATTACAATGGTTGTGTAAATAGTGAAAAGCCAAATTAAACAGCCAAGCAGCGAGTGGAGACCAACAAGAACTCACTTGGCCACAATCCGCTGAGTCCAATTGAGTTTAGTATTTTGTATTCAAGTGCCAATTAGCCAAGGTTTCATTTGGAGCTGCGTTTTGTTCGACATCAAGTGAACTTGCGCTCCCCACAACGAAGCTGCTGCCACTTCTTAACTGTCGGCTGACTGCTCTAATGGTTGGCCAACCGAACAAAGTGCTCATCTTGGCCAAACAATAGCAGCATGCTGCTATTCAGTTCACTTAGTCACAGTAAGTTGACTTAACAAACCTGTGACCTGGCGATTCATTAGCCCACCTTGACCCAAAGTGCAATCCCTGCAGTTCTGCCAATTTCCGTCTCCCATAACATAAACCGCAATTAGCTGCCATTGCATCTGCATCTGCTGTTGGGTAATTAGCTGAAAATACAACCGGAACGGAAGTACTTTAATTGAAACACCTTCACAGGTTTTTCACTCACTTTAAAACTGTATTTAATTTGTTTTCTGTATAGTGCTGTGTGGTGTGAAAGTGTGTATATGTACACAGGTCCCACAGCTCTGCTGACATGTTGACTGTCACTCATTTGACATTAGCACAAATTATGTCACGTACCAACTTGGCCAGAAACTTTTAAAGGGCTTATGTTCTTCCACATTTGCTAGAATAGTGAGAGCAAAAGGTTTCGCTCTGTTTAGCTCAGTTTGGTTTTGCTCGATCGACCGAATGCGAACAAAAAGAACAAAAACAAGTTTGTGTCAATATAGACACAGTTTTTGCACTTGAAGTATGGTTGTTGTTGTTCTTGCTGCTTCTGCTGCTGCTTTGCTGTTGGGCAAACAGAAAAGCACTCATGATGCGGTGAAACTGGTAGACAACCATGCAAACGCCAGCGAATCGCCAATCAACATCAACATCATCGTCAAATGCGACGCCAATGGCTATGGCGACTATAACCGCAGCCATCACAAATGCCATTAGAGAGGCAGTCAGCGACTAGCAACAACAACAACAACAACAATGTCCTACTGAAAGCTGCCTAGGCTGGCCCTAAGTTTCGCCCATCTCTCTATGCTACCAGGGGACACAGGACTAACGCGTCGTAAATTGAGATTTCTATTTATTGTTAGCGACTTTGCTGATGAGACTGCTACAGCAGCAACAGCTCGACAATGGACAGATGCCCATCTCTAGCTCATATAACTGAGATAGAGGAGGGGGTCGAAAGAGTGGAAAGCATGAGTTGGATACGTGACTAACTCGAAGCGGTTTGCCAATTTCACAATGTCGCTCAAGCACTTTTAATGGACTTTTAAGTTTGCTTTTATTGTTATTTGTTTGCATACTCGTATGCACAAGAGTGGGTGCTTAGCTTTAGTTATTGTCATCACCACACTATTCTACTATCTAACTATCTGAATTAATGCTCATGCTATACACTCTCAAGAGGTATATACTTTACTTTGTGCGGTCTGCATTGTAAGAAACATCGCAAGTAGAGTACTTTAAGTTTTGTTTCATACAAAAAAATGTAGTCCGACATATCGTTAATATATTTTGTTAAAGTTAATACAATTGTATAGGTAAAATTAATCGAAAACTATGTAACCTTTAATCGAAATCCTTTACTGGAATTGCAATTTCTATTCAATTGACTTTACTTTATAGTGTAACTGAACTTCGGTGCAAAGAAATTCGCTTTCATACTTTCTTTGTTTAGTGTTTGGTTTGTTTTAGCAGCACTTTTGTTCCAAGTTTCAGGCGCCAAGCGCTACGCAAATAGAATTAACAATAGTTGCACTTAGTCCAAGTTTTAGCCGAATTTGATTGTTGTCTACTACTACTATTATTATTATTATTACAATATTTGATCACAAAACGAAAACTTTTATGCCCACAACACCGTTGGCAAGACAATCCCTTAGGCAGGGTATGCCAAATGGTTGGTTTGCTTTGCTTGGGCAAGTGTCAATCACAAGCCAAATCCCTGGAGAATGCGCTGTCAGTTGGCCGATAACAATAAATTGGTTCGTTCATTGTGGGTATGTGTGTGTGTGTGCGTGTGTCTGTGTTTGTTTTTGTGTGTGTGCGTGAGCGTTTGCTTTTAGGGAGCTATTATGGAAATTAAATTGATATTTAAGTGACACGGATAAATATCAAGACCAAAGCCACAACAACAACAAAGTTGACGACAAATTTTTTAGCCACAATTTTTTATTGAAAATTTTATGAGCTTAAAGGCTGCTTAGCTGACTTATGAACCGGCTATAAAGTTTGTGACTGTGGCACGTGGCAAGTCGCTAAGTTAAACTGAGGTTGTTGCATTGTTCTGAGCGCACCCAAAAATATGCCACACAATCTAATGAGGTGTCTAGTATGAGCTTTCTGACCTTACTCAGTCTCAGTATCCATACGAGATCTGTGTGTGTGGGTTTTGGCCAACAGCTAATGCGGTTTAACGTCGGGGTATTGGTATTTGACCTTTTGGCTTTAGGGCTCGCCTGTTGTTTTCTTTTTGCTAAAAGGTTTTAATTAATATGCAAATGATTGTGAACACGACAAGCGAAAGGGGGTTTTTAGTTTAATTTACTCCCACTATGTATGTAGCTGTTTAATTAAGACGCTTCATTGCAAACTAAACTAGTTAGGCGCACATTGCGTATGCGTGATGTCGACAAATTAAACTCAATGTGTAGTGACCCAAACCAGTTAAAAGTTTTTCTCTCATTTTTTTTGCGAACTGTGCAAAACTTTAAATAATTTATTGAATATTCAACTTTGCTCTTTGAGGCCAGTGCTTTACTGCCTGCTGCTAAATTCGTGTGGTCAAAAGACTTTTCTCCATATTTTCATATTCATTTGCAACTTTCAGGCAGTCTGTATCTGTGGCAAGCAGAAGAAACTGTGAAACGACTTTCAATTGGACCGAAGCAGAGACAGCTTTTGGCATTATACTCCTTCATATGTACTCGTATGCTGATATTTATTAACCCAACTCCCACTAGTCCTCCACTTTCAACCTTTTTATATGTCTTTACCCTGCTACCTCGTACATATATAAATGCATGTCTGGAGGATTGGCCAGCTCAGACACTGAACAGTTCATAAATTTTGAAGTGGTTCAACTTTTTATGCTTTCATTTTACTTTTTCTTTTTGTGGGTGGCAGCGTAGTGATAACGTGGCAGGGGACGAGAGGTTAAAACGCCATTACGCATGGCAAGTACATTTCCGGTTTTCGGAAATGCATTTCCGTTTCCGCCGGCGCTGACAAAGTTTTGCCACTGCAAACTCGGCCGCACATAAATTTCAGTTTGACTAAAATGCCAAAGTGACAAGCTCTACAACACACACTCACACACAGCATACACACAGAATATCTATGCAGGATAAAATGCACTTATTGGCCATTCAACCAAATTGGTTACACAATTCTGATGCAATTTATTGCATTGCACGCCTCAGTTGGTTGCCCACTTGAAAATTTATTGCATTTGATTTGATTTGATTTTCATTAGCATATTGATGTTGATTGATTATAGAGTGCATTTCAATAACGTTATCCATAGTCAGACCACATAACAATGCAAATAATCACAAAAAAAAAGGCCAAGAATTGCAATGTTCCATTATCATTTACAAATTGAATTAAATTCCGAAATTTAGTTTCACTTTAAAGTGTCACAAATGTAGCCAATCGAAGTTCACTTCCCCGCTAGCCACTTCTCCATATACTATCTACCAATTTTCATTGTTTGATTGCGACCACGCCCACACAAATGCCACACAAAAGGCGCTGCAAATAAAAGCGAACAGTGGACTCCAGCACATTGTCCTTTGATTGCGCCGTGTTTGCCACATCATATTTCACACTCAACACCACTCGTATAGCACTGAGCACAACAAAAAGTTCTCGTTTGATTGCCTTTATATATTTTCGCAATTTTCCAGCACTGCATTCATTTTCAGTTTTATTCGCGTACACGTGAAATTTCAGCGAGCTTCCACCTGGTATCGCTGGAATCATCCTTTTAAGGCTATTAATGACAACGCCCAGTGGATATATATAGGCCACTTGACTGGCTCGGAGTTCTTTTATTGGATTTATGTATTCATAAAAAATTGCTTTAAAGCCATGTACAAAAATTTGTTGTTAAAAATATCATGTGTAAAGTCAATATTTTGTAATAAATGCTATTAAAGCATGATTATTTTAAAATGCATTACTTTAAAGGATTTTGTTCGCTTGTGCTTCATTCAAATTTAGAGTTGGCCAATTGCCCAAGGAGAGTTACAATGCCTGTCCCTGGTTAATCTAAATTGATCCCTGCTACGCGCTCTGAGCATAATAAATATTTATTAGGTGCTTTTGCAGTTGCCAAAAATTAAATTTGTTTTCATCAGAGGGCCGACAAAGCGTTTAGGCCAACACAGCAAATATATATACAATATGTATGTATTTAGATGCATAAAACATTTCTTAAGCTATACAATTTTTTAACTGCTTTTAAGCATACGCGAAAATGTGCCTAAAATTAAAAAGGGTGTCGTCTCTCGGGGAATAAAAGGTGACGCTGTCGTTGCCAAAACATTTCACAAGCTTAATTGCGCACAAGCCAAGCAGATAAACAACAACAAAAATTAAAGAATGAAAGAATGAAAGCATAAAAGGGAGTAGAAAGAAACAAAAAAAGAAAGAGGGCAAAACCTAATGAAAAAGTTTCACTCTTCACCAAGAGACCGAGACGACCTGAAGAGCTTTGAAAAGCGCGTCGAGCGCGAAAATCGTTAGAAAAACGAAACAACAAAATTTAAGTAAATATGCGACAGACAAAGTAGCAACACAAACAAAAAGCCCAATGCGGGACGAGGGACATCCCACCAGGGTTGGCAGTAAACAAAATCACAATTAACCAAGAATGTCACAAAAAAAAAAGAAAGAATAGGAACAACAACAAGCAAGAAAGGTTATATTTGGCTTGGCAAAGATGTGATACCCTAACGGAGTTCTATACACAGATTGTGATTGTTTTTGTTTGAAATATTTTAGTTAGCAGCTTTGGACTATATGTTTTGTTTAATGTTTAGTTAAGTCGAAGTTCGGAGAATATTTTTAAGATTTACTAAACATAAAGAAATTTCTACGTTCTAATTTACTCGTTATTAGCTGCTGAAGTTTATCTACTTGTAAATCCTTGCACAGTTGATTTGATATTCATAATACCCAGTCTTTGCACAGTGGTTGAAAATGGCACAAAGCGTCTACAGTATATAAAATAGAAACAAAAGGACGTCAAGCATGTGCAGCAGTCAGTTGAAAAGTGTTAAAAATAAATTGCGTCGCTTGAGGGGGGCGTGACAGTGAAGAGGGCAGACACCGTGAGTGAGTGTGTGTGTAATACGCATAAAACATTTTAATTGTTAACCCTTAGCAGCTATACGGTGAGAACTTAAAGCTGAACCGTGAAAAATAATCAAGTATAGTTAAAAAATACATTGACTATGATTCTCTTCAATTTATTGTATAAACCCAAAAATTTCAAGTGTCTTAATAAACTAAATGGTTATTGTTTTTGGATATGTAGTGCTTAAATTTTATAGATTGTAACGTTGGCGACATTGACGCATGGCCTCATTAAAGCCCTGACAAACTGATAGATCGCTGTTCTCCTCACTGCATTTGAGAAACTGTCGTATTTCGTAGGCACAGGGTCCATCTTCGACCAGCTCACTGCGAGGTGCTGCTGGTGCCGGTTGTGCGGCTGGTGCCTGTTCTACTACCTTTTGGCCACCACCGCTGAATGCATTTGTGATGCCAGCTCCTACAGCATGTCCCACTGCCGAGCCAACGGCCACACCTGCTGCAGTTGCTGCCATATCCTTCATCAAATCTCCTGTAGAACGTCCAGAACTTGCAGCCGGAGCGGGAGCTGCAGCTGGTGTTGGAACTGTTGCCGGTTTCGTTTCTTTCTTGGGCTGCACAGCTGGCAAAGTGCTACTTGATTTGCGAGTGAATGGAGTGTATCCAGCGCGATTGCTGGTGCTGGTGGTGCTGTTGCTTCTGCTTCGAGCTGCTCCGGCAGCTGGCTTGCTTGACCTTTGACGCGGCATTTTAGTACTTTGTGTTTGGTAGCAATGCAAGCGATTTAAATGAATCAATAAATATTGCGGCAATTTCAGTTTGAGAGCATAATTTTGAATAACTGAACTGACTTTTTGCTCTGGCTTCAACAGAGTTTAAAGCCAAAGGTAGCTTTTCACATTTTAAACCCACACAAACTCAAACAAACGCATATAAACTAGACACACAGTTTCCCCAAGGACTTGCAGTTGCCCTTTGTCAGCTTTTTAAACATCAACTAATTTATATTACATTGGCAGGGCATAGCACTAAATTGGGTAAAGCTCAAAACAGTTAATTGCCAATGTGCACGCACGTAGCGCCACCTGGCGGCAGCTCTGGTTTTACCCCTGGCAATTTAGAGAATTCATAGTTTTCCACTAGCCACACTAATTAAAAGAGCACAAAGCTAAAAAATTATAAAATGTCCACAAAATTCAAACAATGGAAAGTTTAGTAAAAAAAGTTAAACGATTTTTCCATTCGATATTATATATGTATCTCTAGGGATGCACGCTCAGCTTAGGTTAATTGTATAAGGGGATAACTACATAAGTATGCATTTGCATAAATCACGACCTATTACAGCTTAATTTTCTATGCTCCAAATTAGTGCAGACTTTGTTGCCGCAGCTGAAGTGCTGCTTTACATTTATTCGCGGAAATTTAACCTTCCTTTGGAAAGTGCAGCGGAAGTGCTTTAATTACACCAACACATGCAATACAAACTTTTTGTTCTGTTTTTTATGGTTATTTTTGGCTTAGCCAGAAATGAAAATACATGGCCAAAATTAGCCAAAATGCCAGCCAAAAATTCAAGTATTAATTCAAATTAGTTGGATTTGGGATAGGGGGTAGAAGAGTGTGGAAATTGGCGCGTCTGTTGGGAGTTCGTTGCCAGTGACATATGAGCTAACGTGGCAAACAGAATATTTCATTAAATTATTGCAAACCGCAAAACTGGGGGCTGCAAATGCCACTTGATTGATGCTGCAGCAGCCACAGCAAACTGTTTTTGCACAACCAACTCTCATTCAGTCAGTTAGCCAGTCAGTCAGCCACTCAATACGAGCATGTTAATCAGCAGTATACAAGTACACGAACAATTTTCACTCACTCTGTTATGAATATTTAAGCAAATTATGTTTTGTGAAAATTTTCGAGGCTTGTATTTGTTGTGACATCAATTTGTGCAGCTGTTGTTCCTGCTTTTGTTTCTGATGTTGTAGTTGTTGTTGTTGTTATTTTTCTTTTGCTTTGAAAATAGCAGCAATATCCATCTGGGTCTCAAATGCTAATTTCATTTTGTTTATTGTTTTCGCTACAATTTAATTTGCCTGTCTGCGGTGTTGAAATGTTTATAAATCAATCAACATCAATAACGCTATGAAACCTTTTTCGAATGATGGCCCAGCCTCAAGATGGATAGACTTCAGCTATTGAAGATTCCCTAAGTGCCGTGCCAAAATGTGGGCATTGACTACAAAGCATTAATTTAAAGTGCTATTTGTTTGGCCCACGCTGCGTATGATGAATACTTAGAAATGCTTTGGTGTGTGTTTTCTCCAGCATAGACAATTGAGGCGCTAACAAATCGTTCAACAAACTGAAGCATAAACAAAGGAATGGCATGAGTATAATGTTATAAATTTGCATCGTAAGTATGTAAATATTAAATTGTTGTATCATATGTTAATAAACTGTGTTTCAAAACCAAAGTTTTAACTAAATTTATTTTGTAACTTTCTTTTACAATTATATAGCTTATAATTTCAGATAACAGTGCGTATGATTCAACTTATCCACATTTTATCAAATTACAACTAAAAGTTTTCTCTTGCCTTATGCGATTGTTATATAATAGTTGATCAAGTAGTTTAGTTTACGTAATTGTCTATCAGTTTCAGCTGCAAAGGACTGCCAGATTATGCATAATTCTATTGCCTAATTATATGCGCAATTTGGTGGAAGTTTGTTGGTAAATATGTAAACAATGTAAGTGAGAGAGAGACAGAGAAGAATGCAATTAAATTTGGTTTTGCGGCAAAAGGTGCATGGCCAGGACATACATATCCTTCATTCATAACCGCATGCAATTTCTAGAAACGCTCGAAATGCGAATGGGAATGAGAATGGGAATGGTAATGAGAATGAGAAAGAGAATGGAAAAGAATAGGCCACGTTTCAAATGCGGTAAATTACAGTTAACGATTTTGTAGCACAGCAATTTGCTTTATCTTTAGATTCCTATCTATGGGTTTTGTAAATGTGGCGTCGGCGTTGCTGTCGGTTTGTTTTGCATGCCACACTGGCACCTTCATGCAATGTTCTTTGTCCACCATTTGACTTGACCAGCTTTGCCAGCTACCACCTGCCACTAGCCACGAAGCTAGACCATAGGCAATGGTCATTGGCCAAAAGCCATTGTGGTAAGTACATACATCTAGTTCCCCCGCTCTTTTTTTCATCTACTCTCCCACTCCCTCTTTCACTCTCTCTCTCTTTCTCTCTCTCTCTCTCAAGCCTGCTCTATGTCTGTTCGTGTGTTTTGAGGTGTTCCGCAAATGTTGCACCAAAAAGGTGTTGAAATAACTACCTTACACTTGCTTTTCCACACTTTTGTGTAGAACAGCAACTGTCATAAAATGTTACCCATTAATTTTGGGCATTCTCATTTACATTAAGTAATTTAATAAAAACAAAAAAGTGTACACAAAATGACGAGATAGTTTAATCATACTTTAACTATATTTTATAGTGTGTAGAATTTTCACCCATACTAAAACTAGGGTATTCCAAGTGCTGTATTTTTTTAGCAAAATGCTGATTGTTCATTGTAGCCGTGTGCTACAATTGTTATGGCCTTTTATGGCCATTGTGTGCTATGTGTTGTGTGTTGTGGGCGCAATGCAAATTGCTGGCACATAATTATGTCGCTGGCATACGACGAACACAATTCAGGTATAATAGAATTCGAGTGGGGATTACAGGAACATGTCCGGCCTTGTACAAGCAAACTTTTTCTTTTGGGTTTGGAATTTGCTTTGCTTTGGCCGAAAGTTGTGTGCATAGTTTTTGCTGGTGTTGGATAAACTTTTAGCTGTGTCTAATTAGCAAACTGTCGCTCGGATAACTAATTTATATATAATAAAAATAAAAACTCACTTTATCATGACAATAAAGTAGAGCATAGCGAAAACTTTTAATTTGGTGTAGCCAAGTGCTAGCAAAACTATCCAATTCAATGAGAAACAAAAAACTCGTTAACTAGCTCTAAAAGTGCATTTTAGAAATGCTTGAAGGCAAAGCAGGAAGCGCAGAGTGTCCATTGGTGATTACGTTTGCCGTGTTCAGCTTTCATCGAGTGACAAGCGACGGAAGTTATTGCTGAATCCGGCAGAGTTCAACTGCTGCTTGCAGCTGTTGGCCCAGTTGCCTTGACTAATGATCGCGTGCCAATGCAATGGCAAACGGCCATTTGGATAATCAGCGAGGAATGTCAACATGGAGGAGCTGCCTTAAAGCCTGCTTGAAGCGAGTTAACTTACTGTCGAGCCAAACAAATGAAATTCAGCAGGACAGTCGTAAAATACGTACATATATTTTACCCAAGCCACGGAGCAAGTGAAGGCCAAGGCTTAAAGCAGCGCCATTTTTTAAGCTTTAGACTGGCCAAGTCAGCGTTAAAGCGGCGTCTTAATTATATTTACATTTTTTGCATATTACGCTTTGGCCACGCCAAGCCACGCCTCGAAAGCAGCTGCTGCTTTTGTTGGCTTTGCCGCTTTGCTGCTTCTGCAATTGCTCTAAGCTGAAAATTAATGACTGCATTTTCAAGTGGGGTGCCTTAAAATAAAAACAAAAAAGGATGCAAGATAGCAGAGGAGAGTAGACAGTAGACAGCTTCTTTGTTCGTTCATACTTCACTTTTCTCATTTTTCGAAACTTTATAATGTGCATATTAAAAATTTCCGCTGAGTTTACTACTTTTCTTCATCACCTTCGACTTATCCTATAGCAAAGAAAAAAACTTTTGCGGCGTCTTTTCGCCCGTTCGCGGCGCAAATTGTATGTTTAAGAAGTGCTTGTGCAAAAGTTTCGAATGTAAATAAATCATTCACACTCTTAACTCGCCAGCGCAGAGTCAAAAGCACGAACAGTGAACTCTCTTTTTATCTCTCTCTCTCTCTCTCTCTCTCTCTCTCTCTCTCTCTACCCCTCTCTGTGGACTAGGCATACAAGAGTCTTGGGTATACGAAGCTCTCAAACTATTCTCAGTTCCCATTTATGTACTATGTACATTGCTCAGCGAGTCAGTGTTAACTTTATGGAACTCTAGTACTCTATAAATCTAGGCAATCTGACACTTGAGCTGTCGCATTTCCAGGAGTTGAAGTTCTAAAATTGCTTGCTACAATATTGATCTATTATCAGGGGTTTTATCTAACTCAGTGATTGTAAAAACTTAACAGGAGTTTATTAAACACAAATGTATTTATTTCAAATGAATCGAAAACATTGAAATAGTTTTCAAATGTTTTAATGTCTTTAAATTTCGATTGTATAAAAGAAACCGCAACAACTGAAAAGTTAAATACAATGACAGATATGGGCATTTCCGCGGTCACTTACACGACTTTCGTAAGCAAAATAAAATTTTAAATGTTAAATATATCAAACACTATTAAATTTTTTACAATTCACCACTAATAATTTTTTGTAGTATTTTGAGACTACTATAATTGGTAAAAAAATTGAGAGCCTCCAGTTTTTATCTTTTGAGATAAAAGCCACAAAAGAGCGGTCACTCACGCGACTTCAAATATACATGACTTTAGACATCATTGCTAATAATCGGCAAACTCTGCGAATTGTGTGAAAATTTTAAACTTTAAATATTTTTGACATAAATAAGAAATATCAAGCTTTATTATTAGACTTATGATTTTTCAATATTTGGTCTGTCCTTTTTTTGCGAAGGATTCTTCTAGGTCACTCACGCGACGTAACTCACGCGACATTGTTCACACTGCAGTTTTGTTTGCAGTTATATATACAATTATAGTCATTACATTAGTATTTAAGCTAAGAAGATAAAGAAAAAATACAAAAAGAGTTGTCCATGAGCTGCAAACGACTAAAAAAACTCTATATTACAAAAGAAATGAAATTTTTTTTGGACTCTTGGTTGACCTTTTCGCGGAAATGCCCATATCTGGATTAGTGGTTTTGGCAAAAATGAACAAATATTTCGATTTCTCATTGCGTTTATTAAATTTCAGATAACATGCATTTAATTATAATTAAATTAAGCCGCGTTTGCTGCGTTGTGGTTATGCTAGTCCAAACATTGCGTATACGCAATGTGTGATTATTGATTAGTAGAAACTGTTAGTTAGATCTTGCTCTTTCTCTTCCCTCTCTCTCTCTCTCTTTCTCTATTTAGTATGTTAATAGCGCTCTAATTCAATAAACAGTTCATATTATTTAAAATAGCGAAATAATTAATGCAAAAATTTGCAATTGTTGTGTAATTTATTCCAAATCACCAGCAAAAATGTGTAGCTCTTTAACAGCATGACGCAGCATGTATGTATGTCTTGGCACAAAGAACTTTAACTAATTGTCCGTCTTTTGCTTCATCCCCGTCTCCCTTGTTGAGTCTCTAAGCGCTCACGTAAATAAAGAATGACATGACATGCAAATAACACATATACATATCATGCTGTTGCCGCTACCTGTGCGCCGGCAAATCAATTTGAGTTATTGTATTTAGCCTTCAATATGGCCCCGGCCAAAGCGCAAAGTAAAATAAATATTTTAAAGCCAAGCGCACACTCCCACACACAAACACACACACAGGGGAATTGGAAGCGTTAAACAAGACTCTTGCAGTTTTTGTCGATGATTGATATGCCGTTGCTGGGTGAGCAGCATGAGGGAAACGTCGTCAAACTTTGCTCATACCTCCCACACAATGCTACCCATCACCCTCCGTTCCGCTCACACACACACACACACGTTCATACGTACGCCAAACGCAAACGTCGAGTGTCAAAGTTTTTTGTGTGCGCTTAGCGCATTTGATGAATTGTTAAAAGAAAATCGCGCGTATGTGTAAACATTTTGGTCTATGACGGACAAGCGTAGGCGGGGAGAGTAGCGAGCAAAGGCGGAAAATCGCTGGCAAACGTAGCAGCTGCTGCCGTTGATGAGGCCTGCTTGTTGCCGTTTGGCAAACAGGTATACAACAAACAACAAGAACAACAACATAAAGATGGGCCAACGAACCGGAAATTCTCTTGTTAACTAGAATTACAATTCATTTATTGCAGTGATACCTTAAGTCTCAGATAACAAATTGTTTGACTGCAAAATGTTGGAAAATTCTAAGCATTTAATAAGATCTAAAAAAGTAAACTTTGTAAAAAATGTAAATAAAAATAAAACAATTTCTTTTGTGAGTAATAACAAATAATCACACATTATCTGGAGAATTAGTTTCTATGTGAATATGTGATTTCTCAATAATCGAAAATTTCAAAGCTAAATCACTTTTACAATTGCTAGAATTCAACTTGAGACTAGACATTATCAATACAGTTGTAAATATGCATTGTATTTTTCATTTTAAATATATAATATTAAATGTAGACTTGGCTTCATATTAAAACTAAAAGCACATATGAGCAACATTCGAATTAAGCATAGTTTTTATGTAGCTTTACTAATTCCAAGAAAACTATATGGCTGGGATATACCACTAAAGATAGAGTATAAAAGATGTGAACGTGAGGTTCAATGCTGGCTTCGTTTTTGCCAGCTCTTCACTTTTAATCTGTCTTCTGCTTGCTGATGAGAGCAGCCATACACTCAGTCGCACACATATATCAAATACACACACAAACACTCACTTTTAGGCATATGGAGGCTGTCAGCCTGTTAGGCAGTGCCTGGCGCCTAATCCCTGCTACGGAAGCCACATTTAGAGTGTGGCATATACACACTCACATTACAAACACACACAGTCGCTCAGATAAGTATATGCTTACCTACTACCATATAAACTTGCACACAAACACAAACACACTCATCACATCCAATCATCAATCACATGCTTTGGTGATTCATTGATAAGCTGCCCTTCTAGTCGTCTTTTCCTTCTCCAGCACCATCCCTTCAATCACTCTTTGCCTTCACTCATTGAGTGAACGTGGGCGTGGCAATCATGTTAATAATGCCGACCATTTGCCTGGGACTTCGCTGGCATTAAAGGCAATGCTTTTAAAGCAAGCCCCGAGCTTCTAAATTGAGAAAGTAAAAAGCGAAAGCGAAAAAAAAACAAATATTTTATATTGAGTAAATATGCGGTGCGAATCGTGTTGTTTATTTAAAATTTTGCGGAAAATCAATTTACAATTTTTTGCTGTTTATTTTTGATGTGGTTATACGGGCAGCAGGCAACGCGGCGTGTAAACAAATGAAACTTTTGCGCTGCTGCCACCGACAGATGCCAAAATATTTCCCTCTTTTTTACACGCACGCACTCGCTCTATCTCTCTCTGTCTCTCTCTCTCTCTCTATCTCTTAGTCTGCGTGTGCATGCATGTGTAAAAACTGTAAAAGTTTTTATATAAAAACACATATATTTTCATATGTTTTATTGTTGTTTTTGTTAATGCTGCCGTCAAGAGCATGCGCCATTAATGTCACAAGTGTAATTGTTTTTCAATCGCTTTGATAACACCCATACGTACACACGCACACACACGGTTTGAGTGTCGCAAACACTCACACATACCTGAATTTCCTAAATTTATTTCGAGTGTGTATTAAAATCGCACGAATTTGTCAAGTGCTTTTGAGAATGACCCAAAAAAACAAATGCGATCTGTTCACACACTTGGCTGTGAAAGCTGCTTGTAAGATTAATGCCACAAACGAAAAGGCCATCAAACAGTGCGCTAATACCAACTAATAGCACAATGGTGTGGAAATAAAAAATACTCGCACTAGTACATCAAAGTTTATAGCTCACTCGAGAGAAAAATTAAACGTTACCAGCAAATAATTTAAAAACAAATTTTTATAGACCATATGTGAGTGTATTTCAGCTGATAATAAGGTGAAAATCAGTGAGAATCACAGCCAACTTTCATTGAGAACTTATAAAAACCCCTTTGGCAAAACGGTTGATAACAGTTGTGGCGATAAGCTTAAGTCAGATTATAGCGCTGACAGTCTGACAGAGACTTGAGTCATAATCTCAATTGCACAAATAATAAGCTATAATTAAATCTGAGTAATTATATTGAATGGGCTAATGCTGATAGAAATCCAATCGCCAGACGATTATTAAATTTCCGAGCTAGTTATTTCCCAGTTCCTCTTACATAAATAAGAAAACTGCATTAAGATGAGATTTAAAATAACATTTCAGAGATGTCCGCTCAATGTTGAAAGTTAAGAAGCGTGCTAGATTTGAATTTCCTGCTGCTTGACTCAGTGCCACTCTCTGTTTTGCCTTTGTAATGCATTGTCCGAGAGTTGCTGTGTTCCTGCATATTTGCATATTATCATAAGTATTTATGCAGTAAAAGCCATATAGATATTTGTCGAGCCCGAAGCAACGTTTTAATAAGCAGAAAGTCAGTCTCAAGATGGGGACATCAAGCAAAAGAGACACGGTTGGACAACATAAGAGAACGTGCCAGAAGCACCATAATGTACGATTTGATAAAAAAATAAACAACAAGAAAGAAAAGACTTAAAACAGAAACAAAAACAAAAACTAAAGTCTGAAAGAGACAGCGAAACTTCTGAAGGTTATAAAATAATAATGAAGGCAATTTCAATGACGTTGCGATGTAGCTGCCCCTTTGTTGATATTTGTTGTAAAAGTTATGTTGTTATTGCTATTAAGTTTGTTGTTATTGCGGTTCTTGCTGCTGTTGCTTTAGTCATTGTGGACAGAAAAGGGCAGAAACAACAACAGCAAAAGCAAAAATAAACAAACGCCGCGCGTCACGTCATTTCCTGCAGCCATTTTATGTCTTGCTTTTGATTTCCTTTTACTGATGCTGATTCTGATTATGATTCAGATTCGGATTCAGACTCTGGTTCTTGTTTTTCGATTTTGATTCTTTAAAAGGTAGCATTCAACATATACAGCTGGCGCCTAAAATGTTTGTTAGTGTACTTTTCTTTATGGCAATTAAAGGCAGAACACCCATAATGCACATCATAATAACACACATACGCTCCATTGTACTTGTATTTAATGGCCACGAATGTAAACAATGGGACTATTAGAGAGGCCATATGGCGTAAACTAACAATGCTGCAAAACAATAGAAACAATAGTCCTCAAATCAGACTACAGGTTGTACTCTAATGAACTTCTTGCATATTCACGACATTAAACATTTATTTTATTGCATTCGAACTGTGTTTTCAATTCGCATTTAATTTAAACTAAATTTCAGCACATCTTAGTTTATATTTGAAGCAAAAAGTAACCTTTCAACTCGATTCTTCATAATGTAATGACTCTAGCTTTTACAGACACTGATTAGACATCAAGTGGATTACCCTGTTCTAGGGAACCTATCGCAAGTCAACATAGCGTATCTGTTTTCAAGCAAGTCGAGCAACAGCTTAAACAATAACACGGCAACAAGAGAATGGATGAAAATACAATAAACTCGAACTTTGTAGAAGCTTTGCAATTTTGCTGAATAAGTGCGGCTCCGTTTAGAGTCTGAGGTCTGAGGTTTGGGGTCTGAGATCTGAGGTCTGCGTAGTGTGTGGGCTTCATTACACTTGATTTCTCTTGAACTACACACACTCATGCTGACACTCACACACGGATAGATTAAAAGAGCGCTTACTTTATGCTTCGTTAGGCAGCTCGGACGGCTGACACGGCTTCGTCCTGGCGTCAAAATGCCTTGTCTGAGAACCATGACAAGAGCAGTCATATGAATGCTCAGGCGCGCCATAAACGAACAATGTAACCGGAAATGGGACAAGAGGGATCGGCAAAATGGCGCTAGAGAGGCTGAGAGAGGTGGTATGGAGGTATATGCTCTAAGCAGGCTGTAAAGTGCGATTGTCATTCAGCAAGGCAGGCAAACAGGCGGTCTGGCGGCGACAGGATGTGGTTACAGGATGCGAATGGCTTGTCTACGGCGAACAAGCAGGCAAACGGGCAAACGGACAAGCTTGCAAGCACTGCCAGCCTGCAAGTGGGTTGACCAATGACAGACGCCTTTGTAAACAGCCGCCGCATACACACACACACACACACACACACATTCAAGCACACTGCTGCAAAAAGGGACTGAAGCACCAGTATAAACAAATCCAGTCGCATAATGAACTTGCCGAGCAGTCATCCATTCATCTCAAAGCATCTCAGAGACCTGTTGATAGGGGTAAATAAAGGCGAGCAACACTTTTTGTACACATTTACCAGGTGAGCCTGTGAGTGTAGTGGCAGAACCTGTAAGCCATTTAACTGTTGTCACTTCCCCAGAATTCCCCGCTGCCCAACGACTACTGCATAAACCGCAATCGCTTGGCCTGCAGCACTCGCTTCGGTTTGCATAATTAACCAAAAGAAAAACAAGAACAAAAACATGCTCTGACCACAGCAAAGCGGCAGCCAAAGGGACAACAACATTGTTGGTGTGCTTACTAAAAAATATATGTATATGTATAACAACGAATAAATAAAATGAATAAACAAATTTATGGAGCACAAACCACAGGCTTAACTGCAGCACTCGACGCTCTGACTTTGATTTAAATTCAAAACAATTTTTGTTTTTCGTTGCCATTGAAAGAAAACATTTTCTTTTGCATAAATCATGGACAACGATTGATTATGACAAAAGTGGGGAAAGAAACGGAAAAGGCAGCGATTGCAAATCCCCTGCACGTACCTCATTTATTTATGTATTTCTTTTTGTCCATAGCACATTTATGTATTGAAAGGTACGAAATCCACCCCTAACCCTGCTAAGTCCCTCTTCCCTTTACAGTCTCTGCTGCCAATACAAATGACAGCACATTAGCCGCAGCGGATGTTGGCCTTTTCATGGCTGACTGCTCGCCCACTTGGCCAAAGCCGAAAAAAGTGAATGAACAGAGGCATAGAAATTCGCAAGCAAACAAGTGGATGAAACCCCAGAGAACTGACCAACAACCGCTAAGAACATACAACAACAACAAACATCCAACGGGCATCACATAAACGTCAATAAATTCATATGAAGTTATCTCTTCCAGACAGCTTAATGCGCATTTTTATCGCCTAATCTAGAGTCGAATTATGTGTTGCTTTTTTTGTGAAAGAAATTATTATTGAAACATCTATTGTCTGAAATGGCTTAACAAATGTCTTAGTTTAAATTTACCTCAAGTCTCTGAAGTGCGATTTACTTTGGAATTGTGTATCAACGAACTGAAAAACAAAATTTAAAAAAAGTTAGTTTTTGAGAATATTTTTATGTAGAACTAGATTATTATATATTCTATAAATCAGCATATGCAGCATACCATATTGTGTAGACGGTAAAGCCTCTGGTTACACATAAATAAAATTCCCCAGTGTGCCATGATGATGACCGTGGGCCACTTGGCCACTTGGCTACTTGGCCACTTTGTTGCCATGAGTACGACCCCAAATAAAGTCGCATATGTTGACTGTTGACTGCTGACGGCAGTTGATGAACCTAATAAACTCTGAACGAAGTGCCACTCAGAGCTCAGTTAGCTGGCAGACAAAATGTTAAATAAAATTGAAGTACCCCAGATACATTCGGTTGCCAAACAGCCGGCAGTCGTTGACGTTGCCATTGCTATTGCCATGGCTCGATGTAGGCAACAATTCAAAAATATCTTTTATTGAATCTCGGTAACCCAAACAAATCGAATAACTTGCCACCCAAGGTCGTAGCTCACAGGGAGAAGGGAGCAAACATAAAAAAGATTAGCACAGGCCTCCATAATGGGTCAGAGTTCGATGTGTGTTTGTGCGTGTGTGTGTTTACGGATTGTTGCTGTGATTGGTAAGTGGCAAGCAATCAGAGCATTGATCCACTGACACCCAAAAGTAAATATAGTCCGTACGGAAATGTCCTTTGAATACTCGACAGCATTAAAAGTTGCAAACACTTTAAATTGCATTTCTGATTTACTTGCCTCAAAAACTCTGCAATGCATTGCAGCAGACTTACACTTACACCCGCCCATGTGAATATATACGACTTCCATCCTCTGCATTTTGGCTGCTGCTGAATTACTTATAGTTCCTCTTTTTATGGCATACATACGTGATTTTGCATAAATTGCATTTCCCACACATTACATACATATTACATCACATACATTCCACTTTATAAACTTTCTCACTCTCTCTTTCTCTCTGTCCCTCTATAGTTTTTGCTTGCATATGCTGCCTATTTTTATGGCATATACTCTAAAGCTACAAACTAAATGGCAGAAACTGCTAAAGCTATTTAATTATTAATGCCAAATTCGTTATTCATGTAGATAAACCACTTGAACGAATGCAGCAAAATGTTAACAAATCGATAGCATATAATACATAAATTAAACCAATTTACACCTTTAGGGCCGACACTATATTATAAGCTAAAGTTGTATTGAATGAATAGAACATGAATTAAAGGAAAACAGTGAAAGTTGTAAAGCAAATTTTATAAAACTTAAAATTGACAGTACGTTATATGCAAATCGCGTTGTACTACATAAATTTGTAACTGCCGCAATCAAATAAAATTGCAAGTTGCAAAATTTCAGAATTTCAGTTAACATCATCAACATTTTTGTAACTTGAGAAGAAAATTATATAATTGATAATGTATTGTTTTAGAGCAGTTAACAGGGCAGTCGTTGGGTAAACCAAAGTTGCCTGCTGTGTAAATTGAATAATATATGGAAGTTCTAATCGCATTGCGCGCATTCCAGGAACACAAGCCAACCACACACACAGACACACACACACACACACACATACGCACACTCGCAGTATTTATAAACACATAAATTCCAAAGTAAATGTACTGTTAAGCCGTATTTTTCACACGCCCAGCGACAAAGTGTGAATGGAATTGAAAGAATTCCATGCGTATACGTAATATGTATGTAGCTTAAGCCAACACCCACACACAAAACAGGGTGCAATGATAGAAGAAAGGGAAATGGAATCTTTTAAAGTAATGTATGAGTCCGGAACTATTGAAAAAGTCCATTATTGCAAGCATTATATAACTTTAAAAGCGGTAAGCGACAGGTAAACCATTGTAGCAGTAAGTGTAGATAACTAAAAAATTCTGTAAATAAACGATGTTAAACTTGCTATCAGACAGGCATTGGGGTAGCTAATAATCAGCAAACTGACGCACAGCTGGGTCCTGTCCAGTCGTAAATATCGATTACAGGACATGCGAAACTGGAAACTGTGCCCCGAGACAGCACCAAATATAAAGACAAGTAAGAGGGCCACACTCGAGTTTCCGACTGTGGGATACCCGATACATAATTAAGTTCAATACGAAAAGTAGCTGTAACAGTTTTAAAACTATTGAAAAGCTTTAAAGTCTCAGATTTTATACAAAAGATGAGTCAGCGAAAAACTCTTAACAAAAGTATATGTATGCATTATAGGAGCTTTTCAGAGATTCTCTTCCAATATACCCATATTTGGCGAGTAGCGGGTGAGCTTGGCACAAAATTTACAACAACCTGAGCCATAAAAATTGAAACGCTGGCCGTAAAAAAGAAGACAACATTGGGATAGGCAATGAACCGCCTACACTTTCCCTCGCAATATCAGCACTCAGCAGGCAGCCAGGACAACGAGTGCTAAGATAGATGTAGGAGAATGGCAGGAAGGTAAACAGCACCGGGTTGCTGCTGCTGCTGCATCTGTGCGCTACTGGCGCTAAGTGGCATCCAGCCAAGGCGCCGCAGCAGCAGCAGCTTCACATCCAATGCAAAAGTTCGTTGGGGGCAAAACAGTTTTTTCCCTGCTTTCATTTTGGGCAACTTTTGTGTAGCAGTAAGTTTTGCCATCACATGCGAAACTCTTAGAGAAATGCCAGCTGAGACTAGGGTAGCCATTATACGTGTACTCTCGGTGCTTGTATATGTATGTATGTGTGTTTTGAGTGGGTGTATGTATTTCTGTGTCATGTTCTTGTAGCACAGCGCCTAATTTGTTGCAGACACTGCTCGACAATTTTGCTGGTGCCTTGCAAAACTATTCCTACACAATATTATTATAACAAGGGAGAAAATTTATCGTAAAGAAAGCTCAAATGTGAATACTCTTAAAAAAGCAAATCGTTAATTGAACATGTTTGTAACATTATCAAAAGTAAAATCTGTTCGGTTAGTGAAAATATCTCTATTGGCTAAAGATTGACTTTAAGAGAACGATTTTATGTCAGCTATGAGATATACTAGAAGATACTATAAGTTATGCGCTGTAAAACTAATGAAAATATATATTTTGTATTTTTATTAATTAAAAATTGGGTTCATATATAAATATTTTATTAGAAAATATTGAATATACACGGTCCCTTGGTACAACATAAATATCTAACTACAAAAAGGCAAATGAATAACTTTGGCATCTCTTTTATTTATAGCATAAAGAATTACTCTATTTTTAGCTCTTATATATTTAACTCTCCAAAAATTATAAATTTGGTTATAATTACCTCTATGCAAGCATAAAAATGTATAATGTCTAGCTGAAAACATCTATTTGCTTTGACGTTTGTCCTTTTATAGAGACTATTTTTGGTATGCAATAAAGGTTTAGTTTCCAATTTTCTAAACGTGGCATAAACGATTTGAACTGGTTGGGGGCAAGGCAAACAAAGGCAACTGGCAACTGTCTGTGCATTAACCTATACAAACAAAGCTACACACACGCACACACAAACACACGCACTCACTGGTATAGAAATTCCCCTTTTTATACTTTTCCCCTCTTGTGTAGAGCTTTGACACGCATACGCTTAGTGCTTAGACTTAACCCGAGGCTATCAAATCTTGTAGCTGACATTTATGTGTGTCTTACTACGGCCAAGTCTTAATGTGTGCTAGCCAAGGACGAGGCCCCAACTGTAGTTTGCCATATACACATATATATGTATTGACATGTATATATGCATATGGCATATTCTGCTTTTGTTGACATTGATTGCATGTGCGAGTGCGTGTGAGTATGCGTGTGCGTGTGCGATTTCATTTGCGTGTGTCTGACAGTTGTCCCAACAAGTTTAATACTCTTAATAGTGCGATTTTAATTGAATAATATGCATTCGTTATACCCACAACAAACACCGACATCCATGTCATTCCTCACCCCCCTCATCTCTCACGATTTGTGCACATGACATTGCCAAGTTTGTTTTTCCTACATCTGTGCTGCCAACTAGCATATATATATATATCTATATATATAGTATTCACACGATTTAGTAGCCTTATAATTGTCAATGGTCCATTAAGAAGACATTGACTGGTCTTTCTCTCTCTCATCTCTGGGGTTGATGGCGCCTGTGGTTACGTCAATCACACGATTTGACCCACAGGCTGCTGTAATGGCAACTGAGATGACAACGTGAGAACACGAAACGAATAAAATAAAGAAAGGAACACAAAAGTAAGTTGGGACAGAGTACGCAATCTTTTGTTTCTTATAATAAACTTAATGGTCTTCATTAGTCAAATTGTATACCCCTAAAACCTGGCTATTAATTAAAGAGATACAAATTAAAATCTGAAATTTTAGAAAAATACACAACTAAATCGAAGAGTTTGAGAGCTGGACCACACTTTAAATTATAATTTTATTGATGCTAAATACTGCTCACAAAAAATTACAAATATTTCACATTTATTTATAAATATGTTCGATATTTTTTTGCGGCGGCAAATCACGCTTTCATTTCTATTTCCTGTGACCGCTCTGTGGGTGTCCTGCTGCTGATGGTCATTCCAATTATTATGAATTTGTTGTATTATGCTGGGAACAGCATAAGGACAGCAAAGTCACAGGCATATACATATATATTTGAGGTTTTTTTATGTATGTGATGGAGGAGGAGGACATGGTGCAAACAAAGCGGAAATCATCGAGACATTCTCATATGGGAGTGGGAGTTTGTATATCCCTGTGTGCTTGTGTTTCTGTGTGTGACTATGAATATGGCATATTTGTTGATATATAGAAAATCAATAAGTTAATGTATTTAATAGATGTACCTTCAATGATTTTCTGTAACTTCCGCGTGACTTGGCGGTGGCCCTCGCACTAAAGTAGACAATGCGCTTTGGCATTTCAATTAAAATGCCATATATGTATAGATACATACTGTTGTACTGTGCAAATATTTGTATTGTGTCTTGCGTGTTGCGAGGTAGCCGCTGTCTGTATTTGTGTGTGTGCTTATGGCCATAAATTAAATTAGATTTCAATTAAGCTATGGTAGAGCCAATGTGCCACAAATAAACAAAGCATTAAATCAAGGGACGTGTCTCTTGAATTTTAAAGGCCCATCGAGAAGGACAATCTGTTGCAATTTGACAAATAGCTGCACTAAGAAATTAATTTCATGTGCTAGTGAAAAGTAATTGGAAGGCAAGTAAAAGACAAAGCCTTGGCACACATAAAGGCCAGAAACTGATGCTAAAGCTGCCATCTTGCAGTTGGTTCTGATATTCTTCCGGGCAAGCAACAGGAGAAGCGAACAAGAAGCACAACACGAGGTACAAATGTCACATGAACAATACTACATACATATATGTATGTATATGTACAAAATACATATATATATATATGCAAGTATAAAATAAGAATAAAAGCAGAAAAATACGTGTACGAGTACGAGCACAACGTCAGCAAGTAACAAGAAATTGAAAACGGAAGGAAACACAAAACAAACAAGCGCATGACATGCAAAATAAAAGAGGAAAAAACACGCAAACAACCTAACAACAACCGAGGGACTAACACAACCCGATTCCCATTCATGTTCTCATTCTCTCTGTCTCGGTCTGAGTCTCAGTTTCTCCTTTTGAGTTTCAGTTTTAGTCTGATTCTAAGACGAGTTGAGCAACCCAAAAAGCAAACTGAAAATGCGCTGATAAGCGAGGCGTGCACAGCGGAAGTAAAAACACAACCCAAGGAAACACAAAATGTGGCACACCAGCAAGAGCAACTACCAAATAGAAAGTCTGCACGGTTTCCCTAAAACTATACGATTACTTGGATACTCTGAGCTTTGCTTTAAAATGACACTAACGTGTTAGTAAATGTTTAAGTCGCGTGAACATTTTTTTTTTTTAATTTTGTAGGGTATTTATGTGTCTGCTACTAGAGAGACTACTTAAATGCTGACAGCCAGTGATTTATACACAGCTGAGTTACATTTCTTCTTTGTGAAGTTCAAGATTGTGGGATAATATGATAGCTATATATAATATTTTGATTTACAATTCATTGCAAACCAACTAATTAAGCAGGGACTGAAATTTGTACAATCTATTTTTTTTTTAATTTCTTTTTAATTTATAAACGAACAGCAGATCAATAAATTTATTAAAAATTATTTAACCATTAGGTTTTTTCTAAGCACTACAATATTAAACTTTAAAGGTGAACTTTATGTTTAAACATTTTTTATAACAATAAGTTTCTATTCCCATAAATTATGTACTAAATTTTTATTTTTGAACTGCAGTATTTTATGTCTGCAAATAAAAATGAAAATAATCAATATTAAGCATTCTCAATTAATTTTTGTCTACGTCAACTTTTTGTTGCAAGATTTTGCACTGGGAATCTTGAGGTTTTCAAACGCATTGGAAACTATATGCAACGTGTGCAGGTCAATGAGGCATAGAAGGGGTAAAGTTGAAATTGAAGCTGAAAGAAGGTTGAAGATGCCGTGGGTGAAATGTCAAAATTGAACAGACCTCTGGGTTATGCGGATGTCATGCTGGGGAGCTATTAGCACGTTTCCCGACTGATTGGAACTGCTCATAACGAGAGAGGCAGCGTGTGAGGTAACGGCAAATAGAGATGGGAGATGCAGTGCAAAACAAAGACTAAAAATCAATAGAGCCCATTAAAATGCAACCCATAAAAGCAACTACAACTAAAAATGAATGACGCCTTGCTAAACGATGGCTGCATGGAAGGTTGTAATGTGAAGAAATGTTAAGTTCAAGCCGCAAGGTTATAAACTGAATGGAGCTGAAGCGACAAGAACAAGAGTTGCGTGCACGTTATGGATTTGCTTAGACGCTGCACTTACAGCCATTATAAAATAAAAAAAAAAAAAAAACAAGCATAACGGCCCATAAATAGAAAGTCAGGGCCAAATTGGAACTCGTGAATCGTTAAATCGCTGTTTAGTTTCCTGATCGATGCCAGAACGCGTGCCTCTAACAAGGTCGAGGACAAATGGCGAAAAACACAAAAAAAAAAGAGAAAAAACTGCGAATTTATGACTTGTCAGGAGGAAAAAGTAGTTGATAGTGCGGCAAACCACACACTATATAAGCTAAAATCTGAAACTAAATTCAGCATAAGATTTATGCGAATAATGCTGCCGGCACCAAAAACATTTCAATTCATAATATCTAGTTGAGAGTGTGCCAGTTATGTGTGGGTGGGTGTGTGCATATTTATTCTACACCCACAATAGCAGTTCCAGCTGCATGTTATTGCTGGAGGTGTCGCTGCAGGCACTGTACAGTCACTCTCAGTGTATTCTGATAGAATGAGGTGAATATCATTGCAGTCGAAAAATTTTAAAAGAAAATATTAACCGCTTGAAATAATTTCAATATAAATATATTTTTAGTGCTCAGCATGTACATAGCATTAAATACATTTCTGCTTTTATATACAAAACTCATTCGATTATAAATAATTTAAGTCAATTAGCATCAAGTGTAATTTATATACATATATTTTTAAATTTCTGTAACCATTGCGCAAAGCATTAAATATTTATGGAAATTCGCGAGGCTCATTTGAATATGACATGGAATAGTTTAAGTCTATGCACGAACATATTTCATTAAAATTTACATTATTTGAACTGCGCATAATTATAAGCTTCTAATACGTTAATTAATAACCAACGCTAAATGGCAATTAGTGTGTAATTGGTGGACCAAAAGATCGCTTGCAAAGCGTGTTTAGAAATATGAATTGCACAATCACAGAAATTCAAACAACATTTTGAACATAATAATAAATCTATCAATATAAAGGACTGTCATGTGATTACAATAGTCAATTTGTAACCATAAACTACATGCATATGTATATTGCATTCATAATTTGCACAAAATGTTTGCTTAAATACATTTATTTTGCGTTGAGTGATTGATTTGTTGTTGTGTTGTATACCCTTTAGCGTTTATCTATAAGCAGCACTGACTAAAAGACGGCCTTGAACAAATTACAAATGGACAGCAGTTTTATCAGTATCAAGCGTATCACGTATTTGAAATAGCAAAGATTACGGGTCAGATTGCAAGTCCGTCTAGGTCAGGAAAAATAGAGTAAAAAAAAGCGAAACCACTTTCGTTATGTGTATGTGTGTGTGTGTAATAAATATTTTAGTATTCTGAATAACAGAAAAAGCACAACAAAAATATGCACATATTATTAATAAAATATTTGAGTGGATATGGAATTTATTTTTATCATTTTGTTACCGTGTCAATGACTTTTATGAATTGCGGTCGCGCTGTTACCGTGCGCCAGGCATTGTTGATATTACGTATACGCACTGTTGGCCGACGGCAATAAATGCGTAATTAAAGCGTCAAATAAATAATTAGGCAAACATTCCAATGACGTGGTGGGTGTACTAAATACATATACACATATGTACATAAGTGAGAGTAGTACTTCGATGTGGTACCCATAACACATCAATTTACAATCGAGATACCTCGTTTGCACACATTTTGTGCACAATCTTGACTGGCTGCTCATAAAACACAGCACAAAATGTGTTTTCTTTGGCACTAAAGGCCAAACAAATCACATGGCTATTAATTTTTATTAACTAAATCTCAACTGTGCACTTATAGACGGCTTCAACGAGTTCTCGCTACACGCAACCCAAAAGAACCAACGAAAAATACCCAAAAACCAAAAGGAAAAAAAATTATTCTGATATCAAGAAGTGGCCAGCTACGAGCGAGCCAAAACAAAAGAAAAAGTGAAATCATCTTATCAGTAACATAATTAAGAAGTGATAAAGCCACAACCACGCCCCCCGCTCCTTAAATACCCAACACACAGTCAACTGCCAAGCGGCGCCGCTATTCGGTGTGTGTGTGAGTACTGATAAGTACCCTATATACTACATATATATACATAAACATACAAACACACACACACACACAGTGTGATATGTCCGATGGTAATATCAATTTAGATTTGAATTTAATTTATTTACACTGCCAGAATATAGTAGAATATATATAAGAGAGACGACCAAATGTTTATTTAAGGCGAATCAATGAATAAAATCAAATGATTCAGTCATTCAAAAAGGGGTGACTAAACATCTGCTGCATATGACAAATACTAGATTCCATTTCGGATAACTGACTACAATAAACAATAGTTGACCAAATGATAAACGCACTCAACTCAATGAATTTTCTTTCAGTAACTAAGCGAATAGCGAATAGAAACAAAATGTGAATAGAGATTACAAAGAGCTCGCTAAGAGATAGTGCACCTAAAACTGTTAACAATTATTTTATTTTTACAGTTATTAGGTAACATTCTAAACACTTTTTTCTACATCTGAAAAAAACTGCTTACTTTAACTCAGTTACTATTCGCCATTAATTGCGAATGTTTATATATTGCAAGTGCAGCTGCTGCTAAACCTATTGTACACCTGGCTCTAATTGAAAGTGGGGCTTGAGTGGGGATTACGCATACGCTCCGTTAGACAGAGAGTACAACATTATAACACACTGCACTCTATGTGTAAGGTTAAACTGCTCTCAAATACCGTTTCCAAGCTAATGAAAATTATTGTTTCTGTGCGTACCGCAAACACAAGTTCAAATTCAAATTACAGCTCATACTCGTACACAGTGTCAATGCCAGACAACAGCTGCTACTGTCCATTTTGCACTGTGCTAGGGTATATTCAGTTTGTTGATAGTCATTTCCGAGACTAAAAGCATCGGTTAATTTCATATTGTATATTTTCTAACTTAATATAAGCTTAAATATTAGTAATATAAAACTATCCCATTCTAATCCTAACGATCGAGTAGGGCACTGGGTGCATTCTAGTCGCGTGTAAACCGGCTGTACTCTCCATCCTTGTTGTAACAAGTGGTCAATAATATCAACGTTGGGGAACACAACAACAAATATTGCTTATCATCATAATAACGGAAAAGCTTTTAATTGCCTGCTGCATTTGATTACATTGTTGTGCAAACAACAATACAACAATTATATGCACTTAATAAATATTTACAAAGCTTAAAACACTTCACACCGTGAAATGATATGCGGTTTTCGATATGCTAACCTATCTTAACTTAGTCGTGTTAGCTGAAATACTACAATGAATACTATTCTTTGGGTTTTTCACATATATAGTATAGTATTTTGAAAATAAGTTCAGTTTGTTTACAAGCCGCTAATTAATAGCTAAAGCTGATTACATTCAATTAGCAGACACTTCAACTTTTGCATCGGGCAATGCCAATTATACAATCAGGTAAAAGATGTCTACAATTAGTGCGACCACGCCCACCACTCACCGCCCAACATCTATAGCTGGCGGCCTTATATGCAATTAGCCAACAGAATGTAGTAGCGGCAATCGCGGATGTCTGGTCAGACATTGGCTTTGATTAATGGCAGCAAGGAGCCTTAACTATATGCACGGTCAGGCATACACACCCACACTCGCACACACATACCCATAGAGTAGCTAGTACAATGAATGGCCACTCAGGGCGTTAGGCGTACATTAAGAGCACGACACAAACACACATGAAACAGTTTAACATATATAATGCACCCTTGAGACTGGGTCAATTCATTGAAACCAAGAGAGTAGAGAGGTAGGCATATTGAGCGGGGAGGGTAGATTGTGGAGGGTGTCTGTGCAGCCGGCAGGGACTTCAGAGCACTTAATTTGAACATGTTTCGGTTTGGTTTTGGTTTCTACAAATGTCTAATCAAAACATAAACAAACCATGGCACAATGACCAAGCCAACTTTGTGTTCTGTCAATTTACAATTTAATTAATTGAAAGGCAAACACTTGAATTATTCGAATACCAACCCAATGAATACTCATATACATATTAACAAAAGTGCTCAAACTATATGGTATATGTAGGTTGATATATATATATATCAACATCAAATTCTAGTCAAATTGTTCTATAAAAGTTAATGTGTCTGCGGTCTTAGGAAGCACAGATAAAAGCTTAAATTTTCAATTGATTGCTCGAATAATTATTAAATAAAGTTTCCGTTTCTTAATTGGCTAAGATTTTGTTTTAGATTGCCATTAAAATATTAGCTTACATGCAAATAGAGCAAATAAGTGACCAGTTTAAATCTCTGTCCATGCTTGAAATTTACTTTTATTACAGGTGATTAAACATAATTGATTGGGACTGTAAATTCGTTTAGCAGCTAAGTTGTGTCAGCTGCTCCCAATTGACCGCACTTTTCAAACTAACCGAGTAGGCAGAAACTTTTAAAGCTGATTTGGCAGAATGGTTTGGCAGTAAACTTTTCGTTTCAAAAAACAACAAGAGAAAAAACACTTAACTCTTTGACAGCCAGAGTTGAAGGAGCAACAAACACAGCAGCAGAGAAGCTGAGAATGAACAAGTTTGTCAGCTGCCGGGACTGATGATGAGCAGTTGTCAGAGCGACCGCAGAGAACACTGCTTAAATTCGCAATTATGGCATTTTAATACACTGACGAGACGTAATTGGCAATTCTGGTAGCTACTGACTGCTGACTGTTGCTTGTTGCCTGTTGTCTGTCGCCTGTAGTCTGTTCCCTTGTCTGTCGACTGTCGGCTGTCGTCAGTTGTCCGTGCGGCTGCTGCTGATGCGGCTGTGGCAGTGAAAGTGAAAGATTTCAAAATTGTGGCAGGCCATCAATATTGTCTGGGTATGTGACACATTGTTGCCAAAAGCGTTCACGTTGCGTATACGCCCTGTGTGCGTGTGTGTGAGCTGGCATATTCAATGGCGTATACATTACGTTGCGTATACGCAGTGTGCTCGAGTTTTGAGATTGATAGCAGGATCAAATGGTATATCGCAGCATGTTAAGTAGAGTGTTTATGCAGCCTTCTGCTTCTTCTTCTTCTTCTTCTTCTTATCATCATGCTTTGTGTGCGTGTGTGTGTGGCGTTTTAATTATGCCCTTCTGCAAGCCGCAAAGCTAGCCAAAGAGCAAACCAACAAGCCAGCGGTTATTTCCTGCCATTCCATGTGGCTTAATGGCAGGCATTAATTATGCACAAAATTAAGATATATTATGCAAGCTGAAAAGTTTATTATGCTCGCGGCCAGAATACCTCAGCAAGCGCTGCAATTTGAATTAATCAATTTAAAATGTAACTGACAGTTAAAAAAAAATGAAGTGCTGTTGGCTTAATTCGTTTTTCATAATATCCATAATAAGAGTTTTTCTTGCGTTATATCAATATTAAATTATAAAATACCGATGTTTCAATTAAGCAACCGCTTACTGTTGCAATTCCTGTAGCCCCAAACCCAATTAATGGCAAAAAGTCATTATTAAGCCACGCCTTACTGCCACGCCCTTGTCATTGATGCAGTTCGGCTCAATCAATTTAACTTTATTTCCATGAATTGGTTTAATTGCCCAACCTTTTGTTTATATTTTTTATTAATTATGGAACATTGCACAAAGTGAATTAAAATTCAATTATTTGAGCGCTTAAAAAGCAAATCACTCTACGCATTTAAGTGAAAGATTTTAATCCTTTGACAAAAATATATAAATATAAATTCAGTTAATTAACTATAATGGATTTTAATTAAAAAATACTATATTTACGTATTGTACACCAACTGCAGATACCTTAGTATCATTTACAAGCAAGTTTTTAAGCCTATTAAAAATGTTGGAAAAAACAAACCCGAAAATTGTTGAAATAAAATGAGTTGATTAACCCAAACATAGGCCTATGCCCGGTCTACTTGTCTCGGCCAAGCTGGAATTTGTGAGTTTCTAATTAACTTCTAATTAAGTTCACTCAAATTTTAAACGAAAGACACAGAAAATACAATTTTGTACAAGTAAATGTCGATGAGGGTTAAAGACGGTTTTATATTAATACGATTAAAGCATTAATTAACTCGTTTAATTTGAAATTTCTGAAAGTTTAGACATGCATAATATCGAGTAGTAATTAAATTGCAAATTTAATTAGCTCTGCCAACAAGTAAACTGTGAAAATGATATGGATTATACAGATTTAGTTGCAGAAAATTAATTTTAAATGCAAGCTCAATTCACTCGAAAATTATGAATACATAGCTTTAGCTCAAGTCTAGCATTTAAATTGACTTTGCTGACCAGAAAGTGATTGTAAATAAATATGTTTGTGTATAATCAAGGACTCAATTAGTCCTAAAACTGAAATTATGACTGCAGGCACTCGGTTTATTGGAATCTTGATGGATGAATTGATGGATATCTGCACGATTTCTCATTAGCAGCGGCAACTAATTAACATAAGTAATTTGCTTGATGTTCGCCCAGGAACTGTCATCTATCGACTGACATTATTTGGACTTTCGGGCATAACAAGAATTACACCCAAAGCGAACATTTCACGAGCTATAAATGAAGGCGCGACCCAACAGTAACGACGACGACGTCGACGACGACGGATACAGATGCCAAACAATTTAAAGACTAAAAACGGAACCTCATCCCATTTGCAGTGCAGTAGCATACTATGCTACCTGGCAGTCAGCTAATCAGAGTCAAGTACGATAGCTGGTGGGTGGTGGATGGCGGATGGTTTGTTATGCTTTCGTGTGGTTCACTCATTTATCTTTTAGCACAAGCAAACACAAAAGAAAGCCGCAAATGACAAGCGCCACAAAACGCAAAAGCAAACACAAACACAACAAAAGAAATAAAAACCGCTGGCTTACATGATGGATTTCCAATGGCATTAGATGCCAGCCAGCAAATGATATTTTGTAAATAATATTGTGAATCCTCTGCAAACGACAACTGCGCTGTTAACGTCGCTGTCGCTGTCGCCATCGTCGCCGACGTCCATGATAGCGACCTGGACGGAAATTAAATTTGGTCACGTTAATTGCCCCCGATTAGAGCATTTCGGTCATTATGATAAGCGCCGTGGCTAACAGGCAGCTCGTCTGGACAATGGCAATGACACTGAGAACTAACATAAGCATGAAAATGGGTGTGGGAGTGGGTGTGTGAGTATGAGTATACTCATAAGTTTGTATTTGTAGCATGTGAATGATACCAAACACTTTAGAGACCTCTCTCAACAGTAGTTGTTTAATACTGCGCTATCGTTATCGATATCGATATCTGTTACGTGGCTTGCACGCCAGCTTTGCAGTGATTAATTATTAATTAATTAAGAGCTTTGCCAAGCTTAGTTGGCATTACAATGTTTCGAATAGCAACAACGCTAACTATATTATTTGTATTTTTTGTTTTGTTCGTTGAGTGTGTGCTCATTTGGCAAACGTTAAGCCGGTGGCGTATGCGCAATATTTGGCAAAGTAAACAATGAGCCAAGCCCACGCTTCAATTACATTACCATTATAATTCTGACACTTCATGCTGTGCTTTTGTTTTTCATACCTTACTTGTGTTCTCTCTGCCGACAAAATCCACAAGAAATCAGAGAGCTAAGTAAACACTACAAAACTGATTGAAGTGTGTATGTTTGAGGTGTCTATATTAACTTTATTACGCATTCGCCCCACTGTCCCTTTATGCATTTTATCTTAGCTCACAGGAATTTCAGTTGCATCTTCATGTGAATATTGATTTTGTTTTCAGCGCAAACAAAATACAATTTAATTCAATTCATACGCAGATAATTTGTCAAACACAAGCGTTTGTCGACATTCGTGTATAAATATTTGATAACAAAATAAATTGGAATTTTATGATTATTTCGCTAAATGAAATACAGCATTTATTGGAATTAATAACAAATTGATAAATATCTCTACAGTTCATGGAGTTTATTTGGTAGTTAAAGTTATTTGAGAAATGTTTGATGAAAATGACTAACAATTTAAGCGGATTTTAGGCAAACTCAAAATGATGCTGCACAACTTGAGTGCTTGAGCACATGTGTGACGCCTCATTAAAGCGAAGAGCGAGAAAAGAGTTTTCCGAGCGACACTGGCAGCCATAATAATTGGCACATCAGCTGCAATTAGTGTAAGTGCCCACATGAATTGTTTTACATCTGTTGGCAACGTTCTTTTCACTTTTTTTCATGTTCAAGGCTGTTGTGCAGTTTGTTGCCATTATTATTGTTGGCATCATTTCAACACGCCACAAGTTTCGACATCTCAGTCAAATAAACAAACAGTCTGTGAGACAAGAAAGCGAGTGAGACGCACTTATGAGTTTTATTGGGTTTGTTATTTTTGTTTTGGGGGGGTTTTTGGGCAATTAAGTTTGTTGTTTTGCAGTTAAGTGTAAATTATACCCATAATGCAGTGCAACTTCAAAGATACAATTGTGAGACAAACGATGCGTTGCAAATGCTTGGCTATACGCTCATATTTAAACATAAATCAAGCACATTTTCAGTTGAATTCACAAAATATAATATAATGCAGCTATTGAGATCTAAAGATATCCTTAAATGTATTGTAAAATATATTGAAACGAAACCCTATAAATCTCTGAGCTAACTGAAATTATTCAAGGCCTTTTGAGTTGGTCAATTGCAGTAAATGCGCAAGAATCTAAGCCTATGTGCATATAGTACTCGTCTTTGTGTATCCATCAGTGTATCAGCCTTTGTCTGAGATAGTAGATGAGACGATAAGCAGAGGTGTGCAAACACACACAATTCAAATGATTTGATTACGAAGTAGTGTGAACAAGAGACAACTCTTAAGTGCTAAACAAGCATATCTTAATCTAAAAATGAAAATATCATACTATATACTAGATACTCACATTAGGTCAACGTCTGCTCAAATCTCTGGGAATTCTCCGACCACCTCTTTATCACTATCTCTCTTTCTGTCGGCAGCTGAGTTCGAGGTGAGATGAGGTGCGTCTGCTGCGTTCGTCGTTTGCATAAATGATTTGAAATGATTTTTTAAATGCTTTTTAAAAAGTTGCTGAACAGGTGCCAACTGTCGCGCTTCGCTTAACGCACAAATAATAAAGACACGCCGGAAAATTAAAATAAATAGAAAGAAAACAAAAACTATTTGTGAAGGTGCGTCAAAGTTCAGTTCAGTTTTGTTAAACGCGTTTGAAACGGGCAAATCAACAAATCTACAAATCAATACTTAACAATCATTTTGTTATATCATTCATTTGCTTTTAGTTTTAATAATAGTTCTCTTGAAATGTTTATGTTGTAGCAACAAAAAAAATTCAGTTGTGCAATGCCACAAAAACAAATTAATTAAGCATTTTCTTTGCCATTATTTTTCTTGTTTCTTTTCTTCTGATCAATTAACCTGGGATTTGTATATTATACTATAGAGCACTTATCCATGAAACATTTTTCAGTTTCAGTTTCGATTTTGAATTTCTTTTTCTTTTGGATTTATGACGCCAAACAGCAGCAACAATAACAACAAGAACATTTAATTAGCACAAACAATTTGTAGACAACAAAATTGTTTTCATTTCAATAATTTCCGTTTATTTTATTTTTTTTTTTTAATTTTCTTTTCACTTTTTCATTCGGCAATTTCAAATTTTGCACGCACTTTACTGCTTTTGCTGGTTTATTTGCGCGTCTTATTTTATATTTTTAATATTTCTTATTAATTTTTGGAATTTTCTGGTGATTTTTCACTTTTAGTGACCGTTACGCGCAGTCGGAAAAAATTTAAAAATCCAGAGAAACGTGAGTTGAGCGCGTGGAAATTGCGGACGCGTCGCATTTCCCGTCCGCCTATTCACTTGTCGCTGCCCTGATGCGCGCACGTTGAAAGTTTAACTGTAAATTCGGAATCCAACAGACCAAACGAGCGAGCGAGCGAGTGAGCAAGCAGCAGCAGCGCAGCGCTGCAGCAGCGACGGCGGCAGAAGTAGCAGCAGATAGCAGGCGACAGCCAACAGCAGGCAATAGACGGTGAGAACAGCAGAGGCGCCAGCACGCCTCATACCTGTATCTCAGCGTAACAGCAGTAGCCCACAGAACAACACCAACAACAATAAGAACATGAACAAAAACAGCAGTAGCATAACATTAACAGCGCTCGCTCTCACTCATACAGATGCGCACTGTTATCAGCGCACGAAGTAAGTTCGTCTGTGTAACAGTATCAGTGTGTCAGTGGGTCGTTCGGGCCCCTACTACTGCTGCTGTTAAATGTCGAGAGAAAACTTCGTGCACGCTTTCTCTCTCTCTCTCGCTCTGGCGCTCATCCTCTCACTTTGCTATTCAGCGCTACGCATGACACATTTATCGCATGCGAGTTGGAACATTGGAACTAAAATGAAATGCAGTAGGCAGGATTCAAATAGAAATTGTACGCATATTTTAAAAAAACGATAAAATAAACAAATTATATTATTATAAATAAAAGTATAATATATGTAATAAAGTTAATTTAACACCAAACATCTCCAAATAACGGCAATTGCTGGAAACATTTAAAATGGCGCCCAAATACACATTTAAGCAATGTGCTGACACTAACCATACAATACATGTATTGTATGGTTAGTGGTGCTGATTACATTAACAGACTGAGAGCGTATGCGAACACTTAACAGTGCTCGGCTAACAGCGCAGTAAGTGATACTGTTACTTAACAGCAGCACTAGGATTTCAATAAAAAGTCTTGATTAAAAATTAATACAAGGAAACGGTTAAAAAGATATTAAATCTTAACCCCACACTATTATTTTGGCCAACAGTGTGGCAAACAACTTTAATGAATAATAAGAAAACTGACTTTAGCATAACATTTATGTTAATATTATCCACTAATAAACTGCAAAAGCAAATAAACTTAGCTATTCCATAAATACGGAATTCATAAATCGTTGCCTTGTACATCAAATGTTCAATGTGTTTCATATCCCATATGGATTTGCACATAGCAATAATAACCAATAATCAAAACAACATAAATTAAAGCTTTATAAGCTAAACATCATCTGTCAGAGGGCAAAAAAAAAGCACAATACATAAATCTCTTTTTGGCCAACAAAACACGCGCATCGAACTCAAATAAAATGCTTGGAATTATTATTATCTAAACAGAGGAACATTCATATGCCATCGCCAAAGAGCAATTGTGTTTAGTAGTGTATCTTTTTTTCGTTTTGCTTTTTGTGCTGTAAGAGTGTATGTATTGAGTGCATGGTTCTGTGTATTTATTGACCATTTTTCTTTGTTTTTATTTGCGGCTTTTCAATTTCGAAAACATGAAAAGAAATATTTCCAATCAATTGGCAAAAATAAACTCATAAAAGTTCATATGCGAACACCAAACACTGAACACTGAACACCAAACACCAATAGTAAAAATAAAAAATATATATACATATGTATATTGATACACATATAGATAAAAACTGAGCCAACGGAAAAATGTTGTTCATTCATTAAAATGAAAAAAAGTTTTTCAATGAATAGACGAGCGTTCGAAAATACATTCATAGAGCCACTTACCGAGTGGCCAGACAGAATGCAATCCATTCGCGAACGTAACCAAAGTAAAAGTTCGCTCGACTATCCAAATACCCATAAAGTAGCCATAAAAAAAACCAATACAGTTTTTGTGAGCGTGATGAAATATACTGTTTAAAGAATTTAGAGTAATAGTTCGGCTAGGATGTTCTAACTAATATAGACTATTTGACAATTGTCATAGGGTATATGTATATAGCATCTATAACAACAAGAGTACGAGACACAACAGAGCTCTTGGTGCGATAAAATATGTTTTTTTAATGCAGGTTGGTGTTCAATGAAAGCGCCACAAGTAAAACTACATCGAACAAGAAATAAATGGGTATTATTTTGTGCGGTGGCACTGATAGACTAATAGAATACCCGTTTAAGAATTTTATATTGTTTATATAGAGTAACACAGATGAGGAATAATATAAAAGCATACGCATTATACCGCTTCCTTTAGGCAATCTCTGTTAATATTACCGTAAATTGCAAAATGCCAAAATTTCGACTTAGCACATTCGAGTACATAAATATGCCAATTCGAATACCATAAAAATTATTATTTAATATGCCCATTTACGCATTTACTTCTATGGTATCAAGGCGAATAGAACAAACTGAATCAGCCAATAAAAATTGCAATGAATAATGGGCAAATGAATCAATAAGAATTATATTTATATACTGCAATCCAAATCATATATACATGTATGAATATCGTTATATACCTGTAGATGTGCGCTTGATGGATGAAATAAGCTCAACAACGTCTGAGTGGAATTATGTTTTAGCACTTGTCCTGTTTATGAGACTGACACAGTCGATTCAATTAGCAGATATGTTCAACCAAAATACACAATCAACCAACCGGCTCATAAAAGTTTGCTTATTTTTTTATGATGCCACGAAGGTTGTCAGTTTGTCAGTTTGTCAGTTTTGTGCTAATGAAATGGAAATAGAGATGGAAATGGAAATGGTCAATAGACAAGATGACATATTGTGGGCTTACTAAGAGCCATCAAATTCTCCTTTTTATGCATCTCCCGCTGTTTATGGACCAATAAGCACGTATCTTGTGATGACGCACGAAAAGATAAGCGATTATTCCTATAGGCTTGATAGAAGAAGCAACTGAAGCGATTTGATTTTACTAGTCAATGCAGCAAAATCAGATGCACAACTTATTAACGACTTGTTAATAGTTCAGGCTCTGAACTGCAATAAAATTTAGATCGCTTTTTAAGTGTACACAGAAGATTTTTTTTAAAGTTTTGAGGTGGTATACAATATAAAGTTGTTGTAATAACATAATATTATAAATTAAAACTTTTCGGCTCTTGTTTTTAAAATTTTCCTTCACTTTTAATGACAATTGTTGATTGTAAGCGATGCGATTAAATGATTATTCCAGCCAACTGCACACATTCTGCTTGTTTCCCTTTTAACTGATTTGTGAGAAGAAGATGGCAAAATCCAAACATCGTTGAAATGTCAATCGCCGAGCAATTCGCAGGCGCCATTGAGACAGAGCTGATGCTCTAGTCAACTGGAAACAATCATAAATAAAATATTTACGCTAAACAAATACGAATACATGCCAGAAGCAGCAACAGGAGATGTGAAGGGAGTAAGCGAATTTGTGGGTGTGGCATTGTGGCAGCTAAACAAAATTGAATTTGATTTATGATAAATTCACAATGATTTATGCCCTTTGAACGCACTTTTTTTTCATGGTGTCCAGAGTTTAAGCTGATGAGCATCAGCATCATCGGTATTGGCATTGGCATTGGCAGCGACCGCAATTCGAGAAATCGAATTTCGCATTTCGTATTATTCAATTTTTCATTTCGCTAAAATACTTTTGGGTTTCCTGCAGTATACGCGTCAGTCGCACAATATTCAAATTTCTTTTGGTGATTCCCGTTTCGTGCATATAAATTGCCCACGTCATGAGCTTAAAATCTGCTGCCTACTTTTGAGTAACCCATTTGCCCTTTGTTGCGATGCTTTTATATACATATGTATATATTCTTTGCGGCCCTTTGTATTTGGTTTATTTATTTACTTAGAAGCGACTGTGGAAAATATGGATAACCTTTTTTTTAGCATATTTTCACATGTTAGTTTCACAGCTATTCAAGGATATACAATATATGTATTTGTGTATTGTTGTTTGTAGCTTAAACAAATTTCGATTTGAGCGCTTTAACGATGAAAATTGCCAAACAGCTCAGAAAAGATTCATCAATCGACTTGCGAAATGGATTTCGTCCCTTGTTTCGATTAACAAATTAACTGAATTTGATTTGCTACTGTGATTTGGGACCCATTGTCAGTGGGTGTTTCCGGGTGGAGTGCTATTATTAGGCTGTAGCCAAAATTATTCATATAATCAGGATTAAAGTAAATGGCGTATCAGCACAATCAGTAGTTTCATCATAGAAGAGCCTGAAGCCAAAGTCGAAAGTCGAAAGTCAAAAGTAAAGCAAAACAAATTTTAATTAACTTTTGTTGACAGTTGGAAATGGCATAGGATTTTCGATTTAATTAAGTACCAAGTATGTGCTACCACATAGACACACACACACACACCTAAGCATGTGTGTAATCCCCACGAAAAAAATAGCTTGGATAGAATTGAGCTGGATTACTGGAAAAAATGCCCAATTGGACGTGGGCGTTCACATATCACATCAGAAATCCAGCCTAATTTAATTGAACCGAGCTCAGAGAGACTGTGGAGATTGAAAGAGCTTGCCACGCCTCCTTTTTTTTATTTTAAAGCTTTGTTTTGTTGCTTTTGGTCTGTGTTTCATTATATTTAAGGCAACGCATCAAGCTGTCAATGTTAATTGATGCGCAGCAAAGTAAAAATACGAAGAAGTCCTACAAAGTCCCAAAGGCTGACGGCAATAAAAACACATTGCGTATACGCACCGACTGCCGTGTTGTACAAGTCGAACTGGTGACAGTGAAAATAAAACTTTATAGCTAATTTATTTGATTAAATTTCACGCGTTACTGTGAACTCCTCACTCTCCCTCTCTCTACCCAAAAAAAGAGAAAATGTTAAAATGTTGTTTTCACTTTCGACATTTGCTGACATGGCGCCAACTCACTTGCTTGATTGTTACCATTTGATAACAGGAACACGCACCAAACTACAAATAAAGAGCCATGGAAAAGGCCAGACCGACAGAAAGACAGACTCCCAGGCTGTATGAGTGACAGATCAAAGCAGATCTTTCATTATTTTTTTTTTGGGTTGTGCTCACCTTTCATTTAAAGTATTAAAGATTGAATGAAAAATGTGCCAACTCATGCCAATTCAATTAAACAAATGCGACTTGAGGCAAAGGCCAAAAGGTAACGCGATAATGCGTCGTATGCTAAACATTGCGTATACGACACGACGCTGCGAACGCCTCAAAGTATGCAAAGCAAACGTGACAGCGCCAATAAACAGACAGAGAGGAAACACTAACTGGCACAACAAAATGCAAATGCCAAGCGCATTTAGCATACAAAAAGGTCGGCGATGAAATGAGAATGAACGAATTGCATAAGTAGGACGTATAAAAAATAATTTAAAGTGGCAAATGTAAAATCGTATTAAAACACACACATACAAACACATACACACACATTCACACACATAAACACACATGTGAAGTGCAAAGTTGAAAAGACAATTAAATAGCGACTTACACCGACTGACAGAAAGAAAGAGAGAAATAATGAGAGCCGAAAATTCAGCAGGTAACTGAAGCGTTGTGCATTTCCCTCCAGAATTTGAATGGGAAAGGTAGTCAGATAGACATAATAGTCAAGTGGTACACTCAGAAAAAACACAAAAACTAATATTTAAAATTGTACAGCAAAAATGTAAAAAATATAAAAATGATTATGAATACGCAAATTCAACAAGAAGTCTAAATAAAAAGAATTTAATTTTGAAAAGAAAGTGTAGAATTGTTAATGAGATTAAATGCAGAATGTTATTCCGCTCTAAAATCGGTCTTTGCTCGCCAATCGCTCAATTTTTAACAAAGATATCGTAGTTTAAAGTTTCAGAAAAGGTGGTTTAGGGACTTCAACCTAAGGTAACTAGCCAACTCTTTGCTCATGTTCTTCGATGAACTTGGAAAAAGTATCCAATATCATTTAAGTTGATCTGTAAAATGACAAGATTTGAAAAAATGTATGCTTGGCCTTGAGACAAAATGCTTCTTTTAAAAGTTTTTTTCTTTTTAACAGTGTAGGGGCCAGGGAATCTGTGTGGAGTGTTTTTGCAGATATAATGGCTTGAATTTGAATGACGCCTTTTATGCGCTATTCAACGTTCCACACTCCACGCCTCTCTCTCTGTCTCTGTCGAGGCGCTTTCATTCGGCAAGCCATAAAAAACTTTTGAGTTAAGTTTAACTTTAAGCCGCAACGCTTGATGGCTCAAACGGCACGTGGCTGTTCGTTTGGACGCGTATCTAGTTTAGTCGCTGCACAAGTTAATTTACTGCCTTAAATTCCAAAAGCCATCTACATTAACTAACCGCAACCCACTTGATGTTTTATCCCTCCACTTGGGTGTTAACGCCCACGCAGTCGTCAAAGAAAATAGAAATAACAAACACGCAGCGCAAATTGAATAAAAAACATTCATAACGTTGGCCAACCGCAATAGCCACGGGCTAAAAATCGACAGCAAAAAATTGCGACAGTAGTCAATATTTAGAAGTTAGAGAGGAAAAAAAGTGAATATCATAACCGACAACACTTCTACTCTGCATACGCTGCACGATTAGAGTTATTTCGAAGAAAGTCAGTTAAATATTGTATGTTAAAGATTAAGTTTAACAGTGTGCTTTAAATTTATCTTGTGTTATTTGGGGAAAACTATTTGTGGGAAAACAAATGTACCCCAGCTTTGTAGTATGATTTGCTATCAGACAGCAACAGCAATAAATCGCATACAAATCGAACTAAGGTCAGACAGTCTTGCAAATAGTCGACCATCAAATACGCTTTTTTATTATTTTTATTAGAAACATATTAGATTCTTTATACTCAAATCAATTTCCTTACAAGCGCATATACCTCACTCAAGTAATACATAAAGCTGTATATACAAAATACATATTCAAGCTATAAAAAAAAAACAAAACTGTAACTAAACAGAGGAAAAGAAAAAGAAAACACAAATTGCAGCAACCATCAAAGCAGCAACTTTGGCCGCAGCAGCAACAGCCGCATAGTGATTGAATTTTCACGCATCAATAGATACAACAACAACAACAGTAACAACATCAACAACAACAACCATAATAACAGGCCATAAAACGAACAGCGCAAAATCCAGCAAATATTATGAAATTGGTTTGCTTTTGCTGGCGCTCATTGAAAGTCAGTCGACAAATCGAATTGACATAAATTTATGGTATTTAAACGCAATGTTGCCCCAAAATGAATGCTTTAGTTTTCTTGCGGACACAGACATTTTCCCAACATTCTCTTTAAATCTGTTTGAGAACTTTAAAACCACTTGCTAATAGCAGCATCAGCATCGATTGAAAGCCAACAAAATTGCCTCTCATTTCTGGCCAAATAGCCTGACTTGGCTGCCTAATGACACATTGCAGGTGTTTGAATTTTCTGCCATTTTCGATTGGCAAAAAGTCACAGCATATAACGATAACAACAACAACAACAGCAAAAAAAAAATACAGTTCAGGTGTTGCATGTCATGTCATGCTGAGTTGCCGATTTATGGCTTTAATGAGCAAGTTAATTAGCCGGCCGCTTGCTGGCCCACAAATGCAAATGGTATCGTGCATCCTGTGGCAAATTGATGCCTATTCGTTTAACGGCAGCAACAGTTTACCAACATCTGTCTCTCTCTTTCACTGTCGCCATTGCTATCGCTCTCGATATGCTGAAAATACAGGCAATAAAATGCAAAAAGGACATTTTATTGAATTGCGAACACGAACATGTCGAATATGTTATTCGAACAAATGACATGACTAAGGATACTCGCACCAACCAACATGATATTCCTTTCAAAAAGTCGAGCAGTGCGGTACCACAAAAAAAAACTGAAAGCTAAATGGGATGCTATTCAAACAGAGCTGCAAATCATGAAAAATGAGTCATTGGACAGCTGGCCACATCATGCCACAACACACACACACACACGCACTTACACTCATAGAGCTATTTGTAAATGGAACTTTTTTTTGGAAAAAAACCCAAAAAAAAAAACAGAATTCGAAGAAATTTCACAAAGCTTGCAGAAAACCAAATGAAATGCTAGTTTACTTGGCTTAAATCAGCATTCTGGCCATTTCGTTTATTTGGGCCATTCATTGGGTCTGCTGTTCAGTATATTAGCCAACACTTGAAAATCTCCACAAAATGTTCGTAGTTATAACAGCTTTACGAACAACTTTTACGAACTATTTTAATTAAAAAATTGTGATTACTTTCTGAAAATTCTAATATCTAAAGTAAACAAACTGTGGGAAAAAGGTGAATGAATGTGTAATTAATATCCATATGCATTAGCATGTATAATCAAAGGGAAATGGCAGAGAAAAAACACTAAATGAAAATGTAGTTTGAAAACAGCAACAGGGCTAGTGGGATCAGGACTATTCATAATCAATTTTAATTAAAGTCACTGTAAGGAAACTGAACGTAATTAAACGTTGCAACTGAAGCCAAAGAGTAAATTCAAATAAATTGATACATATATTCAAAAAGACTGATAGAGAGAGAGAGAGAAAGAGAGAGAGAGTGAGTAGAGGTAGAGCCTGTGCACGATTGCCTGCAATAATAGTCCGTTTATATTTACATGCAAATGTGCTATAAATCAATATTACGTATGCGTCCTGTTGGCCAAGCAAACACAGAGATAGATGTAAATGTGGAGATGGATTTCGAGATAGAATTATAGAAACATAGCAGCCGCCTTTGGGCAGACAAGTGATAAATACAAACTCTTGTTGTGAGTAATTCAACAGTCGATGTTTGTATGAAGCTGGCTGCCAAATTCGATTTTGAGAGTATTTGGCCAGAGGCAACAGGATTTCAGGTGATTTCAATTGTATTCTCCTTTCTTTGCAGTCAAGTTTCCCATTGCGCTTTTGTACTCAAGTCGCTCAAAATGTTGGCAAATAAAGAAAACACTCTTGTTTGTGGGTGTCCAATGTACACATTGCATTAAAGGGAAAACTCTTTCAATATTTGATCAATTTTGGGGCCAAACTAAGTGCATATTGAATAAGTTCCTGGGAATCAAAATGTCTTGCAACTCAGTGCGAAACCTAATTAAATATTTACAAAAATTAGCTGGCAAAACGAACTCAACTTTTGCATGTTGTTTGGCTTTTTCTTGTACATATGTTCAACTTGTAGTTAATTAAGTATACGCACCGAGGCCTCTTCTGCACGCTTCGCTGCCAATTTACCCAACTCGTTTAGTTTTTGCTGACTTTGCATAAATTTGCAGATGCTTTGACTCTATTTACACAACTTCTTCAGCATTGCATTTGCAGTTGTTGGGCCAAAAGCAAACCTAAAAATGTATCTTTAGTTAAATACCAGTTAACGAAATGGGCAAACTCAGTTTTTAGCATATGTAAATTGTGTTTCAAAGTAGTTTTATGCGTCCAACATCAAAATATTAGAACTTTTTGAAACAAATCAGGGGAGTATTCAACTATGTAATACCTTGTGGTTAGGTTTGTGTTGAGCAAAGCTTTAAACCCTCTATTTTATTTCACATAAAATATGGTATTTATGTCAGACAACTTTTTCTCAAATGCAGGTAATGGGTATAGAAAGGTAAAAGTTTTCTAGCCTCTGCAAATAAATGTAATGAAATTGTACAAATTTTCAGCAGCTCAAAGAGCTTATTGCATATTTTAAAGTATGCTTTAATTGCTGTAATGAAAACAAACCATTTAAACGTTGTAGTACAGTGTTTGTTCAACCATTCGTAAATGTGGAAATTTGAAATTTAACATCCGTTGTCTGATTTCCTTTTTGGCAATTAACAAGATGAGTAATTCGCTATAAGAAAAACATTACAAATTGATAGATTTTTAATGAAAAGCAACTGAGAAACTCATTAACGCCATGAAAATTTTATTAAATTAGCATTACAATTAAGAGAAGTTCAGGCCAAAAGACGACCCTTTCAATCCCATTGTTATAGCTGTGAAAAATCCCTTTACCGCTAGCACAAAAACTTGCCAACTTTCAAAGTCAGCTGTCGATGTGCCCCCTTCTCTACGACCCCGTTGATGCCACATCTACTAATTAATCTCGAAAGTATTTATAACTTTTGTTTGTAGTTGTTTCACTACTCACTACTACAACTACAACTACTTCTGTTCGTGCTGCTGTTGCTTTTCAATTGAAAACAACTGTAAATAATTAAAGCAACATTATACTCAATTACTGAGCAACTTGCATATAAATTACCGTTGAGTTTCCCAGAAAACCATCAGCACTTCAGCATTGCGTTGGTAAAAAAAAAAACTTACAAAAACCAAAATCAAAAGTTTTACAACTGTTAAAGAAAATTCTTTGAATCGACTGTGTAGAGAAGAAGAATAGAAGTCAACGCCAAGTGGCTTCAAAGAATTTCCCGACTCTTGGAATGCATTACATTAACTGTAAACTAATGTTTCCCTACAGCAAACTAAACTGAGAAGCAGTTGTATTAAGTTAAGGCATTTAAATCTATTAGACGCTTATGACACATGCTCAAGGTTTTTCGTGGCCAAATAAAGACAAATGCAATGTTGTATTACAAGCGCTGGCCATAAACTACAATTTGCATTATTGCAACCAAGCACCAAATAACAAAAACCAGAGCAATGTGTTGCAGGCAAAGTTGCCACTAAACCCCAAAGCCGCAGCTACAAAAACAAAAGGGGTAAGTATTGCCAACTATGCAGCTCATTCCATGCGATATTGTATAAACAACAATTTTAGCGGATATTAAAAACAATGTTGCCCCTGTGCAGATTCTAGTTGGTCAGGAAACACAGAGATGGCTACGAGTTGGGGAAGAATGGTAAGAGACAAAACAGTTGCGGCTGAGACGAAGGCTGCGTCGAATTTCAAATCGCGTTTTCTCATTTTCATTCACTGAAGTAAGGCACTTCAATTGTTCTGACTACTTGACATTTTCCCGGTCTACTTTTGTGTTTGAATTTTATACATTTTTATTTTATTTGTATTTATTGTTTGTCTTGTTCCATTGCGTGGCAAACGGATATCCGCTTGTCACACTTACGAGTACACACTGTAACAATTGTTACGCTCAATTCACAGACAGATTTCAGTGCCATACTTGGCGCCTCTCTCTTTATGTATATAATAGGGTATTATAGCACAGCTGTTAAAGCATTTTATTGATTAAAATTTAATTAACACAGCTTTTGACTAATGTCCCAGCAGCATTTGGCAGATAAGGAGCGACTTAAAGATACCAAGTAACTAAATTTAGACATTGAAAGCAAGAGATTTTTATTGTGATTTTTTGCAAAGAAAACAAAATATTGAACAAAATTTCTTTTATTCAGAAATTGAAGAAATATAGAGTAAACATTTTTAAAATAAAAAAATTTAAGCAAATTTTGAATATACAAATTGTAAGATAATTTCAAACCCAAATCAAAATTACAAATAAATTGTTCTTACAAAAAATACCAAACTTTCCCTTCTTCTAGATAGAAAATCTTCCCTTGAGAAGAATGTTTCAATTAATTAGTGCTATTAAACTTGATTAATTAATTAAGCTTCAGCTAGCAACAAATTTGGTAGAAACTGTTGAACTAATTTCTGGCTATTGGTAAATGCTACCAGATATAGGTAAATAAATTGAGTTGATTCGCGAAGGTTAAGCATCTATTTGATACAAATCAAAAGTCAATTGGCTAAATGTAAACGCATTTGAAATCACAGACAAATTCAATTGCTGTTAATTAGACACATTTAATTTAAATTGAAGAGGTAACTGGCAGTGAATAGTAAGTTACCATCAGTATTAATTTGGGCATGTCCTCTTTGGCCAATTTGCGTCAATTAGCAAGTCTCAAATCAATAGCTGAGTGACAACAGAACAGGTGCAGTGATCTGCTAATTGGCACGTGTTATCGCGACAAATCGAGCATGCAACACGGTTATGCCTCTCTTTGTGTCTCCATATACTACATATACACTGTCTGAGAGGTGTTGGTCCATCATGCCCCATTATCATCAACATCAATGTGCAACGCTTTGTTGTCGTTACGCTGTCAAAAGCCGCTACTGTCAAATGTGGCGTCAACGTTTGTCTATCATTAAGAGCTAAACAATTTGTGTCAGGACGCCATAAAAGGCATTCACCGAATCCCTACGGCGGAGTCTGTCACACGCACGTTTAATGCGCTTTTGAGTGTGTGTGTGTGTGAGTGTGTGGTGGCATTGCTTAATCAACTTACTACAAAACAAAAGCACATATAAATTATTTAATTAATCCCTTTTGGGTTTATTGGCTGCACACTCTCAGCACTGTGTGAGTGTATAACCTGCGCTTGAGTGTGTATGCTGTGTTATGTGTGTGTGTGTCTGTGTGTAGTGTATACACTTGTGCGTGCTGGCAATCAATGTCATAAACGTAGGTGTGAAAATGGATGCCTTGATTGCGTTTTCGCATGAGTTCGTTGCCTTCGTAGCCAAATGTGTTGCCTACTTTTTGGGGTCGCCTTCAATTTGCAATTAAATACAAATTGATATTTGATTACATGATACCAGTCTGCGCCACAATTTGACAGGCATTATATATACATATATAATAGGCTAGCCTAATCCCAAACAATCTCTGATAATCTTTGCAATCAAAACGATTTGGTAGCAGGCATTACTTTAATAGCTGCAAATTGCAAAAACGCTGACAAAATCGACCAGACAACAATGGTAAAACATACTTACTCCAAAAAATCTTATATAAAGGAGAAAATTCTTAAAATATTGGCATTTTTGTTAGTTAAAAATTGTAAAAGATGGTGACAACAAGCTTATATTTATTTATATTATATTATATTTATGTTTATATTTTTTTTTTTCTATATTTAAACACATTTTTTATAGCAGTGTACAAAAAACAGCACTTTCTTATTAATTAATAGCTGTTTAAATCTCTCTGATGAAACTTAATATCCATTAGATATATAAGCACTAAGATTTATTCATAAATCTCATACCTTTTGTTGTTGCCAAATTGAAATGTTTTGTTTGGTTAACTCTTTGCCATATCATGGCCAAAATCTTTAGCCATTGCTGCAACAATGCTTTAAGTCTGTATGGGATCCAAGTTCATGCCGGCACGCACTAAATCTTAGCTTTCATCTTGGGCTTTTTGTTTGGCCGGGTCGACGAAACTAAAACTTGGAATGGGCCAAGTTTTCTCACATAACACACAAAAACCATACATATCTTCTACAACATACATATACATATAAATCCCAGTCACATGCCTTTTATGCAAAGTTTGGATTAAGTTTGGTGCTCCTGTTGCCAAGCTGAGACCAAACCAGTCCAGACCAGACCAGACCAGTCGAGAGCAGAGCGGGCCAGGATTAGACAAGGAGCCAGTTCGAATTTAGGGTCTCATTCTGGCCTGGATGGCTGCCCAAATTTGTAAACAATCAGAAAATGTGTCAACTTATTTCTTTAGAAAACAGGGCTAACAAATAACAATGGCTTGATGCCATAAGTAAATACATAGTTTGAAATTTGTTTTGTAAGATGTTGTAGGTGTGTGTGTGTTGCAGAAAACGGTTCAATGGCAATGGCAAAGTGTTGGAAAATTCGTTTAAGCCGCTTAGCAAAATGTGCGCCAACAATAATAGAAAATAAATTTCAACTTTTAAATGCAGAGCGTTTAAATTGAATAACAAACTTAAAATGGGATACACTCCAAGTATATAATCGATAGCCAAATTGTACTTGGCAAAGCGTTAAATGAAGTTGTCTTTCTCTATCTCTCTCAAAAGGATAACTATAAAATGTAAAATAAACAATTCATCTATTGAAAAGGCAGAGCACACAGCTGCAATTGGATCTGTGAGCATTCAAATACATAGTCCTTTGGCTACTACATACCTACATGGCAATTGATCCCTTTGACCAGCTTACAATTGTCTGAAAATAAATTGGATTTCGTTTGGCTACTGCTGCTTTGCTGCTGGCCTTTGACATTTTTCTGCCCCAAAATATACTTTAAAAGTAACTTAAGACAAAAGGACTCGACTCTTTGACTATTTGGCTGTCAGTCACTTCGTTAGCCGTAATTGACATGGTCCATTTCGCAATCAATACACTTCCTCGCAGTTGTGTTCGATTGTCTAGTTTGCCTATGGCCTAAATAAGACCAACAATTAGTAAGCCAATACCAGACACGGATGGCCATTAAAGCACTTGCCATTTGCATAAAACGCTTGCCACTTTATCGAGCACACACGAGCAGTTCAAATGACACACACACACACACAAGGAGAACAAATGTAATTTCATTCATCTCTAATCATATCACATTCCATCATTTGCCATTCGCCATTTGACATTCCGCATTACCACTGAAATATCGCTAAACAAATTGCGACTCGTTGCCAAAATGATAAGTGCTCAACAAATAGATGCAGTGTAGCATATCATGAACTTTGCCCAAATTGTGATTAGATGGATTTTTGTTTCGAGCAACATCAGCAAATCTGTTGACTCTCTAGCTCTCTAAAACTAAGCTAGTGTATTGATTGCATTTAAGTTGGTTTAAGCCACAGCTTCATTTACATTCATCGTGAAATGCTGAGCGCATAAACGCAGCTTGAAATCAGTAGAATAAAATAAAAGAAAAATAAATAAATAAACAGAGTTTTGCTGATGTTACGAATACGTAACGCTATAAATAAAGCGGCAAATGTGTAAAGTTTATTCACTCTCCCACTCTCTATCTCTGCCTCTCTTTCTCTTTATGCCTTTTCGGGGGTTGCGCGTGTGTGTGGCAACATGTTTTGAATATGTTTGTCATTGTTAGAAGCAGCAATGCGCCAAAACAGTATTACAAACATCAGCATCGACATCACACTTGTGGCACATTGTGGACCTGTTCCTCTGTCCGATTGTCTGTCTGTTTTGTAAACGGAATAACACAACTGAAATTTCCCCAGTGACTGACAGACGATCAGCCAACAAATGTGGCAACAAATATATACACACGCATACACACACACACACACACACAGGCAGACATTCAATTGAGGCAACCGCAATAGCTTTTGCTACTGGGGAACTGTAGAAGCTGCCAAAAATTTTGCATATATTGGGAAACAATAAATTTTACAGCAATGTGTATATGTGTGGGAGTGGGAGTGGGTGTGCGTATGTGGGCGTTTCCATTTCCCTGAAACTGTGTGTGTGTGTGTGTGTGTGTGCACGTCCGACAGCAAATGACCTTCGACATGGCCGGGATTCGGGGGTGCAAAGGCACAAAGGCACCAAATTGCTAGACTGTGACAGCTGCGAGCCATGGATAACTTAAATGGGTTAAAAGGATACGTCCGGACTTTTGCTCCTGCTTCACTTTTTTTCTGCTCCTTCTGCTGCTTCTCTTACGGCTGATGCTCATGTTGTTGATACCAGCTGATGCTTTTGCTGCCGCTGCCACTGCCGCTGCCACTGCCGCTGCTACTGCCGCTGCTGCTGCTGCAGTGCTTTGTGCGATTTTCTGGCTGTTTGCCGAGGATTCCGGCTACGTTCGCTGCATATTTGATGTCAACAACAATGCTCGACTCAAAGTGACAGCAAAATTGAAATGACACCGACTGCAGCACCATGGAAACAAAGAAGCCGCAAGACAAATAAAAACCCTTCTGTTCCTTCTGTTGTCTTTATAGCTTCTTTATGCTGTGCATTCCCAACACCACATTCGCCTTTGATAAACGCAAAAAACAACTACATGTCAGTAAAATTGAATTAATGTTTTACATTTCCTTTAATATTTGAACTTTTATAACCTTTAAAAGCAGTTTTGGATATTTCTTAATTTATTTTAAATATATTTAATATTATAACTACTTTTCTATACAACTATCAAAGTTTTCCAAAGAATTTAATATAATTTAGGCTTAAATATTTTTATTTTAAAATTTACATTTATTTTTTCAGTTCAAATTTAAAGTTCAAGCACTTATTGAACGAATGACTGGTTACTCTGATAACTAATATTTAACTAGCGAAAATTAAATAATAGTAAAACATAAACATTTCAATATTAAATTTTCAATAATTTATTCCTATTAAAAATAATAAATTAGAAATTATGTTAAGTATTTAGGGAGTTTATATATTTATTTATTAACAAACCTTGTTAAATTTGGCTTTTTTAATCATAATTGAGAACAATCTTTACATAAATAATTAGTTTTTAGAAGGACACAGTTACATTTTTAAATAATTTAAAATTATTTATTTTTGTAAAGATTGTTATCAATTACGGTGTTTAAATGTGTAGACGAATTAAAAGTATGTTTTCTACTGAATTATATATAAATTTAATGCATTGCAAATATCTCTATTTGATTTGGTATGCAAAATTTATTTTGTCGAAATAAAAAAGAATGAGTTTGCAAGAACATTCGCGAATTGCTATTTGAAACAATTTACAATTATAATCAATTTGACGTTTTGCTGCTCTGTTTTCCCCAGCATTGTATATTGTTGACCGTTGTTGTTGTTGCCTTGTCATGCAGAGAAAAAAAAGAAATAAAAAAAAAAGCGAAAAGTAATGCAAAAGAATTTTAATGTAAATAAAGAAGCGCGAATCACCAAAAGAGAATCCAGAATTGAGCATAACAGTAGTGATGTTGCAAAAAAAAGAAGAGAAACGTAAAAACGAAACATAACTTTTCTTTCGACTATCTTTCCATTTTGGCATGAACAATTTTTAAAATTAAAAAAAAGAAAATGAAGTGCGACCGAAACGGAAGCACTTAAGGTGTATTACGAGAGTCCAACAAACATATTTTTGCGCTAAGAGTTTGCGAAAGTTTGGCCAAAACAATTTTAATAAACATGCAGCGAGAAATTTAATTATATGCATGGGGGCATTCAGTATAATGGGAAATAGAGCCATCGAAAAGGCGCAAAATAAACATAACCAGATGCAAAGTCAGATAAGCAGACATTAGCACACACACAAACACATACGAAGAAGGGAAAAGGAAAAGGGAACCTTAACCCAGCAACAGCTAAGCTCAAATTTAATATTGGAAGGCAATGAGCCAGGGCGCAATAAAAGCCAAAACCCCTCGAGGACAGGAGTGGGGCAGGGAACAGAACGAGGGCCATGACTAGAGGGACTAGACTGAGTCCTCTGGCTCATGTGCCGCATTGGTAATGTGCCCCGCAATGTTCTTGTCTCTTGTCTCAACTCTCTCTCTCCCTCTCTCTATCTGCAACTCTGACTGCCAATAAAGTCCACAGTGGCTTGTGAGTGGTGGGCTGTGGGTGGTAGGTCCTACGACCCAAAATCGTCTATGCTGTCTTAACAATGCCCAGAATACAGTGAGTTGGCTTGTCGAGTCGATCGAGGGGCAAATGTTGGTGCTTTGTTACATAATAGTTGAAGTTTTATTGTCGAAAGCTATTAAACTTTTCCCATCAAAAGCACCGGATGTGGCACACGGCAAAGGTGTGTGGAGCATTAAGGTTACTTGCCACGACATCATAGACGCCCAAGCGCTGAGTAGGTTATCAGGCTATATATATTCATATATAGTAGTCTCTAACTCCAAATGATTTTGCAATCAGCCTGATCAGCAATTGAGCAATTGAAATTGAACACTGTCTAAATTCTGAACTAAAACCAAATGAAATTCAAACAAAGTTATTTGATTTCAATGTATTGCAATACACTTAATTAAACAAAATATTCAATGCTGACCATAACACAATTATTGTCAGATTTAATTGACTATATGCATTTTGTGCCATGAACTTTGTTAACATAAAATTGTGAGAAATATCAAATTGCATACAATCTGTGTCAAAAAATATCTTTCAAATGTTCAATGTCTGTAATTTAATAAAATTCCCTTTTACAATTTGCAATTGCTGTGGTCAAATCGAACAGTATGTGTTAAGAATCAGGTTACAGCTCATGCCAAAAAAAAAGAGAAAAAAAAAAACAAATGATGACTGTGCCAGAGATTGAGCCAATTGACTTTTGTGTTGGCTCGAAGTTGCCACTGTGCCAGCTCAACTTTATTTGTTAGAAGGGACGACCGATGTGGCCAGCGGTTAAACTTGTGTTTGCTCCCTGCCAGCCAATGTCTGTCCGTTTGGCAGTTCCACTTCATCTTCGATTTGCTTTTCATGTAGCCAGAGCACGCAGAGCGCATAAAATTGTTTCAATGTACACACAGTGGCAAAAGTTACACTTTGTCTGCCCAACAAACCCACCAATCATGCTGGCTATAACCCACCAATCGACTTCAAGCACTTCAATGTGGGTTATGTGTGCAAACCGTTCAGTTTTCCCTTCTCTACACTCACTCTCCTGCTCGGCAAACGCATACGAAATTGAAAAAGTTTGCTTTTTGAGTTAGAGTTTCGATAATGCAACTAACTTACATTTTTGGGCTAATCCAAGGGGCGTTTCAGTTTCGGTTTCAGTTTCATTTTCAGTTTTCGATAATTCGTTTTTTGTTAACGAATTTTGCTTGTTTGCACTTCGTGGTTGACCTGCTACGCCGCAGTGTTACCCCTACCCCGGCCCATACTTCTTGTCAACCATTTGACACTCCAACCACAAGTTGCCAACTCCAAGGCTAAAGCATTTGAAATGCAATTAATCAGTGTAAATTGCAGGCTGTAGCTTTTCCCCTACGACAGCAAAATTCACCGCAAAAGGGCTGACATACACACACATGAACAGCTCAAGTTTGACACTTTTATGGAATACGCACACACACACACATATACATAACTAGTTATATAGATGGAAATTGAGATAGAGATAGAGCAAATAATGTTGATGCAATAACATGCAACTTTGACACTTGCAAGTACTACAACAACCCAAAGAGGCAACATCCCCTGCACTAAACACACACATATATATATATATATATATGTGTGTGTGTGTGTGGGTGAGTAACAGGAGTTACATGTACTTAAAGTTGATTTGTGCAACGGCAAAAGGACCTCATGCCTTCTGACCAGAACAGACCAGTCGACCAGCACTTGCCAATCTACACTCTGCCCTACCCTTTAACCCGGCCAAACTGAGTTTCATTTGCAATTTTCATCTGCAGCTGTTACTTGAGTGCACGGCACACACACACACAGACACACAAACACACACTCATACCATAGTAATACACACAGCTATGCTTAAGTATACCAAAACGAAATTGGAAAAACATGATGAATCTCTAATTGGATTGCTACGAATTGTTGTTACACTTTTTCTATTCATTTGCAAAGAGTAAGAAAAACAATAGCTATTGCACGCTTTTCGTAAATAAATATAGTTAGATTATATATAAAATATTTAAATTTATATTTAATATAAACTTAACATATAAATTAAGAATTTTCTAAGTAATATTTAAAGTGTTAGTTTAATGCTTTAAGTACAAATTCAGTCTTAAAACAACAATTTATGTGCTGCTAACATTATTTTGCTAAAAAGTTAGAAAAATATTAAATAATTTAAGTATAATTTCCTAATATTTATTTCCCACTACTCTAGTTAATTTTGCATATTTAAGATTTCAAAATAAATATTTAAAAATATATTTAAAGGGCAGTTTTCTCTCAGTTGAAGCAACTAACAATTCATTCTAAATTTTAAATATGCTCTTTACTGTTTGGCAAACAGAAACCAATTTCATGGTACTTCTGCTAGGTAAGAGTATTTGAAGAAAACGTATTCTTAGCCTGGTCAAGTACTGCTAGAAATTGTAGCTACCATTTAAGCTGTGCTGGCATTCGAGCCCAAGCCATATCTTACTCCCAGAGCACCATCAAAGATGTTCAAGTATGAGTAAGGGTTTCTCGACAGCTGAAGTTAAGATAGTAGAGCAGAAGGAGGAGGAGAACTGACAAACCAATCCAAGTAAAACGATTTTGAAATGTACAAACAGAAGTATCTATTACTCTACATCTGTCGACTGTTAACGCCCTTATACCAGCTGTCCAATGTAATTACAATTAATAAATAAATATGATTTCGCAACTAATTAAAGCCTCAACCATGAGCCAAGATACACAAGTTACAAACGTGGCTATTTAATTTGTTGTGCCAAGAATATGAAATTAAATTTGTTTAACACGAATTTAAGTTATTTTTAATTGGCTGCAATGCGTAAAGCGGCTTGAAATTAAATCAAAATTTGAATTGCTCCTGCGTTCTGAGAATGTTTGTTACGCTACCCCCCTCTCTCTCAGTTCCAGCCATGTCAAAGGGCATGACCGCAAACGTGGGCGTTGGCAGCTGTGGCACAACAACTGTCAAGAGGCTGCAGGTCATAGTTCCTAATTACACAATATTATTCCCGTATTTACTCAGAGTGTCGTCGTCTCCAAATTCCTGCAAATAAATAAAAGTAGCTGTTGGCGCTTCACCTTCTTTAATTAAAGACTTTGATATCAATTGACGGATGTTGTCACAAAAGTGTGAGCCAATTATTATGATGATAAATCAAAAAGTTGAATGTGTAATTAATTACATATTGACAGCTAAATAGAAACACATATCATAATTATTGTGGTGAATAGAGCTTTAAATTGAGTTAAACCCAACTAGATGATGAAGCAACATATTCTTAATAACTTTGAAATTTATACAGCATAAATCTGCTATTAATGGGGTAATTAAAAGCAAGCCAGTAAGATTAAACTTTTGCTCAGCGTTAGTCTAGCTATAGTAGCGTCCATCAAAGTCATAATCAAGGACACATTTTTAATTAATTTATCGCTAAAACTTCTTTTATCTCGAAAAGAATCTTTTAAAATGTTAAAGAAAGAAGTAAAACTATATGCTGCGAAATTAAATCAAAAAAACTCACAGAGAAAAATGAGACGGATTGGAAATACTTATCTTGGCATGGAAACAAAGGACTAAAAGGTACAAGGGCAACAGCCAAGGAAATCAATTAAGAGCATTTCCCATTTTGTGAGTATCTTTTTGCTTCTGCTTCAGCTTTCTTCAGTCTGCTGTTCGCTGCGCTTTCAATCGCCATTTTGCCGTCGACGTTTATAATTTATGACGCCTATAATTGCAGCAATTTATGTGTGTGTGTGTTTTTGTGTGTGTGTGTTAGAAAAGCTTGTACGTATTTGTGCTCAAGCTTATGTCACACAGCAAACCCATTTCTAATAGGGCAACTACGAGCAGACTGTACAAGTTTTTGGCCCCATTTTGAAGTTCACCCTTAAAATGACATTCTTTTTTTTTTGCAATTGCAAGCAAAATATCGTCGTTGTCGTCCTGTTTCTGGTTCAGGTCCTCATCGTTGCTTGATTGCACTTTTAATTAACTTTTTTTGCGAGCTGGCTGCTGTTGTGGCAGCAGCAGCCGTTGCAGCTTTTGCAGTCACTGTTGCAATTCTCAACTGCAGTTGCCAATTGCTGGCACTTTGTGCTTTTTACTTTCTTCTCGTCATTAACAAAAGGCAAACAAGTCGCGCATGTGGCCATAAATAATTGAAATGTCGTCCCAACTGGCAACACAACTTAAGCGGCAACAACAACAGTAATAACTACAACATCAGTGTATACAATCAACATCCTGCCACATCGTGTACGCCTCAGTTCAGCCAAAGGCTCAATATGTTAATTCAATTTGCTTGATTGCAATAAAAAGAGTGTATAAAGGGAAGGCGGAGGAAAAAAGGCAAAGCACAATTTTGTATTAGACACCCACAAGTTAGCTACATAGTAGATGAGGCACATTACCAGCTAAGCATTATTGGCAGTGCAAGCACGCATAATGTTATGATTGGAAAATGAAAATCATTTACGTGCGTCGAGAGCGCACCGTCAATTTGCAGCCCATATAAATCAAATCTAGCAGAAGTATATACACACTATATACAAACACACACACAGCGGGCAGACAGCAGGAGCAGGAGCAGACACCACAGGCCAGCGAATGGCGTGTGTGTTTGTGTCAATTAATGCGGCAACGTGCAGTGCATAATGATGGCTAAAAGGAAATCAAAATCAAGTCATCAGCTTGGGCGCGATAAAATGAACTGGTCACTTAAGCATTGTGCATGGCATTAAAAATAGATTAAACCGCTTAAATATTAAACTACTTAAAAGGTTTGGCGATTTCATGCAAATTCAAAATACTACTTAACCATTTAGCTTGGTATACCCTAACTATACCCTAACCCTGGAGTACTTAAAATAGAATAAATAATAAAATAAAAAAGGCTAGCATACTTTTATGGCGCAGAGACCCAACCAAATTGTATAAACCCAAAAGCTCTCACTTTAGCACTCAGATACTTTTCAATTAGGAGGTTTTTTTAACATCTGCGGGTATTTGCCGGCAGTACAAATCGAGTTAAACTCGAAATGGGCCTAACGAGCAACACAAAGCAAAAAAACATGCAAAAGAAAAACGCATAAATGAAAACTAAATATTTGCACTGGCATTTTTGGGGCCTTGTTATAGTCGGCAACTGACAACAGCTAAACAAAAGCCACACACACAAGAAAAAGGAAAAGGTTTTCCCAACACACACACACACACACAGAACAAGAACAACAACTACAATGTCTGCCTATGAGGACACAAGAGCATAGCCTAAATAACTAAGTCAATAAATCAATTCGACATAATTTTACGTTGATTTTTCTTCATTTTTTACTGCTCTTGTTTGTTTGTTTGTAAGTATATCTGAAGCATTTTCTTATTGTTTTTGGCTACTCGGCGAATCCCAAACAAACAGAAGGCAAAAGAAAAACATTTACCAAATGTTTGGCAGCGCATCGGCGACGAGGGGGTCAAAAACAATGATAGCAAGTCAAAGATTGAACAAAAGATACATAAACATTGATAACTCTAAAGTTTATCAATTTGTAAAATGGCTACCGCAGTATGCAGCAAAAAAGGAAAAAAAAATCAGTGCAGAGCAAACAACAGACTAGCTGAATCCAAGACAATACGCAACTGTTAAGCTAACAGCACGCATGCATTACATGACTGTTAAGGCAACAGAAAGCTCGTGCTATGGGTTGTTGTCTCTGCTAAGAGTATTAAAAGTTCACTGTTCAATTTTCAGCGCAGTTGGAAATTTTTCTGTTCATAATTTAAATACTTGAAGAAAATCTATATTGTACCTTTTACGACTCAATTTATTCAAATATACTATCTATCACTTAAATGTATATAAAACTCAATGAATAATTCTAATATAAATTAAGCATTGCGGCTAAAGATATATGTATGTACATATGTTTGTATGAACCATAACAAAAAGAGTTCAGACAATGAATGAATTGTTTTTGCTACGTGTCAATATTATGTTATTTTGTTTTGTATTCTCAATTTGTTTGGCTTTCGCTTTGCGTTTGTTTATAGGCCAGGAAGCCAAAAGCTGAAACAGCGGCAAACCATAAAAAACATTGTTTTATAAATAAGTGAGTGTACACTTTAGTTTAGTATATATAAGTATATATTTAACTTTTGCTAGGCGGGTGGTAGTGGTGGTTGGTTTTTAAAAATAAAATACAAATTGAAATTAAAATTGAAATGCAAACATGCCGAAATAAATGTACAAGTGTCAACATTGATATGCGAGCGACTTGACTCAACCTGACTAGAAATATTTCAACAACAATGTGCACAAAATTAGGCAACAAAATTAGCCAACAGTGCCGTCAAAGCATACTATGTACAATATATAAACAAAAAAAAAAGAACTGCCGATTTTCGAGTACAAATTTAAGAGTCTGAGTACTGAGTACCATGTGAATGGCAGCAACCCAAACAAAACATTTTTCTAATCAATTTAGCGCGTGTTCAAATTAATCACATACAGATGACTTCAAGATGAATCTTCAAGTGCGCAGTGTTGACCATTGGTCAGTGCCCAACAAGAACAACGACAATAATAACAACAGCAACGATAACAACAACAACAACAATAAAACTAAAACAACAACGACAAACGGCATTGGGGGCCCCTTCTAATTGCGTTTAAGAAATGCTGGCAACGATTTTGCGGTTATAAAAATAAATACTTATAAATAAGTAAAGTATATAAAACAGTGAACATTGCCAACATACCTCCCCCTCTCTCTCTGTCTTTGTCTCTGTCTCTGTTTCATTCACTCTCTTCACTGTTCATCGATATAACGAATCATAATAAGTGCAGATGTGTAGACAAAGCCAAAATGGACAACAGACAACGAACAGACTGTCAGCACTGTGCCAAAAAAAAAGATAGAAAAAAACAAGAAAAGGTGTCGATGCATTTCACCAATATACTTCCATCTCTGTCTTAATATAGTATAGTATATTTATAGTATTCTTATTTGGTCGGGTGACTTGCTTTTGTCTCAATATCAATTGCGGTGTGCATGTGACTGTGTTTGTGATTGTGATTGTGGTTGTGGGTGTGGTCTTGGCCAAATCCCAATGCCCATGTTCAGGTTCAGACCCTTAGGAATGCTGCAGCGCATTCCTTTGCCAGAACTGAGCAGGTGCCAGTTCTGCGCTTGTCAGCATATATCGCTCATATGTTATATCGTGTGAAAATATATTCATTTAAGATAAATACATATTAATTGACCATCAAGATCTGTCAACAGCAGCAAACAGCAACAACAACAGCAACAACAACAACTACATCAATGACTGAGACAACAACAAGTTTTCCCCTCACAAATTGTTATTAAAATATTGCCACGCTTTCTCTACATATGTTGTCTCTGGTCACAAAAGCTGCATGACTCTATAACAAAAAGTTAAATAAATGCAAAACCGAAGCATACATATCCTATAAATTCTTGATGGAGCATATTGAATTCCAAAATGAAAACTTTTTACAACTATACTATAAAAGATTTGAAAGTTGGAATTTATAAATTTTTGTTTCCTGTCTTTGGGATTATATTTCTCAACCAAAAGAATTTTTATTAAGTTTATCAGTAAATAATTGTTTTTTTTGATTCTGTCCTCGAGTAACAACCTAGATAAAAATCTCACAAAAAGTTAGATTTTCGGCGTTAAGACTATTCTAAAAGTGAAGTTGGAGAAAAAATGTCTTTTGAATTTAAGACTTAAAGACTTATTTATTTTGATATATATAAGAGAAAATTTTATATTTTTTTAAAATCGTTAATTTTTGAATACTTATAATTACTTTTTATTTGAATAAGTTCATAAAAATAAATGTGTAATACAAAGTATGACCAAGTCCGTAAAATAATTGCTATTACAATGGAATATTACAGTTTTGTTGAGGAACCATCAAAAGAATATTTTTGGACTATTAAAAATTGAAATTATTGTTCTTTATGTAAGTCTTAGAATTTTATAAAGTCAAGAACACTTTTTTGAAAAAATATATTTATCTTTGTATAGTTTGGTTAATTTATCAATGTATAATATGTGCTTTTTATCAAGTTTACTATCACTCTAACTTTAAAATGTTGATACACACGCGTTTCTAATGCCCGACGAGCAATTAGCCGGTAGATTCCAAGCGATCTGTTGTAGAAATTGATGTGAGGCAGCATACAGATTATGTATGTATGAGTTTGGGTTATATATTTTTGCACGAGGCGCGCACAAAGTCAAGACTACCAAGTATAATTATAGCGACACCCACCTATTGGCGCCCAATTTCTGGCCATTCTGAACACGCATACACAATATCACGGACAACGGACAAAAGAGCGACGACATCGTTGTCGGAGACGATTCACTCACGGTCAAGTTGAAAAACATTGAGAGCGTCTACGGTTTGCAGCGGATGTTGCTTTTTGGAGAAACATATCGTATATGGAGGCCATGTTAACAACAGACAACAGCAACAAATAAACACTAAACGCGTGTGTGTCACATTAACCCAATAATTAAACAGTTGGAGCATTGGAAATTGCTGTAAGAGATAACCGAGAGTATTTTATTTATAACAGGCAGGCAGGCAGGCAGTCAAGGGCATAGGCGAAGGGAGAGACTGGACAGCATAAAAATCTCATCAGATCAGATCGGAGATCGGAGATCGTAGATCGGAAATCGTTGTACGAAGAGCCGAATGATCGTTCGCCGTTTTGTGTCGATGCGTTGATCGTTGTTTTTAATGTGTCTTTGATGTTGTCTGCCTCAGCCGAGTCGTTTTGCGAAAAATTGTGCTCGAAATTTTCGCTCAGTTTTTCAGTATCGAGGGAAATCACGACGCGCCAACACAACTTGGTGGAAATGCGAGTCCGCAATCGCGAACGCGTCAAATAAGAAATTCAAATCAAAATATCACAAGGATAAATTCGCCATAACGGCAAAGTGTAAAGTGTAAATTGTGTGCAGAAACGCATAGATAAATAATCAAAGGATTATTTATAATTAAATCAAATATACATATTATATAAATTCTATTTTAGAACATATATACATACTTATATATAGTCTATCTAATTAGCACAAAGTGTCAAAGCGTTTTATGGCTGAGCTAAAATGTTGCCCTTTGCCAAGTGAAAAGTTAATAAATTTTTGAATAATTGCACAAAATTGAAAACTTAATTGCTCGACATTTATATTCAGTGTGCACTAGTGTATGTGTGTGTGTGCGGGTGTAAGAGTATGTGTTAATACACATTGTCGAAGAGCTGTCTCTATTAGTATTGCTAGTGCCTGGCTAAAAATAAATAAATAAAAAGCTACATATACCAAATAACAACAAATTTTATTTATTGCCCAAAATATATATACACACATGTTTGTGTTTGTGCGTGTGTGTCTTTCTGTCCCAGCCAAAAGGCAAATAATTTTCTAATTTTTAGCGCTACTAACTTTTTTTTATATTTGTTTGCAGCACTAAAGCACAACAACAAGAATTTCGTCTCATAAAATTTATATTAAAAACAAAAACAAAAAACAATACAAAAAAAGGTAATAAAAAACAAAGTGTAGAAAATACAAATAATACAAAATTATACCGTGAATTTCGGCAGCCAGTTTCTGTGCATATACATATACATATACATGCAAAAATAAAATTTAGACAACAAAAAATACAATAAAAACAAATTATTAAAAAAAAACAGAAGTAAGATAAATAATAGGCCAACAACATGTCCACATCAACGCGAAGTTCGCTTACGAGAAAATCGTCGCTAGCCAAAAGTGGCAGCTCGGACAAACAGGCAGAATCCAAATCATCTGCAACAACAGCAACAGCCACAACAACAACAGCGACAAAGACCTCCAAAACAGATGCGACGGGGAGCGGCAACAAACAGAAAATGCAATACACAAAAACCAGGGAAAGGATGGTCGATGGTACAGTATACATATATCATACATTATTATTCTGGCTTTGAATTTGAAGAGTTGAGTTGAAATTTGAAAGTTTTTAAGTAATTTTAGATGTTTGAAAATCAAAATCTTCAACCAAACTTAGACTGTTTAAATTTCTCAAATTTGTGACTTTACTCATTCAAATTGACCTTGACCCAAATGCAAGCCAAGCTGCACACCATACTTTAAAGTTAAAAACCATTTCAATAATGTCTAGTAAAGTTTACACCCAATTAACAATCGTATATCTTGATGTATAGCGAAATCAAGGACATGATTTCATAGGAGTATAAAAAATAAGAAATAAAGTTCATATTTGGCAAGTTAAAGATTTCGATAAATCCATTACATTTTTAGAGTGACATAGTTAAACCCTTTATAAATTAGCAGAACCTTTTTTCAGACTACATTTTTGTTTATAAATCAGCTTTATAATGATAGTGAGCGATCAAACAAAGTTTTCGTAGCATATGAAAGTTTGGTATCGTACTGCAAGGGTATGAAATGGGCTTAATCTAAAACAACTAATTTTGAAATACTTTCAATCTTTAACTAATTGGTTTTTTTGAGTTTTATTCTATTTTCTTTTCCCTAAGCAGTATTTAAATATGCAATTATTACAAAACTACAGCTTAATCAATGTAATATCAATAAAGCCACGAATCTAACTAAAATTTCTATGGCAAATAGCAGTAACTCCATAGCTTCGAATATGATATTTAATATATGCTATATGTTACTATTTAAAATACAGCCAAACCTATGCCCATTTTGTTATTAAAACATAATCAGAGTTATTTAAAACAAAAATTGTTTAAGTTTCGTAACTCAAAATACATCATTCGCCTAATTTGCTATCCAACAGTGACCTTGACCCAGTTGATAGATAAAGTCATAGAAATCAAGTCTCTAAGCAATTTCTGAAATAATTTGGTTACATTGATTGTTATAATGGCGGCTTATTGATGTATAAAATTGAATATAAATTATAGTTAAGCAGCCATAATTAACATCATATGCCTTATATATTACACTTTTATTGGCACATTTTCCGCAGAGCTTATGACAATCCAAATGTGTGCAAGCCGTCGTCTCTGTGTCTGTGTCTGTATCTCTGTCCCTCTGTCCCACTTTCTATGTCTCTCTCTGTTTGTATTTGTTTTTATGTGTGCCAATCAATTTTCGACTTTTATATTCACTCATTCAAAATTTCGGTAATTAGCGTACAAAATTCATGTGCATTTGCTGGCATATGCCATATGAGGCGTACAAGTATTTGTGTACCTCATAAATCTAGCGGCTAGGCCAAATCGAGTCAAGTCAAAGTATTGTCGATAATTTGTTGTAAACCAAAAACACAATTGCACATTGCGTATACGCAATCACTTTAAACGATTATCAAGTTGTTGTATTGTTTTGCTTTAGATGTTCCACTGCCGCCCACACACAAATTAACCATGTCCGAGGTGTACGATGATCCCAAGACGGGTAAGCCCAACTTTGATGTACTCCGTCAACATTTTCTGCTCGAGGGTCGCATCGAGGAATCCGTGGCATTACGCATCATTGATGAGGGCGCCAATTTGCTGCGCGAGGAGAAGAACATGATCGACGTGGAGGCACCCATTACAGTCTGTGGTGACATTCACGGACAGTTCTTTGATCTGGTCAAACTGTTTGAAGTGGGCGGTCCACCAGCCACAACACGTTATCTCTTTCTGGGTGATTATGTGGACAGAGGTTACTTCAGCATAGAGGTAAGTGAGTGCCAGCTGAGTTATACGACTGACAAATACTCTTCATTGCCCTCTTTAATTTGCTGTTTAGTGTGTGCTCTATCTGTGGTCCCTGAAGATCACATATCCCTGACACTTTGTCCCTGTTGCGCGGCAATCACGAGTGTCGTCATCTGACCGAGTACTTCACCTTTAAACAGGAGTGTAAGATACGATTGTATTTATTTCTATAAGTGTTAAGTATAGATTAAGGCGAGAAGATATTGTTAAATTGATTCAATTCTTATTTAAAACTATATATTAATTTTTTAAATGATTCATTTCAGTTTAAAAATACTTATTCCTTTGAATTTTTATGTAATATGATATAAAAAATGAGCTTGATATATAGATTAGAAATTACCAATCTTTATTATAATTTTAAACTTTAATCGGCAGTTTACACAAGAATTGTATAATATTCTAAAAGCGATGTAAATATATGTTTATCTTGATATAATTTGTTTTCCAATTTTTGTCAGCATTTGAAAAAGAACTTAAGATTTTTATATATACAATCTAATTTATGTAATAGAATGCAAACAAAATTTGTTGAGGTAGTCATTTTATAATGGCCATGTAATGATAATTTTACTTTTTTTATTTTTTAATTCCCACAATATAGTGCTCGTTTTTATGAGATCTGATCACTTGTAAGATAGTCTATTGCAAGATAAGATTAAGTGATCCCCAAAGGACTGATTTTTTATTTATTGTCAAGAAATACATACAGAGTGCACAATTTTTAATATTTTTTTAAATTAATAGGTAGTTTATAAAAATTCAGTTATATCTGCTTTACAATTATTCATTTATTAAATGTTAAAGATAATTTTGAGAACCGCAATAACTGCATAAAGTACGTATAACAAGCAGCTCTTTCGGTTTTATATTTTTAATTTAGTTTAATTTCTAGCCGAACTCACTATCTAACACTCTGTATCTTTCTCCCTCTCTGTCTCTCTCTCTTTCTCTCTCATTCTCTGCTGCAGGTATTATTAAATACTCGGAAAGTATTTACGATGCCTGCATGGAAGCCTTTGACTGCCTGCCCCTCGCCGCGCTGCTGAACCAACAGTTTCTGTGCATTCACGGCGGTCTATCGCCAGAGATTTTCACACTCGACGACATCAAGACGGTAATAAATTTGGCAGTCGAATGTCTTGTTGAAATGTTTACAATCTACTGTCAATTTTTTGTTTTGGTTTTCATTTTGTTGTTCCGTTGTTCTGTTGTTTTGGCAGCTGAACCGCTTCAGGGAGCCACCCGCCTATGGGCCCATGTGTGATCTGTTGTGGTCCGATCCATTGGAGGATTTCGGTAATGAGAAGAGTAACGATTTCTTTACGCACAACTCGGTGCGTGGCTGCTCCTACTTCTTCAGCTATGCGGCCTGCTGTGAATTTCTGCAAAAGAACAATCTGTTGTCCATAGTGCGAGCACATGAGGCACAGGATGCGGGGTAAGTTTGTAAGATCCTTGGATAGTATTTTAAACTCAAATTTGATCTCCTTAGCTATCGTATGTATCGGAAGAATCAGGTAACCGGCTTTCCCTCACTTATCACCATCTTTTCGGCGCCAAACTATTTGGATGTTTACAACAACAAGGTATGAGTTGGCCAATACGATTGGCATTACTTTTTGTATATTTGTATATCATGCATACTACGTATTTTGAACAATATATTCTATGCATTTGTCTATTTTTAAAAATCGTACGCAATTCGCTTGGCTGCAACAATTGCACAGCCGCTTCTCTCATATTCAATACAAATTATTATTGTATTTGCCGTAAATATTTATTTTTGCACATTGTATTTTTTTGTTTGTTTCCATACTTTTTGCGACGCGCACGAATTATTGTCAAAACCCCATTGTCAAACATTTGACAAAAGGCAGCTGTGCTCAAGTATGAGAACAACGTGATGAACATAAGACAATTCAACTGCTCACCGCATCCCTACTGGTTGCCAAATTTCATGGATGTTTTCACCTGGTCATTGCCCTTTGTTGGCGAAAAGGTAACACAAAGTTGCGACTACCAGAAACTGAGCTTCTTTAATCCCTGCTGTCCATTTGGTTAGGTGACTGAGATGTTGGTCAATGTGCTCAACATTTGCTCTGATGATGAACTAGTCGCTGGTCCCGATGATGAGCTGGAGGAAGGTATGTATTTGTAGTATGTAGTATATATAGTCTCCCTTTGGTGTTTGTATAGGTGTCGTATATGTAACAAAAGTACACGCCACGGAGCATTACAACTTAATCTTGTATTAAAACGACTTACTATTTTCTAAATCTGTAATAACAAAACAAAAACCAACAACAACAATTACCCCACACAACACCACAAACAAACAAAAAACTACGCCCCCTTCTCTGATGGAGCGTTTCTATAGAGCTGCGCAAGAAAATTGTGCTCGTGCCGGCGAACGTGAATAATAACAATAACAATAATACGCCCAGTAAGCCAGGTAAGCTCAGTGTTGAACCCATCGCCACCGCCGTAGATGCCGTAGCCGCCGCAGCCAGAGAGCTTAACGTGAGCTTTGCACAGCTTTGATCAGCTTTAGCGTATAGCAGCAGTATAGCTTTTTAGCCAGCGTTGCCACCCAGTTGAAATTCAACAAAAACTCAAACGCAAACTAATTGAGTTGTTTAAATTCCGCAGCTTCCATGTCGGCGCTACGCAAGGAGATCATACGTAATAAAATCCGTGCCATTGGCAAAATGTCGCGTGTCTTTTCGGTGCTGAGGTGAGTAAAGATTCAAGTCAGACATATCTAAGATATATAAGCAATTAACTGTTGCAGGGAAGAGTCGGAGAGTGTGCTGCAGCTAAAGGGACTGACGCCAACGGGCGCCTTGCCGGTGGGCGCGCTCTCTCGTGGGCGTGACTCACTCAAGGAGGGTAAGTAAAACAAGCAGCGGATCGGAAAAATATCAGCTACATATACTCCTATTCTGCAGCTCTGCAAGGCCTGACGGCTGCCTCACAGATACACTCGTTTGCCGAGGCCAAGGGTTTGGATGCGGTCAATGAGCGCATGCCACCACGTCGTCCTCTGACAATGAGTGCCAGCAGCAGCAGCATTACAACCATCAGCAGCACCAGTAATAATAACAATACCACAACGAAGAACAACAACAGCAGCAGCAGCAATGGCAGCACACCAAGCAGCGATGCCACACTGACGAAATCGACGCGAACCACCGTTAGATCGGCCACAACGAGCAACGTGCGCAGCGGTTACACAACGAAAAGGTTTTCATAGTCAGCTAAATTCAAAACTGTGTTTTCTTCTCTCTTTTTTTTTTGTTGTTTTTAGTTAGTTCAAATTGTCCCCAATTGTTTTTCCTTTTGTTTTAGCTTAAATTTTATATCCCAAATACAATGCAAAATATGTTTTGTTTCTAGTGGAAAAAGTGTCGAATTTTTGTGGAATTTCCACACATATATAAAATATAATACAATATATACTAGTGAAAATTTATACGTGACATGAATAATTTTTAATAAACCTGACAGCAAATAGCGCTAAAAATATTTATACAGCTCTTAAGCAGCGTACAGTAATGATTGGGGGATTTGGGGTTTTCATGTTTGAATTGGAAGGGAGGTGCTCTGGCTGATCCGGGCACAGAGACAATTCAATGCCAAACACAGCTGTCAACTTAACAGTTAGCAGCTAGAGCAGCACAAGTCAAGCGTAACTGATCAACAAGAAGCGCAAAAAAAAAACACAAAAAACGCGAGTCATAAAAAAGTATACAATAATAATTAAGCTAGAGCAAACGGCAGTCATAATTATACGTTAATCGTTACTTAAATTGAAGTTATTCTCTAAACAAAGCACATTTAAAAGCTGAGCATAGCTTAAATTATAACTAACTCAAATTCTATCACAAATACCATTTAATTAGCTTATATATAGCTTTAACGCTTTAATATAATCTGCTTAATCGTAAATAAAAGTTTTAAAAAATGATTATTAATATACAAAATAAGTAATTATTTATATTTCCCAACAAGTCACGTTAGTTAGTGGAAAGCCAAGCACAAAACTTGCTACAGCTATAAATAAATTTAAATAAATATTAAAATCTTTTACAAAAAGTTCTATAGAGTAAACTTCAAGTCAGTACACAGTAAATATAAGTCAAAACTAGATCAAAATATTTATGTTACGTTTAAAGTAAGAACAGTAAGCCAGCATAAAAATGCTTAACTATCACGTTTTTTTTGGAAAAAAAGTAAACAAACATTCAGACAACTGAACGATTTATGAATTAGTAGCTGAAGAGTTGCACTACATGTGGCATATATACGTGTTTTAGTTGTTGAGAAACGCACAATAGATACTAAATATACAAAATGAATAGAGCTTAACTTGCAGTCAAAGTCATGTAATACTTAGTTACACTGGGCGCCAGCTAAACGAATAACAATTGAATGACATTGACCGAGGTTGAACTGGTAGATATACCGAGTAATTCCCGTGATTTTGGTCTGCAGACAGACAGAGAGAGAGCGAGAGAGAGATAAGTCAAAGATACACAAAAGGTTGCCTCTAAATTTCGAGGAATGCAAACAATACGCATACGCACTGTGTGGTGTGTAGAAAACGTTTTTATCAATTCAAGAACTAAACAAATGACGACTTCATCTGCATCACGAATGAGTGATACGACATCCGCTGGCTGACTGATATATAATAATAATAAAATAAAACATACACCCACACAAACACACACATACACTCTAGACCAGAAATCAGTTAACGGCCAGCAGCCGACGACAACAGATTCACGTGCGATGGAAATTTTACTTACTTTCAGCGGATTGGCACATGTTCAAAATGAAATCGTAAAGCATTCAAACATCGTATAAAGATTTAAATGTCGAAACGAGACGAGAACGAACGATGCTTTATGAGGTCGCCAGTCAATGTGCTAGTAAATGATAAGTTACTGTTTGATGGTTTTATCAGAGCTGCAATTCAAAGTGTAGGTAGGTAAACCTATTGCATGTGTGCAAAATACCCGTAAACTGTATTCGGGTCCCCAGCTGTCGTGTGACTACTTCGTGCACAGCCGATGATCTTTGGTGGGCGGCAAATAGATCGTGCTGGCATATAACGGCGCTTCAGGGCTCACTGAGACATCAGTCGCTAATTGTGCCAATCCATAGTAGAACACTCGGTAGCTCGGTAGAACTCGCCAACTCGAGAACTCGGTTATAAGTCGCTTGATATTAATGGACTGCTAAAAGTTTTCCAACGCTAGCTAAAATCTGTGATATAAATAAACTTAATTCGCTCGTCTGCTCAATTAAATCGCAAAATGTATCTCAAGATGCAATCGGCTATGCTTCTTATCATCGCTGGACTTTCCATTGGCTCCTGGGCGGCTACAGTACAACCGCCGCCATTGATACAGACTCTCAGCGCTGGCGGTGATATTGGTCCGGAGTTTAAGCTCGGTCAGGATGGACAGGATACGCAGGGCAACAAGTTGGAAGGTACAATATTTTAAAGGAATTCCTAGTATATTCCACTATATCAAAGTATTTCAAGTGCTTCCAAAAATAGCACACAGCTACGTGTTAGTTTGACTTTAACTACTCGCATTCAATTATGCAATTGCATAAGTTGAAAATGAAAATTGACTTTTTGTTTAGTTAACCGCAACTTAAATGTTTTCGCATTGAAATATTTTTCAAGGTCTGTGTTAAGTGAAAAACTTGTGTCAAGTGCAGATCTCTAATTACTCGAAACACCTACAAAAAAAAAATAGACTGTTTGTTGATACAATTGTCAGTTACTTCAACTGTAATAATCTGTCTAAAAATAATAATCACGTGTTTCTTGCTAGTAGAATACAATTAACTGTACTTAAAGTACAGTTCCTCTGGGGAATCCCTTGAATTTTTTAAATATTTATAGACTTTTCCGCATTATAAAACGACATCGGGAATTAATTATCTAGTATTTTACTATCATTACGTAGACGAGATTACGTACTGCCGCTAGTAGTCAAAATTTGGCGAAAACAATTTCTAATTAAGATACAAAGCTGTCAAACTGCGTGTTAACCAAATGCCAAACATTTGGGCAATCAAATAGTACAAATGGCAATTAATTAGAACTTTAAACAGTTTAAGCAGTTCCACAGGTGTCAAATTCTATTCAAGCCAGCCAAGTAACGTCACATTCTAACAATTATAGTGTTAATTGCCGCTAGAACTTAACACTACCATATTAGATGTGCATAACCGAAAAGCCTCTAATTATTATTTACTTCGTTTTCATTGACAATCAAAATTAACAGTCCGTCAACGCGACTTAACTGTAACGTGCGTCAGTGTCGAGGTTTTTCGGGCGGACAGCGGGGCGTATGCATAACATACTACCGCCAACTGAATGCTAATGAAGTAATAATATAATCAGCAAAGAAACAAAATAGATATATACTACTAAAAGTAAACATTCGGTTGACAGAAACAGGCAGTTCTTAATTTATTAATAACATAATTCTAGTAGTTCTGATCGGACTACTATATCATATAGCTGTTATAAAAAAATATTTATACAGGGATCGCAAAGATATCAAATCTCTAGAAAGAAATAGGTAGCCTTACAATCTAGTCTTATGTCTTTCAATATGTATAAAATATCTTAAATTCTGTAATTTTTTTCAAAAATTGTTTTTGAATTTATTCTACAGAATTTAAGATGTAAAATTTCTAAGATCAACAAACGATTTGCTATATTAAAAAATTCCCAAATTTGCATTTCACAGCTTACTTGTAATTGTAAATTTGTTTGTACTGTCAAATCTACTTTTTAGAAGTATCTGAAGCTTACAGTTCATAAAGAGCACGAATTAATTTATATACTACCCATTTATATAATTTCTTTAATGGTTATTTGCATTGCTCAAAGTTCTTTTCAACCGTTGCCCTTTTTTTATGATATTACAGAGTAACAACAAATAAATAAAAATAATGAAAAAAAAAAGTAAATATATTTAAATGTCATTTGTCAGACATGTTAAAGTGTGCGGAAAATATAAACGGCCAAGTTGCTTGCTTAATTTAAGCAAATTAAAGCTGAATAGTAAACCCCCCAGTTTAGAAATAGCCTAGAGTCGGAATAGCTTAAAGCTAAAATCGGTTGAGGGAATACGTTTTTTTATAGGGCCCATTGGCATTCTGGAAATATATAGCTAATGGGGCTTGTGTGCTCAACGAGCGATTTTTAAGATGTATAGGAAAATAAATCTAAATAATTACTAAAAGCGGTTTTTACCAGAACTGATCAGTAGTTGGGGCGAGTGCCAAGTGGGTCTCACTAGATATAATAAACAAAAGCGACAGTTATGCATAGATACATTTAAGTTATAGCACTAAATCGTGACTTACTCAATTTTATTTACATAGACACACAATTCTGGCGCCAAGTGGGTCTAAAGCAGCTCAAGAAGATTGTTGAGCAGGCCAAGTCGTCTAAGGAAACTTCGTATCAACGGAAGGCAAAGAATATCATCATCTTTATTGGTGATGGCATGGGATTGTCAACAATTAGTGCTGGACGCATCTACAAGGGACAGTATCTGAAGCATGGACATGGCGAGGAGGAGACGCTCTCATTTGATGATTTCCCCTACACCGGTTTGGCCAAGGTAGGCAATCAAGTGATAACAAGTACGTGTCAGTTCGTTACTCATTCCATATCCATACAACTTACAGACCTACAATGTGGATAAGCAAGTGCCGGACTCGGCGGGTACGGCCACGGCTATATTTACGGGTGTTAAGAGCGATTACGGTGCCATCGGCATGGACACGACACGCTCTAAGGTGAATGCCAGTCAGGGACGACTCGATTCCATACTGGACTGGGCACAAGCGGAGGGCAAACGTACCGGAGTGGTGACCACCACAAGGATTACACATGCCACGCCAGCGGCCACCTTTGCACGAATCTATCATCGTGACTGGGAGTGCGATACGGAGGTGCCCAAGGAATCGGTGGGCATACATGCGGACATTGCACGTCAGCTGGTGGAGAATGCACCGGGCAATAAGCTAAATGTGATCCTAGGCGGAGGACTCTCGCCCATGGGAGCGCTCAACAAAAGTGAGGTGCGAACGGTTAAGTTTGAAGGCGGCACGGAGACCATCTGCCAGCGGGGTGACCAACGCAATCTGGCGGATGAGTGGCTGCTGCAGCATGTGAACGACAGTTTGGACGCTGTGCTGGTCAAGACACGCGAGGATCTGCTAAAGGTCAATGTCAAGCAGGTGGATCATTTGATGGGTCTATTCCGCAACAACCACATAACCTATGCCATAGCACGAGAGGAGGGTGAACCGTCGCTCCAGGAGATGACCGAGGCAGCCATTGGTGTGCTGGAACGCGGTACACAGTCCGCCGGATATGTGCTAATGGTGGAGGGCGGACGCATCGATCAGGGACATCATCAGAACTATGCACGAGCTGCGCTTCACGAGGTCTACGAACTGGATTTGGCCGTACAGGCAGCCCTCAAGCTGACAAACGCCGAGGAGACACTCATTTTGGTCACCGCCGATCACTCGCATGCTGTGACCTTCAATGGTTATCCACAGCGCGGCTCTGACATTCTGGGCGCTGCGAATCTGCACAAACCCAGGGATCCCATGGTCTACGAAACGATTACGTATGCCAATGGACCCGGTTACTTTGATCATCTGGCCAACGACTCGAAACCGGTAAACAGCTCCAATGTGTGGCTGCCACTCAAACAGTTCACCGCAGCGGAGATGGAGTCACCCATCTATCGACACATGGCCACGCTTCCCCTCAAGGACGAAACCCATGGCGGCGAGGATGTGATTGTCTTTGCCAGTGGTCCCGGTTCCAGTTTAGTGCGCGGCGCCTTCGAGCAGAACTATCTGGCCTATGTGATGAGCTATGCCGGCTGCATGGGTCCTGCCAAGAACTTTGACGAGTCCTGCCAACGACGCTCCCTCCATGCGCACAGTGGTGCCGAAAGCTATCCTATCAGCTTGACATTCTCAACACTCGTCCTGCTCGCTTTTGGGTTACTTAACTCACTTTGAGTTTAATGCATTCCTTAGTTGGTTGTACTACTTGTTTGTAGTTGTATAGTATTTACGGTTCTGTAGTTAACTTGCTTAACATTTTAGCTAATGCTTAAGCTATTAAAATTAATTAGTTAAACACAAATGACAACAATGAGTTTCGTCTATTTTTAGTAGAACTATTTCCACCTTTATGTAGTACTAGTTTCCATAGTACTTGTACCTATTAAATAGGTTGTTCTAATAAGAACAAAGGTTTTTCTATTAAACAACGATTTACACAAATTATTCATATCGTTTATGATATAGTTTTGATTTAAAACAGTGGAATGTTTTAAAATTTCTTGAAAAACATAAGGTGGATGAAGCTATAATAACTATATCATTGATTTTGCTAACTAAGGTATCGCAAATGCAAAAGCACAGATTTAGGAACGGTAATAATCGCTATATTGAAAAAATAGCTAGCTCTTATAATCTGTGGGACCAAGACAGCAAAACAGACTAGAACCATTAACTAGTGAAGCTAGTAAAGAATATATGTATATAGTATATAGAGATGGAAATGTAGGCGTACTCACCAAATTTAATGATTGTTGAACTTATAATCTTCGAGATACGAATAGACAGACATTGAAGCATTTAAATATTATAGAAAACTTTTAACAAATATGAACGACTGATGATGAAACTTTCAGCAAAAGCTCCGAAGTCATACAAAAGTCTGCGGACTTACAAAGCACTTGGTTTTGAAATTACTCTACTTATATCGGTATTCAAACAAACCATTGGGAAACTGTGTTAAAATTATGTGAATAGGTAAATACACTGCTCCAATAGCTTAAAACGAGTATGTACTTAAGCGAGATAGGTCCGCCAAATATATTAGATACCAACAACCGATAATACTACACCGATACTACTATAAATCAAAAGAAACCACAGTTAAGCACAAGTTCTTTTTATATTAAATTAATTCACTATTTCATTCACAATTACACGCTCAGTTCGTAGCTATTTCCACTTTTTAGAGGGTTTTATACAGACAGATCTCTGAAGGCAATCAATAAAATAAAACAAAACGAGGAGTGGGGGCTCAAAAGGCTCAAGAGTGGACTTTTAACCAGCTTTGGCAACTGGCACTGCCGTCTTGCTGTCAGCTGGTGGCTTTGGCGTATCCGGTTGACTGTCTAGCTTTTGGATGCGATGCATGTCCACGCACTGCTTGAACTGGGCCACTTCATCGATGCAACGCAGTGTCTCGCCGGGATGGGCACGATAGCAGGCCAGCAGCTGGGCCTTGAGGTCTTGGCATGGTGGCGTCTTGTGCGCTGCTGCAGTGCTGACAAAACGCTTGTGTACACCTTCCACGGCATTCGCATACTCCTTCTCCATGATGGTGTTGGTCTTCTTCAGGTTCTCCTCCAGCTGTGTCATGCGCGTACGCCACAGTTCGTCGTTCTTCTGCAGCTCCTGGTTCATTTGACGCTGCACATCGGCTGCACTGATCGTGTGTCCGCCGCCCTGCACATAAATGGGCGTGGGCGTCTGATAGACAATTGTGGGTGGAGCAGCAATTGAAGCAGCAGTAGCAGCGGGTGCAGCAGCTTCTTTTGCAGGCGCTTTCTTTGCAGCCGGCTGTGGCTTTGACGCCGGTTTCGATTCCTCCGCAACGGCGGCATTTTCACGAGCTGCAAACAAAAGAGTTGCTGTTATTTGGCTATATTCAAATTAAATTAAATCGCCATTTGACAATTGTTGCATAACACTTGGCGAAACGTATTTGCAAACACTGGCAGTGCCTTACAAATGCTTGTCTCTATTTTAAACTCTAATTACCCTGCTGTGTGATACCCTGCTTCAGGCGCTTCACCACATCGTCGGATATGTCGAGGACGCCTGCAGGATTCTCCATTGAGACGGAACGTGGCTCACGCGACTGTTTTGCACCCATGTTTATTATGCTGCTCTGTTAATGTTGTTGGCCCTTTTCAGTGGCGTAGCCTGCATAACAATTATACAATTAGAGTGTTTTCACATTATTTATATCTTTTCGCATGCACAAATTGCATTTGTTAAATAATAATAAATAGAAACCTTTTCGTTCGTAAAGCTGCTTTATATCGAATCAATCGTTCAGGCACATTGCGATCGAACGACACGAACTGAACTAAATGAATGAACCAAATTCAAACAGTTCTATTTGCACAATGGAATTGCGTTAACATTGTCTTCAACTGTTTTTAACAAAAGTTTAACTATACTCAAAAATAATTAATTCATCTACTTACAATTTTATTTCATATATTTCAGCTCCACAACTAGCTTAACTGTGAAATTCTGCGGCAGCTATGGTCTAACAGAGGCTTAACAACATGTTAATAACAGTGCTGCTAATCGATAACAACTACAGTGCAGTAATGTGCCATGTCAAATTATCGAAGTGCAAGTACACGTTAACAGCGAGCGGGCTATTTAAAACTCAATTGATCCGTTTTAAGCTTGTCACTTTAAAGCGTTTATTTAATTACTGTGCTGTACGCATAGAAGTCAGGAACGTAAAATAGGAAAAGGCACCCTGTAAAATCTGTAAGAAATATATATTATTTACAAAATATGTTAAACAACGTATAAACAATACCTTTATAACAGCTTGTAGGGTTACACGAAAGTATTTTAGACCTGTGAGCGAAAAGGGTCTAGAATTTAACTCAATGGATAATACAATAAGTTTCATAAGTTTCACATTTTCCTGCACATTTTGGGAGCGATAAACGATCTGTTCCCAATCAGCATAATAGTACATAAGATCCAATTCATTAGTCTATCAAATTAGCAAAAAAACAAACTATATATTTTGATTTCACAAAACTCGAAATTACTTACCGTTTGATAGACAATTGAACCGAGATAACCAAATGAAAGTTGCTCAATAAACTTGGCCAAAAACCAAAATATAAATATCATATTATCAGCTGGATTCTAAAACGAAAAACCAATGAAATTTGAAGGCTTCTAAAGGATTCGAATCAACTTACTTGGTAAAATTTGAAGAGTAATACGCAGAGAATTATGGCACTATTGCTAAAGGTAATAAAGAGTCGAAAAGTAAAATGTCGCTCAATCTCTTTGGCAAATTGGTTCAGACTTATGTTGCGTTTGAGCACTTCTATGAGCCTAAGACGATAGTTTTTGGCTATATGCTCATAATCGTCCGATTCCAGCAATTGTGCAGCAGCAAAACGCAAATCCTTACCAAGTCTCAGATAGCAAGTATTTAGATGCATCAATAGCTCTCCCAGCAAATTCAGATCAATAAAGGTCATGGTGACGATTAACCAACTGGCCCAGAAGTTAATGCTAATCAGTATGATATATGCAGGCATTTGTCTATGATCGAAGAAATATGCCTGTTTAAAGAGCATTTCCCGACGTCCTGCCATCATGTTCATGCCAAATTCATAGAAATAGTTAATCAACGTGGCCAAATAGAAAACTGTTATCATCTGTGGTCCCAACAGTTGTCGTTTAATCCGGGAGAAAGTTACTGAATCGCTGCCAGGTGAGACATACACCTCAGCGTAAAAGTGTTGAAGTAGCCTCTTTAACTCGTTCTTGTGCATTGCCATATGAATAACCCGTATAATCAGCTCAGACTGAAGCAGTGCTGGTGATAAGGCTGCAAAGAAATTGTCAATGTCCCAAACATGATTCACCAAATAGTGAACACCTCCTTGAGCCTGCACGCAAAGAGCCAGTAGCGAAGAGATAACCAGTATCCAATCCAGATAACGATCTCTAATAGTTGCTTTATCCTCCAACGGCCACATTGCAGGATTTGTGCGTCTAAACAAGGCCAGGGACCAGGATAATTTCACCAACTCTCCGTTCTTAAGGCGTGCTTGATACCGCATCACTATAATCTTAATAAATACGAATTCACTCTACAATTGTGCTAAACTTTCAGTTAATTCCATTATATATAGCCAATATCTGTAATCGGAAAAGTCTGGTATAGTCAAAGTTTTTGCATTTAAAAGTTTCGAATGTCTCACTAATTATGTATTCCGTTTTAGGAGCAATTATATCAAACAATTATTGTTAAACTTATAACTGCTAGTCAATTAAAATTGGAATTTTAAATATAGACTAATTCCGGATATATATCTCAGTTTAATTGATTGCTCATTATGCTTAAGTTTCTGACTATATTTATATAATAAAAATTTGATTTATCTTTAGTAAATTGAGTTCCCTTTTAAAAAACACCAATTTTGAAACATATTAATTAGTGTGGACTACATGAAAGCTTCTAGGTTAGGTTGAAATCCCGTTCATACCTTTTTCAAAACTTTGAACTTCGATTGACAATAATAGTTATTGTCGACTTTGCCAATAGTTATTGTTGAGCGAAATATCATTTAAAACTGCATTTGAACCCATTATTAATTCTACAGTTTCTTTTCGAAAATTTCATATTTATCAAAATTTTCCATACTTGACAATTTATAAAAAAAAAAAAAAAAAAAAAAAATTTTTTTTTGCATTTTGTTCGCTAAAAATTATTTAAATCGATTGGAAATTTTGTGTATGTTAAGAACATATATACTTTGTGGTATCAAATTTTAAGATTTCACCGATTTCTAGTAATTTAGTTGAGAATTAAAGATAGAAGGTACTACGTGCTCTACTGAACTTTTCCTTTTTGTTAAAGCCATGTATTGCTTATCACAAAATTAAGTTTACAACATTGTTTATATCAAAAAACTTAAATTTGAATTTTAAAGTCTTCATATTTACCTGCATTCCAAAAAACTTGCTATAGCTGTAAACCCCATTAGAGAGACAATTTCAAGTGTTTTCAAAATCATAGATTTTATTCATTTTTAGCGTTTTCCCGTGTGTTTTGTTGTTGTTGTTGTAGACAATTAATTACATACAATTACGAGTAAATATCATTTTGCTCATTTTGTTTTTATATATATTTATATATATATAATTTATTGTGTCATTACTAGTGTTATTTTGTTGTATCTAATATTGTTGCAATTTGTTAATATTCCGATGACTTATTATTTATGCATTTACCCTTTTTGCAGCTAAGTAGTAAGTATGACTTAAGTACATTCATTTTATATACTTTTCATTTGTTATTATTATTTTAAATTTCAAGTTTATGGGTTTTGTTTGTTTGTTAAATGTTTTCTTTTTTTTTTGTGTGTGTGTTTAAGTTTATGATAAATAATGAAATTCTACATATTCGCACTTAATTCTTAAGCTGAGTTTTGAATTTTTCGCTTCATTTGTTGATGAACATTTTCAATATGTTAATAATATACATTTAGAATAAATATTTCAGTTTGTTATAAAAGCTTTTCGCTTTATCCTTTACTGCTGCATTTTTATTAGTTATTTTTTAAATTGTTTCTTGTTTTATATGATGAACTTTATTTTGGTTATTTTGTATTTCATATCACTGTTGGTGGTTTGTTAATGTTCATATATAGATATACATACATGTATATATATTCGCACTCGATTTAGTGTTAATTAGATCAAAAGTTTCTACTCTCATATGTTACATATACAATTAAATTTTACAAAATTTTCGCAATTTTCCAATTTGTTACTTATAATGTATGGACTTCTCATACATACGTACTTATATAATTTACGCTCAATTATATAGTTTAGTTTCGTTTTATTTAGTTTTTGTATTTTGTATTTGTTTTTTGTTAAAAGGAAAATCACACAAATTTATTCATTCATTTATTTTTTATGTACATTTAGATTTATTAAACTTTTTCGTATTCGTTTTCAATATTGTGTAACTTGAAGCAGCTGCTCAGCTTACTGGATTTCTCGTAGGCTCTATCTAGGGGGGACTGACGGACTGACTGTAGCTTGTGTAGTTTAAGAAGTACTTGTGTTTGGTCAAGTTACAAGGCGTGCCAACTTAAGATACAGTTCCAGTCCATGAAGGTCCTTAAGTTTTAGATATATACTATATTTATGCACTGATATCGCAACTCCATGCCAAATGGGAAATACAAAAACAAAATACATTAAACAGAAAGTGTTAAAAACAAAAAAAGGAAATAAAACAATTTGAAAGAAATATCACGTAATGCATGTTTTTTATTTAACTTTCGGATTTAGTTTAAACGTTTACTCGCCTGCTTTCAAACATATCTCATCGCTCTATATGTTATATGGTTTATTTATTTATATATGTTTTCATCTTTTCTTTTGTGTTTAATTCATAGTTTACTGCTATATATTCAAACGGCATTTACTGGCGCCTTTTGTAGAGTTTTACATAATGTGTTTCCATATATGCATTTCATAAGATAAACTTTTTTTACTTTTAATTTTTTCGTTATTTTTTTTTAGCATTTTTTGTATTTGTTTTTTATATTTTCTTGACTTGCACAATTAGAATTATGTGTATATTGTTTGCTTTTTATTCTTTACGGTTTACGGTTTGGTATTACTTATAAACAAATTTCATATTATAGCTACAATTTATTAGCTAGCGTTAATTTTAATGCGCGCTCGCAGCTCACGCCCCTTAACAACTTAATAAACTAATTGAAAATATATATTTATATATATATATATTTGTTTGTTTTTGTTTGAATGCAAAGTACAATTTGTTATGTTTTGTTGTGTGTGTTGGTTTGTTATTAGTTACATTATTAACTTTTATTAGTTATTATTGAGAAATACGCTGTTGAAAACAGAGAATGCAAATCATAATGAACACAATACGCACATTTATCAAATTGTAGTGAATTGTAAATGAAGCAAAAATAAAGTTAAATAACTTGTGTTTTTTTTAAAGCTAAGGGGTCGAGAGTTGGCGGATGGAGAGCCAGAGGGAGAGAGAAAACGGGAGAATAGGAGAAGACTTTAACTACGCTGCCTTCACATCAAATTGGTTTCTTCTCTCACCTCTTCTATGCAAATTGTACACTTAATCATAAACGTATGGATATTTGAGGGGGTGTTAGGGTGTAGTTTTAAAAACAAAAAGAAATAAATGAAAAAAACAACTCCGTTTTCTCTGTTTCGCATGTCCAGTAGTTTCATTACTTGGTAATTTGTATTAATGCTAAGTTTCTACACTAAAAGTTAGAGACACTGGCACACAATGTGTCCGTTTTTCGTTTCATTTACTTTACTTTACACACTGAAGCTTATAACGTACATTCAGATTATTTTGTAATTTTTAATATTTAAATATTTTTGTTAATATACCCTTCATTTAATATAAATTTTTGCCCTTTGTTCAGTTGGTAGTTGAGTTTGGTTTGAAACAAAAACAAAAAACAATACCAAAAATGCTTTTAGTTTGCAGAATTGTTACCAAAGAGGTGTGTGTTTTGTGTTTTGTATGAATTGAATATTTATTTCTTTTTTTTAGCAGTGTAAATGCAAAGCATACAAAACCAAAGAGAGCAAACTATATTGAGAGAGAGAGAGTAAAGTTTCTTGTATTCCATTCTTTGCTGCAGCATCTTTCTCTTCTTTCTCTCTCTCTCTCTCGGACATGCCTGGCACTCACTGTCTGCCCCATTGATTCTGTCGTCTGTCATCTGTCGTTTAAGATCCTCTCGGCTTAAGATTAACGTTAACGCATTGTTAGGCATTACGATTAGCATTACATTTATATTTTTGCAGTTCGAACTGTGGCTTCATTTAATTTTAGTGCATAATATTTCTTTATCGCCACCGACTTGCAATTGTTTATCAACTAAAATTATAAGTTAAATTAATTTTAAGCATAAATTAAGAATAGGTATTTTTTGTTTGTATGTTTGTTTCCATCCAGAAGCAACAACTGATATACAATACATATCAGCAGAGAAACGCAAATAATATATAGAGTATATATATATATAAGTATGTAAAAAAAAAAAAACAAAAATGTACAAAAGAAAAGCGCAGCTAATTTGCTTCATATTGCGTGTGTGTGAGTGTTGGTGTGTGTTTGCTACTGCAACATGCTGCCAGCGACCAAGTCGCTGTGGCTACTTTACATATAACATGTTATGTAATTACATATATAAATATATATGTATCTTCCTCTCTCTCTCTCTATATATATATATATATATATATATATAGATATGTAACTATACAGCGTAATATATACTAAATGTGTGTGGGGTATGTGGGGGTGTAGGGGGTGGTGTGTCTGTGTTAGCTGCTGCTCATGATGATAGTGTTGGTGGTGCATCCTACTACTAAACAATAAAATATTATTTAGCATTTCTTACATCGCCAACAACACCACCGCCAGCCTGTAAGCCACCGCCTTGACGCATCCGTATCGATGGACGCCGCTCGGGCGTATCGTAGGGTTGTCGCGACGAATTCGTTGCCGCCATTGAGTCATCCATGTTGAGTCCACCGTTGCCGATAAGCTGGCCACCGGCACCGCCGTTGCCGCCGCCGCCGCCCAGCATGGCGAGCGTTTGTCCGCCCGCTGAGCTATTGCCCAGCATCTGTTGTGTGCTGCCACCGGCGGTGGCCATTGTCGTATTAACCTTGTGCTGCTGATGTTGCTGTTGTTGCTGCTGTTGTTGCTGTTGGTGCGATGTGGCTGCCGCAACCGCTGCGGCGGCAGCAGCAGCATCTTGGCCCTGGCCATCGGTGCCGTCCTGTGCCTGTTGTATGGCCTGCGGATTCCGTGGTCCGCCAAATTTGAGCAAATTCCAATCGAAGACATAGTCATAGGTGAAGCCCAAACGATGGAATAGAGTGCGAAACAGTTTACGCAAATGGCAGTAGTCCGGGCGCTGTTCAAAGTTCATCTGTCGACAAAAGTTCAGATAGTTGACAAACTCACTGGGGAAGCCCTTGCAGAGCACCACAATCGATGTCGATAGCTTCTTCTCCGATATGCGTTCATATTTCTGTCGCTTATTGGCCGCCTTCAGTCCCTGCCATGGCAGTGCACCCAAATTGAAATACATTAGCACATAACCCAACGATTCGAGATCGTCGCGTCGCGACTGCTCAATGCCCAGATGTGTATTGATGGAGGCATAGCGTGCGGTGCCCGTCAGATTCTTATTTTCCCGATACTGTATATGCTTCAGGGATCGTCCGTCTCGAAACTTTTTGGCCAGACCAAAGTCAATTATGTACACCAGATTGCCCTTCTTGCCCAGGCCCATCAGAAAGTTATCGGGCTTAATGTCGCGATGGATGAAATCACGCGAGTGTATATAGTCAATGCGCGATATCATCTGATCTGCCAGCAGCAGCACCGTTTTCAGTGAAAAGCGACGCGAACAAAAGTTAAACAAATCCTCCAACGATGGACCAAGCAGCTCCATAACCATCACATTGTAATCACCCTCACTGCCACACCAAATGATATTCGGTATACCAATGCCGCCCTGCATTGTCTTATAGAACTTGGACTCAATGTGCAGCTGTGGATGTTTGGTGCGTATGCATTCCAGTTTTATTGCCACTTCCTCGCCCGTGTTGATTGTTGTGCCCAAATAAATATCGCCAAATGAGCCAGAGCCGATTTTGCGGCCCAAACGATATTTGTTGCCAACACGCAGCTCCATTTTTTTGTATTTTGTTTGTTTAACTTTTTGTTAGTGTTTTTGTTGTTGTTGTTGTCAAATGTGAGCAATGTTTGCCTGCGGCAAAAGAAAAAAAAAAGAAAACAATTAAAAAAATAAGTCATATTAGTTAAAAGTTTTGCTTAAATAAGCAAAAAAAATTATAAGCACCTCAAGCTGTCCTTTTTCTGCTCTCCTTTGTTTCTGTTTGTTTCGAACTCGAATTCGATGACGATATTATTAAAGCGCTCTCTGGCGTCTATTGTTGTTGTTGTTGTTGTTGTTGCTATTTTTGTGCCAGAGTCGCCGAGAGCTGCGGCTGCTGAAATGAAAGAAAAGAAAAGAAAAGAGAAAAAGAGAAAGAGCTTAGTTGTTGTTGTTGTTTTACAGTTAACAGTTAGCAACAAGTAAATATGTACATATGCAGCTGTAAATGGCGCACAAGTTATTATTGTTGTGCGCTTATCGATAAAAACCCGTGACAGTTATCGATTATGTGCTTGCAGCTGTAAACTTGTTAAAGATGCTGATAAGCGGAATAAGTGAAGCCCTCACGTAACAGTTTGGTGGGGTGGGGTGGGGAAAGGGTATCAAGATCTTTTATCAGACTGAAGAGGGGGGGGGGGGGGAGCAGCTTACAGCGCCAATTCTGCGTAAGCACATACTATCTAAAAATAACACAAAAAACAGCACATCGCAACATGACGACATTAGCATTAAAACCGATGAATCAGCTCAAAACAAAAAAAACAAAAAAAACTTGCATGGCGGCAAAAAAAAAATAATAATAATAAATAAATAACTTGCTGCTGCTACAGCGAGAGTGTGTGTGTGTGAGTGTGTGTAAACAATTAGAGATGCAAACAAACAAACAAATAAACAAAAAAAACTGCGATTTAAACGACACTTTCAAGTGGTGAAAAGCACAACACAAAATGGAGTCGCGCTGCTGCTGCTGCTGCCCGCTGCAGCAGAAGCAAAAGCAAAAGCAAACCGACAAATCTTGAAACGTTAGAAATTTTCACTTGTTTGCTTTGCACACACACACACACACTGATAGTAGTCTAGTCTTCAAATTGTGTTTTTGTTATTGGCTTTCTTCAAATAACAGATAATTATACTATGTATTATTATTGTTGTACCTACAATTATGAGGCGATGATAAAGCGACTGTCACTGCTCTGATGCTCTATGCACTATTCTATGTTTTGTCTTCTTCTTCTTTGCTGCGCTTTCTTTCGCTCTTTCGCTGCGTGTGTGTGTGTAAGCAACACGCACTTACAACAACGCCACTAGAGCTGGCACCTCCATCGATAGTTTCCCCATCGATAATATCGGTGGTTCCAGCGTAAAATTATATTATACCCTTAAAATTTGTTTATTCTCTTCTAAAATTTTTTTTTTTTAAGAAAATTTAACAAAACAAATTTTTTTATTTTTTTTTAAACTAAAAATGCAAAAATAATTAAAATTTTTTGACGGAATAAGAAATTTTTAGAGCTGGCACCTCCATCGATAGTATCGGTGGTTCTAGCGCTAAAATGTTTAAATCCATGCAATTTGTTTATTTTCTTTTAAAATTTGAATTTTTTTATGAAAATTTAACAAAACAAAATTTCTTATTTTTTATAAATTAAAAATGCAATAATAATTAAGTTTCTTTGACGGAACAAGGCAATTTATCACTTTTTAACGACGATATAGTCCGATACGATGATATATCGTTCGCAACATAAAAACCATCGATACTATCGATTGTTCCATCGATAATTTCCCCAGCTCTAGCTCTGTGCATTTGTATATTTGTATGTATGTTTGTATGTATGTGCTTTTGACCTATGAAGCTGTGCCAGTTCTAACCTCAAACTTGTCGGGCTTACATACATACATATGTACGTATGCAAGAATGTTGCCAGTTACTTTTGTAATTGTTCGCTTTCTTTGCTCACACACATATACTGATTTATTAACACTCTACACACATGTCGCCATAGTTCGTTTCGTTTAGCCGAAAAAAAAAACACAAAACAACAAAAAAAAAGTAACGTTTACCGTACGTTTTTATGCACGTTCTAGTTTTGTTGTTGCTCTTGTCGTTTTGGCAGGTGCGCAAGTGAGACAGTAAGAGAGTCGCATGTAAGTGTGTGTGCATGTGTGGGTGTTTGTTGTTGTTGCTGCTGCTGCTGTGTGAGAGCAACAGCTGATCTCGTGGTGGGAGTGCAGCAGTCAACGGCTTCTTCTTCTTGCTGTTGTTGTTGTTGTTGCTATTCTTGTTCGAACTCCTTGTTCCGGTATATGAACAGAGACAAGTGATATGTACATACATATATATGTATATATATATTGATATTATGCATGCAACGTTTTCTGTTGCGTTTATACAACAATACTGCAATGCACACAGGCACGCGGCACGTTGCGTTGGCGGTTGCTAAAAAAAAAAGACTTCCGTAAAACACAAAGACAACAACGCAAAACAAGAAGAAGAAGAAGCAATAAAAAGACGACGACGACGAAGAAGAAGTAGAAAAAAAAAAACAGTTGCTCAAACAAGCAGTCCAATAAGCACGCACACACACATGCACGTGTAGAAAGTTAGAGACGAAAAAAATTGCATGGATAATAAAACAATCTATGCAATTAATTTAGAAGTCAACATCAACAACAACAACAACAACAATGTTGCTGCAGTCATTGGCCTCGCTGTCGAGGACGAGGCAACGGCAACCTAACGTTAAATTTCAGTCGCTTTGTTTTTGTTATTTTTTTTTTTTTTGTAATGGCCGTCTGTCTGGATGTAGTCTGCTGGTGCAAAGTGTGTGATAGGGTAGAGGGGTGTGTGCTGGTGGGGTGTGTGTGTTTTTCCTACCTTGGCGCTTTTTCGGAGTCACTGTGCTGCTCCCCTGCTGCTGCTGCTGCTGCTGCCGTCGCTGCAGTTTGCACTTGAGTTTTAGCTTTTTTTTTTTTGCTTATTTTCCAACTGAAACATAACACATATGATTTAATTAATTAATGCACAATGCGTTTTAATTGAATTTCTATTTCACAAAGAATAACAACAACGACGTCATAAGTATGATAAGAGCAACAATAAGCAAAACAATTTATTTATATTTATATGCATGTAAATTCTTGCAATAGTTTTTTGTTTCTTTGTTGCTTTTGTTGTTGTTTGACACTCACGTTCACTACGTCAGACACAATGGGTTAAAGACACCTTAAGCCAGGGCCATTTTGGCCAATTGGTAATTATTATATGTATTTTTTTTTTGTTTGTTAAGATTTTCTTTTTTTTGCTGCAGAAAACTTCATACGTGCCGCCGTTCGAGCTGTTTAATTTGGCACTATGCAAAAATTGTATTTCGAACCGCCAAAAAAATCACACAAATATGTGTTTTTAAATTTTGTTAAGATTTTGTTGAGGCAAAACTAAAACAGAGACAACAACGGCGACAACGACGGCGACGGCGACATACAAGCGAGTCGTTTGCCCTGGCACTCATGCACACACACAGTAATACATGCAGTCACGTGTATAGTCGTCTCGCTTGCACTGTCGTTGATTTTACAGCGAGCACGTTGCTAGCCTGACTGTTTCAACGTTTTCACACACCAATACCAACACACACAGAGAAACAATACGAATACGAAGTCGACGACGACGACTACGAAGCACACATAAAGCGAGACGAAAAAAGTAGCCACCACTGCTGCTGCTGGCACTGGCAGTGGCCAAAGCAGTCTCATTGGCTTTTAGTTATGCACAATTTTCACAATTTTAGCACGCGCACGTCGCCAATTTCAACATATTTATCACTAAACTTACTTTTTATGCTTTTATTTCATATGTGTTGCGTCGCTATTTAACATAAATTGTTAAATTTCTTTTATAAAATTTGCTAGAATAAATCTTCGCAACACAACAACACCAACAACAGGCTCAACCGTTCCGTTCGAGAACCATTTGAACACGTATGGAACCACTAACTGACAAGTATCGGAACCATCATGTAAGCAGCCTCGTTTATACGATGATTCCAGTGAGCCTTAAACAATATCAATTATTTTTTTCACTCTGCTGTGTAGTTGTTGTGTATTTTTAATTTATAAAATACCAATTTGTCGAAATAAATATAATACAGGTAGCCCTTGTATTTTGCTTGAGCTAAAATGATCAAGGTATTTTTGTAAAGCTGGTCACACTGTTTTGGGCAATAAGTATTTTTTATTATTAATGTTGATTTTGTTGACTGTTCAAGTCTTAGCATAATAAGAAATATGATAAATATGTAATGTACTAAAAATTAAAGCAAACTCAATAATTACTTGACTTTAAGCAAAAATATTTAAGAGTAAAATTACAGGGTTGCTGAACGCTAATTGTGGAGGTCGGTCGACTGGGGAAATCTGATTTGTAGCACTCAGCCTTGTGAAGCGCCTTAGCGGAGACTTCCACCATTTTGGTTAGCATACTAAAAACAGAACAAACAAAATGATGTTAAACCGGTGACTAAAATGCAAAAAACAATCACAAAATAAAAAAACAACAATTTGATTTTGAAGAAAATGTTGCAAAGTTAGCACACGATAAAACCGATAAATCATATGTTTGCTTTCTATTTTATTGCTGCTTATTTTTGTTTGTTCATTTTGAATTTGAGTTGACTAATTAATTAGGCAACTCACGCCCCTTGAAGCCGCCGATTGGCTGTGTAAAAACAAAGCAATTCCACAACGGTTGTGATCTACGCTAAACACATACACACGTGCTGCTGCAATTAACGATCGGCGAATCGCAGACCGAGCCGATGGTCAAACGAGCGACAAGTCACGAACAAACGAACGGGAATCAGGTGAGAGAAACAATAAAACAAAATGCCGGAGCAGCGTATGCTTTGTTTTTGCTTATGTATTTTTTTTATGTTTTTTTCTGTTGCCTGCGCGTGCATGCAAATGAGTGGCGTGTGCAAGCGAGATGGATATAAAAGTATTTCCTGACTCTTGTTTTGCTAAATATTTCCGCAACACATGTCGCACGGCTGGCGCTGACTCCAAGTCCAGACAAAGATGGGGCAGAGAGGGGGGCCGCTGCAGTGCGAAGCGCGTTTTCTAACAACGTCATCGCTAGCTTCGACTCAGTCTTCGTTTTCGTCTTCGTCTTCGTCGACGACGGAACGCACCATTTGGTTTCGTTTAGCAGAGACGAGCAGCGCAGCAGGGGTCACCACTATCGCGCTGTCTCGCTCGCACTCTTGGCGGCGGCGGCTTAGATCAAATAATTTGATTTCATGGCAAGTCGCAAATTGTCAAGCGGTCGTCGCATCCGTTAACCGTTGCATTTTACCGCTGCTCCACTTTGATTATGAAACTAATAAGAAAAAAAGGGATTAAATTGGAAATCGGCGAAAAAACAATTTTCATTTGACATTTTCTATAAAATGCAAAAATTTTTATAATTAATTCAATATTTTTTTTTATAGTTTTTTTTTGCTCACTTTGCTTATCAACAAGTGGCGCTTTGAAGATTTGCCGACAAGGAAAAGCGGTGTGAAGACAGAGAGAGAGGGAGAGAGAGCGAGAGGGCAACAACAACTTGTTAGATGCAGCAATTAAATAGCTAGAATCAGTACAAGAGGGAGATTTAGAGTGAGAGAGAGAGAGAGTGTGAGAGATAGAGACAGCGAAAGGGGTATTGAGTATAATTTCCATTTTGATGCCTTTTATGACACTTTAGTTTTGTTTTTATTTTGTTTTTGTTTCTCTATTTTGTATTTTTTTTTTTTATCACATAAAACGCTCATCTGGCAAACGTCTTGGATCTCAGTAGAACTTATAGTATAATATAGTATAGTATAGTATAGCATGTAGTAGGTATTTATGATTCCGTTTATGCATTTTTTGTGTTTTATTGTTAAAATTTTTGATCATTTCGTTGATTTTTTTTTTACTCTCTATGCCGGCGGCGTTTGAGCCAAAAGTTAATTGAGTTGTTAAAATTATAAAGTTGTAAAAATCAACAAGCGGTAGATGACGACGATGTAGAAGAAGAAGCAGCGTAAAAGTCACATTTCGGTTTTCCAATTACATCCAGTTGAAACCAGCTAGAAAAAAATAAAAACATAAATACGCTTCGATTTTTTTATGGCCAAGAAATGAATAGCGTCTAGTTTCGTTTCAGTTTTTCATAAGATTTAATATTTCAATTTTTACGATCTTTCATTCAATGACCGAGTTTAAGATCGTTTTAAAAAAGTATTTCGAGAATGTGATCTTGGAGCGTGAACATATCCATTAAATCAATCTGAAGCAATGTTTGGAAATACAATATAATTTCTTTAAAATTACCTGTAGTTTACTTTATACTGATAATGATATTGAAATTTCAGCTTAGTTTTCAAGCAATTAATCAGTGGTGGCTTGTCTTTATTATGCTTTAATTTAAACTATTCTTAAATTCTAGACTTACGTATTTGAAATATTTTGCATGTAGATTGAACAGTTTGTAATAAGTACCATACCAAAAAGAGATCCCTGTCCACATTCCAAATTTTGTGCTTGTAGCTCTTACAGATAGACGAAATTATCCAGAAATTATAAAATAAGTATTTTGAAAAGAAATTTTAAAATTTATAATGGGTTTAATTGCCGTTTAAAATGCTATTCCGCTCTAAAATCGGAAAAGTTTTGGCCAAGTTATCGTAGTTTGAAATAGAAAAGCTGATGACGGAATTTAACATCTTCAAACTGTACATAATAAGCTCAAAACTTATCAAAAAATATATAAAAACCACACAAAATCTAACCAAAAAAAAATATTTTAAAACAAAATTATAAAAATTTTAAAAATTTAATTTTATCAATTAAATTTAGGTAAAATATAGTATAAGTTGGTATTTAAGGTGATATCGGTACTTTAATCTAACCTAACTGCCCAACTGTCAAACACGCCCGACCGTGTAATACCCGTGTAAACTGTCATAATAAATACTTATATTCATTACTAGGATACTTAATCTTTCAACTTCAATTGAATTTGCTACATTTATTATCCTTGTTATCAGCTAATTGACTCCTGATTGAACCCTCATTAGAAGTAAGCGGATATTGCGAACCCCAATTGAAGTGCAGCTGCCTGCAACAAGTGGCAGCTCTGCGCTGTTGCAAGTTCTACAGTTTCCACCCCCATTTGTCGAGGTGTAATAAATTCACATGTGGCTGTAAAGTGTTACTGATTTCTGTTTTCATTTCTCTTAGTTCTCCACACACATCTCTCTCTCTCTCTCTCGCTCTCTCTTTCGCTGTCTCTTTCGCTCTACGCTGACACTCGATCGTACCCCCGTTGCACTGGTGTGGAGGCGGGAGGGGTAACCGATTTCACATGAACATGTTAATGTTTACACGCGTACCGCGATTTTTATGTGCACCCCCGCCGCGTATCGTGAGCCCCAGTTACAGATAGATAGACGCTGGAGGAGGCGGCAGCCAACCAGCGACGTCTTGAGCTTATCTTGCCGATCGTTTTGACGATCTAACGAAACGGTCCGACCGACCCAACGAGCGATCGAAAGCCGAGCGCTGTTTCCATTTCTCCGGTCAGCAGAGATCAGTCGCAGTTTGCTTGTCAGCCTCGTCGCGTCGCCTAAAGAGCTGTGTGGGTGTTTTTTCAATTTGTACTCTGCCTATTTTGTGATCGTGTATTATAGCCATATAACTGTGACTGCAACTATACCCACAAACCACGTTTTGTGGCCGATTCTGCCGTCGGTACTTAGACTAAGCCAAACTGAACACAAACAAATTTGAAAAATGAGCTCAAATTCAAATAGTACTACGGAGCGTGCCAAGCCTGTGGAGACGCTGGTGTTGGCCAACTATGCTTTGAAGGCGGAACAGAAGCGTGCCGCAGGCCAGGGGGGACGCAAGGAGGACGAACGCATCACGAGTGCCGTGATGAAGGTGCTGGAGGGCTATGACTGGAATCTGGTGCAAGCATCTGCCAAGTAAGCAATTTATCTACCTTAATGTTATAGTACCTTAAAGTAGCTTTTACTAATTGGAGCAAGTAAATATGAGTAGAGTGTGCAATATTTATGATAAATAAAGTTAGAAGGCTATAAATTGATTTTAGTTTAGCTTACTTAAGAAAAGTTCATTTATTTGGAGGAATAGTGGATAAATAAACTTTAATATTGTACTGTTTAAAAATGATTTATCTTCAATTGCGCACAAGTGAGAAAAATTTTAGACATAAATTTGCCTTTTGTTAGAACTAATATATAAAAAAAAAAAAATAAAACAAAAAAATATAAATACAACCACATAAAAACACCCCCCACCCCCAATTAAAAAAAATTTTTTTTTTCCCTTAAAAAAAAAAAAAAAAAAAAAACCCCAAAAAAACCTAAATACAAAAAAAAAAATTTTTTTTGCTCTTTTCCTTTTCGCGGAAATCCCATATAGAAGATTTGAAGTAAAAAAAAAAACAAAAAAAAATAAAAAAATATTCTGAAAATATAACTTTCGAAATAGTAGATCTGTATGAGTAGCCATTACATTATTTTAAGTGCTGAATTAGTGATTCGATTATCGATGATAATAGAGATATTATTTCTTTCAATTTGTTTCATTTCATATACAGTAACTTTATAAGATACGACTATGTAAAAACCTCTTCATAAATTATTAATTCTTATTTAAAGTTGATTCACTATCAAACTCTGCTTGTTTTTCATAAAAATTTAAATTTTTAATCATAGCTTTCAACATCAAAAAGTCATTTAAAATTAAAGTAGTGGCTAAAAGTGTTTAAAATCCTAAACAAAATCTAGATGTTCATTAAAAGTTGTCTACAAAAAGTACTAATATCAATGCTATAATGAATTATGAGTAAGTAATATGAAAGATTAGTACTAATAATAATGCAGTATTATTTACTATAATGTTAAAAGTATTTGGTTAGTCAGTACATAAATGTTGTTTCATATTCAGCATAAATAATTGATAAACAGCTTAAAATAATTGAAGTATATTCTGTCCATTCTATCACTAGGTTCAAATACATAAATTAATTTCAAGGACTTGAAGAGCTAGTCAACTTATATTTACACAATTCTATTTGGATGAATAATTCAGTTACATTTTTTAGCTTATTTTTTTTACGAGTCATGAAAGTGGAGACAAATTCGCCACGTTAAAATATAATAATAAAGTCACAAAATTAAACTAAACTTTAATGGCTTTGCATCAAAATAAAACTGAAATGTTATCTCAATTTTTTAAAGCTGCAAACTAGTAATTTAAAATGTTTTCCACGGAAAACACAAACATTTAAATGAAAATTATGTTGAATGTATATGAATTTGCCAACTTTTTTAACAAATGCAATTTAAAAGTTGTATAAACTGAAATGTAATTTGCAAAAATAAAATGGGACGAAGTACAAAAAAATGCTAAACTATTCGTACTTTGGGAGCTGCTTAGATCTTGGCATTTTATTTGTGAATGACTAAGCGTGGCGCCTCCTTTTTCTGCGCTGCTCTCCCCGCTCATTAACACCATTTGGCTGTTGTTGTTGCATTTAAATGGATAAACAAACTTGGCAAACCGCAAAAAGAAATCAAAAATAATAAGTATAAAAATGAATGAAGCGAGCGTAGAACACAGAGCGATTGGTAATACTGTGGCAGAATTTACACATTTTGACACAGAGACATATACATATGTGTATCTGGAGATTGAGGGACAAACAAATGTAGAAAATGAAGTAGAGAGTAAGTGAGAGAAGAGTGCATGGGACAAGCTACAATAAATGTGCGGAGAAACACGTTCAAAATGAAGACAACGACGACGACGACGACAAATCAATTCAGGCATAAAAAGCGAATAAATATGTTTTTAGCATAAAGATGTTAACTGCTAACAAGCTGCGTCGACAGCAGCCAACTCAAGGGAATTCGTGGGCTGTTGGGGGTGTGGGGGCGTGAAGCTTTGGTGACTTGGCCAGTAGTTGTCTCACAGGTGTGTGAGACGTGTGTGAAAATAAAGCAGAAAAAATGGGAAACAAAATCGAAATTGAGTTAAAAAATTACTAGCAGCAGTCTGTAGAGGTCTCAAAGCTCATTGACACTTGACTTGTTGCCAAGTTGACAAGTCTGTGGTGGCGCCACAAAAAACGCTAGCAAGTCGTGAGAAAGGCAACGGCGGCAGCCCCATTGATCCCTGTTTTGATCCTTAAACCAACGAACAGCAGCAGCCCAGCTCTTTTATACCCTATTTGTTCAATGATTATCGAAAAACTGACTATTTTATACTGCTCTCCCTCTCGCTCTCTCTCCTATGTATCTCTGTCGCGTAACCTCCGTGTAATTATGCTCGGCCTTTAGCGGCTTATCTACCAGGGAGAACAAACGAGCAAATATCCTTGGACCGTGTTCTGTTTATTGCCATTTGTTGCTGTTGTTTTTGTTGTAGCAAAAAAGCGCAATCGCTGTCAAGAACACGTGTGTGTTTGCACAAGGATATGAGCAGCATTTCCTTTATCTTTTCAACGGCTGCCTGCTTGAATACCCCCTCTCGCTCACGCCCCAATCAACCCCTTCACGTGTACTTTGCCCACTCGTATGTACATACATGTAGTATGTACATATAAACACTAGACCCTGTTTACCTAGCGCTTTATGTGCCATTTTACTGTAGCTTTAAATCGCTTCAAAATAACCATACACACTTCTAGTAGACTCTTGGCCAAAGCGTGGAGAGGGGGAGCCAAGCGGGTATACACGTCTATCATATATCCGGTGGCAAGCAATTTTCCACAACTTTTGTAATGTTTTAAAGTTTTTCAAGTTGTTTAAGTGTACGGGAAAATTAACTTTAAGCTACCTCAAAATTTACTACTTTGAAAGATTTAAAGAAATTTAAATATATTTATACAAAGAAATTGTTAAATTTCCTTGAATTTTTCTGGAAGCAAATTATATAAGCTAAACGATTTGAAGAAATTACAAAATATTTTTGTTAATAAATTGATAAATTTCCTTGAATTTTTCTGGCAAAAAATGTATAAAATTTTTTGATTGAAAGTCAGAAAATATTTATATTTGTGGCCAGTTTTTGAGTATGTAATATCTTATAATTCATTTATGAATATTTTTAGGTTGTTAAATTAAAAATTGCTTAAAATAGCTGAAATAGAAAAGCAAATCATGAGTTTAGATTGGAAAAATTCACATATTTTGCACATAATCTATTTGGAACTTAATTATCTTTATTCAAAATTTTCTTAATTCTACAATTATTCCAAAATTTTGTTTGTAATAATTTATGAACTAATCAACAGTCTTTGAAGCTCATGTCTATTAAAAGTCTAGCTATTAACCAGCTAAAATGGTTTAAAGCGAATCATCGGCAATTTACTATATAACAAAATCTATCAAAATATAAGTTTACAAAACGTTTTAACCCATTTAACTATTGAATTACTTAATAAATTTGTTCATAATACTGGTAAGTTTTTTTAAAAATGTGCAGCCAAATGATATCTAATAAGTTTTCAAAGCCTTTATACAAAGTTTAATAGTTTTCATGCCAAATTTATTTTAATCTTTCAGATATCTAACTAATACCCTATCTAGACACTGAGCTGTAAAAATAGTCTATTACTTTTATCAATGTCTATGGCTTAAAATGTAAATGTTATAAATTATAAATACCACGTTGACTTTTATTGCTTTTCAAGCAATGAACGCGAAATTTGTGTCAAAAAATATTTATTCAATTTAGTTGAATCAATTAAGCATGACTCAACCACTATGGAAACATATAAAAAAAAGTAAAACCAATAAAACGTATAATAAATAGTGAGAAGCAGCAACAAAACTATAATAACAACAACAACAAGAAATCGCTACAATTACTTGAGGAACTCGTTGATTGGCGCTTGCTGTTATCACAAAAGCGCAATTTCTGCGTCTACATATTTCCCTGCAGTCTTTGAATATATATATATTATATATATATGTTCTCTAGCATATCACCCCATACACCCCATTTGGTTAAAGTTGAACCCCTTTTTCGGAGGGAAATAGCTTCAGCTCCAAGTATTTACTCGCCGATTAGATAAGATGTACATTTACCGACTACGCGAAGACTTCGGCGACGTTATAAATAATTTATTGCTTATCTGGTTCTGGTTCTGATTCTGGTTCTTGTTCGGGTTTCTGGTTCTGTTCGTTATCAAAGCCAACACCAGGTGGGGTGCTAACTCTGATATCATCGAAGGTGGACGAAAGTTTTCCTTCTTGTTCTTCTTTTTCTTTTTCATTTTGGGGTGTGCAGACAATTTACATGCCTCAACATTGGATCTCGAGTTGCCTAAACCAACACTCGAACGAGTGTGTGACCCAAAAATGGGCGCAACCCATACGACCCACAAATGCTGAATTCACTCCAATGTACACTGACACAAGTATCACTCAAAAATGCTTCAATATTTCAATACATCATATTCGCTAAGATGATCAATCTTGCAGTTAACCGTGTAGTTTCAGTTTTAGTAAAATAAAGAAATTTGTCAAATATATTTTAAAGAAAGCTGATTGATTTCCACGAAAGGAAAGTCCGGAAGGAATATAGTGAAAATAGGAAAGTCTACAGAAAAGCTTGAATTAAAATAGTTTAAGTAAAATGCATAGGATCTATATGACCATAAGAAGAAAGTCAATCTCTGAGTTCATAAATTTGAAGATTCTACAGTTATCAGTTAATCGTATCTATTATAGATACATATGCATATGATTCATGAGTCAGATTTGGACGCAAATATGTTTCCTACATATATATCCAAAGTCAGTATTTGCAAGTTGTATGCATTTTGGAATTTTTTATACTAGGAACATATTTTTTTTGTTATTTTCTATATACCCTATATGATGTAGTATTACAATCTAATTGATCTTGATTTAAAAGCTGCGTGTAGGCACAGGAAAGATCCGAACCAAGTGTCAGATTATGAAGAGTATATGAGAGTATGTTTATTTACTTTATTGGAAATGCTACACCCCATTCTACTCATATTTAACACCCTCTCGAAAGACATATCATTCCTAGGCAGAATTCCTAATAGAACAGATAATAAGCGTACCTTAGGAAATAGTTCTTTAAACTTTGCTTTCACACTCTCGACACAAATCGAATACATATATTTTTCGTATTAAATAAAAGGTTTTTCTTTGTGGTATTTGATTTAAATTTATAATAAATTGTCACAAATTTGTTTAAATTACTCTATAAAACTACTAAATTGAATGCAGTTTTTGAAAATGCTATACTATAAATATACAATATTATAATATTTATGCTAAAGGAAAACTTTACTTGTTTAAATTTTCAGCTATTTTGGTTTGAATATTCAAAGCAGTGGGTATGTGTGTGTGTGTGTGTTTTTGGTGAAAATGTCTGCCAATACTGACAAGTCAAGGAACATGTTCATGGTTATATTGCTCACTGGTTGCCTCAACCACTTTGTACTACTTGCAACAACAGCAACAAAGACAGACGTACATACATACGTGCGGCTTACAAGACAAATATTGATTTTGTTGCAGTTGGTGTTGTTTTTGTTGCTGCTGAGTTGCTGATGTTGTCCGTGGTTATTGTTGCTGTTGTTGTTGTGGGTTGTGTAGAGGATGTTGCTGCTACCGCTGCCGCTGTTGGCGGTTGGCGTTGTTGCTCGGCATCATAGCCCCAAACAGTGGGGGTAAAAAGTTTCGAGTCCACGTTTCGTCGTTTCTGTCTAGATTTTTGCATACTTTACTGGACCCCATCTAGGCATACAGCCAGCCACCTCTCTGCCCTAGGCACATTACCGACCCCCCCCATGGCACTGAATTGTTTGCAGTAAATTTCCAAAAAAAATAAAAATCCCCGACGCATTTGCCTTTGACTCGACCCGTGAGTAGCTTGTCAAAGCGTTGGCGGTTTTATGGCCAGCTTCAGGTGCGTGACAATGGTCGTTGCCGGGCATTTAACGTTGCCTAAATGTACATATGGAGTCCTTTATATACATATATAGGTAGATATTTATATAGCAGGCACGCACATTGACACGATACTCAACTAAATCCAGCTGCCTGCCACACGGCCGGAAATGAAGTGAAATATCGAGTTGACAAGAAATTTCCTCCTTATTCCTTATTTTACCTCACTATCCCTCGCTCCCGCTCTCTCTCTCTCTCTCTTCGCACTGTGAGTGTTTTGGCATTTCATAAAATGTTTTACAAAATGTGCACATAAAATGTTGGGGGCGTATCTGTTTATCAGGCAAAAGGTTTAACATTAAGCACATGCCCAGCAAATCCTCTCAATACGCCATTTGAAAAGGGCAAAGTATCTCAGGAGGAGAGTGGGTGAAGGCAGCAGGGGTATAGCAGATATTTGGTTAACATCAAATATTGGCCATGTCGCCGTTTCAAATGACATGGCCATGTCCTGTTCAAGTCCAAGTCCAAGTTCGACCAAAACATGTGAATGTCATGCCAGTTACAAGCGGCAAAAACTGAAAGGCAAAGTTCCATTTACATTTCATATTCTACCTACATATGTGTGTATTACACTGTGCTACTAAAACATGGAGATCCTGTAGTAAATATTTTTAGTAGTTCCTAAGTAGTAAACCTTAAAAGTTTATGATTTGATCTGGTCATGTTTGGGTTATTACTTTTGTTCGTATAACTCAAAAATCTTTGCTAAAATAAACAGATTTATAGAAGTTAAACTTACAAATTTAAATAAATTATATAATAAATTTATTACCTTAATTCTTATGCTGGAAAATATATATAATCACAGCGTTGCAGTATTATGCCTTTACTCTATTATATAGCATTTTGTTGTCTAGTGTTGTCCTTGCAGCATCAGCTTGAACAAACATTCATGTCAGAGACATATTCAGCCATATCGCATATCATTGATTCTACTCTTGCCAAATGATTGAAGCCGCAACAACAACAACAACAACAACAATAACAAAAACATTTAACAAGTTTGCTCGACTTTGTGCCTGAACCCGGACACTCAAAGTGTCGCTCTTCATTGCGTGGTTGAGAGTGGCACATCGAGAGTGCTTCTCACCTCCATTCACTCCCACCATACTACCCAGTTGGTTTGGGTTGTGTTGTGTTGGGTCTACTATGCGTGGTCAGGTCACTGATGGCCGCATCCTCTTAGGCTGCTTGCCCGGCTCGACGCTCGACGCTCGCTGCTACTCGCTACTCGTCACTCGGGACAGGGGACACGGGATTCGGGCATTTTGTCGAGTCGAGTGCGGCGATGGTGTACGCTGGACTGGCTGTAAAAATAAATTGACTTGGAAATTGAAAAAAAATTCAGCAGCAGCGAAAAAGCAAAATGAATGCAAAAAGAAAGCAAAAAAAAAAAAACAAATGAAAAGAAAAGCGGACCATGAAGTGCGTATAAAGTGCCGTCGGAGTGTGAGTACTGAGTAGGGGCTTAACCATTGAGTATATGAAAAGTAAAAGCTGCTGGAATTAAATCTAAGAATATTGGCTTCTGACTCAATGATATGGAATGGCGTGGAAAGGCATATACATAGCACGGTATGGTATGGCATAGTTCAAGGGCAGCTTTGGTTGATTTTCCTCGAGATAAACCTCAAGTTTTCAATGGAAACTTGTATTTATTCTCCACGCTTGCTATTTATATTTAATTTAACAAAATCCAAATTATTTTAAAGTTTGCAAGTAAAATTGAAATTATATTTATATTTGTATCTTGCTATTACTAAGAAAGAAGAGCATAAACTATAGAGTATTTTAAAGAAGAAAACTATTTTCTATATATAATCTTTATTTATTTTTGTTGATAAAGCGTAACACTCTTTAGTAATAATTTTATTTTTCTTCGGAAAATATTTTACTTCATAACTAACACTTATGTGAAAGTTTTCGACTAGAGTTTCCTTATTTTGCTGCTCTTTCGGTTTCAACTGAATTTCAACTCGTGCTCCTTCAGCTGTTGCTTCCTTAACCTGCCTCAAGATGCCCACAATTTTCTTGGAATATCAGTACAATGTCAATAAGGAGCGAGGTCACATTTACCGCCAGCAACAAAGGGCCTTGACTGCTGTTGTTGTTGGTGTTGCTGTTGTTGCGGTGGTTGTTTCGCTGTCATTGTAACAACAAAAGCTGAGTAAATTCCAAGTGCACATCTCGCATGCAACTCTCACGGTAGCTGTTTTTAAGCCACCAAACCACTGAACCACCAAATGGGCAACTGTTTTCTTATCGGCTTATCAGTTTGGGTTCGCTGTGTTTGACCAACGTCTGCTTCTTCTTCGAGCGAAAAAAGAGAGCAGCAGACGTTAAGCAAATAGAGAATGCAGTTAAAGCGGAAAAGGGGCAGACGAAGTGGGGCATCCGTTGGGCATTTGAATGTGGCGCAAAAGCGCCCAAAAAAAGTGAGAAATATTCCAGCAAACCAAATGAAAAGTGTCGTAAAGTCGTGTGGCGTGGGAAATTTGTGGGCAGCGCTGCCTAAGCAAACAGGCAAACAGTCAGAGTGCAACCACAAAGCGCAGTTGTTTGCCACAGCAGCAACAGCAGCAGTGTGGCAAGGTGATTGTAATTTGTTTACACGCGCATCTGTAAGATACATTTTACATATTTGTGAAATGAACTTGTGAAAATCATTGAGACGTTGCCGCTATTGGCTGCTGCTAATTGCCAGCATTTGTAGTCAACTTTACATGCGCCTACAAATTGAAAATGAAAATGGAAATGGAAATTTGTACAGCTCGAGGGGGGGAGACGGACTAACTGACTGTATAGACTGTAAATATTTGGTATGGCTTTGAAGCACTCGCAAGTTTGCCTTTACAATTTCAAATTTGTTGCGCTGTATTTAATAACAAAAGCGCCAAATGGCCCATTACTGATAAAAGATGCAACAACAAACCACTTTGGGTATGCAAAATGCAACAAAAAAAAAAACAAAAAACCAAATACATTTTCGCATTTCTCATATACACTTCGTACTACAAGTCACAGCTAACGGGCACTTGAAGATATCACTTAATGAGATTTGCGCATCTCTCAATGCAACAACAATAAAGACAGCAACTACAGCAACAACAACAACAACAACAAATGCAGCGCATAATGAAGACGTGCTCGAGTTGCCAAGTGCTTGCAACTGCCATTGGGGGTTGCCTCACAACCCCTTTCCCTGCCCCCCCTCTGCCGCATCGCCTCCTTTGACTCCATCAATTCAAGCAGCAAACGAACATCACTTGATTCTGATTAGCGTGCTGTCAAGCGTGAGAGCTGACTACAACAAATACAAATACAACACACACACACCACACACACTTGTTGTGCGTCATGTTTGACGTGAAGCGACGATTCCAACATGCAGATAAGCAGTCCGCTCATGTCCGTTCACGATCTGCCATCATTTACACTGCGCTCATCTTTTTTACTGCTCTTTTTTTTTAATCGCTTAATAAGCTCGAACTCGAGCTTGAGTTGTAATTAGTCGCAGGCAGCAAAGGGTGTGTTGTTGTGCACAACCAAACGTACCCCAAGTAACAAGCAGACATTTTACATTACAGCGGATTAACCATAAAGACAAATCTCCACTGATAAATACTAATTAGTTGTTAAAGCTTAAGCAGTTTTAAGGCATTACAAAATTGTTACTGCTAAATTGTCTTGGTGCTTTAACTAATTTAATGTCTGCATATGAATCTTTAAATACTTTATGCTCAATTTGAAAAGGATTTTCTTGGGATTGCAAGCTATAAGAATAGCAGATATGAAATATATTTACTCGGTTAAATTATCACAAAACGACAAAATTTCGAACTAAAAAGTAATTTAAGGATAATTCATACAGGATATAACTTACAGTCAAGGAAAAAAGTGAATATTCAGCACAAATTCTTGGAGATTTGGGGTATTCGCAACGAATTTGTTAGAATGGTATTGTTTAAGATAGAAAAGTTATACGGAAATAACCATTAAAAGTAAATTTTGGGAAAGGAACAAATTTCTGTGAAAAAAAACTAATGCATGGCAGCTTCTATGTAATTAAGAAAAGTTGTATGCTTACTTTTTTCCTTGACTGCTTATAAAATTTTATCAGAAATTTAATGAAAATTATATCATGTACATGTTGGGTGGGTTTGGTAAAGTTACTTTAAATACTTATGGACTAAAATGCTACTTATTTTTAAAGCTTAATTCAGAAGGCTTAAATATTTGATACTTTATACTCTAGGATTTAATTTCAAAAGAGTCACAAAGTTCAATTGTTTCAAACACAAAATACGACATACCATTAATAAGAGTCCAAGCAACTCTAGTTACAAAAAAAAATTGTTGCAAACTTTATGTTTTATCCATTATACCGTTACCCGCATCTTGTATTTGCATGAAAGTACTTAAATTTCCTCGATGAACATAGTTTATGGAAGTTCTCCAAACTATATTGTGTTACAACATTTAAAAGTTCATTTATGCAAAATTAAAGAGAAACTTTTTACATGCACTGAAAGTATTTACAGGAAAATTATAAAATCATTGCCGTAGTGGAAAATTGGCTTGATTTAAATTCCTTAAACGAGAATTTATCGCTGTGGTGAACAATTGGCTCCAGTTTAAATCTTTAAATATTCAGCAAAAAATGTAGAAATGTAACTTTTATTATTTCCTATAATAGTTTGCATGCTGGGATTTGGTTTTTAATAAAATTGATTCGATAAAAATCAATTCGAGCAGACAATAGCATTGCCAACTTACAAATTTTCACCTGTGTGGACACACACACACACACCCATACACACACATGTACTGAAAGTGACACCATTTTACTTTTACCTCAATGGAAACTCATTGCCTTAGCTGGAAAATCTGTTAGCAGCTCATGTTTATTTAGGATAAATAATTCAATATACACGAAACGAGTATAGTATAAAAGTAATCTGAATGAAACCAACCTTTATCTAAACGCCCACATGCCACGCCCTTGTCTTTGATTGAATTTGTGTCTGAGTGTTTTTCTTTTTTGCTCAACACGTTAAATCACATCAGCAGCATTTGGACTACAACAATGTACGATGTTAAAATACCCTATGGGAAACTAAATAACTTATTATTTATTATATACAAAGTAAACGTATACAATGAAGGGTATTTATATATTTTAATAATTTTAAATGCTAGCAGATGGTCATCAGTTATCTTATATACGTCCATAACTCCTTCAATTGAGTGATTAATGAGTATAACAATGTGTGCGAAAGTGTGACAATGTGTGATTTCCGCTTTACATATGCATACTCACTGCTCCTCTAGGCACTTTGGGGGAATGAAGTTATCATGAGTCTTGTCTATTCATTTGAATTTGTGTTGTAAAGGAAGAGAGAAATATAAAGCTTAAGTCGGATGGGAACGACTGCAATATACCTTTTTTAAAGGAAATGAAACTCGAAAAAACTTTTGTTTATAAGAATCTATTTCTACATTTCTAATATCAGCTAATAGTTCTACATTTTCTACCACTATTTCTGTTCCTTTATTATAATTTTTCTGTAATTTTAAATATCAATTCGAAACACGTTGCTATAATTTCTACTACTACAATTAAAATTTTTCAAATTTCAACTATTTCCACAATTTCTGCTTTAATAATATCTACAATTTGTACTTCTTTTACCACTCTTCAACTATTATTTCTGTAAATTTTAGTACAATTTAATTCGATAATCGAGCAACTTACAAAACAAACCCAAACCAAACCTTGAGTTTGAATACAATTTAAATGTTAATTAAAAGCAAATTCTAATTATTTGATGATACACTTTGACTTAACACAAAAACAATACATTTCTGTTGAATTTCATTTTATAGATTTCTCAATTTGCAAATAGTAATTAACAAATTTTATGGAATTCATTAAAAATCATTTTGCCGTTTCCACTTGCTCTCTTCCTGTTTTTCTTTTGATGTTGTTTTTTTTTTATAATTTTTTTTTTCCTCTTTTTGTTTGACATAAAGTTTCGTCTGCAATCTTGAACTTTTATAGCCTTTGGCGTAGTTTTCGTTGCTTTTTCCTCACTGACAAATAAAAGTTTTAATTGCAATTTTCAGTTTGACATAATTCGCGAATTTCACATTGCCAGCGGCTGGAAAAACCATGAGCAAAGTGTTCCAACGCCTTTTTGTAATTAATGTCAAGTGGGGAGTGGTCAAGCGGGCGGGACGAAAGAGGCAAAATGTGGATGGAAAAATGCACTGAAATATGTATTTGACTTTTTTTTTTTTGCTTTTCTTTTCTGCTTCCAGAGCTCCCTCCGATCGCAAAAAGGAGCACATCAAGCGGCCAATGAATGCTTTCATGGTTTGGGCCCAAGCAGCTCGACGTGTCATGTCAAAGCAATATCCTCACCTGCAGAACTCCGAGCTGAGCAAGTCACTGGGAAAGCTATGGAAGTGAGTAAAAGATGCAAATTGTAATGAAGATGTGATAGAGATAAAAGCTATGTGTACCTTCGTACATACATAAGTATATCTATTACAGAGTGCATATATCAAAGATGTACTTATTTAGTTTATAGTCTAGTTCCCAAAAGTAAATATAATTTATGTTTGCTTAATAAACGAAGATATACTTTTATAGTAATTAATTTAATTAGTCTAGAAGATACGAAATCTAGGCAGTAGTATTTTATGTAGTATTTTTACTTGCTAAAAGCCCAATTTAAAGAAGTTTGTTTATAGAAAAATAATATTTTCAACAATATTCCTAATTACTATGTCCAAAAATAAGCAACTGCGTATATCAGCTTTAATTGAAGACGACAAACAGAAAAAAGTATTCCAATCATCTTCATATTCTCTTTGTAATAAAATACGCCGAGTTTTGAAATTAAAAACTCACAGTTCAACGCATGCGATAAGAGCATGAGGCTTGAGAATGTGCTGATAAGATGAGGCGAAGCATCCGCCTCAGTTTAATTATGAAGACCGATTGGTTCGACCAATTTGTAGACCAATAAATAAGCAAGCAGTTGACTGCGAACAGATCATAAATAATCGTCTGCTTATGTTTCGTTTTGCTTCGCAGAAATCTGAAGGATAGTGATAAGAAACCGTTTATGGAATTTGCGGAAAAGCTGCGTATGACACACAAGCAGGAGCATCCCGACTACAAGTATCAGCCGCGGCGCAAGAAGGCACGTATCATGCAACAGGCGGAGGCAGCAGCAACAACAACAGCGGGCGCAGCTGCAGCAGGAACAGATGCAACAACAGCAATAACTACCCAGCGACGCAGTTCCGGCAGCAATGTGTCCAACTCAAATGCACAACGGCGAACAACAAAGTCGAGCAACAGCAACAACAATGCCACCAGCAGTTCCAGCAGCAATCTCTGCAACACCAGCAGCTGCAGTCCGGATGTGTTTAGCAACGAAGCCTTTATGAAATCCCTGAACAGCGCCTGCGCCGCTAGTCTGCTGGAACAGGGACTCTCACTGGGCAGCGAACCGGAGCGTGGACTGCTTGATTCGCCGTGCTCGACCGCCAGTTCACTGTCATCGCTAACGCCTCCGGCTACGCCCTACAGCGGCAGCAGCAAGCAATCATTGGCAACACTGCCCAATTCGAGCTTATTGCTGCGACAACTCAGCGAACCGAGCAGTGTGGCGGTTGCCGTGTCCGCCAGCAATGACTACGGCGTGCTGCTAGATGCGGGACGGGAGTACATAGCACTAGGGGAACTCAACTATAATGCACAGGGATCGGCGGGATCGGTTGGCTCAGCTGGTGTGCAGGAGATGGACTTTCTGGAGAACATAAATGGTTATAGTTATGCCAACAATGCCACACGTGGCAGCTACAACAGCTATGCTGGTTATGGCAACTTTACAGAACACACGACACTTGCAGCTGGCAGTGTTGCTGCTGCGGCTGCTGCAACATCTGCAGCTTCCAATGCTGCTTCTGCTGCTACAAGTGCGTCACACGCCAATGGAGCGCTAAATTACTTGGGCAAGTCGGCAGCCGACATTGATCCCAAGGAAATCGACCAGTATCTCATGGATCAAATGCTGCCCATAACGCATCATGTGCCAACTGTTGTGGTGGCCGTTGATCACTCGCCGCCTCTCAATTCATCTGCCTCGCTCTCCTCGGCCTGCTCCAGTGCCAGTTCTCAGCCCGTTGACTGCCTGGCCTCGCCCACCGCCTACTATGAGCATCACATGAGCTACCCGACACAGGCACACAATAGTGCTGGGTATCCGCAGCACACAGCACAGCAATATGCCAATCTTAGCGATGCGTCGCAGCAGCAGGAGCTGCAGCAACAGCACCAGCATCAACAGCAGCAGCAGCAACAGCAGCAACAGCAGCAACAGCTGACTCACCAGCAACAGCAGCAGCAACATCATCATCTTTGGGGCACTTATGTGAATCCCTAAGCTACTTAATTTGCTCATATGTCCTTATGACTCTGATGGCCTCATCCGGCCATCTCCTTGTTTGCTGACCTTTATGCGACTGTCGACGTCTTTCGTTTATTGGTTTATGGTCTGTGTGGGAAATGTCTGTGTGTGTGCGATATGTTGCTCGAGGGTCACTTGTCCGTATTGTGCAATTTAAGCTAATCGCTGCGATTTTCGTTTATCGGAAAGTCACTACTTCAACCAATCCAGCAAATTCATTGCTGTTGCCACATTCATATCGAGCATGCAGCTTGCAAATGTGACAAGGGTGGCAAACGGCATTGATGGCATTTCCAATCGAAAGGGGGAGTTAATGGAGGTGAAATGCAATCGATTGTTAAGCTTTTCCCACAAGCTACATTTGCTTGATATATGCACATATACTTACCATGATTAATTTATGCCTGAATCAGGAATAGCAAATACAATTCCTATCGAAAGATACCTTATAATTGGATGATATTAAGTTTTCCATTTGCTTGTTAAATATCAATGCTATGCTATGCAATAATTCAACTTAAATGTATTATACTATATCAATAATTGTTAAATGTAACTGTATTTATGTAAACATATGTATTTTAAAACTATTTAATAAATCATAAAGTGCTGCTTTTAGTTGAACTGAAGCTTGATATTGCATTTTACACATTTCATTTATGGCAAGTATTTCGAACATATTCAATTTATATTCTCACGTGTCTTTTATGTTATATACAAATTTATATTTTCCCACCAAAACCGCAACACATATTCACACAGTTCATGTGTATGTGTGTATGTCAGTAACAACACCTGTAAATTTCATAAAAACCAAAATATAAATTCCAATGAAATTAACACTGGCATCCCAAATGGGCCATTTACTGTTTTCATCTGCCTCTTATACTACTTCTGCCAAATGCCTAACAAAAAGTAAAAGAAGAGAAAAACAACAACAAGAAATATGGTCCCAAAATGTAAACCTTACGCAGCTCTGGCATCGTCAACGTCAACAGTTTCAGTTTTGGTTTTTATTTTTTTTTTTTTGCTTTTTTTTCATATATATTTTTTTCATTTAGCGCGTTTATTTATTTATTTATGTATATATTTTATGTAGTTGTTTTTCCTTTTTAAAGCTTAGTTCAATTTGCGCATGTAACAAGTTGTTGTTAATTGAAGCGCAAACAGCAGGAAAACAAATGAAAACGGGAATTAGCGAAACCAAAACCAAAACGAAAACCAATGGCAAATGGCCAAGACAAAAAATGGCCGTTGACGAAGTATAACAAAAAAGTGTGATAAAAACAGAGTGAAGTTCAACGAATACCCTAACATAAGTTACATAAATTTATAGCAAAATGTAAAAAATGTTACAAATAAAATGGCATAGTCTACATATCCATTGGAAGAGTATTACAAATAATAATTATAATTAAAAAACAAATAGAAAGTTGCAAAATAAATTGGGCAAACGATTTGTTAAGCCAAATTAACACATTTCCGGGCCTCCTGTACACACAAATTGTGTACAAAAATTTGTTTAAGTTATTTCGCTTTATTTTCTTTGCGCTTTCTTAATGATTAGGAAAATTGGACGTAAACAACAATTATGTAATTTTCTGTTGTTTTGCAGCCACAAATTATGATCTATTGAGCAGCATGGTCCAACTTTTTAATCAATTAAGACGCGTTGTATCCAGATTAAAGTGATACCAGATGAAATGTGCACTAAATGTTGTTTTGACTGGATTAATTTATGCCGTGACACAAAGACACACAGTGTTCAAAATGCCTTCATTCTTGGGCAAAACTTTGTGGTTAGTATGTGTGTGTATTGTGTAAATGTTATTAAAACTAATGACGTTTATGGAAAACTTTGCTTCGGTCCTCTGTCAGCTTTATCCTCATGCTGTTTTCTTTTTGCTGGCCATGCAACGGATCGTATGCGTAATGGAATTTTGGTATGCTTTGTGCTTTAATAACTCAATTAATAGTTGACAGAGTGTAGCATTTGTAAAGCCATGCTTTTACTTAATGTTGGCTCGCTTTAAATTCATTTAAGATTTTCCTCTCATTAGGCTGACCAGCAAGCAGCTGGGGATTAACACCTGCCTAGGGCTTAGACTGAGGGCAAATATTTTTGCGAAAATTTGAAATTGGGACTTGAAGATTCTGCTAATGGTCATTGAGAATTATACGGCGTACAGTTCACACGCTGCGCAAAATCGTTGACCCACAGATGCTGAAAGCATAAAAATCCCAAATTTGTAGACACGGCGAGACACGAGGCGGGACGTGGCACAAACAACGTGTCAAGCTTTGGTCCTTGGACAATGGGTGGGGCTTTTGGGCGTTTTAGTAATGGAACATACAATTTTTCTCGCTTTTCTTTGACATTTTCTTTTTTTACGGCAGCAAAGTGAAAACGTCAGACACTCAAGCAGCGGCAACTTATCTGCGGGAAAAAAACATTTGAATAAAATATAAGGCGAGAAAAGTTAAATGTAATGTAAAAGCCACAGCAGCTACGTTACGTCTTGGCTAAATTGAAATTTCACTTGCTTTTTGCATTATACTCTGCACAGGAGCTTCAGTGTGTAGCCTCATTCATAAAATGGAACAGTTGCCATGATTGTAAAACTACAAGTGTGTAGTAAAAGTTTGTTGTTAAAACCGAATATGCTACTTGTACAATATAGTTGAGTTACATTACAAGTGAGTTATAACTATGTTTCTCTGTTAAGAGTATAACATATTCAGTATTCGATAGCTTGTAATATTAATACCTGCTGTGCTGGCCAAAACATAGTAGATACTATATTAAATATTACAATTTTTTAATATAACTTGAAAGGAAAATGGCAAAAAAAGCATCTGAAATTAAACGACTAGCATGAATGCCACAAAAATGTTCATTGAAAATAATATTTTGTGTGCCAGCTGCGAACCTTTTGCTTTAAACCATTGGCAGCACAATTCATTTAGGCTCTCTCTACTACATTAAATTGTAATTAAGCTATAAAACATGTTAAATTTTTAGATATTACTATCTTATAGCGAAGCATTTAAGACTGACAATCTATGAGATTTGCCAAGTTTGTGCACAAAAAGTGTTGCATACTTTCGGGCGGTTGCATTAAAGTTTGTTGTGTGACCGTAAATTTGGTACACCACATGTCAAGTTTATAATTACTTTAAGCTAAGCTAAATTGCATTAATTATAATGCACTTGTGTGCCATGAGGATACTTTAGTTGTCAAGCGCTCGAGTCATATTCTTAAGTATCTCTAAAAAAAAATGGCAACACTTGAAGTATGTTATTTTCTAAGTATTTCTGTAATCCAAAACATTTAAATGCGGATGGTGAGTGTAGTTACTTGCCATTAGCTAAAACAACTGAGAGCATCCACTGCTGTCATCCATCAGCATCAGTCAGTGTCAAACTGATGCTTATCCATCCTCATAGCATGAAATAATGTTTGTGGTGCTGCTTGGTGCTGCCAGGGATCGAAATTGATATTATTTGTCAATAACTTTGCTGTCAAGCGGGTAAATGCCAAGTAAAAATGACAAAATATGTGATGCGGTACCCAAAAAGAAACACATGCAAATGAAGAATTACCTTTTTATTGCCAAGCAGATATCCTGTAGTTATTTACAAAACAAACATATTGAACTGTTTTCAATTTTTTAAACCCTTTGTTCTCATTTATAAATGAAATAAAATGAACTTCCTTGAAATAATTTGATAAAATATGCGCATTAATCAAACGGATATGCTTAAAAGTTCAACCATATCCCCATAGTTTTGTATGTTGTTGTAGTTTTAATGTACACTCGCCAATTAAAAAGTTAACCTCTGTGTCGGAAATTACCTGATGAAAAATGCACGCTGAGCGGCAAAGTAACCGCAACAAAAGCGCTGCAAAATTTTACAATTTCGCATTCTTGGTAATTTTGTCCTTCGCTTGACCGGTTGAGAGCTGTGTGAATAGGTTATAAATGTCAAATTAATTTGTATCCTGTGTTACATAGTTCACATAATTAATGATGTAATGAAAATGAAAACTGGTTTTTAGCACGCTTTTTCATTTAATCGGTAACTTAAATTATAGGTAATAGTTTAGGAATTTTGAAGGTGTTTATCGATTACTAAACAAAGCATTCCTGATTCATGTACTTCATTTGATTTAAAACAATCAGTTTAGCAAATACCATTGGAACTAAATCAAGAAACGACAAATTGCTTGCTTTGCAAAAACTCAACTTTAACTTAACTTTTATTGAAATAGTGAATGACTTGAATCTAAAAGAAATTCTGTTTTCTCAAACGGAAACTATAGTTGGAATAGTTTTCACACCTTGAACTTAAAAAAAAGTTCAGTGGTCTATTAAGTTTGTCAAAATATTGTGTTTTTAATAGGAAGAAGATGCTTGCTTCTTCGTTTACTACATAAAATACATATCGTTTAACATTATTATATAAGCAATCAGTTGTACGTCATGTTTCTATACATATGTACAAAACATGAAAAACTGTTTATGTTTTTAAAAACATTTCCTATTGCATCCTTTATATTGTTCGAGAATAAGTACCAGATCTTTTACAGTCGGCTTGCTTGACATACAACTAGTTTAAAGTAGACAAGAGAACACCGTTAAATGAAAATTCCAACGTGGACTTACACACTACTACATACATATATTGCAAAGAAAAGGTAACTTTATCGTTATCAACTATTTCATCAGCTGTGGAAGTGATTGCTTGACTAACTTCTTGCAACTGGTTTGCTACCTTGTTTTCATTTATCCGACAACTACGTCAAGGCACGCACAGCTCCTTACTTGCTTGGTAGTTACTCTGTATATGTGTGTATGTGTGTGTGGTTGTGCGTGTGTTAGTGTACATTGTGCTCATCAATGAGCGTCAACTAACTTTAGCCAGTAATGGCGTGGGTTAAGTTTTCCTCGATGTGTTTGGGGTTTAAACTTTGAAGCACGTTTGCATTGGAAAGTCAGAAATAGCAGATGATTTTAAAGAATAGAGGCCAACAAGATACCCTAGCTTATATAGCAAGTAGAAAACCTCAAAAATTATGTTTGCAATTGCCGTTTATATACTTTCTTAAATCACTATTTAATGGGTATCTGCAGCACTTACTCGCCTGACAATGTAGATGGATTTGGTGCAGAGAACTGCTTGTCAGTTACTCTGTTAGCAAATCCAGGTTTTTATCGGTCTGTCAATGTCAATGAAACAAAGAACTGGCAGAGAAGAAAAACTCCTACGGACAATCTGACAGGTAAGGCGGTTGAAATTTAAAAACAATTGTTACAATTGTAGACTCAGCTGGTATTTGAATTCATGCATACAATAAACTCATTAACATAAATAATAAGTAGACTGCGGTTTGTCCTGGCAAAATGCCGACATTAGTCAGCAGTTTTTTAATTAAGTCATTAAGTCCCACGATGCCTGCCTGGATTTTAATTGAAACATTAATTAAATATCCAGATGTTTGCGTGTTTGTTTGTTGTTTACAGCCCAGAGAATGTACAATAAAATTACAAGAGAATTTTAATAAATTCTTGACTGGATTAAGCTCAAAAGGACTACTTAAAAAGTCGGAGCTCCGCCAAGTGGCCTAAACTATGCGTTAACTTAAGTTATTGCAAACACTTAGTGGGTTGTGAAAAGTTTTCAAGTTTTTTTTTCTCCATTGCCAGGTGCGAAATGTTTTGAATCTTTGATGGCAGTTTTTTAATAGTTATTTTATACTTTCTTTTGTTGCTAGCCTGTGCCTAATTAGCTAACGGATAATGGATGTCAGAACGTTCGACATGGGTCTGTACTTTGTTCGTTCTGCCTGCAAGTCGGAAAACTCAATTTGTTCGTACTTCGATGCTCAGCAATTGGCCTGATTGGCATGCAACATGCAGCAGGCAACGTGCAGCATGTCAGGACCTTAATAACATTTTGAGCCTTTTTATATTTTCATCAGCTACCTGCATTTTAATAATGTAACATTTTCCCAGGCATTTTCCCTCTTTTGTGTGATTTTAATATATATTTTTCCTTACAGGACAGCAGCGGAAAGCAACCTCAAAGTTGTCAGCTCCTTAACTTGGGCGTTGTCAGTTACTGTTGTTAGCCACATTGCTAGCCTTGTCTGTTATCGTAAGTCTGCAATAACAGTGGCATTTTGGAGAAGAAGAAAAATCAACAATTTAAATATATACATACACACGTATATTGTATGTATTTACCAACAAAAGCAAATAGCAAATTGTTTCCAGCATTTTAACTGTTGACCTTGAGTAGAGAAGACATATGTTTGTTGGCCAACACAATGGACAATTTAATGATAAATATGTAAATGTCCTTTTGAATTGCTTTTTGAGAGCGGCTTTTAATGCACAATACATAAACAATTCACAGTGCCGTTGTCTATTGGCTGCTCTTTTGCTTTTATGTAAATGGCCGACTGGCCAACAGGGCGTATGATGTACGCATAAAATGTTTGTGTTTACGAGTGCCATAATAAAATCAAAACAAAAATTTAATGTCCCGAACTCGGCCCTCGCTGTGTGTGTGGCCAGTTTGTCACTCAGTGTGTATGAGAGTATATCGTATAAGGCTTTATGCGCCTGCATCTATCAAATTGTCAAATGAGCTGTCCGCAGCAGGACACTTGGTTGGAAATTCGTTTTGCATGTCTGTTGACTGAGACTCTGCTGGTATTATTCGCATCAATCAAAAAGCATGTCACCCAGTATGCCTTTGTGCAATCGGGACATGAATTACGTGAAGCGAATATGCCAGACCGTGTGTTAGTCCGCCCCTTTGGATGGCAAAACAAACAATACAAGGATTTGCCTAATCCATGTAACAGCTTGCACTGCTGTCATTTCGTATTCATCTTGCTAATGAAACCGGATGTTTACTTACATACAGCAAAATATGTTTACACATTTCAGAAATGACAAACAAAATTAAAAACAACTGAAAATCAACATTTGGTCTGTCTTCTTCTATTTTACCGTCTCCCTCTCTCTCTCTATCTCTATATGTGTCTCCGTTTCCGGTTTTTTGCCTGGCACTGCAAAAATCAACAGGATGTACAAAAATTTTTAAAATGTTTCTTTTTGTTATTTGAGCGTTTTCAGTTCAAGGACTTGTCAACTTGCCTGCAGACTTTATGAAAAAAAAACACATATTTTTGTTATTCTTTTTTCAATTAAACCTTTGTCAATTTATGCCAATTTGTATCTCTTAGCCAAAATCAAAGGTCACCCCAATCTATAACAATACTGGCATATTAAAGGGGTAACAGGGAAAGCTAACAAATTGAATTACCTGACGCAATTTAAAGTAGACTTTGCTTAAAATTCCAAAACATAGAAAAATTGCCGCAGGGCTGGAAGAAGTTTTACGTTGACTTTGCCATTCCTCTGACAAGTTTATGAAGTCAATCAAGTTTTAATGACAAGGACATTTAGTCCGCCCCTTTGAATAATTTAGCAAATGTCCGTAGGGATATATTTTATGAACCACCTTCTTCCCTTGCTGATTGCCTATTGACTTAGGCGCGAAGTGCAAAAATACAGTGAACACTTATTAAAAGTTTCAGCGGAAATTATTCAACCGATATAATAAAGAGAGAGTGACTTGAAAGATTTACACATTTATTTATTTATAGTCTTTAAAAATACAGGTTTTCTTTGTCGTATGCACATTCAGATTCGTACATAAATAATTTCACTTTGGCTGACACATATGCATTGTATGATATGAATTCATTTTGAGGGCTTCAGTTTATAGCACTATTTACACAAATATTTGTTATAAACAAAAGTGTACACACACAAATGCGAGTACAAGTTTTTGTATATCTTGTATTTCAATTTGTATTTGCATTTGTATATTTTTATATTTGTTTATTTTTGCTGGTGTGTGTTTTAGTTGAGGTTTTAAGACCATTGCTAAAGGGTCTGCAGTTAAACTCTAAAAAGTACAATATGCTTGGTTTCTCATTTATACAATTCAATACTGGGTCGATTAAGTAAATTCCCATCGACGTGACTTTGCAGCAGCAGCTGCTCTCGACTGGTCGACCATTCATTTTTCATTGTTATGCAGACCTTTCATTGTCAACCGGTTTAATCTATTTCCATTATGGCAGCCCTCACTCGGTACTCGGTACTCTCGACAATTTCCGGTACGTCGCGTCGTCGCTTTCCAGTCTGCGTTAGTCCTTACAATTGACGCAGCCGCTCGATGCCACAAATATGCCAGCTCCCAAAGGCTTTGCCTTTGCACTATGGGCGATTTTTCATAATGGGCGGCATAAAGTCATAAAATTTATGGTGAAATATTAAGGAAATGTTTTTTTTTATTAATAGTAAACACTTCAATTAGCTGAAAAACAATTTTTTTTTATCGGGTGGCAACTCTCTTTTTGTGGCAGCCCTTCAAAACCAACTGATCTGTTGAAGCTCGCAATTATATAAATTGGCGCGAAAAATTTCATGCTGTTGAAAGTGCTTAAATTATTATTGGTTTCGTTTAAATAAATAAGTGTAATATGGATAGCAAAGCTTAAGGTATTTAAAATCATTAATTTACGATAAATGTGTATAAATGTTCGTGGTGTTTTTAATATCCGGTGTTATTGTTGATTGTATTTTTAGCAAAAATCTAACAATTTTAATTGTGTTCCGTGGAGTATTTCTTGAAAAGTGCATATCAAAACATGCAACTAAAAATGGCAAGTTACTAACGAATGTGTCTAGTTTATTGTAGTAATCATTTTTTCTGCTCCTTTTTGTTCCTTTTAAAAAAATTGAACTTGAAGTTTCCTTTACGTTCAACAACAACACGCTTTTTTAAATGATGAAGACACCGAATCAGACAACGATAGCGATGACAAACATGAGAATTCTTTTGTTTTGGATGAAGAAGATTATTAACTTTTTGTTTTTTTATGTTTGGAATATTGTTAAAACATGCTAAAATATTATTTTTTCTATTTTCATGCTTTGCTTTATAATAAAAATTGAAATTTTTGTACAAGTGCCGGGGCTATAAAGGGGCGGAAAATAAAGGCGTGGTCAAATTGACTAAAAAAAATCCGAAATTAAAGTAAAATATTAGTAACACTTACAAAAAAATATTAAGCTCCTAGCTCTATTTTTAAACTTTATGCCGCCAAAATCAACAAATCGCCCATAGTGCTTTGGCTGCAATACAATGGAAATTCGTTCAACACGTTTTCGTTATTTGTTTTTATTAAATTTTCGGTGATTTAAGCAAAGCTTCAAAGTACACTGTTACAAAAAAGACATAACTATAATTTATATTTCAGTCTCAAAACTTTAATTATTTCTACCAAAGGCTTTGAAAAGAATGATCTGAAGATTACTTAAAATATGTAACGTGAAATATAAAATTGATAGCCAAAATGTCAAAACTTCCGAATTGTATAAAATTTATAATTTTTAAATTTTAAACTCAAAGAGCTTTCACTTCCCTACATTTTAAAATCTCTTTTAATTTTTTTTTTGATCAGTGTATTTTTAATGAAAGGATTGTAAGGATTTTTATACGCACCATCATCACACGCTTTCCTTTTGTGGACAGCAACAGCTGTGCTGCAAGTTTACAACAACCGCTCGAGGTCCTCGCTCTCCGCATCGCTGATGTAGGAGTCCGTGTCCGTAAAGTAATCGTCGTCACATCGATTACGTCGGCAACAAACTCTTCGCCCAATCTCCTCATCGCTCCAGTGTTCAAACTCCTCCTTGTGATGCTCCAGCAGCATTAACGATGGAAACAAACTATCGCAACCGCTGCAGCTGTATAAATTGGGGTTGTAGTATGGGGTATATTAGTTTTGAAAGTGTTTACGGGTATGGCAACAAATTAAGCACATTTCATTACCCAAAATGTCGTTTCTTTTGCTGGTGTGAGGCCAACTGGCGATGGCAATGAAAGGACCGATCACAAACATTACAGGTAAGCGATTCATCTGAAATTTGCAAAGGTTTATTACCAAAACATATAAACAACTCATGCATACAGTGGGAAAATTTTACATTATTATTTAATAAACTATTAGATTGATAGAAGAATAGATTTGGATTAGTTAGTTCATTTATTAAATTGTTAAAACAATTGTAAACATAATTTATAATATCTCTAAACTATAATTCAAGAAACTAAACATAATTTTAAATGCAATTAAACCATAATTCAAAATAATTTATATTATTTATCCAAGATGTATATCGAGAATATATTATCTACCCTTCAAACTAACTAAGTAAAACATATAGAAATCATAAATTTGTAAAGCCAATTTTTAAAGACAATAATTTGACTTTATTTGCCCATAGTACAATCAATGTAGAGTTTGTTGTTGTAACGGAAAACTCCGGTGTCAGGAAAAACAAGCATTTTTCTACTCACCGTAGTCATCGTCATCGTCGGCCATGGCCAAAGCGTGTAGACGACTTATTGTGCTCTCGTTAATCTGCTTGGATGTGGACAGTTCCTTTGATGATTTGGCTTTAGACTGACACAGGCCCAGCTCACAGAGTGCGTTCTCCACCACAAAGTTGCCCTGGCAATCAGCGTTCGTACATGGCAATAGCTCTAGGCTCTTCCCATTGCCATTGGCCTCGTCATTGCCATTACTGTTGATGTTGCTGTTGGCGTTGGTGTTAGGGTTGTTCATGTTGCTGTGGTTGTGGTTACTATTGCTATTGCCGTTGGTGTTGCCGTTGCCGTTACTGTTGCTGGCACCTGGTGCAAGCATTTCAAAATCGTCCAGCTCATCGAATGGATCATCGATTTTATGGCCCAGTGACACGGCATCATCGGCCTCGGCACTGAGCCGCCCATACGCCTTCCGGGGCGGTCTTTTTACGTATTTGTCTGCAAGTGTGTGTGTGTGTGTGTGTGAGTAACAATATATGCAGGAATTTCATTAGCGCCATCAATTTAGTAGAAAAGAAACGTTTTGGCTCATAATTGCCGAGCAGCTTTAAGTTATATTGCCTCACACAATGTCGCAAAGTGTGTATGTGTCTGTGAGTTTTCTTAGGAAAACTTTCTGCTACATCGAAATTAAAAATTGTTTTTCCACTGCGGCTGACAATTTATGGATGTGTCTTTGTGCTGCCTTCAGCTATTGTTTCGATGCTCAGGTTTTACCTTGCGCTCGACAGCTTCAAGCAAAACTTTTGCAGTTCTGTTCTCGCAGCCGTGAAGTGATAAAATGAGATTTATTGTGTCCATTGTCAGAGTGTGTTTGTGTATATGTGTGTGTGTGTTCCTGCCAAACGGATTACAGCAAATAGTCGCTGCCTATAAAATTCTATAAAGCCTTTATTTACGATCCGAATTTATGGCATTACGTTTGCGCAATTGCCGCAATTTATTTGGCCAAGTTTGCTTTTTAGAGCGCTCATTACCAAAGTACGCAAAGGTAGACTTGGCCGTATTAAATGGCCCACAAAAGTGGTAATGGGATTTAGAAGAATTGATTAAGATTCATTTCAAGATTAGATACTTCTGCAAGTCGTAGAATAACTAATAAAATACTTATCTAATTGCAATGCGAGCGTATTTGAAAGTGTTCAATATTCTAAAACTGTAGTTTGCATTGACTAGACATTGTTTGATTTGAAAGCCACTCACGACTTTGTAGGAGAATATATATGCACATGTGTAGATGTGTGGAAAGAGGAAAATGTCAAAGGTTATTCACTGAGTTTGCTCGATGGCAGCCAAAAGCAAAGTGAGGCAAATAAAGTCGAGCATGAATATTAAAAACAAAGCAAACTCGCACTCACATGGCACATTCAATAAACTGCGGGCGAATGCAAAAAATATATGGGAGTGTGTGTGTGTGTGTGTGTTTTGTTGTGGGTGTGGGTTTCAGCTTAGAGCTGTGAAGGGGCGCGACAGAGCGTGAACCAAAATAAAACTCAATTTTATAGCTAAAATGTGTGCAACGCGCCAAAAAGTATGCAACAAGAAATTCAACGCTAAAGCATTTAACTATGTATACAGCATGCTAAATATATGTAGCATACATGATCTAGGGGTGTGGCTATTTTTACTTTTTCCATGCGCAGATTGAAATTTATGGCACAAAATAGCAGACCATGTCTGCACTTTGTAACCCTAGAAATATTTAGTTTCTTAGTTTAGTTTTCGAAGCAGTTGCAAAGATAAAGTTTCTTGCAAATGTACTTTCGGATTATGAACACAAATTATTACAAATGATGCGCCGCCGGCTGTCAACTTTTGTTCGGTTACATGAACATAAATCATGGCCAAAAGCAAGCGAGTCTGGTCGATTGGGTGGTCTTATTAACACGCCCGTTAAACACGCCCCAATCATTTTCCAAGCTCAATTGCAATTTCTTTTTTGCTACTTTTCCAATCAAATCGTGCCAAATGGGAATGCGCCAACCTATATAATTTATTAGTATAGTTGTTTCCAAACTCTTATTGCTTTTTTCCCGCTATTTCGCTGTCTATTTCTCGTATTACACGATACTAAAATCTAATAAATTTACGAGAGTTTTCAAGCGCCGCATAACAAATTGTTTGTTAAAAAATAATATGTATTTAATGGCTTTTATCGTTGTAGAATTGTTGTAAATTGCGAGCCGTATGCCAAATATAATTATCAATGACAAATTGCTGTCATAATTATCGGTTAATGCTGCCGACATATGTTACATTTGCATAATCAATTATGCGAATGCATGTAAATTGCACACATAGAATAAGAGATGAAATAAAAATGCTATTAAAATTTAACGCGATTAAAACATTTATGTTTTTACGTAATTATACAAAAGCAAATAATTGTAGTTTTGTTGTTTTGCTTTTTTAACAGTTTTGCATTTTTTATGCGAAAGCAGTGAAAACTATTTCACAGATTAATTTCATTACGAACTGCATAAATTAGCAATTCACATTTGTTACTTTTTGTTAAGCCCACTAATTAGTAATTCAACATATTCCAATGTTTTTTGTTGTTAATCCGTTTTACAGAATGTTATAGTAGTCAACTGGAAATAGGCTTTAATGTTGGTGTTGTCTTTAATAGAATATTATGTTCTACTTTTTAATATACACTTGACAGCTGTTGTTCTATGTTTTGTTAATTAAATTAATAATTTTAGTGCGTTGGTTGAAAGGAACTGAAAGTCATTGCCTTCTAGAGAGACATGTGTGTGAATACCAATTGTTAACTACAACCCAAACCACAACGACAACAACTACAACTACGCTACACTGTTATCTCAAGTTTTCCGCCTTGGACATCCTTTTACTTCGCACTTTATCACGATTTCCTGGCGTCGAAGCTGGCGCGAGGCTTAGCGCTTAGACAAAAGCAGCTTGGGACAACGCCTTAAGTGTTTTTTTCGACAGTCGCATCCGTGGCACGTTTGAGACACCCAAACACACACCACACACGCACACATAGTGAGACACGTAGGCACATATACATACGTAAGAGCAGACATAAGGACGAGCTTATTATTAAGAGAGGTTTGCAGGAGCTAAATGCTTGTATTTGCTTTACTTTAACATTCTCGTATTCTCGCATTTTTGCCATCAGACATCGACAAGACCTCCGCTCCACCATATGCTAGAGGATATTGTGCAAACAAATGCCATGGAGTATGGCACTTCAGTATATGGTACAATATATTGTTATATACTATTATGGGAATTTTAATTAACTGATTTTGATAACGCAACGCACAATGTGCGAAATGGTATTTCACACCAAATGGTATAATATTTTGGGCTTGAAAATGAAGTGACTGCAAACTTTAATTCAATGTGTAGGTGCTTTAAAAATTTACTAAAGTCAGTCTATGAATTTGGTGATATCTCAAGTTTCACGTTACTTTTGCTCTGTGATTAGAGAACTTTTACATTAATTTGAGCACAGTGTTGGGTGCTGAGTCATGTTTTGCTAATTAGACAACCTAATCAATTACTGCCTTGTGCAGAAATATAATAATATAATTGCTACCGGAGGGAAGGTCCTAAACTTACCCTGGGTGCTGTTACTGTGGTTGCCATTGCCGCCGGCGCCTCCATTGCTGTTGCCTTTGCTAAAGCTGCAATTGTTGTTCAAGGAATTGAAAAAATTGGCAGCGCCAGTGCGACGTAAAATCCAAAACATGTTAAAAATCCTCTTTGTGATATGTTTGCGAGTGTTTTTAAAGCATCAAACTATGCGACGGCATTTCACACGGCACTGCTGATAAGCAGGCAACAAAAATACACGAACAAGCGTTAGGCGAACGAACAAATGCAACGCTTAAAGCACAACGAAAGGACGACAAGGATTAAAGTGCTGAGCAACTGTGTCGTTACGTTGCGTCGCGTCGTCTGCAGCAAACTGACTGTTACAGCAATTGTCACTGCCGTTTTATAGTCCAACACGAGAGCGAACACAAGAGAGCAAAACATCGACACAGAAAAGAGAGCAAACTGTTAAGTGAGAGCGAGCCTGAAACGTAGTGAAACGTAACGTAACGTAACGTAAAGATACGCTATAGACTGCTCACTTGATGCCGTTGTCGCCACTTTTGCCACTTGCTGCACAGCTTGAGTTTGTACGCTGAGTGAACTTGACCTTCGCCACACCAAGCAAAAGTTGCATGTTCTTAGCATTGAAGCTTGTTGCCTTCGAAATTCTTCACTACTTTTAGTATCCTTAATTCCCACATTCCACACAAATGATTGTGTATGCGCCGCGTTGTGAGAACATTTCGGTTAATGGCGCTTTAAACTCAACTGTTTGCGCTAAAATACCCATCAATCATGACCCGGAAGGCCGGATACTGCCGTCAACAGCATTTAAAGTTGTCTGTTCGCTTGCCACATCGCCACAGAGCTATCATGTCTCTAAAGTCTGTGTCCTCATAAAACTTAACCGATGGCAACACATGCATACAACGCGGTCACATATTTGCCTAGAACAAAGTAAAACTAAAGGTTCTCACTCCTACATATGTACAAATTGTCGCCTTTGATTGCACTCTGAACACATTAAGCACTGGCGACTTTAACAGCACCGCAAAAATAAATGTATTAACTATGACTGGTGACATAGTCTGAAATTGTGCGATTTGTTTGCACTTCCAGTCCTGAATAGCAGAGAGTAACTTGATACCTAGAAATTCTGGTTAGCTGTTTGCTCAATCAGTTTATGAGCAAAAGAGTCTTTCGACTGAAATATACCCGTACGCACAACGTTTACATAACAACACATATTTGAAAACAAAGCAAACAATATAAAATTATTTCGAAGCATAACCAACCACCAAATAAATATTCAGCCATTCAATTGGTTATTTATATTATCATACACGTTAGATAAAGTATTCGTTTTCCACGTTTCAACCGAATTTATATTCTTACTACCATTAAATTTATGTTAATTTCGAATTTCAGTTCAGCAATTATTCCTTGTCTGAAACTCAATAATATTATAATTTTAATACCTTCATACAAAGTATATTAGAACTGGTACATATATCAGATTTTGAATCAGTGAACAATACAATAATATTGTAGTTGATATCTCGCAGGGGAGAAATTCGAGGTTCCATGTTCTCGTTTAATGTCCTCTAATAACTGTGACAACAAGGAATGCGTTGGAACTAGATAGCATGAATTGGCTACATGCATGAACAGGAAAACAGTTAAGAAAGTGCAATCATGAGGTGTGTTGGCCTCTATCTCTGGTGCTGCTGTATTCTGGCCATGGTTATAGGCCAGCTCAAGCCCGTTAAGGAAAACAATGATGAGCACGAATATATACTTCGAATGATTTCAAGTTGTGATGGCTATGCACACTACAAGAACTTCATTATTTGCACTGGAGACTTGGCTAACGTGGAAGGATTATTAATTGCTCCTTCAATCCAGCAAAGTGTTATGGAGACTTTTGGACGTCCGATAATTGTAGCAGGTCTCGAAACTGGTTCATTAATAAATCTAGCTGATGATCGTAATTTGGCTGTGGTTCTATTCTCCGACATTCATGATCCTGTTCTTAATATGATTCCGGATATGTTAAGTAAACTTAAGTTATTTCCTGTGCTATTTGTGTATAAGTCGAAAGAAGATTATCCACCACCAAATGATGCAATGAATGAATTCTTTGAGTGGTGTGCAAAAAACCACTTGTACAATTCCGCCCTATTATTCAAACATGACCCTGACTTTGAACTATGGTCTTTCAAGATGAAATCTACCTTGTTCATATATCGGATTACTCAGTGGGAAATGATAAATTATGAGAAAGGCAATTTCAGACTTCTATCTCAGCGTCAAATATCTGTTGCTGTTTTCCAGAGTGCACCATTTGTATTTGTGGTAAGTTTTGTATAAAATATAAATTTTGTATTATAATTAATTTTAAGTATTTTAAGCATAATTCAAAGGACCAGCGTGACATAAGTGACAGTGATCTAAGCCTGGGTGGTCAAACTGGCTTAATGATAGCCGATTTCATACGCTTTGTTGAAGGAACTATGAAAATTATTGAAATGAAGGATGAAAGCTTTAGTTTCGACAAAAACATTGATATTAACGCAAATATGGTTTTGACTACTGAAATGACTCTAATTAGTCCATTGATAATGCCAACAAAATATTGTCTAGTCTTGCCCTATGAACGTCGATTGGCTCTTTGGCAATATTTATCGTTTGTCCTCGGAATATGGGAAATCGGCGTGATCTTTATATTTTTATATTCTGCGAATGTTGTCATTAAGCTATTGGCTAATCCTCGATCGCTTCGGAGCCAGCTTTTTTGGGAGGCAAAAAGGGTGTCAGTAGGAGAAAGTGTAACTAAGAAAGTGATTGATCGGATGGGCATACCAGAAAAGATAATGATGATCTGCTCACAAATCTTTAATGTGTTAATATACAGTATTTTAGGAGGAATTATTTCTACAGGTATTACCGCTGGATTTTATATGCCTGAAATTGTAGACGTTGAATCATTTGAGGCTAGTAAGATGCACATAATGGTTTCTAAAACCCAGAAGGAAGAAGCTATCCAAATTAGTTCATTATCTCATGTATTATTGGATCGCATGGTTTTTGTTGATCCGAATATACTAGATCAACATATGCTTTCTCTGAATGACAGTTTTGCCTATATAATTGATTCATATAAATGGGTACAATTCGATTTTATTCAAGAGCGTCTACGGCAACCTAAACTGAAACTTGCACCCAATTCGTTATGTGGCAATGAGCGTCATTTAAAGCTGTTGGTTCAACCCGATATACCTTTCGCGATAACAATGAAAAAATTTATCACTCGAGCAAGTGAAACAGGCTTACTTAAGAAATGGCAGCATATGGGATTACAGCAGTTCAAGGATGCTAATTTGATTCGCCAAGCTCCGTACGATCCATCAATTCAAGAGCCATTACCTTTGGAATACTTCTACCTTGCGTTTAAATGTTATGCAACCAGCTTACTGTTGAGTTTGATCGTTATGCTCATCGAATGTCTTCTAGGATATTGGCGAATACTTCAAAGCAATCAAAACACTGTTATAATAATATAAGTAATTATTTGAAAACAAATTTAAATATTTTATAACGATATTGCATCTCACATTATAGCACTTTAATAAATCTTACACTACTTGAGCACCAAAATGTTTAATATTGTTATTGATTGGTAACTTGTTAATTTCAAAAACTGTAAATATGAGAAAAGCATTATCGAATATACTTTTAATTTCATTATGTTGTAATTTCAGTCAGTCAATTAGCAAGATCCTGAGGATTAAGAGTTATAAATAAATGAATTTCTCGAACTAGAACGTACTATGATATCAAGCTTATGATTGGTACGTCAGATTTAAACAGTTAACAATACAAATTTATGGCTTATAATAGGTAACGCTCCGCTGGGGAGAAATTTAAATTTTCATTTTAATGTCGTCTAATAACTGTGACAACTGGAGGCAAGAATACCAGGTAACATGCTCGACTCTTGTAACAGTTGAAAATGTGGCTTGTTTGGTCTTTTCATAAAAATACTCATCACTTAAGTAATTCGGCATAATGTTGTTTGTGTCTGTGTTTAATGCGCAACACCCATCTAATCGAAACAATAAAAGTTATAATAATTAACGTTCAACATTCTAGAATTATTGAAAACTTACCCCATTGAGATGAATGCCACTAGGAAAAGCGCCACACTTAGAAAATTAAATAGACCCGGGAAAAAAGCCAATGAACGTTGATAGATAAAAGTATAGAGAGGGGCAGCAACTATCAAAATAAATCAGTAATTGTTAATAATAAATAAAATACATGAGAGTCGTAGAAAATTGCTTACCAAATGGCGCAAATGACTGTAGAACATTTTTAAGGGAGAATATTTTGCCTGCAAAGATAAACGATTTAATTTAATTCTATTTCGATTTCTAATAATTACCCAAATCTGAAGCAGGAACTATGTTAGATACAATGGTACGACACATTGGTGGTCCAATAGATCGGAACACACCAGCAGCAATCGAAAGATACATGTGCCAAGGCAATTCCGCAAAACCTCTAACAAGATTGCTCAGTACTTCCGAGAACATAGAAAAAAGAGCCAGCACGACCACAGAGAGACCAAAGATCTATAAATATGCAATTTAAATGTTCGTTATTATAAGTCAATAATATGCCTATTAGTTCCAATTACCTTGCGTAGTATAAGAAAACCAATTAAAGCGCCCAACATGGGAATCAGTTGGCTGACAGTTTCAAAGAAAGTAAACTCCCTAACGGACCAATGGAACTTTTGGCGTACAAACAAATACATGACTGTCATGCTACCATCTGTAGAAGTTTGAATTAAAGATCAGTATTAATTAATTTCAAGCTCACACGGAACTAACTCACCGACTACAAACCAGGACATAAACATGGCCAAAGTGATAAGCCAAATAATTTCACGTGCTTGATTCTCGCGAGGCTTGCAGCAAGTTACCACCATATCCTTTAAGTGTTTAAAACTAAATAGATTCGATGACTCCACCACGTCCTGTTCAGACTTTTCTTTAGCATCTTTCGTCACATTCAAATGCATTTCGTTACTTTCCGAGTCTTTTGTGGACTTCTCAACCTTATCATCGTTTAGCTTCTTAGAACAATCAATAGATACACATTTAAGTGTCACATCACAGCTCGTAGCGATCACATCCTTTTTAGCATTATCCTCGACATCTTTAGCCTCCTGCTCCTGTCGAAAGTGCAAACTCTCGGGCAAGCAGCATATAACAAATATAGTTATCATTATTGTAAGGACTGCTGAGATTCCCTGGGTTATAGCTGCATTTGTGGCCGCGTACACATAACTGGACATAAGGGATCCACTGCTAATTCCTATAAACACAATCATCTCGATGAATATCATTCTGAAATATATTGCAAATTTATTTGTATTTATTAGATTTTATTAGTTTAGTATTTGCTTACCTGTATGGTCTTGTTTTTACATCCGTTATGTCCGATAAAAAGCAAAAGGCAGCCACGGAAAAGACGCACATGCCACCCAGCAAAGAGTGTGGCGCAGCAGCCAGTGTGTACCACCAGGGATTGATTACATAATATCTGGATAGAGCACAAATAATGGTTGCTATGACTGCAGAGCCCGTAAAACCTGTCAATCAATTTCATATTGATTATAAACCCATTTAAATTAAAATTGCACAACTATATTATAAATACCAATCAGCGCAACTATAAGCAGCGGTTTGCGACCATATTGATCCGACCAGGATCCCGAGAACAGTCCACATATTGCTGGTACAATGCTCTCCATCAATGTGCGAACGAGAAACATATCGGCGACATATGACTGCATCTCAGTTTCAATGGCCTGGAAACCTAATGAAATTTAAATAATCTTCACGCATGGGTTGTTGGCACCCGTGAGTGGGTACGTACATGTATCTCTGGGCCCGCTTCCTTATTATCCAACTGGCTGCAATCGGTCTCATTGTAATGGAAAATAACCGTGCATGTCTGATACATAATCTCATTTCGCATGACAGTGGCTGTAATCCAACAGAATTCACATATTTCTTTGTATCAAAGTCAATGCATTCTCACCTGACAGCAAATGTGAAAATATCAGCGTGAACACAATCGGTTCTATGTAAAACATATGGAATAGTTGACTCCATGGTAAACTCTTTAGACGCTCGATGGCATCAGAAATAGTAGCCTTCTTAACCATCTAAATATATGTTTGTTTTTTTTTTTAGTCCAAGAGCAATTTTATAACAATTTGTTTGCAAATTGACTTGTTTTGTGACCTTGAATATATGTTATTTGCAAAATAATTGGACATTGGCCGATTTTCATCTAAAAAATAATTACTATGATGTTACACAATATCCAATCGAGTAGCCAAGCTTTATAGTTATTATATCGCTGCGCTAGATCAACTAACTTGTTCCGCCAGCTACCTCTAGAATTTAATCACTGTGCTGACACGAACCAAGCACTAAACACCGACGACTGATCACTGATCTCTGACCACTTCGATGGAGTTCAAAACACGGAATGAGAAGCTTTGGCTTAAACTCGACTTCTATATACCAAAGTTTCAGCGGCTACAATATGAAACTGTTGCTGCTGCTGTCACGTGAATAATGTGTTTGTCATTGTTGCTAAATTGAATAGTAAGAGCAGTAAATCATGTATGGCAAGCTGAGTAGTTATTTATTTTTTTTTTACTTTATCAATTGTTTAGATTCGTTAAACGGCAAATAAATGCAACATAAACATTAAATCACGTTTAGTTTGTTTCTAGTTTATTGTAGTTCTTAAAACTAAGAACAGGTTTGATACAATCAATGATACTATTTATAATTTACGTAGAGAAACTCCAAGTCGAGAATGGGAATCCCAACTAGTTAAACTCGAGATTCGACACAGTTTAGCTATACTGTTTTATTTATTCAACAGCGACTGCTAAAAATTAAACTGCTTTGCGTTTTAGTTTCTGTATTACATTGTTGCGTTTACGCTTTATGAGCAACCGTTTTGCTTTTCATTCAAACACATTTACAGCATAGGCAACCGCAGATGTAAAATATACATTACACATTTCAAGTGCTTTTTTTCAGCTGCTCCAATTTTTCACTTGCACTGTGGTTAACAATTTACAGAAATAATTTCTCCGTAATATTTTTTACTTGACTGTCAGCTTGGGGTTGCTTTTTGGATTGTGGTTTGGGTTTGGGGTTGAAAGTTGGGGTTCATTGGCAGTGATGAAGATATTACATTGCTGAATTAAAGTTTTTTATGAACTGCTCTTTGCATAGTTTTTGTTGTAATTTGCGAGATTGTCTGCCATAAGACACAAGCCGCACATAACGCATACAGCATACGCAGCGTATGCTGGCCCCATTTGTTGACAAGCTAATTGTAAACTTTTCCGCCGGCTTTCTCCATTGTATCTGACTAACAAAAGAGTGAGAGGGCCCACTTGAGCAAAGTTGGTACTTTAAAGGATTTGTTCGGTATTTAAGCAATATACGAGTATATGATGCAGATATGAAACAAGTTCATGCAGCAGCCATTGTCTAACAAGTACTTGTCTTTTGGATGGCGTTGAGCAACATGAAACGGGAAAATACTATACCAAATGTTGGCCCTGTGTGTGGCTTTTGTGCTGTTGACACAAGTCGACAACAGAAACAGTTAAAATGGCATGAGTAAACAAAACGTGTAAATGTATATTGATCAAACAAGAAATACCCTGTTCAAAATTTCACCTACTTTAACTTCACACTTTTTAATCTATAACTAATGTATTTAATTTACATAAAAAATTGGAGACAAGTAATTTATTTTTTTAAGGCGTATTATACCTCTTTGCCATAAGCCATGAACCAAAAAGGCATGCAAAAACTTAAAAGGTCAAGAGACGTAAAGATTCAAGCGCCAGATGCTGGGATGAGGAAAAAGCAATTTCTTTAGCACAGCACGTGCCTAAATTCATTTTTTGTTAGCCTTAATTATTTCGAACTGAAATGACGAAAAGGCCACAAGTGCACAAAGTGGCCGACAATTGTTTAGTTTTACTTTTCTTCCTCTTTGGTTGGGTACCTGCTTTAAAATTTAAATTAAATTCCCCTTCCCATCACATGACGGACCGTAAATAAAGTGACGAGGGCCTATCTTCAGTTTATGTATTATACTTTCTTTTTATCATTCACAGTCTTATCATTTTCTCATTCCACAATGTAGCATAGCTGCCGATTTACGCAGCAGATTAGACTGAGAAATATCTTGGCCAAGTTTCTGAGACAAAGCCTCAGTCTAGTCAACTGCTTAGGCACTTTAGTTATGACTGCTTTACAGGCTAAAAGTTTCCACTTTTTAGTACTGCAGAATATGCACAGTATTGTTGTTATGTTAAGGACACATTAAAATGCATTTAAATAATTAAATTGTCCTTGACAGCAACCGCGATTTACTGAGCACTTTTTTTGTAAATTTCAAATTTTAAAAACCCTTTTGAAGTGGGTATTTCAGCGAATGTTTTGCAATTAGCGCAATGGGATCAACAGACTCAAAGTTTATAAGCCGCTTTAAGCCACTGCAGCTGCTCCGATTCCATTAAATTATAAATTTCAATTCAGCACCCAAACCTTTTGAATAATCGGTTGCCTTTTTAATTGGCACGTGGCCCCCTTTTGTTGCTGTTCGAGACTCTCTATATTTTTTTTGTTGGTTACTGTTTTTGATTTTGTTAGCTAATTGTTGGATTGGGCCACAGAATGCGACCAGTAAGCCCTACAAATGACAGACCCAAATTGCCAGCTGCATTTTGCGGTGGCTTACATTTTAGGCTCTACTAATGGTCCCGACGAGTGTCCAAAACTAATGGGGACTTTGTTACAATGAATATATATTAAAGTACAGAATATATTTAACATAAAAATAAATAAATTTAAGTTAATCAAAGTTCTTCTACACTATATGTACTATGTTATTAGATGCCGAAAAAAATTTAAAAATATCATCCTAGTATATTTACTTAGTTTTTGTATCAAAAGATATATACTACAGTATAATCGTAACACAGTATTTGATGCTTGTTTATTTTAGCCTGACAAATTTCCGCACATTTAGCACATTTGTTATGAGAGTTTTCACAATTTTCGCCAGATTGCACACGACACCAACTCTCTGGCTGCTCATTACTCAAGACAAATATGGCTGAAATATATGTATATGTACATACAGATAAATGAATATGTTTCTTAGACACTGTATACATACATTTGGTTAGCGTGTATTAATGAACTCATAATGTAAACATGTCTCAGTATGATTAAGAGTCATCATTCTTGGCTATTTTGTTTTTGTTTTGATAAGTTTACACAGTTGACTGCGTTTGGTTTGCATGTTTCAATGCAATTTGCCACTTGGATTTGTAGTTGCTAACAGAGTTTGCTTTGCAAATTGTGATAATAATTTTTGAAATAACATTTATGCGGTTCAGTGACTCTGCAATGCGTCACAAATTGCCGCAAATCCATCGAGTTTGTGTTTTATTTTTTTCCTTTTATATTTACACATTTACATATGCGTGTATGAGCTTTGAAACATTTCTTCGGCATTATAAACTTTTCATAATCATAACTCTGTCGTCTTTTGCCATTATTTATTTCCATTGTCTGGCAACTCATGCTGTGTTCAATTTCACATGCTTCTTACCAATATCCCTAGCACGTGAAAGCACTTACTGCATGAGCTTCACAGTGTGCTCGTTTATGTGGGACTTGTAAAGAAATTGGCGAATGGAAAATCAATATATATTTATGAGTTTATGTTGTGAGAGCACGTACAAAATATCTGGCAAACGCTCACATACCTATACACCTATGTATGTATGTGTAATGTTAACTTTTTCCACGTTTCCAACTGTAAAATATTTCGCGAAATGTCGGCAAACAAGCGAATACTTTTTTCTAGTCAACATTTTTTTGAAATTTCGCACAGAGCTGAGTTTGCTTTCTTCAAGAAAGTTCGTTTATCATTTTATTGTTTTTGTTATGTTTTGTTTTTTTTTTTTTGTGGTTTTTGTCTGCAAGGAATGGGACGAAAGCAATGATTCAATGATGGTTCAATTCTCGATTCACTTTTATTTGCCGCAACTCTCAGCTGTAAAACATGAAATGGCGTGCGCTGAAAAGTATGCTACGCTTTTGTGCTCTATGTAAGCGGCTTAAGAGCTCAACCGGGGAGTGCAATTTGCTGTTGCAAATGGATTAGGGATTGTCGAGCACCACTTGCCACTAAACCAGCTTGGCAAGGGGTCAAATAACAACTAGCACTCTCATTCACTCCATTTCAATTGCAAACTAACCTTTAATCATATAAATAATAAATAAAGCAGAAAATTGCTCTTTCAAACTACAAATAATTGTATAAAATTTAAACAGAAACAGGAAAATGCAATGTTCAGCTTTAACTTGCACTTAAAGTTTTTGTTGGCAGCTGCAATCTACCAGGTACCCAGGAATATTCAATGGTATACTTTATGCACTTTAGCTAGAGTCAATGTCAATAGAATTTATTGCATCAAATGCAGGCGATAGAGGCTTGAGGGAACTGGCTGAGAAGACATCGAAGCACTCAAATTGCATTTGCCCGCATTGCTTTTGCAGTTGCCCTGGACATGGCCTTGGGGTTTTGTCTCAGGATGCAAACTTTTTAGTGCCCCGGACCTGAGAGAAAGAGAGAAAGACTTCTCTGCCTCTTGATTGATAGCGATTGATGTGCTTATGTGTTGTAGAGTGTGCACAAGTTTAAGTGTGTTGAGTGCTGCTAAAAGTGAGAGAGAGAAAAATCAATTAATTTATTTAAAATGTGAATTTCATGTGCACAGTTTATTTAGCGAAAACTCGTATCGATTGATTTCAAGAGCAACTGTTCGTGGCCGCCAGTTGTTATTTGGGGTTTTGAATTTGTACACTTCACTTAATTTCTAGTGAACCGAATGATGCGCACTCGTAGTTGAAATATCAAGTTTCTGCTGCAGGCAATATACGAGTAATTTCATAGAAACTCACATTCGCATTTTAAATGAGGGGCAGGCCAAAAAAGCGGCTTATCCCATGATGTAATCGAAACTCGCTTTGATATCAAACAGGCCACTAAGAAGCCCCATCATGAGATGGGGCATCTCGGTTGTCAACCCAAAAAGCGCAATTCGTTTCAGGAGCTCAAGTTTAGACTTAAGTTTAGCCTGATTCCTAATCAATGCCAAGTAAATGGCTGGGCCAAAAAAGGTTGCCATTTTCTTTAGATATTCGTTTACATAATGGGAGACCTCGAATATGCTCCCAATCAGTACGAACTTTCAACTTTGCTTCGTATTGAAAAATGTGCACAAAGTGCGCAGTTAAGATGATTTTGGTAGTGTTATCCTCATGTTGCTCGTAGTATATAATACTAGCACTCGTTTACCTAAATGTAAATAATAAATACATAAGCCTTTCACATGGATCCCTTTTGCATTTGCATAATACATTAAATATGCACAACATACTGATTTTGGCCAAACCAAATGGACAACAATAAAATGACCTACGTGGATACGACAGTCAGCATAAAGCTGCCACAAAAGGATCCTTACAAAATAGCTCCATCAAATTGTGTGAGTTGGGTATTGGGTGGGGGAATTTGGGGATTCGTGAATTGGGAGAGGGCGTGGCATTGGCAGCTTATCGCCTTGTCATTTCAGGTACCAGGAGCCAGCTCAGCGCCTTTTGTTTTTGATAAACGACCATGGAAATCTATTTCAATGCCACCACAGACATTTGTCACGACTTCGATTTTCGGGACTGCCGTAAAGATTTCCACTGAGCCTAAGACTTTGCTGTGTATTTGCTGTGTGTTCGCTGCCACTCGCCGTAATTGAAAATGTGGGCGATAAAAGGAAATTACTTGGATTTTATTTTGGGCTTGCGGTTTGCATGTTTCCATGGAGCTCTATCAGCTTGACTGACAGAAATTGTCTGGTCATGTCATCTGCTTGGCTGTCCTTTAAAACTATTATGCTAATTGCTTTATACAGTACATTTATTTCAATGCCACATCGAAACCAATACTAAAATTTGGTCACACGAAGGTTTATCCAAGACACGCAAAAATTACATCTCAAGGTAGGCAAATTTACTTAAAAGTCAAGGCTAAAATGCCCAGTCAAGGTCATGACAGAATTGATTGGTGGATTGCTGTACAATAAATGTTCTTCGATTGATGTACAAAAGTGTCTGGCAAACAGTGCTCAGACTGTGTATACGTAATATTTCGGAAGAAATATCTTTAAAGACTAACCAAAAAGCAGAATGAAATTTAAGGGTGTTTTTAAAGTGTATGGCACAAATACGCATTATTATTTGCATATTAATTGGAATTTCGTGCTAGTTGGTCAGCAAATTGTTGATTTATTCAGTAAGGTAAAAGGCAACAAATTCCAGTTGCGCAAAAGTTGTCGTGTCAAATTAAAAGCCAATTTGCTGTAAAAGAGAAATTGGGGAAAATGTGAAAGCGCAAAGGGAATAACAACAAAAAAAAAACGAAAAAAATAAATTATCGACTGAATTATTGATGCGGCTCAGTGAGATGTGCAAATGATGCTGTCAAAGCCATCGACAGCAAAGCATTTTGCAAGTTGATTTTTCTCCCATTCATTTGCTTTCACGCGCTTTTCACGCAACATTAAGCGTTTGCACTGAACGCAATAATAATAAAAGCAAGAATAAATAGAATAAATAAAAATAAAATACCACAAGTTTATTTCGACATCAACATGGCATGGCCAGGTGACAGATTTGCAGCTTAACCTTTGGGCGTGTCGACCACATTTGACAGACACGCAATGCCGCCAAAGCAGCCAAATTCTGGCTGGCACAGCTGTGTATTGACCAAACAGACAGCAGCTGAGCAAACGCTTTCGTGACCTCTGACAATTGCTTTTAAATGCTTAATACTTGTTACCAAAATAATTCCATTTGTTTACAAACAAGCCGCAATGTTGAAGGCTCACGCTAAAGTGTTAAAGTGGCAATTAGATGAAGTTGCTTCGCACAAAGGACGTGAGAAATTTGTATGGAATATTCAAAAGCTGATCAAATATGCAAAGCTGCCTTTGGTCAACCACAAAATCCAAGCTCAGTCGCTTACGAATTGAGTGCAATCAGGTTAAGTGTTCGCCATTTCCGGTTACATTTCCGTTTCTGTTTCCGGCTGTAGTCACCTGCATTGTTCGCATATTGCATACGGCATATTGCCATTCGCATTGTCAGCAGAGTTCAATTGTGTGTTTTGTACAGTTGAGGGGGGTGAGAGGGGATTTAAGCACAAATGGAAGCGAATTGGTTTCGCATTGTGTAACTTGGCCAGCCGCAAATCTCATTCAGCTTCGTATTGGTATTGGCACTGGCATGCGGCTTGACAGGATTTATCTGTACAATTGCAGTACAACATTGACTACAAAAAGTAACTCAAACAATTATCTTTGGCTTCCATTGTGTGGTATACGAATAGAATCAATATTTATATGCTGCTGTCGAAACTGAAATGAATTCCCCAAAACCCACAACAGAAAGCAAAGAGAACAGAATCAGCATAAACTTACTCTCACATGTTTGTCTGAAACAGCCACAAGAGTGCAGGGCAACAAAAAAACGAAGTTGTTTTGGTTTTGTTTTGACTACAAGCAGAGAAAAACAAAGAGTGGCAGAAAGAAATTGGCATGCATGGCGTATGCGAAATGTAAGTACAATAGCCGCATACAAACAAGCAGAAGAGTACTGGTCTAAGAGATACCCAGCGTTGTACCCTCAACTAAATAAACTTTTCATTATTATTGATCGAAATCATATTTATTTTCCTCTGTATGGAACTAACATCACACGTTTGTCTTTAATTTATAACGACTTTATTATCAACCCTCATCAACCCATTTTGGCATGCTGAATTTCAGTCAATTTGGCAAAAGAAACTGAAGTGAATTTTTGTATTTTCTTTTCGGTATTTGGTGTAAACGTGTTGTGAGAGAAACTTGTTCTGTCATGCCGCAAGTCAAAAGGCGAAAAAGTGCTCAAAAATTAATGAACCAACTGTTGTTTCAGTCCGGAATGTCCTCGAACATAAAAAGGATTGACATTTCAAAGTTGTGCCTGTCAAAGTAAAGTTGTTTGCCGACAATTGCCATTAGAATTTGAGTTGGTTTAAGTAAATTCAAACACAATTTTTGACATGTGAACTGATTTTGACAGTATAAAGCAGAATAGAAACATTGTATCCTTTGGAATATTATGACTACAATTGTGCTCTTATTCATTGGAAAATCTGTTAATTTAGCGCATTTCATGTGTGGCATTTTTCATATAAGGTTATTTCTAATATTTGATACTCGTTTGCATTTACAGCACATTCAACTAATTTGGCAAATCATTTCTATAGCGTATACGCAATGTGAATGCGAATATGGATGTGGATGTGGCAACCGCTGCAAATGCCACATAAATTTCATTTGGAGCTTAAATATGGAAAACTATGAACAAACCAGACCAGACTACGTGCAGCACATGAGTATAAAAACAGCATCACATCATAGCACTTATATAGTTGGCTATGAATATGTAAATGGAATGGCATGATTGCGATTTTGACCCATGAACCAATGTGTGCTCTGAGTGCTGTTATAAATTCGCAAAATAGCCATTCAGTTGATTAAGTAATTGCCATTTTCACATTTTTGCTATTCTTATACTAGCATCTGAACACGAACTTGTAATAAAAGAGGCCAATTTTACATAATGAGTTTATGTAAGAGCACTGTGAGTTTGCTGTGGAATCCTATGATGAGTTGTATGTAGTCAGTTTAATTTGACAGGCAACGGACAAAAGTGTCTTTCATTACACAGTTGGCATCTAATTGCTGCTTCTCTAATTAGTACCACAGCTAACGAGTTTGAAAGGGAAAGAGGGAGGGAAAAGTATTGCATTTCCACAAAGTCAACAGCTCTCATTTGTACCTTAACATCTGTTTTACTTTTCCCCTCACATCGTTCATTTAAAACGATCATAAAATCTGAGACAAAGAAGTGATAAAAACTGTGCACACACACACCCACACACTCACACTTATACTCACCATAAAATGATTTAACATCAAAAATGCATCAACTGCTTGTTGCTTGTTGCAGGGCACTCAAAGTTTATCCTGAGTGCGAAAGGCTCTTAAGACATCACGACTATGTTTCCAGCTGCTCAATTTGGCATTTAATTTAAAGGTCCTTCTAGGGACTCGTATAAATTAATTTTCGTATTGTGTTCCTCTCTCTCACTCTCTTTCGGAGCAATGAAAATGTGGTATTTTCATTTTAAGCATAGAAAATATAGTCAATTTGTAGCTTTTTACGTTTATGGTTGAGAAAACTTAAATAAATTAAACTTGTATACAAAAATAGTCGTTCATGTGATATCCTATAAAAAAATAAGAGTATAAAGTAGATCAGCAAAATGTCCAGAGTATTTTTCTCATGTCTCATTTATTGCATTTAATTAGAATTTTTCTTTTTCCACCTCTTTAGGCATTTTAATTGCGCAGTGACTTTTGCGTATTCGCTGTCATTAAACATTTTATTTTGTGGCAATTACGTGCATGACACGTGTCAATTATTGTCCTTTGTAGCAGGTCATTTTTTATTTGCATTAACGCTCAATAATTAAAAAATTGTTCATGAGTAAATAATACATCGATCGGCGTTGCGTATACGTAATTTTATTTACAGTATATCATTGATATTTAATTGGCCATCAGCAGCCATAAAAGAGTCATCAAATGATTGCGGAATACGTATACTCAAACGATGTGCAACAGGAATCACATTACGCATACGACATGTAAGCCAAGTAAGTTGAACAAGAAACGTGTTGAAAAAGCAAAGCAACATCGTAAAATAACGTCACGTAGGCAAAAGGAGAAATAATGTACAGTAGTACCTGCCTTTAACGAGTTGTTGAGCCCACAATTAGCTGCAAACAGAACTCTCCACACAGCATGTTTTCAAAATAAAATTGAACACAAGTTTTTATGGCTTAAAGCAAGACTCTCCATATGATTTAAAATTCATTTCATAAGATGGACAACTGTGTTGAGAACTTAATGTCCAAGGCTTACTCTTTGTGGGCCCAACAAATTGTAAATCTGGCTACGTGACCGCACGTATCAATCTTCAGATGCTCGTTTTACCTATTTTTCTGTCGTTAAACAAGCTACAAAATGCATGTGCAGCCATCAAAGTTTATCCTTGACTTAAAGACTAGATGGCTTTCAGTTTGCCATTAGAACGTCAAACCCTTAAGGGAGCATGAACTTATCATTGCTGCAATGCACTGCTACTAGCTCTACCGCTACTCTTCAAGTAGAACTCTTTGTCTTTGGTCTAAGTGGTTTTTCATTTGAAATGTTTCTGCTGCTGCATTATCAGCGCAGTTTTGTTGTCGAACTTTTTCTGGCTTTCGCCAACTTTGTGTTTTGCAGTCTGCCAAGATAAATTGCAATAGGAAGAACACAAAACGCATTTGTAATTGAATCTTTTTGTTTAGGGTTTTAAAGTGACTTGCGAGCGGTTCAAGGCCACTAAAAATTCATTAAATTGTAGTGAATCACACAAGTAACATGAATCCCATTTCAATCAGACTCTTTTCCCATAAGATACAACTTTAGTACCACAAATGTGTGTCAATGTGTGTGTGTGTGGGAAACTACAGGCTGAAATGATAAACTTGAATGAAATGTAACTTAAGCAGCTCATAAATCAAAAGCAGCAGTCAGGTTTATGCAAATGTTGCGGCTTGCAGCCTCTGCAGCTTCAAATAAGCTGCTGGCTAATCCAGTTAAGACTTTATGCAAACAACATCATATGTCAGTCAGTTAGTCGTTCCGCCGTTCAGTCGTTCAGCAAATGCTGGGTTTGCTCTCTTTATCAAATGAAATTAGATTCTGTCTGCCGGTTTCTGAATCTGCCACCCTGACAGACGCTCTAATTTAATTAAACTGTATAAAGTTGGCACAACTCTTACCAAAAATACACACGAAGTAGAACAGACTGTCTGACTGGCCGCATGTGTACTTTCCAGCTTTACACCACCTAGGGGGTTCCCCCTTTTCTACTGTACCGACCTCCTGCTGCTGCTGCTGCTGCTTCTGTGTCAAAGTTCGCGTTTCATGTGTGTAAATAATGCCTGTTACCATGCAAATTGTGCCAAATTAAGGCTGCTAAAAATTTTAAATTTCTTATGTGAATAATTCCACATTTATACAGGGTGATTTATAGCTAGAAAAGCTCACTTAGCTGATAATATGTATATAACTCCACCACTCGCTGGCATCACAGAGTCATCTAAAATTGATCAACGAATTAAAAATACAAACCTAAACTGAAAATGTCCAAATATGACACTCAATTCAAAGTTAGTCTTAACACATTTATTATTCATAGAAATACATATGATACGCATAGGTAGTTTAAAATAGTTCGTCAGAGAAAAGTCGTCAGAAGAGGTGTTTGTTTGCCTTGTCAAAAGTGTTTAGTAAAGCTAACTGAAAATCTCTAAGTAACTAAATAAATTACATGTCTGCGCTGGAGACATGAAACATAAGCTCAGGTGTCTGTTTATCTGTTTACTTATGCATTACCCTGTAAGCTTATATGGGGTATATAAGAGAGCATCTGTTCCAGCTAAAGAACGTACGTAATTTCATTAAATTCCAACAACCTGTTGTCTGAGAAGGCACCCAAAAGCGATGCCAATGAAAAAATTTTCAATTTAATGTAGCCGCAGGTTAAAACGAATTCCTTAACTGCAATTGACATGGGCTAGAGCAAAGAAAAGGCAACAAAATGGCAGTTGTGGCTGCTGATATGGTTGAAAATGTAATTTAATGTATGCTTTTTGTGTGGTTTTTCAGTCAAATGGGCTCAAAAACAACCTGAGCAAAAAGGAGACTAATTGAGGAATTTGTGAGCGCATTAAAACGACGAGAAAAGCAATTTATATTGGTAGTAGAAAGACAAGACGAGACGCCGCGGCGAGACGATTCATGACATTGCTTCGAAATTATTGCAGCTAGGTATACAAATAGAAGGCGATTAAGTTCTGCCATTAACTGACCCTAGAACAAAGACAGCATCAGTCACAGCAACTAAAGATGCTGCTGTTTCCCAGGCACTCGCTTGATTTGGCTTGATTGAAGCACGCACTTCCGTCTCGAGTGCTGCGAGAACGTAACGTGAGACTCTAACGTAATCGCATGCAGGCGGGGCATATCCATTTTAAGAGAGTGAAACGCATGCGCAGTGCGGCATAAACATCGCCAACGAAATAATCCTAGTGCTCTTAAAAAATTTGAAATTGTAATCAGTTGATTCTGGTTGAAAAACAAGCGTAAGGCCAACTTTGCGGGCAAGTGCTACATTTTCATACGTGAGCAGGCACACTTAAACTCAAAGGTGCAATTAAGATGCTTACACAGAACTCTGCGATTTCGGTGGCTTCCACGGGGACTGGCCACACATATCTGTGCATATCTTGTGTATGTAATAATTTCAAATTAAAGCGTAGACTTGTAAACACCCAGAGGAGCATAACTCAAATATCAAACAGTCTGTCTCTGGGATTAAACAGAGCTCAACAAAGTTTTTGGTGCTGCGTGGGTAACAGCATTTATATTTAATGCGGCAAGTTTATGGGCAAAACTATACAATCAATTTGGGTTCGCCATCGCAGAAATATCTGTTAAATTATTTTGTATTAATTGGCTAATTAAGCCGATACACGAACGAGCAGTAAATATAGCTACAGTTAAATATATGTCTGTATATAGGTAGAAAGTTAATCAATGTGCTGGTGTTGGTGTCGGTGTTGGTCCAACCCCAAAAATGATGCTTAAATCGCATAATTAGCAAAATTAATGATGAACGTCAAGGCATCATAACCTGTAAAGCTTCAGAAATGCCAAGTCACAACTTAGCCTGATCATCATAATAAAATGAGCGTAGTCGTCAAAAAATAACTCATACGCAGCGTTTACCACGGGTCGCCATCAAACTGAAATGTAATTAGATAGCTAAAGATTGTGACTTTTGGGGAAAGTTTGTTGGCTTGTTGCTATTTTCGTTGTTTCTGTTTGCCATGTTGCTATTTGAGGGTAAATTTAATTTGTTTGGCCTGCAATTCATTTGCCGAGTCGTTGACTTTTAATGCACACATCTAAGACATTGTTTACTCCCTGTTGACTTGACTTGTTGCCCAATTTTTGCTCGACTTGACTTGAATATTGTGTCTCTTTCACTTTGTAGTTGAGTTTGTTGACATTTTGGGCTTCTCAAAAAATCCTATAAACCATGATTTCAACACACACACACACGGTTTTAAGCCCAAATAGCAGGTAATATTAAGACACACATTAAAATAAACATTTTACAGTCTGTTGCCACATTTATTCCAGCTCCATACGTTATAAAGATAAGATACATTCGCGCTTGTCAAAAAGTTAAGTTTACTAAAGTGCATTAAATGTACTTTTCATGTAATGCTAACAGGACCTGTCCTCGTAAAGCACGTAAAGGATAAAATATTAAATATGTATATGTGCACTCCTGTAACCCTGACACTGGACTATCAATCAGCTGCGCTGCAAAACATTTCTCATTGAACCAATCTAGCAGAAAGCTAAACTACACACCTATAAATGTTGAATACTTGCACTTAAGTAACATAAAATTTATTGAGCTTACATTAATTAATTAACTAGTTTAAATATAAATTTAACATAAAATTACTAATACAATAGAGCTGACAGATTTGTTCGATATGTTGATACGACATTACAATTAGCTAATGCGTTATTCTGCCGGAAAAGTTGGTTGAACTTGTGGTCATCGATTGCATTTCTGTGGTGCGCTTCTGTACATCCATTTTCATTCGTGTTGGACAAATCAATGACAGCCAAGCCTTTCGATTGACCTCATCGATAACTACGAAATAAATGAAGAGTACAAATCCCTGCAACGTGGCCGTGATGCAGAAGAGATATGAGAATGCCACGCCAGCCTGCATGAAGGCAAAGATGCCAAAGATCCAGGAGATACCCAGCAGGAAGAAAAGCAATACTGAGAGTCGAATCTGTTTGTTAACCATCTTTCGCTCGGAACGATGAATGCTCTGGTTGAGAGAATGCGAAATACTGTAGAATACATAGACGAATATGACGAGATTGCAGACAGTTATGAGTGTAATAGGTAGCACAACACCGAATGTGAGTCCATAGCCCGAGGGATAACAAATGCCCGTATCCGTGTCCAGCTGAGCCTTAGTTGGCAGATACGATTCCGGATCGATGCAGGCCACCAGCAGAGTGGGCAGTAGAGGCAATAGCCAAGCAACTAGAGCTGATTTCAATATATAATGCCTAGGTCGCTCTATGCCAATCACAGTGACATAGCGCTGGAATTGCAGAAAGGCAATGATGAGCATCCAGCAAAACAGCACCAGTATGGAGTACTGAAGTAGAGCACCCAACACAACGCAGGGAGTTTTATTGCCTTGCGAAACAAGTTGCTCTGAAATGTCATCCGTGTTGATGAAAACAAATAAAACCATTTGCAAAGTCATTGCCAGGCAGAGATGCAATAAAACCTTTGTCGATGCCTGACTACGCCAACTCTTGAACAATGCGGCAGTCAGAAAGATGCCCATCACCCCAAACATTGACAACGAACAGCCCACAATGGAGATGATGTCGAGGACTCGTTCATTGATTGGACTCACGAGCACTTCATTGCCGAGGTCATCGGTGCGATAGCTGCCACCCACCAGATACGAGAACTGCGTCAAGTGTCGCGTTTGACAGACGATAATTGGATCCCGTAGCATATCGCTTGTCGCGCTTGTCGTAATCCCGTCACTCAGCCACGTCTGATAGTTCCAATAGCCACAGCCGGTGCCCGATTTACTCGCTCTACCATCCGGTTGTCTATGATTCTCATTGCGCAGCAGAAACGGAATTGCCTCAGGTAGAATCACGGCTGCCACAGATAATTGATTGTTAGCACCAAAGCAAAGCGGCACAAAATCAATTCACTTACCCTCTAGTCCAGGTATGGATATAGATAACACTTTACTACGCGGACGACGACTGCGCTGCTGCGATGTTTCCACAAAGAGTCCGTCGTGGCCATAGATCTTGAGGATGATGTAGGATGCTCCCTTATCTTGCAACTGTAGCCACAACTGCACTGGAATAAACGTTGCCGTCTCCAGATCTGCTTCCCGTCTTAACTTCTCCAAACTCTCGCTGGAGTGGAGCAAACGATACCAGAAACCGGCGCTACCAGATTGCTTCCGATCCGCAGCTGCGGCGGTATAAACCGCCAAGCCCGTAATGCTATCACAGCTGGGATTCACATAGAAAACACTTAGATTGCTGCTTATCAGTGCCTGTACGCCAATATTCGCATTATTTACAATTTCTACACCCGCCTCAGTTGAGGCAGTTGCCTCAGTTGCCGCATGTACAACCGCCTTGCCACAATTCTCGCGTGGCACAAACTGTTGGGGCAGTGCATCCATATAGTCTTCAAACTTATTGAGCAGACTGTTGGTGGCATTGAGTTGTGCAGATAAACGCAGAACCTTCTCATCAGTGGACATGACGTCACGGCAAATGCTGATCAAATCGGCACTTAATGCTCCATCTTTTGGCTGATCCATGAGTTCATTCAACACCTGACCAGTTACATGGATATCTGCTGGGAGCACAGTTCTATCACGTTGTCGGAACATGTTTCGCATGAGTGCTGTGGCGCTGCGTCGTCCCTGGGTATTGTTGGTGCGCCGTCTGCCCTCCAAGATGTCATCGTGTAGATTGTTTAGTTCATCGCTAATTGAATTCCCCTGGAATCGCCGCATGCAAACCACTCGTGTCCACTGTTCAATGGATTCCCATTCTGCTCTCATCGATTTCAGTAGACACTTTCGAGTAACGGGCAATCCATTTCCACGCACACACACATCGTGTAGAGTCGCTGATTGCCCAATTCTGGCTCTTTTCCAACTATTTTTGTGCGGTGTCTGATCATGATAGCGCACAATATAATCATGTTCAAATTCTTCCGGCTCGCAGTGCATATGATTGCAGTAAACCAAGCCACTTATAGTGAATCTGATCCGTTCGTCCACACAACGCACTGGATTACTTCTGTTTCCTTCCAATGTACAGAGCCTTTGCTCTTTTGGACAATCCTCCAATTGCTCATCACTTTCACTGCTCTTCGGACTTCCTATTATAAGATTTAACTGCAAAACTATTGCCAATAACGTTGCGATCAACACAAAATTCATTGTCGAAGTGTGACTCAGTTGCCGATAACTGTTCAATTTGTGTTTTTTTAGATTTTACAGTCACAACTAATAAATAAAAATTCCAACGCGTCCGACTCTCAGCGAATATCGCGTAAAACTGTGAATCTAACTCCGAGTATCGTTTTGCTATACGATTCACGTTGTTGTTATCAGTTGTCACACCGATCGCTTATCGTGCTCGGACCTTAATACTTTCCAGCATTACTAATTTAATTCAACAAATGTCGCAGGTTGTGGTATTATCTATGCCGGCGATAACGTTTGCTACAAACTTCAAACGAGTGTGAATTGTTTGTTTGATTTGTCATTAGCACAATACTGCAAATTTCAATGAAAGAGGGAACTACACGCTTCCCCCAAAGGGCTGGGCAGGGAAGGGGGTGAGCGAAAACGTTTATAATTAAATAAACAATTCACACATGACAAATATCAAAGTAGAGTAAAGTTCAACATACATATATTACGGCCATGTAATTTCTTGTATGAGTAAAGATTTACAAATATTTTTGTTAGTTGAGTAAAGGTTACAGTTGATACTTTAAATAATTATGATATTTCGACCAAAAATAAATAAAATTATATTTTTCTTTAAACGAGCTTATACACTATTTCATTTATTACTATTATATTTTTAGAAATCTTCTAAGATCTTGGACTAAATTATGTAGGTAGAAGAGAAAGAAAAGAAGCAAACACTCAGTAATCTTTATGACACCGTCTCACAGCACGTTTTTCTGAAGGACATAAAAGCTGTGTGAAGTGAAAGTGTCTTCAATGTGCGAAACTTGTTAACTTGTTGACACGTTTTCAATTATCAATCAAATGCCGTTGACGAACTCACTGAGACTAGTATATTGTATACGAACTCTATGCTTTATTTGTATAAACTCTTATGAACCATTGTGAGTATGAATTTGATTGAGGTGCAGGCAGATGAACACACTTTTCACCTACACTTTTAACATCCTACGTTCCACTTTCACATATACATAAACGTATGCACAGTGCACACATGTCCTTGCTTTCAATCAAAAGTGTCACATTCATTGCCTAGCATTTTCACTTTTCTTTATTGCTTTATTGCTGACACACAGGGAAAATTGCCACGTGACAGACGTGCAAAAAAGTGTAGCGAATTATACAATGCTGCGGCTTCACTCATTTCAAATGGCTTCAAAGAATAGGCATGTCCATGAACCTTAATATTTTTAATATATATCAGAAGCATAGTATAATACTCAGCTACAAATAGATCAGTGGTTACACAACATTTATTTATTATGTTTAATTCAAACCAATCTATAATATCTGAATGTAGGCCTAAAATTATAAATCGTATAAAAATTAATCAATGTAAGTTTAAAAATAAATTGTTGAATTTGCAATTAGTAACTGCAACAACGGGCGAACAAATTTGAAAAGGTTAAGTTAACAAGTCAACAAACTATGCCGATTGCCTTTTAAGCAATGCTTTTGGCTATAACTCGTAACCCATAGCTCATAACCCATAACCATAACCCATAGTAGACTGTGGGAGCAACAAGTACCCGGTTGGACTCCTTTCTGAGTACTGTTCATTTACGTAGTGCAAACAAGTTGATGTTACGCGACCAAGGAAATCACTCAACAAACCTCCGACTGTTGCAAGTGCGAGGGTTAAAAGGTCGCGGGGTCGAGTCAGAGCCGTGGGGTCAATAGTAATAAATTTCCCAGAGCGCTTAGCCACAACGTTGACTGAGTTACTGCATTGTTGCAATGCCGCCGTGACAAGGTTAAAAGCTCGGGCTAGATGGCCAAGTAAATGTGATTAGGGTTGATTTTCAGAACAGAACTTGAAGCTATAAGTAAATACAAGTATACACAGTTTTGAATGCCGGGTGTCGAGTGCTGAGTGCAGAGTGTAGAGTGCAGAGTATTGAGTGCTGTGTTTCAGCAAACAACACCAGCAGTGTTGAACAAAACGGCAGTGTTCTGAAGACTGAACACCGTTCAATTTAAACTGTCAGAGGCATTCAATGATCCGTATCGATATTTAAGCACTTTTAACGACTCAAACTCAGACACATACTTATATACATAACATTTATATTAAGCACCTACACACACACACACACACATTATATTTGCTCGATAAAAATTGGAAAAGTTACGCTGACTTTTAAGCACTTAAACGCTTCGTCAACCATATGGAGTTTATGGGTATGCTTTCAAAAAGTGTGTGTGTGTGTGTGTGTGTGTTCGTATGAGATACACTTACACTCAAAGTTACACACACACCTAAGCAGATATATGTATATTTACGTACATTTATTAAAAGTGTATATTCTGCTGCCTTTCATTAAGTTTTCTTTGTAGTCTGAGCATATGTACGCCTTCTGAAAATGTTTGAAATTTATTGCACTTAAGAATATTTGTTCATTTTGTTGACTTCAATTTATTTACAATTCGCATAAAAATCGCATTAAGGGAAAACATAAAGCAAAGAATTAAATTGTTTGCAAGCTGTCGCAATAATTAAAAAGCTTAAGCTTACGCAAGGTAAATGGCTTATGGCAAGTCTCATGCCAGGGGTCAACACCAGGAATTCCCATAAAAATGTTTCATGCTCCGAGGTGGAAGTTGAAGTGCCAGCAGCACCATTTACATACCTTGTCTAGGAACCGACCAGAGCATACCAGACCTTACCAGAGCAGAACAAAAGCATTGACCTGAGCAGAGATCTAAAAATAGTCGACAGTTGCCACTGCAAATAGAATTATGGCGATGCCTTCATTTTGCACCTGGCTACCAAAATGTCAACGGCTTAGTTATGCACGCGATGGTAACCAAAATAAAACTCGATTATTAATGGGCAACTGACATGTGATGTGTGTAAGTGGGAGTTAAGAATTGGATTCAATATCTATGATGTTGGCTTTAAGTTGAATATGTTGCAAGCAGAATAGACTAAGCTTTAAATATATCTTTAATAAGTACTTAATACTCCTAGTAATTAAATAACCTAATCAACATATTATTTTAGATATTAATAAATTCAAATATGTATTTTCTCTGAATAGATATAGTTTTCCAAATGATTTGCTTGGGATTTCCATACTCTGCAAGCATACACATTCAGAAGATAACTTCTATTGAAGCTACAAGGGCTATATACCCTTGAGAGAGCTATTTTTCACCGTCATACTTTATCTGAAAAGATCTGTTATTAAACATGTCTCTTAAAGCCATCAGAATCTGACATTAAATCTGTACTTTATGCATATAAGTACGCAATAAGCAGACACGAGTTGGTTTAACTCAGTCCTCGGGCAAAACAGTTAATAATATTAATTAATTTGATAAAATTTCTGGTTGTTTATTTATCTTTTTTGTTGTGGTTTTATTTCGATGCTAGCGCTTGTGTCGTTGCGGCTGTTGTGGCATCTCTTACTTTTGTTTGTCTACGTGACGGATGGGTAGGCAAATGAAGTAATACACCACACGCATACAGGCATATGTACACATGGAGCACACATCAGACTGCAAAGGAAAGAAGAGATGAGAAAGGACACAGGACCCAGGACCCAGAACCCAGGACACACTGCTGTTACTGATGCTTCTTCTGCTGTGGTTGTGGGTAATTAAGCGCTGTGCTTAAGCCTGATGAGGTTTTCAGCACGAGATAAATACATATTACAAAAAGAAAAGGATAGCCTGTTGGCTGTCCGCTGTCTGCTGTCTGCTGCCTGTCCAGCTGTCTCCTCTTGCTCTCACTGTCTGCCAAAGTGCTATAATTTCGAGAGAGGGGAAAAGAAAGCAGCAGCATATTACATTCATTTGCTGAAGTGCGAGCGTTATATTAATTTGATTACACTCAAGTTCGCACAGTTGTCTACTTTTATGCACCATTGTATGGCTGATGATTATGACCAAGTTAATAAAGATATAGTTTGCTTAGAACATGCCTCACTTACTTCCTCATCCAAATCTTTCATCTTTAATTTTTAATCCAACTTTCGATAAATAAACAATCTGAACTCTCTGCTTTCAACTGTCAGCTCAGTCTTATTTCAATTTAGCTCAAAGTGCATTGCTCTTAAAATTGACTTTTAATTCTTGGCAGTTTTGTGTATTGTCTGTGTGCTGAAAACTCAATTGAAATTCAAACAATGTGCCACGTGCCTTAGCTCAAAAGAGAACAAACTCAATGAAGGCAATTTAATACCCTGCATATTTTGTTGCAAATCTTGCTGAATCCTCACAGTTGACCAGCTACAATTTAAGAAGTTGAAGCATTTGCAGACAATAGCTGATTTTTTTCTAAGCATGCGATTTGCCAGTCTTGTTCAGGTGTGCACAACAAAATACACAGCAAAAAACTTTATTACATTCAGTGAGCAAAACTTTTGCAATTTTGCAGACGGACAAGTTTTGCAGCAAAGTAAAACACAAATCTAAATATATACACCAGAGGGCCATCAACCTGTGGGAATCTGTTGGAATGATAAGCTGCTGGAAGATAGTAGTAGTAGAAATATATTTGCTGCTCAGTTTGATGTATGCTTTAAGTGTTGCCAAAACAAAATTGCAAAATTGTACACGATATACTACTACTGTACACATACAGCATACAACAGTGAGTCACTGTGCGGTATTTGCATATTTCATGTATTTATGTAGCAGTCGTGAGATGAGTATGGACTAAGGGGAGCGAATTGCGAGTCGCTAAAAGCCAAGTGAGCTCTTTGAGTCGAGTAACAAATGCCGCATTAACACGACCCTTGGGAGTTGCGTCAATATGAATGAGCAGCATTTGCATACAACAGCAGAGACTGGCGTAATATTCATATTTACACTTATATACATATATTTATACTCTATATAAATGATATAATATAAAATTTATAAATTCGCCAGACAAACGCAAATGAAAATGTCAAGAGTCTGGGCTCCAAGTTTGCATTTTGATGAATGATGCCTTTCTATATACTTATCTCGGCAACATCATTAATTATACGCATGTCGAAAGGTCAAAGGTAAATCAGCGCCGCAGGCAACTATTATAATTAGCCTACCGGCTTTTCAGAGCTGATTCACATTTCAGTTCAGCGTGTAATGAGTTCTGTCTGTTTCGGTTCCAGGTAAGTTTAAGGATTTCGTGTCTTTGTAACATTAAATCGATGATCCATTTGATTAACCCGATAACTTGCAAGTTTATTGGGACGCGTCCAAGGCACTCCCAAACAAATGGCAAACGCAACTTGACCGCACCCAGTGTCTAGTGTTCTGTGTCCTATTTGGGCCAACCTTGTAGAACGTCTGAGCCGTCTGAAGAGCCTTGCACGTGAGCACTTGGATGAGTAGTGTGTGCTTGGTCAATTGGAAAGCAATTCGCTCAGTCCACAAACGAAAAACTGAAGAACTGGTCATGCATAAAATATGAGCGTGCTGAAGTTGCCTGTCAGGCATAAGTAAATATCCATTTCTTTTTTTTCCATTTTGTTGGTACATTATTATCCTTAAGGCTCTCATCATTTCGGGTAAATCCGTATAAAATGAAATGCCTTTCCTCAATTGGCTTTGGTTCAAAAGCCCATTAAACTCATTACAGCACAGTCCGAGCCCAGTCCGAGAGTTTCAAATCAAACTCACATATTTGCAGCAGACAGCTTTAGCTTTATGATGATGATGATTATGATGGTGATGAAGATGCGTTCTTTGTGTAACGTATGAAATATATATGAGAAATTGACCCCGGTTAATGCTAGACAGACATCCAAAACTTGAAAGAACCCTCTTCAATTTAACACACACACAGAAGAACGCGTTTGCAGAAAGCTTAGTGCTTAGTGGCCGGATTAAGTAATTGCACAAATAATTAACAAAGTAATTAAGTGCATAAAACACTTTCACACACAATTCATTGCATACTTACGCGAGCTGAAAAGCACATCGAGCACATAGTTTTGCATGTTAAACTAGATGATGGCAAATTCTAATTACGTTGTAATACTAGCGCTTAAATCAATTCCAATGCAACGCTTTAATTAAGTGTCATGGCTGATGCGAACGATGCGCATCATTTCCGTTTTCCGTTTTCCTTTTGCTGCTATCCGTTTCCCATTGCTCTGTAGACATTTACCAAACGATTTTCAACTCCGACTTTCAAACTAATACGCTGTCTGTATCAGTTAATGAGTTGCTGAGCATGAAAGGGAACAATGAAAAGATGGACGGACTGATAAACCAGTAGACAGACAGACAAAATGGGTATTCACTTGTGGGCACTCATCTAACAATCGAAGGGAAATGAAGGGGAAATACTCGTAGAGATTGTTTTCAATTCGGACAAATAACATTAGTGAATTGTAGTGTTTGGTAAATAGGTGCGAAATCAATAAATGCAAATCTGATTACTCAAACTAGCACAAAAATAAAACACAGCAAATTAAGCATATACTTAAAACAATTGATTAAACTCTAATTTGCAGCACATTAAGTCAATGCAATTAAGAGACAATAAAAACTAAAAATAACATTTATTACAATAGCATAAACGATTAATATCAAATTTCATTCGATTGTTTAGAATAACAACAGTTTCAATACTTAGCCCACTTTAAAATATAACAAAGCAAATTCAAATACCTGTTAATTTTCGGAATATGATTATCATTATAAGCCAGTTATAACCAAATTTAGCTAAGAAAACACAAACATAATTTAGTTGAGTTGTCAAACAGTCGACAACTCAAATGACGATGAGTGAATACAGTGAATGAATTGAATCAATTTGAATCGAATCGATTCGTATCTCTTTTGTTTGCCCAACAATATGAAAAGGCAGCGATTAAAAATCAATATAAAAATACATATGTTTGTTCATCGATCGCATCGATTGCCATTGTCTGCCTCCACAAAAGGGACTGTTAACCCCGCTTGGTACGAAACTCAACTCATATAGTATATATATTATGCAAATTAAATGTTGCAAATTAATACGTACATGGGCGTTATACACCCAGAGCCACTAAAATGATATATGCTCGGACAACAAGAAATATTTGCATAATTATAATGCTGTCGCCTCTGTGTCTAAACACACACTGAAAACTCATTGTTACGAGTTTCGCACAAAATCTGATCTGCAGATTAGACAAATCGGAGCGAAATCTCAACAGCTTGGCTGTGAAATTACGGTGATTGTTTTAGTTTGTTTGGAAACCTGGGAATCGATTAAGCTCAATTGATAAACGCAAGCTAATAAAAACTAAACAAGATCAGGTTAGCAAAAAAAAACTCTAAAAATTGTGAACTTGAGTGGCAGCAATATTTGCATAAATCACGTGACGCGTTGGCAGCTCAAGAAAAAGAATTGGCTTTTAAAAATAAAGCGACAGCAACTATCTGAGCAACTTTAAGGCAGATATACAGCTACAGATACAGATACAGATACAAATACAAATGGAGATGGTGATGGAGATGGCTGGTGTCTAGTGGTACTGGTCAGTTTAGAAATTTATGTAAATGCATTTGACTCTGCTGCTGATTATGTTGTTGTTGCTGAAACCCCTGAACTTGAAACGAGTTGGCATCCGGAGCCAACGCTTCAGTCACCTAACGGCGTTTGAGCCAACGAGTCAGAGCGGCTTGGGAGAACGTGTGTCGATTTGTCGAGCAGTGAGTGTCGAACAGTGAATCTTGAATGCCGTGTGCTTCTGAATTTTTGTGAATCAACTTCAAGTGAATTATGTATAGAACGTGCTTTTGTGTAAGTTCTGTCCTCAAATCTGTCATTTCAATGGACTGTAATTTGTCTTTTTATTTAGTTGTTATCACTGCTGGGTGCTGTCTGTGCCGCCAGCCAGGGCTATCTGCCTCGCCAGACATCGTCACAGGCATATTACTATAATGCACCCAATTCCAACACTGCGTTAGCACTGCGTCGCATTGTTTTGGGGCATTTACAGCGTTTTGAGGAGGGCGACAGACAGCGTGCTTTGTTGCACGGCAAAGTGGAGTCAGTGCAGCAGCAGCGGCAACAATATCGACAACCGTTAACTGCCGCTTCGCAAAACAGTCTCGAATATGCAGTGCCACCAAATACGCCAACGCCAAAGAATTATGCCATGAATTTTCTGCCGGAGGGCAGGGATGTGGCACCCGGAACCTCATATATACCGCTGCGTTTACTACTGATACGCCGATAATGGGTTAATACGATAAGGCGTCTATCGAGAGCGTCGTATCGGCTTATTCGTCTGTTATGCAAATGAGCCAAATCTGTTTTGCGGAATGCCGTTCTCGATGAGCAACGGCAGCAACCAGTAAATGAGTTTAATTTGTACAAAATACTAATGCTGCTTATATAATACGATACTATACTATATAATTTAATGATATTTTAATTCTTCATTATGCAATAAAGTCTTAGTCGGTATTCTAATTTAAGTCTAAGCTAATTTGTGACAAACACAAACACAAGCACAAATACACGAAAAAACACGTAAAATATCTTTGAGTTACGGCCTTTTTAGTTTCAGCCTCGAAGCAGCCGATTAAGAAAGAGAGAGGAAAAGAGAGAGCGAGATGGAGATGGAGTGAGGTTGAAACAAAAAGTTAATGCCACGCACCAACACGTAATGTTCGCAGACTATTCAAGAAATATACACATTCACTAAAAATTAAGTTTGTCATCTAATTTACATAATTTAGAAGCCATAAATTAAAAGGCACGGACAACGATATATACGAAAACAACCGGACAAGCGGCAAAACAAGCCTAGCTCAGAATTGCACTAAATTGCCGTTTAAGGTCAGATTCCAAAAGCGTGGGCTAAAGACCAGCAGCTGTGGTGTTATTTAACTTTTATAACACATTTCCTTTTTGAATTCCGTTTTCTGCTACAACTATCACTTGTCCTCAACATAAGATAAGCCTATTGCATCTTAAGTGATTAAAGGTTAACTGTAGCTTACTTTGTTAAATATTTATTCATTAACATATATATATAACTTTGAAAAATATGTAACTCGCTAATAACGTTTTAAATATTTGGTACAGTTTTATTGCAGTGCTGTTTAAACTATAAACCGGTTCAGTTATTTGTGTCTTTGCTTATAATGTATGAAAGGTTTAAGACTTTGCTAGCTAACATGCTGGTTTTTGTACGCGCTTTGGTAAGCAGTGCAAGCAGTAAACGGCTGAGCCAAGCAGTAGAAATATTCGTATTATATCAGTGAGTTTCTTACAGCATACACAAAGTAAACGATAGTTTTCAAATAATTAAAAGACGTTTTGTACATATTTGTACTCTATTTTAATTTAATTAATTATCTTGCGCTCATGACTGACTTCTTTTGGTGAAACTAGTTGAAGATGTTGTTATTGACTGCAAATCTGTTTCGCGATTGCGTTTAGTATGCACATTCATCTTTCTCTGGTTGGGACATAAGAGTGAAAGCCAAGCACTTCTATTGCTGGCATTCAAGAGCACAAAGTAGACAAAAAGCACAAAGCCCTGCAGCGTTGCCGTGAGACAGAAGAGATACGAAAATACTATGCTTAGGTGTAAATAGCTGCAGAGACCAAAGATCCAGGTAAGTCCAAGCAGAAAGAAGAGCAACACGGAGAGACGCAGCTGCTGAACAATTAGTTGACGACGTGGATTCAATGACCGATAGATGCTATACACAATGCAGATCATCATAAAGCAGTTGACTATAGTTATCAGTGCAATGGGCAATACGACACCCAAGGCCAAGCCATATCCCGATGGATAGCACAATGCAGTCTGGGTTTTTAGCTGATATGCCGAGGGTCTATAAGATTCTCCATCTAATAGCACTACCAGCAAAGTAGGTAGCAGCGGTAAAGTCCAGGCCGCCAAGGCAGCTAACAGTATATAGTGTTTAGGGCGTGCCACGCCTATAACAGTAACATAGCGTTGAAACTGCAGAAACGCAATGATAAGCATCCAACTGAAGATAACAAGCACCGAGTACTGCAACGCTGCTCCTGATAGCAAGCAGAGTCTCCAGTTCTGCTGCACCAATCCATTGCTGCCACTGAGTAAGGCAAATAGCGACAATTGCAACGACAGAGCCAGACACAGATGAAGCAGCACCTTTGTGGATGCTTGATCCCGCCACTTCTTGACCACAGCAGCCGTTAGAAAGATGAAAAATAAGCCAAAAAGCGACAGAGGCACAACCCACAAATGTTATGATTTCCAGTAGTTGTTCATGTAGCTCTTCATCTTGATGCTCATAAGTGCCCCCAATTAGAAAGGAGAATTGTGTCAAATGCTGAGCTTGGCAGAGCACATAATGCTCGCTCCACTGCTGACCGTTGTCCGTGCTGATGCCCGTGTCCAGCCATGTGTCATAGTTCCAGTAGCCACATTCACCTTTCGCATTCACTGGCTTACGCAGCAGAAAGGGCACAGTTCCAGGCAATTCAGCAGCTAAAAGAGTTAAATTCCATTTTACACTGTATTTTTAATGCTGCATCTAAAATTTTATCTTTTCTTTGTACTTACCTTCCAAATCTGGTATTGTTATGGCCAACACCTTGCCACTTGGCTGCCGGCTGCGCTGCTCAGAAGTCTCCACAAAGAGCGCGTCGTGTGCATAGATCTTAAAGATCAAATAGGTGGCGCCTCGCTGCTGCTTTAACTGCAGCCAAAGCTGCTCGGGTATATATGTGGCCGTCTCCAGTTGCAACTCGTGCCCTAACTGTTGCAAACTCTGGTTGGCATATAGAAAACGATACCAGAAGTCGCTACCCGAATGCTTGCGATCTGCTGCTGCTGCTGAGTAGATGGCCATACCAGTAATGTTGCTGCAGCTGGGATTCACATAGAATACACTGAGATTGCTGCTCAGCAAAGCTTGTACTCCCATGTGGGCAAAGTTAACAATTTCCACACCAATTTCATGCACATCAACTGATGTCTGAGGCAACTGCATGCCACACTTCGCTTGCGACACAAACTGTTGAGGCAGTGCGTCCATGTAGTCCTCAAATGTATGTAGTAATGAGTTGGTGGCATTCAATTCAGCAGCTAAACGCAGCACTTGATCGGAGCTGGACATAATCTCGGCACAAATATTGATCAAGCTCGCACTCACAGCTGCTTCATTATCACTATCGTTATCAGTATGTCTGAGCTGTGTAAACAGTTGCGCAGTTGTGTAAACATCCACAGCTGCCAGCTGGCCATGAGCTTGGCTCAATAGGTAACTGAGTTGCTTCAAGATGACCGGTTTGTGTTGGCCTGCACTGTGCTGCTGCTCTTGCCACAACCGATTGAGCCCTCTGCTCAGTTTGTTGCCCGCTCGACAGGTTACATTCTGCAGCTGCCTCCAAGTGGCAGTTGTGGCATTTGCCGCACACAATCTGCGCACTGGCAGTCCATTGTTGGCCAAGCAAAGGTCTCGCATTGTTGCAAAGTGTCCCACTTTGGTGCGTCTAAAGTGATTCACATGCCGTTCTTCAAAGATTGTGCCATTCTCCGCTTCTAGCTCATAGTCGTGCTCGAAATCTTCTGCCTCACAATAGCCAGCGTGTTGTTTGAGTTTTACCAAATCCAATTGCATATATTGTGTGATTGTTAGGGGTTTCACTGTACTGTGATTACTCGCCTGCCACTGCAGCTGCGGATATAATTGTACACTTCGCCACGTTGTGCTAGATGGTAGTTGGGCAAGTCTAACGTGGGCCAACACCTGCAGAGTTGGCCAACAAATCACTATTAGCCAAATCTGCCAATGCATATTAGCTAATATCTAATAATTATATTCATTGTTTAATCCGTTAATCACGTTGTTTAGCCCCACAAGTTTCACGCTCAACTGACGGCTTCGGTTTCAGCAGCAAATCGAGTGAACCCACAAGCCATAAATACTTGTACTTATCAAAGATGCGCTTATTTGTGTTACGTAATTGCTCAGCAGCTCATTCATAAAAAAAAAAATTATATATGAAAAACAACAACATCATATATACACATATGAAAACAATAAATGATGTGCAAGTTTTTCTCAAGTGCCAGATCAATCGGTAGCTGTTCTATGTCAAGACAATTAACTCTGGCCCAGCTAAACATACTCTCCCCAACTCCTCCACCACATCGTGCTACACCTTAGCAGGTATTTATCTGTCGATTAACAGCAATAAAACAATATACAATAATTTTGTATAATGAGAAACGGGTTCGTTGTCTGAAGTCTGAAGTTGTCGACAACCTATTGAAATTTTTGAAAGCCTCTCGACTTTAGCGCGTACATAATTTTAATTTGTATATTATTTTGTTTTTATATTTATTTTCATTGAAAGATTGGCAACATGTGACGGTCAAGTGATTTGATTTCTTCAAACTACTTCATTTTATGTAGCAGAAAAAAAACCCAAAAGACTTTAATTTATGTATGTAAATAACTTTAATTTATATAAATCCATGTTTAAACTAAAAATTTAAGAGGAATAGATTTCATTTGCTTATTTTTGCAACGTATACATTTATTAAAAATATTTTCAGAAGTTGCATGCATGTTTTAATGGTAAGAATATTTTAGGAAACTTTAAAGAAAGTACTAAAAGGAACAGTTTGATTTTCCTAAACAGACAGTTTATATCTGTTCATATTTTTCAACACCCGAAATCAAACTTATATATCGTATATAAGTTTGTTTTCGTTCCTTGACATTTTTCAAGCTTTACCCATTTATTAACTCAATTTATGCCATTAAATGTTTCGCATATATTTTTAAGATTTTTCTTTGAATGTTGAAAAGATATACTATCACTGAATTAGTCATTGAATGATTCATAAATTTTGTAGCTACTCAAATCAAAACTGTCAAACTTTTGCTAATCAAAAGTCAACAACTACGCAGTTTTGGACAAATACAATAGCATGTCATGGCTCATGTGAGTCAAGTTACATGTTGGCTGCAACTAATGATACATTTTGTTATTCTGTATATTTGGTTTGTGTTGTTGCCGTTTGGCAACTGCAACTGCTGCCAATGCACAAATGTGTGTTTTGTTGTGTTGCTGGTATTTTTGTTGTCGTCCGTTTCCGTTTCCATGGCATCCTTTGAGATCAATATGTGTCCTTGGAATGTAAAATTACGCAATGCTATTCAAATATTTATACAATACAAAACTATAAAAGCGCAAAGGTGAGCAAAATAGAGAAAGTATTTTTTGATGATGCAGAAAGAGCTGCATATAAATTTGTTGAAATGCATTTAAAATATTTATAAATATTGAACTGGTTTAAATGCCAGAACATCAAAGAAATATTCCTACCACAAAGTGAAACATTAGCATATTTATCTTAAATATATTATGTGTAGTTATGTATTTTAATGGGTTTTTTATTTCACAATTTGAATTTTGCATTTCGACATAAAAGATAAATTTTTGTCTCTCATAGACACAATTTCAAGAGTTTAACTCACTTTGAAACTAAGAAATTCTTTACTAATATTTCATAATTGCCGATTTAAGTGCCAATCGATATGAAATGTCTCTGAATTGCAATTATGAGAAGATTCCATTGCAGTCATATTTGCAGAGCTTAGTTCATTTTGAGTGATTGATTGCACAAAATGGTGCAAAATGGTATGGTTGGACTGCAGAATGCTTCATAAATTATTGAATTTATGAACACAATAGACATTAAACAATTCAAGTGAAACCTGAGAACATGGCATAAGCAATTGTGAAAACTTTTGTTCAATATACATCATTAACCCGAATTGCACAGAGGCAGAAAGCGCTTTATTCTCTTTCTCTATCACTAATATCTACGAGGTCATTGAAGGTGTCCAGCTGTCTGTTAGGCTGGGAATCTCCAGATAGAAAACAACTGGCTACAAGTTTGGGTTTTGTGAAGTGCGCTCTCTGCTTGGCTGCTTCTAGTTCAGGAATTTATTTACTCAAGTGTGATGCGATTATGCTGCTGCATTTGTCCTTTGTTTCGATGTACATGCATACACATATATCCACACCCATTTACACTCCTTGCAATTCCATTGAATTCCACGTTGCACTTGTATTTGTATGTGTGTGTTGTGGAAGTAACTCGACTCGATGAAACCTCTTTACTCGCTTCTTAATTAAATGTCAGCTCGATAGTCATCTGTGAGCAACGAAGTTTGATTAGAAACCTCGAGACCCAAACGCTCTATTTCATTCGCCAAATACCTTTGCACTGTACATTCACAGCAAGAGTACATCAGCTGTGTCTATTATGTTCAAATACGCTCCTATTGGTAAGGGTATTTTAGTGCGGTAATACTCTGCTTTGTACTTTATTATTTGTGCGTGGTCGGATGGCTGTGATTTTAATAGTCTGCCATTTGCTTCGGGCACTGTCTGTTACCTTTTTGATTGCCCCTTTTCTTCCTCATTTCCTATCCCAGTTGCTGCCAAAGCCCATTCCATCAGTGTCAGGCACATTGTCGGGCTGTCAGCGTCAGTTCTCAACGCTGAGGCCCCCAAAGCTGACATTTATCAGAGAATGCTGCAGCATTTTTGTTGTGGTTGCACTCTCAGCCTTTGACCGTGAGTCAAATAAAACGTTGAATTAAGCACAAATAACATTGTGACAATGGACAGCCAACCCAAACCGAAGCCACAGGGCATTTAATTGTGTTATTGTTGGACAGACGAATAAATAAAAGTAAGTTATTCAAGGACACTCAATAAATGCACTTAAAATGTATTGTAAGTGCAGCTGTGGCAAGTTTAGCAGCAGCTGTCAATCAATTTGCTAACTAATTAAGTCTATCTAATAGAAAATGAAAACCAATTAGTTGGCATATATGTATATGTTCTAGATATGCCAGCAATTAAGTAGGTTTCCAGTAACATTTTAATCATTCTAATCTTAGCTACAGCATAGCCATCTATTGAGCAGTAGCCGAACTATGCATTAAAGCACAGAGAGAGACAACGATAGAGAGCGAGCTTTTGTGCTCGCAGCTTTTGGGGCAGTGAACAGCTGAGCCGCTTGCCAATTGCCTGGCAGCTGGCAACTGGCAGCAGAAAGGCGACAGGAGCTGCCAGAGCCAGCCAGTGGCAGTAAGGAAAGCGCACACAAGTGTCCTGTCGGTTACTGTGTTCTTTTTTTCTCAAGCGCTGCTTGTTTAGTCGTCGTTAGCACTTTCACCCGAACTGTTGTTCACACACTGAGCTTAGACTTTGAAGTCGAATCGCGCGCGCTTCACTTCCCAAACGCTTATCAAAAAGAGTGTGTGTGTATGTGTGTGTGTGAGTGTACGAGTGTGCGATTGTGTTTTTGCCAGGATGTTGTTAGCAAAACTCAAGTGAAAGTCGTATCTAAAAAAAAAACAAACACACAAAGCAAATAAATCACACGCCAGAAATAAAGCAACAAAAACAAACGCAATAAATATAAAAATACACAAAAAAAAATGAAAATATGAGGAATAAAGAACTCGGTGTTCAATAGAAACAATTTCGTGTTCAAAACAGAAACAAAACAGAAAACCGCCAAGTCAAGTTTGGACAACTGGACGACCTATGCGGCGTATGCGCAACGCTCAGAGCACTTTACATAAAAATTAAAGCATACTTTTAAGGGCTCCAATTTATTTCGGTGCGCATATTTTGTCGTCGTTATTGTCTCATTCTTTCATTCATACATTCCCTGCCACTGAGGGTGTGCAATAATTTATGATTTTGGTTTCTGGTGTTTGCAAAAAATAAAAAATAAATAAAACAAAAATACTGAATAAAAAAAACTACTTGTTAAACGGGAGACCAGACCAGTCCAGACCAGCAGATAGAAATATTTGCCTCAATATGTCAAAGTTTATTAGACATTTGGCTTTGCGTGCCCACGGCAATTTGTGAACAGTTGTTCAGAGTTTTCCCAGTTAGTTTTTGTCTTTTGTCTCTTGGCCAGGCAATAGTATATGTCCATTATATTTGATAAATGTGAACGGGGCACTGGCCAGTAGCCCAGTTGAATATACATTTGCTCAATTTGTGGCCATTGGGTGGCTAGGCTCTCAGCTCACGGCTCTTGGCTCATTATGAAATGACTATGAGCCCACTTAATGGTCGACTCATCATTTACTCAGTTTAGTGCCAAATTGACAGACAATTTGTGCACACACAACGCGTAATGAGTAAATATCATTTAGTTTTCAACTCGGATATCTGTCAAACATTTCATCATTGTCGCCATTAAGAATTTGCGTGTGAACGACATGACAAATGTTCATTAAGGTCATGAATAGCGAGCGTTGCCTTAAACAAATTGTCAAAAGTTGACATTATTGCCTAAGCCAAATAGCAAACACCAAACGAACAGCGTGCGAATCGCACTTTGACCCTCGTCCCTTATTTACACTTTGTTTCGAGTAGCGAACGATAAAAGGAAACCCATAGCACCAAGACCCATAACTGAAATGTCAAATGTTGCAGGCATAATTAAAATTCCCTGAATTGGTAGGCACTTGGAAAATGGCGAGGTGACCTCTGTGAGTTTATTTATCAGCTAAATTCGTCTGATTAATATGCAATAAAAGGAAAATCATTGAAGTGCTGGAGTGAGGAGGCAAAAAGCTTCAAGCAAACACACAAAGCGATGGAGGTTGACAGCGATAAGCGATAAATGTGACTGGCCGTGGCAAAAGTTAAGCAATGTCACACGTATATATAGGATTATGTACACTTATATACATAAACATATTGTATATATAAATGTGGCATGCACCTTGGCGAGCTAAAAATCGATAACTCAGTGAAATTCAGGAGGCTTTAAAAACTTGTGGCTGCTCGCCGTAATGTTTGTCTTAAGACTTGACCCTAATGTTGATTGTTTGTAGTTTGAACCAGGCTCAAAGGTTTGCCTTTTTCAAAATGGCAACGTCTTAATTGCTGCACACTCCAGCAAGGCGCATAAATTTTAAAGCCAACACATTGGCACAACTGTGTGTGTGTGTAATTAACTAGGCTTTGTGCAGCCTTTGTGTCGTTTTGTTTTAGCCAGTTTAACTGGCTCTTTTGTGACCCAGTTGTTGGCTGAGACTGTGTGTGCCTTTGGCATATGCACGTGTTGCATGTGGCATGCAGCAAACACGCAAGCAGGCAATAACAGCAGCAAACGAAATGGCTGCAACAATTGGACGAATGCTTAGAGCAACAACTTGAAACACATGCTCTCATTGGAATATTTGATTAGCAGGTGTACTTTAAACCCGGTTGCTTCCATGCAAATTTAAATAAAAATCCACAGCCAGGCAGAATTTAAAGCAAAACACGATGGGAAAAGTAGAGATGGAAACTACGTTAAGCTGATTTCAATGTAAAAACTCATGAAATATTCATGTCCTTTGTGGATTTTGTGATTCACCATCAGTGGCAGTCAAAGCAAGCGCAACTTAGAAGCTTTTCATATTTGTAATAGTTTTGTTTATTTAATATTTATATATCAACTTTCCTACTCTTTTGTTGTATCTATAAAGCTGTGCGCTTAACTTTAACGGTGTAAATCAAACTAATCAATCTATGAATACGCCAAACTAAAATGCAAAACTATGATTTGCAATTGATCGACATACATATTTATTTATCTATATCCATGTGAAAGTGGTTTAAAGCTTCAACAACGTATTTTATTTCAACAGCAACAACAATAGATACATAAAGGCAGCAAAAATGGTAAGTTTTAAATCCGAGTATTTAACAAAATATTATTTTTCAAATTCAATACAAACGAAGTAGTATAGTAGAAATAAAAAAATATATACACGCATACTTCATGCAAAAATCACATAAATAAAATCATTTTCACAATCGTAGTAGATTTATGAGTAGAATTTAAGAATTAGGTCATAATTTAATATGCAGTTTCAGTTCTAAGACATAATTCAAAAAACAGCAACAATGACAGCAGAAGCAACCATAAATTAGGAAAATAAAGACTTTCCATGCCCAAGGACACATTTGTTCACATTTACGCACGTACATACGTCCACATATGAAATGTTTATCTAATGATTGCGATTTTCACATGTTTTTCTATTTCGAAATTACCTTAAAGTGAGTAAGAGACAGAGAGACAGCCTTTGTTTGTTGTTGCAACACTTGAATGTGCACAACAAAAGGCAATAAACATCAAGTATCTGTTAGATACATCTTCATCAGGCAAGGGAACTCGAAATATAGCTGAGAACCTGAAACCAGCCACTAGACGTATGCGTAATGTATGTAAATATATTTCAAGTATTTTGCTTGTTTAGTATTACTTCCGGCGGAAACGATTGATTGTGCGCCATCTTGCAAGCACAATCTATGGGCATTCAAGTATCTGTCTGTCCGTCTGTCTGTCTGTTTATGTGTGTGTGCCTGGGTTTGATTTCGCATAACAAATCAAATTGATTGCTTATAGGATACATTTGAAAGAAATGAAATGCGCAATTGTTATTGATTTCACATTTTTCACATTTACAATATCAAACAGCACATAAACGCTGAATGCAGCACCCAAGAAAATATAATAGAAATGCTGAGTCTAAAGAGTTTTTCCGGGAATTTCTGAGCAATCCCAAAAACTGGACTCGATTTTATTATCACTTAAGCGTTCTCGTCTCTTCCGTCTGCAAATGTAATTAAAATGTGCGAGCATTCAATTTTGCTGCCGTTTTTTATGTATTCATTTGAGTGGCCATAAAATTCTTTCTGTAATTGCCGCTTGGCCACTTCAAATAGATATAAATGAAAACTCATAAAATATAAATGAAAATATAATTATAATAATATTGATATTGTTAGACTCGTAAACTAATCGCTTCTATTTATGTTTTCACATAATTTCCTTTACTTTTAGTATGGCTTCGTTAACTACGCCTTGGAGTTGCTGGTGCTCAAGCATTTCGGCGAAGAAATATGGGAGAAGATCAAGTAAGTAACAAGGAAAAACCACAATAAGAGCTACAGAGCCTTATAAAAGTTAATGTGTGAATAAGTTTTCCGCAACTAATACGAAAACACAATAAAAACTTGTGGCACAGCTCATCATTTACAGTTGGGAAAGTATTTAATATAATCAAGTTTGAGCACATGTTTCAGGACTAAGAACAGTTTTGGAAAAATGAATATTTTGGTTTTACTTATAAAAAACGATAAGGAATTCAAATCTTGCTTTAACAACTATTTTAGCTTTTTATCAGTGTAGTGTTCAATTGCAGATGTTTGCCAAATTAACGATGTGGCGCAATTAATTAATAACTAAAACACATTTATATGTATTTATTAATGTACACATTTGATTGTCACGGCTGTTGAAGCTGGCTGCAATTAACTAATTATCCATTTTTCACATTGGCACGCACTGCCACGCCCCTTTTGGCCCGCCCACAAAGTACATAAATTAATTGTGCTTGTATATGGAAGTGTATTTGTGTGTGATGTTGGCGGCACATAAACAAGCAAAACACGCGTCGTTTTAATGTTAACAAAGATTTCTCTGGCTCTGAAGTTCGCTTCCCATGCCACAAATACAGTGTGGGAATTAACGGATATCCGGGCAAAAATACCCAAAATGGCAAACGGCACGTGTCCCCTTCTCCCCGCTCTCTCTGCTTGTGTGTGTGTGCGTGTTTCTATTGTCTTAGTCTGTGTTCTATGACTAAATACAATTCGCATTTATCTTAATTAAGTTATTGATATTGCGTGTGTATTTGCTTAACCACCATTTGTAGCTCTATCGTTGCTTCCCTTGCCCCTATAACCCCTACAACTTTTGGTGAGATTTTTGGGGCTACCCTGGCAACTCGGTGCTGCCATGACGTCAGCGCTGCTCTTACTAATTGACCATGATTTATGTTTTTTGATTGCTTAACCGCAAGTCAGCTGCCAAAAAGTCGAGCATTAACTTTACCAGATGTGCACGAAACCAAAGGAAAGGAATGGAAACCCTTTTAATTATCTGCTACATAGCTAACTGTAGTATAGAAATAAAAGTGATGGCAACATTTCTCATTATTATTTGTGTTGTTGTTAGCATTGGCAAAGCGATATAATAAATGGTTGCTTCAACTTGACCCTAGTTTTAAACAGCATTGCTGTTGCCAATGAGGCTGTCGATGACATGACTTTAATTACATTGCTGCACATTGCCAGTTGGCATTGACAGTGAGCAATCAGTGCAACAGCAATAGCAACAGCAAGTAGTAAGTGGTAAGTGGCAAGAGAAACACTCATTATCCTTCCACTTGAGTCGACCAGGCATTGGCATTGACGTTGACGTTGGCCCACACTTGAGTCAGGCAAACACCCACACAAACGCACACATACAGACAGACAGACTAAGACGGAGACGGCAATTGTCCTCGTTAGCCTCTCGTTCAGTTGCACTCGAAGGCATTGTCAAAGCGTTCATTAAAAAGAAGGCAAGACCATTGACAGGATACGAGTAGACGACGCATATAGCCGTGCGTGCCGCTACTCTGTCTGCTTTTGTCTCGTCTAGTCTCTCACTCACTCACTCACTCATTCATTCTCTTTCTCTGTCTGTCTGCCTGTCAGTCTGTGTGTCTTTCAATACGATTGGCAATGGAATTTGCCTTGATTGACACACTGCTGACCGCAATACGAATAACTGCGCACAAAAGTAGTCTCTCGACTGCAAATTGATTAGTTTTAAAGCCCATTTGCTGAGTTTCAGCTTTAAAGCCCAGTTAGCTTTACTTCCATCCGCTCGTGTTTGCCTTCACTTAATCAGAATCTGTGCGCTAAGTGTTTTATGTTGTTTGTATTGCTGTTGTTGTTTTGTTGTTGTTGTTGTTGATGCTGTTGCCGCATAATTGCAACACATCAATCTGCAAATGAGCTTCATTAATCTGCCCCCAAAATAGCACACTGAGCAGTGTATTAGGGCTTAAAGCAGCTCAGCAATTTATGTATGAATTTCTTGGCTTTTTATTTTCTCATTTTTATTTTTACTCTCGCTGCGGCTTGACATTGACTTTGATGTGCGGCAAGGATCAGATTCGATATCACAACGAAAATGGAGGCTGAAACGCTTGACATTAACTCTTGAGACACAGTTGGCCACGGTCAATGTGTCAGTGATTGTTCTCGATATTTGCTGCTGTTGTTGCTGTTGCTGTTACTAATACACAGACCGGAAATATACACCCTCCTCCTACCCCCTCAGCACTCTGCTGATTCTACATTTGTGAGCTGTGCGCAGTGCCGCTTTATTGTTATTGTTGCGAAAGTCCTTGTTATTGTTATCGCTGTTGTTGCTGCTGCCACTGTGCGTGTTTGTGGCACTTTAGACAAAAATCGATTTGCCTATAAAATGTTTTACATCACACCAACGCACACACACACACACACACATACACCGCACACTCGGACCACAATAAGGGCAAACTGCATGTGTCGGCATGGCGTCTAACCCTCAAGGCTCTCTAACCCCCATATCTGTCCGTCCATCTGCCAGTCTGCCTGCCTGTGTGTCAATATGTCAGTCAATTGACACACACACACACACATATATTTTTATATATGTATGTATGCCATACAGCGTTCCATGTCCAAAATATTCACTCTTAATGCTCTGCTGCCCGCAACATGTTGAACCAGTGATTAAACAGGTTCTAAAATTAACAGCTTTTGTCTTGAATACTTTATTCGTATGTTAAGTTAACTTTGGGGCAACCTAAATTATGCTTTTCATCTTCTCAATTAAGTCTCATATTCATAGCTTGCAATTTAACCTTATGTTTTTCACATTTCGGATGTAACATGCCTTTCAAAATTATGAACATGCGACAGAAGGGTTCCAGATAGGATCATTCAGGATTCAAGCATCCTACAAAAAATATTAATTTATAATCATCCTGACGAAATCATGATAATAATGCATAGTATAAATAAATTTCTATCATGATTCGCAGCTGAATTTAGTTTAAGAGCAACTGCAAAAAAATCATTGTCATAAATTTATTAAGATATCGTTACTAATGAATTTACAATATATGTAAAACATGTACGATCTAGGTCAATATTTATTTGTATCAGTGCACAAATGGCCAAAAAAAACCTATATTAAATACTGTACAAAAAATTGCTAAATTTTCAAATGAAGAATGTCAATATTGCCCAATATTTGTTTTGTACTTTTTTTTGTTGTGAGAGCTTTAAAACTTGGTTGGCCTCAATTTCGTCAGTTACGCCCGCTAACATCAATGAAGCATAGCTCTAGTGGGATGAAAAATGTGATAGATATTGACGGGGAGTATAGAATGAGCATGGGATTAGCTACACACACGCCTTCAAATTTTCACTTCAGTTATTGCGCATACGCCGCATAGTACATAGAGTGCTGCTTGTTGGGCATATTAAATGCAAATTTGTGCGAATTTTGCAGAACACGTTCCAATGTAGGCAAAGAAAAGGAAAACATTTTGCGACTTATTAACTTTGAATGGAAGCAGCTGAGGCAACTGCTGACAAATGCAAGGGAGTCATCAATCTTCATTGCGTCTGGCTCAGCTCGAGTCAGTAAAAAGAAAGAGAGAGACAGCGAGGCAAAGAGAAAGGGCTATCAGCGAACGTTTTGTCACTCAAGCAAGCAGGACTAGGCACAGATTTGAACTCAGATTGAGACTGTGATACTGGTGGGCTGTGAAATGTGTTGGAACACACTAACTGCCATTAAAAACGCATTTTGATGTTCATGTTAATTCAGAAGCCACTCGCTAAGTGCCGCTTTAAAAACCCGCGCATAACAATTTCTGGGGTCGCTTTGGGCCATTAGATTGTGGATTTATATTGATGCCCATTCCTATGTCCAAGCTTCATGTTACGGGTTTCATTTTAGCTTACCATTTGTGGCTCTCTCTCGAGCTACTCTTTAGAAATTCATACACCATAAGACTGTGCGAGTGTGTGCGTGTGTGTGTGTGTACACACAACCATCATGCCTCATGCCATGTCCTCGCCCGCAGCATTATGCCGACAGTTTTTTTCTGTTTTCCTTACTTTATTTTCTTTTTTTTTTTGTGGTGTTGTACCACACACGAAAATCGATCGTATTTTCATGGCAGACATTATGGAAATTCGAGTCGCTTTTCAAGTGTTTGTTTGTGTGAGTGTCGGAAATGGCATTTCTCAGGCATGTAACGAGTTGAGTGTGTGTTTGTGAGCGTGTGTGTGTGTGTGTGTGTGTGTATGGGAATGCGTCAACAAATGTGCGTTGATGCGTCTAAAGTTTCAATCCCAGCAAAAAAGGCGTTCATTTCTTTCTTCTAGTTTCAAGTCAAAGACATTCGCAAAAGTTGTCTGCGGTCTACGACTCAAGTGTGTGAGGTATGTCAGTGTGTGTGTGTGTGTCGCTTACTAAACCAAACAAACAAGCGTGGGGTTGCCCCGAGAAAAACAACAGCAAACAATCCTTGTCAAAAAAAAGTACTGAAACAACAACATATTGGAAAGATGTTAGTTTGTTTTCAACTTTTTGCATTTACGACTGCGTGAATGTGTAATATTTTCATATCTTTGCTCAAACTGTCGCCGGCTGTTTGTCAATTGTTTTCGACATTTCAATACGCATATCGAGTGTCATATGCAGCCAGAGTTATGCTCCAGATTTCCCCTCCTCCACCCCTTTGACACCCTGTCAGTTGACACGTTTTCGCACTTATCGCTGAGATTACTTTTAGCATTGATTGCATTTCCTTTGGCGACTCCTTAACTTTTCTCCTTTGGTTGCTTCATTTATTCTGCCTTTTGATTGCTTCATATTCTTACATTTCCTATACAAGCAGCAGGTTACGCCCACCGCCCACATTTTATACTGTTAAGTTTGCGTTTTATGTTCAGCTGTTTTATTGCTTTATGAATTAAGCAACGCGTGCGTGCAGAAAACGTAACGTATACGCAATATAAAACAGTTCAATTGTTCATGCACTGCTCACGAATGTAAAATATAATAAAGCAAATGATGTAGAATAAAGCACAAAGATCGCCAAATACTGCAAATATCTTTTAAACAGTTTTATTAATTACAGTAATCAATTGATAAGCACAATGCATAATCCAATTCTCACTGCCTTTGCTTGAGGCTCACTTAGCTGAGCTCAGTAAACTGTAAGGAAATGGAACTTCGTGCTGTGAACTTCGCGAAAGTAACTGAGCCCTAAGCTCTGTTGGACTGCGCTCTTATAAATTGAAGTTTAGCTGGCATAAAGCGAAAGCTTTTGTAGCCGGTATTCTTAACTTGTTTTCATCTCATTTAACGCCGAAAGCTAATTATAAATTTATCGACTTTTGTGCCAAACTAAAGACCACACAAAGCCCATTAATTCATAATAATAACTTGATACAAGCCAAACAACTGCTCCCTAAAAATAGACAGTTTAGTTTTTGGACGCGCCGCCTGGGGGTAGGCAACAAATATTAATTAAATAAGTTAAATATGCTGGTCGAATCGTAAACTGCTGGCGACTGGGGCGCTTACATATATAAATCATACACACAGTGTGCCCCAAAAATTTCACTCTATGCTGGCAATAAAATGGAGCAGCGAAAAGTTCTCAACATTCTTTGCAATTCACATTAATTGCATTTGAGAATTCCATGTTCCTTTCGGCAGTCAGTGCAAAGCCTGGCTGAAATGCAATTTATTTTGTGCGCGTGTTGCGGATCAACGAAGCGTAGCCTCCCCACGTCTTTCTTCTGCAGTTGCAGAATTTAACTGAATTCGCTCGACAAAATCTAATTCAAATCGCATTGGAACTGTCATTCGACACTGCTAAAATTACAACAAAGAAAACTTTTATTTTATTCTCAATTCTCAATTTGTGCCGCGTGCAACGAACAGCTGCTACTGCTGCTGTTGCGACTGTCAAATTGCATCTGCAGCTGTTGCAGACAATTCAACTTTAACTAAAGCTGAGCCAGTAAGTGTAGCAAATATATTTGCTCGTTCCTTTGCCAACTGATGACATGCAAATCGATGTTGTTGTTGGCTGCCATTGTAAATCTCAACAAGAAAAAAAAGAGAATTTCTCTTGATTTGCATAGCGGCAAACAAGACATTGGCGAACATATCGGCGAGTGTTTACTTCCGCCCCTTACTGTGCACAGTGCACAACGCACAGCGGACAGCAAAAACAGGAACAAGTACAACAACAAGAACAACAATGGCAGCTACAAACGAGGACAACTGCCTTGGGCGCCCAATGCAAACTGCAGTGGCATGTCAGACCGGAAGTGTTTGCCTTGTGCCACTGTCAATTTGCGACATTTTGTGTTGCTGTTGCCTCGTTTGTGTCACTTCAAATATCGCATTGCATTTGTATTGTTGCCGTTGGGCATCATTAAATCAAACGCATTAGCAAACATTTCTATACCCTATAAATAAACAATTCAATATTGTCAGTTTATTACACCCCTTAGCGCTCCTAATTCAATACCTTACTGTGGTTTAGGAACAGGGTATTCCTTTAGTCCAGCAGTGCTTATTTTGCTTTTGCTAAAGGCGACAGTGCGGAACTAAACTTACGGGTAACAAGTCTAACAAGCGTAACAAAGCTTTGTTTGTCGTGTTTTACAATATATCCAATTAAATAGATTTTTCAAACTAGATATGAAAACAAATTGGAAGTGAAGTTACCCAATAGGCAGCAATGGCATACACAGAATTTGCATACAAATTATGGATTACAACACAAGTAGAGTCATTAAGATTTGCTTTAAACAAACTAAACATAAATTAAAGGCTCGACAAACATTGAGAGGCAGCCAACCGCAAAGGTATCCTTTGGGCCATTGACTGGGAGAACAACCTCTGCAAAAGGCCGTGTACCGCATTTATCAACGCTCATCGACAGTTGCTAATGATGTCCTAATTTCGAGATGTCACACAGTGCGCATAGATAAATTTGGTAAAAGAAACTGACACAAAAAAAAAATGGAGAACAGGAAAAACAGAAAATGAACGGACTTAAGACGAAACTCAATCGATGAGCAGATACAAAATGCTGTGCTTGGTGGAAAAATGGTTTCGATTTGGTTTTGCTTTGGGGCAAATTTCCGTGACAAAGTTGCGCTTCCCACGCATGTGGACAGTTATTAATGAGCTCGGACAAAAGTGGGATTCATTAATTTGGTTGACCAACAGCTACAACAACAACAAGTTGAGCAACTGCTTTGCTGCTTGATTTTTTATCGCTTCTTTCGAGTTGAGCTGCAGAGACAGATTAAGTTTTGCTCTTGCACACACTTCAGACTGCGTTAAAGGTTAATCATACGCCCCGTGGCCATGGTAACTCGACGACAGTTAAATTACTAAGCCGCAACTAAATTGACTTGGCTCAGCTAATCGCTATGACAATGACAATGCCATTGACAATCATTATGATGGTAATGATGCTAATGATGATGATGATGATGATGCTGCTGCTGTGGAGATGGGAAGTGTTACAGCCTCTTTTGGCATTAAAGACGTATATCACGTCCGTCAGTTGCTGCTCAGCATCGATTTTACGCTAATCACATAATTCATGCAGAGACAGAAACAGTCGCAATTCACACATCACAGCCAACCGATTGAGTGATTATGTTTAATAACAGTCTAGGGATTACCTAGATAAGGTTGGCTTAGTAATGGTTAAATATAGATAGCTTATAAAGCAAATGTTCTGTTGAAAATACAACACAAAGCCATAACTTACTTTAAAATTTCAAGCTTTTAATTTACTAAAGATTAAAGTATCCAGTTATTATATTGACTGATAGAAAACTTGACTGCCTTTAAACATTTTTGCTGTAATCCTATTGCTCTTTATTAAAGAGATTATAGTATAAAAGTGTTAAATAAATTGCAATGGTTTTCTTCAGAGAACTTTACTCAAGAGATGATTAAAAAACCAAGCTTTAAATAATCTTACAGCACTTAATTCATAGTAAAATCATTTGTATCGTATGTAAAGTAAGCTGAATTTAACAACACATGTATTTGTATATATAAATTCTTAGTATGAAAAGATATCCTATTTACCAGTGTACAAAAGATGAGCGTATTTTGACACGCAATCCTCATGCTAAAGATGCTTTGTTCTCAATGTTATTTGAACGTTAATTTGTTGAGCATTTGAATGTGGGCAGCGTTTATGGCCAATTGCAGGCCAGACACTTAAAAATCGTTTTGCAATCTTCTCTGAATTGCCTTAGTAGTAAGTGTTATCGATTGTAATATTACGAATTTTATTTGATTGCCTGCCATGCCCCATTTGCTGGTATTGTTGAATGAAATTAGAACGACAAAGAATGCGTTTCTTATTACCAATGCTAATGTATGACCTGGCCCTGGCCATGGCCCAACTTTAGTCACACACACACACACACACATACATAAGCATTCGCAAATTCAGTTAGACTGTCTGTGAGTGTGTGTGTATGTGGTGGCGTGCGTGTGTGTGTGCAATGTTTTCACGTTGTTTCTGCTTCTCTGTGCGCACAATAAAATATGTGACTCACTTGAGTTATGTGCCACATTAACTTGCACAAGTCTTAAGTGGCTTTTAACCTTATTTCGTTTCCGTTTCTTCGCATTCGCTGCAGCTTTGCACTTGTGCTGCCAAGGCAGTTACCACTTAAAAATACAGCCAAGAAAACTGCATACAAAGCGTAGACGACTTGTTAAACACCTCGACTCAAATGTAATCAGTGCAAGTTTACCAAATAAATATTTCTAATAAATTTCTATATAAAGAGTTTTGCATAAAATGCTAAACAATTCCACTTGTTGTTACATTATGTGCCATGTAACTAAAGTACCCTACAGAGACAAACTAACATACATATATATCTATATATGTGCATAAGAGCCGAGTCGGCGCGCTCTTTAGCTAAGTGCCCAGCCATTGAAATGCGAGTGTGTGTATTGTCTGTGTGTGAGTGTGTGCTTCTTCTCTCTGTGTGTAGAGAGATAAAAGCGACACACATTCGAGTCTTAAGTTTTGAGCCGTCTACAAAACGTAGCAACTTTGTGGCATGACATGAAAGTTCATAAGCCAAAGCTGGCAGTCAAGGGATTGCTAAATCCAAAATCAAATTGAAACGATTGACACAAATTTAATGCAATCACAAAATGAAATCCACAAAATCTAAACAACAAACTCATTAAAGATTCACAACAAAAGCCCACAAATGCGTAAATCAAATTAGTTAATTGATTTTATATCAATTGCGGTTGGCTTGTGAGCCAACTTTTGTAAGCCAACTTAAAGTTGAAGCGGCCAAAAGCCAACAAGTAGTTCATAATAAAGAGATTTTGTGGTCTGCTATTAAATTGAGAGCCTCCCCACATGACAGGACCCGGAGTTAGAGTCAGAGGCCAGAGCCAGCTGCGTGTCTGAGGCAAATAAAATCCCCAAGCTGCGCATTTTCAGCATTTCCACATATATAGATATATAAGTATATTTGTGTGCGATTACGTTTATGTGTGTGTGAGTGTACGTGTTTGTGTATTTGTGGGCAAAAAACGTTTGCCTTATGGCATATTAAACAATAATATTTACACGCGAATGCGAGACCGTCAATAACAAAATCAAGCCCAAGCTGCCAGTCAGACTGCAAATATCTAATTGCCGAATGGTTGAAAGCCAAAACCAAACAAGAAAGAAAATGTCAGTCGGGCATGCCGACCGTGTAATACCCTCTGAGCTTCGTTTTCATTTATATGAGTTTAAATTGGAGTAGCTGCTGCAAGAACTTAACATGTACACATTTTGTATTTCTATCTCGCTCACACGTTTTGTGTTTTCGTTGCTTGTGTGCAGAGCTCAGTGCAATGCACGTGGTTATGACTTACTTGAAAGGAACGATTTGCGTTGTATAAAAAACTTTTTAAATTATAGTCCGATTTTGATGAAATTTTCACAGTCGTTTGATATTATTTGTCTGCAGATATATACTAAGTTACAACACTATACGTTAAGAAATAAGTGAGCCCGCCGCTTGCAAAGTTACAAGGAAGTTGTGCATTTTGTGGGCAAAGGAGGCGTGGCATCCAAAAATTTTTGATGGCATTATCTTTATATTGCATTTAGTAACCTGCATGCCAAAATTGGAGTCCCTAGGTGTTATATTAACTGAGATATTTGCCAAAAACATGTATTTTTTCCGAGGTATGTCTGGTTTTTCGCTTATTGTGGGCGAATGGGGCGTGGCATCGAAAAAAAAAAAGATTCTTGTATTGACTGACTAAATTTGTGGTCGATACTGACCAAAACGGATATTGTAGCTCTTACCATCTCTGAGATCTGTTTGTTCATACGGACAGACGGACAGACGCACAGACGCACAGACGGACAGACGGACAGACGGACAGACGGACATGGCTATATCGACTCGGCTTGTGATGCTGATCAAGAATATATATACTTTATGGGGTCGGAAACGCCTCCTTCTGCCTGTTACATACTTCTGACAAACCCAATATACCCCTCAGAGGGTATAAAAAGCACAGAACATTTAATACTCAATGCACGTGCAAGTAGATAACAGGTGGAAATGAAAACAGATATAGAAAAAAACAGAGAAAATCAAATAGTACATTATTGCCAGGCCATTGGATGAGGCTATTTGGCCGCGAAATGTTTTCATACTATTAGCCGAGCAATGGCCAACGCCATTTGCCAGATTAGGCCACTTAGCTGGCCGTCCACTGTCTCCAGGCCGGACGTACACACAATATTTAAATGAGCAACACTCAGAGAGAAAGAGAGAAATGTGTATTTGAGCTGCGAGCGGAAATTGAATTTGTAAGCAGCTAAAAGACAGCTAAGAAAAGAGACCGACGAGAGATTAAGAGAGAGAGAGGGGAAGAGGAGAGCGCTACTAAATGTCTCCTTGCATTTGTTACGCTCCGCTTACACGGCGTATACTTAATGTCATGAGGAGCTGCAAATAACAAGGTGATAAATTGCCTGCTGTATAATTAATTTGTACAGCATAAATTAGCCTAAACGCCGACGAGACTGTCGAAAATTAATGTTTGCTTTTGCCGCAAACGAAAAAAATATATATAAAAACTTTTTTTTATTTAACACAACATTTTTGATTAGATGATAAACTCGTAACAGCAACAACAACAACAACAACAAGAAAAGAATCAAAATCAAATGGGCAATTTTATATCTCACTTTGTTACGTGCGTGCACACATTAACTATTTCAATTAAGTTGTCGATCAAAAGGTAACACACACAAACAAACACACATCGCACACACAACCATTTAAATCAATAAAAATCAATCATACGCAGCGTAGACAGGTATACCACCAAAAATGTGTGCGTCCTTAATTTAATTTACACCGAAATTTGTCGGTTCACAGTCCAAGTGTTAGACATTTTGTCGGCTTCAAGTTTAAGGAAATTAGAACGGGCCAAAAAGGTATAAGTTACTGCAAAAGCAGTTTAAATCATTAGCACAGTATATAAAAAAATTGTATTTTGCATGCTATTTTGAATAAAATAATAAATTCCAGCTTTAAATCAATTTTCCAATTAAAAATCAACTTATGACTTACATGATTATTTGATTAATTGTCTGGATATGCAAACGATCAACTTGATTTAATGCCAGTCCAAAGCAAACACTCAACTAAATCAAATAAGCCCAGTCGAGTGAATAGTTTATTTCATTTAATCGCATTTAGCAACGTCAGCTGTTGATATCATTTGCAATTTGCAATTTGACAGCTGTTTTTACTGCAGCTCAACGCACACACATTTGAAATGAGCAATAATGAAGTGTTGTCCCCGCCCCATCCCCCACTCCCCTCCCCACACTCACCAAACACAGACACAGCTGCTCTCATTTTGTGGCGATGTATAGATATGAGCTGAGATCTGGGTGGGTTGCTTCCAGGTAAACCCGTACGCTTGGGAAAATGAGAAAATGGAAAAACTTTCGCACGTATAACATCTACTTTTCTATTACTTTTTCGATTTTTTTGCTATCTGATTTGTGCTCTGTTCTGTTTTGTAGCGTTGTATTCTACTTCTTTTCTACTTCAGTTTCGCGTCGTTTGCATTTTTTTGTTGCCTTGTATTCAATTTGTTTTGGGCAACAGCTTGGCAGCAGTTCTATTAAATAATAAAGTTGATTTGCTGTTCTCATTGAATGCAAATGCGAGTTCAACTTAAAGCTGATTTAAAACCACTCATAATGTTGCTTTAATCATATAAAAATACATTATTTACTTTGCTTGAAAGCTGGCTTAAGATATCTGGAGTATGAGTAATATTCTATAGAATAAACATTCCGAATACTTTGTAAGATCTCTTAAAGGATACAAAAATATAAAAAAAAATAAGAAAAAGGAAAGGAAAACAACGCCATATGCGGAACATTCAGCTTTATAGCTGCTTTGGGCACCAAAAATACACATAAACAAACAAATGTACATTTGTACAACAGCAAACACACACTTTTACGCACTTACACAAACTCATAAATTGAAGTACAGAAGCAATTTAATTAAAATTAATGTATGTATTTTCTGTTCCACTTCTCCTGTTTCGGCTTCCCGTTGACGTTGATGCTGCATTCACATTTTTGATGCTTTCTTCCCCACAACATAAAAAATAACAACAACAATGAAACACAAACAGAAAAAAGGCCATGGTCAGCATGGAAGGACAATTTCTGGTGCGACAAATTTACGATGACGAAATAACATATAATCTAATTGGAGCAGCTGTTGAGATACTCAGTAAGTAGCTTGTAGTTCTCACTATCTCTCTCTCTCTCTCTCTTTTTGTGTCTCATAAAAAACACATACTCATATATGTACATATTCTTTGGCACACAGATATACCGGCTGATGATATACTCGAGCTATTTGGCAAAACATTCTTTGAGTTCTGTCAGGATTCGGGCTATGATAAAATTCTGCAGGTATTGGGTGCAACGCCCCGTGACTTTTTGCAGGTAAACCAAGACTTTTAGACACAAACATTTTTTTTTTTAATTAAAGCACATTTCGCATTTCACGCTCATTTCACATGCATTGCACAGAAGCTCCGGGCTCCTAGCGTTTGCCATTTGCCAATTTCACACTGAGTCATTTTTCATGTTGCCATCGAATCATCCTCTCTCTCTCTCTACCATTCCTTCTTTCTCATTCACATTGATAAGCATTATTTTGCTTGAATGCACACACACGCTCTCACACGCCCATTGCCGCCCACTTAAATGCGGTTTGCTATACTCGGTCTTTTGTTGCACTCACATTCGATTTATTTTCAATTTTCCACACTTTTCACCACACACACACATACCCAATGAACGTCGACATCACCATAACCATTGCCATCATCAGCATCATCATCATCATCATCAGTTTGAACATCGTCATCGTCATCCATTCCTGTCTCATTCCTTAGTCATAATGAAAAATGAAATTGAATTTTTGCTGCATTTTCATTGAATACAAATGAAAAACCACAACAACAAATGCCACAAATGAACAAATCAACAGAATCTGGACGCCTTACACGACCACCTGGGCACCCTGTATCCTGGCATGCGGGCACCCTCATTCCGTTGCACAGAGAAAGATGGTGAATTGCTGCTGCATTACTACTCGGAACGTCCGGGCCTCGAGCACATTGTCATCGGCATCGTGAAGGTAAGCGTAGTGTGTGCGGTTTAACTTGCAACTCATTTCACAATGACCTCTCATTCCACTCTTCCTCCGCCCTTCCCCGTTATCATTTACAGGCCGTTGCATCGAAATTGCATGGAGTCGAGGTGGAAATCGAGATTGTGAAGCGTAAAGGTGAACCTATCGATGAGGCTGAAAAGGAACGCGCATTGGCACGCGAACAGCAAGAATTGGATACGACAGAAACGACAGTTGTGGCTCTCGATGCATGTCCTGCCTCCGTGTTACCTTGCGGATCCACAGCCACAACGGCGACTGCATCCACATCCATAGCTGCTCCTGCTACCACTGAGCAGAACAATAATCACAATGCGAGCAACAACAATGCCAATCGCAACAACAATCTCACCAATAATAACAACAACAACGATGGTCAACAGATTGCCAGTGAGCTGGGTAAGCATCAATTGAGGCAAACAAATTGCTTTAGGCTCATTACATTTACCAAATACACCCTATTAGCACATGAGCATAATCACTGCCTCAGCCAAAAGACCATTTAGCTTAGGGTAAAGTTGAATACACTGTAAAATTACACTCTAAAAGTTTAGTTAAAGAAATAATTAACTAAGCTCTATTCTCTCAGCAACAAACTCACACAGTCTTTTTTTAATAAAAAACAATAAAGGGGAGAACTGTTTGAAGTTTTAAATTTAGATCAGCATAATAGTTGTAGTAGTAATAAAAGACAGCTTCTTTTATTTCAATTTGTATTTTATTCTATATATAAACTACTTTTTTCATCAGTGTATCAAGAAATCTTGGTTGTATCTGGGCCAGTTATAAAATCTTAGAATTGCCCGAGTAATGGTAAACCAATCACAATCAGACTTTAGGGATTTGTAGTAGAACAACCTGAGCCTCTAAGCTTTCTGTGGGAAACGGAAGGAAGTGTTATTACTGCTCTCTTTTCTTGTCGTGCTGTTAATCTTCAATTGTAATCTTGTTCTTACTTGGCGTTCCCTTTGTCGCTTTCGTTCTGTGTGTGTTTTTGCAGTCGAGCAATTGCCAGCCACATCGAAGGCCACGCCCAGTGGACCACTTGTACAGGATAGCTTTGAATGCGATGGCGACAAGGAGCAGAAGTGTCTGCGCCTTTTGAAAAACAAAAGCGATGACATCGAGCGATATGACCATGTGCAGTTTGTGATACGTGAAATCAATGTGGCTGCCAAATCCCAATTGGATGCCAAGAAGGATGAACAGGCGGCAGCGGCGGCGGCGGTTAGCGATGATATGGAGTTTCTTTGTGAAGGTAGAACAAAAACCAAACTAAAACAAGCAACATTAATTTGGCTAATTGCCAGGTAAATCCCGTTAACATGTCTTACAGCGCCCCTCATCTCGCCGGCCACATTCTGCAAGGTGTTTCCCTTCCATCTAATGTTCGATAGACAAATGAAAATCGTGCAAGCCGGCAAGGCTGTCTCCCGCGTAATACCAAGGTAAGTTTTTCCATTTCCATTTACATTTTCTTTTGCTTTTGTTTTGTTTCTTTATCTTAGTTTTGTATGTTTTTGTATTGCGATTAGCCATTATGGCTGTGCTTTGAGACAGCTAACAGCTAGCTACTACTTTGCCCCCACACAGAGTCGCCGAGGAGAACTGTTCCCTGATAGAGGTGGTTGAGGCCATAAGACCACACCTGCAGCTCACATTTGAGAATATTCTGTCGCACATAAACACCATCTATGTCCTCCAGACGAGACAGGGCGCCATGAGTAGTCGACACGAGCAGCGTTTTCTGAGACTGAAGGTGAGTTTATGTCTTGGCCAACAAACAACTGTCATGTTACGCCTGTCTGCAATCAGCCGCATTGATTTCAATATGTGGCCAAAATACAGACAGTTCCACACACAACACAATGAAATGAATAAACAAAATGGCCGATTACGCACAGCCGCCACCATTTGGATTGGAATTGAAATTGTGCATAAAATTTAATGCGGTTTGCCACAAAAACGCCACATAAAATTCAACTTTATTATAATTGTGAATTGTAAATGCTTCGCTTAGCATTATCTTTATCTATCTTATTATTTGTATTATAGGGCCAAATGATGTATATACCAGAAACCGATCGCATACTCTTTCAATGCTATCCCAGTGTGATGAATTTGGATGATCTAACCAAGTGAGTATCAAAGTGTATCTACTAGATTTTAAAATGTACTTTTGCGTAGTTGAATGTGGATTTATAGAGTAGCTGTTGACTGTTTATGGGCTGCTGTTTATTATTTCTGCATATAAATTGAAAGAAATTGCAAATATACAGCGAAAATTTATTGGTGACAGTAAAAATGTTTTTGCCACACCTGGCCGGGCAGGAAAGCTTAGACATGCCAGTCAGTCAGTCAGTCAGTCGTTTCACCCTCAGATGGAGCAGTCTTTACATATTTTATTTTATTTGCTCTTTCGCTGGTTCAGAAGCCAAGCCAAGCAAAATTTAAATAGACTTAAGTAAAATGAAATGCTTGTCATTTCTCTTACTTTTTTCTGCTGTTTCGATAGAAAGGGACTCTACATTTCGGATGTGCCGCTTCACGATGCGGCTAGAGACTTGGTGCTGTTATCTGAAAAATTCGAGGCGGAATACAAGTTGACCAAGAATCTGGAAATGCTTACGGATAAGCTGCAGCAAACGTTTCGCGATCTGGAGAGTGAGAAGCAGAAAACAGACAGGTAAGAAAAATGATGCAAAAGCAAAGACGAAAATAGAAACACATTAAGAGCAGCAGGCTCCACTCGAATCTGGCTCAAGCTCGCTCTGACTCATTCCACAGAAAGAGAAAAAATGAAGAGTAAACAGAAAAAATCGTTGCATGCTTTCAGGCGCGAAATTAAAATAACTCGAACATTTTCTTTCCATTTGTTTGTCATTCATTCTCTTGACTTTGTTTTCTCTGCTCTTCACTTACCACACACAGGTTGCTTTACTCAGTGCTGCCAAAGTCTGTGGCAAATGAGTTACGACATCAGCGTCCAGTGCCACCCAAGCGGTAAGCTAAAGCCAAAGCCACAGTTATAGCCATTTGGCCATAGCTGCAATCCCAATGGCCATAAATATTAACAATTTGCTATTTCTGCAATTATTTATTATACATATTTTGACAGCTACGACTCCGTAACGCTTATGTTCTCTGGCATTGTCGGCTTTGGGCAATATTGTGCGGCCAATACGGATCCCGAGGGCGCCATGAAAATTGTTAAAATGCTTAACGAGCTCTACACGGTCTTCGATGCTCTCACCGACTCAAAACGGAACCTAAACGTCTACAAGGTGGGTATATAACATATAATATGAATAATCATTTAATGGCCGTCCAAAACGAAGCCATCAACTTTGAAACTTAATTACAAATTTGTGGCCTTGGTCACTGTTTGCCTTTTTGGGTCAGCTGTCAATTTGGCAGACCGGACACACACCTTAAAATTCAGCATAAATTAATGTTTTCACTATTTCTAATAGGTGGAAACAGTGGGCGATAAGTATATGGCCGTCTCTGGGCTGCCAGACCATTGTGAGGATCATGCCAAGTGCATGGCGCGAGTGGCTCTGGATATGATGGACATGGCCAAGAACGTTAAAATGGGCTCAAATCCAGTGGTGAGTCTTAGCAGCTATTAAACTTTCTTATATGAAAATATGTATAGTATATAGCATATAGTATTTTATTTTACCAGTGCAAGCGCATTAATTTTAATTAAAATAAATGCATCTGAAGCGCTTTTCTGTCTGCTGCACACTTGGCCTGACTTGACAGTATTAAATGAATGCTGCAAGTTGTATGCTCAACTAATGTACAAGTTTTCCAGCGGGTTGCAGAAGGCCACAACTTTTGCTAATGGCAGTCACCTCCCTGGCTACCTCCTCCCACACTTGTTCACCTCTTCAAATTGTGCGCAATAAAGGCATTTGAAAGTTGTCTCATACCCGTTTACATTAAACACTTCCGTGCTCATTCGTGTGAAACTGCAACTTGAACAAGTTCGCGCAATTTGTTGCTGAATGCATTTAAGCAGCGAATAGTAGTGGCAACAACGAATCAATGGTGCGAAAATATCAATGGGCCATTGGCAACATTGAATCATAGATTCGCTTTCAACTAACAACTGACAACTGGCAACCAGTAAATTATTAAAAACGAAAATGTGCACAAAAAGTTGCTTTGCTCAACTAAAACTAACTTCAAAGTTGCTGCAGGAACTCGACGAAATAGAGATGTGAAAGAAAAACTTGAGCAACTTTGTAAAAATTTGTGAAAGTGCTAAAATTAAATCGAAATTGTTGACACGATATCAAAAGGAAAAGGACGAGCATCAAGCTGCATGACGTGCTGTCCTCTTCACCTCTCACTCACCCGCTTTCGTTGCGGACCTTGGCTTCCTGGCTACTTGACCATCAACCGTCAGCTGAGCCGTCGAGCTGTGGCTTGATGCTTTCTGCCTGCCTTCTAGGCTCACATTCAGGCAGTCACTCAGTCAGTCAGCCAGCCTGCTGTGGTTTCTTTCCTTTTCTTCCATTCCTTTCTAACGCTCTCTCTCTCTCTCTCTCTGAGTTTCTCCCTTGTTCTTCTTTGGGCTCAAACACTTTGGCTTTGAGTGCCTGAGCTTAAAATATACGATAGATATATATATATATATATATATATATATATATATATATATATGCTTGATTCACACACATGCACACAGACATAACGGGGGGTTGCCCACTTTATGGCATCCTTCACAATTACAGCAGCGACGTCAGCGTCGACGTGGGCGTCAGCATCGTTGTACTTCATGTGGACAATGCTTGTGGCTTGTCAGTCACATTGTATATGGGTGCCTTCGTTTTGAGAGTGTATATGTGTACGTGCAACAAGCCATAACTACATATACAAACAGACCATGAAAAAAAACTATAGTAAATGTCCCGACTATGCGTAACCCGTTACGCGTTAGTGTAAAAAGTATTGCATAATTTTAGGCACATGAGTTTGGTTTCAACTTAAAACACTCACTATCTCAGAGAAGCTTTAACTTGCATTTCTCACTAATATCTGTAATAAACTTATTAGAACAGATAGACGAGCTTACTTGGCTCAACTGTTCAAGCCCTTCAAGAATATATGCACTTTGTTTATTAAGCTACCTTCTACCTGTTACATGCACTGCAACGAATAGTATATACCCCTACCCTATTACAGATATGACAGCAGAACTACTGAGACTACAAAGAGCAGAGTGCGAGAGTGAAAGAGGAGAGCAACTCGTCCCCGATTGCTCAGCTCATGTCTCTTGGCTTTATTCTTCATGTTGTTTTTTGCTCGAATACCGTTGCTTTTTCGTCTTTATGCCTCATGCTATATACACGCCCACACCCACACCCACACCCACACACACGCACATGTAAGGGGCAACTGTGTCTTAAGCCATTCATTAATCTCATTCTCTTTCTCGTTGCATGCAGTCAACTACTGTGGCTGCCAGTATTTCATATTTGACTGATTGCTTTTGGTAATGTAGCCGGAAACACGTACTGCTTTTGATTCTGATCCATCGTCCTGTATCAGTTCCTTTTTGGTTGCACGCGTTGTCATCAGAAACACAGAGAGAGAGATAGAGAACAGCAAGAGACAGGGAAGGGGCGTGGAAGCGTGGGAGAGATTAAGAGGATTCAAAGAACGTTGCACGTAAACTTTGATGCATGTGCAACCTGCTGATGTGCACGAATGACTTACAAAAAAAAAAAAGAAGAGTAGGTGAAACAGACAACAAAAATAGACAAGGACAGATCTCGTTTGCCATTCCGTTGCGGACAAAACAGGCTGCTGGCAACCGCACAATTGACAGATAGTTGGAAATGCAATTAACAAAAACGCCACTGAAATTGCCACAGACATATACTGTTGCCATTTTACGCTTCATTAGCTGCTGATAACAAGAACTGGTGTACAAAAATAGCAAACTTCTTCATCCCACAGTTTTTCTCATCCTTTGTGCCACTTCATGTTGCCAATTATGCACAGTAATTTTCCAAGCCGAAAGTTTTTACTCGTCCCCATCGCTCTTGGCCAGTTTTTAGCACTGCAATCAATAAATTTTGCCACAATTGTTCAAACAAACTTCTCTTGCATATTTTGTAAGAAACTTTTGATGCAACGATTTAGTTCATGGACTATTTTTGTCCAGAAACTAAACGAAATACATCAAACTACACTTAGCACACTTAAAATCTACTCTAGAAGATAGCATATTTTTTAAATAATTGAAGAAAGCAATTATAAAATATTTATAAATAAATCAAAACTTTTCTTTGAGTGCTTTTCAGCTAAATTTATGATAGTTTTTCTGTATAATTTAGTTATATAAATGGGTTTTAATACATTTACTTCCCAAATGGTCTATATACTCTCGTTCAATCGGTTGACCCCCAACTTTGTTTCATTTTTTCCATTAGCTGACCAAACAAATAGCACAAAGTGTATAGCTAGGTTTTTTCAGCTTTATTTATCTTAACTGACCTCGTCTCTTTTTGTAGCTTTATAAAGACAATGATGTGCAATTAGTGCAGCGGAATGCTCTGTATTGCTATGGAAACGGGTATCTTTTGTACTATACTTTTCGCATTTATTTTTGTGCCAAATACAGATGAACTTGCAGTTGAATGTTACTATTTTTATCTGCTTGGTATTGGACTTTGACACACATATGGTTGTATGTGTGTGTGTGTGTGTGTGTCTGTGTATGTGTTACTGACACATATTGCTTGCGTCAGCTATTGGGGATTGTCGCCTTTTGGCTTTCGGTCCTTGGACAAGTTGCATTACATTCTTTGCCCGCAAACCGCAGCTCATTTCGTTTTAAATTTAATTAAAGAAAAGTTTTCGGCTACCGCAGTAGTAGCAGTAGCGGCAGCAACAACTGCAACTTTGCCAAAGTAATTGTGGCAACTTTTCCTCGGTTTGGCAGCGAACTTGAAACTGGCAACTGAAAACTTGCTAGGTTTTAGAACTTTGCTTTGGTCTCTTACCAAGGGTTACTTAGCACGTCGAGTTTATTAGCACAATGAAGTGTTGGACTCTTGTAATCTGTGGCGAATAAAAGGAGATTATATTCCTACTTTTTTTGTACACCCGGTACTTACATAAATACAAATGGTCTTTAAGATTTTTTAGCAATGAATAAAAGTAAAGTAAACGAATACACAAAGTACATATTTACATTGTGTACTCTGACTGAACATTAAGTTGATGATGGCATATGCTTACTTTCAGGCGCAATAACACCTAGAGAAACTAAATATTGATTGCATGTTTTTTTTGTAAATACCCAATAATTTTTGCATTTAAAACGATGTAAGTTAAAAGCAGTTATCTAAAGCAAACTTACAGCTTTGACATTTTTAACTGTCTTTAATATAAGATCATAGCACATTTGGTCAACATGTAAATGACTTTTCCATATAACTTTAGGAAATATAGGACTTTTATATTTTCTCATATTTCATGTCTGTAACTAATACAAATATTACATTATTAAAATTAGCTGCTTTTATTTAGTTTACATATAATTACACTAGACATTAATAAGTTCATTTATATTTCTACAGCAAATCACCATCGGTATCCATTCGGGCGAGGTGGTCACCGGCGTCATTGGCAACCGTGTGCCGCGTTATTGCCTCTTTGGCAACACGGTGAATCTGACGAGTCGCACAGAAACAACCGGTGTGCCCGGTCGCATCAACATCAGCGAGGAGACCTATCGGTGAGTGTAACACATAATGGCTAACTAAACTCAAATGGTGAATGCTCGGGTGGACTGCAGCCAATAACGTTGCTGTTGTTGACTTCATTAGCACTCATATAGGCGACAATGGCGGCTTGTTTGGCCTCGTCGGTTATGGCCCCATTGCCCGTTTCCACAAAGGCAGCCACAGCCGCCTTTTCAGCATCCGTTACCGCCTCAAAAAGCTGCATATGATTCTCACTCTCATCCTCGCTTTCACTTTCGCTTTCACTCTCACTCCCTCCGCTGTTTATTGTGTCCAGTCTCTGCATAGCATTTGTCAGTCTCTGTATGGGCTTCACTGATGATTGGGGCTGCTGCTGGGGCTGAGGCTGCTGCAACTCGGGCCCTTCCAGCTCTTCTGTAAGGTCAATATAGCGCTGCAGGCGGTTGGGCAACCTCAGTGTATCGATCCCATTTGGCAGCTGATTATGCTCTCGTAGTATGTCTCGAATGCGACAGCTGTGCGACAAGATGGAAACTCATATTAGATACAAATCTTTGAGATACTTTGCGGCCAGTTGTCTGTCAATCTTCACAAAATATTTTATAAATTAATTTAAGTTTCACATAATAAGCTCACATCGAAGAAATGCAAAAGAAAAGGGGAGCAAAAAGAAAAAGAAAAACAAACACAAACAACAAAGTTCATGTGCTTAAAACTTTTGTTGTAAGAATATTTCTATAAACTTTACTTTTACTTAAAGTTACGCTTTTTGCTGCACATCACGGCAGAACGGCAAAGCAAAACAAAAACCAAGATGAGAAGTTCAAGTGCCGGAAATTGTGAGCAGATTTTCTTCTTTACTCCAGTCTACTTTTAACCTGACTTCAGCTTTTTCCACTTGTATCGTCAGCAATCGACGGTCTGTGAGTGAAAGATTCACTTGTTGGGAATGGACAGAAAACTTTGTAATACTTCCGAATAAACATGTATGAGTCTGATAAGCTAATCAAAACTTCCACATTCCCCAACACACACAAACTGGCTGCTACAAAATACTAATCTGTCGTTTATGCTGCCCGAAGCAGTCGACAGTTGCACTTGAGACAACTTTTTATGTACTTGTTAATTTGCCTTGTCAACATTATTTTGAGGTGGCAAATAAAGTGCGCTTTTGTTTCGCCTGCTTTATTACTCTCCGCGGCAGTTCATCAATCAATGAAGCAACTCCCAAAGCGTCAGCTACTAAACAAGCCGGTCATAAAATACATAAAAGCAAAAGAAACAAGCGCTGCCTATTTCTGCAGCATACGCTGCGTTCTCAGGATGAGTGACATTAATAAGCACAAATTGAAATCACAGAGCAAAATGTAATGAATGCAACTTGCATGGCAAATTGGCATAAATAAAATGCAATAATAAATATGCACAAATAGATTGCAATGAACCAAAGAAGCAAAAGCAAATCGAAATCAAATTGGCAATCGTAAACTCTGTGGGTTTTTTATGTGGGCAGCATACAAACATATATTGAGTCGTAGCACATACTCGAGTGTTTGTAAATGTGCTATATACACTATATATACATATATATTTGCGTCCAGTTGCGCTACGATATGCAAGTGCGCGGTTAAACTAACATTGGCCCAAGAAAAACAAGCTGGAAAACGAGCAAATAAATGACGAATACAGCAAATCTTGACTACAAAATACCCTACATAATAAAAACTAAGGAATTTCAATTAGGTTTAGGGAGACATTAAGGTTTGAGCTGAACTGTAGAGCAGCTGGCTAACACTGTTGTTTTTACTGGGTATTTGTTTAGTACACAGAGTCGTTGCGAGTTTTATGTGACACGTGAGTTGGCAAATAGCAAACATGCGAAGCAAATAGTACAACAAGTTGGGTTCTCTCATCTGAAACCCTATCAGAGCAAAGTGGAAACCACACACACAAACTTTTTGCTAACTTATCAAATTAGTCAATAGCCCGACAGCTTATCGATTAAATTCGAGCACTAATCAAATTTATAAGAAATTCAATTAAATTAAGCCAACAGCTGGTTGAGTTGACCCCTCGATGCGAGCGAAAAGCGAAAGCGTTTAGATATTTGATGCCCAGACATTTGCTTAAACTTGTGACAAAGTATTGTAGTATAGAAGCCTAGACAGTGGCACAATGCGCACACAAAAGACACTAAGCCACATAATAATAAAAGCAACGGCGTATTTGGACAGGGCCAAAACAAAGAGCCAAGAGCAAATTAAAGGCAGTTGCCACAGTTGCCGCAGCAGAAGCGTCAGCCCAAATGGTTTGTCAAACTGTCTTGTCAATCAGCCCGACAGACATTTAGGCCGACAGTTAGACAGGCAGACAATAAGACAGTAAGACAGACAGACAGCCAGCCAGCTAGTCGGAAGAGTTGTTGCGACTTTTATACTTATTAAATTTTCCGGCTTATCAGAAAGCGTAGAAAGACCCGTAGAAAGTCAAGCAAGCGTTGCGAACCAGCAGCAATCTTGGCCAAAGTAATTGAATAAAAAAGTTTAACTTGTTGGCAACGTCAGCAGCCATGTGCTTTGGCTGTCATACGATGACAGTAAGCCCCCAACCATCTAGACAACTTTCTATCATTTTATCCCTATACCCTATACCTATCACATTTATTGTCGTATTGTCAACATCAAAGGCATCAAAGTTCAGTAGCTGATAATTACCGGCACAAATGTCGTAGAGATGGCACGCCGTAGACCTGCTCCTTGCCAATAATTTTATCCATTAAAAGGCGTCCGTATCGCTCGAAAAACATTTCACGACGCGTTGCATAAACAATTGGCTGCGAAAGAAACGAAAATGGAGAATAGGTAAAGCGTAAAGTATGTTCGTAAGTAAAGGTCAAGTTGAAACACCAGAGTAACATGTGCTGTAACTCACCTTGAATGGCATCTCAATCATGGCTACATTTTGTAACAGTATCTTGAGACAGAGCACCAGATCATAGCTGTAATTGCGTCCATTTTCAATAAGTTTGTCGAGCAGTGCCATAATTACGGAGGTGCCACCATCGGGCGGTTGTGGTGCAGCACCATATCTGCAATGATAAGCGGTCACGAATGCGGCTAACTGTTGACTACGTGCAACGAGCTGCCAGTTGCCAGCTGCCAACTGCCAGATGCTTTCAACCAGCTGCTGAAGCACGTAGTTGGTTAGCTTGCGGTCGTAGCAAGAGAGTGAGAGAGCATGAGAGGAGTCTACAAATGTTCTGCGGTTGTTAACAGTAATTTGTAGACGACATTGCTGAGGCTGCGCCCAAAAGTGAGTTGGGTATGCATTGAGCTGGCTGCTGGATACTGGGACTGGACTAGGAGCTAAGCTGGCAGAGTCGGGGAAACTGTTTTGACAGTACTGTGTTGGGGTTTGGGGGATAACAAATGTTTGAGGCTCTGATAAACACATTGTGCAAATGAAATAATGAACAGAACACGGTTCGCGGTATATGATGTCCTGTCATAAGCATACACACCACAAACATACACTCTTATACACAGATGACCATGTGTGCTATGTGTGTATGTGGTAAATTTGCAAATGAAGTGCAAATTGTAGCAGACAACCTTATGTGATGTCAACTGGTAAATGGCAAACGGCAAATGGAAAACGGAAAATGGCAAATGGCAATTGGCAAATGGCAGCAGCATTGTCACATTTTAAATTGAAAATGTTTGTCAAAAAAAAAGATATATATACACATTTCAATTGCTTTGCATATCGCAAGCTATTTGCATTTCATTCTGATAAGCAGCATATAGAAACATTTTTCCGCACAATAAATACACAAAACTTTGCCTTTAGCGGTATAATTTACCCTGAATATTGTTCAAAAATTATGCGCGAGTAAATTTAAACAAAAATATTAAAAGTAATACATAGCTCCACAACAATTTGCATATTTTATGGCCAATTTTCAATAAAAGTGCAGCAAAGCGATCAAAAAAAAAAAAAAAAGAAAAACTCGAATCAATAACATAAACAATATCGACAATTTATGGCCACATCAGCAGCGAAATCAATCGGCAATCAGGCAACAAGGCGACGATGCAGCAAACAGCAACAACAATAACTGGCAATCGACCCAGGGGAAAACTGGTCTTTCTGCAGCTCTTAGCCATCAATGCTTGACCATCACATTTGGTTTTTCCGACAACTGTATCAACTGCAAACCAGCATAGAGTATTATAAAGATTTTTTCTTAATTTTCATATTAGAAATTTTCTGCTTATCACGCTCTAAAAGTTAGCTAAGTCTTTTGCATATATTTTCTTATCTCTCTCCCATCTTTTTTAAAATAACATAAACAAAGTTTACTTACTCTTAGCGCTCTCTAAAATCTGTGACGTAATTTTGCTTTTATATCTAAAGTTTTCGACAACATTTTTAAGAGCATGTTAAATTTCTGCATTAAGTTTCTTTAGTCTCTCAAACTATTTTCATTTATTTATTTTTCAGCTCAACATTCTTTCCCATTTTCCATTGATTATTCATAGTCATAAATAACATAATATTTTAGATGTTTTGATGTCTCTGTGCTATATAAACATCAGATTATTTATTCGCCCAAAACTTTTAAGAGCATTAAAAATTCGGCACTTGTTTGCGGTTTCGATTTTCTGATTTGATTGGAGTCGCCATTTCTTGGCTCGCAATCAATATTCGCATTTTATGCAAAGTCTACTTTCTGGCGCTGCATCAAAAATTGAAAGCGCTGCAGCGTTTGCCAAAAAAGCTGTGCAAGCAGCAATGAGGCATGGTGGCAAACCACAAGAGCACAAATATGTACAACTCTATATATATGTACATACATACATATATAGGAAAAGCACATCGGGGCAATATCAAGTTATAAAACAATAAATTGCCGACCGCAGAGAAAGCTAGAGAACCAAGGACGGTGACTGAGTACCGAGTACTCAGTACTGAGCACTGAGTGGTTGAAAACTATTCGAAACTGCAAGCGTTTACATATAAATTTTATGAATTTTAGTCATTGTTGTTGCTGCCTGCAATTGTTGTTGTGCCTGCTTTTGTTGTTATTGTTGTTGTTGCTGTTGTTGTTGCTGAGTGCATACTCATAAGTTGTGTCAAGCTGCTTGGCGACCATGAGACACAGTGGAGACGTCGCCTTGTCATGCAAATTCGCTTTGGCAGCGACTTTCATATTTAATGTTAATATCTGCGTCGCTTAAGAGGCAGCCGAGAGATGCCGCATAGCATAGAGTAGTGAGTGGTGTCAGGGGCAGGGACAGGGACAGACACAGGGACAGGAGTGTGCCGCATTGTCAGTCGGACCTCTTGATTATGCTAAGCGATGCGCAGAGTTTTATGTTGCATACATTATGGCGTCGCCACCAAGTGCCTGTCGCTTTACATAGTTTTCTGCACTAATTGAAGTGGCTGGCATCTTCCCAGTAAGCACCCCCTCTCATTTTCCCCACTTAGTTCTCACCTGAGCAGTATTAGCAGCAATTCGGGAGCATTCGCTTGCAGCGCAATGCGTAGTGGTGATGAACAGCCGCAGGACTCGATGGGCACATCAATGAATCTGCAAAAATGGCATAATGAGACAGACAAAGTGTTAGTCGGATAGCATGCATGACTTATGCAGAGAGGGTTAAGTAATTTTGGCAATTGTGAAAAGTTGTCAGTAGTGAGTGTGTGGCAGCTTTTAGGCCACACTTTGTTGCTTTAATGGACGCCCACAGCTCAGGCCCTAAAAGGCGTCCAAATGGCAACTCTACATTTGCTCATGTGCAAACAGTTGGAAGTAGAGAATTGTGCCAAAACCATATTAAAACAAGTTGCTTGTTGCTTTTTGCTTGTTGCTCGTTGCCTGTCTGCTTTTTTGCTATCAGCTGCCACAGTTGGCTGCTGGTTTTTGTAAGCCATAAGCCTTGTTTCACAGAGAAAAAGGAAGCGAGAGAGAGAGAGCTTTAATATTACGTATACGCAGAGTTGTTAGGCATTTGCCTACATTGAGGCATTAGCATGTACGCAGCATGCACTTGAAGCACTTTGCAGCACGTTCGAGACAATAACAAATACACACACATTTCTATATACACAAGTTGTTGTATGAGGCAAAGTGTATCTTTGTTTGCGATGCTGCTGGTTTTTATGTCAACGCATAAAAGTAGGCAAATAAAAGCCTAGAAACCACAATAAAGCGACACATACACACAACCGCCCATCCACCCACATTGATGGGCAGGTAATTTGCTTACGAACATTAGTACATACATATATACGCACAGGCTTTGCCCCAGTGTGCAGCTTATAAGCGCATTTTCAAGTCCCGTTGTAAATTTCTGACAAATTAATTTACAGTTTATTACGTACTTAAGCTATGTCGACAATTGCAAGTCCACTTATACTCGTAAACTGTCACTTACCCAAGCCCATCGTTAATATCCCAACTATATTCATAAGCATACAAAATACACTTCATTAGTTATCCTTCGACACAAGCAAAGCTCTACACGTAAGTCGCACAAATCACCTGCCAAATTAAATGAAAATTCTCTGCTCTTGAGTGTGCAAATATGTCTATCGTTAAATACCATTAACAGGCATTAGTATATTTGCTTACAATTTTCTTTGGAAATTTATATACAATAATTTCAAACATTCTATTCATAACACAGTAGTAGACAGACGAAATATGAAACTAAGCAACACTTCTCAGAAAATGGTTTACCTTATTAATATTTAATGTGAGAAAGGTTTTAATTAATATTAAATTTCTTTTAAGAAAAATGTCAATTATATGACAAGTCATATTTTACCAAAACTCACGTTCTCATCGTTTTTAGCAGTGTTGATTTCCACTGCACGAGTACTTTAGAGTACTTTAGAGTTTGTGACGTTGATTTGTGTTTATAACAACATTGGATACCTTTTAAACATTTACTTACACACACACTCACATACTTATATGTGTTAATATATGTGTTTGTTACATATTTGCAGCTATTAATGTTTATTCATTTGTGTTGCCGTGTCTAAAGACAGAGCATCAAGCAAAAGTGCTTCATAAATGTACCCCAAATGTTTGTCAGCAGCCTTCTTTTATACTACTTATATACATATGTGTGTTGAAGTGTTTGTGTGTGTATGTGGGAGTGTAGAGTTTTAGCCTGGCAGCAGCTTTGTGCGCTTATTACACGCATTTTTGACTTTAATCCTTCGAAGTGCTGGCAAACAAAGCCAAAATAACAAAGGTTTACATCGCTGGCTGTTGGTTTTCAGCTTATCGCAATATGCACACAAACATGCTGAGGACATTGTTGAACACAAATGCATATACATACTTACACACACACATGTTCATAAATCTCCGGGCAAGCTAAAAAATGAGACAACCAACGAGCTGAGCTCGTGTTAGAAGTGAAAATCTTAATTATACATGACACCAGCAGCAACCCAAGAAACACAGCAGCTGAGATTGAAAGCCGCAGCGGCCATTGTGTAAATTAATGTGTGCGTATCTCCCTCTCTCACTCTCACTCTCACTTTCACTCTCCCACCCTCCCTCACTCGCTTGCACAGTGTCACCATCTTTTACTCAATTATGTCTGACAAACAGGCACAGCGTAGAAACAATGCACATATGTTTTAATTTAATTAAAATCCTTTTATTTGCAATTTTCTCTTTGCTTTTCTGTTGCTCTCATAATTTCCCCAGAGTTACTGCAACCGAATTTATTACACTTTCTGTCAAGTTTAGCTGAGCATGTTGTATATTTATGCAACATTTATTGAATATGTTTAACAAATTTATATAAATTCAAATAGATTATTTAAATGTTTATTTTAGTTTGATTCTTCAATTATTTTGACAGCAATAGTCAAAACTTTTGAGGACGCAGGCAATCAAATAACCTAGCATTAACAATTAAGGGAAGGGTAATCCGACTGTAAAAGTTCCTACACTAAGAGATTATAAGCCGAATTTATAGAAAATAAAACCATAAGCATAATGTGTAAGTTTTATTAAGATATTTCAAGTGTTCTCAAAGTCCTGCGCTTTGGAAAACTGTTGTAAAACTCTAGAGTCAAAAAACTAGTCTTTAACACCACAGTCAACACCCTCACCCCTTACCAAATATGGAATTTTGGCATGCAAATGTCAGCCATAAATTCGGTATGCTGTCAACTCACCTGAGCTGATGCTCCTGCTCGAAACGTGGTATCCACACGGGCAGCTTGAGTTGCTTGCGTGTTGCATGCTTCAGAAAGTAGACCATGGCGCGAACATTCTCATGCTGTTACAGCGGAAAAACGGAAATGTGGAAAACGAAAAGGAAAAGGAAAAGGCAAACGCTGCCTTAATTCAAGCAGTTATGCATGTGGGGTAACAATATGGCTTACCTGATCCTGAAAATCGCTACGCCAACCGGCAATAAAGTGCGGTGCATGTGGCCCAAACAATGCGCCCAGGAAAATGCGCTCAAACGTCTTTTCGCACTCGAAAATGGCGACTGTGAAGCAAACACAAAAGTCAAAAAAACACTTGAAAATAGTTCAGCAGTAGCAAACAAAGAGAGCCAATTAGGCAGTTACTCCAGTACACACTTGTTGCCGTCTTTGGTATTGTGTTTTTGGCAACACTCATGCGTTAGAAATAAAGTGACTGCCTGCAGCGTCAGTGGCTGCCACAAAATGGAGTCGCTGTAGCATTTGACGGGAAACGGAAACTTGCAAATTGTCAACAGCGAACGCTGCATAGCTGTTGGCAAGAGACTGAAAGAGGAGTGATCGAAAACGGCATTTTTATACCCTCTGAGGGGTATATTGGGTTTGTCAGAAGTATGTAACAGGCAGAAGGAGGCGTTTCCGACCCCATAAAGTATATATATTCTTGATCAGCATCAACAGCCGAGTCGATATAGCCATGTCCGTCTGTCCGTCTGTCTGTCTGTCTGTCTGTCTGTCTGTCTGTCCGTCCGTATGAACGAAAGGATCTCAGAGATGGTAAGAGCTACAAGTTCAAACTTGGTCAGTATCGACCACATATTTAGTCAGTCAATACAAGTTTGTTTCCTTTTTTTGATGCCACGCCCCATTCGCCCACAATTAGCGAAAAACCAGACATACCTCGGAAAAAATACATGTTTTTTGCGAATATCTCGGTAACTATAATACCTAGAGACACCAATTTTGGCATGCAGGTTGCTGTTTGCAAAATAAATATAATGCCATCAAAATTTATTGGATGCCACGCCCCCTTCGCCCACAATTGCGTTGAAACTTCGAATGCCTCTGGCTCACTTATTTCTGAACGTATAGTTTTGTAACTTAGGATATACTGGGAAACAAATAATATCAAACGATTGTGAAAATTTCATTAAAATCGGACTATAATTAAAAAAGTTTGTCATACAACGCAAATCGTTCCTTTCAAGCAAGGCAAAACCACGTGCATTGCATTGAGCTGTGCACTCAAGCAACGAAAACGAAAAACGTGCGAGCGAGACAGACATACAAATATGTGTGCTTGTTAAGTTCTTGCAGCAGCTACTCCAATTTGAACTCATATAATTGGAAACGAAGCTCAGAGGGTATTACACGGTCGGCATGCCCGACTGACATTTTCTTTCTTGTTAACACATACACACACAGTGAGAAAATACACTCACAACACCACACATACACACACACTCACTCACACACACCGAGACACAGACACAGAACTTTGGCATACCATTAAACTGAGTCTTCAGGCTGGCAAATTTACGCAGCGTTTTAATTAGAGGCAACACGCACAGGCAGCCAAACGAGTGCTCTGAGCCATCGCCCAAATAACATGCAACACTTTAAGGCACTTTACAAGTTTCACATTTTACGATGCAACAAGGAGAACTATGTACACACATACATACATAAAATACTTTCCAACAGCATTAGCAACACTTTTACTCGTCCTCGTCTACCTTAACGTAATTTCATCCTGGCAATTAGCAGAAACACGTGATTAAATGAGATCTTGAAATCCCCTTACCTTGCTTAGCAGGGCGTTATAATCTGATGCGATGTCATAAAATTCATTAAAATATGCAAAACAAAAGGTCATGCCCCAAAAGCACACGGACTCCCAGACACCTATGTACATATGTACGAACGTGCAGGTTTTGGGCATTAAATTATTAAGTTTTTGCCTTTGACTTACCCAACAGTTGAACGACCACCTCTGAGTCGCGCACTCCCCAATCCCAACAGGTGCGCAGTGCAATATACAAAATGTTGTGATACTTTCCCATGAGACAAACCTGTGCGAAAGATACATATGTATATTAAATACATGCATACAGTAATACAGAATAAATTGTAAAATTAAAACTTAAAGCGAACGAAAGTTTCTAAAAATCATTTGCTAAATCTGATTGCCAGACTCGCTTTAGACAAGCCAAAATGCATTTGACTAAGAGTACAATTTTAATATTTTAATTTAATTAAACTGATGACTTTGGAATGAATAATACTTATTTATAACTTTAAAGGTATAAAATATGTATGTCAGAAAATGATTCTAAGCAGAGGCGTGATATGTAAATATGGTGAAGATTTTTGTAAAATATTAATAATCATGTTTGTATATAAATTTGAAAAATCAATAATATTTTAACAATAAAATATAGTTTAACAAAAATTTTAGTAAGGAATGAAAATTAAAACGAATGTCAATTAATAATATTAATATATTTTAGCTAAAATAGTTAAACATTCTGTTAATAATAAAATCACTTTCTTGATGGCGTCAATTTGAGCAACTGGGCAAATGATAGTCGAGCACTGACGACAACTGCGTTTTTACTGCCTTTACCACTATATGTATTTGAATATAAAATTTATGCATAAAGCTTACATATATAAATTTAAATTAAATGCTTAAAATGGGCTTTGATGGTATTATGCTTAAGTCATAAATGTAAAAGCAAAAGTTTATCTATGAGAGTAGCAGAAACCTTTACCTTTCCATTGCCCTCTTTGGCCAGACGATGATATCGCATGGCAGCGACTACGGCCAAACTGGCGACCTCATCCGTCTGCACATTCTGGCCCACGCTGCAGCCCTGGATAATGGCACTCAAGTGATCGAGTATATCCCTCCGCGATTGCCGATCCTGCAGTCCGTTGCGAGTAATGTGCTCGAAGGTGTCATTGTAGAAACACTCGAATATATAGTCCATGACCAATTGCCGACGTGGTGTTCGACCACAGCTTTGGTAGTTGGCCCGGCTGATTGCCCGTGGTCCGTGCACTGGCCGAAAGCCGTACAAGTGTCGTGGCAATGACAGCCACAGAACTGAAGCCAATTGTTGTTTTAATTGACTTACAAGTCTCTGCAATGCTTCCAGCAACTGCGAAAACATTTTATAAGATGCAAAAACAGCAATAATAATTATAATTATAAATGAAAATGAAAATAATTGATTATCAAAATAAGTTCTGTTGAACACAAGGAACAAAGTTAAACAAAGTTTCGCGCCAAGGAAGCAACTAAAGTGTGACAGTCTAAGAAACCTGCTGAAGCGATAGAGGGTGAACGAGTGGCAGAGAGTATAATACAGAAAAGAGAAAGAGAGCGAGAGCAGCTACATGCTCATTCATTACGCTCTCTTTATTGATTTTTTCATGCTGGCAACAATGCGAGGAAAAACAAAACCTTCAGCTACTATCAACGAAAAGTTGTAAACAAACTGAAAAACATTAACGTTTAATTAATTCATTGACTACAAATTCAATTAACTTTATTATGTTTAAAATGTTTTAATTAATTTTTGTTTTTTTTTCTTATAAGTTGTATGTATAGTTTTTTTATTAGCAGCAAACAGGTGTCTGTAGAATTGTAAATACACTGACGCTATCAGATACTTTATTTGATATGCTTTTCCCTAACTTGCCTTAATCTAATACAATTGATTTATGCACATTGCTTTCAATTAAATAACACTTTTGAAACACAAACATTTATGTAGAAAATCACGCGCTGTTCAAATGCTGTTAGACAACTGAGAAGCCAAAACAAAACAAAGCAACATTTTTCAAAGAAAAACACTCAGCACTCAGCTGTTTACCTGTATCTCTTTTGTTATCGCTCTTTCGCTCTCTTTATCAGCTCACTCCCTTAAGTGCTCACATTCTTAAGTGCCTTCTACTCTCTCAAGAGAGGGAGAGAATAGAGAGATTTTGTCTGAGTCACTTTAGCTATTGCTCAAATTTACTGAGCAATATTTACAGTTGGTGCAAATATTTAAATTAATTTAATTATGGTACATAGCGTAAATCTATGACTCATTGGCAGTTAATTTTACTGCATCAGCAGATTATTCAAATATTGTAGCTATGAAACATCCGTGAAATACTCTCTGACTTTTATTTCTAATTTTCTTAGTTCCAATAGGATTGAGCGTTGTTAGAACTTAACATGCATACATACGTGTTCATATGTCTGTTATTTCGCAGAGCTATGTAAGTGCTAGGCACGTGTTTCGCCACTTTTACGTTTTTCAATGTATGATATATTTCTTGATTATAATCCGATTTTGATACGATTATTAGGATCTTTTAATATTGTTTGTCTCTAATGTAGAGTTGCAAAACTGTACGTTTATAAATACGTGAGTTAGAGGCATGCAAATTTTTAATTATTTTTGTTTCTTGGGCGAAGTACATAGGTGTATTATCCAATTGCCTGTTACATACTATTAATAAACCCAATATAGGCCTCAGAGGGTGTAATAAAATATGTAGTTTGTATTCGTTAAGATTAATACTTTCGAGAAGACCCGGCCATGCTAAAGTAAAGAGTATTTGGTAGTCAAGTACAACGCTCTTAGCCAAATTTTATTCATGGTTCTGAGAATAATTTAATGCTGTTATTGTACGGCAATTTTGTAGAGAATTATTGTATTCAATTAAGCTTATTTCCATTGTATAAAACTTAAATCGTACACAATTGATTGCTTCTGGGTACCATAAAGTATGGTTTTATATTTTGTGATTTACATATCAATTGAGTGTTTTAATATTCATGAGCCTGGTGTAATATTTGCACAATATCTTAAATATATGTATGCCTTGGCAATTATGCAATAAGTTGCTTTACATTTAAATGAATTAAACACATTTACCTCGTGGGTTTGCTTGATTCTCAATTTTCGGTTGAATGCTGCTCTTTAATCAATTGCGTACACAATAAAATAAAAATGGCAGAGTGAGAATTATGGGGCATTTAAGGGCAAACAAACAGCCACTCACTCACTCACACACACACAGAAACACAAAATCACTATATTAAATTCGTTAAGGATGCACATTTTAACCGTGTGCTTCACATATTTGCAACGCTAATTAAAAAGGGCGGACAGAATTGGAAAGTGAATTGTGGCCAACATTCAGGTTGAGCCCTGGGAAAAATTGTAAATAAATTGAGTTAAATGTGTATGTAATCAGTAACTGAATATTACAATCTAGTACACATGATCCACACCAGGCACACATGCAGTCGAATGGCATATTTACACAAATGTTGTGGCAGCACGAAACGGAAACGGAAATGCGACCGCAGCAAGCGCGTCACATACCGAAACAGACAAATTTAATATTATTCTCGAAACAACAACAAAAAAATTGAAAACGTGCGAAACAGTTGATTGTAAAAAATACACAACTGATATTTACTTAATTTTTTTGATAGCTGAAAACAGGTATGAATAACAAAACGGAGCAAATCATTCTACATTTTCATTTTAACAATTTAATAAGCCATGACAATCGACCGGGAAATGTCACAATTATAATAAATACGTTAGTTTTTATATTCAACTTTTAAGTATTGATAAAGACAGCAATTTATGGCTGTTTCAAGCATAACTTCATAGTTTGTTTGCTCATAATTCATGTCTCTCTGTGTGTTTGTGTGCGAACTTGCCATTAACAGCACACAACTGCCTTAAATCATATTGAAGTGGAACTATATATACTTATACTATATTTGACTTTCTCCCTCTCTCTCTCTCTCTCTGTTTGCCATTTTACAGCCTGCTGTGCCAAGAGATCAACCAGGACGATTCATTTCACTTGGAGTATCGCGGCCCAGTTATTATGAAAGGCAAGCCCACGCCCATGGACTGCTGGTTCCTGACACGTGCCACCAGTGTGGCAAATGCCAGCGGTAATGGCAGCCTCGATTCTCCGCTGCTGCAGCCTACAACGCCTACGACTACACAGCGTCTGGCCATGGGCATGGGACATGCAAGCGTTTCGCGTACCTCCTCAGCGGGTGCAGGCAGCAGTGTAGGAGCCGGAGCAGGAGCGGGAGCGGGAGCGGCTGCGGGTTCGAAGGCTTCACTGGATGCATAAGAGTTGCAGGAGGACACGACTGCCTGCTATTAAAATATACTATAAAGTTGCACTCCTGACTGTCTATCTAGCTGTGGGTGTGAGTGTGTGTTTGTGTGTGGGTATTTGTATGAGTTGGCCACTTAACCACTTCATTGCTATGACTATGTATTTGTCCTGTCCTGGCCTGCATTTGCTTTTCAAGTGTGTATGTGTGTGCGAGTGTGCGGTCGGAGTTGGCATCAGCATCGTTGGATCTTTGTGCAAGGTAATTTATGTTAATGCTTTTCTATCTGTAACCACTCAACCGGCATTCAAGTGACTTTTGTTCAGTTAAGACGACCCTCCCACTACCCCCTCCCAGCAATTCTTCTTCCGCCACACTTATCTAAGTTATTTTACAAATGATTTACATTTCTTCAGCTATTTGCGTTGTGTATACGTAATTTATGGCATATTTACTACGCTTATTTGTACTGCATAAATCAAAGTCAGAGTCTATCAGTATCAGTGTGCTTGGAAAATTAGCATTATGTTTGATTTTTATGCCCCTTTTCTTCAGCTAGGCACTGCCATTAGGCAGAGTGTCGTTCGTGCTCGTGTTAAAACTCTAAACAACAACATTTCATATCAGTCATAAAAAATAAAGGCTTTGGTAGAAGATTTCAAGCCACTTGCACACTGTTTGCTCAATCCCCTCTCTTGGTTGACAGTAAACTAGATAAGTCCAAAACAACTCAATATAAAAGCCATAATATGGCAAACAGTTAAATATATATCTCCTTTAGCAGCAGCCACAGTAGCGTCCTCTTTCACTCTCATCCCTCGTTTCTCTGTGTTGTCCAACATTTTGTAGGATACTTTTACTTTTGTTGGGCTGCAAAAGGATTGTCAACAGTTCGCAAGCCAGCTTGGTGCCGAGCGAAATGTTTGCATTTGTTTTGCGGATGTATAAGTGTGTGTGTGTGTGTGTGTGTGTGTTTGTGCTCTTTTTGTTTGCAAAACTTTGGCTAGCCGAGCTGCTGCAAGCGAATTACATACACATATATATATTAGTATATATATGTACATATATATTTCAGTAACCACAACAAACCCGGTAGTGCTAAGCGAAGAGTAAGAAAAAGCAGTAAGGGTAACAAGAGATGGAATTTAACACATATTTTCGTATCAAATATTTGGCATAAACAAACAACCGCAGAAGCACAAAAGCTTCCAGACTGCGAGGGCAGTTTAAGCATTAAATAAGATAAACTGACTAGAAGTTGCGCTGTTCCACTTTAGTTCAAAAACTCAGCATAAAGGGAAGCTATCATTACTTCAGTTCTGCTCTCGAAACTAAATTTATTTTAATTTCTATACAACAGGTTCAATAGTCTCGACCGAATACAGATTAATTTACTACTTTAATGACTCATAAATGTAGGCCCGATTTAACATCACTGTAGTTAGTTATTTCGCAGTTTTGCTGCCTCTGCTACTAGCACTATAAAAGTGACCCACGAATGAATTGTAACTCAAGTTTATGTTTAGCCCAAAACTTTGTTAATGTATATGACATTGGGGCATAACGAATCGCATTAAACGCCCACACTGTGACTCGGCCCAAGCAGAGATACAGATACAAATTCGGAGACAAATACAGATACAGATACGGATACACAAATTCATATACATAGAGAAAGAGAGAGTTTGTCGACTTGCATACAGATTTTGTTTGGCTTTGCTTTTGGCCCTTTTGGCAGACATTTTATATTGGCTCTCAATGTCTGTTTATGGCCTCGATATGAGCACATTATCGTTAAATGACAACAATGCCAAATAACAACAACAACAAAAACAATAACAATATTGCAATTTGATGACTTGAAAGTTGGAAGGCATTTTGATGATGATGCCATTCGAGTGCATGTAAATGTGTCTGTGTGTGTGTATTGGTCTTAACGACGCCTCGTTAGAAATGGATTAACATTGATTAGCTGTCACAAAACTCCTTATATAAACATAAATATGTTTGCAATTTCTTGTGCAAATTAAAAGGGTAAAAGCGTCGCATTTCTTAGGCACATTTTTCGAAAAATTTAAATAAATCGCATTTCTTTTTGGTTAGCAGCTGATTTGAATTTATAACGAACGCCAAGATTTTAGGGTCATTATAGTATTATTGTTGGCATCACATTGCGTAGTCCTTTTTTTTTTGAGACAAAATTAAATGCGAGTATGGCTCGCTGCTTTTGGCCAAGTTCCGGCAACACTTTGGCCACATTCTTCACGCTCTTTCCCCTTTTTCCCTCTCCCTTTCCTTCTCTGTCATATAATTTTTCTTCATTTCTTCTATTTGGCTTTATTCATGCTGCGCATCCGGTTTATTTGTACAGGATGTTGCCGCAGGTTTGTTTCTTTTTTTATGTTACTCCCAACTCGGTAATTTTTTGTTTTATTTTGTCAATATATCCACTTTCGAATTTAAGCCGACTGCCAGAGCTTTAATAAGTTATGAAAGGAATGGAAGCCTTTATTGATTTTTGAGGCATAATTACAGATGTGCTCATTAAAGTATGCACTTTATAAAGCCGAATTGGACTTTCCCCTAGCCGTGGCCCTTAAATGGCAAGCTTAATTAACGTTGGTGAATGCATTCAGTTTGTTCGGTTCTTATTCATTTGAATCAACTTTAATGAGCACTTAATTAGGTCTGCCTGCCTGGGCTTATTAAAGAGTTTTCGTTTTCTTTGGTATATTCCCCATTTGGATCATTTATCATGTGGCGCCGCATTCAATCATTTTCTGTCGATTTCTTTACATTGCCATAACCAGCGATGCTTGCATATAATTCAAGCAGATCCATCAATACATTATACAAGTATATTTTCTTTTCATTTTATTTTCATTTGTGCTCGCACAATTTCCTTTACGCAAATGCAAATCGCAAATCGCACAACGCAAAACCAATCAAATAAATATTTGCCTAACTAAATACAAAATAAACTTGATGCTATTGGATGTACACGACTGAACCGACGGCATGACCTGGATCTGTGACTGGATCTGAGTCTGGGACTGAGGCTGAGTCTGGGTCTGGGTCTGAACATCCTGTCCTTTTCAAGGCCATTGCGTGTCAGCCTTATAAAAAATTTAGTTGGCATGGCAAGTGACAGGCAACGTTCTTACTCTCTCTCTCTCTTTTCCTATCTTATTCTCTGCTATGTTTAGCGGCTTCTTCCAGTTCGAGTTGGTTTTTTCTCATTAAAAATTCATAAAGATGGAAATTATGATTGCGATGAGCCGTCGACGACAAAATGTCAGAGGGATAGCACTGATGTCGCTAGTCGTAAGCTCATATCGCAAGACAAGACCCAAAAAACAGAGTCAGATAATAATAAAAAGCATAGTAAAGACTAATTTCAACACGCCGAAGTGAAGATACCCTAAGGTTAAATACTTTAGGACTTAAACTGGCTAAAACTTTAACAAAATCTATAGTAACAACAACCAAACTAGCCTTAGTATTTACACCCTTTATGTTTTGACCTTTATATACTTAATAGCTAATATGCTCACTTTACGTTCAATGCCTTTAACAAACACCTAAAATGAAAAAAAAGAAACGTTGGCAAAAAGCATCGGCAAAGGCAAAAAGTTTAGTCAGATAATAATACGTCTAATGTTAATGCTGATGACAACGCCAATGCAAATGATGATGATAATCACATTGTGCTTGGCCGATGTTGCTTCCGGCGCTGCATACTTTCAGGCGTGACATGTTATATGTCAGCAGGAAACAGGAAAAATTACGCATACGCCGTGTGTGTAATGCGAAATTAGTTATGGCCTCTTCCAAAGGGTTTTTCGTCTCTGCAAAGTGGCGACAAACTTCTCTGACATGTGTTGCGCATTTTAATAGAATTTACTCGCACATTGGCACATACACATCTGGTTCTAAGGTCAAAGGCAGCCCGAAATAAACTTTTTCTGTGTTGAATTATTTCATCTAGTGGCATTTGCTTGCCTTGAGCAAAGAAAAGCTAGAAAACCAAAGGCTCTAAGGGTTATTTCCACACATGACAAAAGGGTTGCCTCGCTGTCAGTAAAACTTTTTGCCAACCTGTTTAGTTTTTGAGCTCTGGCTTTATAGAACTTTTACTATTTGATCTGTTCGTTTTTTTTAAACGCTTTCAAAAGTTTAATGGTCTCAGCTGCTTTATTAATAAATGATACCTGCATCATACACTGCTGTCACCTGGGAGGTTCCCTGTTTTGTTAAAAGAAAGCGGACGCACAGTCCCCAAAGTAATTGCCCACTAAATTACTATGCAGAAATCGAAATGAAGCCGCAACCGAGAACATTTGCAAACATTTGTCTCTGCCAAACTTAGCTTTCAATTCTAAACAGACGAGTCAGTACTTAATCGAAAATTCAGCAGTAATTTCAATTAAAGTGGAAACGCCTGCAAACACAAACACAAGTCCACAATGCACAATTTAACAAGAACATTAACTAAACTCCCGCAACCCCTCGGCAAACAAGCAGACAGACAGACAGAAAGACAGTTGACAGCGTTGGCAAACAGACGCCTTTCATTTGCATACATTGCAGGGCATACACTGCACTCAACCTTGGGCAAATCTATGTACATACATACACGCCCCATGCACCATGCCCCATGCCTCATGCCATCACTGGATGCAGCCACAGCTGCTGCTGGTTGCAAGCAAATCCAGTTCCTAATGCCACAAATGTCGCCTACAACAAATCAATTCGAATCGAGCTTAGCATATTAAATTAAGCTCTGTTGCAATTTGTTATTGACTCTGTCCAATACGAGTAGGCAATTCACTCTGTGCTACACTGATAAAAATTAATATACATATTTAATTTAAGTGCTTCGAATGAACTAACTCTTTGAAAACGTAGATCACATCTGGTTATATCTTAAAATAAATACAACTAATATAATAGTAACTCAAATATTTCTTTTAAAACTTATCAATCCATATTAATATTTCTTCAAGTGTTCATTTATAAAAACTATGTTTATTTATTTTAGAATTTTCGGTTATTATTTTTTGTAGTGTACAGATTGATATAAAAATTATTGAGCAAATCGCAATATTTAATTACACAATACGGGCTTGGTTTTATTTATGCACATCCGAACATGTTACAAATTGCCAATGGTTAGACCGACAATGTAATAATAACGAATATTTGCCACAAAAATGCATTGTGTCCATTTAAACTGGTCCTTTCGGTTTCAGGGTCACAAACAATGAGAGACAAAAGCGAAAACTAAACAAAAACAAATTGAAACCAAACGCCCCCAACATCAGCCAGCATGGAGGACAGTTGTTGTTGTCCTTTAGCGCCACACTTTATCAGAACATGCACAATGCTTACAACCAAAACACAGAGTCGAGTCCAATTCAACTGGACAACGTAGCGTATGGGCAACATTTCGGATACCAACGGAGCAGTGTAGTCACAGTTTTGTGCATTTGATTTGTGGGCCATAAAATTCGCGCCCGATTGTTGTGATATTTACAATTTCAATTCAATTTGTTATACTGTGCAGACTTGGGCCAACTGTGAACCTGACAGTCTGAAACCAGAGACAGCTTTGGGACCGCCCACTAAAAGCGGCCAGAAGCTCGAAGTTTGCCCATGTTTTTGCACATTAAACTAATCGATAGTTCATGTTGAGACCAAGGCTTTGAGCTACAAGTACATTTAAGCCATTTTGTTGAGCAGAGGCCAATTCCATGACAGTTTCAGCCAGCATATAAACTACGAGTTTACACTGTCCACTGTTGTGGGGAGTAAGAATTGTGCAGCATGTTGTTGTTTAATTGTCTGTAAAATTGTTAAATTGCTTAGCGTGTCACTGTGGGTGTGTATGTGTGTGGTGGGTGTGTGTAACTGCTGTGGGTGCCTGTCAACGGCTTACGGTTTACATGCATGTGCAATTACGGGCAACTCACCTCTCCTCTGCAGCTCCCAAACCAAATCTCAATTCTAGCCATTGTCAAGCTTTAAATAAATTATTTATAGCACATCAACATGAGTGTGTATGTGTGTTCTTTTGTATGCTTTACAGCAAATTGAATTTAAATGCAGTTCGTATTTAACATTTGACCTTGTTGCTCGCTAACCGGAGAGTAGCAGAGAGAGAACCCATAAAAATGTTCAACTTACGTTTCTTTTATAAATAATCGTCCTTTGGCAGACCTTTGAGCTTTCTAGATGTTTACGTGATTGCAATTTTTAATTTTCTACGTCGAGTCAGAAGATACCCAACGCTGGCAGCAGATAGCGATGACTTGGTTTTTGGCAATCAAAAGTTGTTTTGCGCCTTTGTAGTTTGTTTATATTTTTTTGGTTTTTTTTTTGAGGCCCACGCAGTTGGCATATAAAACGAGGCAGACAAAAAAGTTGCCACAATGCGGCCAGGTTTCAACTTTGACATTGACACTGTTAGCCAGCCAGCTCGGCTTGGCAACGTAATTGCCCGTAAAGGGTTCAAATTGAATTGCACGCAGACTGAAGCCAAAATAAAATACAAAAATAAATAAACAGACAAAACAGAAAACAAAACCAAAACCAAAACAAACAAAACTCAATGGTCCGCAACTGTATGGCGGCAAAGTCCTTAGACTTTGATTTTTTTTTATTTTCTTTGTTATTTAACCGCATTTTATGGCAGATTTTAAGATACTGAAGATGAAAACTCAACGAACTTTCATTTGCATAATGCTCGATTTATAGTTTTAAATTATGTATATTCTTTTGCCGCTCTCCCTTTCCATTAAGTTATAGACTTAAAGCTTTAATAAGTTTATCGAAGTCAAGTCGATTTTTAACAGCCAACATTTAATACAAATATTACAATAAAAAACCTAAAATAATTTCTAAATCATTCTTTTTTACAGAAATCAGAAATGTAGCCGTTATATGCATTCCCAAGCTGTAACTACTCATATGTTGTATTTAGTAAGTAGATAAGAATGTTTAATGATTGTGTATATGAATGTCTTACCTATAAAAAAATAACACAAACCTATAGTTAAATGAGTTAAAATGATTCTGCATACAGCTTTCCGAGTGTTTGTGAATACAACAAAAATAAAACTAAATGTGTTAATATTTATTTTTCTACTTTGTGATGGTTTCTTAGGCTGAACTTTTTGTGCTTTGTACTATAGATGTAATTTATGTAGGCACTACACAGATAAAACTAATTATACAACTATAATGTGCTCATAATACACTAACGATTCTTTAAAAAAAAAAATAGAAAAAAAAAATAAAAAACAACAAAAAGTACTCATACAAACAAGAACTGTACAAATATCTATGAGCAAACAATGTAAGGCAAATATTCTAATCCACAAAGTTTTTGGTATCTACATACTTAATTAAGCTAAACTCGTAACTATACCTAAGTATACCACAAAAAGGCACCAACATAATATATATATATGTACTTGAGTACGTGTAAGTAGATTGTGAAATAGGGGGTTGACCTACCTCTAGTTCAACGCAGATCAGATTTGCACAATTAATTAATATACAGGGCAATTGACCACAACAACCAAATGGAAATATTAGCAACCCAAACTGCACCAACAAGTACTCTTAAACAAGTGAATAACCAGATAACCAAATAATCTAATAAATATCAAATAACCACATAGATATGTATATGTATTTACATCACATATATATATATGAACCAATGTAATATTTGTAATAATATCTACAGCATCCAAAACCCAATTATGTTAAGCAAAAAGAAGCTCATCCAACCGAAGAAACAAACTTCAAGATAAACCTATGTGTATCTGTTTGTGAACATTTAATGTACAACTGTTAAAACTATCAGCAATATATACACACACAAGCATGTAAATGATATGAAGACAAATCTGTACTTAAACTGAAAATAGCTTTATAGTTCTTAAGCCATCACATTTCAGAAAATGATAATCCCCTTAAGCATTATATTCACACAATATCAATATGGGCAACAGTATCTATAATGGAAAACACAAAATGAGATACAAATACGATAACTGCAATCTATTAGATACTTAATTGTTCAGCTGAAAGTTCTTGTAAGTCACGTATATAAATACATACATATACTTATGTATATTTTAGCTTAAGATGCAAATATGCATAGTTGGATAGTATCAGTTAAAAGTGTTTATAGAGTGATGTGGAGAAGATTGAGAGTTCATAAGATGTATTGTAAATTATGTGTACACAGATAAGCTGAAATCACACTGTTTCTCTCTATCTCTTTCTCTCTCTCTCGGCCTTTCTCCCTGTCCTACTCTATGTAATGTGTAAATGTTAAAAATTATGATATAATATAAACATATATGTAACCTAAATCGTATAAATAAATAAAAATATCTTATTGAACCCTGAACAGTGAAAAGTTTCTTTGATTTTCATAATACTTTTAATAAATATTTAATAGCAGCTACAGCTTGCATATACATATAATTCTTAACACTACGATTAACTCCTATTGCTTTCACTGGAGACGCTTTAATTTGCGTTTCGGCATCAGTGCCGCAGCTGCTTCGGCCTCCTCCTTGGCAATTCGTTCGCGTATCCAGTAATTTGCACCACAGACGAGCAGCAGCAGACAAGGTATCACAATGAGGAGCACCATTCCTAGGGAAATGCTTGCCACGCGTGCCGAATGCTCTTCGTGAGCTGCAAGTGTCGTTGAAGATGATAAAGGTGCATAAAGGTTTGGCATAGACAAAAATTTAAATGGAAATGCGAGCACGTGTTTTGCCACTTTGAAAAATTAACGGCAACTTGTCCATCAATTTGCTCAAGGTTGATTGATCCATCAAAGTTGAAAAATAGTCGAAATTTAATGTATTTTATAAACGTTTATTGTGTGCAAAGTATTAAGTTGACAATAAAAAAATATGCTGCGTTTTACTCTAAATTAACATACTTTTCAGACGAAATCAAAATATTCATGATCGGGGGTTCCATTCGTCAAATATTCAATGTGAAATAGCAAAATTTTCGTTAAAATTCACAGTTTTTAACAGTTACCAAAAGTAGTGCATACTTTGAGGGGCTGTAGCGACCATAATCTTGGACCGATTTCAAAAATCTTTTGGATTTGTAATCCTTGGAGAGTTCTTTATCTGGGGATCCTCCCTCAGCTGTTTCTGACGATAGCGATAGACGATGTACAGAATCAATGCGCATATAACGAGTACGATAATGAAAATTGCTATGAAAACGCCCCAATGCGTGTCATTACGATGCGTGTCATTACGATGCGTGTCATTACGATGCGTGTCATTACGATGCGTGTCATTACGATGCGTGTCGTTACCTGTACGAGGTCAAAGAGCAAGAAAAGCTGACGGTAAGCAAAGGCAAAGGACACAATTCTACATACAGAACACATTAAAATACAACTTACTCCGACACTCGGTATAACCATATTCGGGCAGATTCCACAGTCCATTCGCCAAGCACTCACGACGCTGATCGCCCACCAAAATGAACTCCTTATTGCACCAAAATCTCACCTTGGCACCCACCCTGAAATCAAAGTTACTTTTGCTACCAAATCGCGGAGCTTCCAACACACCGCAAAATTCCTCACGTCTAAAATAATTCAAAGAATTTGAGATTCAAAAGTGTATTAGTTTCATCAAGGAATTACTTTAAAACTATGACTCATTCAATTTATAAGTCCTTTAATACTCGTACTGTACTCACTTTGCACTCTCCGCCTGCATGTCAACCAGACTGTCATAATAGTTTTTAGTAAAGTGCGCCAAATCTTGATTGAGTGTCATTGCATAATCATATTGACACTGTGTACACTCGCCGCACAGTTCCTTGGCACGCTCCAGAACATTGCTACGATTGCTGGGGTCCATTACAAAGTTGGGACAAACTGCGCATATCATTGGGAATAATGGAGGCCACCGTGCCATTGGGCAGTGTGAAGTCATCCGTGCGATTCCTATTCCGATTGCCAAGCAATCCAGCAGTTTTATTCTGCAAAACCAGAGGTTAACTAAGATCTACGATAAGAACATTAATAGCAACTCACAAAAAACTTCCATGGTAGGAACACACGTCCAGTCATAAAGCCCTCATTCTCCACAATTTCCACACCAATGCCAGCATCGAACTGCACCACAACCTGACTCCGATTCAGATACGTAGGTGTATACACAGTGACGCCATCAAAGTGCTGGAACTTCAAGCTCTCTCGATCAAAGTAAACCTTGCGGCCATCGGCCAACACATCCAGACGATAACGCCAGCGAGCATGAAGCGGACGTAGACGCACCTCAATTGTGGTGGTGGTATTGCCCCTCATGGCCACCGAGGTCAGTTGAGTGGCCATCACCTGGCCATAGTAATTCGGTGGCATCTGCTGGAAGCGACCCTGCACCTCAAAGCGTTCACTTTGATCTGTGCTGCGTGCCAAAACGAACTCACCCAATCCATTGAAAGTGTACGCTCTGCCATCGAAAGTTATCAAATGTGGATCACCAAAGACACCAGCAATGCCCGGAGCCTGATAGGCAGAACAATTCTGTGTGGGTCGAAGCTTAAGGCGATAGGTTTCACAGTCCTCCGCCTGTTCCTCCTGCCAGTAGCAGCAGGAGTAGAAGGGACGCATGTCGTGGAACCACATGGACAACGAGGGCACCTTGCTGGCCTCATTCCTTGGCATCTTGCCCAAATTATGAATGCGACGAGGACGTGATCCCCACATCTGGTCATTGATCAGCATCAACAAGCCATTACGATCATAACAACACTGCTGCTCAGCTCCCTGTGCACTGCAGATAGTATTAGAGAATAGAAATTATGAATATACTGAAAACGCTGATCCATTTTAAAGAGCACTTTAAATAAGACTACAAAATTATTTTTCCAAAAGCTAATGGAAAACCTGACTTGACTTTGTAAAGAGTATATTTTGCTTACACTGGCGTTCCGCTGACCACACAATGAATGGCACCACGATGACGCAAACAACTGGGATTGGAGTCCCTGTCGCACTCTCGATCCGGCCGGAAGCGACCCTTATCCAGTACAGCCTTCTTCAGGGTGCAGGGACACAGCGGCAAGTCAGCAGCAAAGTTTCTGTATTGCAAATTGGCATTAGTTAGATTATTACGGCAAAGGCAGTGCATATTATGAGCTATGCCTGTCTAATTAGACAGGTTCTAATAAGCCCCAAAATGCAAATGAAGTTGAAGGCCTTGACTTACCTAGGGAATACGTCGTCGCTTATACAACTATCACATAGAGCAAGAGGCCAGTTTTTGCCATGTTTCTGTTCCCATTGAGGAGCCATATACCATGCCAATGGAATGGGACGTGACCAAAGAGTTCTGTAAAAAAAAATCCACAAAAAACGTTAACCAACTAATTAGTAAATGGTCTTTTAACAAACCATGTCAGCCAACAAACTAATTAAATTTAGCTAAAAATAAATCCCCTTATTCTGTTTAAAAAAAAAGACAAGAAAGAAAATGTCAGTCTCGCATGCTGACCGTGTAATACCCTCTGAGCTTCGTTTCCAAATTTATGAGTTCAAATTGGAGTAGCTGAGACACATATACACATAGACACAAATTTGTGTGTCTGTCTCGCTCGCACGTTTTTCGTTTTCGTTGCTTGTGTGCACAGCTCAGTGCAATGCACGTGGTTATGCCTTGCTTAAAAGTAACGATTTGCGTTGTATGACAAACTTTTTGAATTATAGTCCGATTTTGATGAAATTCACAATCGTTTGATATTATTTGTCTTCAAGTATATGCTGGGTTACAAAACTATACGTTAAGAAATAAGTGAGCCAGCGGCATGCAAAGTTACAACGAAATGGTGCTTTTCGTGGACGAAGGAGGCGTGGCATCCAAAAAATTTTGATGGCATTGTCCTTATATTGCAAATAGCAACCTGCATTGCCAAATTGGTGTTCCTAGGTGTTACAGTTTGTGAGATATTCGACAAAAACACATATTTTTCCCGAGGTATGTCTGGTTTTCCGCTTATTGTGGGGGAATGGGGTGTGACATCGAAAAAAAAGACTCTTGTATTGACTGACTAAATATGTGGTACAGACAGACGGACAGACGGACATGACTATATCGACTCGACTTCCGATGATGATCAAGAATGTCTATACTTTATGGGGTCTGCCACGCCTTCTTCTGCCTGTTACATCCATTTTACAAGCCCAATATACCCCTCAGAGGGAATAAATATCTGCTATTGCAAATCATATTTAAAAACTGCGCATGTTTCTCATCAAATACTAATTAAATTTCAAAACAGATATAAAAAAAATATATATATATATATGTATATATAAATAGGGCACGTGGTTCGATGTAAAAATAACGACACCCAAAGGTATCATAAACTCAAATCCCCAGCACAAGAGTTTTAGCTCGCAAAAAACACACACTGCTGCCAATTTTGCCAATTTTTACACAAAATTCCTTGCAAATTTAGATTCATTAAAAATTCAGCAAACTTTTTGCCAGCTACTCGATTATAAGCCAAACGAAAATAAATACAGAAAAATGTCGAGCTATTTCAATTATTCGCTGTATTTTTATGGCAGTTCGAGTTGAAGTACTCTAAGCTGTTTGCCTGTCTTTATGAACTTTTTGCCGTTCAAAATACATAAAGTTTAAGTGCAAAATAATTATACAGAGCATTAAGAAAGGAACATAACCTAATAAGATATTTGTAGCTAACTAGAAATTAATTTGCACCAAATGAGATGCTAAGAGATGGAATTAGAAATTAAGTTCGTAAAGGTTCTAGAAATGCAAATAAGGAAAAACGAAGAAACTACACTAAACAGGCAACAGTTTGTCTTAAATGCCAAGTAGCTGTGGATATCGAAAGCTAATGATTAGCCATTGCCAATAATTACAAACTGTCCAGAGACGGAACCGGAGACGAAGTCAAAGCCATGGCAAACTGATTGGTCCCCGAGGCAGCAAGGACGTTGCAAAGGGTCGACAGAGGCAACCCTTTGAAATTGCTGTTGCAAATTGAATAAAAATATGTGCGACACAAGGAGGATGCAGCCGGGGCAGCTGACACAACTAAAAGTCAATTAAAACATAATAAACACTAGACAGGGGACAACGTGGCGCATGATGGATAACATCAGCTCTTTGTGCACTTACGGACTGAGCGCCAGACCGGAATACTGAGCGGGTTGAGTCAGATTGATCTGCAGGAAACCAAACTGCATGTCGTTGTTGATATTGTGGCGAGTCAGATAATTGGAGGGAGTGATCACATAGCTGCCCGTATTGGTTAAACTGGCATTGATGACATCAATATACTCGAGTTGTGGTTCGTTTTTAGTCTCACGATAACCCCACAGTGATATCATGACATTGGCATTCAAATTGGAGGTCAAATTGAAGGCATTCCAGGTAATGCGTATCTCGCTGGGATTTTTCTTGTGCACATCATCGGTGGCGAAAAAGATCTTCTCGGTGGCAGCCGCAGGTGTCTCCACAAAGTACTCGCCATGCCACTTGAAACGCTGTGTGCCCACCGATATCTGAAGGCGTATATAACCCTCGGCCTTGAGGAATGGCTGCACACAGATCACACGATTCCGATCCACATATGTGCCCAGTACTGACTCCGTATCAAAATGGCATGTAACGCTGTATATTCGGATCGAAGCAGGGTCCGGTTATGTTAACCACTTGACCGCCCAACATGTTGCCCGACTCAGGGGCAAATGTCAGTGGCAACTCGGCGGCATCTAACAAATAAAAAAGAGGTTAACAATATAAAGCACATTAAGCTAAAAAAAATATCAAGTATTCTCACCGATATCTTTGTTGCAAGAACCAATCAGTATCTGTTCATCAATGCGGAATATATGTCTGCCCGGAAAACCGTTGCCCCAGCCGCTATTAGCCAAGTCTCTGATGGTCCTGTTCTGGCTATAGGGCGAATATTCATAAGCCTGTGTTCCATTTCCGGCATTGAAACCAACCTACAAATAAGTAATAATAGTTCTTAACTTATACCATATCACTCCCCCTCTCTCTCTCTCTCTCTCTCTATAATGCATGCATTTCAAATTTCAAAAATTTAACTAACCCAACTATTTTGCAAAGTTGTGAACTGGACGCTTAATTAATACAAGTTGTGTAAAGAAAATTGTACAGCCTGTTCAACTGTAGCATACCCTCGAAAGTGTGACAAAAGCAGAGAGTTTGAGAAAAGCTTCTCAGAAAACATGCAACTTTTAATGTGCTACACAATTTATAATAATGCAACTAATGCATTAAATGGGCAAATGAAAAGTGATATTAAAATAGTAAACTATAAAATGTAATAAAAACTTTTCCAATCACATTTTCCACTAATGAAAATCGCGTCGTTTCTTAAACGCGTGTTTACTGTTTCCTCTAATGTGCGTATATATGGGCAAGTGTGTTTGTGTGTAATTGAATTTCCTTTTGTGTGAAATGTTTAAGACTTACGAATGCTGGAGTACCGCCCTCGCCCTTTGTCGTATCACCACCCGCCTCTGTGTGGGATAACCAATTAAGCACCGCATAGTTCCAGATAGTATAAGTGTAGACCTCATCGGTGGCCAAAACCATTTGGAAAGTGTTTGTCTATGGGGAAATGTATATTAAATCAGGTGTAAGGTAAACCACAACAGACAACTTACCGTAAAGAGAGAGTTATCAATGCCACCGGCAAAGGAAACATTCTTCCAGGTAGCGATCACAACGTGTTTGGGCACAAAAGTATCGGCACCTACAACTCCAGTACGTATATCCCACATGGTGCGCTCCCTAACCTCCACACCGAAGCGGTCTGTGCGTCCCATCAGATCACGGACAACACTGTAAATATATGCAGATAACAGAATGTAGATACTTGTCTATCAATGCCAGCATGTAAATATATTCTGCTAAGATTTCGAACTTTTATATATGATGATAAATGAATTTGATGACTGACAGACTGCTGATTTTCCAGCATGTTTTGGCCATATTATAATACAGTACTTTTACTTTTCTTTCCCTCCAACGTTTCGTTGGCTTTCATAAAGCAGACACTAGTTGACATGTGGCTTTTGCCAACGTGAAGTATAATTATAGATTGCTTTAATTATTCGGCTCTACCAACAGACCTAAACGCACAGTGGAATTTCTTGTAACTTTTGCTTTCAATTTACATCTTGTTGAATGCATCGTAAAAGCGAATGTGTAAGTGTCAATGACATTGAAATCAAAGGCTTCTACCTAAAGAAATTACAGATGTTGTAAATTGTATTGATACTACGCTAAAATAGCTAACATACAAATTCAAGACAGACACTCAAATGCTCTTGACCAATTCACAATCGTAAAAGAAAATGTCAGTCGGACATGCCGACCGTGTAATACGCTCTGAGCTTCGTTTCCAGATCATATGAGTACCATATTGGAGTAGATGGTGCAAGAACTTAACATGCACACATATTTGTATGTCAATCTCGCTCGCACGTTTTTCGTTTTCGTTGCTTGTGTGCACAACTCAGAGCAATGCAACGTGGTTAAAGAGTTGCTTGCAAGTAACGATTTGCGATGTATGAGAAGCTTTTTAATCGTAGTCCGAGTTGGACGACATTGTTCACAATCGTTGAAATGAAAAGTCTGCAACCATATGTTGGGTTACAAAACTATACGTTAAGAATGGAAGCTGAAACATGCAAAATGCAAAAATACATTGAAACGGTGCCTCGTGGCTCGTCGAGGCTACTGCGTGTACTATTGTCAAATTTGTCGCTTTGCTATTTCTCATAGTAATCAGCATGACAAAACTAGTGACCAGGTGTTATAGCTACCGAGATATTCGCCAAAAACATGTTTAATTTAGATACATACATAAACTTATTTAAGCAAAAATCTAGCTTGGGTTTGTTCAATGTAAAAGGTTTGGTATATTTTACAGTGTTTTGCATGTGAAAATTGAATTTACAGCATGTTGAGTTGAATCAAGAAGATGTTTATAATGTGAAAATAGTTCTAAAACTGAAAACAAGCCAAATACAATGCCATACAAATTTAGCAACATTTTTTGACTTCTTAGCTATTTTGTGCATTTGGCTAGCCAACTCTATAGGCGGCCACATATCTCAGGACGACGCCATGTTGAAATGGATGCACGAATCAGCAACACTGACAGTTCAGTGGATAACAAATGTGAGGCAGATAGCGGAAGAGCGCTCCCAGCTCACAGAGTCAGAATCTGAATCAGAAAACAGAGCCAAAGTCAGGTGGTTGCGGTGCAAACAATGCAGAAATTCTATAGCCATAAATGACATTAACTAGTCAAAAACAATAACAACGTGGCGTACTTGAAAACGCACACAATGTGCCAGCGGAAATGTGGATGGAGGAGCTCTTGACCATTGCAAAAATATAAAAAAAAATAAAAATAAAAGAGCCCGAAGTGATTTTAAATATTCAAATGATAAAAGAAACTAACAGTCATTGTGATTACAAATGCAAACGAGCAGCACACAAAACGGAAGCTGAATTGTTATTCCATAATCTGACTTACCGGAAGTAGACGCCAGGCGTGCGCTGATCAATATCGGATGGATAAATTCTGCCCACACGGCACTTGCTAAAGAAGATGCCCATGAAGGAGGGATCTCGCTTGTTTGGCCAGTCCTTGATGGGAAATTTCAATGGATAGGTAAGATATTCCGGTGGATCGGAGAACTCCAGATAACCATTCAGCGACAACTAAAATAATAAAGTAAATCAAAACAACTGTGAGTCATCGCACATCATATGGGTCTATAGAGTCTAGACAACTTACGCGTGTGTAGTTGAAACGGAAGCCATAGAAGGGCATTTGAAAGTTTAGATTCTTGTGAAGCTGCGTTATCGAGGGATGAATGTCGTGCTGAAAGTCCTTTTCATAGAACCAGTACATGAAACTGCTGCGCAGCTCGGCGAGACGAGCGGGGGTAATTGTATAACCGCCAGCTGCGGTCGAGGGCGTATCCGGTGGCGCCACATTGTTGTTGGGATCTGCAACACGTAACGAATAAGTACACATTAAATACGAGTCAAGTCAAGTCAAGCTGAGTTAAGTTCGAGCAAAGTCTGACTCAAAAGCACAATTATAATAATTTCAAATTTCAACACCTAATCCTCACAGATTATGTATTCAATTCCGCAAAAACGCTGCTCTGTACATCAAGTCGACTTTTATTTTTCCATTTCATCGAGTATTTTAATTTAGGCCGGATGCATTCAGAAAAAAGGCGGCACATAAACTCAAAACTTTGCTATCATCGCCTCTGCTGCACTCGGCCACGCCCATGCTCTCCCCTTTGCCTACCCCTTTGCCATTGCTAGGCACTTAGCTATTAAAGGTCACAGTTAATATGCATTTCAGTTTTGCGAACTTTGCTAGCTACAATTTTCCGTGTCTTCTGCTTTCATTTCTTTACTTCTGTCTTCTCCCACACTTACACTTAAACACTTCCAAGTCTACATTCTTTCCGTAGTTTTATACCCTCTGAGGGGTATATTGGATTTGCGAAAAGTATGTCACAGGCAGAAGGAGGCGTGGCAGACCCCATAAAGTATATATATTCTTGATCAGCATCGCAAGACGAGTCGATATAGCCATGTCCGTCTGTCCGTCTGTGCGTCTGTCTGTATGAACAAACAGATCTCAGAGTTGGTAAGAGCTAAAATATCCGTTTTAGTCAGTATCGACCACATATTTAGTCAGTCAATACAAGAATCTATTTTTTTTTTGATGCCACACCCCATTCGCCCACAATAAGCGAAAAACCAGACATACCTCGGAAAAAACATGTGTTTTTGGCGAATATCTCACAAACTATAATACCTAGGAACACCAATGGCATGCAGGTTGCTATTTACGATATAAAGACAATTTCATCAAAATTTGTTGGATGCCACGCCTCCTTCGCCCACCAAAAGCACCATTTCGTTGTAACTTTGCTTGCCGCTGGCTCACTTATTTCTTAACGTATAGTTTTGTAACTCAGCATATACTTAGAAACAAATAATATCAAACGATTGTGAAAATTTAAAATTTTAATATTAAAGAAAATGTAAGTCGGGCGTGCCGACCGTTTTAGCTGAGCTTCGTTCCCAATTATATAAGTTCAAATTAGAATAGCTGCTGCTAGAACTATAAATTCATAAGTTCGATAAAACAAATCTCCAGAGGGTCCTCAAGGAAAATACCATTGTGTTGCTTTGATATCACTATAAAAAAAGACTTATTTGTTGCCTAATTTTTCGGTTCAAATTGGAATTACTGCTGCAAGAACTATAAATTTAAAAGTTCGATAAAACAAATCTCCAGAGGGTCCTCAAGGAAAATAACATTGTGTTGCTTTGATATCACTATATAAAAAAGACTTATTTGTTGCCTAATTTTTCGGTTCAAATTAGAATTACTGCTGCAAGAACTTAAAATTTTTAAGTTCGATAAAACAAATCTCCAGATGGTCCTCAAGGAAAATAACATTGTGTTGCTTTGATATCACTATATAAAAAAGACTTATTAGTTGCCGAATTTTTCGGTTCAAATTGGAATTACTGCTGCAAGAACTAAAAATTTATAAGTTCGATAAAACAAATCTCCAGATGGTCCTCAAGGAAAATAACATTGTGTTGCTTTGATATCACTATATAAAAAAGACTTATTTGTTGGCGAATTTTTCGATTCAAATTGGAATTACTGCTGCAAGAACTTTAAATTTATAAGTTCGATAAAACAAATCTCCAGAGGGTCTTCAAGGAAAATAACATTGTGTTGTTTTGATATCACTGTATAAAAAAGACTTATTTGTTGATTAATTTTTCGCTTCAAATTGGAGAATCTGCTGTAAGAACTTAACCAGCACACATATATGTCTATCTCGCTCACACGTTTTTCGTTTTCGTTGCTTGTCTGCACAGCTCAGTGCAATGCACATGGTTATGCCTTGCTTGAAAAAACAAGAAAGAAAATGTCAGTCGGGTATGCCGACCGTGTAATGACCCCTGAGCTTTTTTCCAATTATATGAAGTCAATTTGGACTGCTTCACGATGAAATTTTATACACACAATCAGTGCACTGAGTAAGTTTTAGATACACAAGCACTGCTTGCGCACTGTTTGTAAACCCTGCAGCGTAAACAAAAGCAGTGCACTGCTATTGCGATAAAAATTTAAGTTTGTATGAAAAACTTTTTTAATTATAGTCCGATTTTGATGCAATTTTCAGTATTGCTTAATATTATTTGTCTCTAAGTATACAGCAAGCTACAAAACTATACGTCAAGAAATAAGTGAGCCAAAGGCATGCGAAGTTTCACAAAATGGAGCATTTGGTGGGCGAAGGAGGCGTGGCATCTAAAAAGTGTTGATAGCATTATCTTTATATTGCATCAAGCAACCTGCCTGCCAAAATTTGTGTCCCAAGGTGTTATAGTTACCAGAGAACTGCAACGAGCACATGTATTTTTTCCAAGGTATGTCTGGTTTTCGCATATTGATGGGCGAATGACCCGTTGTGCATTAAATTCACAAGATTCTTGTATTGCCTGACTAAAAATGCGATCGATACTCATTCAACTTGATTATTCATGATTTATACTCATCTCTGAAATCCTTTCGCTCATACGGACAGACGCACAGACGGACAGACGGACATGTCTATGTCGACTCGGCTGTTGATGCTGACTCAAGAATATATATACTTTATGAAGTCGGAAACGCCTCCTTCTGCCTGTTACATACTTCTGACAAACCAATTATACCGCTCGAGGGTCTAAAGTGATTTTCATTGTACTGACTCGACTTTTTTAATGTAAAGTCAAAATACGATCACATTTTCACAATCGTCTGATATTGTTTGTCTGCAAGTGTATATGCTAAGTAACAAAACTATGCGTCAAGAAATAAGTGAGCCAGCGGCATGCAAAGTTACAACGATTTGGTAATTTTGGTGGGCGAAGGAGGCGTGGCATCTAAAAAGTGTTGATAGCATTATCTTTATATTGCATCAAGCAACCTGCCTGCCAAAATTTGTGTCCCAAGGTGTCTGATAGTTACCCAGATATTTGCCAAAAACATATATTTTTTTCGAGATATGTCTGGTTTTTCGCTTATGGTGTCCGAATGGGGCGTGGCATCAAAAAAAAAAGGAAAAAAACTTGTATTGACTTACTAAATATGTGGACGATATCTAATATACCCCTCAGAGGGTATCAAAATACTTTTCAATATGGATTAAAAACACAATCTGCTGTAAAGATGCTAATTTTACTACTAAAGCCTCTAATTTAAATACTTATAATAAAGTCCTGGTTGGATTTTATGATGAATACTATTAAATGTTCTTATGTTAAGCGGAGAAAATCTGGAAATATGTGCCTTATGACAACGGCATATATCCAGGCGGCAATTAATGCATCAATTTGCTTTTATGAACTGAAAACTTAAAGCTGTCAATTATTAAGAGTATTGAGAGTGCTTTTCAATCACACATACCAATACCCAACGAGTCTTAATAATGCGTCATAATTGCCGCTGACAAACGTTGGTTAATTAATAGAGAATTGATTGTCTAAACTAGCAGAGAGCTGAAGCAGACGGAGGAGAAGTAAGTAGGAGTAGGAGTGGAAGAAGAGTCATGAAACGTTTGCAGATAGTTTAACATTTTATTTTTTTGCTGTAGATTCGTTTCCAGCAGCTGTCAGCAGCTGCGTGGATCAGTTTTGAGTTTATAATCTATTTCTGAATCAGTGTCTGTCGGGCCATAAAATATTATCATGTCGCACTAATTCTTTTTGGATAACAAGCATAATTTTGTGGTTCAGCAAAAACTGTGCATAGGGATTAGCAGTGGCATTTGTCTGGTGCGCGGAAAATACGCAAATTCTTTTTTTTTTTTCCCCCCCCCACCCCTTTAAATTTTTTTTTTTATTTTTTTTCCCAAAAAAAATTTTTATTTTGAAATAATTTTTTTTTTTTTTTTTAAAAAATTTTTTTAAAGTACATATGGTCTCAATTGAAAAGAAATGCTGAATAAGCTAAAGTTTATCTAATATGTTCTATCAGACAGGTCAGCATAGCTGTATGAACTACTTTTATAAAAATTATTACATGTATTCAGCGCACTGACTAATACATTCATGATGACCCATTCGTTTCGATTACAAGGGATTATCAGAAACGTTGCAAAAGGAATCATGCAATAGAAGGGGGCAATAAAACCCGCTAACTAAATAAAGACACGCCTATAGGACTTCTAGTGATCGTATATAAGTATATATATTTCTATATTGTGCTCTCAGAGACTGTCAGTTGTTTTGTTTGAAAAGCGAAGAGACACAAACAATTGTTAGCTTTTAATACACCAGCATTTGAGCATAATCTTATCGAAACTGTAGCATGTATGAGTTATGAGAGTCAAGTAAACTCTCTAAACACACATACCTGTTGGGATTGCGTCGCCAAAAGTCGAACAAGTTATAAGTAATAAGTTAAGCAAACGCTGCGTATGAGTAATTTTCATGAACTGATTCAGCGCTTAGTCAATCTCAAAACTCACCCCAATTGTAGCTGTTGGAGTCCACTTCGCCCAGGTGTCCGACGGGCTTATTATCTGGTGCTGCCGCTGCTGCTGGGATTTTTTCAACCTTTTTGACAACGGGTGGTTGCTGCTTTGGTTCCGTAGCTTGTGCTATTTTGGCTGCTTTATGCGCGGGTACAGTTAGCTCGTGCACTTCCGCCGACACGTTCTCGTTGGCCAGCACATAGGCCATAAAGCTACAGGCCAGCGCACACACCACAAACAGTTTAAACCACATTCTGTGGCAACACCTACTATAACTAATAATATAATTTCTTTGTTTCTTGCTTTCTTTTCTTCGTTTTCGTATTCGTAACGTATTTATGCGTGGCTCACTGTAAAAACAAGAATGAAAATGTCAGTCGGGCATGCCGATCGTTTTATACGCTCTGAGCTTCGTTTCCAATTATATGAGTTCAAATTGGAGTAGCTGCTGCAAAAACTATAAATTTATAAATATATAAAACAAATCTCCAGATGGTCCTCAAGTAAAATAACATTGTGTTGCTTTGATATCACTATATAAAAAAGACTTATTTGTTGCTTATTTTTCGGTTCAAATTAGAATTACTGCTGCAAGAACTTTAAATTTATAAGTTCGATAAAACAAATCTCCAGAGGGTCTTCAAGGAAAATAAAATTGTGTTGCTTTGATATCACTATATAAAAATGACTTATTTGTTGGCGAATTTTTCGGTTCAAATTGGAATTACTGCTGCAAGAACTTTAAATTTATAAGTTCGATAAAACAAATCTCCAGATGGTCCTCAAGGAAAATAAAATTGTGTTGCTTTGATATCACTATATAAAAATGACTTATTTGTTGGCGAATTTTTCGGTTCAAATTGGAATTACTGCTGCAAGAACTATAAATTTATAAGTTCGATAAAACAAATCTCCAGAGGGTCCTCAAGGAAAATAACATTGTGTTGCTTTGATATCACTATATAAAAAAGACTTATTTGTTGGCGAATTTTTCGGTTCAAATTAGAATTACTGCTGCAAGAACTATAAATTTATAAGTTCGATAAAACAAATCTCCAGTTGGTCCTCAAGGAAAATAACAAAGTGTTGCTTTGATATCACTATATAAAAAAGACTTATTTGTTGCCCAATTTTTCGGCTCAAATTAGAATTACTGCTGCAAGAACTATAAATTTATAAGTTCGATAAAACAAATCTCCAGTTGGTCCTCAAGGAAAATAACATTGTGTTGCTTTGATATCACTATATAAAAAAGACTTATTTGTTGCTTATTTTTCGGTTCAAATTGGAATTACTGCTGCAAGAACATTAAATTTATAAGTTCGATAAAACAAATCTCCAGAGGGTCCTCAAGGAAAATAACATAATGTTGCTTTGATATCACTATATAAAAAAGACTTATTTGTTGGCGAATTTTTCGGTTCAAATTAGAATTACTGCTGCAAGAACTATAAATTTATAAGTTCGATAAAACAAATCTCCAGTTGGTCCTCAAGGAAAATTACAAAGTGTTGCTTTGATATCACTATATAAAAAAGACTTATTTGTTGCCCAATTTTTCGGTTCAAATTAGAATTACTGCTGCAAGAACTATAAATTTATAAGTTCGATAAAACAAATCTCCAGTTGGTCCTCAAGGAAAATAACATAATGTTGCTTTGATATCACTGTATCGTATAAAATAGACTTATTTGTTGCTAAATTTTTCGCTTCAAATTGGAGAATCTGCTGCAAGAACTTAACCAGCACACATATATGTCTATCTCGCTCGCACGTTTTTCGTTTTCGTTGCTTCTGTGCACAGCTCAGTGCAATGCACATGGTTATGCCTTGCTTAAAAAAAAAAAGATTTTAGTTGTATGACCGACTTTTTTAATTATAGTCAAATTTTGATTAAATTTTCACAATCGTTTGATATTGTTTGTCTGCAAGTGTATATGCTAAGTAACAAAACTATACGTCAAGAAATAAGTGAGCCAGCGGCATTCAAAGTTACAACGAAATTGTGCTTTTGGAGGCATCCAAAAAAGTTTGATGACATTGTCTTTATATTGCATCAAGCAACCTGCCTGTCAAAATTGGTGTCCCAAGGTGTTATAGTTACCGAGATATTTGCCAAAAACATATATTTTTTACGAGACATGTCTGGTTTTTCGCTTTGTATTGTGTCCGAATGGGGCGTGGCATCAGAAAAAGGAAACAAAGTTGTATTGACTGACTCAATATGTTATATGGTCTTTTTTTTAACTTGAGCTGCAAACTGGCATATTGGTAGTATCAGCTACCAGTGCTCTGAGAGGAAGTCGAGAAGATTGAGAGTTCATACGGACAGTATTGCACATGACGGTACACACGGATAAGACTGAAATCGCACTGTTTCGCGCTGTCTGATGCTGACTCACAGAATATATCCCTGTCCTACTCTATGTGATGTGTAAATGTTAAAGACTCCTGATATGCCATGAACATATATGTAACCTAAAGCGTATAAATAAATAAAAATATCTTATTGAACCCTGAACAGTGAAAAGTTTCTTTGATTTTCATAATACTTTTAATAAATATTTAATAGCAGCTACAGCTTGCATATACATATATTTCTTAAAACTACGATTAACTCCTATTGCTTTCACTGGAGACGCTTTAGTTTGCGTTTCGGTATCAGTGCCGCAGCTGCTTCAGCCTCCTCCTTGGCAATTCGTTCGCGTATCCAGTAATTTGCACCACAGACGAGCAGCAGCAGACAAGGTATCACAATGAGGAGCACCATTCCTAGGGAAATACTTGCCACGCGTGCCGAATGCTCTTCGTGACCTGCAAGTGTCGTTGAAGATGATAAAGGTGCATAAAGGTTTGGCATAGACAAAAATTTAAATGGAAATGCGAGCACGTGTTTTACCACTTTGAAAAATTATTTTCATAAATTAACCAAGCGGTCAGACATTCACGGCCATCCATTTTGCCTTTTTGAGCATCAAAACTAGTCTTGTCTACTTCTGAGCGCATCGCCACTTTGTGAGAATTTCAAACCGTAACAGACAACGCCCCACACACACACACACCCACATTCATACATCTAGATCCACACCCTCAAACACACACATAAGTAACGGCAACTTGTCCATCAATTTGCTCAAGATTGATTGACAACAGCGTAATGCACACAATACATTTGCTCTACTCCCAAGGCGTGCCACAGCGCAGGAGGCGGGGGCGTGGAGAGTGGGGTGCGAGGCGTTGGGCGTGTCCAATGTGGGGCAAAACACGTGACAGTTAGCTCAAGATTAATGTCTCTGGCTTTGGCCCGATTGCTTTCATATACTCGTACATTTCGTGGCATTTACTTTGCACTGCAATGCACATTACACTAGGCAACAAGCTAAATGAACCCTATCCAATCATAAGGAAACTCCTAAGAATACTAAATGGGAAAATTAATTGTAGGTTAATTTTTCTTAAGCAGTTTCGTATTGATTTCAAAGCATAAAACTTCTAATTGTGTTTTGTTTAATTAATAGCTGCTTTAAAAAAATTTAATATTTTTAAAATAATAAATGTTTTTATCAATTTATAAAAGAAACGATCATCATACATTGAAAATAAGTGGATTAGGTTTTTAACTATAAAAACAGACTACATTATTACAATTTATATCTAATTTAAATCGTTTTATATAAACCTTTCAATTTACTTTACTGTTTTTAATCGTCTGTTTTGATTTAAGATATTTCTTCAATGGATTAATGAAAAAAAATATTTTGTACATTAATTTAAATAATATTAACATTAAATTTAATTCCAAAAGAATCAAATGTTAACAAAATATACATGAAATTTTTAAAACTCATATTTTGAATGGAAACTAAAATATATTTGATTCATTTTCAATCAGCTGATTTCTGCTATTTTTCATTAAACTGCAGCTAAACTTAAATGTTGTTAGATAGTGTAAAATGTAAATGCAATTTTAGATTCGCTCGTTATGCAAATTATTACAGAAAATTGACAGGCAATCGCTGAATGCTATATCTCTAAGGCAGTGTCTGTGCAAAAACTTTCAATTTGCTTGGCAAAACAAGAATCGAGCGAAGTGTCAACTTTCATGTAACAATTGGCATTATCTGAGCACGCTGAAAATGAGTTTAGAACGAATTGAACACATAACAAAGGTTAAATTATTAACAAACTATTTGTATTATTTATTTATTAAAAGAATGATGAACTTTACAATTAAAGAACTGATTGTTTTTTAGCTCGTAAACAGACGGCGGCAATGTACAGCATGTAAATGGGTGTTTAAATATTAGTTTATTAATGTACATATTTTGGGGCTATATGGCATATACTATATATCATATATAGTATAGTATGTCTATGTATAGTTTTGTAACAGGTGATATTTGCAAGAGTCATGGCCGTGGAACGAAACAACAATTAAGAGTACAAATTACAATGACAGGTGGGCAATTAGCAAAGTTAAACAATAATTATTAAGTATACATGTGTGTGTGTGTGTGTGGGTATGTATGACATTAGTTATACAAATTTGAACTTTGTAGCCTGTGCGTATTAGGCAAATAAATGTGTGTAGTTGGTAAATGGCATGTGTGTGTGGATTTGTGTGTCTGTGAGTTGGTGCATATTAAATGTCAAATCCCTAAACCTCTGTGGACTTTTGCACTGAAGGCGTTGGCGATGTGGCAAGTGGTGGCGGTGAGCTGGAGGGCAGGCCGCTTTCTTGCGTCAGCTGTGTGGCAGGCAGTGTGGGCGCGATTCGCATGGGAGTGGCAGTTGAGGCCACCGATGCCTGTGGCACACCCGATGGCGGCCTATTGTAGTATTGCGTGTTATTTGGCAGCACTGGCACGCCTCCAAACCGATTTTGTCCCGCCGCCTGAGGACTATAGTTGATGGAGCTGGCCGCACTGGTGCGACTATCGACGCCACTGAAGGTGGGGCTATATTGCTGGCGATGCAGTTGATCGGCCTCCTCGGGTGAAAGCGGCTGATGGTAGCCAGCTGGATGGTGTTGGCCCGTATGAACATCGCCCTCATCGAAGTCATCATCCTCGTCTGGGTGATGGCCATCTATGGGTGTGCCATCGTGGTCCAGTTCGGGATTGGAGCCAGCGCGCAGGGAGCGACGTCCGGTCTGCTTGGGTTTCTCACCTGTTGCATGGGCAGCGTTAGTTTTATTAATGTAGGAAATGTCCGTGGCACGTTTAGTGCTAGTTCTATTATCACTACCTTCCGATGATGTCACATCCTCATCATGTTCCTCCAGATCCCATTTCTTAGCTGGAAAATCAATTTGCGGTTTGCCCGGTAATGGTTCGTTCGTGCGATATACTTTATCGTAGGACCTACTTTTTTTCAGCGTGCTCGCATCCGTATCGCTATCGTCCTCGGGGTCATAGTTCAGGGTGCGCAAATTGCGAGACGACCCAGCACGTGAACGTGGCAAAACGGGCATCTGCCAGTGGGGATCCTCCTTCAGCTGCTTCTGACGATAGCGATAGACACCACAAACGATGCACAGCATCAATGGGCATATAACGAGTACGATAATGCCAATTGCTATGAAAGCGATCCGACGCGTGTAATAAACTTCACCTGTACGAGTTCAAAGAGCAACAGCAGCCAACAAAAGCTAACGGTAAGCAAAGGCAAAGGACACAATTCTATATACAAAATACATCAAAATACAACTTACGCAGACACTCGGTATAACCATATTCGGGCAGATTCCACAGTCCATTCGCCAAGCACTCACGACGCTGATCGCCCACCAAAATGAATCCCTCATTGCACTCAAATGCCACTTTGGCTCCTGGCATGAAATCGAAGCTCAGTTTGCGACCAAAACGTGGAGTTTGCAACACACCGCAAGATACCACACGTCTAAAATAATTCAAAGAGTTTGAGATTCAAATGTGTTTCAGTTACATCAAGGAATAGTTTTAGAACTAAGATTCGCTTTATATTTTAATTGATTAAAACAATTTGAAAGTCCCCTTAAACTCATTCTGTACTCACTGTGCATTCTCCGCCTGCATGTTGACCAAACTGTCGTAATAGTTTTTGGTGAAGTGCGCCAAATCTCGATTGAGCGTCATTGCATAATCATATTGACACTGTATACACTCGCCGCACAGTTCCTCCGCACGCTCCAAATCATAGGTACGATTGCTGGGAAGGAAGTCAACTGGGTCCATTACAAAGTTGGGCTGGAACGATGAGTTCGAATAGTAACTGGCCATGCGTCCGAATTCCCGAGTGAATAGAGCAGCGCCCACATTGGGCACATCGCGATCCGTGAGCATCCATTTGAGGCCAAAGTTGTTGTACAAACTGCGCATATCATTGAGATTAATGGAGGCCACCATGCCATTGGGCAGTGTGAAGTCATCCATGGGATTGAAACTCCAATTGCCAAACAATCCAGCAGTTTTATTCTGAAAAACCAGAGATTAACTAAGTTCTACGATAAGAATATTAACAGCAACTCACAATAAACTTCCAAGGCAGGAACACACGTCCAGTCATAAAGCCCTCATTCTCCACAATTTCCACACCAATGCCAGCATCGAACTGCACCACAACCTGACTCTGATTCAGCAAATAGGTGGGCGTGTATACAGTGACGCCATCAAAGTGCTGGAACTTCAAGCTCTCGCGATCAAAGTAAACCTTGCGGCCATCGGCCAACACATCCAGGCGATAACGCCAGCGAGCATGAAGCGGACGCAGACGCACCTCAATTGTGGTGGTGGTATTGCCCCTCATGGCCACCGAGGTCAGTTGAGTGGCCATCACCTGGCCATAGTAATTCGGTGGCATCTGCTGGAAGCGGCCCTGCACCTCAAAGCGTTCACTTTGATCCGTGCTGCGTGCCAAAACGAACTCACCCAATCCATTGAAAGTGTACGCACTGCCATCGAAAGTTATCAAATGTGGATCACCAAAGACACCAGCAATGCCCGGGGCCTGATAGGCAACACAATCCTGTGTGGGTCGACGCTCGAAGCGATAGGTTTCACAGCCAACCGCCTGTTCCTCCTGCCAATAGCAGCAGGAGTAGAAGGGACGCATATCATGGAACCACATGGACAACGAGGGCACCTTGCTGGCCTCATTCCATGGCATCTTGCCCAGGTTATGAATACGACGTGGACGTGAACCCCACATCTGATCATAGGTCAGCATCAAGAAGCCATAACGATCATAACAACACTGCTGCTCAGCTCCCTGTGCACTGCAGATGTATAAGAAAATAGGAAGTATGAATACACTGAAACACTAATCATTTTAAAGAGCACTTTAAATAAGACTATAAAATTATTTTTCCAAAAATGATGGAAAAACTTGACTTTACTTTGTAAAGAGTTTATTTTACTTACACTGGCGTTCCGCTGACCACACAATGAATGGCACCACGATGACGCAAACAACTGGGATTGGAGTCCTTGTCGCACTCACGATCCGGCCGGAAGCGACCCTTATCCAGTACAGCCTGCTCCAGGGTGCAGGGACACAGCGGCAAGTCGGCAGCAAAGTTTCTGTATTGCAAATTGGCATTAGTTAGATTATTTCGGCAAAGGCAGTGCATATTATGAGCTATGCCTGTCTAATTAGACAGGTTTTAATTAGCCCCAAAATGCAAATGCAATTGAAGCCACATGGCTTTGACTGCTTTGACTGTATGAGTTTGGGTGTTGAAGGCCTTGACTTACCTAAGGAATCGGTCGGCGCGTATCCAATTATCACATAGAGCACGAGGCCAGCGTTTGCCATGTTTCTGTTCCCATTGAGGAGCCATATACCAGGCCAATGGAATGGGACGTGACCAAAGAGTTCTGTAAAATAAAATCAACAAAAAACGTTAGCTAACTAATTAGTAATTAGTCTTTTAAGAAATATAGTTGCTTTTATTATAAACAACAATCATCGCCATGTCAGCCAACCAGCTAATTACATTTAGCTATAAATAAATCCTCTAACTCTGTTTCAAAACAAAAATATCTGCTATTGCAAATCATTTTTAAAAACTGCGCATGTTTCTCATCAAATACAAATTAAATTTCAAAACAGATAAAATATATATACATATGTATGTATATATTTGTACAGGGCACGTGGTTCGATGTAAAAATAACGACACCCAAAGGTATCATAAACTCAAATCCCCAGCACAAGAGTTTTAGCTCGCTGAAAACACACACAGCTGCCAATTGGCCAAATTTTCACACAAAATTCCCAGCAAATTTAAATTCAGACACTTTTCATATTAAACGTAATAAAAGTCTGCAAAAAGAATCATTAAAAATTCAGCAAACTTTTTGCCAGCTACTCGATTATAAGCCAAACGAAAATAAATACAGAAAAATGTCGAGCTATTTCAATTATTCGCTGTATTTTTATGGCAGTTCGAGTTAAAGTACTCTAAGCTGTTTGCCTGTCTTTATGAACTTTTTGCCGTTCAAAATATTTAAAGTTTAAGTGCAAAATAATTATACAAAGCTTTAAAAAGGAACATACCCTAATAAGATATTTGTAGCTAACTAGATATTAATTTGCACTAAATGAGATGCTAAGAGATGGAATTAGAAATTAAGTTATAGCAGCTTGAGACGCCTTCGTAAAGATATGCAAATAGGGAAAAACGAAGAAACTACACTACACAGGCAACAGTTTCTCTTAAATGCCAAGTAGCTGTGGATATCGAAAGCACATTTCGCTAAGCTATTGATTAGCCATTGCTAGTAATTACAAACTGTCCAGAGACGGAACCGGAGACGAAGTCAAAGCCATGGCAAACTGATTGGTCCCCGAGGCAGCAAGGACGTTGCAAAGGGTCGACAGAGGCAAACCTTTGAAATTGCTGTTGCAAATTGAATAAAAATATGTGTGACACAAGGAGGATGCAGCCGGGGCAGCTGACACAACTAAAAGTCAATTAAAACATAATAAACACTAGACAGGGGACAGTGTACGCTGAACACTGTACACTGCATAGTCTACTGGACAAGGGACAACGTGGCGCATGATGGATAACATCAGCACTTTGTGCACTTACGGACTGAGCGCCAGACCGGAATACTGAGCGGGTTGAGTCAGATTGATCTGCAGGAAACCAAACTGCATGTCGTTGTTGATATTGTGGCGAGTCAGATAATTGGAGGGAGTGATCACATAGCTGCCCGTATTGGTTAAACTGGCTTCGATGACATCAATATACTCGAGTTGTGGTTCGATTTTAGTCTCACGATAACCCCACAGTGATATCATGACATTGGCATTCAAATTGGAGGTCAAATTGAAGGCATTCCAGGTGATGCGTATCTCGCTGGGATTCTTCTTGTGCACATCATCGGTAGCGAAGAAGATCTTCTCGGTGGCAGCAGCCGGTGTCTCCACAAAGTACTTGCCACGCCACTTGAAACGCTGAGTGCCCACCGATATCTGGAAGCGTATATAACCCTCGGCCTTGAGGAATGGCTGCACACAGATTACACGATTCCGATCTACATATGTGCCCAGTACTGACTCCGTATCAAAATGGCATGTAACGCGTATATTCGGATCGAAGCAGGGTCCGGTTATGTTAACCACTTGTCCACCCAACATGTTGCCAGACTCAGGTGCAAATGTTAGTGGCAACAAGGCGGCATCTAACAAATAAAAAAAAGGTTAACAATAAAGCACATTAAATAAATAAATATCAAGTATTCTTACCGATATCTTTGTTGCAAGAACCAATCAGTATCTGTTCGTCAATGCGGAATATATGTCTGCCCGGAAAACCGTTGCCCCAGCCGCGATTGGCCAAGTCTCTGATGACCATGTTCTGGCTATAGGGCGAATATTCATAAGCCTGTGTTCCATTGCCGGCATTGAAACCAACCTACAAATAAGTAACAAGAGTTCTTAATTAGTATTTTAACTCATACCATACCACTCCCTCTCTCGCTCTCCATAATGCCATGCATTACAAATTTTGAGCTTTAATTAATTTCCAAACAAGCGTCTGGTTTAGACAATTTGAAACTTTTGACCAAATGCTATAAATTTCTGAAATTTCAAAAATTTAATTAACCCAACTATTTTGCAAAGTTGTGAACTGGACGCTTAATTAATACAAGTTGTGTAAAACAAATTAAACAGCCTGCACAATTGTAGCATACCCTCGAATGTGTGACAAAAGCAGAGAGTTTGAGAAAAGCTTCTCGGAAAACATGCAACTTTCTGTGTGCTACACAAATTATAATATGCAACTAATGGGCAAATGAAAAGTGATATTAAAACAGTAAACTGTAAAATGTAATGAAAACTTTTCCATTCACATTTTCCACTAATGAAAATTGCGTCGTTTCTTACACGTGTGTTTACTGTTTCCTCTAATGTGTGTATATATGGGCAAGTGTGTTTGTGTGTAATTGAATTTCCTTTTGTATAAAATTTTAAAGACTTACGAATGCTGGAGTACCGCCCTCGCCCTTTGTCGTATCACCGCCCGCCTCTGTGTGGGACAACCAATTAAGCACTGCATAGTTCCAGATAGCATAAGTGTAGACCTCATCGGTGGCCAAAACCATTTGGAAAGTGTTTGTCTATAGGGAAATGTATATTAAATCAGGTGTAAGGCAAACCACAACAGACAACTTACCGTAAAGAGAGAGTTATCAATGCCACCGGCAAAGGAAACATTCTTCCAGGTAGCGATCACAACGTGTTTGGGCACAAAAGTATCGGCACCCACAACTCCAGTACGTATATCCCACATGGTGCGCTCCCTAACCTCCACACCGAAACGGTCTGTGCGTCCCATCAGATCACGTACAACACTGTAAATATATGCAGATAACAGAATGTAGATACTTGTCTATATAAAGATGAGTCTTATGCAAAATCAAATCAATGCCAGCATGTAAATATATTCTGCTAAGACTTCGAACTTTTACGTATGATGATAAATGAATTTGGTGTTTGGCATATAAATCAGCACACCGACAGCCTGCTGATTTTCCAGCATGTTTTGGCCATATAATAATACAGTACTTTTACTTTTCTTTCCCTCCAACGTTTCGTTGTTCGTTGTGCGCACTTTCATGTGGTTTTTGCCAACGTGGCGTATGATTTATTTGCTTTAATTATTCATTACCAAAAAGCCACACGCAAAGTGGAATCTTGTCTTTGTTTTCAATTTATATTTTGTTGAAAGCATCGTAAAGCAATTTAAGTGTCAAGATATTACTTCAAAGGCTTCTGGCCAAATAAATTACAGATGTTTTGAATTTATTGGTACTAAGCTACTATTTATCAACAACATGCAATTAAAGTCGAAGCGAATTCAAATAATATGCAAATTAAGGAAACACTCAAATGCTCTAAACCAATTTAAAACAAATAATAATTGTGTTTGCGAACAATTCTTTTATTACATTTCAAGCAACATCTCTCTTACAAAGGGAAAAGCGGACAAACAAAAGAATTGCAATTAAATGCAATGGCAAATATTTATGCCAAACGAAGCGAATGAAAAAATCGAAATGCGAAGTTGCAACAGTGATAAATGTATATGCTATATACGTATTTGCATTTCATGCTTCGAATTTCTTTGCTTTTTTCAATTTTTTTGCTACACAGCAACCATACAACATACATCACACAGCTGCGACGCTGCATGCGGCGTATGAGTAATATTTATTTATTTACAATTCAACGCGTTAAAATGCATGCAAATGAATTGCAAATAAATGCACATAATATACAATATTGTCATCATATTATTTTCTAAATTAAATACGAGTGTAAACACTTGACTCTATGGATGTTTTTATTTTAACTACTTCCCTTTACACTTGCCTAGTTTGATGCAATTAGGGTGCTCATAAATTATAACTGACAGCAGCTGGCAATCGAAAATAAATTGCATTTTAGCCTCAACTGACTGAAAACACATGCTGTCCACATTGTTAGCGCAGCCAAACAGCCAACAGTCCCAAAAAAAAGGCCAACCAACAAGCCCACAAAGCCAGAAAAAACAGTACCAGCATGATGTTAAAATTGCAAAACGAATATGCATAGTTATGGCATAGCAAATACTCAGTACATCAATTTGATTAAAACTGTCTCAAAAGTCTGTTGTAAATTCTATACAAACTAAAATAGAGACCTACTTTTATCAAAGCAGTTTTTCATATATATATTTATAAATAACTCGTAATTCTATGCAGCTTTTACTACAGGGTATACCTACATGCACAAAGTACAAGCACAAAAACCGCATAGTAAAAACCTCATGCCACAAAGGGACAACTAAGCACAAACACACACACGCTCTCACTCAGTTAGATAGCACACATGCACATGCACTTGCATAGTTTATCATTTGTCTGCCCCACCCTACGCCTTATCACAGTGCTCGCTCTCAGCTGCCGCTGCCATGAAACTTTAAATGTCTGCAATTGACATTCAAGTCAAAATAGTCTAAAAACGAAAAAATGGCTGAAAAAACCCAAATGGTAAAAATTGTCACACAGCCTAAAAATGCGCGCGCAGCAGCCAAGTCAAACCAACGAGTTCCACGTGTAAGTAAGCTAAAAGCTAAATATATACACACTCACACACACATAGTGACACATAGACACACAGTGACACACACAGAGAGAGAACAGAGTAACAAAAGTAATGGAAATTCAGAAGGCTCATATATAACCATGTCGAGCTGCTCGTTTCAGCAGTTGTCAGCCAGCGTCTCTTACAGGCAAATAACCACCTTCAGTGCCTTTTCCATTCCACCGCCCTTGCACCTCTTTTCAGTTCTTTTCGCCCCCTCTGTATTTGGCGTGCCAGTTGTTGAACTACGCCATTATGTACTTTATTGCATACATTCGGGCGCCGTTGATGCCGCGACCGCCGCAAGTTTTGTCTGCATTTTGGGTTAAAATGCCTTTTTCACAGTTTTGCATGAAAACAGACCGACGTCTCTGTCTAACTTTTGAGACCCTGTATTTAATGAAAATACAGAAGGGTTCTCATGGTTTATCAAAAAGCAGACACTAGCTGACATCTCATATTCCATTAAGTTAATTACAGGGTCCTTTAAAGTCGGCTCTTTCAACAGCAGCCTTTTCTACCAGTTTCTTTTACTTTTGCCCCAATTTCATCTTTTCCGTGTCTGTGTGAGCGAGTGTGAGCGTGTGTGTGTGTAAATGAAAGTGAAACAATGGCCTTACTTAAAGAAAATGGCGAAAATTGCATATACTACGAACATACTTACATACATTGCAAGAATACTTCGACTTGTATTCGCAATCGTAAAAGAAAATTGTTGAACAAAATAGGCCAACAGCAGACATATAGTACTACATAGTAGAGATAGTGAAAACTTGATCAACTCAAGTGTAACTTGAATCGAGCATTCAACTTTAAAGAGTTGGCAAAACTGCAAATGAAAGCGAGTTGATATGATTGCATTGGGCCAACTGTGTGAGCCACAGTCTAGCAATTGTGCTGAACATTAACTTGAATAAACGTGCAACGCCCATCAACATAATGCTTTAATAGCGGCACGCCCATTACAATTGTGTGCCCACTTGAAATTCTCCTCGCAGTTATTTCGCTTGCCCTTGGCAAACAACAATTAAAAGCTCAACGCCGCTGATTTACACACTTGAACGCTTGGCAAACACTTTTGAGCAAGTTTTGCATACTCTCTAACCAAGAGGGTATTATTAAGTTGTCTTTAAATATATGACAAAGGGAATTACTTATGGCGAACGTTGTAGGGTATCTCAACTGTGATTTGTTGTCTAAGAACTTTAACTAACTTGTAAGAGTATTTAGGCAGCGACTTGATTTATTTGCTTTATTTTGTTGAGTTTTGTTGTTATTTTGCAGGCGTGTGTAATATAATTAATCGTGTGTTTATAGCGAGTCTTAATGGTCAAGTTATGTGTGTGCGAAAGAGAGTTGTCCGTGGCGTATGCGTAATGCAGCTGGCAATCAAAGCCAGCTACTTTTAGAATTCATACTAATCCCGTATGCAGTGTTAACAATCAGCCTGTAATTAAATTGATGTTTTTGGCGAAAATTCTGTTAAGCAACTGGAATTTACACAGCTTCCATTACGCTGTTTCGCCGTTTCGCTTTGCGAATTCCCCGCTCAATGCAAAGTTATTTAAATTAAATTCCAACCCACACACACATCGAAGTTTCGTCCAACATTTTTGCCAAGACAATTAAATGTCAGAATGTGAACCCGTCCATACCCAAAGGCAAACTGGTCAACTCAAACCTTTCAAAACCCAATTCCCGATGCCCTTCAAACATTTCAACGTACTAACTGACTGACTGACTAACTGACGAGTTTGACATATTGTTCACATCTAAATGAAAAGTCTGAACCATGGGAAATGTTAAATGGAAGCTGAAAATGGAAATAAAAATGCATTGAACGTGCCTCATGGCTCGTCAGGCTACTACTATACTATTGTCATATTTGCCGCTTTGCTTTTTCTCACTAAATTGTGTTCTCTCAACAAATGCGCTTTACAGACCGTTAATTGCTTTGTCGCACCAATTTGTCGTCCACTGGACATCCTTTTGGCCAACTTGCAACTTGGGAATAACTTGTGGCAATGGGTAGCTAGAGATGATCGCGTGAGCTGGGAACTTAACTACATTACCAACACGGAAAACATGATTTGAAAATCTAAAATAATTACTTTAATAGTTTAAATACTCTATGTAATTTTAACTAATCATTTGTTTTAAAATAGTCACACTTTTCTAAGAGTTCATATTTCCCTTTTGCAAGTTAAATTCATAACATGGACGTACTCAAACTCTGTCATCTCTTATACAACATGCCCAGAGTTATTTATGGGCCCCTTCTGTGTTTCTTTTTTCAGCAGTTTTTCGACCAATAAATCATGCCAAAAGTGGTAAATTTCAGCGTGTTTTCTATGTGTTGAAAGCTCTCAAGCATAAAGCACATAAAAGTCAAAAGAAATGTACCAAAATGAAATTGGTCTAGGCCAACTTAAAGGGAATTTTAGCTGCTTACAAATTTGCGGGTAATTAATGCAATACTTATGCACATTGTACAACTCCTGTTCTCTCTCTTTCTAAGTCCCTGTTTTATTTGTTGCTAATTACAATACAAAACCATAGAAAAGCCAAATGTGGAAAGCAAAAAATATATATGTATGTTGTATGTATGTTTCTATGTATGTGTGTTTGCCAAACAATTCGCCAAACAAAATGGAAAATTCATTTGCATAAACAGCAGTGGCAAAAGTTGAACGCATAATTGTGTGCATGTGCCATGAAAAGTTTTAGGAAAATGTGCAGTCACAAGTGAATTTAATTATTCTGAAATTAGTGAAAACAAAATATCAAATGAGTTTTATGTAAATTATATCCACCTAGGCCATATCAAGCCACCCATTACAATGGATAATGGAGCAAAAAACTGCAGAAATGTGAAAAGCAAACAAGGCATTGGGTATCCAATTTGGCTAAACCATTCGTTTTTCCAATGATGCTCCACTTTCATGGCCATACAACATGCAATAGCCTTAGTTGGAGCCTGAGCCTTAACCACAACCAAAGTTCCCCAATGGCGTCAACATAATGAAATTGGCAGATTGTATTTTCATGCTAGTACGTGATGGACTCAAAGCTCACATCGATATCAGGTGACAGGCAGTGCAAGTGATGCACATCCGAATTTAGATACAAACATAAACTTATTTAAGCAAAAATCTAGCTTGGGTTTGTTCAATGTCAAAGGTTTGGTATATTTTACAGGATTTTGCATGTGAAAATTGTGTTTACAGCATGTTGAGTTAAATCAAGAAGACGTTTATAATGTGAAAATAGTTCTAGAACTACTAAACAACAAACCAATTATATTTCCACAAAACAAGCCAAATAAAATTTCATTAAAATTTTGTAAAATTTTTTGTCTTCTTAGCTATTTTGGGCATTTGGCTAGCCAACTCTATGGGTGGCCACATATCTAAGGACGACACCATTTTGAAATGGATGCACGCATAAATGGGTGTTTTGCTGAAATCAGCAACACTGACAGTTCAGTGGGTAACAAATGTGAGGCAGATAGCGGAAGAGCGCTCCCAGCTCACAGAGTCAGAATCTGAATCAGAAAACAGAGCCAAAGTCAGGTGGTTGCGGTGCAAACAATGCAGAAATTCTATAGCCATAAATGACAGTAACTAGTCAGAAACAATAACAACGTGGCGTACGTGAAAACGCACACAATGTGCCAGAGGAAATGTGGATGGAGCACTCGACCATTGCAAACATGGCGAACAATGTGTGCAAAAAAAAATAATAAAAGAGCCCGAAGTGATTTTAAATATGCAAATGACAAAAGAAACTAACAGTCATTGTGATTACAAATGCAAACGAGCAGCACACACAACGGAAGCTGAATTGTTATTCCATAATCTGACTTACCGGAAGTAGACGCCAGGCGTGCGCTGATCAATATCGGATGGATAAATTCTGCCCACACGGCACTTGCTAAAGAAGATGCCCATGAAGGAGGGATCTCGCTTGTTTGGCCAGTCCTTGATGGGAAATACCAATGGATAGGTAAGATATTCCGGTGGATCGGAGAACTCCAGATAACCATTCAGCGACAACTGAATAATAAAGTAAATCAAAACAACTGTGAGTCATCGCACATCATATGGGTCTATAGAGTCTAGACAACTTACGCGTGTGTAGTTGAAACGGAAGCCGTAGAAGGGCATCTGAAAGTTTAGATTCTTGTGTAGCTGCGTCATCGAGGCATGAATGTCGAACTGATAGTCACCACGACCGCCATAGTTGTCCTTGTCATAGAACCAGTACATGAAATTGCTGCGCAGCTCGGCGAGACGAGCGGGGGTAATTGTATAACCGCCAGCTGCGGTCGAGGGCGTATCCGGTGGCGCCACATTGTTGTTGGGATCTGCAACACGTAACGAATAAGTACACATTAAATTCAAGTCAAGTCAACTCAAGCTGAGTTAAGTTCGAGCAAAGTCTGCCTCAAAAGCGCAATTATAATAATTTCAAATTTCAACACCTAATCCTCTGAGATTACGTATTCAATTCCGCAAAAACGCTGCTCGGTACATCGAGTCGACTTTTATTTTTCCATTTCTTCGAGCATTTCAATTTAGGCCGGATGCATTCAGAAAAAGGGCGGCACATAAACTTAAAACTTTGCTATCTTCGCCTCTGCTGCATGCCCTTCACTCTCACACACACACACACTGCTTAGCTGTGTTACAGCTTCCTGCTGACTCACTTACAAAATTGCTGCAACTTCGCACTCGGCCACGCCCATGCTCTCCCCTTTTCCTGCCCCTTTGCCGTTGCTATTGCACTTAGCTATTAAAGGTCACAGTTAATATTCATTTCAGTTTTGCCAACTTTGCCAGCTACAATTTTCCGTGTCTTCTGCTTTCACTTCTTTACTTCTGTCTTCTCCTACACTTACTCTTATGTACATACACTTGCCAGTCTACATTCTTTCTGTATTTTCTGTTTTTTTTTCTTGTTCACACATTTATCTTACTAATTTCCTTTTGTTGTTGTTGCTTGTGCCGTTGGCTTTTTAAGCGCATTTTAAAGTGACCAATTGCTTAATTTTAGCAAGAAATGCGCAGTGCTAGTTAGTGCTACTAATTGGCATTATAGCTTAAGCAAAACTTTTTAATATTTGTTCATTTGTAGTTTAAGAAATAATTTGGAATTTGCTTTATAGCTACTGACTTGGGTGAAATCTTGGATTCAAGTAAGTAATTGTGATTTCTAATAGAACTTCATAGCTTTATACATTATACATAAAATCAGAATACGCATTTACTTCCCAAAAATATTTAAACAGAAGCCTACAATTTTTAAACCTATCGGTAAAAATTATAAACAATTCCAGAGTTGCCACCTTGTAGATGTAAAGATGCTAATTTTACTACTAATGCCTCTAATTGAAATACTTGGTTGGATTTTATTATCGTAACTAGCTTACACATGTTCAATATGTTAAATACTATTAAATGTGCTTATGTTAAGCGGAGAAAATCTGGAAATATGTGCATATGAAATGTAATGAATTAATTGAGTGCTTAATAAAACAATGATTAAAAGCCTTATGACAACGGCATGTCCATCCAGGCGGCAATTAATGCATCAATTTGCATTTATGAACTGAAAACTTAAAGCCGTCAATTATTGAGAGTATTGAGAGTGCTTTTCAATTACACAAACCAATACCCAACGAGTCTTAATAATGCGTCATAATAGCCGCTGACAGACGTTGGTTAATTAATAGTAAATTGATTTTCTAAACTAGCAGAGAGCTGAAGCAGATGGAGGAGAAGTGTAAGTAGGAGTAGGAGTGGGATTAGAGTCATAAAACGTTTGCAGCTAGTTTAACATTTTATTTTTTTGCTGTTGATTCATTTTCAGCAGCTGTCAGCAGCTGCGTGGATCAGTTTTTGAGTTTATAATCTATTTATGAATCAGTGTCTGTCGGGCCATAAAATACTATCATGTCGCACTAATCCTTTTTGGATAACAAGCATAATTGTGAGGTTCAGCAAAAACTGTGCATAGGGATTAGCAGTGGCATTTGTCTGATTTATGATTTATGATCCTGCCCAGCGGTTCGGGTAAAATTGGTGCGCGGAAAATACGCAAAATTCGCGTGCTCGGGTTGCAATTAGCGGGAAATTCAAGTACTTTTCCGTTTTTTTTTTTTTTTGTGACAGCCTGTCACAAATTCCTAGAATTTGTAACACATCGCGTCAGTCAAGTCAAGTTCTTGTCCGAGGATTAAGTGTCGCATTAATCTGGGTTTGCTTTTTAGGCCGCCGCAGTGTCATTGACAACTACCTGCATGAGAGCCTTGGGTTAGGTAAGGCAAGTACAGTTAGCAGGTAGCGAAAACTTGAAGCGTATAAAAGGTGAAGCCTTTGCCAAAGTGCAGCACATTCAGTTCGTAACTACGCAGTCGAAAGGACCTCTACAAAATGAGCATCAGCACGTTCAACTTTCAATTTTACAATTACAAATTGCCAGCAGCAGTGCCCGTAATGCCTGTCACCAGCTTCAGTGAGCTCGAAATGGACATCGACGAAGAAATGGCAACAACGGCACCACCGACAACTTCGACTCCTCTGCCGGCGCAGCAAAACATGCCACGCTTCAGCAGTGAAGTGGCACTGACCATTCCCAAACCAGATTTCCAGAGTGAGTGCAGCCCCAAGCCAATGACATTGCGTCCTCAGCTGCACAAGTCGCAGAAACGTTGGTCCATGGAGCTGCGCGAAAAGGTGCTGGAGATGTCCAAGCGGAACAATGGCGCCGATGTGGTGAAGCCACAGCTAGATGCCACATATAGCGACGAATCCATTGTGTCCGCTGGCAATATCGACGATACCGCACGCAGTGTTAGCGACAAAATCAACTTCTTCAACAGGCTAACCAACACCTATGAATCCGCTGGCAAGCTTGGACAAAACCAGAACAGCAACAACAACAACAATCGCTTCATCTCGCTGCTACGCTCGAGTCGGCCAATGAGTGTGGCATCAGCCAACGGTCAAGTGCCGCCACCAAAACCCAAGCGTTTGGCAGCTACCACCATAGCTACGATGGAGCCAATACAGCATCAGTTTGCCATACCCACGGCCAAAGCACCCACAAGCCACAACAGCAACGGCATCGGAAACAACAACAGCAATAACAACACTATCACCATTCAACGTAAAAGCTCATTGCGCCGCAAGCCATCGATGGAGAAATCACGGGCAACCATCGCTCGACAAAATTCAAATGCATCTGTACGACCACAACGTCATGCCATGATGGAGGATTTGAGTCTGGTTGTTCCCGTCCGACTCCGCATTGCCGAATACGAGCAACGCATTTCAATGAGTGCATAGCCATGCAATTAACAGCACAATTTCGCATTCCACCATTCAGCATTTCGCATTGAACATTCAGCGAGTAATGCATTTAATTAGTGCTAGCTCCCAAGGATACCCTAACTATTAGCTATATTAGTCTTATTCATATACTTACACACTTATTTTTTTTAGTCATGCACCATGTTTAACAGTAGTAATTGTAGTTTGATTAACTTTGAAAAATATATAAATAAAATAAAAACAAAAACCTAAAAAAAAAATGTTGCGTTTTCTTTGAAAGTCTACAAATTGTATTGGAAATTGAAGCTCTGCTAATAAGCTATGGATTTTTCATAATTCTAACTAATTAATATGAATAGTAAATATTGTTTTATTTAAATATTAGTAAATTATTTCGTTGAAAAGAAGAAGAGATTGGTGAACAATATTTTGTTTAATTACTTTTTTCTCCTCAACTAAACAAATTATAATTAAAATTTGTCATTGTCTATTTTATTAAAATTTCTAAAACACAAATTTTTATAAATTTAATGGAATTGCTGAAAATATTGATATTTTATATTGCAAACATTTTTTTATTGATCTAGTTTTTAATTCCTCAAGATAACTTTAAGAAGTAGTAGTAGTTATTTATTTGTATAAAGTATTTTTCAAAGTACATATGGTCTTAATTGATAAGAAATGCTGAAGAAGCTATAGTTTATCTAGTATATTCTATCAGACAGCTCAGCATAGCTTTTCAAATTCTGTTGAAAAAGTAAGTGTAAGCTGTATGAACTACTTTTATAAAAATTATTACATACAATTGCTAAATCAAAACTGATTCACGCACACAGACATTAACTGATTATTGTCAAAGGATATACAGTTTAAGAGCAATAGAGTTTTGCAGACATTTATATAAGATAGTATATATATATATATATATATATACGAATATATATATATATATATATATATATATACGAGTATATTTAATCAAAGCATGTAATCAGCACACTGACTAATGCATTCATAAAGACCCATTCGTTTCGATTACAAGGCCTTTAAATAAGTATTTATCAGAAGTGTTGTAAACTGAATCATACACTGGAAGGGAGCAATATAACCCGCTAACTAAATAAAGACACGCCTATAGGACTTCCAGTGATCGTATATAAGTATATATATTTCTCTATTGTGCTCTCAGAGACTGTCAGTTGTTTTGTTTGAAAAGCAAAGAGACACAAACAATTGTTAGCTTTTAATACACCAGCATTTGAGCATTATCTTATCGAAACTGTAGCATGTATGAGTTATGAGAGTCAAGTAAACTCTCTAAACACACATACATATGCACACCTGTTGGGATTGCGTCGCCAAAAGTCGAACAAGTTATCGAGCAAATATTGGTAAGCGTAGTTGCCAGTGATAAGATAAGCAAACGCTGCGTATGAGTAATTTTCATGAACTGATTCAGCGCTTAGTCAAACTAAAAACTCACCCCAATTGTAGCCACTGGAGTCCACGTCGTACAGCTCACCCAGATATTCGAAGGGCATAACCATTGCGCCAGACTTTGGCTGTGGCTTTAGGCCCGCAACGGTGAGGATATCATCTGTGCCGCGGCTTGAGGCAGCTGGTAACATTTTCAGTGGCGCCGCCGCTGCTACTTTCACAACCGGTTTAACCACCGGACTCGGCTTAATCGCTGCGGGAACGGAAGCGGAAGCTTTGGCGGCTGCGGCAACTGGTGCTGCCGCTGCTGCTGGGATTTTTTCAACCTTTTTGACAACGGGTGGTTGCTGCTTTGGCAGCTCCTCGGGCAGCTCAGCAAATTCGGCAGCTTGTGCTATTTTGGCTGCTTTATGCGCGGGTACAGTTAGCTCGTCCACTTCCGCCGACACATTCTCGTTGGCCAGCACATAGGCCATAAAGCCACAGGCCAGCGCACACACCACAAACAGTTTAAACCGCATTCTGTGGCAACACCTACTATAACTAATAATATAATTTCTTTGTTTCTTGCTTTCTTTTGTTCGTTTTCGTATTCGTTACGTATTTATGCGTGGCTCACTGTAAGAATAACACAAGAAAAAGAAATGCAAATTATGCAATGATCACTGGAAAATTCATTTTTCTTAACTTTGAGTTTATATTCGTGCAGTTTTTCACTTTACTTTGATGACATCATCATTTAGTTGGGCTTATCAGTTTTTAAAGGCATTATCATTATTTTATTCTTATCGCACTGAACACTTTAACACTTTTTTGATATCACTTTACCAACCTTTTAAAAGCCAGAAAAATACGTTCGATTCAGTGCCACGCTCAGCTAGGACTGAAGTCGGGGCGTTGCCAAAACCTGTCGACTGCCTCACCTGTCAGCGTTTTCACCGTTTTCGATTGTGAAATGTGAGCCGTTATCTGGTTTATGCTCCACACGGTTATCTTATCAGCCAAGAAACACCACGCACTGATAACGCATTCCTTTGGTCGCTCTACATTTTGTTGGCCAGGTCTCGAATAGAGTCGATTTTTACTTGGTTTGTGTATTGTGCAAGTAGCCAGTTTCCAAATTCTATTGTTTATTCAATGCTCTCTCTGTTTTTTTTTTTAACCCACTCTCCTGCTCTCTCTCTCTCTTTCTCTTATCTGTGTTGCCAGCTTTTGTTGACTTTGGCTACATTACGATTTGTGATTCATTTCCATTACAGTTAATCACCGTTCTTCCTTGTCATTAATTCAATGGCTAACAGCGCCCCATTATAATTATAGACAATGAGCCATAACTGGGCAGCAAAGCGGCATTTCCGCTTTCAGCCTATTGTTTTATGAATGAATACTGCACTTACAAAATACTCACTAAATTTCAACAAACTATGAAAATCTCATAAGCTGGCTTTTAATAATTTGATAAACTTTGCAAACACATGTACTGGCAAATATTTTACCCCGTCATCAGCTTTGAAAAATTGAATTTAATAATATATGCTATGCTTTATTTAAAAACAAAAACAAAAACAACAAAATGTTTTTAATTCAATTTAGCTTGAAAATTTATACGTTGATAAATTAAATTAAATAATATATGCTATGCTCCATATAAAAACAATAACAAAATGTTTTTAATTCAATTTAGCTTGGAAACTTTTATTTTCAGCTGCCTAAAAGTATGCTCTGAAAAATTTAAATTCCAGCTGAAGTTGCATCGAACAAAAATATTAGCTGCTCAAACATATGAATGAGTGAGAATATTAAATGAGTGAAACGATCTATACACGCATTGAAATATGTATGAAAATGCGCAAAAACAAATGCAAAGAGAAACGATGCTAAATGGGTCAAGTGAAAGAGTAACTGGAAGTGCAAAAGAGCGAGCGAGCAAGCAAGCGTCTGGCAGTGAGTGGAAAATTGTGTCTGCTGATCAGTGTTTTGCTTATCAGTTTGCTGCCTAAGCAGCCAAGGGGGTCTCTCTCTGCTGTCCACTGTCAGTGCTGGATCGAACGCGAGCGGCAGCAGTTGACAACGGGAAAAAGTGCTGACCCATTTAATTTTAGATTGAACAAAATGCTACGCCACTTTGTGAGTGCCGAAAGTAAATTAGCCGGTGTGTTAAACGCACAGACACGCCCACAACGCGGCTATCACAGCAGGAAAGGCGTCTGGGGCTATCGACCCGTTGCCCGGAGTGTCTTTCAAGGTAACAACAAGGCAACAAGTGTTCCAGCAACATAAATATTTCAGTACCCGAGAGTAAATTGTGCTTTAATCTGTGGCCAAGTTAATCTTATATTATAAAAAATTTCCTAGTACTTTTGATAACAATCGTTATTATCAAACACACAGCTGTGATAAGTGAAATGACAGGCGAACGAGCAAACAACAGTTGAATCGTTGAAAGCAGAAATAAACAAGTGTTGTTGCAAATCAATGTACAAATACTACTACAACAACTTAACTCTGACCTCTTCAAGCTCTGCTCCTGTAGCAGTTTATCAATGCGTGTTTGAGTGAAGCCACAAGCGCTTCACCTATGTACACGTACATAAACACACATACAAACAAGCATAAAAGCAACAACAAAACCAAATGAATTATTGCGGACAACTCAACTACAGAGCAAAGCAATACAAAACAAAAAGCAACTGTCGAACTCAAACATGTTCGAAGCATGCAGTGCTTCAAACATTAATCACACGCACTTGCAACATGTCTGCAGCAACCTGTTGTAGTCGCCGTTGGAACCACCTCTTCTCCTTCTCGTTTAGTGCAGTACTTTGGTACTTTTTGTAAGAGTAGAAAACAATTTGCAGTGTGTAGCAACAAATAAACAAAAGCTTCCGCACTGACTGCAGTATTGCCAAATAAAAGCAAACAATGGGACAAAAATTAGAATTCGATTCAAAGGCCTCTTATCTTTGGGCAACAGCATGCCAATTCTTATTAATATGCAGAGGGAACGAGTGAGACAGCAGAAGAGTAAGCTGGCCACTGCACTGTGGGACAATTTCCATTTTTATGGCATTTCTCTATGGCATCGCTCTTCGTCTGAAAAATTGATCAAAAACTTTGATTTTGTTTAAAATTATTAATTTCTTTATTAAGAGAAAATATATTTACTGAAAATCAATTTATTTTCAATTAGAAATTTCCTCAAAACATATAAAAAAAATCTTCTAGATTACGTTCGACTATGCCAAAGCGCCACCTATGGTGCGACATAAACATTTTATCGTTACTCCTTTGAAAAAGGTTTCTGCCTCACTTTTTGTTGTTTCACATGACGTCGAAGATGAACTGTGAACTGTGTGTGCTCTGTGCTCTGTACTGTGTTTGAACAGTCTGTGTCTTTGTTCCATTTTAATTCACTTGACATCCCAATCAAACTGATATTGGCCCCCGAACTATACAGGACACTACTACCAATTTCATTTCAGTCACATCCTTCCTGTACACTGTGCTTTGGTCCTATCTCAATCTCATGCATTACTGTCCAATCTCCATTATTCTTTGGCTCTTTGTGGTGCCGTTTCAATAATATTTACACGCTTCAGTTGAAATATGTATATCTACACAAATACAATTCATCATTCGGGGTATGCCTTCGTTCCCATGCATGTCCTTTATAGCAGCAGACAAAATTGATTTATCACCAAAAAAAAAAAATAAAAAAGAATGAATAAGAAGGAAAATTGTGTGTGGAATTGTTGAAATTGTTAAGCAAATCAAGTTTTAATGCATTTTCAAGTAAGCTAAGCAAGTAGGCAACTGTCAATGATGCTGGCGAACATCCTTTAAGAAGGATAATACTTGAGCAAATAAACACCTAAGCAGCAAGAAGCTATCAACGGCTTGACCAAAAAAAAAAAAATAAAATAAAATGCCATAAAAAACTCAATAAAACGAACACGTTCATATCTCAAACAAACAAAAACACACACATGTGAATGACGACGAAGTGTGAATACTCTATGAAACGATAGTAGTTCAAATAATAGAAGTAGAAATGTTTAGCCTAAGAGAATTTCAATGCTTCGAACTTAAAGACAGAAAAGAAGTATGGCTCTAATTTCTACAATATATATTTTAAAGTAGTTTGAAACATTTCTTAAGCTAGATAATTTGCTGGCGTAGATAAAACTTAACAAAGTGGCAATATACCCGTTGTGTTGAGGTCAAGCACTGAACCTAAGCCCAAAGTATATGCCATAAAAGTAAAATGCCAATAAATTCAAAAGGCCGCACAATGTGGCAATTTACAACAAGAATTCGTATTCTCATTCGTTTCGTTTGTGTTTTATTTTTAATAATTTATAACTGCAAGAGAAAATTTATATTGTTTACGCATGTGTTTTTCGCTCTGTTTCCAGTTGCCGAGGAGGTTAAGGAGGCAAGAAACTCACAAGGCAACGTCTATCGCTGGGTCGAGGCCTTTCGCCAGCACGGACACAAATTGGCCGCCGTAAATCCCATCAGCATCAAAGAACCCAACAGCGAAAGGTAAATAACAGAAATGCCACCCAAACAACATATTATTTATATTTATACTCTGTTGCTGTTGGTTTTTTGTTTTTGTGTTTTTTATGTGTTCTTTGCTTCTTTTGTATTGTCAACAGCGAATTGCAGGAATTAAATCCCGCATTTTATGGACTGCAGACGCAGCAAGCGGTGCGCACCGCCAATCTCTTAAGTGCTCCAAAGGATGGCCAAAATGTCCAGAATGTTGCACAGTTGGAGCAGCTGCTAAAGGACATTTATTGTGGCAGCGCAGCCAGTGCTGAGTTTGCCTACATTGAGGTAAGCAGCCATACTATAATAGCTATCTACATAAATAGCTGAAATCCAGCTCTCTCTCTCTCTCTCTCTCTCTCTCTCTCTCTCTCAACCCACGTAGAATATCGAGGAGCGAGAGTGGTTGGCCCACAACTTCGAGACCCTCAAAGATACTCCGCAGCTGCAGTCGTCGGAGCGCTGCGAAATTGCTGAACTGCTAATTAAGTCACAGGCATGGGATAATTTCATGGCTCTCAAATTTCCCACCGTCAAGCGTTACAGTGGTGAGGGTGCCGAATCCATGTTGGCCTTCTTCTGGCAACTTTTACGCGACAGCGTTCAAGGTGAGTGCCACATGCACTGAACATGCACCCAAAATGTCTTAAATTGAAGTCTAACTTTTGAGAAAAAAAACTTTTAGTTCACTTAGCATATGTTATACCAGTGTCACATATTTAAACTCTCACAGAGAAGAATAATACATTTCTTTAGCTACTTTTTTTATAGAGTTTCAATTTGTAAATTAAATTTCTGTGTGACATTTCGCTGAATATTCAGCTTACTTTTGACATAGCTAAGACTGTATTAAGTCTGGTAGCACTTTAAAAATACATTGTTCTTAAAGAAATTGTTTCAAGAACGAAATTTTAGCTTCTGAAATAAGAACAGATATTTTTTAAAGTCACAATCGTTTGATTAAAACTTTTTAAACAGTTTAAACTGATATAAAATGCAGAAGTAAACAAACTTAAGAATAAAAGATAATGAAAAACTATCAGTTTTGCATTAAGGAAGATGTAAAAAATAGTAATGATTTTGGAATATTATTAAATAATTCCCAATCTCATCTCAAAAAGCTAAGCTAAAAGCAATATGATGTAAATTAGTCCGAGCTTCCAACGATATTATCTCAATTTCCAAACATTTTTGGCTCGCGAAACTTGTAGTTTCAGTGAATTTCTATTAAAAAAAAACCGCATTTTTTCTCTTGGCATGACCACCTATGGGTACAACGACAAAAACTATGTATAATAATGGAAATAGCAAACATCGAGCACGTGGTGTTGGCCATGCCCCATCGGGGGCGCACACCGTTGCAAGCGGCAATGTTCAACATGCGACCGGCAAAAGTTTTTCGCAAACTAAGCGGCGCATCGGAGTTTGCCGACGATGTTGAGGCCATGTCGGACGTCATAAGTCATTTCCGTAAGTGAAACTTTCTTCTATATATACATATGTACGTATGTACATTTCTTTTTTTGCTATGGTGGTTGAGCACACGCTGCGTATGCTTAATTTAATCAAACCCACATCTTACACAGATGTTTCCGAGCAGCTGCAAGTGCTTGGCAAGAGCATCAACTTTAGCATGGTTCGCAATCCCTCACATCTCGAGGTAAGTAAACCTTTAAACTTTGTTCCAAACTGTTTCGCTGGGGATTTCAAACTATGCTCCTTCCATTACGTTTTTAGGCAGCTAATCCCGTGGCCATGGGCAAGACACGTTCCAAGCAGCAGACCCGAGGCGATGGTGCCTTTAACAGTGAATCCGAGAGCGCTCAACCTTTTGGCCAGCATGTGCTCAATGTGATACTTCACGGCGATGCTGCCTTTGCCGGACAGGGCATCAATCAGGAGTGCTTAAATATGGCCTATGTGCCACATTTCGATGTCGGCGGCAGTGTGCATTTGATTGTGAACAACCAGGTGGGCTTCACCACGCCTGCTGAACGTGCACGCTCCACGGACTACAGCTCCGATCTGGCCAAGTCTATACAGGCACCGGTTTTCCATGTCAACGGCGATGATCCAGAGGCTGTGGCACGTGTGACCAATTTGGCTATGCGCTATCAACGCGAGTTCCGCAAGGACGTCTTTGTGGATCTTAATTGCTTTCGTCGTTGGGGCCACAATGAGCTAGATGATCCCACCTTTACCAATCCCTTGGTATATCAAATCATTCACCAACGTCAATCTGTGCCGGATCTCTATGCTGCCCAGCTGGCAAGTCAGGGTGTTTTGAGTGCCGAGCAAGCGAATCAACTGCGGGACAAGTACATTGTGCATCTCGGTGAAGAACTGGCACTGGCACCCAACTATACTCCACCTCCCAGCTACTTTGAGCAGCAGTGGACTGGACTGACCTCGGCGCCGTCTACAGAACTCACCTACTGGGATACAGGCCTGGATTACAGTCTACTCCACTGGATTGGCCAACAGAGTGTGGCTTATCCCGCAGACTTTGTGAGTTGTACTTACTTTCATGTTAGATGGAACGATAGCAGTACAGAACTATATAAAACCATATATAGAACTATGCAAAAGTAGTGGAAATAGCTCTTAAGAACTCTAAGATTCATTTGTTCATACAGACAAGCAGACATCGCTATATCGACCCTAATATTTATTCTTGTTCAAGAATATGTGTTGTAGGATTCTCCTTCTACCTGTTATACCCAAAACCTAATAGACCACTGAACCCATATAATGCACTTAGTCTAAATATTTAACCGAATTCTATTATTTCTTCTCTAGCATGTACATCCGCATCTGCTGAAGACCCACATTCAGGGACGGCTGAAGAAGCTAGAGGCTGGCAGTAAAATCGATTGGGCCACCGCCGAATCCTTGGCCATTGGCAGTCTACTATATCAGGGCCACAATGTGCGTCTTAGTGGCGAGGATGTGGGTCGTGGCACCTTCTCCCATCGCCATGCCATGCTGGTGGATCAGCAGACTAATGAAATGCACATTCCGCTCAACCACATGGAGGGCGGTAACGGTGGAAAACTGGAGGTGGCACACAGTATTCTGTCGGAGGAAGCGGTGTTGGGTTTTGAGTATGGCATGGCCATTGATAACCCACAGAATCTGATTATCTGGGAGGCGCAATTCGGAGATTTTGCCAATGGTGCTCAGATTATTATTGACGCCTTCATCGTCTCCGGCGAAAGTGAGTACTGCAGAAGAAATGATGTACGCGTGACTTGCTGAATAAAAGATTGCAACCCCATAATCCTTTAGCCAAATGGATGGACTCAAATGCTTTGGTCATGCTGCTGCCACATGGTTACGATGGTGTTGCCTCCGAGCACAGTTCCTGCCGCATCGAACGCTTCTTGCAGCTCTGCGACTCGAAGGAAACAGCCCCCGATGGTGATGCGGTGAATGTGCATGTGGTTAATCCCACAACGCCAGCCCAATACTATCACGTGCTGAGGCGCCAACTTGCCCGAAACTTCCGCAAACCTCTGGTGGTGGTGGCACCTAAAACACTGCTACGTCTCTCCGCGGCAACCTCAAGCCACGAGGACTTTCAGCCCGGCACAATGTTCTACAATGTCTTGGGTGCGTTGTACTTACGTTTTTATGAATGCATTAATTTGCTGACCTACCTAACCACCTAACCATCCATACAGGTGATAACACTGTGCAGCCGGAACAGGTGCGCAAAGTCATCCTGTGCAGTGGCAAGCACTACTACAATCTGGCCGAGGAGCGTGCAAAGCGACAGGCCAACGATACGGCCATTGTGCGGCTAGAGTCCTTGTGTCCCTTCCCCGTGCAGGAACTACAGGCACAACTGGCCCAATATGGCAATGTGCAATGTAAGTTCGCTCCATAAACTTCCTACCTACACACACCCACATAACACTTCTCTTTCCTCGATGCAGCTTTTGTGTGGAGTCAGGAGGAGCATCGCAACATGGGAGCTTGGACATTTGTGCGGCCACGCTTTGAAAACTTAATTGGCAAGCAGGTAGTAGTATACAGCTCTACACCATACAGACACAATACCCACGTCTCTTGTATAACCCATAGCTCCAGTACTGCGGTCGCTCCGAGGCACCAACTCCGGCCACGGGCATCGGCAAAGTGCATAGACAGGAAGCTGAAGCGGTTGTTGCTGCCCCATTTGAAGTTTAGTACACAAGACCCAATCCACAGTACATCCCCGCCTGCTACACAAAGTACTTTAGCTTCAATAAAACTGCCAAAAAAAAAAGGAACCCGGAAAAAACAGGAACAAAAAACACAAATGTGAATACATGGAGCTCGCAAGGCGGCATTACAAAATCATTTTTCATATATGCGAGGGGGGCAAAAAAAAAAACTGTAAGCTGCAAACTTTATGGCAAAGTTTTTAATTGTTTGCTGGCATTGTGTCCAGGGCCTTTAAATTTACCATAAAAAAAAAGAACCTACGGCTTGGAAAGTCCATTTAACCTACCGTAAATATTTATTATGTTTATGAAACATTTTACAGACTTTCAATTGGAATTGTTTAAGCAGTGAATGTGACCTAACTTAAGTGTGTATTTAGCAATAAATCGGAGGACTTAATAGTTGGATATAATAAATTTAAAGATAATAATCAATTAAATACAAAAGAAGACTAATTCGAGTTATTTGAGTAATTAAAGTTATGTGCTAAAAAAATGATACATGGTATGTATTATGGGGTGAGGTATGGTGAGGTGAGGGAGGATTCCTACATATAAGGCGTTACCAAAGGACTCTAAAGATTGGAATTTGCAGCATGTCAACTTGTTGGGTATTCAGTGCACAGAATGGGTTTAGAAGAACATAAAAGCAGGTAAGAAGATAAAGTCTCATCACGCTTAATTTCTAGATCAGCAGGTCAGGCATAGATCATCAACTAGGCCAGTTAACTGATACTGACCAACTTAGATGACCTGCCTGCCATAGACTCGCTCTAGAATATCGTAAAAGTCGGTGGACGTCTTATATGTAAAGTACAGAAGTCACATCCAGAGCACAAAGCCCAAGCATACGGATATTATAACCAAAGCGGTTTCTTTGCAACTGGCATTATCCCAACCGCACTCCAGATCGAATTTCAATGCCTAAAAAAAACATTAAAACATTAGCAACATTATCGATCATATTAATTGTAAAGTTTCCAAACACTCACCTCCAACAGCTGTTGTCCGCCTTTGTTGTCACAACGCGTCTCCCGCAGATCGTCGTCGTGTTCGTCGCAATTGTGACGTCCGTACACCTGACACGGTGAGTTCATGAATGTACGAAAAACTGTATCGGTCCAGGTTTGCGAAGAGCAGATATATTGTCTACGCTTGCGTTGCCAGAACTCCACCCAACTAAGACCAAATACAATAAAGTAAAGCTGCGATGCTAACTGAAATTCTGAAACTCTCACCCCAAATCGCAATCACAATTTAGATCCGTGTGGGACATTTTTAGATCGGTGAGGAATACGCTATTTGGCAGATAAGGTACTGCCCCAGTGTTGGGATTGGGTATCTTTTTCAAATTGTGATTATTGTAGCGTATGTCCAGTGATATATTACGCACTCGTCCCATGTTCTTAAAGAAGTTTGGAGGCAATGCTTGCAGCGAGGTATTAAACAGTTGCATATAGAGATAGGGAGAACGCATGCCCTAGATAGAAGAATATAGAAGAATTTACACAATAATTATTAACAGAAAGTAGAGTTATTAATTGCTTTGTTAGTAATATTCCAAGTAAACTCATCAATATATGCTCTGAGAACTCACCCGAAGAATGCGTTCGTGCAGATTCGTGAATTGCGGTCCACTAAAGGTAATGTTCGTTAGCTTCGAAGGCAGATGTCCCTCCATCTCACGCTGAAGATCCGTCGGCATACCCAGTTGTACTGTCTGCATTTCCTGTGTTGGTCCCGAACCCTTCTTGACAATGCGTGTAAACGGTTGCGGTGCCTCAATCCAAAGTTCCCGTATATTATGATGATGCTGTAGCAAATGGGGAATATTAAAGTGCTCCACATGCGAATAGGCAGTAAGTTTAAGGGAACGCAGATGGGGCAAAGAGTCCAGACAACCATATTCAAAGTAATGCAAACGGAAGTTGGATATATCCAGCATTTCGAGATCTTCATTGACGCCATCAAAGCTGTTGTTATTCAGCGAGGTAATCGGATTCCCTGAGAGCATTAGGCGGCTATAAGAAACGAATATAATATAAATTAACAAGACATACATAGTATAAAGACAGTTGAGTTAGATTTACCGCAAGTGTGGCAGCGATTGTGTCATTAGAGGAACATTAGTCAAGTCATTATTCGAAAGATCCAGCATGCGAAGATTGGTCATGTTGTGGGCCAACTCCTGAGGAATTGAGGGCAGTTCATTGTAGCCTAGACGGAACTCGCGCAGATACTTCAAACGTATCTCTGGCACTGTGCTCAGCGAAACATTCTCCAAACCGAGTTTTATCAAAGAGTTTTCCAAACCCATAAAAGATTTATCCATAACCTTTAGATCCCGATTGTGGGATAGATCTAAGACTGCCAATTTTGGCATTGTGGCAAAGACAGCGTCATCAATGCGTAGCAAATAGTTGTAAGAGATGTCCAAATAGCGTAGGGACTGTAATATATGTAGGGAGAGATGATAATAGATAGATACTTAGATTATATTAAACGATGTATGCATACTTAAATTAAGTATAACAAAATTATTTTCCTAATATCGTTTTCAGTGTGGGAACTTAGGGCACTTACCCTAAACTTATTCGATAGATCCATGCTATGTATGGTGGAAATAAAATTATTGGACAAATGCAGCTCGCAGAGGGTCAAGGCAGCCAAGCTGGAGAGCGAGGAGGACGGAATCTTCAGGAGCATATTGTGCGAGACATCCAATCTGCAGATTGAAACCCATTAAAAAAGTTTGCTTTAAATAATGTTTAATTTTTCTCGATACTTACTTTTCCATGCCGCCATTGTAGAAGAGATTATCCGGCAACCCTCGCAATTTGTTGTGGGAAAAGTCCACAATGCGTAGTCCTTGCACGGGCTTAAAGATGTCCTGTGGTATATCCGTCAAATAGTTGTGATCGAAGTAAACGAGTTGCAGCTGTTTGGTATTCTTAAAGGCATCAAAGTCCAGTTCGTGTATCCAATTGTAGCTCAGATCAAGCCACTGCAGATGCGGCATATTGCCAAACACATCACGAGTGGTATTCTACAAAAAGTGAAAACATTTTAGTAACACCTGAAATTGATATTATATGTGTTAAGCTACCAACCATAAGTGAGTTGTAGCCCAAGTGCAAATGGGTTAGAGAGATCTCGGCGGGTCGAAAGTAGCCAGGATATATGATAGAGATGTTGTTATGCGACAAATCCAACATCTTGATATTCGAGTGATACATGCCGCCTGAAATCAAATAGAATTAGCATACGAGTTCATATTAAATCTGGTTGAGGTCTGCTTTACCGTGCTCATTGCGACCACTCCAGGAGGAATTGTACATTAGTTGACGTATCTGATTGTGGCTAACATTCACATTCAAATTGGACAGAGTTCCGACCTGATCGAAGTAATCGAAATTAAAATTGGGCAGCTGATTGAAGGCCATGTCCAGTATCTCTAGTTTGGGCAGATTTTGAAAGGATTCATCGGCCAAATTGTTGAGCTTATTGCCACGCAGACTCAAGTATTCCAGTTCATCCAAGTTCATAAAGGCACGACGTTCGACCTTATCGATTTTATTGTCATCCAAATGCAGTTTTCGTAGTGCTTCCAAGTCAAAGAACGTGTGCTGCGACACCGATGTCAGATGATTGAAACGCAATGAGATCTCCTCCAGCTTGGAGTGTATATCACCCTGGAAGGTGCCCTTTAGCACCTGTTCAATGCGATTATCGTGTAGTTCCAGCAGTCGCAGATTCTTTAGGAAATGGAAACTCGTATCACTCATGCTGCTTATGTGATTGTTGCTAAAGTCGAGCTCCTGCAGCGAGGTCAAATGCCGCAAGGCCTCTGCTGGCAAGGCGCTGCCCGAGTAGCCATGGGAAATCTTCAGCGAAATCAAAGAGTGGCCAATCTACAAAGACATACTGTTTGAAAAGGATTCAAACTTGTTAGGCAGCCGAACTAACTTCATGGAATGCATCGTTCTCAATGTTGGAGATGCCATTCTCGCTAAAGTCCAGACGCTTCAGACCACGCACATGCTTGAAGGCATGCGACTGTACGCCGGAGAGGCCGGCCCGAGTTATCTGCAGATCCTCCAGCTCTACGCCAAAGTCCTTGAAGTCTTCGGGTCCCACGGAAGTGGAACCCATACGGGATATGGACAGCGATCGCATGTTGCGCATTCTGGTCATACTTTTTGAAAATAAATACAAAACAGTTTGCTGGGGTAAGGGGTGTGTGTGGGGAGCAGGAACTTTGTGCTGGGGTCACTTACTTGCGCAGTGTCTGCAGATTTGTAGGATCATTACGATCACCACTCAGATCCAGTTTAAGCAGCGTATAATGCATGGCATTAAAGGTTTCCGTGGGCTTCGGAATTTTGATCTTATTGTCACGCATGCTGATGACCCTGTTTCGCCAGAGCAAACGAGAGAAAGAGAGAGAGAGAGAGACAGAGAAAGAGTGAAATAGGGTTTTAGCTGCTTATTTCTGCCATCGCCTCATTTCCCCATTCGTCACGTTTCCGTTTCGAAAAGCAGGTCACACACTTAGGGGAAGCCCCACACAATCCCACAGTCCCTTTGGGCGCCAGCAATCCGATTAGTTTCATGCCCACAAACCACTTACCTCAACACATCGAAATTATTGAACAGCTTGTGGTGCAACTTTGTCAAATTGTTCCCAGACAAATCCAGAATCTGCAAACTGTTCACCAGGCTGTCAAAGGCCATGGGAGAGATATTTGTGAGGCCACAATATCGCATATAGATCTCACGTATGCGTGCGGGCTTAAAGGCATCATCCTGCAAGATGTTGGGATAGTAATTTAATAATGTTATTAAATTAGCAAAAATTTGCTTAAAATTTAAAACTATGATTGTATTTTAAGACATTTAGTAATAAAAATATAATACTTTTTTATTAATTAAAATAAGTATAATAAATATACTAAATAGGAACTTTTGTGCCTGATTATTCCATTTTGGTCTTAAGATTAAGACTTTTTATACCCTATAGACCAAAAATCTTATATTTGGAAATCTTTTTTTAGCAGTACAACATACACTCGCCAGAAAAAGTATGCGTACAAGATTATTGCGCAACTTCGACTGTAAAAAAATAAAAGTAGCAATAAATATTTTGTCAAAATTATATTTTTTAATGAATAACACATTAGTTATGAGTGTTTTCCAAAAAAAATTTTCTTAATATAATTAAAAAAACCTTTTTTAACATAAAAAATTAACAAATATTCAATATAAGTCGCGCAATAATGTTGTACGTATAGTTTTTCTGGCGAGTGTATATTTTATCTAGTTACTTTCTATACTTACTCGTAGCGTATGTATAGGATTTCCGTCGAAGAATGTACGATTGACGGTATCGAAATACTTGAAGGAATTGGGTGGCAGCACCTCAATATGATTGTATTCCAGATGAAGATTATCCAGATTGAGTTTAGTGCTCGCCTTAATGTCGTACGTCTCATTGCCGCTCAGTGACCAGATAACATTGTGGGATATGTCCAGGGTACGCAAACCCTTTAGAGGACCCAGTGCATCGTAGGGTATCTCCGACAGAATGTTGTCTGTGAGCAGCAGGCGAGTTAGCCGCGGCATACCATCGACAAAAACATTCGGATCTATCTCAAACAGACTATTGCCACTCAAATCCAATGTTTCCAGATTCAGCAAGCCGGAGAAACTATGCGACTGCAACATGGAGATGCAATTCTCACCCAGAATCAGAGTTTGTAGCGATTCTTCTAGGCCTCGAAACGAATCGTGGTGTACAGACGTTATGTGGTTATCCGAGAGATCCAGAATACGCAGCTTTTGCAGATGACGCAGCGATTTCGAGGGTATCTCAACGAGATCATTCTGTGGTAGAATTAGCTCCCACAACGAACGTTCCAAGCCGGTGAATGCATCATCTGGTATTTCAGTCAAATGATTACCGGATATCTTAAGGCGATACATTCCCGTCGATTGTAGAAAATACGGCTCTATTTCACGCAATCCCGTATTCTCCATATGCAGCATGAAAACCTAGCAGGAGTATGCAACCATTTTCCACTAAACTTTTCTGCACCCACTGTAAAGGAGTTCCTTACCTTGGACTGGTTTACCATGCGCGGCAGTGCGGGAAACGGCACATTCTTGCAGTGGACAATGCCGAGATCTGTGGAGGATTTGGAACACGTACACATCACATTATAGGTACACGGCGGATAACGCGTCTCTTCCATTTCGCGACTGAAAATCGAGGCACGGGCCAAGGACATCCAGATCATAATGATCAGCGTTATGGTTAGAAAGGCATAGCCAAATTTAAAGAAGAATTCTAGACCCTGTGAAAATTTAGCCAAAGACAGAAAGTATCAAAGGATCAATATTATTAATTAGAAAAACAAAAAAGGATTTGGAAAAGTCACAAAGGAAGCAAAATGTTTTAGGGTTTCATTTCATATGATATGGTATTTCCTTTTGGAGCTTCTTATGATTAACCCTTAGCACTTTTAAGGCTCTCTTGGTTTCACATATCAAATGTCCTTGATTCTTTTCATGTCTTTTCCTTAAAAAACAGATTTTCAACACACAAACACACACACACCATTTCGTTAATTGGTTTTTACAGACGCGTTAATTGGCATTTAAAAAAAAACTTTTGTTTTAAACTAAGTTGACTAGTAAACCGCAACTTAATTTGCTGCACAGGATGTGCGTCACTTTGCTGGCTTCAAGTTCAAGCCAACTAAAAATAAGTAGTGGTATGGTATGGTATTCCTGTTTGCCAAGTTTCCAGTATTGTCTCGGCTAGAAAAAAACACGTCCGAACCGCAGCGCGTTCCACGCACGTCTGAGACATGAAAATCAATCGGGTTAAGCATTCAACGGCAAAACTAGCCAAGTGGTAGTGGTTCACTAATTGGATTGTAACATTTTGGGCTATGTACTTGTACGTTATGGCCAGCAAAAGCGTTCTCTATACGTATCTCCCCCTTTTGGGCACATAGTTGGTCCGATTTATAGCATTACTTTACGCCTGGTTGGCTGCTCATTTCCTAGCATTTATTTGTACATTTTGTTTAGAATATGGAAAGCAAAACACAAGCAATTTGGTTGCACTGCCACTACTGTCCAAATCCAGCAAAGATTCCAAGCCTTGAGCTAACCAAGGCACTACTCAGGCCACAGCCACGGATTAGAAACTTGTAGGAATTCCCTGGGATGCGTGTGACACAAAGCACGTTGTAAAACAAGCACAACTCATTGACCAATTAGTGTAGAAATATATTTATAATCATATATGCTTTATTTTAGTGTACGAATCTTGCGATAAAGCCAAAAATGATATGTACTCTCCTTGACCAGTTCCTTATCTGCAAAATATTAAAAGAGTTAGCTTTAGTTTATTGAAATGATGGCATTTAACCCACCAACAGATTGAAAACACTGCGCCAAGTCGGGTGGACAAATGTTATCCAGATTGAAATAGAATGTGGTTGTGAGTTCCCTGAGTTTGCCAAACGACTTCATGGTGATTTGCCGCGAGTGCGGATCCTTGCCATCCAAATGTTCTCGCACATAATGAGCGGACAACCGTATGTCCACCACATCACTGAGATGATCATCAATGCACTCCAATTGGCGTGGCGGTTTACTCAACAGCTGGGTGCAGACATCCGCATAGACTAAAAGAACAAATTAAAGGAAGTGCAAGATATAAAATGGTGATTATTTACCATTAGGCAGATTCAAATTAATGTGTATCATCAATATGTGCTCCAGTGTGGCATGTATTTGGAATAGCTTGGATATCGACAACATGCTGTCGTGCTCATCAAAATTGCTGTTCTTGAAACCCGATACATCGCCATTCTGAAACTTTCCGCCCGCCTGCTTGCTATCAGCACTATGATGCAATAGTGTCTTTCGTATGCCAGCAGCACCATCAGCACGCACAGCATTGTGCAGCGATTTGCGTAACTTGGGCAACTCCTTAGATGTATCGCTAACTGTTGTTGCTGTTGAGCTGCTGCCCTTGAGTAAACTGCTGCTGCACACTTTACTCTCCGTAAAGATAAACTCGTAATCTTTATAAACCTTCTCCAGACCAATCTCTAGCAGCAACTCCAAGGGTTCAGCACCGCTTAGACATGGCATGGCCAGGCGGCTGTTGGCCAGATTCGAAATTATTTCCGCCAAGCGATTCTTGTTCGTGGGCATGTTCTGTGCTCAAATGAAAGAAAGTTTTAAGAAGTGAATTGGAGCTGAGCTGAGTTTTAAAACTTACCACAATGTTGCAGCGCACGGCGCATTGAAAGAGCATGTTAAAGGCAATTTTAAGATCCTTGTAGGATGAGCAGCCTGTGTTAAATGGAAGTTTAATAAATTTTGTATTTAAGCAGTAGCGAAAGCATTCATACATTTGAGTAATTCCCACAGCTTGTCGGTTAAATCGGTGACCTGCCGAAATTTGACCTGTTGCACAATCTCCTCGATATCGTTTTCGGTATTTTCGTTCGTAAAGACGTCCGTAAAGCCAGATACTTCGGTCATGGTTTTATTAATGGACTCTCTTAGTTCATCCATATCAATGCCACTGCCACAACGATAGACCGGCTCACGATTACTGCCCGCCTTCTCATCGTTGTAATAGTTGAGAATGTCCTCACGAATGTAGACCAGCAGTCGCAATTGATTCATAAAATCATTCGTTATGGGACCACAATCGCCGACACGAAAGGTTTGATTTAGCACCACATTGCAGGCACTGAGATCGATCAGTAGCGGCATTGGAGCAGAGGTTGACCAATTGAAACGCAGCATCATGTGTTGATTCACCTTGTAACAGTTCTCTATCTCTGTCTCTATTGGTGTGCCCGCTGTCATGCCATGTTGTCGCACCAGAGACTGTGACGTCACCATATACGAGGGCAACACACCCGCGTATGTGACAATGCCACGGCAAAAGTGCGTCGGACTAAATTCGTACTGCAGCAGTAGAGTGCGACCAAAATCACTGCCATCGCACAGAAACCAAACGGAGCCGAGACCCTCGCCTTGCTGAAAGTGCTGGGTGCAGATGATGGAACGTGCCTTATCCGCCAGCTGACCACGATGATACTCTTCGTCCTGCTTCCATGGATTTCGGTTAACGGTATTCAAGTCTAATTGCGACAAATCCGCAATGGCATCCACAATGCAATCGTCCTTCAGTGGACTTCCTGTCAGATCCAGTTCCGAAGTGGATGAACCATGACGTTCCGATCGCAACAGCAACTTTGGGGGCGTGGTGGTCACTGACGTCTTCTTGCGATTTTCATTATAGATGAAGACGATTTTGCTTCCAGCATCGCGCGCGCCAATTATTCTAACCAAATAACTTGGTGGCGCGCTGTATGTAATTGTATAATTATCGCCATATTTGCGCAGCAATTCAGCGTATTTATTTGCAAGATTGGACATTATTTTCAGGCAAACAAAAATAACAAATTAAATAAAACAAAATTAAAACAGCAAGTAATAAAAAATAGCTTTTTGCAATTCAAACGGCAGTTCTTCTTCTTAACATTCAAATGTTGGCATTTTTTTAGAGATGGAAAATATATTGTGAAAATTTAAGTATCGATACCAGGGTGGCGATATTATATCGCCAAACATGTATGGACTCCTCACAATTATTTTATATATTTAACCCATATAATCTTTATTTTTATAGTGTTTTTGTGATGCATCTGCTCTTTAAAGTTTTAAGTACTTGATAGCTGGAATTAAAATATCGATAATCATCTTTGTATTTTTGACATTCAAATCATAACAGTTTATCAAACTGCCATGGCGTTCACAAAAACTTTGTTGCAATCCAGTATATAAGTGAAATAAAAAAAAATATATATTTGTGTTGCTGGGCTGCTTTAACTTTAGTTAAATGAACATATTTACAAAATGCATAAATTGTATTTAACAGCTGGTACTACATAGCGCGGCACACAAAAGCTGATGGCTGCAACACATAATGTGTTTAAAACACCCTGTGCTAGTTTAAAAAGTTATCGATAACGACTTGGTCGAGTCGCACGTGTTGACATTGTTTTTATACGACCAAATTCATTAAATAAATAGTTTAAATATGTCTGACTTTGAATTACAAGAGAGTGGCTCAGAATTCGACTCTGACGACAATTCTGATGCTGAGGTACGTAATTTCCATACATATTTAGCTAAGCCATCAAAACTAAGATAATTTTCTACATTGCAGCTGCAAGCGGCATTTGAGCGTGGCGATTTGAAACCCGGTCTTAATGTGGAGTTTAGTGGACAGCGCAACAAAATAAATGATATAGTGAGTAGCGGAAAAGTACAGAGTATACGTTACTATAATGCACACGGTATTTGCAGACCAAACTGTTGGCCAAAACACAGGCCATACGCCTGGAGCTGCCGTGGGAGGAACGTCTGGATATGGTCAACGATTTGGCTCCACTGGCACCCGAGTTGGCTGTGCAGCTGGAGAAGCATGAACAGAAGCGTGCCAATCAGTTCAAGGGCAACGCCAAGATACCCTATGTCCGACCCGAAGAGGATCCCGTGCTCAATGACTTTAAGCGTGAAATGCTGTTCCATCGCCAGGCACAAAGCGCTGTAATTGAAGGCATCCAGCGTCTCCATGAGCTGGGCATTAAGACACGACGACCCGACGACTATTTCGCCGAAATGGCCAAGTCGGACGAACACATGCAGAAGGTGCGCGCCAATCTGATGGCCAAACAGCAGGGACAGGCCAAATCGGAGCGCATTAAACAGATTCGTGAGCAGCGTAAAATGGGCAAAATGCTGGCCAAACAGACCAAAGTGCAGCGTGAGGCAGAGAAGAAGGATATGCTCGATAAGCTCAAGAAGTTCCGCAAGGGTAAACTCAAGAATCTTGACTTTCTGGAGGATGCCAAGGCGCTGGAGCAAAAGCAAAAGAAATCCGCCGATAATCGCAAACTGCGCAACAAAAAGTTCGGTTTCGGTGGCAAAAAGAAGGGTCTGAAACGCAACACAAAAGCATCCGCTGCCGGACTCGAATCCGAGAAGTCAACCCGTAAACAGCGAGGCGTCAAGGCTGGCGCATCGGTCAACAAGCGTCTGGGTAAATCACGTCGCATGAAAGCCAAGGCTAGAAAGTGATTGAGAGTTGGACATAGTATGTTTAAGTGATTCCCCCACAAGTAGATTTTAGTAATTGGCCACACACATATAATAGATTTATTACAACTAAATACATTTTGTATGTACAGCAGTAAAAAGAAAAAGAAAAAAAACACAAAACAAAATTATTCCATTTCCTTGTGCTTCTTTTTCTTTTTTTTCGGCTTAGTTTCAGTTTCCTCATCGATAGTTTCCTTGCTTTTCTTGGCTGCTTCTTGCGTCTCAGACTCACTGGCTTCTTTATCCTTTTTACGCTTCTTCTATTTGCTAGTTCCAGTTTCTTCATCAGTTTCCTTGGGCGTCTCGTCTGCCTGCGTCACAGACTCGCATGCTTCCTCCTGCTCTTCTTTATCCTTCTTACGCTTCTTCTTTTTGCTCTTTGTTGCCGGCTCCAGCTGCTCTTGTTTACCCTGCAGCTTGGCCAGCATTTCTCGCTCCTGCTGCTCCAAACGCGCCAGTTTACCACTTAATTTAAGTCCATGTCGCGCGCCTTTGTGTGCGGTTCTTCCGCCGCAAGCCTTGAACAACTCTTCGTCGGTCATAACGTGCACTTTGGAGACAGCAATATCTTCTGGCTTAATGCGTTCCGTGTCAGCCACTTCTCCGCCACTTTGGGTAAGCAATGCGGACTTTAGGAAATGCTCGTAGACAGCTCCACCTTCGGCATCGCGTTGCTGTTGCTTGGCCAGCTTCAGTTTGCGTGCCGAATAGCCTTTTGTAGAGATTTCGACGGCTTCTTCGCCGGCTTTGCGTGCGGTGCTCACTTTACCATTTTCCTCGACTTGCACCGTGACATTTGATGCTGCCTCGTTGAAGCAACGTTCCCACCAATGATCATTGAATTCTGTGGCACGATCGACGCCCAGGCCAGCGTTATCAAACTTTAAACTGGCTTTCAGTGGTGCTGCAATGCCAGTGTTGTTCTTGCCCAATCCGTCACCCTCTTTCCAGCCATATTTACCTAATATTTTTTTAGCAAAGTCCATTAAACAATGTGAGTTTGTTTAGTTATCGTAAATTTTAAAATATATCGATAACGTAACAGCGTGCAGGCAAAGCGTTAACAAGCGAATGGCAACATGCAACAGAGTTGCTTAGAGTCCACAGTGCTGCATTTTGAGCGCCTTAAATCAAATATTTAAATAAAATAATACCCACTTTCATCTTTCTTCTTAGGCATTTAACAGCAAAAATTTTAAAGAAATTGTACCATAATTAAAACAATGATTATTTTTCTTTAACGCATTCATTTTTCCTTTATTTCACAATCGTTCAAATTCATCATATTATTGTTGCTCTAGCCACGAAAACACTCAACTTTATTCAACATGAAAATAATTAAAAAGTGGCAGTTAAATGTTAATGAAAAAACAGTTTTAAATTTTATAGAAAGAAACGTTATCAGTACGCGCCACATAAACTCAAAACTATCTAAAAGCACACACAGCTGCACACACCGCAGCCCCCGAGGATGTTCTCTTGATTGTGTAAGAAAGTTGCACGTGCTACCTGCCGCCGCCTTGACTGTTGTTGTTGCCAAAGCCCTTTGGATGCGGTGGGGGGAGAGAGAGAGAGTTGGATAACACGACCAGCCTTCTTCTCACTTCGCTTAGAGGCCGTAGGATGGCACTGTGCATGTTAATGGTCTATTTTGTATATGGAGGCTGCATGAATTTCAAAAATTTAATTTTACAATTGATTGCAATTTCTTCGCTACATATCGTTGGTTGCTGTTATTTCCGCCTATCCACTTTAGCCGAGTGTTTTCTAATGTATCTTTTTTATTAGCAAATTGATGCTGGTTTTCTTATTTGTTTTTTTTAGTTTTAAACTTAAATCAAAGTGTTTTTCTTCGTCCGCAACGTTGTTGTTTCGTTTTGGTGTATGCGATTACTAGTAGTTTCGAATGTTTTTTAAAAACAAAATTACATATATTATGTGGTTGTTATTATTTTATAATTAGATAGTTCACAAGATGTTTTGTTTGGGTTGCTATCAAATCAATTATCATTAATAATCGAAAAACGAACATAGATGTTGGTTGTTTGTTGTTTCTTCTTCTTCTACAGTTTTGCTTTCTCTTTGCCTTTGATTACGAATGAAATGCTGTTTGCCATTTGAAATACTATATATGCATTATATTATTCCAAGTGACGCCCACAAACACAACACACCGCAACACAACTGCATCGAAAAAAGGACGAGGAGCGCAGCGCGACGCTTAGAAGGCGAAGAGCAGCAGGAAAGCCATCATAAGACAGAACAGACCCATAGCCTCAGACAGGGCGAAACCCAAGATGGCATAGGAGAACAGCTGCTGTTTCAACGATGGGTTCCTGGCATAACCGATGATGAGGGAGCCGAATACTGATCCAATACCAGCACCTGTTGTATTGGTGTTGGTTGTTTATCATTGCAAGAATTAGAAAGACAATAGATTAATTAAATTTGCTTAAACAAAGAGAATATTATATGTATATATGTTATGAGCAGCTCATTTGTATACTTAATGAGTTAGAAATGAAGTGTAATTAATGCCTTTCCATCGAGTGTTTAAGTTGTAAGAGTCAGTCAGTCACAGATTAGTCTGAATTGAGTTCTGCACAGCATTTGCACAGCAAGCACATCGCACTAAAATTGCTGGCCACGAAAGATTTCAATGCAATGCCCTATATATAAAGCATTGCAGCATTTCTGGTACTTTCGCCTTGTGATTACACAAGTTTCCTGCTAGGAAATGAAGCTCCACAACACACACAGGAGCTTTGACCAAATCTCAGACCTTCCCGAGGCATATTTAAGAGTAATCAGATACTCGTTATGTGTGCCCCAGATGCTAGATTGTAACTGACTGTATTGATGGTGAGACTATGATGTCTGGCAACTGGCAACAATGGTAATTCAGATAAAAAAAACCAATACGAACCGGAACCAGCGACGCCGACTGTTGCAGCACCAGCACCAATGAATTTGGCAGCCGAATCAATGTCACGTGTGACTGGCGAGGTCTGGAATGACCTGATCTGTGGCAGTAATGCAACGGGGGTTGTGTTCTGAGCAGCCAAAGTTTGGCTCTGGCTGATGACGGCGCTGCTCAATGGTCGCAAGTATTGCTTGGCATTGGCGAGGAGCTGAAAATTAAAAGCAAGAAAACACAAAAATTAAAAACATTATGTAATATGTATCAAGCATAAAAGAGTTGAGATAAAAGTTGTTGACTTTTATTTCTCCCTATATTCACAATTTGCATCTAACTCAGTTGTTATGCAATACTGCTGCTGCTGCCAGTGTTAAGCAATTTGGCTTTGCTGCTGCTACTTTTTTTTTTTTTGGCAATAGCATTTGTTGTTGTTGGCGTTAAGCACATTTCATTATATATTTGAAATTTGTTAAACTTTAACAACTTGAGATTAACTAACTAATTCAACTGTTAATATGTGTATACACAAAATGGCTTACAAAGCTTTTCTGCCGGTTCTAACCTCAATAGTTAGCTGAACATTGTTGCAACTCTTTGGTTATACAATACTTGCAAATGCTCTTAAATTTAACAAAATATATGAGTAAAATTTTATAAAACTATTGAATTTGTTTAAATCTATTTGAAATTGCACTGATAAAAATAATTGCAAATCTATATCAATTCAACATAACCTCAAATGTTGCCCTCAACTTATGTAACTGTATGCGTTTTCCATTGGACTTCCAAGTCACCACAGATATATAATTTTTTTTTTTTTTACAATCAACGGAAAATCAATGCCGCAATAGAAATTATGTAACTATTCTCTCAAATAAATTGCACATATTAATTAAACTCACTAAAAACCGTTATGTACTTACCACGGTCCTGGCAGCGGGGGCAATGCGAGAGACTGTCGACACGAACATTTTGAATTGAATTTTAATCGGCGTTTCGCACAAAATTGAAGCAAGCGCACGTAGCTCTGCAAAAAGAATAGATGTAGATTTGCTGTAAATATGTGCATTTTATATGTATATAATATTGTTGTTGCAATTTGGTTTTTCTTCAAATGCCGCCGCCTGCAAGTTGCTGTTGTTGGTTACGTAATTTTGAAATAGCAGTCTAACCACTTGAATTATACGTTTTCAATTTGATACTATTACATTTGTTCAATATTAATTACTTTTCACTTGGTTTATTGAGATTTTCACCGATTTTCTTCAATCGTTGAACTTTTTGTAGTGACGCAACGAATCTGCTATAACGCACACTACGATACACTGACAGTTCTCTTGACACGGCCGTGTGACATCTGATGTGAATGTGTGCGTGCGTGTGTGTGTGTTGGGACCGCAAGATGGCGGCATTGAACACGTTTGAGAAAATAATATTTTCACTCGTATATCCATTGATCACATTTCACTTTATCATCATAATTGTTGAAATATTTGTAATTGAAAAATAATTTGGCAGCATTTTTTATTGGGCACTGATTATCCAACCAACGACAGCAGCAGGCAGGGCGGGGGGTGGTGCTCCACATTTTTCGTGTAAGCGTAAGATCACCGTTCAACTCACTTCGAACAAACCCTTAACAACAGTGGAACCGTATTAAACGCGAATTTTTACTTTACCCTACAATCGCCATGCAAGCAGACTCTTCGTGGTGAATTGGAAAGGTATCGAGATGGCGTGCGCGCGCATGAACGCTTATCGATAGCTTTATGTTTTTCATTTGATAACTTTAATGAAGGTATTCCATGATGACAATCGTACGTCTATATATATGTTATTTTAAACAGTTTAAGAATTGTCAAAAAAAAATATATTATAATATTCTAAGAACTTAAAAAGCATAATAATTATTTATTTATTTAGCAAAAATAGTTGAATATGTTGTTACAAAAAACACAATTGCAAATATTTTTATAGTAAGATAGATTTTTTTTTGTTAAATTTAAATCTAATTTAGTACTTACCGCACAATATGTATACATATATTTATTAGCAATGTCGATATAAATGCAGCTCTGTGCTGTGGTGAATTGGAAGTACACTTGGAAACCTGTGCCGGCTGATGTTAATTGCTCTCAATGCAAGTGATTTATCAATAATTATTTAAAAACAAATATTTAATTGAAACACTTTTTAAGCGAACGACACAAACTCAATAAAACAACAATTATGACAACAATGACAGCTTCAAATGTCAGAAAATTTTGAGGAAGAGTTGATAGACAATAAAGGCGCGAAAATTTAAATTTAATCAATATTCAAATTAAAGAATAAATTGTTATTAATAAGTGTGATAGATATAAAAATTTACGGCTGTAATATAATGAACAGTTTACACTAGCGTATAAATACTTAGTTTTATTTTATTTACATAAAACAATTACCATAGGCATACATTATTATCGAGTGCCTATCGAATAAACATTCAGCCCTGGTACGTATACAGCCACGCGTCGTCGTGTCGTCACATCGTCTGGGATTTTGAGATAATTTAAACCCAGCACAATCAAAACAGGATGCTGTAAGTATATTAATAAATTGTTTTGATCGTAACAAACATTTTGAATGCAATTTCTACTACTTAAACCCTGTATTTCTCCTATAATGTGTAATTGCAGCCCTCAATTGCATAACAGCATTTGTGCATAAGTGTGTGTGTGAGAGTCGTCAAGCCAGGGAGGAATCACACAAATACATACTAATCGGCGTAACGCGTTACATCTCGACTGGCTCAATCAATCAAAATAAAATCAAAGTCGATAAACCGCTACACACACACACACACAAACACATATATTGCATTTTCGTTGCTGTTTAATGCAAAAAAAGGAATCCATTTATTTTTACCGACGCCGCTAAATTGTTTTGGATGCAACTGTATATCGATAGTTAACAGTATTCGTTTAAACAACTTTACATAACCACAATCTTGTTGCAACCCTGTTATCAATTGTTAGAGACAGTGATTCGGAGCAGCTGTTAGATTCAAGTTGAAGCACTCAATGTTTTTGTTTTAACTATAAATGCCGGCTGGAACAAGATTTTGTAAAACGTTATTTATACGAAAATTGTTATAACAAGAAACCCCAATGTATTGATTAAGTTGCAAAAGCAAAGAAAGTAACGCCATTGCACCGAAAAAGATTAATGCTAGCTGTTAATAACAGTTTAAAAATCTGTTAAGTTAGATGCCAAAACCCCTTAACATCAAACTAACAGTGACACATTACATAAACTCGCAGTAGTCAGTCAGTCGAGTGCGTCGTGTGATATGGCCGTGTTTCTGATCAACATCTGCAAATTTAATGGCTGTTTTAAAACGTTTCCAAGTCTAAGCGACTTAATATCTCACATTGAGGACACACACATAGGTAAGTACTAAAGAAATACAACAAATTCAACCTATAAACAAGTGCACGAGTGATCAAAATATCAATGACAAACAAACAACATTAATTAGTCGCGTGATGTCGGGGCGGCATCGTTGCCGTCGTCGTCGTCGTCGATGTTGTCGTTGTCATCGGTACGCTGCTGTTTTGTTTATTTTATGTATATATATACATATACATTTGTATCTATGTGAATATGAATAGGTAAATATGTATGTATATGAGTGTGAATGAATAATATTGCAGTTGTTATTCGTTATTCGTGTTACCCAGCCCTGAAATCAATTTTAGCTCTAAAACATTCATATTTGTTTTGGCAGTGCTGTGCAGTACTGTGTGCAGTGCTGTATATTGCAGTTTAAACAATCTGCAGTTAAATTATATTAAAGTGTGCCATGAAAAATCAATATGGCCAGGCCTTAAATACGCACGCACGTTTTAATGCGTACGCGTCGTCGTCGTCGTCGTCGCCTTCAATTGAAACAAGCGAACGCATTCACAATGGACATTCACAATAGGCATTCACAAGCCAAGCTGAATTACCTGTGCTCGCACACAGTCAAAGGTTCATTCGTAGCATGTACAGCATACATTCTACATAGCCAGCAACATATATACGTGCAAGCGAGAGGGCAATAGCATGTGCAAAGCAAAAGCAAAAAAACAAAAAGAAACAAGTAAAAAGCCGGTGATCCATTAAACAACAACAACAATGTGAAAACGTTGGCTTCAAGTGTATGCGTGTGTGTCTGTTTGTCTGTATTGGTAAGCCGCCAGCGTAGCAGCAGAGCAGCAGCATCTGTACCACACAACCGGCAACTGGCAAGTGGCAACTGAGCGCCTTTTTTTTTTTTTTGACCTTAGTTAGGGTTTTTTTTTGGGATTTTTAGCGCGTTTATTTTGGCAGGTGCAGCTGCTGTGTTTATGCCATTTTGTTCAGTGTATTTGTATGTACGCAGTTTATTCGTAATCAATTCTTGTCCGAAAGCTGCGTCTAATATACGTGTACGATTACATACATATGTGTATTTTACTGTTTGGCCAATTAATCAAGTTACGTGAACTAAAAGCCGGCTGTCAAAAGAGGGGGCGGAGGAGGTGCATTGCGTTGCGGTGTAACTGCTGGAGCTTCCTATAGCAAATAAATGTATGTACATATATCTAATTTTAGCATCGCTGCCTTTGCCCAGGTACTTGAGCAGCAGCAGCAGCAGCGTCAGCAGCAGCATCGTAATCGAGTGTGTGGTGGGTTGGAGGTGGATGTATGTGGGATGTGGTGGGTGCTTTGGGGTTGTGGTGCAAAGGCGGAAAATCAATAAAATTAAGCTCAGTGTTGCCACTTGTCTTCAATGTTGTGTGTTGCGATGAATTAGGTTGTGTGTGTCTGTTTTAGGGATGGCAAACAAAAATTTATTAATCGATTAACTGTTAAATAAAAATTAATAATCGACTTATAAAAATTAAACGAATTTATAGCTGAAATTAATGAATGTATGAACTGATGAAGCTTGCGCTAATGTTAATAAGAATAAGAACTCAAATATAAAAATGTCTTTTTTAAAGCGGAAATTTAAAACTAAAAGCAGTTTCTTTAAATTATTGTACTTGCTTTTATGCATAACAAAATCCTTAAAAGTTATTTTTACAAAAATGAAACTTTTCTTGCAAATATTCGGTTAAACTTTTACGATCTATAAATGCGTTAATCGATTTATTGAACCGGTTTGTTTGGAGTTGTCATCCCTAATTTGTGTTATGTGTGCTTTATGCAGTCGTAGGGGTGGAGTTTATGGTGGTGGTAGTAGTGGTGCTTATGGTGCTGCTGCTAGTGGTGCTGGTGGTGATGGTGGTGGCAGTTGTGGTGGTTGTGGGTTAGCAGCTGTTTGTTGTTATTCTTGTTGTTGACGCTGCTGTTCCTGCTGCTGCTGCTGTTGTGATAACGGTCAACAGCAAATGGTGTATGGGGTGGGGGTTAACATTACATAAAGTTGGCATTGCTAATGGTTTCCACGCCTACCCAGCAGCGTCCCTAGCAACAACGGTTATGCACACACACCCATGTATATGTTTATATATATATTGTGTCGGAAATGAATCTATAAGCTTTGCCCAACATTTTATCATCTCGAAGGATTTGTGTGCTGCGTGCGCATTTACTTCATATGTATTTCAAATGTAAATAGCGTATAGTATATAGCCTGTAAATGTGTTATTTTCTATATGTATCCCAGTTGCCTGGTTATCTGCTGACTATCGCAACAACCTTCATTCATTTTATTTGGTTAACGAGAGAGTATGGGAAGCTTTTTTTTTTTGGTTCTTCACTGTTTCCTTTTTGCTGCCATGGCAACGCGTTCAAGCCGAGACCTTCAAGTTTGTCCTTTGCACAGTTGCCAGGCACCTGTTGTGTACAGGGTGTGCGAGTGAGAGCGAGAGACTCCAAAAGGGGCAACGTTACACAAGTCGTGTAATTTTATCGATAACATGTGGAACACTGCGAGAATTGCAATATGCTGTTTGGCTGATATTTGCAATATGATTAGGAGGCGAACATGTCACCAGACGACAAACAAATTCATTGCTCTCTCTCTCTCACTCACTCCGTCCCTCTTTCAGACAGACACACTGAGAATCGTCAGTCAATGACATTTTGGCCCTTTTATCAAATTTCGATATGTTGACTTTTTGATTGGAATATTTTTGAACATTTAAAACAACATCTGTACTGTTTACATACACACAGCAGTATGTACTATATATATACATATATATAATATTGTATTATCTGGTACAAAAATTTCTGCAACAAGTGAATGACTCAGATGACAACGCAAAAGCAATAAGAATAACAGGAATAACAACAACGCAGCGTCGACGATTTCTGTTTATTTTGTTTTTAAAATCAAGTGAATGCATTCAATATTGCTAGCGATATATACTGTACCAGTATGTTATATATATCAAGCTAGATCAAATTTGTTTATTGCTGCCCATAAAAGTGTGTGTTTAACAATTTGATAAACAAGTTGAATGTTAAGTGAGAGAGCAACAAAAGAACTACAACATTTGCTAGAGCCAGAGGTTATCAACAATTGCAAAAATTTATAAGGATTATAATGAATGCGAAAAGTATTGTAAACTGACTTTTGAGCGTAACAAATCAGACAATAGATGGGGTGTGGGTGGGAGAGACGTAGTGTTGTTGATAAGGTTATACTATTTGTACATATGTATGTAGATATTTCATCAGACAAAACACGTTTGTTTTTTTTGCAATAAATTTTTAAATAACACTCTAAAAATATTGTTATTATTTTGGTAGTACGTGCGAATGTGTCATGCCAGTCAGTCAATGCATATTAGTATTAACATCAGCTGATAATAACATACGCACATTAAAAAAAGGTCTGGTTTTTGATATAATTTCTAATTTGCAGCATATGTTTTATATTTGCAATCGGCTTTTGTTTTGCGTCGCAGTATAAGAACACACACAGTACACTACACTGTTGTTATCGATTCATTTGTGTGTTATCGTACCGATGAGTAAGTGGGCGGTTAAATGTTTTCTGTTATTGTGGGTGGGCGTTTGGCAGCACTGGGTCAGCAGTGTTGGCAGATCAATACCGCTAACCTGTTGCTAGTTTATTGATTGCATTGCAGTGCAGTGCAGTGATGAAGTGCACTGCTGAAAACTAACGACTAGGTTAGGTTACATCTCGTCCAGTCCATTTTGGTGTTCACCTGTAATCGTCACCTGTGCGCCACTATTATGCACTCACTGTGTGCTGATTAAGCAAGCTTTGAGCTTATGCTTGTCGTTTGCGACGGGTGTCGCTCGATAAGATAGAGATAGAGTAGAGAGTGTAGCCATGTGCTACACTGTGGAGCAGTCACCAACACACAATCCCTGCACAACACACCCCTATCATAATCATAAGACCCAAACCCAGACCCCTATAAAATGCGTCAGCAACCGCATTATAAACACTGTAGCCCAGACATATGTACATGCATATACATATTCAAAAAAAAAAAAAAAAAAATTGTTCTTTATTTATTTTATTTTAACATTTCAATAATAAATACTGGCTGTGCTTGCTGTGCCCCTCAATCCGTCTGGGTTTTTCCAAAGATTATAGAGATGGGGGGGATGTACACGAGCAACAAAATCAAGTTGCTCAAAACAAGAAATAAACTTAAAGTTATGAAACAAGAACAAGCTGGGGAAAAGGGCAACGATTGGGAAAAACTCACTAAAACAACTATTAAACGTGCTGTACTCACGTGACTCGTGTCGTGCCTTGTCGTGCGTACAGAGTTCGATTCCATCTCCAATTATACATATATACGAACTGCAGACTGACTAAACTTGTTTCAACTTGTGCATTGTACATATGCATTATTTATTAACGTTTATTTGACAGATAAATACATTTATAAAAGCACATAATTTATGGCCTTTAGCTGTGCTGTTGTTTAGGTCAGAGAATTAATTTTTTTACATTTTAAAATATGCTAATTATGTTTTGTTTTTGTTTTGTTCCATTTCAAACATTTGTAGACTATGATCCTAAGGTGGTCGAACAAAAGGAGCTGGCACAGCCTGCATCCCTGCCGCTGAGCTATGTGCTGCGCTTCATCTCCGATGATGCACGCAAGGATGGCTCCACATTTTTGTCCAACACCAGCAACAGCAGCAGCAGCAACAATGCTGCTACCAACACTGGCAACAGCGGCGGCAACACTGGCAACGCTGAGCTCAAACGCAAACTGGCTATTAAGCATCATAGCTATAGCATGTCATCGTCCAATCGCAGCAATACACCCACAGGTAAGTGCAGCATTAAACCATTACATATTAAATTGTATGAAATTAATATTTATATAGCAATTTACTTTATATTACAGGCAGTGAAATGGATGAGGATGAAATGGTTGTTACCGAATCGGAAGACAGCAATGACTCTTGGACCACCGAGGAGTTTAGCTCAGAGTTTATAATGCGTTATGGCAGCAGGTGTGTGATTTTTGGTTACCACTTTTGAATAAGCAATATTTACAGTTAATGCTCTATCTAATGCAGGCATTCCGGTGGCGGCAGCAATGGTACGCCTGGTAATGAGAAACCGTTTGCGTGTCCAGTGCCCGGCTGTAAGAAGCGCTACAAGAACGTGAATGGTATCAAATACCATTCGAAAAACGGACACAAAAAGGATGGCAGGTAAGCGAATCATTGTTATCCAATTGTTATGTTCACACAAAAACTCATTGGCCATTATCTTACCCCTTTACCTTTTTCCCCCCACCAAAAAAAACTACTACTACAGAGTGCGTAAGGGCTACAAGTGCCACTGCGGCAAGAGCTATAAAACGGCACAGGGGCTGAAAAACCATGCGCTGCTTACCCACAACACACAGCCGGAGAGTGTTCTGACCACACAGCAGCTGGCTAACTTGGCGGCAACTGGTGCCGCAGACACTGAGACACCTGTGACCCGCTGCAAGTCGACAGCTGCTGTCAACAGCGGTCTGGTTGCCCCCAACAATGGCAACGGTGGTCTGATTCAGCGCAGCAATTCACCTTCACAGTCACTGGGCTCGCTGAGCCCCTCCAGCAGCAACATGTCGAGCAGCACCAGCAGCACGAGTGGTCTCGGTGCTGGCAGTTTGGGCAGCAATAGTTTGTCTAGCAATGCGGCCACTGCCAGCAACATGTTGCAACAGCTAAGCAATGGCAACATTGTGACTGTGACAAATGTACCACAACAGCAGCAGCAGCAACAACAACAACAACAAGTTCTGTCGCAGCAGCAGCCGCAGCAGCAACAACAGCAGCAGCAAATGAACAACAGCACACAGTCGCAAAATTCAACACCGACAGCAACAACCACCACAACAACAACAACAGGTAACAGCAACAACAGTTTAATGCGCAGCACACTCGGTTTAGTATCCATTAAAGCCAACAACAACAACAGCAACAACCACCACCACAACAACAACAATAATAATAATAACAACAATGTCGCCGCTGTTGCTGGCAGCGGCAACATGAACAACAACAACAATACAAAGTCCGTTAGCAATTTAATAGCTGCCAACGCAACGGCCAACAAAATACTCAAATTGGCCACCAATGTGGCTAATGGCGTGGACATTGCTCAGCAGCACAAGTTGGTTGACACAATGCCCAAGTCAGCAATTGGCAGCAATGTCGCCACTGTTGCAACACCAGCAACTGTTGGCAACAACAACAACAACTGCAACAGCAACACGCCCACTAAAATCACGCTGCCCAATTTAGTTAACCTTGGCATACTGACGCCGGCCACCTCGCCCACCAAGAATACACAGACATTGACTTTCACCACAACGGCCGGCGGTAGCCTTCAACAGCAGCAGCAACAACAGCAACAGGCATTGGTTGCCTCACTCACAAGCAATATGCTGCAGCAGCAGCAGAAAGCTACCCAATGTGACCAAAACGAATATACTGCTGTTGCAGGAGCCAAACACGGTTACAACTCATTTGATACAATCGCCACCACAGCAACTGCAACAGCAGCAGCAACAACAGCAACAGCAACACGTGTTGCCCATCAGTCCCACAAGCAGCATTGGCAGCAGCAAAAGCAGCTCACCAATACCAACTCAGCAGCAGCATCAGCTTCAGGTACAGCAGCAACAGCAGCAACCGCACCAGCAATTGTCCAAGAGTTCAGCGACAATTGCTTTGAAACAGAAGCATGTCATGGTCAACAACATGGCCATAACGACAACAACAACAACAACAGCAGCAGCAGCTGCAGCAGCAGCAAATGTAAGCAGTGTCGAACCAATGGAAACTGATGAGTTGCCGGTGATTGTTGCCACAACCACAAACACTGCCAACGATGCACACTCTGACAGTAGTCTGGCTTCCGCTGTTGCTGCCACAGCTGTTGACAGCAAGGAAATGCCGTCTTCCATTGCAGCGGCCGTTACTTCGGGCACCATTACGGTGGCGGCCATTGAAGTTGTTGGCGCTGGCGTTGTCAACAGTGAAACGTAGCCTATACTAAAGAAACTACTGATGCGTCGAAAGTGCGCTCTGGAAACGGCTGTGGCCTAATAAACAATTCGGTCTATATATGAATCCATGCGCCGTTTCAATCGTATACGATAAAAGGAAATCTAAACAAACACGAAACATTCTAACAATTAGCTGTATACTGTACACGAACATCTTTGTTCCAACAGAGCTTAGTTTACTCAAATTTTTTATGCTTTGGCTTTAGTTTTTTTTTTGTTTTTATTTAAGTTTAAGAGACGCCCTCGTCTGTCAGAGGCGGGACAGAAGAGTCACACTCACCAAAACCCATTGGAAAACATTTCGTAGACTGCTTTTTGCTTATAAACCAGAGAATTGTATCGAACAGAGAATTCTCTCAACACTTTGTATTATGTATTATGAAAACACGAATCGTAATTGATTGTGCAATATGATTTTGTATACAACATTTTTTAGTTAGCGATTAACAGTTGATCTCCTCTTAATTTAATTAGACACTTTTTAAGCACATTTATAGACGAAACGATTTCAAAAACCAAGAACAATATATATATAAAAATGAAAAGAAACTATATACAAAAGATGATGACTAAAACAAGCAACAAAAACATTGTAATAAAATGTATATTTTTGAATTTAACTATTTAATTTGAACACGAAACTTTTATTGTCAGAGGCAAAAAGGAATTGCAAAAGAAAAGTATTATTTATGATTTAAGCTTTAGACAAAATGAATTTCATATATTTACACATACACATTTACATTTACATAAACTAATTGATTAGAATTAAGATGAAACATTGGAACTTAGAATTAGCCAGAAAATCTCTCTCATTATAATTAAGTTTAACACACAACTCAACTCAAACGCATTTCAATACTTTCCACTCTAGTGCAATATATATAATTTTTATTTTGTATCTTTTAGTTTGCAATTTTTAATTCAAAATTTTGTTATTGTCTTTTCGGTTTGTTAGTATTTTGGTTTTTATTTTATGATTTCGTTACTTCTTTTCCTTTTCTCTCTACCTATTGCAGAAACCTCTTACTCCTGCTCACACATCAACAACAACATCAGCAAAAGCAACAGTAGCAACAACAGCAGCGACAGCAGCAAGCAAACTGCAGCAGCAGCAAACGTCGCCACTGCAGCCAAGTACACCAGGCCCACAGCAACAACAACAGCAGCTGCTATGAAGGCGTCGGTGACAACGCCAATGCAAATCTCGCCAACATTTATTGAGCACAAGTATTCCGCCATGGCCATCAAAGAGAAATTCTTTTCGAATCTGCGGGCTTCCAGAACTGCAGCTGCTGCAGCAGCAGCGGCGGCGGCGGCATCATCATCATCATCACCGTCCAATGGTGACAATTTGTCTGCAACTGGCAACGTTGCAGAGGCAACAACAACAACAACACTCACACCCGCCAGCAACCCCAATTCGGGCAACATGTTGCGTGCTGTTGCTGTGGGCCAGATGTGCGCGCTGCAGAACGAACACATACATCAAAATCTCTTTAAGAAAACAATCAATTAAAAACAGAGAAAGAGAGAGAGGTGTGAGAGAGAGATTGATAGACAAAAAAGAGAGATCTTAGGTAACGGACGCTCTGTGCCGCATAGCGAGTTGGCTGTGATGAAGTATGTTTATGTATGAAGCAAATCACTTAGAAGATGCGGAGCAAGAGGATTTGTCAATATGGCAGATGAGAGGGATAGGGGGCAGTAAAGGAAGGCAAGAGGGCAGTTTACTATTTAAAAAAATTATATATATATATATATAAAAATCATTAAAAAAGAAAAAACAAAAAAAATACACACATAAAATCACTAAAAAACAATATTTACAATTTGTATATTCTAGAAATGAAAATGCAAATAAGCATATCTTCAAATTAAAAACAAAAACAAAAGAAAACTATCTATTGGCAGCATACCAACCACATCCCCAACATTTGAAAACCCATTCTGCTTATTATCTTAACCACCGCATTAGATAAATATGGAAATTGAAGCAACAAACAAAAATATACTAAACAAGAAAATCATTTAAAAAAAAAAAAACAAAACCGTCAAATTTAGTGAATACATTTTTTCTGAAGGTATTTCTTCAACTAGTCATTATCGTAGTTAAATTAAATTTTTGATTTTTCAAAAACACATTAAACAAATGTACTGCCAACTACTTTGAACACATTTCAATCGTTGGTAAATATATTTTCATTACAAAATCATCCATTGGCAAAACAAAAAAAGAAACAAAAAGAAAACAAATCAAAAAAAAAACACCATTCATTAACATTTCATGTAAAACCGCGTTCTTCACATTAGCTAAATTTTTCGGAAGACACAAAGTTGTTCTTTGAGTCGAAAGTAAATTAAAATGGTATGCGAAAAAAATAAACTGATTATATCGAATATGCAGGCAAATGTATTAGCTAGCTACAAAAATTAAAAACAAAAAAAAAACAAATACAAAAAAAAATTATATATATATTATATCTAACTATTTAAAATGTTGGAATTAACAATTTAGAGAAGTGTTAATGCTTCGAAGTTTCCGTTTCCGTTTAGAACCCACAATAACTCTGTAGTAGTTATAGTATTATATGATATAAAACAAAAAAACAAAATATATATATATAGAGATATGTGTACATTTAATTTATATCTGCAAATTATTAGATAATACGTTCTATTTATGTGTGTGCGTCTGTATTTGTAACTGTAACTGTATCTGCGTGTGTGTGTGTTCGATTATATAATTAATATAATGTGTAATTCAAATTTTGATCGTCCTTAATTGTAATATAATTAACAATTACATAAGCGTATGTTCTATTTCTATGAAGTGAGTCATATTCAAAGTATTTTATGCATGCATACAAAATTAACATTAACTATTAGAAACTATTAAACAAATGAAATGAAACAAATTGAAGTGAAGTGAAAACTATATTAAACATGGAAGAGTTTTAGAGAACTTCCCCCAAAAAAAAAAATAATGTAATTGGGTTCCTTATGTACGAATAATGCATAAAATTGAAATGATTTAAAGCGAAACAGAACAAAAACAATTGAAATTTTAAATATATACATTCATAGCTAACTACATATACAAATAATATATACATGAATATATATATACAAACAAATGCAAAACATAATAAGTAATAATTAGTTTACCTAAAGCCGCCAACCGCCAAACAAATTTTGAAGCGCATTTGCAGACGCCCAGCGTCTAAAATTAGACTACAATAATACTAAATAAATGTGCGCCCCTAAACTTACAATATATATATATATATAACATATATAACTATATATAAGAACACACGCTTACTTGGCTTGAACTGGCCGACATAGTTTAGCTATCGACTTTTATATCAAGAAATGAATGCATCTTCGGCATGCCGAACTTTGAATACCCTTGCAGATCTATTTCAATATTGGAGATTCAGTGTAGTTCAATATAGATCCGTCTGGGTTTTCAATAACAATAGTCCATAATTTTTGCGCTACAAAATGAAAGTGGAAATAGGCAAATTGAAAATTTGGAAAAAAAACAACTCAAACCCTCTAATGAAAACAATAAATTGAATATACCTATTTCTATATTTAAATGTATTTCATCTTATATAAGACTGCTGTTATGTTCGTAAATATATTTAATATATATTATAATTAACGAAAAAAAAACATACAAACAAATAATACAAAAAAAAAAAAATTATATATATATACAAACATGAAAAAGAAAATGAAAAAAAATAAATAAAAATGAAATCATTTAAGATATACTATGAATCATTAATGTATTCATACTCTACCTATATGCATACGATTGATTATGTACTATTATATACTATATACATAAATACAAATATAATGTAATCTGTAATTTACTAAAATTCATAACTATGTATATGTAGAGAATTAGTTGAAATCACGGATACAACATACATGTAACCATCAAAAATCAACTTATACATACATATATAGTATATATAATGTAACAAGGGCTAAAGTTGTAGAGACTTGAAATATATAACGGGTTTAAAATCAAGTAACCTAACTACATATACACATTATCATCACCATTATCATCATCATCCACAAACAAAACAAAACAAGTAGTAAAATATTCTCTTTTTGCTTTATGTGATCTATTATATACATATACTTATGTATGTACAATAAAAAAAATGTCCTTGGAAAAAAACTTCAATTGTGTTTTTAATGGTTTATAAACATTCATAATTTATTTGTTTAAATATTTTGAGTATTAGCTTACACACTATTTCAATCAAATAACAATTGTTGGTATAATACATAGACATATATGCACACATAATATAGGGAGGAATGTTTGGTTTAGCGTCTTGTTTCTAGTGTGGCTATGGAATTACTAATCTTATTGATCAGATGCTGATCCCTTAGCAACTGTATCTTTGTCTGCAATTCGTACAGACTACGCAAGTCCTTTTGCTCGGTGGCGCAATCAATGGCCTCCTCGTACAAGCTGCAAATAGAATGCTGTTAATTAACTTCTTTAAAAGATTACAATTTTAGATACTCACTTGGCTCGCATATACCAATGCACCTTGCGTTGATCTGGACATCGTGCAATATATTTTCTTGCCTCTCGTGTGTTGTCCTGCTCTAAGCAAACTTCAACAAAGGGTTCGTAGCCGATTGGACTCTTTTTGCTCTTCGAGAACTTCTCGAGATCCACCCAATTGAGTTTTTCGGCCAAAGTTGTTATGCGCAGCCACCAGAACCGTCGGTCGGGCACATTGTAATCGCTTTTGATCTTCTCGGCCTCCTTAATGTCACCCATTTGTAGCAGCTGATGCATGGTATCATGTATGGATAATCCGCTCATTGCCAAAGCGTTGTTCTGCTTGGCGGCATGAGATCTCTGTAGCTTTAAGATACGTGATGTTTCATTGCAGAGTTCTGCTTCTACTTTGCATTTGCCCTGTGCGTAACTGTTGCCAATTAGGGATAAATTTGATTCGAGTCCCTCGCTATCAATGGCATTACAGAATCGATACTCGGCAATGGATTTGTGATCATCCTCGGTGTTGTAGATGTCATAGAGTGCGGTACGACTTGTCTCGGTCATAATTTTCTTGTACATATTCAATGCCAAAGGATACTCTCGTATCATCATCTAAAAAACAAAACAAAAAGCAATAAAATGTACATGGCTATAAAAGAAAGCTCTGTGAAACTTACATGGAAATTGGATAGCATCATTTTCTTCTTAACTTCAAGGATTACCGATGTCACCAGTTCTGTGTCGCCAGATTGTGTGGCACTGGCCACAGCTCGATCATACTTTCCCATTTTAAGCAACAATGGCACGTGCAGCGAGGCACGCGGCTCCAACTCTAGCAGCTTAATAGCCAACTCATCGCGTCCATTCTGGTGAGCCTTCTCAGCTATGTTGCAGTAGGAAATGCCCTCAATTGACGGGTTCTTAAACTTCTCGGTGATCTTACGAGCAACCTCATTGTCATCTGTAAGGAAAGGCAGTGAAATTTTAAATATAAGTAGCAACTAAACGCCTGAAGCAACTTACTCTGATCATGCATAACTTTGTGAAAAGCCCAATTTTCTAAAATCCACGATTCGGGTAGCTTCAGATGCTTAGCTACTTGTATGGCAACACCATAGTGCTTGCGAAAGACCAAACGCCCCAGGATAAGTGCAGGAGTAAGATGAGTAAATCTGCAAATGTAAACGTTGTTTTTGTACAAAGCGAGAAGAAAATATTTTAAATTGACTACTCACTGTTTATATGTTAGCGGCATTGCAATTTTCTCGTGTCGCAATGTATTCAAAACTCTCAAAATCCGTAAGATGCGCATATACTCTTCCGGATTATGTGATGGTATAAAGCCCTTGCCAAAATAAGCTGTCTGTAAAGAGAAAATAATACTTTAGTACAAGCCTTTGAACAGGTTGCTAATATTTCCAACTTACACGCATCAGCCTTTTTTGTGTTTCGGGACAGAATTCGTAGGCTGCAGCTTCGATGCATTCATTTACGGCCAATTCAATGTTTTCGCGGCACATGTTTAGATATTCATTGGACTTGTAGGATTTCTCTTCAAACTTCTTTTGTGCTTCAAACAGATAGCAAGCGGGCATCTGACTATTGACTGCAAATATATTCTCTACACATTTGGGCAAGCGTTGAATCATTTCATGTGAACTCTGGGTAATAATGCGCACACCATCCATTTCGGCAACTAGAAACATTATCGGATCATAGGGAAATTCACTTCGATCGGCATTGCGATTGACAATCAGCAGAAATGAGGGATATGAAACGACAACCGCATCGGCTTCTGAATTATGCGTATTCATAATCCATTCAATTTGCAATGGCATATCCTTGCGACCGGTATCAAATTCACAATACTTCTGACGCATATCAACGCTGCCCAACCAGAGCAATCCCGTATTGGTGTACAGTGCCAAGTGCTGATGGTTGTAGGAAACGGACATCTTGATAATTCGATCGTGTGGCTTTTCAAACAAGTTGGCGGTTACGGTGCCAACGGTCTGACCATGAACTAGCTGGATAACTTCACGGTCGCGGCCCAGCAAACAAGAGCTAGTGCCATTTCGTGTAACTATCTCCCAACAGGAGCACTTTGAGCTGGAACCTAAACAGAATATACGATAGCATTATAAGAGTAGTATGTTTAATAAATGTCCTACTTACTTGGCACATCGGGTAGCTTGCGCTCCGCTTTGCTGCTGTTCTGCTTGAGAAAGACGCGCCCGGATGTGGTCATTACTGCCACAGCTGTGCCAGTAGCGGATTGAAAGACTTTGGCCTCCACAATCTTCATAACGCTCGCCTCACCGTCAATGCAATACGATTCCTTCTCATTGCCAAACATATCAAAGACAAAGACTTTAGCATTCTCCAGCACGCATATGAGCTCTTCCTGATCCGACCAACCCATGGATACAAGTTTGCCATGATTCCACTGCATAACAAAACAAATTTAAAATCTAGTTTTCATTCTAAATATTTGTGCAGTAGCTTACCAGAATATGACCAGTCTCATTGCCAGTGGTATCGAAAATTCGTATCATGGATTTGGAATTTCCCTTGACTGGCACCATTTTGGTTGTATCGCGTATGGCAGCCAAGGGACCGCCATAGGGTGCAGCCACAACTTGCATGTACTCCAAATCAATATCGATTGGCCATTTGGGTGTCGGCAACTCGACTTTTCTGTGGGCGTAAAAAAGCGCAATATGCAACTGAATTATTTAATTTTTAATTCATTTACGCCGCATTTAAGTTACCTGTAGTAGTCTGGACGAACCTTAAACCACTCGCCAGTATTATTCATAATAGGCATTTTAACAATATTTATTTATCAACTAAATAGACACGAAAAAATGTTTGTTTGATTACTGCACTCTCTCAGTGCATATTTCTTTTGTTTCTAGTGTTTGCTGCCAAGAGTATGTGGTTATGCGGGTAACTGTTACTCATCACAAGTGTCACTATTTTGATAAAAAAAAAATAAATAAAACCAAAGAAAGCGAAGAACTTGTAGAGTTTTCTATAAAATTTTTAATATAGTGTATACTGTATACAAATGATATGTATATTTAAATAATATTCTTCCATTGAATATTCTGTATTCAATTGTTATTTCACTTATTTCTTGTCACTGTCCACAAAAATAAATACTGCACATCTCTAATGTTTTTAATCACGTGTAGCCCATACACGTATCGATTTCAAAGCAATTACAAATTGTACGGAATTATATTTTATATGTTTTAGTATACAAAATTTAAATATTTTATTAGTAATGCTAAACCATATGCCATAACATACATTTAAACAAGTAATTAAATTGCCGCTGTGTGTGATAAACGATAGTTGTTAGCATATCGTATCGTGTCGTATCGTGTGTGAGCGCCGCATGCATCATTGCTGGTGTTTTGCACATGTGAAAGGCCGATTTCAACAGCCAGTATTATTCGCTTAAAGGAATACGCGTAAAAACCATTTTGACAATAAGTAAATTATTAAACAATGGCAGAAGTTAAGCAAACGGTTGTAGAAGGCGTCGACGCTCTTACCTTAAATGGTGGCAGGACAGATGCTGACGCTGTGGAAACGGCAACGGATGCACAGGCCCAGGAAGCGGGGGTTGCGGAAACAACAACAGCAACTGCGGATGATGTTGTTGATCCATGGAATGTGGCAAGCAGCACCGATGCAGGCGTTGACTACGATAAGCTAATAAGTATGCAATATGATTTGTATTTGTGTGTGTGCAGTACATGTAATTGTTTTTTTTTTTTTTGTTGACACGTTGCAGAGCGCTTCGGGTCAAGTAAAATCGATGAAGAACTTATCGCAAGATTCGAAAAGATCACCGGCAAGCCAGCTCATCACTTTCTGCGACGCGGCATATTCTTCTCGCATCGTGATCTCCACACCATACTGACACTACGGGAGCAGGGCAAACCTTTTTATCTGTACACTGGACGTGGTCCCAGCTCGGGATCCTTGCACATTGGCCATCTGGTGCCATTTATTATGACCAAATGGCTGCAGGAAACATTTGATGTGCCGCTGATCATACAGCTCACGGACGATGAGAAGACGCTGTGGAAGGATCTCAAAATTGAGGATGCCATTAAGTTGGCACGCGAGAATGCCAAGGATATTGTGGCCATGGGCTTTGACTTGAACAAGACATTCATATTCAATAATCTAGAGTTTATGGGGTAAGTAAATCGATATATCTTTCTGTACTAGTCGTCGATTATTAAATATATATTTCCTTGCAGCAAATGTCCTGCCATGTACCAGAATATAATTCGCATTCAACGATGTGTCACCTTTAATCAGGTGAAGGGCATCTTTGGGTTTGGCGATTCGGATATTATTGGCAAGATCGGTTTCCCAGCCGCACAGGCAGCGCCGGCATTGTCGAGCACATTTCCCTTTATCTTTGGCAACAAGAAGGTGCACTGCCTTATACCCTGTGCCATCGATCAGGATCCCTATTTCCGGATGACACGTGATGTGGCGCCACGCCTGGGCTTCCCCAAGTGTGCGCTTATGCATTCCACGTTCTTTCCGGCCCTGCAGGGAGCCAAAACGAAAATGTCCGCTAGTGAACAAAACTCGGCGGTATTTCTAACGGACACTGCCAAGCAGGTGAAGAATAAGCTTAACAAATATGCATTTTCGGGCGGACGCACCACTGTGGAGGAGCATCGTAAACTGGGCGGCATACCCGAAATTGATGTAGCCTATCAACTACTTAAATTCTTCCTCGAGGACGATGCAAAGTTGGAGGAGGTGCGCTTGGCCTACAGCAAGGGTGAGATGCTAACGGGAGAAATCAAGAAACTGGCCATTGAGGTGAGTCGAGTCTAAGATTAAGCTTCTTCAAAATATGTTTAACACTGTTTTCAATTCACAGACGGTCACACCCATTGTGGAGCAGCATCAGGCAGCCCGTAAGCTGGTTACGGACGAGGTGCTGGACAAATACTTTGAGTTGAGACCTCTTAAATTTGGCAGTTAGAAAAGTAAACAATTAAATAAATAACTGTAGCTTATTTATTGATATACACAGACACTATGTACACTATATTTATGGGTGTATGCCTTACAGCTGATAACTTGTTGCACTTTTTTAGTCTCGTTGAGCTCGCTATTTATTTACTAAGCAAAACAAAATATTGTTTGATTATTTTTTGTTTCTCTTTTTCTTTTCTTTTTATAAGCACCAAAAGCAAACAACAACAATAAAACGGCTTCAATTTTTTAAAAAAAAACTCTAAAACGTCTCAATGTCTGACCCAGTTGTGTGGGTCGGTTGGTCGATAGGATTGTTTGCCGTTAAAATGCAGTAAAAAACTCAACTCAACCTATGCGCTTGACCAGTTAGTTCTAAATAGTGCGAGCGCTACTGAGAATACTACTACTGAATCCCAATATAGTACTATTATTTACTTCCTATAGAGTCTTGGCAGCTGGAAGTACAGCTAAGTCAACAAAAGCTTACGAATATCATACCTAACTTCACAAAAATGTAATAATTTCCGTGTAATTCGAGAAGCCGATGAATGCATTACATTACTATACATAAAATAATACTATATATATAATATTAATTTTGATATAAGCTGTAGTTTGTCAGATAGACAAATGTTGTGGGTGTAAGAATAGTTCCCACTATGGCTTATAAGTTTAGTCTAGTTAGTCTTTATGCTTATATTCGAATGCCCGACCTTAGGTCTAAAAGACTTGTCACTCTCGCTCTCTCTCTCTGTCTCTGTGGCTCCTATTGATATGTATACATATATTTTTTAATTAAGCCAAAACACTTGTGTTTACACGCGTTGAAAATAGTACATATATAAAGATATATATATATATATATATTTATATACAGCTACGCATACAGCCAGCTCTGCTCCTATGTACTGAGCACAATGAAGAATGCTGCTCCAAAGAAAAACTCAAAGTGAAGTTGTGGCGATCGCGACAGTGCTCAATCCACAGGCAGAGCCCATAAGCCAAACGCAACTCCAACTTTGCACACGCGCGACTCTCATCTTCTCATCAGCTTCAACGGCCGCTTACAATAGCTGGGAATTAAGCGATTGCCGCCGCAGCAGCAGCAGCAACAGCAGCACCTTTTGTTGTCGTCGGGTAGACAGACAGGTAGACAAAAAGGGAAACGCCGACGATCAACGATCCTCGGGCAACGTGTCTGTTGTTGACACACGTACAAAGTGCAGTTTGTCAACTTGATCGATCAAAAGTAGCTGAGGCCCTTAATGAATGGCTAGATAATGGCAAGATCCGTTTTACTTGCACAACATTTATCAAGCAGCTAGAGAGGGAAACTTATCAATCAGTTAAACAACATCATCTGGAGCAAAGAAAACTAAGAGTATTCTTTTGAGCAGCAGAGATCATTGTCCCTCGACAAGTGGTCGAGTTGAGTTCAACGTTCCAACACTCCAACGCAATCGGCTTAGGCTTAAAGATGACTGATCAACTGTTGAGTGCCGCCGTAGAGGATCCACCTGCACTGTTACCCACACCGGTGGCACTAAGCAGTCCCTATGTCGATGGTGAGTCCACAGAGCAACCGGTGCTGTTAGAACTTGGCGCTGCACCACCACCACCACCACTACCAGCACCGCCCACAGCAGCAAGTCTAAATTATACACTGGCACCGGATGGCAATGGCGTTGGCATGTTAAGCTATACGGTGCCACCAACTACACACAGCATCTGCTATTCGCCCAGTTTAATGTCGAGCTATGAGAAGCAAGTGAGTCCATCGGTGCAACACAGTGTTAATTTGATGAGCAACCCGACTTACAGCATAAGCATACCACAAACTGTGTCCATGTGGCACGGTAGTGGTAGTGGTGCCACCATTGTGGAGACCAAGCGCCATGAGCTCGTCTCTGTGCCACCGCCTACCTACATGACCTACAGCGGTGTTGGCGGCATTGAAGTGGAGATTGGCAAGGAACCCAATCCTGCCTGGCGTGAAAAGGCTTTGCAAATGGAAAAGGACTATCGACGCACCGCCTGTGATCGGGAACGCACACGTATGCGGGACATGAATAAAGCCTTCGATCTCTTGCGCTCCAAGCTGCCCATTTCAAAGCCCAATGGCAAGAAGTACTCCAAGATCGAGAGTTTGCGGTAAGTGAAGACTCAAGAGGTAGCGCTAAGAAAAACAATATTTTTCAGATTTTTTTTAGAAACGATAAGTATATGTGTTTCAGTAAAAAAAGACAAAAAATCTCAATGGATTCAGCTAAATAACAGTCTTTAAACAAAGGATATAAGATAATATTAAATTTTTACTAAATCGATATTTAAGAAAAACCCGTTCAAATTTTCGATTACTAAACGAATTCTGCTATTTTCATGAAAAAATCTCAGTTAATTTTATGCAAATAGAATTGAAATTTTCAACACTGTATTCTTTATTAGTTATAAAAGTAGATTTATTTAAAGTTACATTTCTGGTTAACCAATTAATGCATAAATAAGCCTATTATATTTAATCCATTTCCAAATCCACAGCATTGCCATCAACTACATTAATCATCTGCAGGCCATGCTGCGTGAGAATCACGTGATGCCCGACACAGATCTTGCCTCCTTCAAGTGCAGCAGCAGCAGTTCCATGCATTACGATGGCCAATCTCATCACCACCACCATCATCATCATCATCAACAGCTCTCCGGTAACTATGACTATGAGAACAGCGCTTCGGTGGCAACGTCATCACAAAACGGTTGCAATTGGAGCGGCGGAAGCAGCGGTTCGCCCAGCTATGAACCCAATTCCAAGGAGCATTGGAACACGTAGTTGTTGTGTCTCAACACAGTTTGTCTACAATTTGCCAAAGAATCATGTTGATGTGCAGCTGAATTGTGTTGAAATCTTTTTAATATGGAAACAATATAAATATATAAAATACATTTGAATAAAGTTCCTTGCTGTATCTCAGTATCTCAGATTAGTAAGTTTTTTTAGTTAATGTGGGGGAATGGGGCATAACATCACAAAAAGAAATCAAATTTGTATTGACTAACTAAATATGGAGTCCATACTGACTAAATTGGCGCTCCCACCATCTCTAATATCTGTTTGTTCATACGGACAAACAGACGGATACGGCTATATCGACTCGGCTGTTAATTTTGATTAGGAATATAAATACATACTTATATACTCTATGGGACCCGCCACGCCTCCTTCTGCCTGTGGCTCACAAACCGCCTCTGACAAACCCAATATACTACTCGTATATCTTACATTACCAATCTCAAGTATATATAGTAAATGTTCCGTCTTTTTAGGTTATATTTATTTAACGGTAAGTTATTAACATTTGACATGATATAATTTACAAAGTTCTTGATAAAGAAATGACTGTTGTAGTAACCTAAAAAGTACAACAAAAACACAGAAAAAAAATAATATAACAAATTATTATAGTTGATAATGGAATTACTGAACTGCAATTAAAAGTAATAAGTTTTTAATACTTATTTATAGCTTATATGGGGTGGTATTCATCATTAAGCCAACTAAGAACTCCCTCTCCGACTACAACACACTGTTCACACACGCACACACAATAATTTCTGGCTATTTAAATTGAAATTGAAATATATAGAACAGTATTTTGATAGTAGATTTGACTTTTCGCTACATAAAGAGGAGTATGAGGCGAGTTAACAAAATAAGTTTTTGGGGTTTAAACCTAACCGCTTAGTTGTCCTTCTTCATCCTTGTGGATGTCATGCGGTAGATGATCGAATCTCTGCCGGGATCCATGGCACCAATGGCATAACAGATGGCCAGCAGGGACAGGCCAAAGAGAACCATGAACCAGAGAATAATGTTGAATATGACTGGATAATCGTCGTTATAGTAGGTAGCCATATTCAATTTATTCTCTGGATCAATTGTGGTCGCTTCACGTTTCTGGCGTGAAACGGCTGCATCCTTGTCTGTGGTCTGTACAAACAGAACTGAATCACTGGATTTTTGTGCGGCAGCCAGCAGTCGGCCAATGGCAGCTGATAGCAATTTGTTGGCCTCATCCACAGCAATGGATTTCTCTCCATGTGCCTTGGAAATGCCATCGACAGAGAGACGAATAATTAAGACATTTGAGGGCTTCAGCATCTCAGCCAAGTTCTCGGAGGCAGCGTTAATAAAGCCAATTTCCTGGAGGAACTGCTTATCAGCATTGTGCAGGGAGGGATTCAAGTTCTTGGTGGCCTTGGCAGCAGGTGCATCAGAAAGACCAAAGCAGGATTTGAATGCTTGCACCTAAAACAGAGAGAATAGAGAGAGATATGACACTTTTACATAACCCAATATAAGCTGCAGAGTAACTTACGCCCTCGTCGTATTGCTCAAAGTTAATGTCGCAAACCGGTTCGTTGGCTGCTTCCAGCTCAGCGGTGAGAGCATTGAGCGAATGATCCACGTTGGAACCCGACAGCTCATAGGACTTGACATTTCCAGCTGTTGTGACATGACTGAGACCCTCGACATGGACGACAATCACTCCCTTGGCCAGACTGAACGGATCGTTGATGGTGAGGCCAGACCAGTCGCAGTCTCCCACAACCGAATTGCCCATGGAAGCGAACAAAACATCACCGACATAACGGCTGTCCAGTGGCTCACTGCCCTTGAAGCTGATCGACTTGGGGCTGTTCAGCACGGTGAACTCGCCAGCGGCATGAACTGTTGATAAAATTAAAATATATACATACATTAGTTAAGATTGTGCAGTTAACTAAGATTCTGCGCACGCAGGCAGAGCAGCAATTGCCCTTCAGTCAGTCACCACCCTTCATACTAGAATCGATGAGAATCGCAGATAGAGAATATTTTGCACCAACTTTGTACAATCCTCCTTTTGTAGCATGAATTTATTGTATTATTCTATAAATTTACTTACTTGCTGCAATAAATAGCGAGAAAACGACGACGTTTTGCAACATTTTCAATTTTCTGCCAGGCTTTCAATCATATGACGAACAAACTGCACAGAGAAAAACCTACTACGCTCTGACTGTCATGTGATGGGCAGTAGTGGTGAGCGATATCGAAAGCAACCCATCACTAATAGACTAGAGTTGTCAATATAGCCAAAAACACAAATGCGTGTGTAACGTCACAAATGTTAAAATATATTAATTATTTACTTAGCTTATTTTCGTCTAAACTTCTAATAAAACTAATTGCAATGTATAAAACTTAGATAACTGTATATTGTATTACAACTAAGCCTCAAATTAATGCGGGCAATGAAACAACTATTGAAAATGGTTTGTGTATTTGCTAAAGTTTTGTTTATATCTTTTTTTTTTTAGTATTTTGTGGTATTTTTAGTGTCACTTTTTGGGTATTCTGTAGCTAACAGCTGACAGTGTTACCTTATTTGTTGTGTTTTTGCTTTTGCGTTTGCAAACGCAATAAAAAAGTGTGTAAAAAACACTCAATTCGAATAAAAATGTTTTGGTCATTAGAGCAGGTGGAGGGCATGTTAGGTGTGCTAAAAACCTCAACGGATAAAACAGTAATATATAAATGCCTAGTGAAGCTGCGCACCGATCTCGTCAAAGATAAAGATGGCATTGTGTTGTTTCGTACTGCAGGGGGTGTTCCGGTAATGGTTCGCCTGATTAGCAAACTCAATGAAAAGATAATGGAGGTGGTGCTCAGCATATTGGGCAACTGTTGTACGGACGAACAGGCTTGCATAGAGGTAAGTTGCTCAATTGAGTGTAGTGCATTCAGAAATACTAAAATATTTACCCATATTTTACCCACAGGCCGTAGAGTGTAAGGTCATTGCACCGTTGGTGACGATACTGAAGACGATACCGAATTCGTTAATCCAATGTCGTGCCTGCCGTATGCTGGGCAATCTGGCCAAGAGCAAAAAGGCATCGCTCTTCCTGAATGTCCACTATAGCGCCATAGCACCTGCCATTTGTCACATAATTGAATCCACAAGTGCGGTGCAGACACGGATCATGGCATTTCGGGTCTGTCGTTTCCTGCTGGTCAGCAGTCAGTTCTACAAACACTTTCTGGCCTCCAATGGTTTCCTGCAGCTGATGCGCATCTTTGTGGCGGTCATGAAGAACAATGAGGCACCCAAGGAATCCCCACAAGACATCGAAGTATCCGCCTTGATTGGTCTCAAACGGAATCAGCATCGTGAGAAATACTTTGAGGAAGTGGCACGAAATCTGGAAGGTGTACGCAGCGATATCTTTGACTATCAAATGCTCAAGAACACAACGCGTAACAATGAGTACGTGATGCCCAAGGAACAGGAAGCCATCGAGCTGGCCTCCGAGATACTCAAGTGTCTCTTGCTGCTCTCGGCCCAGCAGATAGGCGTAAGAGCATGGGAGGTAAGTACTTCAAAAAGCTGCTATACTACCAATTAACACTTCCTTTATCTTTTAGAATCTATCACGCAATACTTCCTTTGCGCCGATTGTGTATTTTGTCAAAGAGGATAGCGAACAGCGCGCATCGGCTCTTAAGATACTGTCCAATTTCTGCAAGGATCCCTGCGCCTTCTACGTGCTCAGCACAGCGGATGCCATTGTGGCTGCCTGTGAGCTGCTCATGGCTGTCAATATGGCCAAGCCGCTGTCGGAGAGCGAGTGTCGTCACTGTGTTAACATCATATCCACCTTATCCGCCGATGCCTGCAGTCGCTCCAAAATCCGTCGCTGTGGCGCATTGCGCAAACTTGTGGCCATGATTCGCGAGTCGCATTCGCAGAGCGAACGTTCCTCGGTAAGGAGAGACAAGAGATATTCGCTATATTTTTGTTTGACTTTCTGCCGTTTCGTTTTCTTTGCAGTTATTCCATATTTTGAACAACTTTCAATATGACAACATTAGTATGGAGTTATTGCTGTATGAGGGACTGGTGCCCATGCTGGTGCGTGAGTTGAATGACTATCTAACCAGCGATGAGGATCATCACAGACGGCGACGCGAGGAGCGCATGCAGGGCGGCAAGAAGCGTAAGCTGGCCGATCCCACCACACCAGATACTTTGAGCAAGGTATATAGACGTTTTATTATACTTAGAGCAAACAACTAATTTGTCTCCTTATTGCAGTTCTCAAAAACGCAGGAGACGTTGAGCTCAGACTTTGATTCGCCCAGCAGCTCACCGCGTTCCTATCGCACCACAAGTCCGTGCAGCTCCCGCAGCATGTCACCGGTTTGCTCGAATCTCTTGGCCAATGATGATGATGAGAACTATTCACCCGCCTGCAGTGATGATGATGACGACGATGAGGATATTAAAATCTGCACTAGCAATCCAGATAGTCGAGAGTCGCGCATAGCCACAAATCGGGCACAACCCGCTAATGTGATGGACATATTGAAGCTAATCGATGAGGGCACCGACACCATTGACGACACCTTGTCCGACAAGGAGGATTTGGATGAGCTAAGCTCTGATGTGCCACCCAAGCTGCAGCAGTTGCGCCATCAGGCTGGCGACACCATCGATGTGATTGAGAATTTAATATATCGCATAACGTTGATGATTAACAAACGGCCGGAGTTGGGTAAACCGGAGACATTGGATGCACTTATCAGAGCCATTAACATATTTGGCGCCAACAATAACTTTGCCAATGCACTGACCAACATTTTACTGTAAGTTATTAGCACATTAGCCAAATTGTAATTGTCAACTAACTATTGATACTCTTTTTATAGTGAAAGCCAGTTCTTTGCGCAGATTATAAAGCATGGTGTGGTGCATCAGCTGTATCAGCTCACCAAGGTGGAGGAGGTAAGTAGTTGGTGGAGGTGTAGTATAGTTAGTTTGGTAGCTGAAATTATGTTTGCATTATTACAGATGCGCAAGGATGGCTTTGCTTTTCTGGAAACGCTCACCAATGTGGGTGAGTCCAACTATGGCAAGGAGGAGCTGGTGCGTCTGCTGCGCTCCGAAGCGGATCTCAATGCGCAACAACGTGCTGCCATTTCAGTGGCATACATCATCAAAAGCCATCGATTGCTCTATCAGTTTCTATATGATGGCAATGCACTGACGCTGCTCTTCGACATGTTGCTGCGCAAGAAGAGCGACAATATCTATGCGGATGAGGCTGCCGATGCGGTAACTGCCATGTCACGTTTCACACTAGGCATCACACTGCCAGAGCATGAAGTGGAGGAAAATAATGCAAGCATCTGCAAATCCACAGAGTTGAAAGCGGCTACAACGCCCATGCATGAGAATTGCGACATGCGTTTCCTTGTCAACAGCGATGTGGTTAGCAATGGAGATGCGGATAATGCTGCTGCTGCTGTTGGGCACAGTAAACAGGAGACACTTAGTATTGGCTTTAACAAGCAGCTGCTCTGCGATACCAGTGAAGTCTTTAACAAAATGCTAAACAGCGACTTTCGCGAAGGTCACAAAGGTGAAATCCAGCTGCGAGATTATACGGTCAGCGGATTGCGTTACTTTCTGCATTTGATTACCTGCCACTCGCGTCATGTGAGCATGCCCGACTATGCGGCACTGCTGCAAGCATTCGAAATGTCGCGTGTGTACATAATACCCGAACTGGAGACGCTGCTACATGAAAGACTCATTGAGTTTCTGGACTCGCACAACTGTCTGCGTTTGCTCGAATGGGCGCTGAAGAACTATCATGCGGAGCTCACGGAGACGGCCATCAGTTACTATCTATGTGCCACTTTAACATCACAGGATAAACTGCTGCTATTTCGTGCTGCCGAGGATTCTACCTATGCCACCGAATGGTTCCAGCTGCTCAACGATGCGGTCTACGAAAGATGTCGAAGTACTGGCTATTAACCAACTCTAGCCCTAGCCCAGCTGCCAATTGTAAATGTTTCAGCCGCTTAATGTATTGTATTTATTTGTATAATGTTTTGATGTATGTTTTTTGTGTAAGTTTGTGCCAAGTTCCAAGATTTTACGATAGACATATTTCGAAGCAATGTATCCAATTTGTATAGCTATTAACTACTGAAACATTTTCAATTTCCTTTTTCATATAAAATTAACGAATAATTAAACTTAAATAACATACAATTATAGCGTCTGAAATTCCACTGTAACTATTTGATTCTATGGAATAGTATATATGCCCAGCCACAGCCAAATCTGAGATATGTGGATCAAGTATAACCATAGACTATAGACTATAGACTTCTTATTTGCGCCTACTTGACTCATATGTGGGCAAGGCACAGAACTTGATGGCCAAGCAATCGGTTAATGGAGTCGGACAGATTTGAAAGAGCCAGCGATAGATCTTGTAGCGCCATGGCTCGTGTATATAGAGTGCTTTGGGCTGATTACTTGTAATGGCATCCTTAAACTTGGCCAGCAACTGCTCATCCTTGAGCTTATTAGCTGGCTTGAAGCCTGATAGAATGCCCAGATACTCATTGAACTTCTTGAAGTAGGCACCATAGTGCAACAACTGTTCCTCACTGAATCCCTCGAGCATCTGCTGGGCATGCTGCTGCTGACGTGCCGCAATATTCGAGTCCATGACAAAGGAGCCGGGTATAAAGTTAATCACCTCCATGCCATAGGGTTGCAATTCAATGCGCAGTGCATCGTTCCAGAAGCGCAGACCCGCCTTGGAGGCAGCATAGGGCGACAGGGCGGGCAGTGCTTGGAGTCCACAGTGGCTGGTTATGTTGACAATGCGCCCACGATGTTGCCGCAGCAGTGGCAGCAATTTGCGTGTCAGACGCATTGTACCCAGCAAATTGCATTCGATTTGCATTTCAATCTGTGATAACAATTGCCATTCGAATTCACCAAAGCACATGACACCCGCATTGTTAATCAGCGCCATGAACTGATAATCTATATGGCTGAGCAAAAGTTGATTGAGCTTCAGCTGCAACTGCTCAATGGATTCCGGTTTCAGCAAATCCAGTTGCCAGGTGAGCATGCGCCCTTGCTCGCCGGCGTCCAGTTGCTGCAGCAGACGTGCCCCTTGGGAGTCTAGGTTGTGGCAGCACGAGATCACCGTCATGTTGAGTGCTTCGTGGCAGTAAACGGCCAATGAGTGTCTGGGCAACGTTATAACTTTTGTTAGCCCAATTGTTAGTAGTGTAAGTACAGTGGTGTATGCTTACCCCAAACCGGAGTCACAGCCGGTTACCAGCACCACTTGACGCTCATCCACCTGCAGTTGTCGTCGTCCCAATCCCAGGCTGCGCTTCAGCGCTCGCATCAATTGTGTATACCCAGTCATATCGGAGGTTCTAGATTAACTGAAGCAAGTCTTCCAACAAGAAGAAAATGTTAAAAATCCAAACGAAATTTAAATCGTCATGTACATACTATAAACATATACAAATGTATGTACATATGTCTGCATATAAAACATACATATTTTGTCTAAATTTCTACCTGTACATAGGTATTATCTGTATCCATGTGCATATTTTGCCCTCACATACAGACAAGCAGACACTGTGGATCGCTTACCTGCCAAAACATCAGGGAAATTTAAGTCGAGCATGCATGATCCCTAGATACTCTACGCGCAGTCTGACACTGTAAATGTCAAATTTAAAATTTATTTAAAAGTAAAAAAACTGAGACCTCTTGCACACGAGTTCAAAGGCTTGCCAACTAGACCACGCCTAGCCCTGTTGCCAAACTTCATATACTACATATGTATCTATGAGCAGACTGTACTAATTAAACTAAAATTTTTGCTGATCACAAACTTATATACACCCTCAAAGGGTATTAAAATTAAACAACATTATGAACAAATTAATTTTAAAAAAATATATTTTATGCCTTCGTATGCAAATGGTAACTGATACTCTCAAAATGATTCGACTCTAGCTATAAAAAGCTACGTAAGTTCATCTAGCTACTTGGGTTCACCCCAATTTAGCTGACTGTCTTATCACCATATGAGCATATGAGACTGCGAATAAATAATTTGTATACAAATTTAAATCACCCAGTGATGAAGTCAGAGACCAGGTACCAGACGGAGAGGTACCTACATATAATTTGAGATCAAAGTAGACTTTAAACTAAGCTGAAATATTGCCAAAAATTCCCAAAAACACTTCGATTTTAGGTTGTTCTGTATTATATTTATTTCTCTTTATCAATTTTGGCCTTTTGTTTGCCCATGAAAGTGCAGATATTTAAATTTTTATATTTTACAATTCGTTTGATTTTTGTAGATTTTTTTGACTTTGTTTCAATATCTTTGCGCATTAATTACTGATAATTTTGCTATGTTGCATAAGCAATAAAAGTTAAAGGAAGGGAAGGGAAAGGGAAGGTTCGGAGAAGTATTAGTAGGCTTTCAAATATTATTTGCCTGATTTGCTTTTCTTTTGTTTAATTGTAATTGTAATTGTTGTTTGTTATTTTTGTTATTATTATATTGTTTTGTTGTCATTTCTTAAAAATTGTATTTGAAAATAGCGCATTTTGCGTTTAGTAAAAATATATTTGGGTTTTTCTACTGTGACTTAAATAGTAGTATAGTATTTTTAACATTCTCTCTCTCTTGTTTGTTTTGTTTAATCCCTATTTTATCTCGCATTTATCATCAAGGCAACGTATTTAGTATTGTGTTTGTATATTATAATAAATTGTTTCTGTTTTCATTTACGCAATATATATATTTTGTTTTGTTTAAATGTACAATTTTAAAACCGTCTTAGTTCCTTTCATTACACGCTCTGTTAATATTTGTATTACATATTTTTGTTTTATTTTATTTAACTGTTTTTTGTTTTTATTTATTTTTTTATTTTTAATAATAATAAATATCACAACGCATCCTTTCATTTCCATATCCACATCCATATCTATTCTTATTTCCATTCTCATTCTCATTCTCATTATAAACTTAAACATTTTTCTCAGTTGATCGCTTGCGTTCAAGTGTTGCAAATGTTAAGGCATAAATAGTTCTATGTAGTATATATTTTTAGAAAATATAACGCACGCCAATGAAATGGTTTAAAAATTGCACAAAAATACAAGTAAACATGTCGTTCAGATAGTTATATGTATGTGTATAATAGAGTAGCATAATTGATAGAAAATCATAAATTAAACGTAATAGATATAATAATACAAAAGCTTTACATTTAACGCAAAAACAATACAATATTAAATAAAGAAAATTACAAAAAATATATAAACAAAAATTGGCTGCAACAAGTGACAATGCAACACCAGCACAACTTTGCCACATCACATCAGACCAGCAGCCACAGCAGACCAGACCGTCGCACGACTGGACTTGCTGGCGGGGCGGGGAGTGTTGTGGCATGTTGTTAGGGGGGGTGAGGCGTGGCAGTTGCCAGTTGCAGCCAGTTTAACTGTTTACTGTCACACATTTACAATTAGATCGAAAAAAAATTAAAAAAACAAGTAGCAAAAACATTGTGTATAAATCTTAGCAATTAATTAATTAGCGGCATTCGCTTCGTAATCGTAATCGTAATCATTCATAACTTTTTGTTGCTGTTGTATACAATAATATTATATATATGTATATGTATATGTAAAACTAACTGTAATTTTGACTTTGTTAGCGCTGCGCGAATTGCGCTTCCTTCTCCGCCTGCGTTTACGCCAACGCCACGCCTCCTACACTGGTTATAAGCTAACCAGCTTGGACGGCTCACTTGTGGGCGTGGGCAGCTCCAGGGGATGTTTGTTCTGCGACGAGCAGGTGGGCACCAGCGGTCCCGAAACTGGCGTCAAACCGGTGCCGCCATCCATCAGCGAATCAAAATTGAATGTGCCCGTCGATGGTGTCTGTATGGGCACACCCTGTATCTGGGTGGGTGCCTTGTTGCCATCGACACCAACCGCCTGCAGATGAGCTCCAAATGGCCGCTGAACATTCAGTGTATTGGGACGTGCCTTGGGCAGCTTGTTGAGGGCATTCAACGTGGGACTGCTCATGTTGCAAATGCTGCCAGCAAAGCCAGCACCAAAGCCAATGGGCGGCGCACTCGTAATGGGTGTGTTCAGGGAGCACGACGCAACGGGTCCAGTGGGTGTCGTTAGGGATGCATTGAGCGTGGCAATGTTGGGCAGCGCATAGCGTTTGGCCGGCGTCGGGCCATCCTGATCCAGGGAGGAGCACGAATCAATGGCACCATCCTGCGGTTCGTGCTTGATGTGCTGCAGCAACTGCTCGTCGGTGAGCACTGGCTTGAGATCGAGCGGCGAATTACTGCGCCCGGTGGAATTGAGCGTGGCATCGAAGCCGGTGATTGTACCGCTGCTGCTGTCATTGCTATTGCTATTGTGATGGCTGCTGCTGGCACTGCGACTGCCAGTGCTGTGCAATGCCGCTGGTCCAATGAGTCCATTGCAGGTTGACACACTGAGCAGATCATCACGCACCTTCTGGCATATGGGACGGTGTGACTGGAGCACATAATCCAGCTGATTTTTGGTCGCAGTCAACATCTCAATCTCCTTTTTTAGCGCCTCGCCCTTCTTTTGCAGTGCCTCGACCTCGTCGGTCAGTTCGTTGGTCTGATCGACACGTCGCTTGCGACAGCGTGCCGCTGCCAGCTTGTTGCGTTCACGACGTACACGACGCTTTTCCTCCTCCTCGGGCGACATGTTGGCCGCCTTGTTGGGACGACGTCCACCGCCGCGACGCGCTGGTGTGGCACTGTTTGAGGTATTTGAGTTGCTGTTGCCGGCCTGGCCACTGGCATTGCGTCCAACGTTGCTAACTGACGCCAGTGCAGCCGAAAAGGTATTAGCCACACCATTTGAGCCATTACCCAGCATCTGGCCACCATTCTGATACGAGGTGCTATCTGTAGCGGCACTTGCTGTATAGAGTGAAGAAATACGCAATTAGAAATCGAATCTGTGGGTTCAGTGTTTTGCATTAACTTACAAGTATCTGTTGTGCTTTGGTCGTCATTTAGATGGTTCTCATTCCAGGAGCCATTCGAGTCCTCGGAATCACTGCCGGGCACACTGCCACAGTTTGAACTGATTAGATCGTATGGCGGTTGGCTGTTAATCGCATTTGGATTCGGATTCGTATTGACCACGGCCAGCGTGGCAGCAATTGCTGTGGTGGGCGTGCCTGTGTTGCTGTTGACGGGCGTCAATGGCGGTGGCTTGAAACCGGCCTGAAACGGCACATTCTGTGGCTCCGACGTTAGCTCATAGATGGTCTCCTCAATGGTGCGCAGCGTTGTTGGTGTCAGCGTTGGCGTTGTCAGCGTCGGTACACTCTGCATGCCATCAAATGAAACGAGCTGCAAATAAAAATAATGCAAATTAACATTAACAAAATGAAAACTAAACTTGTACACTCAATAAACAATAAATTAACACAATTGCAGTTCAATTAATAAATGCAAATAACGACTTTTCATAGACGCAGCCAACTTAACTGCTGACCATATCGATTTTCGTTATGTTTATCGATATGCCAAACAAGGATTGGCTTATGCTCAAATGGCACTGTTAACATGCTAGAGAGGTTCAACCTGCAAACAAGTTGGCAACACACTGCTATCTATTGATCTTGAGAATTATTCAACCTAGCCAAGCCTCGATTTGCCAGTTAGCATATAGATATGTATATACCTGCTGCATAAATAGCTCACTGGCCAAAAAATTTGCAATTTCACTGGCATCCAATGCTAATTTGTCAACATTTGTTGAAGTTGTTGTTGTTGCCGCTGTTGCTGGCACTGCTTGCTGCTGCTGCTGCTGCTGTGTTTGTTGTTGTTGTTGCGGTTGCTGCTGTTGTTGTTGATTATAATTAATATGAGCACAATTATTGTTGTATTGTTGCTGTTGGCTTATAAAATTCTGCATTTGGCACATGGCGGCCATTGCTGCGGTCGCCGTGTTGGCGTTGGCAATGCTGCTGTTGCTGTTGCTATTGTTGTTATTGCTATTAGCACTCGCAGTAGCAACTGTTGCGTGCAAGTTGCTGCGTGCAGACATTGCCATGTTGGCGTTATTATTATTATTATTGTTGTTGCCATATGATTGCTTTGAGTGCTGTTGATGTTGTTGCTGGTAGGCAGGCAGCGTGGGTTGCTGCTGTTGTTGTTGCTGCTGCTGCTGTTGACGTAACAATTGCTCTTGCTGCTGCAGCTGTTGATTGTAGTATTGTTGATTGTTGTACTGTTGCTGCTGCTGTTGCTGCTGGTGTTGCTGCAGCTGGTTGTATTGTGCTGCATAAGGCAACTGTTGCAGTTGTTGTTGCTGCTGGTGCAGTTGTTGCTGCTGCTGTAACTGCTGCTGCTGCTGTTGGCGCTGTTGCTGCAGCTGTTGCTGATAGTACGGATGGTAGCACGCATTATGCGCTCTACCATTTAGATTTTTCATCATAACTCGAGTTTCTTAATAAACTATGAAATTGTACTTAGAAAATAACAAGTATACGCACTAATTGATTACGTATACGCACAATGGCTACTATTTTGCTTTTTGACTAGTGTTAAATTCGTGTTGGCTCTTAAAATTACCGTTGCTTACTATATGCTAAACACAACATTAACAATTGGACAACAATGATAACTATGTATATAAATTTCTTTTAATGAATAATTAAAGTTTATATGAAATTAACAACAGGAAGTTGGCGAATACAAATTCCAAAATAAAATAAATGTTTATAGCGAACTTTTCTTAGAAAAGCTGCAAATTTCGCACAGTTTTTCCACAGCACCAAGTGTGTGGTATGTAAAATGTTGTTCTCGTTATTTGTGCTGCTGCTGTTGTTGTTGTTGAGAATCTTGTTGTTGTTGTTGTTGCTTGTCTTATAAGTTGTTCCCTTTGTTGAGGCGCCAAATATTTCGTTCGTTTCGCATTTGCTTTTGCTTAGCCTTTCGTTGATTTCTTGTATTTTATTTTGTTTTATTTTATTCGTTCGTTTTGTGCTTTCTATTCGTAGTTTTTTGATTGCGTTGCTTGTGCTTCTTCTGCTGCTCCTTTCGATTCGTTATCTATATAGCTTCTTCCGGCGGCTTCTTCAAGCGTTTCACGAGCAGCGTTTGCCAATTTCGCAATGGTTCGAAATGTGTGTGCAACTTTGTCAATGCAGCAAACATAATAAATTCGATAATCGAATAGACGCAATTTTTAATAATAGCACGTGTTTGTTTCTCTGTTCTTTATAAAACTTAGCCGTAATAGCGCAGTAGATATAACAAATAACAGCAATTAATTGCTATATATGTATATATATATATAAATGTTAACTATTAATACCAAAACAAAACACTGTTACGATCTCTAAGCATACTCAAAACTATATTTTTAATTGGCAAAAATTGCTCAGGTTATATAATTACAAACATGTACTATTTTTCGTAGACTGTGCTGCTGCTGCTGCCTTGCGCTAGTTTTTGGCCCAGCAATAATAATAATAATAATAATAGAAATAACAATAATAACACTTGTGCTTAATTTATGTTTAATTAATTTTAACGATTTCGTTGTTTAGACTTTGCAACCGCCGCGGCAACGCCTCTAAATGGTAGATTTTTATTTTATTTTTTTTTGCTGCTTTTGCTTTTAATTCATCTGCATATATGTAAGTGTATTTATATCTTTTTAATGCTCTGTGCTGTTTGCCTTAAAATCCACGCGGCATGCAACTAAAATATAAAATATATAAAAATACAATAAAATTGTGTGTGCGTCGTTGTTGCTGCTGCTGCTGTTTGCTTTATTGCTTTATTCTCATTATTTTCATTAATTTCTTCTTTATTTGTTGCTTTCGTTGTTTCAAATTCGTTTTGGCAATGCACGCGCTGTGAAAAGAAAAGCACTTTTTTTTGTTATTTTCTCCTTTTTTATTTTGGCAATTTCGTTTAGTGATTTTGCTTTGTTGTGCTGCTGCTTTTATTTCAATTTTCCTTTTCATTTGCCATTTATTTTCGTTTTCGATATATATTTTTATTTTTTTCGAGCAGCGCGCGCGATCGCTCGGAAGTTTTTCTTTTGCGTTTCTTATTTTCAAAATTCTAAACTTCGATGGTTCGTTGTTCGTTTGCGACTGAGCGAAAGAAATTGAAATTGGCAACGACTTTTAAGATGCTTGCTCACTTTAGATATACATTGACTTATACTACATATATATTAAAATATTCCCCAGAGAATAATATTGAGAGAGCAGCAGCAGAGAGAGGGTGTGTGTTTGTATGTGTGTGTGAGAGTGTGTTATTCTCCTGAGTGTGTTTCGGACGACAATGGCAAGAATAACGTTTAGCAGCTAAGCAAATCGAATCAAATTTAAAATGTGCCCCGTGCTCTTAATTGAGACAGCAGCCCACACAATTAACAGCAGCAGCAAGAAGAGCCCCGTAGCAGCAGCAGCAGCACAACATCCCACGCCAGCAGCAGCAACAGTTGCTGCCATAAACTATTGTATAGCCAAGCGCAGCAATATTGCAAATTTCTAGCTAATTTCAGCACAAAACAAATACCCTGTAATAATGAGACTACAATTAATTTGTTTAACTACTTTCTACAGCGTATCTATCAGTCGAGTACATTACTCTCATCGCTTTAATGTTTGTCTGTCATAAATTATCAGCCAATAACTCAATACGCCTATTTCAGGCTGTCAGCCCAGAGCGTTTAGCAAGAGTTATGGCTGATTATACGAGTAGTCATTCAGTATCTGTGTATCTTTTTAGCTGTATCTATGCAATACATATTTATAGCATGAGATCTGTCACATTTTCCCCGTGAAGAAAGACAACGAGCACAGCACAGACAGAGATACAATTGTTTTGAGGGCCTGTGAGCAGGTGTCTTGTCAACGGACCAACAATCAACATTGGCCATAAACAATTTAACAATAACATATTATTGTTTTTTTTTTCACGTTTTTAGCCTGGCCAACTAGGCGTACGACCATTCGACCGAAATTCGAAATTCGACATTCGTTTTATGTTTATTTTTGGCCTCTTTGAAATTAGCAAATGCGTTAATTTTTTCAAGTGCTGTGTGTTCAACAATTTGTTGTTTGCTTTGAGTTTTATATACACATGAAGACCGTGTATTGCCAAAAAGTGTGCAAAGGGTCTTTAAATATGAGAAACATTTCAGAGTCTATAAGAGCTACAGCTAAGTACAGGGTCTTTCGCTGCCTACACTATAGTTTTTTGGGGGCGCAGTGAAATTATTTTGTGTTTAATTTTTTTTTTTTATATTTTCTTTATCTTTATTGTGACATGTGACGGACGTTGATCCTTTGACTTATCGCAGAGTGTTTCCTTAACGTGTATTTACCCATATTATTTAACACGGCAAACAATCAAATTTATTCTTTGCAAATGTTGTTAAAAAAATATACAGCTTTTGAAGTTTACCGCTCGCATATTTACTTTGGAGTGTTTAAACACAATTCATAACTTTCGTTTTAACCCACTTTCCCAGTTACTGTTTGCCTTGTTGAGTTTGGAAATTAAGAAAGAAAAAAAATGAAATATATAAATACAAATACTAAAAGTGCGCTTCTCAGAACTCAGATGAATCAGTCAATTTAGCTGAATTAAAAATATATAATAATAAAAAATAATAATAATAATAATAGTACGTACACTTGCGAGCGTAATTGTCTAAATTGAAACGAGCTCACTAGCCTTATCAGAGAGTCCGCAGTTCCGCAAAGTTCAGTTTGAGGGGTCAATTGAGCGATATACATGTACAAGGCATACAAAAACTGACGTCGATGCGTCGAAACGCTGACGTGCTATGCATACCCTCTAAATGTGTAAAATATTGCGGCTCTATGGATTCTCTACAATTCAAATTTCTAAATTAAGCACTATCTAAGTCAGAAATTAAATATAGGGCATCTACGAGTCGTTGCTGCGGACAATACACTACTGGCGGCTATACAAAATTGTTGACTAATGAAACAAAGTCAATCGTTTCAAAGAAAATTGGATTATTCAGTTGCACTTGATAAGCTAAAGCCACTACAGTGTGCATACGCAATAACAAACAGTTGTTTTGTTGATTAACACATCTATTTTAAACTAAATCAATTATCTGCTGCTCTTAATATATTATTCTTTATATATTTAAATTTTTAACTGCTAGCGAAAGTTGTGTTGCCCTTGACTTTAATTAGTTTACATTATGGAATTCGCACTGTTTTTTGTATTTATTTGACAAATACTTGGATTGGCATAATAATAAAAACAGCAAAAGGCAAGAGAGAGAGAAAGAATGAGAGAGAGGGACGGACTGTGGGGCGACAAGTTGAAAGCAAAAACTAAACGATGTTGTCGTTATTTTGTTTTTTGTTGCTGTGCTCTTGTGTGTGCTGGCTGACGTGTTGAGTTATTTTTAAGCCAATTTTGCCAGACAATGACGTAATGAAGCAAATACAAATGAAATGAAAATACAAAACACCCGCGAATACAATAAAAACGATGACAATTTCATTGTTTATATCAAAAGTTGCAAACAACTAGACAAATTAGCAAGCTGTTAACTTAACAGTGAGATCAATGTGCAAACTGTGGGGCGTCTATTAGATGTTAAGTGACTGTTAAGCCAATAGACAATCCTAGCTGTTAACTTAACAGCCAGATCTATGTGCAAACTGTTGGGCGTCTATTAAATGTCAAGTGACTGTTAAGCCAATAGACAATCCTAGCAATTAACTTAACAGACTGTTCGGCGTCTATTTAATGTTAACTGTGTATACGTAACCTAACTCAAGTAGCATTTGCTTTTAATTTAACGCTTATTTTAACTATGTATCGTATTTTAATGCCTATTATTTATTTCTATGTGCAATTGAATAAATTAGTTTTATACACATTTCGATACCGGGCAATTGACGGCTGCCTCTGAAGGTTAATATAACTTAAGCCTTATATACAATGCATAGTTGTGATTGTTTGCCGATTGTCGGCTTATTAGAAATGCGCATTATTTGCAAATAAAATGCAATTTTGATTTCTAATTGGCAAAGAGTTGCAAGGCACGCTCAACTACTATATATAGGCATTTATTTATACTATATTGTTATTGTACCCCTATTGTTGTTGTTGTTGTTGCTGTTTGTTGCTGTCGTGAGTGCAGTCAAAGTTGTTGCAATGTCAGCACTAGAGTTGACAAGTTCAAGTGCGCTCTGTTAGTAGGCCAGCCAACAGAGGCAGAGTTGCCAAGCAGAGCTATAGCTGTGTGCGTATTCGCTGTGTGCGTTGTACAGTTTGCACACTTCCCTTTTGTGATAAGCAAAAACACATTATTTAAAATAATATTTTTCTTGCATTTTGCATAAGCAAATTCTGCGAATCAAACAATTAATGCAAAGCAGAAGAAGCAGCAAAAATACATATAATTTTTGCGCTGTCGCATTTGACTTATTATTGTTTTCTTCTGTTTACTTCTTTTCATTTCTTTTTCTTTTTTTGCTGGGCAAAAGAACGTGACCGCAATGCCAGAGTGAAATTGTGAAGAGTTCTCTGTGTGTGTGTGTGTGTGTGTGTGCTGAGTGCTCGGGCTTTTTGATAAAACTCAGTTCCAGTCTCAGTCTCCATCTCCGTCTCCGTCTCCGTTCCGCCATTCTGCTATCTGCTCGCTGTCTGCTTCCGCGCCCAATTCCCCTGCGATCCATGAGCAAAGTCAACGCCCGGCAAAGCATCGCCGGGTTTTGCCGGTTCTTTTTTTTTTTTTTCATTATTATATTTTTTGGGCACGCAAACGCCGCTTGACCATATACACCATATGTCCATATATCCAGCAATATAATATATATACATATGTATGTATGTGCAAAAAACCGACGGCAGCCATTAAAATCACTTGGTGTTTGTCCATTTTTGGAACGCCCACGCGATCTGTCTGCTTGCCCGCTTACTCTTCCACCCTTTCTTTCTCTCTCTTTTTTCCCTTTCTCTCTTTCCCTGTTGAACAATTGAATTAAACATTTTGCAGTCATAATTCAAAAAAAAAATTTGCCACAAAAGTGCAGCAAACACCCAAAAAAATGTCATTATCAGAAGGCGACGCACACACGAGCATATAAATTTAGTCAAAGTTTTCAAAGAGGGTTTGTTTTTTGTTTCGGTTGCGGATTCGGTATCGAGTTGCGCGCGATTCCTTTCGTGGCAGCTTTCAGGCTTTCCAGGTTCAGTGTCATATTAATCAGACTTTTGTGCGGGGTCTGTGCCATTAGGGTGAACACTAAAACAACACACACAAATTTACATAAGAACACACAAAATACATATATCATTTGTGTAGTCGCCATTTAAGCAGTGCATTGAACTTGGCTAATGAATATGCTTGTATTGTATTTAAGCGCACGGTGAACTTATAGCAAACACACCTACCTATACATTATAAATTTATAAAATTATTTGGCAAAGGTGTGAGCTTGAGAATGGGGAAGATAACAGCAATCAAGCCAACTGACGTGGCCAATCCTAGTGTATGTGCACCCAATAGCAAACACGCAATTGTAAGATTTTGGAGCAGAAAATGTTAAGTGAATGTTAAGCAATTAGGCAATCCTAGCTGTTAACTTAACAGTAAGATCGATGCGCAGACTGTTGAGCGTCAATTAAATGTTAACTGTCTGTTTAACCACTACATTTAAGATACTCTTACTTATTTATACCAAAAGGCAGAAAACTTGCACAATCTCGAACACATGTACTTAGCAAACTTTATCATTCGATACAAGCATATCGTAAATTGATAACAATTAAGCCTTTTCAGCATTGCAGCCACTGATAACAGCCATGAGATAACACTGAAAATAGTCATGGGTGTGAATTGAAATTAGAGTAATATTTTGGGATTGCACTTTGGATCAAGTGTCATTAGCTGGTAATTAAATTATGTACAGTTAACGTAAACTCGTGCACTCAACAGTACAGTGACATAAAATAGGGAAATACCCGCAAATAATGTTATAGCAAAAGCGGCTAATAAAATGACGCGACATTGGTCTACGTATAATTTATTTAAATGCATTTTGTCGCGACAAACATGACAACAAAAACAATCAGCAAAAGCAACAGCAAAATGCAACAAAAACAATAACAGCGACTTGGGGGAGTTTTACGAATTTATGGCAAAGTTTTGTGCTTTTTGTCCACAGTTTGAGTAGGAAATGGCAAACAAACGACGCGTCTGCAAGGCGCCGTCGAGGACGAATGGACGAAAGGACAATGCGAAAAATGCAAGCGATATTGCACAGAGCAGAGTGGAGATAGAAAGAGAGGGGTAGAACGAGAAAGAGAGGGGGAAGAAAGGCACACAGACAAGTAGTAAAAGTTGTTTTCACTTTTTCGAAACTTTTAGCAGCGGGGTAAAGCAATATTTTGGTGTCTAGGGCTTGGTCAATTCCAAGAATAAGGACAATGCGACGCCGGCAAACACACCCAATGGAAAATGTGGCACTGCATGGAAGTATAGTAACTAGTATCTTGTGGCCTCATCCAATTACGCCTGGCAACGAAAATTATGCTGGACAGAGATGTCCTTTCGTGCTAAAATGACAGAGCGCAAAGCCAGCAAATGTCTGCTCAAATTATCTTGACCAAATTGAGCAGTAATTGAAGCAGACTGCAGTCTATATATATATATATAACTGGCCAGACTGACGGCATTAGCACAAAAGTGGCATGGCCATTGGCTGCAACTGAATGGCTTTTAACTGAATTAAAAGAGTTGCAACGTGTGATGCTCAAACTTCACGCTGCAATTAACTGGGCTAAGATACAAAAACAACAATAAAATGGGCAACTTTGTAACGGCAATTGAAGCAATTACTACACACATACATATATATTATATAGTTTTATGTTCATTGAGTCGACGCTTTTTGGCCAAGACATACCGACATAAGTTGTCACGTTCACGTCAAGTGTTATTTTCTACTTTCTGGCCCACGTTGCGGGTTGGCTACCCACCACCAAAATATAAATCTGAAATTTCACAAGAAAACAATCGAATTTTGTATGTATGTAAGTCGTTCCCCCTACACTTGGCTATACTTTTGTCCATATTCAGTTAATTAAAAGTGTTTCAATTTTATTTCGTATTGTCGAAAGAAAGTTGAAATGTTGTCTTTGGCTTCTTTTTTTTGTGTGGTGTTGTGGGCGTCTTAAGTATTTTATTGAAAGAGTATTTAACCAAATGCCCTTGTAACTCCCTCGCACTGCACAGTGTGCCAAGTGTGCACTGAAAGAAATTTTTTCGAAATAAAGCAATGGATTATTTTAAATTTTATAACCAAATTAAAAGTTATGTATTTACTGCAGCTTAATTTAATTATGGATTTTGATAATTTAATTTTTTCAAGTGCATTTACAGTGTAGCTCCGTTTAATTAAACAATTTGTGCGCTTATGCTGTTGAGGTCAAATGTGGCAAGTGTTTGACTTGCAGCATGTCACTTTGAACCCGCCCTAATTGGGACAATAAGCACAGTGGAGGAGACAAGAGGCATATATGGTAAATATACACTTATGAAACTAAGTATGCGCACAGTTTCGAATGTCACGCAACTGTCGCTTGGCTGCAAGGGTCATGTGTACATACATCTGTGTGTGTTGTACAATTTAAAATTCACTTTCTACCACATTTACGCCACTTTGAACATTGAACCCAACAACAACAAGAGCTATATAATAATAATGTCTCCCGAAAACGGAAGGTGCCAAAGTATAAGACTTATACCCACAAAAAGTTGCACATAAAACTTGATAAATTACCACGAAAATCGCACGTGTGCGATTATAGTCAAATGGCGCCGGTTCCAGACACCGCGATCACTGGACTGTGAAATGCAATGGACGTAATATGCAAAAACCAAAAAAAAAGAAACACCCAGAAGTATTAACAAATAACGGGTTGTGGGGGGTATATGTACATATACATATATGTACATGAGTTGGCAACGTGATTTTGCTTTGTTTGGCTTTTTTGTCGGGGGTGATTTACTTACTTCAACTTTATGTATTAAAAAAAAGAGCAAGTTTTAGGAAACTACTATAAAGAAACTTGACACAGACAACGAGGCAAAGTTAAGATAGCCCACAAGTTTGTCTATCAATCATGTAGCTATATAACTATCTGATAACATAAGCTATAATTGTTAGGGCATAAATTTGTAAGGAATTTTGGTTGGTTGTTCGCCGCACCATATCAGTTTTGTTGTAGAAGGTCGACATATTAACGCAAATATTTGAAATATTTTTGGTTTATCGATATGCTGAGAACACGCCCGCTGCTATACTATATGTACGTATATATGATAGTACAGCACACTTGCCACACTCAATAATTTTTATTTCTATTATCGCAAACTAAGCAAACAAAATAAATACAAACCAAAAGTATTTATAGTATATAGTAGTATGAAGAAAAATCCCAAAAGCAATATATAGAAGAAATAAAGCTGAACATTAATCGGAACGAATGCTGATAAGCGACACCGCCAACTAATCATTAAACAAACAAATTCAATTGCAAAACAGCAAAATCACATATAATACGATATACAATAACGCACAAAATGGGGGCGATAGGGGCTATAGGAAGATGAAGGGGTTGAAAGGGGTTTACAAGTAAAATTTCCAAGAATTTTGTGGCGATAAGAGCGCACAATGCACATTACTATTGGGAATAGAATGAAGTATTTACATAAAGTGTTTTTGAAAACTTTGCTAAAACGACAACTGTTCTGGAAATATCTGGCGATAAGCGCACTCACAAAAACCAGCTGTATCTTTCAGTTACTTAGTTATAAAGCATTCCTGGAGGAACTTTGTTTTGGGAAGCTTACCACTTTGGGCAATGGCGATAGCGGCATGTTGAACAGATGATATTCATCGCCAAAGATGTTATAGTTGTCCAGCGTCATGGTTTTAATTATGTGATAGTTTTATATATTTAAATTAGTATTGCCGATTTGCTTAAAACGAAGCGCAACAGGCGACGTCGGCTTCGGCGTCAATGTTTCTGCGATGACAAATGCAAATTTCTGGCGAAATTCGCCTTCAGTATTCTTTTTGCTTGCTTTTTATTTAAGTTTATTTTTTTGTTATTGTATTTAGCGCGCACTTAAATGTATCTGTGTTTTTTTTTTTTTGTATTGGTATTGGTATTGGTGTTTTGTATTTATTTGCTGTCTGTTAATCGCTTTTATATGGTGCGAATTTGTTGTTGTTTTGTTGTCAGTTTTTCCGAGAATTTTGCTGTTACGTTCGCTATCTCGCTCGCTCTCTTTAATACAATTTGCGTTTCACACGCTCAACAATTTTTAACAGTATATTTTTTTTGTATTTTCGCGTTTACAACAATTTGTTTTCTTGCGTTTTTGCGCTTGCACTTGCCGAAACGAATCGGACGGCCAACGGGTTTCAACTAAATGCGTCATCGTTGCGCCAACGTTTTTATACGGCAGCTCACAGCGGCGTTGACTTTTGAGTGCTTATCGCATTCCACAGCGCCAAAGCGACGAGAGAGAGAGAGCGACAGCAGAGAGTCAACGAAGGAAGCCAAGCGGGTGAGAGCGTGAGTTTCTATGCAAAAGCCAGAGAGAGCACGAGAGAGCAGAGTGTGCAAATTGAGTGAGTCGAAAGTTTTGTTGTATTTGCTGTTTTATTTTGGAGATTGGCATTTCCTGAGCGTAGCTTTTGCTGCAGAGCATAAGTAGAATGTGTAGCTGTGTGTGTGTGTGTGGATTGTGGGTTTAGCCCCACTGTCTTACGGATTGCATTTGGCAGCCGCAGCCGCAACAGCAGCAGCAGCAGCAACAGCAACTCACGTGCCCACACCCAAAAAAGGCGTTCAACGTTTTTTGTTGGCCAAACAACGTTTGCTTCTTATCTTATCGCTAGACAATATGGTTATGACATAAGCAACTAAATTTAAAGTCTTAGGTAAAGTACCTCACACAGTTAACAAAAAACAGACCACAGTCAATGTGTACACCTACTATCTAAACTTTTCTATAGATACTGTACATATGTACATAATTACAATGGTTTGGCTTTGTGGCACCAAACGAGCTTTAGAGCAGCAACTCGATAACTTGGATGGTCGAGTCTTATCAATAGCTAGGATTGCACACCACACAAAATAGGTCGATTCAATTTGATTCGATACAGTTCTACACACAGGTGTACGTTTTTTGTGTGGCAGACAGGTGTTTATTTACCGCCCTTATCAACTGATATGTCCGCCCTTTTGGACAAACAAACGATTACTGCTTTCTACTGAAATACCCTGTAATAAAAGGCAACCATTGTTGTACAATTCAATAAAAGTTTAGCTCACTACATATAGAGTAACAGCATACCACATCTAAGTAGCTTAATTTGCAGTGTATAAAAAGGCCGCACTGACCTTGTTCATAGACACTCGCAAGGAAACTGGAACTGGAACTGGGCCATGTGACACTGAACATTTGTGGTAATTGATTTGCAATAACCCTTTAACCCTTGCATTTACTTACCTGCAAAGATAAATAGAATAGAATTTGGGTTACAGCAATAATAGTAATAATATCAACAATAATAATAACAATAATAATATATTGTACAATTGCGCAATGCAAATGATGTCTATGCGCATATCGATTTGGGGTTGTTATACAAGACAACAAATTTATGTTTGTTAAAATGTTGTGACTAAAGGGCTTTAAATTGATCTATAATAAATTGTGGAGAGCTGAGAAAATTTTTAAAATTATGAGTTATTTTTTTAAAAAAGTACTATAAAGCTTAGACAAATCTTAGTTTTCAGATAATTTTATAATTAAAAAAAGGGGTCCTACAACTGGCTAAAAGTTGTTACTGGGTACACAAAGCTAATTTATCTTAAGGTAAAATATATTTCAAAATTACTTCTACGTTTTTTTCAAAGAGATTTCAATTTGAGAATTAATGCATTTCAAAACAACAAGCTTAACATTAAGCACATTTAAATAACAACAAGATTAAAGTTCTTAATTATAGCACTTAGCTCTAAAAAATCGAAAAACATATGGTTTTTATGGCCTAACCAAGCAATTGTATTTAATTTTAGTACAAATACTATAAATAATACAAATTTCCATTTAATTGACTTGTGTTTATCGCATTCTACACATTTATACGTACGTACACCCGCATTCGAAAAGGGGGAGTTAAGGAGTGTATTATTATTATCGACATATTTGTAACAAAATTAGACATATACCCAGCAATCTGAAGTATAGTACATTTAAAGGTTTATGCGGTAGCAATATTTTAATCTGAAAACACTCGGCACTCGCAACTAGAAATGCGGGTCATTGTTTTTAGCGTCCGACCTGTGGCACTTTATATAAGGCACCCACATTTTCTGATTAGAGTCCTTCATCTGTGGTCCAAATCCAGAAATAAACTTAACTAAACTAACTAAGCAACTAACGTCATTGCGGAATTGATAAGATGTTGGAAAATTTAAGAAAACGGAAACTACACAACCACAAATGATATAACTGGTGGGATCATATCGAAATCTCATTGACGCACATACGGAAGTATGAATTTAGGAAGTTTGAGCTCAAGGCTTCTTTGAATTCTATCAATTATGAATAATGGGCAATTTCTGGCGAATCTAACGGACCGCACCTTCAAACCACCGCATTGATAAGCCTTTAATATGTGTGATTTATACGAGGGTTTACATCAGGCGTTTAAAAATAAATTCAACATTTATGCAGTTTGTGTAATTGTTTTTGTTATTTGCCTCAATTTTTTTTTGTACTTTCAAGATAGTACCCCTAGCGATAAGGCAATTTGTTTTCGATCCGTTGCGTGTCCAGTACTTCCGGTGATGATTTATATAGATATTTACAAAAAAAAAATGAAAAAGAGTGCTAAACTGTGTCGTAGGCCCTGTATATAAAATGTAGATAAGATTACAAATTGCCAAGAATGAAATTACCAGGAAGGTAGTAGTAGAATAGGTGACAAACTTAATACAGGTGAATGAGCGTCTTACTCAAGACGAAAAACAAAGAAAACACTCACACACACAGCTAATCAAATACTAAAGAAATCAACGATTATAATTATAGATGTTGGCGATAAGAAAAGTCAATGTACAGTGTACGCTATGATGCATACATATATTTGGACAAAGGCTTATAAAAATCGGTAAGTTTAATCGAAAGATGTACAGTTAGTCATATATCTGATGTATCTATATGTATTAATAACTGGATTACGGTTAAGAAAGTAGCGGTGGCAATTTATGGCAAGATTTAGGCATTTTTATGTTACATTTAACACTAGAATTAAATGCTAGGCTCGAATTTTGATAGATTCCTATTACAAGTGCCATAGCTATGAATCTGAATCAATTGAAATTTAATAGATCCGCATCTAAATTGTGAAATTATGTGAATTTTTAAATTTTTTATGCTTTTACAACACAGAAACAAGTGGAGAGCTCTTTGGGACACTGTGCGAATCCACACTAAGAGTTGTTTTGTAATTAAGTAAGCTTGTGGCTCAATTTGCTCACAAAACTCGCACCGTGACTCTCTCTTTCCATTAGTATTTTGCAGCGCTTCGCCAAACCAATTTTCTAGTTTTTAGTTTAAGCCTCTTATCGATTTATCTTATTGTTTAAAGTCTCATTTTTTTAATTCATAAAACTTATGAAATTCTCAAAATTCAAAAATGTTTCGTGGATCACGATGTTTGTCCCACTGTCCAATGGGAATGCATTCATACAACTACGTCTTTTTAACTCTTCCGATCGAATCAAGAAGTATCCTTACTTAATAAAAACCGTACAGGGTAGCTCAAAGCTAGACCAGCAGCACAATTTACCAAGGATGAATCGAGGTAATCGTTTTGGCGAGGACAGTTGGTTCATTAGCAGCACGCCCAAAGCTGAGGTAATGGGCGTGGCCGATGGCGTGGGCGGTTGGCGTAAGCTGGGTATCGATGCCGGCATCTTTGCCAGAGAGCTGATGAACTGGTGCTCCACCAACGCCCAGCGTGCCGAGTTTGATGGTCGAAATCCGCGACAACTGCTCATCGATAGCTTTAACCAGATGAAATTAAGATCGGCCAATGTGCTAGGCAGCAGCACCGCTTGCCTGGTGGCCCTAAAACGCTCCGATTGCACACTGCACACTGCCAACCTGGGAGACAGTGGATTTTTGGTATTGAGAGCTGGCAAAATCCTACATCGATCTGATGAACAGCATCATGGCTTCAATACACCGTACCAACTGGCAATGCCACCGAAAGAGCGAGTCAGCAAATCCCATAGCGATCAACCCGAACAGGCAGCATCCACACACCTGCCCATTCAGCCCGGTGATCTCGTTCTGCTTGCCACCGACGGACTCTTCGACAATGTGCCGGATAGCATGCTGGTCAGGCATCTCTCAGCTGTGCACGGCGAAACGCAGCAGAACAAACTGCAGCTGGTGGCCAACAATCTAGTGAGATTGGCCAATGATCTCTCGGTCAACTCCAGTTTCCAATCCCCCTTCGCCCTCAAGGCCAGAGCCAATAATGTGAACTTTGGCAATGGCGGCAAACCCGATGATATTATAATCATACTGGCCAGCGTTGCAGTGGATACACCAAAATGATATTGTATAGAGAAGTCTTTGTCCCAAATCTTAGTAAAATATTGAATAAATTTTATTTCTTAGCTGTAATTTATTGCTTTTTAAAATCTAAGGAATACACAGACAGAAAGAGATAGAAACAGCAGAAAGAGGCGCGTTATTGGGTTTATCTCCATTTCTTAATTTTGGCGCCAAATTTAAAATCTTACCAATTACAACCTTGAGTTTTGGTAAGTTTTATATATACTGTTTTTGGAACCTATCCTGGATGTTTCTGTAGAATTCTCTATCATTAAAATAAGTTATACAACTTTAAAGCGTTTTATTTTCTTGCAACAAAATGATATTAAAAAACCAAGTCATCACCACTATTATTATAAAATATTACAATCATATGAACTTTGTAACCTAATTACTAAACAACAAATTTTGTAAATAAATTAAATGCAAAATTATGGTACATTATAAAATTGTAAAACTTAAGCACCTAATTGCAATTGTCAACAACTGTTGGATGACGTTAATCAAATAATTATGGAGGCTGTTGTCACCTGACAGCAGTGCAAATATTTGAGGGACTATCAGCAGTGACAACGACAACAACGACATCAAAAAGACAGTTTACTACAGTCAGTCTACTTTTAAGTAGCTGCGATAACAACGCCAATTTCATTCATATAACGTAGAAAACTTGAAGCGTGAAATGAATGAATTGAAATGTGGCTACAACTACGAGTAGACGACACGCCACTACACGTCGATGTGATGACTCATACGCAATTTAGCCAGAATTCAAGCGCTTATTTAAGCCCAGTTAGCAGATGGGCTCAAAGTGGGGGAAGTGGGGTACGAGGGAGCAGCGCAGCTCCTACGCTACAGCAAAGCAGAGAGCAAATACTCAAAACGAACTCAAAACAAGTTAAGCACTCAAAAACACTCAAAGCTTAAAGCGAGCAAAAGAGAGCACAAGGAGAGTGAGTGGAAAGATAAAGAGAGAGAGAGAGAGGGAGAGCTTGCTGCAAGTGCACAGTGTAAGCGAGTGGCAATCGACGGAAATCCCCAGCATATTTCAAGCCAAGGCAACAACAAAAACAACATCAACAAAACGGCAAGTCGAAGGAGCCACGCCACGTCATGCACCATTTGGAGGCGCATTCATTGGATGCTGCCACTTGGCGTGGCAGCCACAGCGAAAACTTCTCCCCCAATTGCTTTGCTTACTTATCTTCGCTTTGGCATTTTCGCACTTCTCCAAGTGGTTTGGCACTTAATATACCCGTGCTGCACAAGTAAAGGGTATATTTTTTGTTTCGAAGTAACAAATAAAAGAAAAAAGTTATAATTATATATGGTAAACTATACAGTACTCTAGATCTGTATTAACAGTTAACTAGGTTATAGTTTTAAAATATACATTTTAGGGGATGTAAGAGCTAGAGCAACTAAATATTCAACAAACTATCTTCAGCTTGCAAAAAAGAATGTCTAGTGTCTCGACAAGAAGAGCTAGAGCTTTTGAATTTAAAGGACAGACTCGCGCAAATACATGGTAAGCTATATATAGTACTCTTGATCTGTATTAACAGTTTAGTGATTTGTTGTTTTAAAACATACATCTTAGGAAATTTAAGAGCTAGAGAAACTAAATTTGCCAAAGCTCAAAGAGCTAGAGCCTTCAAATTTAATGGGCGGACTCGTTGAACCGCCCGTATCTTTAAAGCGTAAATAAATTTACAAAATAATCCATCGAAGCTTTAATTTTTAATATTTTTTAACTATATTTTACCCCGAAGTAAATTATAGGTTTAATTTTTTGTGCCTATCAAACGCCTAGATGTAAGCAATAGTTTATTTTAAAGCCCTCCAGTTCAACTTCAAAGATACATTTGCATGATTAACGGGTATCTCTGTAGTCGGCAACCTACACTTAGTTACCGAAACGCGGAATGCTGCGCCTCTTTCTTGGAATTCGGCGCCATGACGCGTCACAAAATAATCCCCACAACAAAAATACATATACCACATAATCCCCAAAGCATTTGTGGCACGGGCCAACAACAATAACGCCAAGGACTGTATCACTTGTAAATCTTTCACTCTTGTTGCACTTTTCACAAACGTACATACATACTTATGCACATAGCTCTTCTATCCAGATGTTATATGTTATATTATGGCCCCATTTCACACACTTTGGCAATATCCGCCGCTTTAAATTAGCCAGCAAAATGTAAATGTACAACTCAATTACGTTTATTTGAAGAAACGTCAACAACTGCCATTTATTTAGCAGTAGTCGTAGTCGTAGTCGTAGTATTAGTTTATGCTAAGCATGCCCCATACTCTCTAACCTTTGGTGGCAGTTCAACAAACGCATTATTCGAATTGGTTTCCCAGAATTTGTTAAGGCATTTCCCAGTTCCCCCACACAACCACACGCAAACCAACCCCCACCCCCCACAACGTTTCCAATTTTGCTGTTCGTGAAAAATCGAAAGTGAAAACACGCAACATTTGACATTTGGTTGGCAGTTGGAAATATAACATGACATAATTCGAATATTTAGCATTTTCCCAGACATACATACATTTGTTGTTGTGTTGTGGCTAACGTTGCGTATACGCAATACACAAATACTCTATCTATATCGCACTTTCTGGAAAGTAAAGCTTCGTCTTGTGACGTCAGTCTTTGATATTTACTACCAAATTTGGTATAAAACCCAGACGACGATCGGTTTTAAGTTCGTTTTCAAGAAAAAATAAATAAACACGAAAAAAAACCGGCTTATCAAAAGACTAAACACGTCGCGACATGTCGTTATGGATATACGTTGAAGCTACGAAGTAGTTAAGAGCCGAGGGCATTAGACAATCTATTGACGTCATTAACAAGCGTACAGACTGCACAGTGGTTGTAAGCTACAGCGATAAAGTAAACACCCACAAATATCAACTACATACTCCGATTGCAGACAAAAGAAAGAAAGAAAAGCAACTGAAATGGGGTATTCCCCTAAATTATAAAATTACAGAGAGCAAACCATATTTAACTAGTGTTATGCGAAAGTATCTTTTGTATAAAGATGCAAATTTATCTTAAAGCTAAACTGATAACAGATCTGCACATATTGTGTACAGCTAGTTTTACGCATGATGTAATAGCTTAATTTAGTTTTAATGCAATTTTTTATTTGCGCTGTTTTAAGTTCTCGACAAACAAAGCAAAAGACAACAAAACAGATTACAAGAACGTTCGTGTTCGATAGAGATTCCAGGAATTGCCGCAAGAGTCAACAGTCTGATAAAAACGAAATAAAAATATGTCCATATTTTATAGGACGAGGACGGACGAAAGTCATAAAACTTAATACAACCATAAAGCCAAGAAACCTACAACTGCAACAACACTAACAATTAATACTTAATTATATGTATTTATTGTTGTTTAGTAAACGTCGAATTTTTATTTATTTTTAGTTAATGCGCGCATTAAAATGGCCAATATATCTGTATCTTACTCTTTTCACTCTCACGCTCTGTATCTTTTGGTTTCACTTACGAAATTTAGTAGACTTTTAATATTTAAATAAACTAGGAAACTCTCGTAAAATGAAAGAAGGTTATCACCTATGGGAGACTGGGAGTGACTTTTTAATGCACATTGGCTCTTAATGCTTGCATATTTATGTTGTCGCATATTTTATGCAATACCAACAACAACAACAGCTAACAACAGTCAGCTAAAATGTCCATTTGTGTGCAGTTCAAGTGCAACAAGCCATTTACGGTTTATTGGCGAGACGCATCCAACAAATGCAACATCACAATTCCAAAATCCATCCACGACAGCAACGCGTGAGCCGTTTGACATTCCAATTGGAATTGCCAGGGACATTGTTAGCAGCAGGGGGGCTTTTAGGGGTGGGGAGTAAGCCAGCTGCAGCAACAACACCTGTGCACAATACATATATATATGTATAACCTTGGCATTGTATTTAATTTTGTTGTGAAATTCATGGTAACATACATAAATGTTTAATAATAGGAATAAAAAGCATTAATTAAAAAGGCGCAAAATATAGTGTGTGCCTAGAACTGACAATACGCAACGCCATTTTGAGTTGAGCTTTAAAGCAGAAAGCTCACGATCATTAATTAGCTTTTATTTTAAGTGCCTTTACAGCACTGTTTTACGATTACTTTTGAAATTTATGCTTTGTAGCTGTTAAAGCAAGAATTAAAGGCTTATAAAAAGAACTGCATTGTCATGTAAGATGATCTAAAATTATTTATTAAGCTTTTCTTTAAGTGTTTCACAACACTAATATTATTTATTGCGCTCTGGTAACACAAAGCAGTTCTTTTACTTAAGCTAAGCTTTCAGTTTCTTAAAAGTTAAAGCTCTCTAGCAGCTTTTAAAGTAATTCAACTGCTATTCTTTTGGTGTTTTACAATACTATTATTTTCGTCATAATTTTAAAGGCTCCTGAATCAAAATTCTAAGCTTCTAAGCTTTAAGCTTGACTCTAAGTATAAAGCGAACTTTCACTTTTTCATAACGATCTACAAAGTCGAAAATAATAGGGGATGATGAAATCTTTCAAGTCATTGTGAAACACTGACCTCTGTTTACTAACATTTTTAACTTTCTGGCCAACACTGATTCGTATTATACAACACTTAAGAAATGTGACAATTTAAGTAGAAGGTTTATAATTTTACAAACTTCATTACAGCATCCAAAAACTCAATCAACTATCAGTAGCTACCCAACACTGATTTGTTGTATTCCACAACACTGATGTAATTCAAAGTTTAAGCTTAGAAACTGCATGAACTAAAGTATCTTAGGCCGTCGCATGAGTAAGCTAAGCAGCTGTGGGTCAAATCAGCACATCTTATTAGCCTTGACCTTACGACACACACACCCTATTGCGGCCAAGTAACGAGTAGACGCCACAACTGACAAAAAACAAGAAGAAAACTCGGGAATTGCACGTGCTGCAAATAAGAACCAAGTGTGGCGCCCACGCAACGTAATAAATGCGATGAAGATGAAATGAAAACGAAAATGCTGAAGAGGCAAACAGAATCAAATGTGCAGCCAGCCTTGAATTGCCGCAATTGGCGAAATAACAAACAAAGAGGGCAAAAGAGAGAGCAAGCGAGTGCATGAGCGATTGAGTGAGTTGCGAATCGCATGCGATAAAAGAGCAGCATAACAATTGCGTACGTGTGCGGCAGCATGCGCGTATCTGTGTGCTCAAACACGCTCTTGCTCTTCCTCGCGCTTTGAGTGGAGAGAGAGCGGGAGAGAGAGTGTGTGTGTGTGTGTGAAGGCAAATGCGAAAACAACAACAAAAGTGTGAATTGAAATTCCAAAGATGTCGACAATATAAACGCAAATAACAAAAAACAAAAAAATCCCAAAAAACCAAAACAGCAACAGTGGAAAGATACAATAAAATTGCGCACAATACGATTCGGCGAACAGCAATAACAACAACAACAAAGCAAAAAATACATGTACCCACACACAAACAAACACACACTCATACATATGCATATTTGTATATGTTTTAAACAAGTTTTTTAACTTTGTTGCTACTTATAAAAATACAGTCTGTAGCGAGTTGAAGTTTCCGTTGTTGTTATTGTTATTGTTGTTGTTGTTGCTGCTATTAATTAAGTGAACACAGTTTTTACTTTGCCTTTGTTATTATTGCACACGAGTGGAATTTATTGCATTCGTTGTTGTTCTACTATGCATCCCTGGCAAGCCTGACAGCCCTGGGCATGAACGAACAATGGGCAACGATCGTAAAAAAACGAGAGTCACACTTACGATAAGATTGCGCGCTGCTGTCGCTGTTGTTGTTATTGTTGCTGCTGTCGTTGTCGATATCGTTGTGGACATATCGGGCAAAAAGTCCAATTCTTGCGCCGTTGTCGTTGTTGCTGCTGTTGTTGTTGTTGTTGTCGTTGTCGTCGACGTCGTCACCTCATCTTCCTCTTCAGCCGCAGCTGCAGCTGCAGCACTTGTTGTTGTCGATGTTGTTACTGTTGCTGCTGGTGTTTTTATTGTGCGTTCGACTTTAACTTTCATTGTTGTTGTTGGCTGCCAAACACTTTGCACTAATTTCGTTTCGTTTTGTATTTCGTACACAATGCAACAGCAAAAATTTACATGTGCGCCCGTTCGCTCTTTCGTTCACTTACACAAAACTGGCTCTCTCTTTTTAAGAGAAAGAGAGCACTTGCGTTCGCTCTCTTTTGTGTTTCGCTCTTTTACGTTGCAGCAGCGACAGCTGTCAAATTGTTGCTGTTGCCGCTGTCTGTGTGTGTGTGTGTGTGTAATAAATGTTAAAAATTGTTAACTGCGAAGCAAAAGCACAGAATTTTCTAGATTAACTGGCAACGCCCCTCGCACTAGCACCCGCACCCGCAACCGCACAGCGTTGCCGTCTTTTCCTTTTTGTGTGACTCGGTTTCGCTGTGAACTTCGTACAGCAAATTGAAAGTTTCAAAACGTTAACGTTTACGTTTCGTCTTCGCCTTCGTCTTCGTCTGTCTGCTGGCGTTGACGGCTGTTGAATATGTCGCAATTTAACACCAATTGTTGTGACGTTTTGACGTTGTCACAAATGGGCGATAAGAGGCACTAAGCACACACACGAATACAATGACTTTTACTTTGCTTATTGCCTCTGGATAGCCGAACAGTGGGACGGATGGGGGGAAAACCGTTTTGAATTATGTTTTCTTGAATTGCGTTGCGTTGCGTGAAAAACGTAACAAGAACGTGAACGTGACGGTAACAAAAACAACAACAATGTACATGAACGTCAACGAAGTTCACAATAACAAATACGATTGTCTGTTCTGCAGTTCTGCTTCTTCTTGAGCAGTGTCTTCTGTTTCTTCTTCTTCTTCGCCACAGTGGGGTGATGGCGGCTGTAACTAACAGTGTGGAAGAGAGAGAGAGACACACACAAAGAGAGAGCGAGAGCGAGGGAGAGAGAGAGCGCGCACACGTTTTGAAGGGGGAATAACTACACGGAGAGACAGAGACAGAGTCTGGGGGACGCAGCCGCGTGGCTTTCCGTTGCCGTTGCAGTCGCGTTGCCTTAACAAAAAGCGAAAAATAACTGAGCTAGTATAGCTCCCAACCAGCCCGCCATCGTCATCCAACCATACGCTCTCGTGACGTTTTGGCCATAGCAATGTACACATACAGTTGCAGATACAGACACTAGCACACAGATACACACGCATACACAAGAGCGCTTACGCTGGAAATGGAAGACATTTGATAACCAGGGATGCACAAACACCAGAGTACCAGTTCAACTCTGCGATAAACCAATTAAGCACAATTTTATTGCAATTGAATTTGATTTATGGTGTGACTTGGTGTACGATAAGAGATTGTTAAGCTTTATATAAGTTAAATTGCATATAATAAATTAAATAGGTTCAAATAATAATATTGTTTAACAAACAGCTTTAAACAAACAAAGTTAAATGTTTCTAAAAATACTTGCAGTTAAGATATAAAAAATAACAAATGTTTAGGTGGATGCCTAAAACGAATTTAATTTAGTTTTCGATTAGCTTTAAACTTTATTCATACAAAACTGTTGTGAGCACACTAAAAATTTTGAATAGATGAAATCAAAAATAAATCTAAAACTAATATTTATTCGTTTCAGGTATCGTGCTATTATATTACTACATATTTAAACCTTAAAAAGAATGGTTTAAATTTTTCTACAGTGATTAGTCAATTTTCTTTATCTATAATTTAAAAAAAGACATTTAAGTAAATCAAAAACTACGCGTTAAAAGAAATAGTGTATTGTGTATGACAATTATTAAAATATTCTCTAATATTTATGCTGACTTAAAATGCATTATAACAATCTTAAAAAGCAACAAGAAACATTCGAACTTATTTTACATTATTAAAACTAAGACAAACTAAAATGCACTATTTATAACTTTCCAGAAACAAAAGCTATAGAAATTAATGTATTCTTTTAAATAGTTTAAATTATTTAAAACTTTAACTGATATATAAAATAATATAGTTTTGTTTTAAAGTTACGATTCTAATTCGCTTTTAACAGTCAGAACCAAATTCGCATGCTCACAAGTTGTTAGTCGTCCCTGACGAATGACTGCGCACAAGCGGAGCACACAATGACTGTCAGAATAATGATACAAAAGGCAGACAGCAATAAGAGAGCGAACAAACACACACACACTCAAAGAGACAAAGAGAGAGCAAGAGCGAGAGATACACATACACACATAACAGTCAAGCACAACAGTAGCAAAAGTATTAAATACACTCTCTGCATAGATATATTTCTCTCGCATGCGATAAATGTATATGCCTATTGAGCACGCTCTCACTCTTAATGCGCTCTCTCTAACACTCAAGTTGAGTATTAGCTCAGTGCTCAATTAGTTTGGTCTCAAATTGTGAATTTGGCGCGCAACTCGTTTGTTGACATTTTCTACTTGGCCGCGTTTTGTTTTGATTTCAATGTGCTCACTCTCTCTCTCTCTCTCTCGCACTGTCGCTCTTTAGCATTCCTTCTCTTTCCATTGTTGAGTTATGTTTGTATGTATGCCAAAGTGTCGGCCCACGCACCTTAAACGTTGCTGCTGTTATGGTTGGCGATGACTCATCGGGGTTTCTACACACGGATACGAACACACACACACACACACAAACAACCATGTGGGACCCCCTGCAGCTTGAATTTTAGGCACCTGGCCACCATGGACAGGTTACCTGCACTCTCAATTGTCGCCATATTTTTGTTACCAATTCGTGGATGCAAATGTATCTCAGAGATACTTTGACGCGTGCTAAATGCGCCTATTAGGCGATCGCCAGCCATTAGCCAGGTAGCAGCAAATCTTAGCTGCCATTAAGCAGCCACACAAACACAAATGCACATACACTGAACTGCAGTCAGGTCGGCTGTAAGAGATAAGCCGGTCTGAGTGCAAAGGCTGGCGTCGCTGCCACTTCCAATTGTCTGGCCCTTAACGCACTCAATTAGATAACCGTCAACCATTTGGAGTGCAGCAGTGTCAAGGCCACCAAATTGAGGGTTAACTACAGCTAAACATATACACAATCCCAGTGACCAGGTTCAATTTACTTGGCTTAGATGTTTAAGCCTTTATGCCTTGGCATTAGGGTTGTGTTCAATCCGGAAATTAACTTATTTACACATACACTTATTGCCCTTGGCAAGTAGGAACTACACTGATAAAACACCACATTAAACCATATAAGGAAGCGGTGCATATTTTTCTGGGAAGTTTGTTATATACACATTTAACAAGTAATAAAAGTTCAGCCGAGCACGCCCGGATGTGTTATACCCTCTGTATTTTATTTCTGATTATATGACATAAAGCCGATGAAACCTTAAAATTCGACCCCATAATGTATAAATCTTCTTGACTTATACCAAATATCTCATCGATTAGATTACTTTTTGGGAAAAACATTTTTTTTATTAATTGTAGGGTTGGAAGTTTGAAAAAAAAATAAAATACTAAAAAAAATTAAATTTTAGATAGAGAATTTTGCCGCAAAATACAGTATAAAATGATATTTCGCTCGACAATCGCAGCATTTTTAGCAAAGTATATAGCAGTTTAAAGTTTTAAAAAAGTTGCTAAAAGGAAAGAAGTATACCACTTCATCTGCCTGTTACATATTCATAACAAACCCAATATACCCTTCAGAGGGTATAAAACTACATTATGATATGTGTTCTCCTGGAAATGCATGCAGCTAAGTTTTCATAATTCAAAATTTCGAAAGAAAATCGCATGCAAGTTTTTCAATACCTTTTAGACTTGTATATTGCCCTTTCAAAATAGAGACATTATAAGTAAGACAAGTAGAAAGTAACTTTTATTTCAAATTACTTTTTGTCAAGTTTTATTGTTAACTAAATTGAGGTGGTAATTTTTTTCCAGTTAGAAAACATCCATTGTTTGCTTAAATTGTGAGAATACCTAAATTTAAACTTCTTGAAATATTCAAGATAGTTTTATTTAGTTTTTACACGAAATGATTACATTATCTTCTATGTATAATTATTTGTATACTGCTTGTCACGATCAGATGTGAGTAACAATATTTATACACATTTTATTAGCTCAACAGTTTCTACGAATTTCTAAGGAATTTCTCGGAACTAAAGGCATCATCATGCTACGCTGTCCAAAAGGTATTTCCGGGCATGTATTGGGATTTTTTTGCTAAACTCTTTAAGAAACCGTTTAACAATATACTAAGAAAATATGCAAATAACACTATAACATATTATCTTCTATATAGTCTAGTATTTCCGTTGCAATCAGATTGAATGAGTCAGCTGGATGGAGAAAGAAAACTTTTGTTAAGTGCAATGGAAAAGTTTGGATAATTATAGTTCTTGGTAACGCTAGTTGTTGATTAGTTTTAGAAAAATAACAAATGTGTTTCAGGGACAAATTGACCACAGAGTTAAGATTGTTTAAGTGGACTTTCGCGGCCATTAAACAAATTCAAATGGAGAATTAAAATTAAATGTTAACGCTGAAGAGAGACCTTGATGCAAACAAAAAACAAAAATCAACCGAAAACAGCTGACTTGAAATGGGGCGTTTACAACAGTGCGGGGCGTGGCTGCAACACTTTGCGACGCAATAAATGATTAACGAATTTAATGAGTTTGTTGTAGAATCGTTGTGCACTAAGAAGCAATTGGCAAAAAGCGAAAAAGCAAAACAACAAAAACAACAACAAACTCAAATGTGACGCTCATTAAAATTAAGCATACGATATAATAATAACAGCAAATCTACAACAACAACAATAACAACAACAGTTAAACGACTGCAATTTAAAGTTGTTCATTTCAAGCGCTTAATTGTTTTTGTAATAATTAACAACAAAAGCCAGATAAGTATTACCACAAAGCAACAACAGCAACCAGCAGCAAAAATAACAACAAAGTTCAAGGACCAGAGAAACCGACTTAACAGAGAAACTCAATCGTCAAATTAGCATGCAAAGCGGAACTGTAACAATAACATTAACAGTGCCTCACACTAGATTTCAAATAGGATAACATAGTAAGATCACTCTCTCTCTATTAGCTAGTTCATTAAGTACTTCCCCAAACTGCATACATAAATCTTTCTCCAGCATATTTATCAAATTTTAATCCAGTTTCTTTTGTGTACTTTTATTAACGTAGTGTTTGTTTTTTGTTCTGTTTTTTAATAAGTTCATTTGCATTAATTGTACAATTCAGCACATTTGTTTAATTGACAGTTAATCAATTTGGTAATATCTTCAAACAGTTAAAAAGCCCATTAATGTGACAACTTGAAATTAACACTTAATCTCAGCTTGCAGTTCCTGTTTGTATTGCTCTCTTCCAGCCCAAAAACTCGTTTCATTCAATTTGAATCATAAGATAGATAACTCAATATATTCGTATTAAGTATGTGCTTAAAATCACTTTCTTCTTTGTAATTACTTTTAGAGAAGTTTTCTATAAAGGTCACCTTGATTATCACCTTGTGCACATTTCTTGCTGACGCTTATCAGAATCACAGTGTATATCATCTAAAAAGTACTACTATTTGTTTAAAGTTTTAGTCGAAAGGTTCAATGTCCATGTTAACACATTCACTATCTCAAATTTGAGTAATCTATATATATTTAGAAAACCCAAGTAAGCGTATGTTAGAGTAGAGAATGTCTTTGGATTGCTATTAACTTAATATATATAATCTAAAAGGTCGTTATGCTTATTTAAACCAACTGAACAACAAATTACATTTTATTGTGAAAGCTTAAATATAATTTTAGCCTGCGTTATGTTTACTTAAATTTAAATCTAAAATTACTAAGAACTTTCATTAAAATAGCTTTAGTAATACATTTGTTATATTTTTCTGTATAAAAAAAATTTATTTGTACTTTTTCCCTTACTATTTCTAGCTTAATTTCTGTTGAAAACATTAATACTTTAACCAAGTTTCCGTTGATTTTTTAGGCAAAATAAACTCTAGTAGTAATAATGTATAATTAAAGATCTTCGAGTTCAAATATATAGATTATAATAATTTCAATCTTTTTTTCGTATATATTTTTACAAAAAGGACTTTTGGCTTAAATGGGGCGGTAAAAAAGGAGTGGTTCGATGGGACTAAAATTTTTCTCAGACCTTATAAATGCAATGATCATAAAGTGTACAGAGTTGTAAGTCGATATCTACAGGCTATCTAACTTCTGACATCATTTTTAAGTATTTTTTTAGTATTTTTTGTTTTTGAATGATATAGTTGACAGCTTTTAAACAATTTTGGTAGAAATGCTATATGAAAGATAAACAATGTCTGAATTATTTGCAATATATAAAGAACTACTCTTGCAAGCAACATTTAAAGGTGTTGTTATTTTAAGATATAGCAATCTAACATTATTTCCTCCCTTGGTTTGCTCCAGTTAAACGTGCCTAGACTGCAGCGAGTTTTTAGCACTCAACTACACGTCTTTTAAATATACATATGTTTATATATGTACATTTGTATATGTAGATAAGAAAGCAACGCTGATGCCACACAGTTGGTCAAATATGGGCATGTCTCGTCTGTTTTTTCGCTTTGGGTTTTTGGCATTTCCGTTACGCTTTTTTCGAGTGATATTTTTTACAGCTTTCCATTTCCTGGCCTGGCCTGCAGGGCGCTGCGTGACTTGACAATTGGACATCTTATCTGCTGGCACAAGCCAAGTGCGCTATAGCCATTTCCATTTTAACTATGTATGTATGTGGATAAGTAAGTTGAAGTAAGCCAATCAATGAACGACTTATGTGTGTCATTACTGCTATTTGTGATTTAAAAGTGCATTAAACCTTTAATTTTTTTTATAACTGTCTGTTGGCTTCATTTAAGCAAACAAAACGAGCTTTGTTCCCCCAGTTTTAACCCCAGTTGAAACAAATTAAATTATTTAAAATATATGTATTTATTTTAAAATGTTTGGGGAGCGGCGTTCCCACGGCGCGTGGAAATGCAAATATTTACACACACACACACACACTCTACAGAAATCAATTGTATTTCATTCACTTTTTGGCCACAAAATTGATTAAAACTGCTGCAATGCGGCGTATGCGTAATATGCGTTGTTGTGCATTGCGCATACGCAACGTCTATCATTGCTTTTCTCGTCTGTCTATCGTGTGCTCTGGCTATAGCTACATTAACTCCACCTTCCATTAGGCACAAGCGCCGCCCACAAAACCGCAAAATGAAAGGCGACAACTGCGAAACACAAACAAAGCAACAAATCAAAACACAAAGCGCATGGAAGAGGAAGAGTAGCGCATCAGTGCATAAAGCGAGATAGCAAGATGTAATTATTACATTGCCTTGCACTAGACAGACAGTGTTGCTACAATTTTGTTGGCTAGCATAGCTATTTTCAAGCTAAGAGCACAAATGGCTAAAAACTAATTTTCAAATACATTTACATAAAAGTTAATAACCCGATTCCTAAAACGAATTCAAATTAGTTTTTTAATTTCAATTATAAGTTAAATATAAATGATCTTTATCAGATTACACCATAGACCGATTCCTGAAGCGTTTACAGATTCGCTTCATATAAAATAAGCAGTGGGCCCAGATATTTATACCGAATGGATAAAATCTGAAACTAGTCTAAAACTAATCTGTATTCGTTTATTTTCGGGCTAAACTTTAAGTTAAATTGAATTACAAATAAAATAGCCTACTGGAGCTTTAAATTAGCTATATTTGTGTAAAATTCTTTAAATAAATCCAAAAGCAAATCAATGTTTGCTCAATCTAGCTACAAACTAGCTAAAGGGGCAGCACTTGCTAACTCAAATATTATTTTTCACTATTATTTACTTACATTATATTGCTGTTGAACGTATTTTCTTCTAGACGTTGTGTCCTGTAACTGTAAATGACGATTCGCTGGCGCCAGAAATTGTTGTTGTTGTTGTTGCTGCTGCTGATGTTGTTGTTGTTGCTGTTGCTGGTGTTGCAGATTGGCATAATAGCAACTGCTAACTGGCGATGTTGTTGTTGCTGGCGTAAGTTCTTGTTGTTGCTGTTGCGTGTAGTTGCTGTAAGCTTGTTGCATGTACTGTTGTTGTTGTTGTTGTTGCTGTTGTTGTTGTTGCAACAAGTGCTGATTATAATTGACGTTAATGCTGTTGTTGTTGTTGTTATTGTTGTGGCACTGTTGCTGTTGTTTATTGGTTTCTGCTATCCACAAAGAAGCGCGATGTTGCTGTTGTTGCAATTGCAATGTATTGCTGTTGCTGCCGCTGTTGTTGTTGTTATGGTTTTGGTTGTTGCCACTGTTATTGGCCCAAACAACATAATTATCGCTTAAATTGTGCTGCTGTTGCTGTTGTTGTTGTAGTTGCTGCTGTTGTTGCAGCATTTGCAGCTGTTGTTGCTGCTGTTGCAGATTGCTGTTGTGTTGCATTTTAATGGATTTTAAGGCAATCATCAACCAAGCAGAAAACACAAACAACAACAAATTATCAGTGCTTATCACAAGGTTTTTCTTTAAGTATGTGCAATTTTTTATTATTTTATAATATTATTATTTTTGGTGTCGGTTTTATCTGCAAATTTAGTGGGTTTTTTTCTTCCTGTATACAATCACTAATCGGAAATGTTTGAAGCGCAGCATCCATATAACTATTTATTAAATTATTTATAATATTTGGTTAATTTGCATTTATCTAGTTTAGTTTATTCCATGGCCTTGAAGTAAGTTTTGCTTAAGTTCTTAGTTTTTTTTTTCTTTATTTTTATCTAAAGGATTTCGAAGAATTGTGCAATGGAAAAGATTTAGTATTATTAAATTATAACGATGACTCAACTTTTTTCACTTGATTTGCTTATTAATAATACACTTTGTTTATGTATATTAATTGTATGTAAATATGTATATTATTTTCTTTTATTTTCATGCTGTTGTTTTTATTGCTTGCATTGGCAACGCCAGAGATTTGCATGAGAGAGTGCGCAACCCTGGCACCACAGGCAGGCAGCAGCGCCACCCACCCCCTCACACGTCGGCTGGCTGGCTGACTGGTTAGGCGCACACGTGTCGGGCAACTGCAGGCAAACGGTAACGGGTAACGGGTAACCGTAACATAAACGAGTAGCGGTAAACGGCGCGTAAACAAACACCAAACAAACAAGCGACAACTGCAATATAAATGAAATGGCGAAAAGGGTTGATGTATGGGGGCGGGTGCGGGGTGACGGGTGGCGTGATCAAATGGAGATGTGTGTGTGTTTTCATTCGCTTTTTTTTATTTTACGACTCCTCCACTGCGCGCACGGATTAAATTACGTGATTCTTTATGCTATAAACACACACACATACACACACAAACGGGCAACGCAGACGCCGATTGTTTATTATTTTTTTAATAAGTTTCTCACTTTTGTTGTATTTTTTATTTATTTATTTATATACATTTTGTTGTTACTTTTTGTTTTTATTGTTGCGACTTGTGATTTGCGTCTCCTGCGACTTCCACACGGCAGCAAGGCACAAATTGTATTAAAACACAAAATGAAAATCGAATTTTGATAAACCTGCGCTCAAAAGGCAAAGCAGCAGTACACACACACACATACGCACACACGAGACACGGACGCAGAGACAGCGACGGCAGCGGCAACACAGCGACGGCAACGACAGCGACAGCGAATGTTCGTTTTTGGCTTCGCCTCGCGATCGGTTTTGAATTCGCTTCGTTTCGTTTTATTTCGGCTGCCTTTTGGGCTTTATTGGGCACTGTGTTGTGCCTGTTGGACTGCTCTGCTCTGCTCTGCTCTGGCCGGGTTCTGGGCTCAAACTGCGCTGGAAGGCTAAAAACGCGAGCGCAAAATTGTCAAAAATGCACAAGCCGAAAAAAAACAACAACAACAATAATACACAAGTCGCGTTTTATTTCGCTTTACGCTCTTGTTGTTGTTGTTGTTATTGTGACTAATCGCGTTTGGTGGTCGCTCGCGTCAATGTCCAGAAAAATGTTGCAAACACCTTTTTTTTAGTGTGTATATATGAATGTAAGTGTGGCGCCAATTTACCAATTGGCCGTTTATATATTTTGTAGGGGGGCTAGGGGCGACCCTTTCGTAAAGCGTTCCGTTTTGTTTTGTTCCGTTCCGTTCGCGTCGCTGGCTCATAGATCACTCACAGCCCGTTGTCGTCTTCTTGGCTGCTTTGCCTTTGCCTTTGCCTGCTGTGTTGTACGACGATGACGCTTACGCTAAACGCTGACGTCGCGACGTCGACGTCGTCGTCGTCGTTGCCTAGTATGACTAACGCATTCAGGCACGCGGCTGTGTAGCTCCAACTACAAAAACAGTATGTAGAACAGCAGCAGCAGCAGCGACGTCGGCGGCAGCGGCAGCAACAACAAGTGCGAGAGCCCTGCCAAGAGCTAAATTTTTTTTTGTGATTTCGAATCTATGCAACAACAAATTGTAAAAAATGCGCGACGTGCCCACTTTTTTTGAACAAGTTTGTTCTTGTTGTATATTTTGTGTGTGAGTGTGTGTGTTTGTAAATGCATTTTAATCAGTTTTTGCGACACCTTGCGTCGCCTCAAATGCAAATGATCCTTGCATAAACTGACACACACACACAGAGTCACTGTCACGCTCTCTGCTTACGCTCTCACCCGCTCATTCTCACGCCACCTCTCACACACACATGCATACATCTAGAAATTTGCCATGCCGCCTGCTCGCTCTCTCTTTCTCTCTCTCGCACTCTATCTCGCGCGACTCGACGCTTTTTACCTGGACAAATGTTAATTGAAGAATTTATTGTTGTCTCATTGTTGTTGCTGTTTATGGCTGGCGCTGGCCTGGCGACGACATCGGCGACGGCGGCTCTTTTTTCTTTTCTTCAAATTGTATTTGTATTTGTCGCGTTTAATTATGACAGCAACAGCAACAGCAACAACAACAACAGCAACAGCGGCAGCAGCAGCAACGACGGCGAGGCGATCATTGACTTTTGCGTCGCTGTCGCTGCCGCCTCCGCTGCTCGTTGTCAGTTCTTGTTCTTGTTGTTGTTTTTAAATTTTCGGCTGGCCTTTAAATTTGCCCGCTGCTGTTTGCGGGCTTTTTGCATGCGCTACAATAACAACAACGACGACTGTGTATGCGGGGGATATCGCACAAATACAAACACATTTTTCATACATATAAAATAAAAGTTTAGCTCCCGATTTCCAGTTATATAATATACGTAAATATGTACATATGCATAGTACATAATGCAACGAGTAATTATATTTTGACCTATGCAATTTGTATATTGCCAACCCTGGTATCTTAGCGATGACAAGTTTGTCTTTGCATTTATCGAAATGTCACTTCTCCAAAAAAAAAAAAAAACAAAAAGCACTACGAACTTTGCTGTTCGTTGTTCTTGTTGTTGTTGTTGACATGTTAATGACATTTTTATAATGCGTGTGATCAAAATCCACAGCAACAACAACAACAACAAAGGCGGATGCAGTATTTCACTTTATTAATGGAGAGCGCAGTGCGGGGCGAAGAGTGCGGAGAGAGTGTTCTCGCACGGTTTTGGCAAAGGGAGCGGTCGCGGTTCACAAAATATAAAGTGCATTATTTCCATTGACGTTTGTGTGATTTAAGCGCATTTTGATGTACGACTTGTTTTTATTGTTGTTGTATTCACTTACATAATTACGTACATACATATGTACATACAGATTTCAATTAATAATATATGCAAATTTATATACACAAAGGCTGGAAAAAGGTAACGAGTACAGTGAACTCGAAGCGAGCGTGTGCGATATATAAAAACGTTTGTAACTAATTTTTGTTGGCCCGGCCAAAATGCTTGAAACAATGACGCGATCACAAAAGCGTGCAAGGAAAGCAAAAGCTTTTTCCTTTTATTGCATATACACGCACTCACACACACACGCAATTAGTGGCGAATGTGTAGAACCAAAACAAAAGCACAAAACACGCAATTGGCGGCAAAAGAACAGAAGTTGCCGTTGATTCGCCGCAGGCATTTCAAAGCGCGCGACTACTTTCGGCAAAGAAGAAGCAGAAAAGAAGAGGTCGTCTCGCTGTCGTTTGCCTTGGCCCCATTTTGCCGCTGCGCTTCGGCACTCGTCAGCCGACTGGGAAGCGTCGTGGTCAACCCGAAGTGCATGAGTAGGAGGAGGAAATGATTGAAATTCCACTGCAAATGTGGGCAATTCGAGGCTTTTCTTTTTATTTTGTTTTTCTGTTTCTGCGCAGACGTCGTACCTAGAGCAGAGCTTTACCGTTTTCCTTAATGCTTTGCTGTTGCTGTTGTTGTTGTCTCTTTGTTTTTGCTTTTATTAGCACGTTTTGTTTTTATGATCGTAGCGTGATTTCTGTGTTGCTGCGCGTTGACTTTTTTATTTGTTGCCATTTTACTGCGTCGCAATTTTGTTTTAATTTTTTTTCTTTCTTTCTTATTGTAGTTTTATTGTTGGGATTCGGCAACAGGTGTGGCCCCCACATATTTGACGTAGCCCTGTACATTGAACTCGGTAGTCCGGTGACATACGAGTAGAATGTTGTAGACCTGTAGACCTGACTGACTGAGACCGTCATGGGAATAATGACGTGTTCGACATCCTTATCGCATAGAATAACAAAAAATAGTAACACAAATATCATGGCATGACGTCTTTTTGTAATTTCCACATACTGGACAGTCTATAAAAAGCCCTCTCTGACAGTAGAGCGCCATGACTCATTGCTGGAGAGCACCCGCAACGTTTGACGATTCGATTTCTAACCCACATTGAGCGACATCGATTTCGTATGCGCAGCTCACTTCACATTTGTTATAGGCGCGCTCTCTCCGCTTGCGCCCTCTCGCTCTCTCTCTCTCTGTTTTACACTTTTTTCGTCAACTCTTTCTGATTTGCTACCGGACCTAGGTCTACAAATGCGTAATTTACACGTACACGCATACATACACATGTATGGAAGTTCATATATAGCGACTGAATATTATGTATATTATGTCAGTGCTGCCTTTTCAGCCTTTTTGACGACAGATTTTTCCCGCGAAATATTATTAAATCATGTTTTCCTTGAGAATTCAAGAGAATGTTTACAATTAATCCAAATTTAGAAATTTTGAATCATATATTTTGTAGATTAACCGCGATAGCATTTCTAGTTTATTCAAAAACAAGGGAAAATTTATATTCTCGGCCCTACAAATGTATTACAGTGCGCAAAGTAAAATAACAATATTAAATATTATTATTTTAAATAAACTTTAAAAATTCAGTTTTATAATAAAATCGTTCCACCAGATTTCTGTTAAAATTACAACAAATTAAACATTTTTAATATTTGTCTTTTTTTAAATTTTATTATCCTTTAATAAGTATCTTTTCATTTTAGCTTTTCTTGTGGTCCATCTATCCTATTTTCCTCATCAATTATTGCCTGCACTGATTTATGCATAATGTGTGTACAATTTTTAAAATCTCTCCACTATTCGTTAAGTTGTATTGTCTGAGATTCTTTGGACAACCTCATAAAAAGACCAATCAAGCAGGCAAACAAAGCAAAACATAAAACGCCTTTTGCCCAAAAACAATAAGAAAAAAAAGGCACAAACAAACAAAAGAAGAAAAAAAAAAACAGAACTATGTATAATAAAAATCAGCAGAGCTCTCCGACTCTGGTATTTTTATGCCTTCAGCGCGAAAGTGTCCGACTCCAACGCAGACATATGTACATAATTCAATTCCAACTTGTCAAGCGAAAAAGGCTCGTAAAGCTGAATCTAAAAAAAAATCAGCAAAGCGGCAATTCTCGGTCCCTGAGTAATTAATCGACACTGCCAGCGAGTCGCGTACATGGAGAGACACCGAGACGGAGAGACAGACAGGCAGGCAGGCAGACCCCTAAATCCGAGTAGTCTCCAAAAATAATGCTTGACCTGAGACGAGGGCTGGCAAAACGTTGTGAGCTGTGAAAAGCTAAATAAAATTTGTTACGATTTTTATTAAACATTTATTTAACTGGTTTCAAATTAATCACAAAAAATCGCACAATTGCATATAGCATACATTTCAGAGTCGTAGTGATCAAATACTCAAATATCAATTCATGATATAGTGCATAAAGCTATAGAAAGAGTGTGTGTATGTGAGAGAGAGAAAGAAAGAGATGAAGAGGGAGAAAGACAATGCGCGACTTTACAGATAAAAGATTTCCAAATTGCAAAAAATACAAAATAAATAAATAAAACCGCACACACCTTAAAAAATGGAGAGCATGTCGGCAACAAACAGGGCTGCAATGACACTCTTTAATTTTATGAACTTGAAGTTTAGATACTCTTCATTAATAAAGAGATACATGCAGTTGTAGATACATTTGATTAAATGCATAATATATACATTAATAATTTAAAAGTTACTTAAACAAATATAATTGTGTAATCTCTACTATTTAGCTGTAATGCCTAATGGTAGTGTATCAAAGAGCATACATATGTACAATAAATAAAAACTTCGCCGACGTTGCTGTCGCCGTAAAAATCAACAACAACAACAAAACTGGCGCTGCAGGCACCGAAAGAGAAGGCAACAGTAGGATAAAGAGGGCCGAATGAAGGAGGCGGGTTCGGGGGTGGCAGCCAAGATCAGCACAACAGCGCCTGGAACACAGCTGTGTGGTTTTGTTGTGGTTATATTTATACATATGTACATACGTACATAAGTATGTAGTTGGCTACACAAATGTAGCGTAAAATTTGACTACCGAGGCGCGAGCACTGACAGCGTCGACAGCGACGTTGGCAGAGACGTTGGCGACAGTTCCTAGAATTTTACAATCCGTTTTCAACGCGCTTCTAACTGTTGTTTGCTGATGTTATTATTTGTTGTTGTTTTTTATTGCTGTAGCTGCTGCCGCTGCTGGTTAGTTAAGTTTCTTTTTCTTTTTTTTTGCTTATTTTTGTGAAATTGAATTTATTATTTCGCAATTTGTACACATGTACAAAATACAAACATACATACATACGTATGTATAAGATACTGTAAGTGTATGTGTTTTTTTTTTGTAGTTTTGTATGTCGCCTTTTATGTCGCGCGACAATGGCAGCCTGTAATTGACCCACTTACAGGACGCGGGCGACTGAGCTGAAGTTACAGCGTTGCCACGAGACATGAACTTTATGCAGCGCGTCTGTGTCTGGCAACTCAAGTCAAGTTTCCAAAACTCAACACGTGTGCGCAACAAGCGCCAAGCCCCACAGCTTGTGCTGAAACCTGTTTGCAGGCGCTTGCTCTAATTGTGCTGTATTCACCCAACACTCCCCCCGTCCACTCCTATTACCCTCGCCTCCTCCATGCCACTACTACTCTGTGGCTTGTCTTCACGTTTTCATTCATCGGCAAACTGTTGTCAGCCCAACAGTTGTAAATATTGCTTGTGTTTTTCGTATTTTTTTTTCTTTTTGGCCGCTCGTGCCACTCGTGGCACAATTGGTTGGATTCGGCAAAGTCTCAAAGTTGCAGAACGTCTCAATGTCCACTAGAGCTGAGCAGAAACAACGATGTATCGATTAACATGTCAAAGTCTAGTTAACATTGAGAAAACATCGTCTGCTAAATCGATGCTAAACAGACCAATTTCGATGTTTCACTGCTGCCAAATCGGCGATCCACTGCACAAACATCAAAATTCTCGATGAATTTCGAAACATCGAAAACATCGCATTGGTTTACTGCCAGCGCTAGTGTCCACGCGTCAACGCATGACTCATAAGCGTCCAAAGTCGACTTTGTTGTGGTCTCTGTGCTCGATTGGTCTGAGATCTTAAGTCGTGTTATTGGCTTTATTATCATGCTATACGCAACACACGCATAGAGGCAGTCCGACATTTTAGCGCTTATCGTTTTGCGGTTTTAAGCTCGATTCAGTAAGCAAGGGTTAAGTGAGGGCTGGGGGGAAGTAAGACGTACTTTTTCCCATTGGAACTTTTATTTACATACATCTACTATGTATATATTTTTTTAGCTTATTTGCTTTGGGGGTTTGTCCATTTAGCAGCAAACGTGTGTACGTGTGTGTTTTGGCCTGGCTCACAAATACATCTACATATTTATGGTTTTTTTTTTTCGAACAAAACGGAAACTACACTGTGTTTTGTTTTAGATAAAGTATATCATAAGTATGCTCGGCACATATCTTTATGTGCACGAAAGAAACCATTGGGGAAAACCCCTTTGATGAGCAATACTTCGCTATAAAAACATTTATATGTGGACTGCAAGATAAAAAGAAGAAGAAATAAATGTTAGTTTTGAAAAAGTACAATTCAATCATTTTCGACTTGTCTTTACTTGACTTTCTGGTTTTGAATAAATGAGTTAGTTTAATATGCTAAACCCTTAAAGAAAGAGTTGTAAAATTTAAGGAATTTCTGTAATTTAAGATAAGATCTTGTTAGTAGGGAAATATGATAAGCATGATCTATATAAATTCTTATAGTATAACATGTGATAAGTGTGTAATTAGGTTGTTAACATTATGAAACACATAGAAGAATGCAATTCCGACTCCATAAAGTATACAGCCCAAAAATGCATGATCGTCTGCACGTCCGTCCATTAATAGGGATTTACTAAGGTTACGAGATAGGTTTAATGTCTGTAACCGAAAGAAATTTCAGCTAGTGCTACACAGGGTATATTGCAGTCGAAAGAGCTTGACTTTATCTTCCTTGCTAGTTATTGCTGGGGATGCAATAGTATACCCCATGGAGACTATCAAAATTCCTTTCCTATTAATTACATGGATGTACGTAAGGTTAGGAAACAAAACTAAATTCCATTACGTTAACGTTACAACTGCAGTAACAATAAAAATAATTAATAACAACTGCGGAATATTTAGGAACCGCTCCTAAGAATTCAAAACATAAAACACAAAACGTATAACATGCACATTAAAAAACCAAAGCAAACTGCAGCTAATTTGAAATTTTAAACAATTTTTACAACAATTGCAACTGCAAATGACAACAACAACTAGCTGACAAGGTTGCAGTGTAGCAAGCCGACTGTAAAAGACTCAGTAAAATTGAAAAAGCAATTTTGTAGAAGAAATTTTTTGATACAAGACTGATCTGCGTGCAATGCAAAGAAATCTAGATGAAAAATTTAGTGGCTCCAGTTCTTGTAGAGTTTGAGATGCAGACAGAAGGTCATGTCTGTAATTAGTAGATGCCTTTTTATTTGTCACATTTTTCTGCTAAACACTTTTATACACCCCATTTACTTTTCTCAAGTGCAGAGTCTAAAAAGATGCCGAAAACCAATGCGAATCCAAAGCTCAAAACTAAAGCCAAAGGCAGCGGCACGTTGCGCTTTGATTGAATTGAATTGAATGCGAAACGTTGACGACTTGAAAATTGAAGTTGAAATCGTTAAATAATATGGGAAGTAGTGAAGAGACTGCGAGACGAACAGATACCCTACACAATAGAAAGGGCGAAATAAGTGATAATAATATTTAGAGCTGCATAAGGTAGTAAATCATAAGAATCGATAAATATCGATTGTAATAAATTAAGCAAATCGTTACTAATTAAAGGACTCTATCTCTTATATCTATTTAAAATCGAAAACACAGCGTTTAATGTAACTTTTAGGTGTAATTATTGTAAGATTACTATATCCTTTGCTCATCGTACTCTCACTTTACAGGGTATGTGCAGCAATAGCACTTAAAACTCCACAGTTGCTGTGACATCAGTAACGCAAAAGCATTTAATGCATTTTGCGCAAACTTAATGCAAGAAAACGATGTGAATATTGTGCATTTTGTAAAATTGTTAAATCGTTGGTACTATATCTATGTATATATGTAGGTATTATTGCACACCTGCATGCCCAATTGGCCCGCAACAGTGACAAAAATGTACAGTACAAAACATGTCAAGTTTAATGCACATTATGGGTGGCATTCAAAGGCAGGCAGCCTTTGATTTTGGCCAAGATGCTGTCGCTTGAGTGACTGACTGACGCTTGAGGGCAGTCTTTATTATTAACATAATGATCTCAATATTTGCACAGCTTTATCACGACCCACTACTTAATTATACGATTCAGCGACAAACAGCACTAGCACCACACCAGCACCAGACTCAAGCACAATTAGACACGCGATCTCTGGCAAGGCAGGGCGTATGAGTAATGCAAGTGCCGCAAGTTGTTAATGCTATGATTATTGCAATTGTTTGTTTGTTGTTGTTATTGTTGTTGCTGCATTTTGTGCTTGTCAAATACAGCAACGCTCTCCCCCTTTTTTTTTTTTTTGCAAAATAGAGATTGTTCTTAGCAAATGACTTCAGCAAACTAAAAATACTTGTACACTCCAAAGACATTTCAGATTTGCCAAACGAAACTATTTCGAATGCGATCAACTAAAACTCTGAGCTGATACGAAAGGCTACAATTTAGTTGAACGACTCGAAAAGACCCTGTACTTGTGTAGCAGATATTACAAATTTAAAATTAAATACATTGTGTGGAAGTTTTTGAGATGTTTAAAATATAGTTTTAAAAATAAAATTGTTTATGCATACAATAAACAATTTTTTTTTCATTTTTTTATATTTTAATAAACAAAAAAGCATACAGCATTATTGCATAATTTTCTAAGTACAGGGTCTAAAAATGGGGTGAAGCGGGGGATATATGCAAGAGTCGAGTGTACTTGTAATGAGTAATTGACTCATGGCAAGGGCAGAGCTCCAAAACATTCAAGTATTCAAGTGCAACACTGAAATGAATGCGAAAACGAAAACAAAAATGAAAACGAGCGCGTGAGAAAAGCAGCCAATCAAATTAGCACAGTTTGTGGCTGTGGCGATGGCTGAGGTGGTGGCTTACTTGGGTCTTACCTATAAATAAGTAAGTGGAGCGCCCCAGAATGGCGTGACGATGTGAAACGATCTGTAATAATTGAAGAACCAATACTCTATACACTAAACAAAAAATTGGAATTTTAGTCCAAATTTCTTCATATAAGGGCTTATATCTGGAAGCTTTGTTTTGTATCTTACCAACATATTTCAGAATTCTTAGCTGCTTTTAAAAACTAACATTTCAGTTGGGTTTTCATAGCGTTGATAGAGTCTATAAAATACCTTTAAGTCAACATGAAAGTTTATGAAATATTAAAAAAAAAAAAAAATTAAAGTATAAAATATTATATAATACAAAAATAAAACGAAATTCATGCATAGAAAATACACCGAGTATCTAATAAGCTTGTTCAAATTGGGACAAAGCTAGCCTAAATGTTATGGGCACACTGGAAAATTTGTAGGGACTAAATAAAAAACATAATCTAAAACTATTATCAGGTATTATCAACCGACTGAGTAGCTCTGGCTCACAAAGTTTTTAAATTCTGTACAGACAGAAATTTTTGTAGACCCAAATTAGTCTAGATAGGCTTTGTGGGATCTTGAATATATTTTTAAGAACAGGGTCTAAGAAGATCTAAGCTCACAGCAAATGTATTTCATTTTAGAGGAAACTGATTTTTCATTTGTCTAAAAATTTACCAAGAAAAGATAAAGCTGCTGGTTAGAAATGTTATCTAAACTTTTAGTCCTAAAAAAAATAATGTGTTATAAAATATATTCATTTTCATTTTAAAGGAAACTGAATTTCATTTGTCACGAACTTAACAAGAAAAGATAAAGCTGCTCTTAAGAATTGTTATCTAAACTTTTAGCCCTAAAATATAAATATTGTGTTATAAAATATATTAATTTTCATTTTAGAAGAAACTAAATTTCATTTGTTAAGAACTCAACAAGAAAAGATAAAGCTGCTCTTAAGAATTGTTATCTTGTATGCTATACTAAGCTTTTAGTTTATAAATATAAATATTATGCTACCAGAAAATTAATTTAATAATGTATTAGTAATTTATTGTATAAAAACTTTTTATACTCGCCCCACGTTAGGGACGAATAATTTCCGTTTTAAGACAGAAATACTTATATTTATCAGTGTCTCATTGCCAGAACCCACCCACATATGGGGAAAGTAAATGTCCCCTATCATAACATACTTAGTGGTGGCTTGAGAATTTCCAGCATAGCCGGCATATTACGAGGTGGATTTACAATCAGCAACTATTTCTGTCATACCAAGATAAGTAAAGATTTAAAACAAGCCGCCTAGAAACTACTAAAATGTGTATGTATTTTAAGATCTTGTCCAAAGACAACTATAATTTCTGGTTCTTTGCGAAATAATGAAACAACTGTGAGTGGTACAAGCTGTTAAGTAAATAAATATATATATGTATATATATTTATGATCTCTTTGGTCTGTAGTCCTTGGGGAGAGGCCCCAGCTAAAACAGCTGTCTAAACAGGCATTTAAATACAAATATCTGAAGCGCTTAATGCCATTGGTTTAATTGTTGCAATTAGCAAACAAGTCGAAACAGTTGTGAAACCAATTTTCAGAATTACCTGACCATTTGTGTTTTTTGCGGGTGTCGGAACAAAAGAAAATGCACTGCTATACCAATTTACCATATACTATACTAGAGTAGTATGTATGCAAAGTAAATCGATCATTAAATTCGCTGAAATGAAACAAATTTCAACTACAAATTGTTGGTAGTAAAACAAAACTCCAATAATTGTGTGTTAAATTTTTCAAAATGTATTTTTACTGATGATTAGTACTAAATAATTTTAATTTTGTTTCGTTTTCGTTTTTGTTTTATTTTCTTATATATTTTTTGTTGTTTTTCATTACCACTTTCAATGAATTTCTTTGCAGTCTTAAAAATTTGTCTAAACAATGAATTTTCATGTTTTTGGTTTTTAGTTTTTTAGGTTTTTGTTTTTTCATAAATTTCATTCACTAATTTTATGTTGCTCTGAAAATTGTATTTTCTAGAAATGTTATGTTTAAAAAAAAGGAATGCCACAAATATACTCGAATCTCTAGGACTAGGTAGCATTACTTAATACTTTTTGCTAGATAAATTGCAATATGTATCAATTTATAAACAACTGACGCGGCGACAACAATCAGATTTCAAAATTCAACATTTCTTTCGTACGTTTCTTTGTTTTAGTTTTTTTTTTGTTTTTACTTTTATCGGTTATCATTTTGTTTGCTTTTTTGTGGGTATTTAAAAATATATATGGAAAAATTGTACACTGATATTGAGGTATTGGAAAAAATCGGCGTATATGTATGTCATGTTCTATATATGTATGTATATATACAGGCTATATTAAAGGTAAAAGGTAAGGTATTTCTTATGTAACTGTTTGAGATGCAATATATGTTTTTTGTTTTGCGCTTGGTGCTGTTAGTGGGAAAATTCACATTTAAAAATTGTTATCCAAATAGAACTGTTTTTGGGGTTTTATCTGGATTATCTTGGATTTTGTTCCTATATAGCAACATAGGTAATAACAGGTGCAAGTTTTACTACGTACAAATCTCTTGTAATATGAAAAAGCTTACAAATTATTTCGTTTGATAATTGCTTGCGGTTTTGTTCTTGTGTTTTCATATATTCATTTGTTTTTTTTTGTTTATTGTGTTTAGGTACTATATAAAAATACAATGTATATATATATATTTATTTATATACATATGCATGCATTTTTATTAAAATTCACATCTTTAATTTTGCTATATGTACGCGTACCAGCAAAGAAACGCGTTTACATTTCTTGTTCCTAGAAAAGTCAAATCTGGAATACTAATTCGTTTAAACTCTGAAAATGGCTGAGCAAATATCTTAGGGATCATCATACATTCAAAAACACACACAGCATAACAGGCATACACCATACAGTTTGAATTGATTTAAAACAATTGTTAGACAAAGAGCAGGAGGAGATAGAAAAGATTCGTCTTGAAAAAGGCAGAGAACTAAGAGCTTAGTTATTAGACCTATTGAAATTATTTACTAGCTAGTTGTTAAATAAGTTTGGTTTAGTTTAGTTTAGTTTGTTAGGCTTACACAATTGTTTAGACTTAAATTAAAGTAAAGTTGAATTTTTTATTGCGCCTATGGGCAAAAAATCGAAATGTAAATTTGAATATCGTTTGATTGCATTCAATGCAAACACATTTAGCACACATTCACTCAAAGATACAGATTCGCAGACACACTGATATACAATTATATATGCATACACACACTTTAGGCTTACAATTTTTGGAATAAGAGCTAATAAATATACAAATGTTAGGTAATTGCAAGCATGCTCCACTCTGCTGGGTTTCCTCTCCTCTTGTGTGTGTAAATCCTTTTAAAGCTTTTTGGCGCCCAATTTCAGTGGGCCAGTGGCACGCTGTGCTCGTCGCGCCTCCAGTTCCCGCTGACGCTGCATCTTCTTCTCCTCACGCTTGCGACGCGCCTCATCCAGTTTGCTATTACCTGTGGGGATGGGAGCGTAACTATTATTTTACTACTTTTTATAATGGAGTTATGTATGCTGTACCTAATCCTGGCTCATCAAACGGTTCGAATTCACCATCGGCCCATGAATCGCTATTCCAATTGGCATTGTGCATCGAGTTATTCAAACGCGATGAAGGCGGACTAATGTTATTGCAATTGGTCAGTGCACCCGGCGTTGTTGGCGATGTGGTGGCACTGCTTGAGAGATTGGCCAACTCCTTGGGTCGCAGCGTTGACTGTTGTCTCGATGGCGATGTGGTGATGTGTGAATTAAGTTTGGCCAGCGGTTCAATAAGATCGTTTAACTCATGCTGCTGCAGCTGCTGTTGATGCTGATGCGGCGGCAGCAATGGTCGCTGTTGTTGCTGACTCGATGATGTCGTTGAGGATATCGATTGTCTGGCCATCTGTTGCTGCTGCTGTTCCTGCTCCGCCTGCTCTTCCTCCTCGCACTGTGTAGCCCCAAAAAAGAAGATTTGCTAAATTAGTTTATTGGGCCTTGAAGATTGCTTCGTATAGCTTACCGGATCCTCTTCGAGACTGCCCCACTCCTCGTTGTCCCAGCCATCGCGCACTTCGTTTAAGGCATTAGCTGCAACCAGTTGGCCATTGTTGGAACTTGCTGCCAGTGGACTGCTTGGGTCCTGTGAGGTCTGTACAAAAAGGATACAAGCTTAAGTGTTAAGCAAAGCAAAGCAAAGCAAATCTACGATTTTACTTACATCCATTTCTCCCCAGTTTTCATTATCCCAATCATTATTTCCATAGTCAGAGGCTGAGGCGGATGTATCGTTACTTTCATGCTCCAAAGATGTCATGGAGGTAACACTACTTGTCGTGGTCGATAAACTGCTGCTCGACGGTTGCTCTGCATACAAGAAGAAATGTAAATTAATAAAACAATTAACTAGCTAGTTCTATTGATTACTTACCCAACGACGCTGGTTTTGACAGATTGCGACCAGTTAACGGCGGTCTTGGTCTCGATGAATCGCTTTGACTGCGATAGAACTTGGCAGTTACCGCGGTTACGGCCCAACCCGCCCAGGTGGCAGCCGCATTTCCAATTGAAGGCGTTGCGGTATGAACATCCGCTTCTGTAGATTTGGTAAATACGAAATTTTTGTATTTAGTTAACATGTATATGTGTGTATGTATTGCTTGTCCAACTTACCCATAGTCTCCCTCAGACTTGGATCTTCGGAGACCTTTTCGAGTTTGCCAAGAAAACCGCGTATTGTTTTAAAGGCTGGCTCGCGTACCGTTTTCTCTGGATCAACGGTTAGCGAACACAACGATGGTAAGACACGATTTGCTACCTCACTGAGCAGAAAGTATTGCTGTGTGGCTGCCAAGGCCAAAACGCCAGCTACACGTGCCGGCGGAAAGGGATCTCGCATGGCACGTATGAAAGCGGAGACAAGAACACGTTGGCGCACCTGCGGATGCAGATGTGGTGCTATTTTGCCCAGACATACTGTAGTATTTGTGCGAATGCCACCTTGATCATCGCGCGCCTGCAAACGTGCAAAATGTCGCAGCACCTCCACATTCAGATTATTATAGTTTAGTTTGGGTGCCAAGTGTATGATAGACTTGACCGTTTGCTCGCGAATTGTGGCATTTGTGTCGAGGAAGCCGTGAGCCACTTGTGGAAATATCTGTTCATTGACAACCGGTGGCTGCAGATGCGCAATGAACAACTCCAGTTGCTGGAGCAGACGTGATCGAGTCACACGATCTGTGGAGGCAAACAGCTTCACAACACACGGCACAATGCGTTTCTGATACTCCACTTCGTCCAGCAGTTTGCCAAGCTATAAAATTGAATACAAATAGATATGAGGCAAGAATATAAGAATAGATGAATCAATTGCTTTACCTTAAACATGGGCGCCAGCACCGCAGAACCTGCATCTCCATACTCATAGGCCGTAATCAGCTGCGGAAGTATTTTGTGCTTGCAAACATTATCCGGAAAATTCTCCAAATGTGTAGTTAGACCGCTGAAAAAGCGATTCTTTTCCGCCTTGTCTTTGATTTGGATTTCCTCGAGAAACAGCAGCGTGTCCACCAAATCATTCTTGAAGAAACCACCCGGCTTCCGACAGCGCGTTATAATGTCCGCCGGATTTGGTCGATTTGAAGGCGATGCACCAACTAGCTCACAATAAAGCGACTGCAGCGACTTGGGTATGTGTTCAATGTCCTTGAGATTAGAGCGTTGCTTCAAGACGCCATTGAAAGCCTCCCAAACCAGACAGCCTAAGCCCCACATGTCCACGGAGCTGTTGAGAATGAATTTGTTAATAAATATAGTGGTTAAGAGTTATAAAATGTTTATACCATTTGGTGGCTGCTTTAAGCTTGCTCTGATCATTCTTCTCCGGCGAATCGTACACTTCCAGCGTGACGGGAATCTTGACTGGCGGCATGGGATTACCATCAGCGGCGGCAACATACTCCAAGCTGCCCAGTTTCCATTCGCCGGAGGCATTCACAAATACAGACCAGGCAGATACATTATTATGCCGCAGATTGCCATCGTTATTGAGAAAGGAAAGCGCACGCTGTAATAAAATGGTAAATTAAATAAAATGAAATATAAAAAAACCATATGCAAAACTACTCACTGTGATCTGGAAGATACCCCAGGCCAAATAGAGGCCCTTTTGTACATTGTCTGTGGCCAGTTTGGTGAAATAGGTGCCAAGGGGTTCCACTGCCTCGGTGGCCACATACAGCAGCTTATCGGTTTCGAGTGAGTCCAGATATTGCAGAATGCTGGGATGACGCAATGTCTTGAGACGCTTCAATGACGCCTTGGCTAGTTCACATTTCGTATCGGAACCGCTGCGTATGTCGTAAACAAATACAGAGACTTCCTCTAGAGTGCCCTTGCGCTTGGCCTTGTGCAGTGTCCATATGGAATAGTTGTCAAAACCAGCAACCGGTTCGCCAATGTCATATGGAAAATCTTTGGAGGAGTCGCGCGAGAAGAACGACCACATCATGTGTTTTGCTCGACGGCTCAATATTTTGTTACGTCCGACAAACAACAAAAATGCGACAAACTACAGCTGTTGCTGGCTATGTTGCTGTTGACTATTGTTGAACACTGTAGAAGAGAGCTGCGCTAACGAGTGCGAAAGAGTAAGAATGAGATGTTAATGCGTGTACACCAACCAACACTGACACCACCACCACCACAATCATGCTACCTTCTTTTTCAACCGTTTTGTATTTATCGTTTGCCTTTTATTTGCCAGCTGTTTGTTAATGTGTCTGCTGCTGCTACACTTCAGATTTATTAGCATACAAATTTAATAACAAAGCACTTGTATGCTCCACTCTTGGCCTTCTACTTTTTTTTTTGCACTCAATCTATACTTTTGTTTCCTTTGCACACGACAAGCAACAATTTTCCAACATACTTTCGGGTTTCGAATCGTTTATCGAATTTTGTAAGGCTTAAGACGAAATTAAAGACTAACGCGTTAAATACGTACACAATGTTACATTATAGCTTTTGCTGTGTGCCTACTAATTAATTTAATTTCGTTATTATTTCTAATCTTTTTCCCCGAGTACGTCAGCTTTTGCTTCTTCTTCCTTTTGGTTGCTTTAGTGATGGCACGCGAACAAGGGCTGCACAATCGAATAGATAAGCAGCTGACTTGGTATGTATAATCGATTATCTTATCAAACTAATAAACCATAATTTGATTACAATTAATTAATTTTATAAGAGCTTATATTAAATTAAAACATTTGAATAAGTTTAAATTTGTGTTATAAATTGCTTGCAAGTATGTGTTTAGTGTGCTATTCACAAAAATCGCATTCATTCACAACAAGTATTTTGACAGCTGAAACAGTGTGGCAACTCTGCTTCTGTGTTATAACATTCGTCTCGCTGCCAACTTCACGCAGGTGAATTTTCGCTGTTCGTTCGCTGAATATTTTGTGCTAATTTATATTACAGGAACTTGAACAGCTCACAGGATGATGATGCAACGTACTACGCTCTTGTTGCCTCTGGCTATTGAAGCCACCATGGTGGCCCAACAGCAACGTGGCATGGCTACCTTGAAGACAATCTCCATGCGCCTGAAATCTGTGAAGAATATTCAGAAAATTACGCAATCAATGAAGATGGTGTCCGCGGCCAAATACACCCGTGCCGAGCGTGAGTTGAAGGCAGCGCGTCCCTATGGCGTTGGTGCTCAGCAATTCTTTGAGAAAACTGAAATCCAAGCCGACGGTGCAGCTGAGCCCAAGAAGCTCCTCATTGCCGTGACATCGGATCGTGGCCTCTGCGGTGCCGTACACACCGGCGTTGCACGTCAAATCCGTGGTGAGATGCAGCAGGATGATACTAACACCAAAATATTCTGTGTTGGTGACAAGTCGCGCGCCATTCTGTCCCGTCTGTATGGCAAGAACATCCTGATGGTGGCCAATGAGCTGGGACGTGTGCCACCAACCTTCTTGGATGCATCCAAGATTGCGCATGAAGTCTTGTCCACTGGTTATGAATACACCGAGGGCAAAATCTACTACAACAAATTCAAGTCTGTGGTTTCCTACCAGGTCACCTCATTGCCCATCTTCAGTGGCCCCACTGTTGAGAAGTCGGAGAAATTATCCGTCTACGATTCAATTGACAGCGATGTCATCAAGAGCTACCTGGAGTTCTCTCTGGCCTCTCTCATCTTCTACACCATGAAGGAGGGTGCTTGCTCCGAGCAATCCTCTCGCATGACTGCCATGGACAATGCCTCAAAGAATGCCGGTGAAATGATTGAGAAGCTGACCCTCACATTTAACCGCACCCGACAGGCTGTCATTACCCGTGAGCTGATTGAAATCATCTCTGGTGCCGCTGCCTTGGAATAAACAGTGTGAGTGCATCCACTTCCGCACTCCAAACCCATTCGAGGCGCAGCTCACACACAACCAACGATTTCCGGAAATCTAAATATAATTACGATTCGATAAACGCCGGAGCTGCGTGTCTATCTAAATAATATATATAAAAGTTATAATTATCTGATATAATACCCAGAATAAATAACGTGAAACGAAATTAACTCAATTGTAAAATCCGTTAACCCATAATAGTGATTAATATATCGATAATTCGATTTTCTTTCACAATCGGCTAGCGCTACAGAATGGACTACTTTATTACCCAAAGTTTTTAAAAAAATGAAAATCTTTGCTCCTTTTTAAAATATCCGAAAAAGATTTTTAAAAACTTGACAAGTGTATTTCAATAACCAAAATTCAATTCAAAGTACACTGTTTTTACTTAACAACTATGGAATAGAGCCAGATAGTAGTAGTAGAACCACTCTGGTAACTTTTTTGTAGCTCTTAGCTCTGGTAACTTAGCTCTACAAAGTTGGATTGTTTGTGCCTAGCACATATTCTGCAAGACATTTAGAATGTAGGCACCAATGTCCTCGTCTTGATTGGTCCATGTAATCAGTACGGTCTTTTGCTTGGGATCCTTTTCATCCTCTTCCACATTGATCTCAACGCTCTCAATGGCTATGCTGCCATTCTCCTGCATATTCACTGACCAACCAGTTAGCTTCTCGTCCAGCAGCTGTTTGAGTTTCTCAACGGTGCGTAACTTTGGTCCTGGATCATCCATTTTCACCTTTGATGTGAAACGCATGACATGGCGATTGATGCCGATCTCTTTGAGGGCATCCGTTAGGTTTTGCAGCATAATTCGATTGTCCTTCATCACCAGCACACCGTGTATGAGACGACGACGCTTCGGATCCGGTGGCTGTGCATTATAGGAGCGTGCTTCGGCCTTCAACAGCGAAACGGATGCATCAACTGGTATCTTTACGGGCGTTGAAATCACACAGGTCTCTCCATTTGCCGGCATATATGTTTCCAGGTTGAACTCATCGCGTATCTTGGCGCGCAGGAATTTCATCTTCTCGGCTTCACCATGAACGAGCATCACGTTTTTGGGTTCACAGTTCTGAATGAGCTGCATTATGCCTGTAAACAATGAGATTGATTTATTATATATAAGTGTTTCGTAATGTTTCTGAAATTATATATGTATTCATTTACCCTTGGCGTCGGCATGCGCTGAGAAGCTCATGTACTCCACAGCCATCTTGACCTCGACCACTTGACGGTTCTCGAATTCGACTTTTTTGGCACCACTCAGAATCTTGTTGCCCACGGTGCCCTGGACACAGTAGCCGGGCATGATAACCATGTTGTTCTCATTGGGTGCCCATTTCTTGAAGATTTGCAGAGAGAGACCAGCGTGCAGCATGCCTGGAGTGGCAAACACAACCATGGCACCGGGATTATCGATATAGGCCTTATCGAAGGGTTTTATGTGCTTGAAATCGAACATGTTGCGATGCACAAATGTTTTGCGTATCTTTTGATTTGTCCAAGTAATAAACATTTTATAGTACGTATTTGCCTTCTCGGTCAGGCCCAATGCAAAATATATGGGATACTTGAGGTTCATGCGCTCCCAATAGGTTTCCAGTAGGATGCAGAGTTCTTGTGCTCGTCCCAGTGCAAATACGGGTATTAATACCTTGCCACCTTTGGCCACACATTCGTGCACCTTCTTAAGGAAGTCGCGTTCGCGACACCGCTTCGAATCTCGTATTGTGGTGGCGTAGGTGCTCTCCGAGATGAGCAAATCGGGTCGGCATTTATCTATCCAGGCGGCGCCCAAATGGCGATCCGGTGTCATGTTATAATCACCAGTGTAAACCACACTCTGGGAGCCGACTTTGATCCAAAACATTGCAGCACCCAGCACATGGCCAGCATAGTAGGCCTTAATCTCCAGATCTGTATCGACCATCATGCTCTGATGCAATGTTACGGGTATCACCTTCTTCATGCAGTCCTTGATCATTTGCGTGGTAAAGAAATTCGATTCACCCTTGCGTTCCACGGCCACTTTACGCATATCCTCTAGCAGTATGGGCGCTATTGCCTTGGTCGGATGCGTCATGTAAATGGGACCAGTATAACCCACTATTTCCGACATGTAAGGCAACGCGCCACAATGGTCTAAAATAGAGAGAAGCATTGTGGTTGTGGTTTGCTTAAAGTGATCTACATAAATGTGACTCTTACCCAAATGAAAATGTGAAATGATCACACAATCAATGTGACTGGTGATGGGACCCTCCGGCACAATGTAGGAAAAGTCGGGAAAGCGTCTCTCATCATTGTAACCCATATGCATGCCGCAGTCGAGCATTATGTTCTTGCCGCCCATTGAAAGCAACAGGCAACTTCGGCCCACATCCTGTCCGGCTCCCAATGGCGTAATTTTGATGTCCGGCATTTTGCTAGCATGAATTCTTTCTACATTAACAAGAATTTTGGCCAAAGCTGTCGGTCATCTGTTTTCGACGAATTGTGATAACACCGCGTTATCGCGCAAACTTATCGATTTCACGTCGTCTTAGTTGGCACTGTTAAGTGAGGAGTAGTGCTGTTAAATGTGCAGCTATTTTAAATGAAAAAACAGATATTTAAGTCTACTTTTTACGGTTATAATTAGTTTAATTTGTGTAAGCGCCACCAGACTTTAGCTATATAAATAAAATAGCTTTTAATCGTAAAACAGTTACTTGAAAGTTAACGACTTGCGCTGTTAGTAGCAGAATTATGTTATGGCCACTGTTATTGTTTGCAACAACACAGAGTGAAAGAAGAAGCAGAAAGTGTTTTGATTCCATCCGAACGGATTTAAATTGTTTGCTAAAATGACCGATTCCCTGGAGGATGCGGATCCTTCAACAATATCATTACGCATATGCTTGGAGGGACACGCCAATGCACTGGCCCTCAACAAGGATCACAATCAGATTGCAGTAGCCGGTCGTAGCTGTAAGTGCACAGATGAAGCTACATACCAAATACATGATACAAATGAATTACGAAATTGTCTTCTAGTGCTCAAGGTTTATTCCATTGATAGCGATGGCTTCACGGAAGTTTGTAATATGCGCGGTGGTAAAAACCAAAATCTTAGCTATTCATCTAATGACGTTGCCTGGAGTACACTGGATAGCAATATTTTGGCCACAGCTGCCACAAATGGTGTGGTCTCCGTTTGGGATCTGTCCAAGTTTGGGCGGCAAAAGCAGCTGCTTGTGTACAATGAACACGAACGCACCGCACACACTGTTACATTTCACAGCAGTGAACCGAATATATTAATCTCTGGCTCACAAGATGGCACCATTAAGTGCTTTGATATACGCTCCGATAAGTCGGTGAATACGTACTTTAGTAACTCGGAGTCGGTACGTGATCTCAAATTCTCACCGCATTCGCAAAACGTCTTCTCTGCCGTCTCCGAAAATGGCACCGTTCAGCTCTGGGATATGCGTAAGTGGGATAAATGTATGGTGCAATTTACGGCGCATAGTGGTCCCATCTACACATGCGACTGGCATCCCACACGCAATTGGCTAGCCACTGGTAGCCGGGACAAGCAGATCAAGGTGTGGAACATGGATGGACGTGCCAGTCTCGAGTACACCATACATACCATTGCTGTGGTGGGACGCGTCAAATGGCGACCAGAGCGCACGTAAGTCAGGAAACTATATAGAACAAGATTTAAGGCAACTAATTTTATTCAATATTCCCCCATTTTGCAGTTATCACATAGCCAGTTGTGCCTTGGTGGTGGATTACAGTGTGCATGTGTGGGATATACGGCGACCCTATATACCATTTGCCTCGTTTAATGAGCACACAAACGTCACCACTGGCATTGCCTGGCAGGGCAGCGATTCACATTGTTTGCTCTCCACCAGCAAGGATTCGAGCATTTATAAGCATGCATTTAAGGATGCCACGCGTCCGGCATTGAAGGCCAATGCACAGGGTGCCAGTTTGGGCAGACACGGTGACATTTCGTTTGCCAACAAAATCAAAGAATATGCAACGAAATCCAGCGGTGCTTCCAATACCAAAACCTCCAATTTTATGTATGTTTAAGCTAACTGATTCCTCATGTATTCAATTTCTAATCATGTCTCTCCCTAATCCGTAGAAGTCGCCGCAAATCCACGCTGCCCGGCAACATGCAGTTCCATTTGGATCATTCCAAGATGTACATGTTTATGCTCAAGAATATGGTAATTGCTTAGCTAAAGTTTGTTTTAAGTGACAGTCTTATCTTAAATTCTATGCTTCCTTTTATAGAACATGGACTCTGGCACTGGATATCCAGCGCATGACACCACCACAGAGTTGCGTGTGCATGAATGCTTCATTGGCTGTGCCAAGGAGCTGCTTTTGAGTGGCAAGAAACTGGCTGAACTCTGTGAACATAACGCTGCAGTGTCCAAGAAATATGGCAAACATAATGTAACAAATTAAACCTATGTTCAAGAAGCTTTTATTAAGCTCTTCTCTTTGCAGGCCACCACTTTGTGGAACTTTGTAAAGCTCTTCTATGGCAGCAATCACTTTGAGCCACCATTTGAGCATCGTTCATCGTTCTCCAATCAAAAGAATCCCATGAATTCACGACGTGCCACACAAGTGGCAAGTGATTGGGTGCACCCACACGAGCAAGGACAGGATTTAAATGGCAATGGGCCAGAGGTGACAAACGAAACGGCCGATGCAAGCGAAGATGGAGATGAGTTGGGAGGCGGTGGCAAACAACAACAGCCACCGCCTACTAGTTCCGTGATACTCTCCGAAACGCAAATCATTAGCGAGATTACGTTTGACAACTTTGAACTGTTGCGCAATGGTTTCATATACGTGGGTCCAGCTGATGTAACCAAAGCATTAGCATTTCCCGATACTGCGCTCCATCATGACGTGCAAGCGGCACGACCTCAACTGGATTTGAAGGCATCAGATCACGAGAAGTCACCGGTGGGTAATGAACTCGATAGATTTTGAAACTAGCTAAATTTGCACTTTATTTAGCCACCACATGTGCCCAGCATATTGAAAGTGAGTCATGTGCCACCGATACCCATGTGGGAACCACATCAGTTCATGGCAGACTCACTTATGCTGCAGAACGATGTGGGCGATGTGCAGACATCCTTAATCGTGTTGATTGTATTGGGCGAGGCACGCAAGTTGCTGCCAATTGAGGATGCTTTAGTTGTAAGTACAATTATGCAACGGGTAATAAATTTACAATTTACATTTTTACATTTTATGTGTTATTTTCAAATAGGAGCACTGGTTTCACACCTATGTGGAGCAATTGCAACGCTACGAGCTGTGGAACGAGGCATGTGAGGTGATCAATCGCTCCTGGATGCGTTCGGTGCGGTTGTTGAACCAACAGTCCACCGTCATGCACACGAATTGCGGTGAATGTGGTCGTCCACTTAGCGGCAATGTGGGCTGGTATTGTGATAAATGTAAATCGATGCAGTCAGCCAAGTGCTGCGTCTGTGGACTGATTGTACGTGGCGTTTATGCCTGGTGCCAGGGCTGCTCGCATGGCGGCCATATCGAGCATTTGCAGCAATACTTTGCCAAACACTCCAAATGCCCCAAGTGTGGACATGCGTGTGCCTTCTCCTGATACGAGGAGGAACTGTTTCCCCATACTTAACCGAACTGAACACACATTAACTATTAAATGCAATTGCTTCTGTTACTCCCAAATTCAACATTGTACATATACAAAGGTTAAGAAAATTATTTTGTATATAAAATATATATATATATATATTTTTTTGTTGTTGTTAAAGCTACTTGATGAACGTGCTCTTGAAGGGAAGTATAACAACAACCTTTAACATTCAGTAGCAGAAAGGAGAGAAAAAATTGTAAAATTGAGAGTTCTGTAAGAATTAAAAATTAGAATACAACCAATGCGGTTGTCTTAGCCACATACATACATAACTACTCTATATACTTATATATATAATGTATGTCCTTATGGTAGAAGCGGAGCAACCATAAAGACACCACCGCCAGCCAGCGCTGTCCAAAAATCCATGCGCCAAGTGCAATGCAATTTTTGTTAGCAATTGATGTTAAATATTGTTGCTTTTCATTTCTTTTGTTGTTGTTAACATTGCGCCTTGCGCAGTTTGTTTAATTTGTAGATTATGATTTTAATCTACAGCTTGGATTTTGGACTAGCGTTGGCGGCTAATTGTCAAGAGGCAAATTCAAGGCTCACAGTTTGGCAAGCATCGCCGCGTGGCAGCAGCAGCAGCAGCAGCGGAAGCATTAAGTATGCCAGCTGAAGTAGCATTTCTTTTGGTGGGCGCCTCATCGTAACGTATGGTCATGGAATTGGAGTTGCCCGGAATGAGCACATAGCCCAAAGTTTCATAGAACTTAATGAGTTTGTCCTTGCAGTCCAGTGACATTTTGTAGCAGCCAAGTTGCTCCGCCAGCAGTGAAACGGTTACCACAATGCTAGCAAAGTAAAAGAGGGGGAAATAAGTTAATATTAAAGTAATGTTTTTAGAGCACATCTAAACTTACAGCTTGCCCAGCTGCTTGCCACGATACGTATCATTAACCACAACATCCTCCAGGCGTCCTCGCTAAAGTTAGATATAGGTTATAGGTGTTAATTTTCGATTCTTATATAGTTTAAGCTCCAACTTACCACTGCACAGTTGTGTATAAACTTGCGCTCGATGATGAGCGAGGCAGCACCAATGATCTCTCCCTTGCGTGTATCCTCGATGACCGTAACAAAGTAATCACCGCTGGCTTTCATCTGCGAAAACCTTGCTGCAAGTTAAAAATTCCATTGATTTAACAATTTATTTATTACGATGTGTTTATCCACCTACTTAGAAATTGTGTGCGAGTTACATTGCCGACATGTGTGAGCTGCGACAGCAGCTGCAGAAAGCCACGATCGTAGTCCGTATCCTTTAAAGGCCGCACCTTCATCCAAGGCTCTCCGGGATTCGCAGCCGAGATAAAGGGCTGAAACTTGACCGGACTGCGATGAAAGTCAAGCTGCAGCAGCACTTTCGGATCATACAAATATGTCTCTTGCTGTTGATAAGAAAGTGTACATTTTAATTAGTAATATTAAGCATAATTGAGCTAGTTGCTAATGCTACCGTATATTGCACCATGTCGAGCAAAAGGGTCAACGTCAGCAACTGACGCTGTTAAGAGCACAACTGGTAGAAACTGTAGCTGTTAGCAGGAACGATAACTGCTAACTGGTTTCATGCAACACAATTCAATCACTTTCGATGGCCACTAGACTGGTTTGTTTCTTTTTTTTTTTTCGTGGTAACGCGTTTATTTGCGCATAAATATCAACGTCAAAGACAAACCGGTAAAATGCGTACCAGGCAGTGTTGGCACTATAACTGATTTGTAGCTGAATTTAGCTAACTAATAAAGCCCAAATCTATACAATTATAACTGCTATAATTTTCATTTAAATATGTTAAACAGCTGATGTTAACAAATACATTTGCATTTAAATTTTCTATCTACAATTGTTTTTCATTGCGTTTTTTATTTTGTTTAGCTACTTCTAGCTAATTTATGCCACGGAATTCGGACAACACTGTCAACTAACTACAGCTAAACATTTTGTTATCGATTTTAGTTTGTTGTGTCTACGTTTTGTACAGGATTAAATACACAGACCACTCATTCAAGGTCACAGCCGGTACGCTGCTCTGGTGATTGAACTGTCACATGGCCACGTTGCTGGTTATATTTTGTCTTATTGGAATTCTAGTTTGCAAGCACAGCAAATACACTCACCATGTTTTTTTTTCTCTTGTTAATTTATCTAATGTTTACGTTAATGATAATAAAAACAGTGGTAGCCAACCAGTGTTGAGACGGAAGCTATTCCGTTGCGTTATCTACAACTTTCAGGAACCAGCGTCAGAGTGAGACTGAAGGCAAGAAGAGAAACGTCGCGTAAATTGTTCGTGAGTTTATAATTGGCAACTGTTGAAATCGCTGCGCGGCACCTTTCAAAGTGAATGCCACAAAAACATTGAAGCAGAATGCAAGTTACTGTAATCTGTTGTAGAAGTGGTTGCACAAAAAGTAACTATGCAACTGACCCTGAAGAGCGGTGAGACTATGTAAACATTAAAACAGCTGATTTAAGAGAGAGACGGGCCAGTAGAGAGGATACCAAAACAAACTGTTCTCACGGTTGCCACTTGACAAAAAGAGTCTGTACCAAATTTCTAAAGGTGTACCAATAATATAAGAGTCGATTAAAATATTTAAGCAAAGAAACTAAAATTGAAAGGGGCTAGCTACTTTTTGTTAACATAAATTGAACCAATTTTAATTCATATAACATATATATTAGTTGAATAATACAGTGCACAATTTTGATTAAAGTGTGTTACAGTGTATCAGCGGCAAGAATATGTACCATAGAGTACCACATCTGGCAACCCTGTCTGCACTGCATTTATTTTGAACGCATAAATTTATTAGTTTACAATTAAATAACATTTGATTTACGTCGCTACTATATACTTGGGTGTCTTGTACATTTCGTAGGCAAATTCCTCGCGATGACTAGGATCGAATTCAACTCCTACATAATCGATTTCCAAGCCAAATGGACCGTCCATTCCCTTCTTGGCCGCTACAGAGAAACCGAAATGCGTTACACAATTTAAATGTATGGCATTCTGTCGATCCTGTACGCGTCCTTTGGATGACAGAAAGAACTTGGAGAAGGGTATTTTGGCAATTTGCCAGTGTGGCCCACCGCGTGTATATAGCACATAATGATAAATATCATTCCACATGAGATCGAAATATCCCTCGGTGTGCAAATTAATTAAATAACTACGTCCGTCTCCACGCACCTTTAGCACCAGCATGTTGTATTGCGTCCAATCGTAGGTGGTCTCTCGTTTAAAGGATTTCTGTTCAAAAGTTAATATGATATGTAGTTGTAAATAAATTGATTTAAATTATATACTAACCCGCACGCGCTTAGTGCGTATGTTAGCGTATCCAGTTCGCTTGATAACACCATCCTTGGTGTGTTGCGAGTTCACCTCGCCGTGAAAAAGTCCCGCTCCTGCTGCACTTAATTCAAGCTTTGCGCTGCTTTTGCCTTCGCCGTGATCGGCATCTGTCGTCACGGTCCATTTGTCAAGCACGTCGGGTGCTTTAAAGTCGAAGACAACATCCGTTTCGCCGGGTCGAAATACCAAAATGGGATCGCTTTCCAACTTCTCCTTTACTTCCTGGCGCCAAAGTTTGATTTCTTCCTTCAAGTCACGAAATCCATTGACAATCAGCTCTTTTTTGGATGGCTCTGGCAGTTTAGTTTTATATCCCGATTTCTTCTCACGCTCCCAAAAGGCATGTTTCACGGCTGAGGTGTGTATACGCGCTGCTGGCAGCCAGCAGCTTAAGCGGCTAGTTTGTCTCACTAAACTGTGCATTTTAACATATTTCTTAAATAAAATAACAATTATATACGGCGAGTGCAACAACGTAACAAATATCAGCTGTGCATGCTGGCATTCACACTACAACGCAGACAAGTGGCAGTCACATTAGTTTGTAGTCTGTTTGAGTGAATGGCATTTTAGTATTTGTTTTTGTTTTTGCTGTTGCTTTTTTGTTCGGCCGATAAAAGTGCAAAGTTCTTAGAGTTGTAAATTCCGTGAAACACAATGAAATTACAAGAAATGGAAAAGTGTGCACCCAGCAGTGATTGGAATGTGCTTTACTGGGTGCTTGGCAGTATTCTAATGCCAGTCGCTTTGCCACTGGCCTTCATCAATTTATGGCAACGGTTTCGCGCTCAAAAGTACCGTAACCAGCTGCCCGGCAAGGTGGGATTGCAAAATATATAAATTATAAACTGGAGCAGCTTTATTGTATGTTTTAACATTTTGTATAGGTGGTGCTCATCACTGGTGCTAGTTCTGGTCTGGGCGAGTCTCTGGCCCATGTCTTCTATCGCGCTGGGTGTAAAGTTATTCTAGCTGCCCGTCGTGTCCAGGAGTTGGAGCGCGTGAAGAAGGATCTATTGGCGCTGGATGTGGTAAGCCATAGGTATAGTTGCACCACAAGCAATTCGCATTAATTCTAAACTGCTTGCAGGATCCCGCATATCCACCCACTGTGCTTGCCTTGGATCTATCCGAACTGAATTCCATACCAGAGTTTGTAGGACGCGCCTTGGCTGTGTACAACCAGATCGATATACTCATAAATAATGGTGGAATTAGCGTGCGTGCAGACGTGGCTTCAACTGCTGTCGATGTGGATCTCAAGGTGATGTTGGTTAACTACTTTGGCACTGTGGCACTAACTAAAGGTAGGCATACGGGTTCGACTTAAATGGGCTTGATTTATATCTACTTTTACTCTTTAGCATTATTGCCTTCTATGGTTAAGCGTCAGATTGGTCATATCTGCTTCATTAGCTCAGTTCAGGGCAAATTTGCCATACCTCAACGTGCAGCTTACTCCGCCTCTAAGCATGCATTGCAGGCCTTTGCGGATTCTCTGCGTGCCGAGGTGGCCAGTCAAAAGATAAACGTATCCTGCGTTAGTCCTGGTTACATACGCACTCAGCTCTCAATGAACGCATTGACTGGATCGGGCAACAGCTATGGCAGTTAGTAAACACAAATTATACTTACCAATTGTCATAATTAATTGGTTTAATATCTTCTTTAGAAATGGACGAAACTACGGCTAAAGGAATGTCACCAGAAAAGCTAGCGGAACGCATTTTGCAATGCATTATGCGAAATGAACCAGATATAATAGTTAGTGATCTTCAAGCGAAGATCGCATATTATTTGCGACATTTGTTGCCGTCCGTTTACTTTTGGATCATGGCTAAACGTGCTTTAAAACTGGAAAAGGCGACTAAGAAATCCACTTAGCTTAAGTTAATTGTATAATTGTTTCGATTCGTTTCATTAAGTTTTAGTTTCATTTTTATTGTTATTCAAATTTTGCATTAAATGAAAAATTATAAAATATCGCAATGCTTGTGTGCAGTGTTAAAAATTAGTTACATTTGCATAAACGATTAATAATATTATTAATAAATAAAATAATTATTGTAATCAATACCAATAAAATTAAGTACAACTTAAGTTTTCACAATGTGTATAGTATATAGTATTTAATTTCACTTTGTTCGCAACTTAATATATGATAATTATTGTTCATTATAAGTACAAGTACATATGATTATGTTTTTTAATTGTTCGACTTCGATTTACGCATTATTAATTGACAAAATACTTAATATTTGATACGGGGTGGTCGGGTCGTGTCAGGGGTCGGTCCTTGACAACATTTAAGCCTGGTTATTAACTAGGGGAACGGATCACTGCGAGGGGTTCATGAATATACATACATACGTATACGTCTTGAAATTCATTTAGCTAAATAATATATGTATATTGTACAACAAAAATAGTCGTTGTAATTGTTCTTGATATATAAAATACACAAACAAATTAATTACAATTGAGGTACACACAAAGATTTCAAAATCTGTTTTGCAGTTTTTTACGACTAAATTATTACACACACACATACATAGATATGTATGCATGCAAATATATATATATATATAGTTTAAAATCAATTACTCTTTCATATATACAGTACACAAAAATGGTTAATTTCGCAATAAATAGTCTTGTTCTTTCTTTTCACGCTTCAAAATACTTTTATCGGCTCCATCAACCGATGCTCTGCTTAGTTTATAATTCTTTGCATTTCTTATATACAGTACATAAACATTGGCATTTTTTTTGTTTAATTCTTTGTTTTTTATATATATATATATTTTTTTTGTTCTTTTTTTTTGGTAAGTTAATGATATTGCCGATAGTTAGACGTTAAAAAAGAATCTGCGCCTTGTATAGTTTCATATTTAAATAGTTATCATAGGTTTTCGATTTTTGCTTTATAGACGAGCTTAAAACTAAAATTCGAGTTTTTCCCCACATTTCTTTTTATTTTTTGTTTGTTAATAAGCATTTCAAAGCGATTGTCGCGTACTTCTTTCGTTTTACATTTCTTCGGTTAGTCGGTTATCGTTTAACCGGTTAACCGTTTCATAGCTTGCCTACGCGTTAACGTTAACTGTCTGTCTGTCATTTTGAGCTGAGCATTAGTAATTCTCTATATGTATGTATATAGTAGTATATTCCAAAAAAAAATATACACAAATGCTCATAAAATTGCACTCCTCTCTCTTTCCACTATTTTATACCAGCCAAATACATATCAGAGAACTATACGCAGTATTACCAATTTAGTAGCTACAATCTATGTGTAGAGACTTTTCCTTATTAGCTTAGACTACAAATTGTTAATATTAGGGGTTTTTTTTTTGTTTTTTTTGTTTTTTAATTTGCAAGCCGTTTGCTCTGTGATTTGATACGCTATTATTCGTGACTATATTCGAGTGTGTGTTGTTGTGTATTCATATTCATATCCTTCTCATTCATTGCTCTAATTTGTTATTGCATATAAAAACTATTTATTTGATTTCTTATATACACTACTACTTTTAAGAATGGGGCAGGCATTTTTGTCAGTGTATATTGTGTGTGGGGAGTGTGTATGGGGTGTTACGGAGGGGTGTGGTTAGAGGGGAACATATGTAGCTATAAGTTTTCTATTTGATCATGTTGCAACTACTATTTAAATGTATGTATATAACTACGTTCGATGCATTTTACTTTTGATTTATTGACAGTTATCTCGTTGGTTATATTTTATTGTTACTAAGTATTCTTTTTGTTTTGTTTTTTCTTATTGTTTTTATACTCTTTTTTAATTTGCAACTTCGCACTGACTCTCTGGCTCAACTCCATTCTCAACTACAAAAATCTTAATATCATTTTTGATCTTCTTGGAAAATATTCATAAGAGTTTTTTTTTTTTAAATTTGTTGGTTAATATTATTTTGTTTTTTTTACAATTTCTTACTAAAATAGCACCTTGTATTGTTGTTGTTCTGTTCTGTGTTTTTGTCGAAGTTTACAGATGACAATGGTCGTTGTTGGAAACGTGAGTTATAAGAAGATATATAGTTAGAGATATAGTTATAGTATACGAGAGCATAGAATTGTAACAAAGTGTAGAAAACAATATTAATAACAAGCCAATAATAGTATAAGAATATAAGTATTGTAGTTTCGGTTTGTGTTCAGCGTTGTGAATTATGGAATATCGGTCTATTTCACCGATATTTACATACGTTAGGAAGTAGCTCAAGTTTTTTTGAACAAAACGTTTTTTGCAATTCATATATAGCTGGACACAATTTAGGAGCTGTTAAAAAAAGCATTCGAATATAAAATGGAAATGGTTTTAAAACCATAAAAACCATTTCCATTTTATATTCGAATGCTTTTTTTAACAGCTCTGCAATTTAGTTAGTGGCTTTAGTTATAGTTTCAAAATACAGTTACAGTTACAAGTTAGTATACAGATCACGAATACAATACAACAGTTAAACAGTAAGTATATAAAAGGTACAATGTGCGGTGAGTGCGGCTGGCTTCGGCGGTGGCTGTGGCATTGGGTGGTGTGTGTGGGGGGGGAGGGGATTTAAGAGGAATGTGGCCATAAGCACGAGCATTGTTTTTGTTAGCGTTAGTTTGTTGTTTTGTTTGTGGGAATGTATTGGCGTGGCTTTCACATATTCAGCAGAAACGGCATGTTTAAGGCAGTGTAGAGTACATACATATATGTATATAGTACATTGTATATATGTATATTTTATAAGTATATATATACAAATCTAAATATATATATATATATATATAGATTTAAACCTATGCGACAATTTTGTATAACTAATTTTAGGACTTATCACTTTCACATGGTTGGTTTGAAATGAAAAAGATTGACGCTGCTCTTAGCTAACCAAATTCTCAATGTCAGAGACAACAACCTCCAGATCCGATGGTAATTCGTTATCCATTGTCGTCGTATTTGACGTTGGTAATGCTGCCGCTGCTGCTGCTGCGGCTGTTGTCGCTGCCGCCGTAGAGCGTGATCGGAAATTGTGTAGACTGCGTCGCATCGGCTGTCCAGCTTGACGTTGACTTAACATGGCGCTGGTGGAAGCGGATTGCTGCAGTGGTGGTGTTGCAACACTTGACGATGTTGTTGTTGCTGTTGTGCTGCTCGACGATTGACGAGAGAAACTTGGCGGCGCTAATGATGTGGCCACTGCAGCAGCTGCTGCTGCTGCTGCTGAGGAGGAGGAGTTGGCGCTGCTCTGGCCATTGAGACTGGCGCGTGGAATGTTACTGAAGCTGTTGCGGGAATTGCGCGTTGGCGGCACCGGTGCTGCCTGTGACGCTGTATTCGAGACGCTGCTATTTCTGCGCAGATTTGCATTTGAAGAAGATCTACGTTGTGGTGTTGCTGTTGGAGTTCCAGCTGCTGCTGCTGCTGCCGCTGAAGTTGTAGGCGGATCCTTGCCATTTTTGGCAGCACTTGCTTTAAGATTCAGACTGCTGCGCTTCTTGGACTTGGCCATGTTTTGGCTTAGATTTATCAGATTTTGTGTGCTGCCAAAGTTGCGCGTTAGATTCACGGAACCATTGGATGACTGTGCCTCATGTTGTTTGCCTGCCTTGCTGCTGCTGCTGCGTCGCGGTGCCACAGCAAACGGATTATGTGTAGACAGTGAGTTGGAGCGGCGATAGGAGCTACGTTGGCCAGAAGCAATCGCTGCTGCCTCCAGACTGCCACGTGTTGTTGAGCTAGGCGCAATTTTGCCACCACTGCCACTGCCACTGCCACTGCTGCTGTTTGTCAGCTGCTTTGTGGCAGCTGCAACATCGTTGGACGCTGCATTGTTGCTGGGCAACTCGACATTTTCATAGCAGTGTTCGTTGCTGCGGTTTGGTGGCTTCAGCGTCTCATAGTTGGGTTCGTTGAGGGTTAGAATTTGATTATCGTCCTCTGCTTCATTGCACAGCAGCAATGCGGTGCGCTTGGCACGTTCCGTATATGGTCCCTTGGACGTGGTGTTGGCCTGTGCACCCAACCGTGTGTTGTTCTTTTGTGCACGCTTTGGACGCACTGCCGCACTGACGCCCACCACATGCGTTTTCACCTTCGGTTTCTTGGACAGACGCAGCGAGAACTTGAATGGTGGCTTATAGACAACCTGCAGCTTAACCTTCTCGTTGGACAGATTGCCCATGGACTTGGTTTTCTGTGGCGCCTTTCTGCACAAGTCTTTCAGGCGTTGACTGCGACTTGCTCATCACATTGCGCACTCTGGAGCTATGCTCGATGTGCGACAATGGTTGGGCCACAATCGGTGATTCCAGCAGCCACTTTTGTACTTTGCCAAACGTGTTGGTATGATTGTTGGTCGTTGATAGATTTGAGCCATCATCGGCATTACCATTACCATTATTGTTGCGCTGCGAATAATCGATGATCTCCTTCATATGTTTGCCCAACTTTTTATTGGACTTTTTGGCCTGATCCTCGTCAGCCGTGGTCGCTTTAAGCTTTTTCTTTGACGGCGCCTGCGCCTGTGTTCGAGCTGTTTTCTTTGGATCTGCATTGGCAGTTGTTTTGGTTACTGCACTGGACCGTATTCCCGGTGTTGTTGTTGTTGTTGTGCCCAAAGCTGCACTGGATTTCTTGCTACGCTCACCACGTACCTTCTTCTTGAATGGCACTTTGCTGCGCACCGCCGTATGCACTATAACCCCGTTGTTATTCTCTGGCAGACGCACAGTTTCCGTTGTGGCGCTATGAATAATTGTCACCGATTTATGCTTCAGATTCGAGCGTTTCGCCAGCAGCTTTGTGCTCAGTATCTAAACAGCAAAGGAAAGTAGATTTAGTTAGTTAATTGATAATAAAGTAGATCAGTGATTAAAAGAGAGTTCAAGCTTAAATGCAAACTAAGCTAGCCTTCGTTTAATTTAACTAAAAAGCGGTAATTCATTAGGTTTGTTTCTGGGTTTGGTTTCATATAACTGGGCTCACCCTCGCCCCTCGCGGCCTCTGCTTTGGCCTCATATTGATCCCTTAACATATTTGTAATTATACGCATAAACTTTCCACAAACAAAATTGCAATAAAATTAGAAAAATTATAGCTGCACATAAAAAGAAATAAATTATGCCAATTGGATTCACATACCAGCAACAAAAAGACTCCAATGGCAGCCAGGGCCACAGTGTACCAATGATGATGCATCCATCTCTTAAATGTGGCTATGCTCTCCTCGGAGAGCAGCAATTTGCGGAGCGTGGCCAATGGTCCAGATGGATCCACTTCACGGCACTTTTGAAACACATCGCAGTAGCTGAATTGTAATTAAATGTATGTTAAGTAATGTAAATTATTTAACAAATTCTGCATAAAATCATACCCATTATAGTCATTGCAGGGTGTTCCCGGCTTGGAGTACATGTCGGGCACATCAAATGGTGCCTCGTTCCATTCAAATGAACTGCGGCAGGGATTATTCTCGCCCGGCAGCTTGCAGCACAACTCGCATGACTTGATGCGATCGTCCTGTGGTCCCGGAATACACTGGCACGATTCCAGTCCATAGGCCAAACAAATGCTGCCCGTGCAATCGCCCATGTAGCAAACAAACTCCTTGTTGCATATCGTCTTGTTTGGCTTGTTCACCGACGGTGGACACTGCGGAACACGTCCATCACAGAAGGAGGGATCGCGACAGCCGTTGTCGTCGCGGCATTTATCGCCAAACTTCACCTTACAGTCGGTAGTGCAACAGGGTCCCTGCGAGGGACTGCAACGCGCATGTGGCGTCAGCGTGCAGGGAGTTTCATCCAGATGCGGTTGCCGTGACATGGGGAAACAGCAAGAGTCCTTGCAGTCCTCCTCCCAGCCACAATCACACTGCTCCCCTGGCTCCACAACGCCATTGCCACAGATAGAAGACTGCGGTTCCGTAAAGCAGCCCTTCATGGAACGTGCCTTGGCATTCAACACTGGCTCAATGGACTTCAAGGAGCATGCACTGAACTTGTTATTGTTCTTCTTATCCCCAGAAGTGGCTCGGGCAAACATAATAAAGTTACCATCCTCGCCACCCGGCGTGCATAGCTCCGGATCGTGCTAATGATCAGAGAAATAAAATTAGTTATTTAAATTTAGATTAGTTTTAAGCATTAAGCTTACCGGTGAACCAAAGTTATGGCCAATCTCATGAGCCAGCGTCACATGTGAAACGGCGGGCGGAACATGTTTGCCATAGTTTAAGAGCGTGACAATGCCCGTGTTCAATGACTTGAGGGATCCACGATAGTGTCCATTCTTCTCGCACACGCCACCAGCATTTTTTAAATCACCAGTCCAAGCCAGACCCAAAGTGCCCATCTCAAAGTCGCGATAGGTAAACATATAGGCCAAACAGAAGGCATCATAGTCCTCCTCTGCAAAACGATAAATGTTTGATTAAACAGAACAGTTTAAAACAAGAAAGAAAATGTCAGTCGACCGTGTAATACCCTCTGAGCTTCGTTTCCAATTATATGAGTTCGTTTTGCACTGCTTACAAGCAGTGAACTGCTTAAATTTTATACACACAAGCAGTGCACTGAGTAAGTTTTAAATACACAAGCACTGTTTGTGCACTGCTTGTAAACACTGCAGCGTAAACGAAAGCAGTGCAATGCTATTACGATAAAAACCAAAGTTTGTATGACAAATTTTTTTAATTATAGTCCGATTTTAATGAAATTTTCACAATCGTTTGATATTATTTGTCTGCAAATAAATGCTAAGTGACAAGACTATACGTTAAGAAACAAGTGAGCCAGCCGCTTGCAAAGTTACAAAGAAATTGTGCTTTTGGTGGGCGAAGGAGGCGTGTCATCCAAAAAATTTTGTTGGCATTGTCTTTATATTGCAAATAGCAACCTGCATGTCAAAATTGGTGATCCTAGGTGTTATAGTTACCGAGATATTCGCCAAAAACATGTATTTTTTCCGAGGTCTGTCTGGTTTTTAGCTTATTGTGGGCGAATGGGGCGTGGCATCAAAAAAAAGGAAACAAACTTGTATTGACTGACTAAATATGTGGTCGATACTGACTAAAACGGATATTGTAGCTCTTCCCATCTCTGAGATCTGTTTGTTCATACGGACAGACGGACATGGCTATATCGACTCGGCTGTTGATGCTGATCAAGAATATATATAATTTATGGGGTCTGCCACGACTCCTTCTGCCTGTTACATACTTCTGACAAACCCATTATACCCCTCAGAGGGTATAACAATAGTATTACCTTACCTGAAAACAGCTCTAGAAACTTTTCCACGCCATAATTGCCTGGAAAACGATAGCTGGGATCCTTCATGGCATTCATGTTGTGGACCTTAATACGCTTGATCATAAACGTAATATTGTCGGGTTTGCCATCGTTATTGAAATCCGTATTACGATAAATCGAATTGGCGCGTTGAACGTGACGTGTGATGGCCTCAATTGAGGCCTCATCACTGCCCATTTTCTGGAAGAACGTGTGATCCGCTTGCAGATAGAGCATACAAGTGGTCTTGCGATCGTAGAGCAGACGCGGTGAACTGTGTACATCCTCGCCGCCGCCACGGCCACTCAACAGATTCGTCATTAGCATGGTATTAAAGCTGGGATTATGTGGATTGGGTGCGAATATAATCTCTGGATTATAATTGTTTACGATGATATTCGGTTTCTTGGTTGCACCATTTTTGGTGATAATTTCCACATGAGTTTTATGGCTGGGCCGATCGTTGCTGTTGATGTTACTGTTACTGTTACTGTTGCTGTTACCCATGGAGAGTGTCGTCCAATTGGCATTGAAAAAGTTATTTGGCAGGCTGTTATTGTTGTTGTTATTCGGCTCCTCGTAGGGTGTACCAAACTCTGGCTCTATGGGCCGATTATAGGTGCTAACTATAATGTTTTTATGCTTTGTGTACAATTTGCGCATATTGTTGTTGTTGTTGTTTGAATTGGTATTGAAATTGGTATTGCTGTTGCCATTATAGCTTCGACTGCTATCGCCAACATTGGAGGGATTATAATTATTTACAAGTATATTGCGATTGGGTGTGGGCTTGGTCAGTGTGGCCAGAAAGCTTTCAGTGCTGCGCATCGTTGTTGTTGTTGTGTGTGGTCCTTTTTGTTGCCTCATCGCTGCGTTCCTCCTCAGAGGCTAGAACACGATAATCATCATTGTAGGGCACCTCCAGATCCAATGGCAGCGGCGGATTTCGATTATATGTTGGCACAGTGACATGCTACAATAAATAAATAAATAAATAGTTAGTAATTAGCACAGCTATCAATTAGCAATGTATAGAAGCAGCTACTCCTGCTACTCACCTGCTCCTCCACCTGCTCCTCCTGAGGTAACCAACGTTTCTGCCTCAATCGCTCGCTGGCGCAATGCGTCTTAATGGGCGACTGTGATGACAAACCGCTGCCAAATGAGTTCTGCTGCTGATGCTGATGCTGCTGATGCTGCTGCTCCATATTTACATCACTTAGCTTATAGACAATGCTGTGCACACCACTCTCCGCCAATTGCTGTGAATAACGCTGTGCTGGCTCTATATAATAGTGCTCTGCTTGCGTCTCAATGGTGCCATCCAGCAGATTATCACTTGTGAGTATCGCCTGCACATTTGCCGTCTCATCATCCAGCAGACTGCCCGTATATATGCGTGACACATCGTAATCGATGGGTCCCAGTGTATTTTCGATTTCCACATCATTGGCGAACACCGAATTTGGCTGCTGACGCAGCACCAAAAGAAAGTCTCTGTGTATGCAAAAGAAGAACGTGAGTTTTTGGGAATAAGTATGAGCAGGAAATGAAATGAACCCACGCATCACGCATCAGACACTCACCTGTCGTGTGCGGAGAAATTCAAACGAATTGTGTGCGCCAATCCCTGCCCACTGGAAGCATCCACTTGACGTTTTCGACGTGCACGCGCCTGTTCCAAGTGTCTTTGTTGGGCCAACTGCAGCACTGAGCGATCAAAGTTCGCTGCCTCCCAGTGCTTTATATATGGCGTCAGTTTGTGTGTGTAGCCTGATGAAGATGATGATTAAGATCTTTAGATATGGCATAAACTACTATCAACTGATTGAACTTACCTGGTAGCTTGAGCGGAGTGGGTACGGCCAGCAGCTCGTTGACGGCAAACAGCAGCGCTAGAAGCGTTAGTAGCCAATCCATGCTAAATGCTGGCCAAGTGTGTTTATGTGTGTGTGTGTGTGTGTGTGTGTGGAAACCTAACTAGTTCTAGGCTGGGTATTGTTGGCTTAGATTGACCTTTGTTTGGCCTACGTCTCTTACATTATTGCAGCGGTTGGTGTAGTGTGTTTTGTATTTCGTTTTTTTTGTTTTTGGCCAATATTGGTATTGCCAAAGTGGGAAAATGCGTTACAGCCGTGACATCTCCACACGCTCAGCTGCTAAAGAAACGAATGAGAGAATCGAGTTTAATTCGAGTTGATTGCAATAACGGTGGCTTTATATATGAACGATTCAACAAAAGATCCACCAAAGAAATTGCACTTAATAAATATATATGTACATATATATGTCTCTGTTCATATGTAATTCATACAAATCACACAGCATCAACAACAACAGCAACAAAAAAAAAAAAAATTGTTGCTTTCACCTTTTGCAGCGAGCGAAATTCGCAACAGTTCGTAAACAATAAAATACATAGTACATATATATGTACATCTTTTTATACGAAAATTTACGTATTTTTGCATAAATGGCAAAAGCAACAAACTGGCTGGCAAGAAGAAGAAGAAGAAGCACAGCATCTCATTAGCACTTTACTCATACTCACTCACACACGTACAAGGCATAAACAACACGCATTTGCCCGTGAAAATTACTGTTAGACGCCAATGTTGTTGTTGTTTTTTTTTTGATTTCCAGTTAATCATTAAATGAATTGCATACTTTTTCTTCATACATATATTTACAAACAATTTAATTGGTTAATAATGCTTTGTTTGTATGTGTCTTACTGCTTGTTGTTGTTAGTAGCAGCATTTGCTTAGCCAAATATAAAATGCTTAAAATTCAATTAGTCAAAACACAAAAGGGGTTGTATTGTGGTCCCACCAACAATTGTTGCACTTTTTCGTTTTGGTAATTGGATTTGGGCTAAAACTCACAAATACAAAATAATAAAGCAACCACACTAAAAAACACATACACTCGCACACACACGCACACACATACAAAACAATCGACCTCCGCTCGCTGTTGTATTGCCATTAACGCTGTGGCGTAAATGGTAAGCCAGCCAAGTTTTTTTTCTTTCTGGCCTAAACCTGTTCCTTGGCTTATTATTCATGCATGGCCCGAAAATAAATATTCTTTTCGCAAGTTTCACATGCTTTTATTGAAATGCCATACTTCACTACACACCAAACTCACATTTTACTCAATTAAACACTTGCATTTTAATGCAATGATTTCAAAAACAATTATTTTATTTTCCCCCACATATAAAACGGCTGCAGGTAACTTGTATCGATACTTTCTGAGCGCAGCCTAACTTTCTACTCGATAACACATTGCTGTGTATGTGTTGTTAGCGTTTGCAGTGCCATCGAACATAATATCGATAGTCTAAACTGCTAAATTGTTGTAAAAAATTAATTTAAAGCACAACCTTTTTTTTTGTCATTTTAACAATCAACAACCTCTTTAATTAACTTCTGTTGCTTATGTATACCATCACGCAGTTCTTTGGCATTATTTTCTAATTCTAATTTACATGCTAGCATTTTTTCCTTTTGTGCCTCCAATGATCCCTCCATCATCTCCAGCTTTCGGACTTTTTGGTCATATTCGTCAAACACCTGCCACCAAGTTTCGAGAGCCAAATTCTCGGGCTCCGTGAGCAGTGCGTGTTCAAAGGCTGCGCTGCTACTATAATTTGTACTCCCAGTAGGCTGGCATATTTCAAATGTTTCCAGATCAGCGAGCATTTCATCTACTGTGGGGGCGGAGGGTGGTGGCGCCACCTGTGGTTTTGATTTCTTAAACATTGGATAAAGTTTGTTGATAATGCTGCAAACAAAAAACAAACCATAACGTCAGCAAAATGCCATTTGTTTACTATACATACATATGTGGCGATAAATTCAACATTTCCTTACTTGTCTTTGTAGTGGAAAACCTTCTTTCAAGTCCAAATTTGGAATACTTGGAATAAATTTATATAATTAAATTGTATTTTGATTACCGCAAAATATTGTCGATGTCAATGCGTTGTTTACTTGTTGATGAATGTATAGTGTTGGATAATTGTAATTTTTACAGTTGCATTTTGCTTGCATGCTTACACAACACTGGTTTCCCGCTTTTTAGTGAAAACGCTCACTGCGCCAATCAAATAAATAAAATTGATTAGTTGTTAAATTGTAAGACTAAAACTAATAATTATAATGATATATCGAGACGAGTTAAGTGCCTCTGAAAAGCACAAAATAATAGATGCTGCTTCACGTGTTAAAAATCCAATTGAAAAACTATCAGCTGATTGCAGTAGCTTTAAATCCAAAACATCTGAGCAGTTTAAACTTTATTGCCGCTGCAAAGCCGACATGGATGCCAAGACCCTAAAATGGGCATTTAAATTGGCGGAAAAGAATGTCGGACCCTTCTACAAGCAACTAAAAATGGGTTGGCAGCCCAAAATGAAACAGGCGGAACTCAATAAGAATTGGGCACGTTACTTGGTTGCATTGAATCAGGAGAATCAACCGGTAGCTTTTTCAATGTTTCGCTTTGACATGGACAATGATAACTGTGTGCTCTATTGGTCAGTATTATTTTACAACTGAAGCTTTTTCCTAATTAATGGTTTCATTCCACAGCTATGAGATACAAATATCGCCAGACTATCAAAGAAAAGGATTAGGAAAGTTTATAATGGAAATCCTGGAAATGTGTGCGAAATATTGGAAACTAGAGAAAGTGATACTTACTGTGCTTAATAACAATGACAACTCGAAAATGTTTTTTACTTCACTCGGTTATGTGAAAGATGAAACCTCGCCAGACATTTTGGAAAAGGCTGATTATCAAATATTAAGTAAATCCATGTTGGGATAATAATTCATCGCGAAAAAATAAATATATATATGAACATAGCAATTTATTTTGCATACAAAAACAAATTTAGTTGTTCAACAACTTGACTTGGGTCTCCAGATATTTGGCCATGCGAATATCATTGACACTAATGCCACCAACATCATGAGTGCTCAAAGTGACCTGCAGCTTGTTATAGCAGTTGAACCATTCCGGATGATGATTCGATTTCTCGGCCAACAAGGCAACACCAGTCATTAGGCTGAACGCTTGATTAAAGTCCTTAAGCATAAACTCCTTGTAAATAGCATCACGTCCTTCGACCATACACCATCCAGCATCCAGTAAAGGCTGCAATTGCTCGCTGCGTTCCTGTTCATTCAGTTTGGCCTGTGAGAAAAATATATTGTGTGTGAGCAACAAGTTGTGATTATGTTAATATGACAGCAGCCAAGAGAATTTCAGTTAGAGTTGTGACCCCGCGTGCCCCCAAGCGATAACAATGTTTAAGTTGTGCTGCATACAGCTATTTGTTAGCTGATATGTGGCAATAGCTTTGATTGAACTAGATATATTCACTTACCACCATTTTGGGTTTCTTTTTTGCTGCTGTGGTTAATAATCGTGATTGTTGTTTGTTGTAATTGCACCAGTTGCCAACACCAGTTGCTGTTGCTGCTGCTGCTGCTGCTGCTCTCGTTGATGTCGGGTATAGAACTGAGCTCGCATATCTGCTATTGCTGCTGCTGCGCAAACGAAGCTGCTTACTCAATCTTGGAGTAAATCGCAGCTTATACTCACCACCACATTCGTGTGCTCCCTTCTCTCATTTTTAAACCGGCGCCAGTTGCCAACCAAGTAAAAGTGGTTTGCTTATTAAGCAGCTTTGCAAGTTTTTGAATGCCCAATCCATGTTGTGCACATTTATTTGTTAATAACATTCTAAAAAACTGGTTTGCGAAAGTTGTTTATATTACCGAACGACAGACCTTTAGCTGCAAAGATATCGATATGTACAATCGATAGTAGAGATGGCTTTTGACTATCGTGATTAAGAAGCTTTACTTTTGGCGGTCTGTTAGCTATGTATATTGTAACCGATGGCCTTTAATTTAATTTGTTTTTTAAGTGCAATATATGCAATGGATATCATATGTTGGAGTCTTTGTTCTGACTATTGTCTAACTTCCTAAATTCTTGTGGCAACTATGCCACAATGCTGCTGAGCGGGGCAGCGAACAGCTGTTAGTTTAACATTGCAGAGTGAGAAATGTTAAACGTTCAGTGTTAGAAAACGTAGGTTGGCGCTATTATAACAATTCAAAATGCAACGTATATTTTAAACTTTCATATTATCTATTATGTTCAAACTACATGTTTGAACGCAATGGGATGTCGACCTGCTTAATCAATGCAACTGACTTACCTACAGAAAAAGTTTCCGTGCACTATTTTAAATTACTCTGTGTTTCAACAAAAACAGCAGTGATTTAGAATTAAAATTAAATTTGGATTAACAAGCACACAATTTAGTAAGGAATGTATATATTTTATTGAATATTTATGAAAAGTACATGTTTGTGTATATTGTTGAAGTAAATATTAAGACAGTATTGTCGAAGGTAATTATTTATGAACCAAGTTGTCAGCTTCGCCGTTGCCATAGTAATCGTAGTCTGGATTAGCAGTTGAGGTGACAAGCTTTGCTTGCTGTGTTGGAGCAGGCAGCTCTATAACTTGACCTGATGTGGTCTGTGGAGCACCTGTGGTTGTTGTTGTTGAAGTTTTATGCCATCGCAGACTGTAACGACTGCGCACAAATGGCGGCTTCGTGAAGACAATGTTATTGCCGTAAGCTTTTGAATGAGAAATGTGTGCTTTGTAATACCCGTAAAGTTATAGATAGATATAGATCGATTGCTTTACACTCACCTAAACCCAGTAGGCAAAAGCAGAGAATCAAGAGCAGCGTGAATTTCATGTTGAATACTTTTCAATGCAAACTGTGCTGCTGCTTGCAGAGTTTGCAGCATTTATAGGCCCATTGCTCATTGCTCATTGTTCTCTGCTCATTGCTCATTGCTATAGATAATCCAAATCAAATCCCCAAGTGCAGGCAGTTCAGAGCTCAATCAACCAAGCTCCCAAGGGGTTTGTTCAATCATGGTTCATTCACCGCTTCAGCGGTATTTATTATTATTTTTATTTATTTATTATCTTTGATGAAAACACTTAGTTAACTTATGGGTTATATATTTTGAAATGCTTAAGAAAAAATGGTAATAAATACGTTTACGTGTATAGTTTTATATAGATTTCGAGCTGGAACAAAATCCATTATTCCCTTGAACGCTTTGGACCAGACGGTATTGGAGGTGGCGGTACGTCGGGCACATCGCTATTCTTGTTCTCGGAACCATTTTTGATGTCATCAAAACTGGGCGTAGCATCCAAACTGTCCAATGGCAAAGGTTGCACCTCCTCCTCCTCCTGCTGCTGCTGTGGTGGCTGCTGTGGTAGCTGCTGCGGTGGCTGTGCTGGCTGCATTGGCATTGAACTACGTGTCGGATAACCCTGACTGGGATAGTAATCGTAGGGCGGCAGATAATTCTCGCGTGGACGCACAAATCCCGCCTGGTCATAGATCAATGGATACTGACTGTAGCTATAGGGCGGCAGATGATGCTGTTGAGGCATGGGTTGGCCACCACCAAACTGGGAGTTGAGTGGTATAAGCACTGGTGGCAAACCCTGTTCGTTTAGCGGCAGAGGTAACTGATCCTTGGACACTATTTCCTTGGGCTCCTGCGACTCGCCGGCTGTGGGTGTTTGGGGTGACAACTCTGGTTGCGGTGGTGGTGGCTGCCGTTCAGCGGGCACAATATGCGGCTGCGAGGGATCGTAGGAGGAGGAGTAGAGGGGCGGAAATTGTGTAGTTGGTAGCGGATATGGTAGCTATAACAAAGGCACAACAATTAGTTTCACTTGTAATACAAAACCAAACTCAACTTACGCGTTCATTGGCTGGCAGACCCGGCACCAGAGGCTGTCCAAATCTCACCAGGGGTGGACTGTAGAAGCCAAAGGGATTGTAGGGCCCAAATGGCGCATAGCCCGGCTCGTGTATGGTGGGTTGAATGACCGGGTATGCGCGACTCGAGGTCAGATTATCGTCGGTGGTGATAAGCGCATTGTAGACCTTTGGCTTCTTGCGCAGACGTCGTGCGCCCTGAACCGAGCTGGAACCGATGCACCACAGCGCCAGCAGCAAGATGGCAAGTCCGTACTGCATATAGAAAGGGGGGAGAAGGGTGTCAAAAATTGTGTTTACAGCATTTCAATTGTCTGCAAGTCCATGATTTGTCACTAAGACATTTAACGCTGTTTAATTGATCGCCATAACGATCATCAATCAATGAATTGTTAACAATGAATTGTTTTTTTTTTGTTGTTCCCCAAACCTTGACGGAAGTTGGACCAGTAGTTGGGTGGAGTGTGGAGGGGAGAGCTAACTAAAGAGAGACAAGGAAGCCGGCGCTGAGTTGTTAGTAATACTAGAAGCACACACACACACACTCCATTCGACGTCATCGTCTTGTGTTCGAAGTGTTCATGACTTTCAAATGCCAGTTAAGCGATTGAGAGATCGATTTGCTTCGATCTCCAAGCTACGAAGCTACCAAGTATTGCATTCAAAACGTGCTCCAATAGTTTAAACTTTATTAATAATAAACAGCAATGGAACAACAACAAACAATAAACACATAGGTACGTACTACGTACATACGTATGTACTTTATATATATAGACTGACCATTGTTGAGAATTAACTACAGTTCATTAGTTTTGAATTGAAATATGTACATAGATTGTTCCTTTAATTGGATTACTATGAAGTCGCTCAAACCGGACTGAACTGAACGTACAGACAGACAGATGAACAGACAGACAGACGGACGGACGGACGGACAGACGCTTGGGCTAAGCTTAGGAATTTGTGAGCCTTTCCTTAGGCAGCTCCATGTGATCTGGAGGTCCGGTTTAACAAGTTGGCCACTTGGGGCAGTTGGCATGGAAATGCGCTAGCCCATGAAGTATATGTATGTATCCCACTCATATACTGCTATTACTGTGCCTGATCTGTGACCGAGTTTCCACTGATCTTGATCTTTGCATTTGAGCTCACGCCTTCTACACACACACTCTCAATTTGTCTGTGCTCGGATTACCAAGCCACCGAGACACTTATGCTGGGCTCACTGTCTCCCTAGCACGCCCCCCCACCAGTCCCCTTTTGAAGTTATGTTGGTAATTGGCTTTGCTTTCCATTCATTTCACTTTGACTTTCCTAGCACCCATGGACATGGCCAGAAAGTAAGAAAAGCATTCTCCGCCCACGCACCAGCACTCGTGATTGCTCGATGCTCGCCCTCTCAGTCTGTCTATCTGCCTCTGTCTCTGTCTCTGTCTCTCTCTAACCATTTTTGTGGGCTTTCAAATCAAGCCAAGCGTACGTACGTACGTATGTACGTACATCAATTGAAAGATCAGAGACCAATTTTCAACGCTTTTCCTTTTGGCTTTTGTTTGAAATTGAATCAACAAACAACAACAACATCAACAACAGCAACAACAACAAAAGCAACAGTAACATAAACAGCAATTGCTCAGCTCGTGCCGATCATGAGCTGATCATCATTATGATCATAGTCATGTTCATTATGATGTTGATGAAGTGTAAGTGCACTTCAGTGCTTGAAATTGGGGCAGCTTAAGTGCCAAAAGTACGAGTTTTGTGGCTTGTTTAATAACAACAACAATAACACACTATAAACCACATCAAATTTTAGCTGAATCAAAAAATATGATGCACAAGCTGCTGCCGCTGCTGCGGCGACTGCGGCGGAGATCGCCTTTGAAGATCACACGCTCTTGGCCCTGGTTATGTTTAGGCTTATAAGCTAAACTTTTCAATTGCCGATTTAAAACAGTTTTTACACTGTGGGTGTGACCCAAACGTACTAAGCGCTTATACGACTAGCTGTATACACTTACAAGAGAAGCCCAAGTTGAACTTTAAATTGAGCATGAAATGAAATATTTTATTTAATCCATTTTGGGACAGTGAAAAGGGAGTTTTCAAGGGTTAAGTTACAGCCAAGGAATTTAATATTGTGTTTTAAAAATTCTTTCTAATTTTTATTTGGCAATGATCGACTTGAATTATCCAAACAGGTACACTACTTAATTTTTTCTTAAAGGTATTACATTTAATACTTATGATTCGATTTTAGGTATTTTTAAATTCCAACTCAGACCCAAAAAAAAATATGTGAGAAAAAAACAATATTTTATCGAAAAAGTAAACAAATTCAATTAAATAACTGCGTACTTATTTTGCTTTTAAAAATAATTTAAATAAACACAGAATTTTTAAAAACATACAAAACTTACTGCTAGAAAAGTCAAACAGCGGAAAAAAATGTGTTAAGTGCGCATATTCCATTTTGTTACTAACTTTTATATGTAAAATGTTGTTTGTTTTAGGAATTTGAAACATAAAATAAATATTAAAGGCTCGGTTACGGTGATTACAATTTTAAATAATTTTTAATTCATAAAACTAAAGTGAATGATTTGCCATTTAGTGGTTTGTCCGTTTAATATGTACTTATATTCTGTTTTGCTCTGGTTGCATTGCCAGTTTATCTACTACTTACTCATGTATATGTATGTATTTTGCCAGTTTAGCATGTTAGATAGCCAGACACTGAGTCAGCCAGCTGCCAACTGCCACTGCCAACTGCTAAGCATAGTCAGAGTCATGGCTTAAGGTTTGAACCAGTTCAAAGGCAATAAAATGTTCACTCTCTGTGTAACCTTAAACCTGGTCAAGCACACTCACAAACAAAAAGTGAAAGTGTGGCTCAAAATGGGGAGCGTGGGATCTAAATCAAATACCATACATGCAAATGCAGTTACCAATATCAGCTACCCATATCAATCCAACACCAATCAATAACTTAATCAATGCCCAATCAAGACATCAGCATTTACCTTTGTCATTTGCATTGCCGTCTGCCTTTTTCTTATATTTTTGTGGAACGATTTTCGGTTTGTATGCAGATTGTGTTCGAGGGTATATGTTGCAGGAAGCACAAGATATTGCCAAATTAACGCACTGGGAATATTTAGTTATGTGTGTTTATTGCTTCTTATTTATTTTGTTTCATACATATATGCATTACTTTTAAAATGCACAATTTGTTGACGCTGCCGCTGTTGCCGCACGACACGTAATGACTTTGAAAACAAGTTGCTATAAATTATATTGCAATATATTCCACAAAATGCAAAAACAAGTAAATGCAACCGTTGAAATCGCACACTGCACACTGTACACTGTACTCTACACTGGCACGACAAAACAGTTACAGCTGAGCTGAGATACTTAGTTAGTTGGTTAGATACTTATGGTAGATACGCGATACGAGTGTTCGCTCAGAGGCTGCTGACGTTCAACTGACGCAACTGGCGGCTGCGCACGCGCGTTTCTTATTGGATTTGAGCGAGCAACTGGGCGGTCTTCTACCTTTTATACCTTCACCGCCAGCAGCGGCGCTTGCGTCGACATCAACATCAACATCGGCATGTGCTGCTGCTGCTGCTGCTGTGCTGTTTCTATGATGTTGGCTTGCTGCCTTTTTGCCAATGAAGCTTTATGCCGCTCTGCAGGAACTTCTTGCAGTTGGCCTAGTTTTCTAAACCTTGCACGTAGTGGGGTAACACTGTTCGATCATGCAGTTTGACATTAGTAAGGATAATGAGCGACACCTAAACAGAGGTTTAGAAAAATGAGAATTACCATAAAAAGGATTAAGAAATCAATAAAATTTAAATGCAAAATTGTTACAAATTATTCAATTTTTAAATATATATTATCTTTATATATTTACATTAGTTAGATATTTTAAATTTTAATTTTTAAAACTAGTCAAATACAATTTCAGTATTAAAGGACTTTTTGGATATATTTACTATGTATACAATAAATAGCTCTACATTTTGGTAGAAATTGTAGTAGTAAAAGTAGTATTAGAATTTCAGCAGTTTTATAGTAGAAGTAGTAGTGTTAGTATTAGCGGAATTAGTAGTATAAGTGGTGGTAGTAGTAATATTAGTATGTATAAGAAATAGTTTCTCTAATATTTTCCAATTGTATCAAATTATATAACCTATAAAAATTATTCATAATTTTCCAAACTCTTAATTAAAGTAAAGTGAAGTTTGTTTTCAGTTGTATTAAAAATAATATAATAATTTTAACAAATTCAGTTGCAACTTCTTTTTAAAAAGATTTGTAGTGTATTTAACGTTTAGTGTGGATCTGCTCTAAAAGAGTATTTAAAATACCTTTTGTTGCATTTTGATTACTTTTGATTTAATTGCTTTGGCAGCGCAATCAATTGGATGCAGTTAACTGGGCGAAAGTCTAGAATAATGAGTGGAAAGACAGACTAACTGACAGACTGACAGATCAGCTATTGAGCAGCTAATAGACCCGACCGACCGATCGATCGACCGATCGACCGAGCAGTCACGCCTTCGATTCTAGCCCATAACAAATGAGCTTAGCTTAGTTTCACTTTCATTGCAATGTCCAAGAACTGCTTTTCATACTCGGCAATAGTATTGTGTGGTTATTTCTGTAGCTGTTGTTTACCTGTTGTTACCGCACGCCCCACACTTTGCTCCAAAACAGCTATTATATCGCATACCCTAGCTGTGGGCACTGAATTAGGTATATTGTTTTGCAGGAAGAGAAAGTGTACGTTTTTGTTTGCAATTATCAGTCGTGGGTTTTACTTTTATGTGCATGTTACACAACTATCCTGTTTACAGGGTATCATGTAGTCAACTTATGCTCTGACTCTGCTGCAGTCACGTTCACTGACAAAAGGTGATAAGTGTCGGTCTGTCAGCTGTGTGTCCCCACCCACACTCCACTAGATGCTAGATACGCCGACAGCTCTTGGGGTCAATCAACAATTTGAAGATTGTATATTTTGTTGTTGTTGTTGTTGTTGCTTGTTGTTTGTAGTTATTTTCGTTTGCTGTTGCTGTTGCTGTTGTTACTGCCTCCTGTTGCGTTTTCTTTATTGCATGAACTTTCGCTTTCCCTTTTTACTTGTGTTGCTAGCTGCCTGTTTGATTGGCATAATGAGTGTTTGAACTTTTCATAGCATCTTGCTCTGGCAGGTAGTAGTAGTTCATTAGTTGTTGTTATTATTATTGTACACCAGGTGGGTATTATCATGACGACTCCTTAAGTGCTATGAATTAAAGCAACCGAAAGCTTTCTATTGATCAGTCACTACTGCGCGGTTTCCAATTGATTATAAATTACAAATTCGTGCATTTGCATAGTAAAACGCCTTTTCATGAAGGTCAGCATACATTTCGCCTCCTCAAATCTCCTTTTACTATAATTTTACCAGTATCTAGTGCTCGATGTACTTATTAACTCCTCTGAGGATGCGATCAGTTGCCTGCCAAAGCAAGCAGCCTTCATGCGTGTGCATGCGTTTAAGCTGCCTACATCGCTTGCCATAGCTAGCAGCTTTGTGGTGTGTGCAAATTGCCGAGTCGCCATTGCTATTGTTGTTAAAATATCATGCGTGCTGCCATCTGTAGATAAAATGGTAAATGTGGCGACATCTAGGAGGCTGAACCTGAAACATGCAGTAGTTCGCCATCTAACTGTTCGTTCATGAAGTATTACATGTTAGCGCCATCTATAGTGATTTTTATTTGATTAACAGATGGCAGCACCATGCACTTAAATCATTGAAGTAAGGCATTAAACAGTAGCTTGATGCTTATCAGTAGAAAGAAAGAAAGAAATAATATATGTAAATAAGTGAGAGTGTTTGTATTATATTTGACTGAAATGCAAGCTACAGCTTTGTTTTATAGTTATCAATATTGTCATAAATTTGTTTACTTCTGTGCATCATTGATAGGAGTAGCCAATCTTTGGCTTCGCTTACAGATGTGTCTTTATCATTAGATTGCCCCAAGTACTTTGTAACCTTTAGCACAATGATAAGGTAATCAATAAAGCAGTCAATCACTTATGTGTAGACCCTAATAGGTGACTACAGGTTGCTGTCTGCTGTTGTCTAGCGCTCGCTTGGTAACCTATAAATGTTAATGCAATTGCAGCAGAAATTTCAGTTGCATTCTGAGCACAACACAATACAACATAATGAAAGTTTTCATTCTGCTGCTGACTTTGGCTGCTGTGGCTTTGGCCGATGAGCATGAGCATCATCATCATGGACATGGACATGGCTCTGGTTATGTGGTGAAGACACATGCTGATCTGCTACGCTATCGCACCACATGCTCCGAGCAGGTTCATGCCACACCAGAGGAAGTGGCCAAGTACGCCAGCTGGCAGTATGCGGATGATGAGAAGACCCGTTGCTATCTGAAGTGTGTCTTTGAGCAGTTTGGCTTCTTCGATGCTGTGCATGGTTTCGATGTCCACAAGGTTCATGAGCAACTGGCTGCTGGCAGCACAGTGGATCACACTGATGAGACGCACCAGAAGATCGCCGCTTGTGCTGACAACAACTCGCAGGGCAGCGATGCCTGCACTTGGGCCTACCGTGGTGGCATGTGCTTCTTGCGCTCCAATCTGCAGCTCGTGCAGCTCAGCGTCAAGGCTTAGAGCGAGTGAGAAACATATACCACTTTCACTTCCACTTCCACTTGCATTACTAATTACTACACACACATTTGATTTGTTTAATAAAATGTTTGTTTACTTGAGAATTTCTTCTGCTCTTGCCTTACATAGTCCCTGACCCATCTTCCAAATCTGCCCGATGTGGCACATTTGTATGCCTCAAACGCCCAAACTGCTGGCTGCTCCGCTCTTCGCTCCTTGGTGTTACAGTACTCGATGACCAGCATGAGTTCCTCCATCTGATTCTTCCCAGCAAAGATCTTTGCTATGCGCTTTGCATTATAGCCCCGCTCATCGGTCCATAGACCCAGTTGCTCCGCCAGACACCGTAGCATTATCGCATACTCTCCAACTGCTTTCAACTGACATTTCTGCAGACTTTTCTCCATTTCTTCGGTTGTGGGCAGCTCCCAGCCAGACTTGTAGCTTGTGTCGGCTGTCAGGGCTAACAGACAGCTACTGAGTATGAGCAGAAGACGCAGCTCCAAGTGATTCATTATTCTCCAACCGACTGTTAACAGTTTAAAGCACATCAGTCATATATATACATTTATATATATATAGAATCTGACAGTTGACAAACCAGTTTCAATTAATGTGCTGACATTGACATTAACCTAGAATTCATGGAAGTCCATGCCATAATTCTAATTGCTTTTAGTAAGTCAACACATTGCGATTCACAACATAATTTAGGCCCAGAATTTAAGCACAGCTTGAAAGTGCTACTTGTGTTTAGCTTGACATATGGTACCCTATAAACAGTTTATGAACAATATAATCTAAGACTAAGTAGTAGCTACAAAATTGTATAGACTTTGAGCACAGCTTGAACGTGTTGCTTCTGTATAGCATGGCATACCCTGTAGGCAGGTTATCAACTGCATAATCTAGTCTAATAGTTCCAATATTGTTTACTATTTGTTTGTGTATACAAGCATCTGATTAAAAGGAGTTTAATTTTAAGTGTTGAATACTTATAAGTTATATATATAAAATATATTGTATGCTTAGTATACATTTTTTCTAATACCATTCATTTTTGCACCTTTTCTATACCTTTTGCCAGCTTATGCTTATAAGTTATATATATATAGCATAGTGTATGCTTAATACAAATTTAATAAATTTTTATCTAAATTCATTAATGCATATTAACAACTTTTCTATACCTTTTGCCAGCTTATGCTTATAAGTTATATATATATATAGCATACTGTATGCTTAATACAAATTTAATAAATTTTTATCTAAATTCATTAATGCATATTAACAACTTTTCTATACCTTTTGCCAGCTTATGCTTATAAGTTATATATATATAGCATAGTGTATGCTTAATACAAATTTAATAAATTTTTATCTAAATTCATTAATGCATATTAACAACTTTTCTATACCTTTTGCCAGCTTATGCTTATAAGTTATATATATATATAGCATACTGTATGCTTAGTACAAATTTTATAAATTTTTATCTAAATTCATTAATGCATATTAACAACTTTTCAATACCTTTTGCCTGCTTCTAGACCATTTAGCACAATAAGTAGTCTAAATTGCAACTGCAATTATAAGCTTTCGATTGATTGCGCAATTTCAGCTTGCCTCAACTTGTTTATTGCGCCTTTGATTGAGATTTTACACAAGTATTTCACTTTGTTTATGCAAATACATGTGTGTATGTGAGACTTTCTCCGTAGACTGTGACTACTTCATTAACAACTCGCTGTGTCGTTTTCACGCTGCAATACGTCATTCCGCACCATTCAACTTCAACCCGTGCAAACACACACATATTCGTATATCAGGGGCCCGTTTGACAAAGCTAATTTCATTGCGACGGGTTTACCGAACCGGGCTTACCGATACGTAAGACCGCAAACGCCAAACAAACACTTCACACGACCTATTCAATTATTTCTCAATTAAATGTCGTGTAAAGAAATCATCGACGTTGCCGTCATTTTCAAACCCCAAACTCAACCTGAACCTCATCCTCTACCTCTATCCTTACCTCTACTTCTCAGCACTCGCAATCCCAAAACTCATCATCGTCATCCTGCCAGCTATAAACACTTGACACTTTTCGTGGATCGAGGGCGGGGCATCAGTGCTTTTGGGCGTATTATACTCATAGTCAAAGCCAAAGTGAATTCAATTTGATTTTTCATTCGATTTGCATTCGTGTTTTTCTCTTTTTTTCGCTTCGTTTAGTTTTCTTCACAAAGATCTTGTTCCACACTTTCCATTGTGTTTTATGCAAAAAAAAAAACAAATGAAAATTGCCAAAGAAAACAGGCAGTAACATAATTAATATATGCAAAAACTATGACAAAAGTAACTACGTTATTTAGAGTCTGGAATTATAAAATAGTTTTAGGGATCATAATATACTAGCTTGAGCTTAGATAGGTTTAGTTATCAGCCTATATGTAAGTTATATGCAGCTTATTATAAAAAATACTTAAAATTCTTTACCATTAAATTGTATTAATTCAATAAATAACCAACAAATACAAGTATTTTCCAATGTAGGTAACTTATTTGTACTTTAAAAATTTATTTAGCTCATAAAAATTAAGGGAATAGATGTGATATATTTCTCAAATATAAAGTAACTACAGTGGGAAAAATTTATATTAAATTTTAAAAACTTCCTCTTCATAGTCAAATTTGCATAAAACACATAAGTAAAAGCATTAATAATAGTAATGGTTAACAAATATGTTCAAAAATCTCACAAAAATTTGCTATCAATTTCTATTTTAATACAAAACCACTGGAATACATAAAAATTAAGCCTAAAATAAATCGAATTCTAATATTAAAGAAACTGAAATGTCTAGCTGTAAAATGCGGTCAATTTAGAGCACTCTTGACCCTTGGAAAATGCCGAGAAAGATACTTATTGTGGAGCATGTTGTAAAGCATCTTTTTAATTGGTTGCCCTTCTGTACACAGCTTCCATTGTTTATTTTTTGTACCAATTGTAACACTCCCTTTTTAGCTGCTTTACTCACTCTCTCTCTCTGTCTGACTTTCTCACTACCTCTCTCTTTAGTTTAATACAATTGGAGTCTTTTGTATTTGTTTATAAAACGTTCGTTTTGGAGTTTAATGGTCTGCAATATGTTTCTTTTGATACGGCATTGTTTCTGCTCTTGGTCCCTTTTTGGAGTCCAGTCTCAACTGTTTCCATTGTATACGTACGTACGTTGCATGCCCCAATGGGTCAGCTGCTCTAATTGCAACTTTGAAACTCAATTGGATGTGGTACGCCGTACAACATCACATACACAAACACTCTGCAATTAAATGTAAAATGTTTTGCGCTTTTCAGTTTCAGTTTTTCACATTCGCACAACAAAATTCACAGTTTAAAAAAAACTGTGTACACTTTTGTGAGTGGCCGTCGAAAGGTCAGCTCCATGATGTTGTTGAATGGCCGTGGCAAGTGGCATGTGGCATGTGGCATGTGGCAAGTGGTGGCAACAACTGCTGGCAGAGCGGGGGCACACGTGCGTTTTGTTTTGAAGCAGCGGGAAATCCTTACAAGGACCTGCAACCAAAAGCTCCACTCCACTACCTTCCAGCACTCCACTCCACTCGACTCGACTCCGAGGTTCATGTGCAGCAAAGCGTGTGTCTGCATTTTATTGCGCCAACTTGCCAACTGACTAACTTACCAACTTAGCAACTTACCCAACAAATGCGACAGTAAAAACTTTTTAAACCCAACGGAAAAGTAGGCGTGTTGCACGTTGGAGGCGACACATTGTGCCAAAAGTTGTGCTACCGAAAGTTAGTTAAACTTCTGCTGCGGCTGCAAAGTCAAATAGCAACTGCAGTCTACAGTGGGAGCTGCATCTACTGTTATATACCCTATTCGCTTGCAATTGATATACCTATAACTTTGTTGTTTATGATTCAATATTAGTGAAACTTTCAGAATTATTTAATAACATTGTTCTCTATAAACTTTTGAAATTTGACAAATGTGCGTTAAGAAATAGTTGCTAAAATTAGCTTGTAAATATTTAGTTTGCTGTTTTCTTTGAGTAGGGGGCATATTAATGAAGAACTAAAACATTTTGGGGCTGACTTTATATATTAGCTGTATACATGCCAAATTTTATGCTTTTAGCTCTTACTAGCTCTGAGATCCTTATATTTATACAAACAAAAATGGATTTAAAGGCGCCTTAATTCATGCTGATTAAACTTTATTGCTTTGGGTAGATAACATGTTAATAAAATACTCAAATAATCTGGTTCGGTCTATAAAAGTTTGCTGACTATATACTGAATTCCGTGCTTCAGACTCTTGCCAACTTTGAGATCCCTTTGGTCCAAATGCCTATTAAAAATGGTAAAGCATATACTTCCTCTTAATATCTGCCTTTTACAAATACTTTAAATAAACCCATTATACTCTCTACACTGGGTTCGGCATAAAAAGAAATGCTAGAAAATTGGAATACTTTCGAAAAGTCAATAAGTTTCATAGCATTTTTTTGCCGTTTACACTTGAGTTGTGGGCATGGCAATTTGTTAGCTTAATTAATTATTAATTAGCGAATCTTTCGAACAGGCACAAAGCCAAACAACTGCAGCCTCAGACTCTAATGAAAAAATGAAAAAATAATAATTTATATATACAAATAAATGGGACCCTGACTTGGGTCTGGCATTGCGTCTGAAACTGTTCAGTGGTTGAAAGCGGGGTGTGTGGCAGGGTCAAAATGGTTGGGATTGGGTCGGAATGGGGCTTAGCGCGTGCTGCGGCTTTTGTTGACCACAGTCCGCGCATTAGCGTTAAATTACTGGTCCAAAAGGGCGGGGATTGGGGAGTGGGGCGTTACTGCGTGGTTGGTGGGTGTGTGGGTGGCATGCGCCTTGCGGTCGAGTGTCCACTTGTCCTGTTGTCGGCTGCTGGCTTGGCTGAACTGACTGCATGTAGTTTAGTGGACAGGCAACGTGGTAATTGGAATTAATTTAGCATTAAGCTGCATTTCTTTGGCCAACTCACAGCCACAACTCACTGCTCAGCCCCCTCACTCACTCTCTCTCTCTCTCACTCTCTCTCTCTCTCTCTCTATCCCACTCTCTGAAGTGCCTACATTTTATATAATTTTTTTCTATTCTCTTTTTGAAAGTGGTGAGTAACGTTAATTAATTGCGCTTAGTTGCCGCAAATGGCAGTTGGCAATTAGCAACGCCCTAGAGGCGTGTCCAGTTGTCCAAAAGCTTACACAGAGAGACGCTCCCTACACTCATTAGTGGTCAGAAGCAATTAGCAGGAGGTTAAATGGTCTTAGGGCTCAAAGTATTGCAGTATTGTGCTGCAGACAGACAGACAGACAGACATAAATATCGATTATCATTGTTATTCGCAATTAAGTCGTTATTTCATTTATCACTTCGAATTCACAAATATCTAGATCTGCACTAACAAAAGGCAACAATTGCTGCTGGTCACACACACACACACACACACACACACCAGCGCATACACGGCGTATGCGCAATGTCAAGTGCACACCCAAAGCGACACAGAAAGAGAGAGAAGAGACAGAGTGGGAGAGAGGAAGCTTGAGTTTGGAATGGCAAGCATGAGTGAGCGAGACACAAGATACAACTAAGAACAAAAGTCTATTGCTTTGGGCGTGGCACTACGATAGATAGCTAAAATCTGTCTGCAACTTATTGACATTTTTACACTTGCGAGGGTTGGCCGATAAGTTTCGATCAACTGAAATCAACTTTATTTTATTAAAGTAAAGAATTCAAACGTGAGCAGCTTTGTAATATGTATCACGCATTCAAGTGGTTTAAACTAGTAGATGTCTTTTAGAAATCTCAGTAGCCGCAACTTTTTCTGTACTCCAGCTGTATGTACTTTTGGTGCAGATAAGTTCAAGTTCTAATGGAATGTATCTTAACCTAAACTTTCGAGAAATTAGACCACCATCTTAACTTATTTCCATGTAAGCTACTTGATAACTTTAATGACATTTTGTCAATTACTTTGTAAAACTTTAACAAAATATAGCTACGCTGATTCTGTTTTAGTTATATTGAATATGTATGCAGGTTTGTTTAAAATAAATATTTTATATAGGAAATTCTTATTTTATTTAGCTGACAAATATTACTACTCACTTGACAAGTTTTTGTTTAGGTAGCAAAAGTTTCTTCTAGATATTTGAGGTTCTATTTGGAAGAAACCCATTAAAACCGACACATATTTTGATTTAAATGATAAATTGTGTATATATTACTATATAGTAACCTCCTTGAAAATTTTAAGTCAAAAATAAGCCTAGCAAATTTTCTTGTTTTTCTAAATACTTCAAACAAATTTCTATGTTGTTCACATGATCTGTACAGGGTATTTTACATTAGGCGTGCTCCACTGCAGCTTTTCTTATATGTAATTCATTACTGACATTTCTTAGCGACTTCTTGAGCAGCCTTCGCTATTGGCAGTTATTTCACTTACAGCCTTTCTCTACTCTATCCCCGTTCCTCAACTCTCCCGTATGCTGTCTGCTTCTTGTTACTTTTATCTGTTTTGCATGTAAGCAATGTGTGACCTGCCACCCAACGTGCTGCACCCCTCCCCAATAGCGCCCACTTGGCATTGCCAATTGCCAAGTTACACACACTACACACACACCCACACACTCTCTCACTCTTTCGCTCTCTCTCTTTCCATCTCTCTCTCTTTGGCTGTGTTTAACTTTGTTATTTGTAGAACTCATTAACCTGCGTGTGCTGGCAAATCCTTTTGTTTGCCAACTGACAAGCGGAAGTTTTGCCCATGCTCTGATTATGGCTGCTTGGTTTTGGCCATTGTTGTTCATATACTGTAGTATATATTGTAGATATATTCATTGTACTATTTTACGCTTGATTACAGGCAGAGGCGCACACAGCAGCGATGTTTGGTGGAGAAGTGTTTTAGCCCATTCATTGTTCGTTTGCATTTGACCGCGTGTTTGGCACTCTCTCCTGGCAACCATTAAGTGGATACGCTTATTATTATCCTTCATCCTACGTTCGCGTTGATATGTGTTCCACTCCCACACTGCCACACTACCACACTCCCCCAACTCTTCCACTCTTGATCTGCGTAATTTTATTCATAAAGTCGACTCTAAGCAGAGGCGAACCACTCAACCACTTGGCCCGGAGGTACATTGTTTTACGCGATTGTTGGCAGCAGTCCAGGACAAAGCAGCAGCAACAAAAATTGAAATAAGCCAAATGCCGTAAACAGCGGGCGACTGGCTGTTTTGGCTTTTGTGTCAATGAATACAATAACCAAATTAAATAACCAAGGTGATGCAGCCAATAAGGTAAGGCAAAAGTAAAGCTGGTTCATAAATCCCTTAGGCCATAGCCCATAACCAAGACAAATGCCCTCAAAGGGGTTAAGATTAAAGCGTATGAGTTTGTATGTCTGCAATTAGCCTAACCAATAGATACTTATCGTTTAACCATAAATTGTATTTATAGAGTACACAAACAACAATAATAATAATAATACAGACCGGGGCACTTGAGCGCTGAGTTTATCATTTTGATTTTGATATGCATTTATTTTTATTTGCGTTTATTCGTCTAGAAATAAGTGCCCCAAGGACATTCTCATGCTCTTCTAATGCTCTGAAATGGCAAACAAATAATGAGATAGACATAAACTCGAGTTTCGAGTGCAACCTGCCAGTTAACAATCTTCCCACAACCACACACAATCACAGCAAAACAGATGCAGAGCTATACAGATACAGATAGAGATACAGATACACAGCATGCGTATCCTTTAGATACATTGCAGAACCTTTTTTCCACTTGAGCAATTCGCCTGCGAAACAGACAGCCAACTACTTGAGTTGATTCGTTTATGTCTCTATAACTCTATATTCCAATACCTAACATACTATATCTATGTGGATTGTGTGTTTATTTTGATTTTGGCAAATCGCCAGCAATTTAACTGCAATTAAATTGCAATTTTTTTGCCACACACACTGCCAAAGGAGGCGAATTTCACACAAAAGCCTCTTCAGAGAAGCTGACAGAGAAGTTGAGGGAGAGAGAGAGAGAGAGAGCAGTGGCAAACTAAGGAGAAGCTGAGCAGCATCCATTGTGTTACCTTTGTGTAACGATGTAAAAAAACCTTTTGCAGATTTCACAATTATTTTCGCACTAAAAACGCATAGTCCTGCCCCTGCCTCTGCCTCTGCCCCTGCTCCTTCCCTTGCTCTTGCTCTTGTGTACATATTTTCCTTGCACCATTTTCAATACCTTTGCTCTTTGGGCTTTTCCGGCGCCTCTTGACTTGCTGCGGCTTTTATTGTTGTTGTTGCTGTAGCTGTTGGTGTTGAGTTTGTTATTGCTGCTGTTGCTTTCCTTTGTGTGCGGCGCATAAACAAAATGGCCGCTTTCTTACCTTACCTGTACCTCCCTCTCACTCCCTATCTCTCTCCCTCTTATTGTGCTCAAGTGTTTGTATGCATTATTATTTGTATTTAAAAGATATTCGCTGTGTCAAATAAACCATAATTCTCTTTGTGCAACATAATTATGGCTCTGTGGTTTCTTGGCCAAATGCGGCAGCTGTTGCCAATGCTCGCAGGTGCTCTAATCGTGGCTTTAAGACACCCAAGTCTTTTTCTTTACAATGAGTTAAATGCAATATTTAACAAATTAATTGTGCTAAAAATGTGTTTGAAGCAGCTTTTGCTGTACTTATTCCAAGGCATTAACAAGTTTGCTATACAGATATACAGAATATTTTAATTAAATGTTTTAAAAACCTAAAATTTTCAAATTGAATGATATTGGATATTGAATATTGTGATATTGGAGTTAAAGTGTGAGTTTCGTTAGGAAATGTTAAAAACAAATAGTCTTTTATACTAAAAACCAGGCTTTTTATATAGCAAATGCTCACATATATGAGTAAAGCATAGATATCTATCAGATAATTATTTGTTAGACAATTTTGGAGGTTCCTTTTCAAGGTATGCGGTGCGTTCTAAAATATACTTGATTTACTTGCAGCATAGACGATCCTAGCTGCATAGTTTGGTAGCTCTAGCTCTTACAGTCTCCGACATACCAGTGTTTATACAGACAGATGAAGGAGGACAAATCTATATCAACTCGAATATATATGCTTTAGGAGGTCGATGATGACTCCTTCTTCCTGCTATACCCACTAACAAATCTGAATAACTTAATAGACTTCTCTGCATTAATTAAAGTACTACTTATGTCTTTATTCAACTGACTTTATAGCATATCATTTTTAGCTTCCTAGTTTCCTAGCTTCTAGTACCTTAACCTTATTCTTAATTAAAAAGTGCTAAAGGAAACGGCTTGAAACGTGTAAGAATTGCAAGATTTGAAGGCATAAATATTAATTAAAATGAAATAAAATCAGGCACCGAAATAAAAGGTGCCAAAGTGTTAAGTAGGCGTGTTTAAAGGCGGAGCTTGATCTTCGCTCCGCTCAAGCGTGTGTTGAATATTTAATTTAATTAAATTCACTTGGAAAATAACTTTGAATTAAACAAGACAACAAGGCAGCAAAACACAGCAACACAGCAGCACAGCAAGAGAGCACAACAATAACAAGACCGTTCAATGAACGTAATGAGAAAAATTTGCATAAATATGTTATGTGTCTGTATGTCTGAATGTCTGTTCTATTCTAGCTGTTGGCTGTTTTGTAGCCGAAAGAAAAGTTGCTCCTCGGAGAACTGTGTGTGTGTGTGTGTGTGGCAATATTGCAAAAGGATAACCAGACGTGCGCTAATCCTTTGGCAAGCAAATGATGGCAGATGCCAATGCCAATGCCAGAGCCACATGAAGCATCAAATGCCAAAATTTAATTTTAAACCAATTTCAATTTTCTAAATGCTATTGAGATGACATCCTGGCGTGCCTGCTCTCCGTATCCTTTAGTTTAGAAAAGGATAACAACATTTCCAAATGTTGACATAAAAAAATTATTTGTTACTTATTAAAAAACTAAAGTAAGCGCGAAGTGCAATCCAATGAAAATGAAAATGATGAGCACGTGCCGTGCATAATCACTTGGTCCTGTGACCAAGGCCTTAGTCCTTAGTCCTCCCTCTCGCTTGGTCCATTGTCCTTGCAGGCGGCCGCTTCTAATCCTGATTCCGACGGCTTAATGTCACCAAAACATATTTCACTTTCCAATTGAAAACAAATTTTCATTTTCCTGTTGTGAGTTTTGAGTTTTAAGTCCTTGGAGTTTTTTTTGGCAAGTTACAAAAATATTTGTATGCCGTTAAATTGTTATCCTTTTATGGGCTTAAGTGTGTGCGTAGACTTGTCCCAATTGTTATTGTATTGTATTCGCTTTTGTGGTCAATCGTTGACTGTTCTGCAATTTATTTCAAGTGTGTCTGTGTGTCCTGCGTGTCCTTTCTCTGGCCAGCACTCTCTGCCATGTTGCTGATGCATGAATTATGCGTTTTGGCTGTTTTTGATCATTTTTGCCAGCAGCATTGACTATGCTTCTCTTTTTTTTTTGCCGCTTGATTCAAACTTTGAAACTTTATGTGCATGGAACAGTGGGACAAATTGCATTGTGTAGCTGTTTATGTGTAGTAAACTTAAGTGCGTTTGTTCAATGTGAATTCGAAAAAGTGTACGCTATAGTCTGACGTCATTAATCTTGGAACTGCAAACGTATAGACGTTAAATTGATTCGCTCTCATCTTCTGAGTCCTTTATTCGATCGAAATTAAATTTTAAGGAAACATTTGTAGAGATTTGCTTAAATTAATCTTCAAATCCCAAGTTCATAGCTTTTAAGTTGCATGAGTTATATGTAGGTAGTGGTCAACTTGTAGGGAAAAAGGCCGTGGCTTTTACAAATTTAAAGAATTGCCACGATATTCAAAGTACTACTTACTTCAACAATACATGATCAAACCTATTGATCTATGGAAAATTAAGCATAGAAAATATTAATATAATGAAAATTGTACTGCTTTTCAATGTTTAATTTACATTTTACAACATTTTTATAATTTTGTTTTTATTATTTACTTTTTATTTAATGTATACTTAAAATTATTTTAATTGCTAACTATTATTAAATTATTGTTCACTTTTATTTTAAATTTACGAATTTTTTACACTGTTCCGACGTGAGCATCACATGCTTTTTGTGACTACGCTGAGTGTCTATTTCAACCACTGTGACAACCCCTTTTGGACCCTTGCCTAGCTGCTCTAATAAACTTAACAATAACGGCTTTTTATCACCCCAAACCCAGTCGTTTGTCATAAATAATTCTAATAATAAATTAAATGCATCCGTTACAGCTTGACTCAGTTCAGTGATGAGTGAATGTGAATTGTGAATGTAAATTGTGATTTGTGAGTTGTGAGTAGCGAGTTTTATAAACGATTTGCACCCCCATTTGTCTTGCCAGGGTCCAGCTATACAGATAGACAGACAAATATTTATCCTTGGCAGTCGGGCGTAAGCACACAATGATAATGATGTTGTTGATGATGACTGGAGTGATGATGATGATGCCCAGCATCCTTTTGTGCATTACGCACGCGGTTTGCGAAGACGAGTTGAGAATAATTGAAAATTTGATTTGTTTTTTGGTTAAATCGCTAAAGCGTGACAAAGCAATTCAGTTAAACTGTTGTGTTACCTACAATTTGTATACAAAGATGTTAATTACCAATTGTAACTGAAGCACACCTGCCCACTTGGCCTGGCCAAGAATCGGCACTCAATCAAATTGATATACAAACGCGTATAATGAAGTTATTTACACACTTTGCGTGTCTACAAATTGTTGATGAGTCCTTGCGGTTCAGCAGAGTTGGCAAATGAAATTTGAAATTTGGTGTGCGGAATGTCATACACAGACATCATTCACCCCCCCACCAATCTCCCTCTGCCTCCTCCGCCTGCTATTTAGACCCTTCGAAAGCCACCAGTCAGCAGTCAGAGAAAACAGCCAACGGCTAACCGTTAGCAACCCCATTGTTGGCTTGCCTTTTGACACGCGATGTTGCCACAGATCGAACCCCACTTCCCACTTCCCGCTTCCACTACTCCCCTCGTTTACACTAAGGAGAGCATCTCTTCACCTTACTTGGATAAATATGTAATACAAAGTGTTTTTGCACCCGTCGCGTTGTCGTCCAAAAAGGGCGTTTTCCCTCTCTCCCTCTCTCTCTCTCTCTCTCTGGGTTTGGGGCGCGATGTTTATTGGCAATATCACACACAGTACACTGTTGTGTGTGTGTGTGTGTGTCGCAACCCCAGTGCTTCCAATGATTCCAGGGTATCCACGACCCACAGACAATGTCAAAGTGTGATATTTCGCTTGAAATGCTTTTGCACACAGCCTACTCTTTCCAAATTACCCTTGGCCCTTTGACCTATTGTTAAGCGTATACGAAGAATATGTTTTACTGGCATTTGAATTATATTCAAGTGTCCCCCACTGTAGCAGAGGGAGAGGACTTCATTGCGGTGGTGTGCAGAGAATGCTACTTCAGCTATTGACATTTTATTGAAATTTAGAAATTATTTTATGATATTTTTGGCTATTGACAAATGAAATTGTGACAGTGGTTTATGGCTTTGAGGAGTTTACACTTGTGTAACTGAAGCTAAATTTGGAAATTTGAATTTAGATTTTAGTATTGAAAAGGACTTAAATGCCGTAGCCATAACTAGGTTAAAGGTAAGCTAACTCTTTTATAATTTGCTTTATTAGCTAGAATCTGAATCTATAATATTTTTATATTATAAAATGTGAACCAGAACTTCTTCATATTTCTCCAATACTAATGTTAAATTATAGAATTAACTTTTCAAGCAGAGTTTAAGTCAATCTTTTGTTTCTCTTAACTATTACAAGAATAAAACCAACCATGACTAACTCCTATACAGCATTTCTATATGGTACATATGGTTTTAGTTACTTTTAAATCATTTCCTTATAAAAATACATCTTATTTGCTAAAGATTCGAGTCTCTTAACAATTCCAAGTGGCCACAAACTCAAGGGTACAATTATATGCAGCATTTAAAGACTAAATTTCCTGGAATTAAGTGGGTTTTTTTATTATATTCTGCTGCTGCTCGGGCAAAAGCTGCTATTAGGGACGCCATTGTGACGCCGAAGCCGACGGCAACTGAGGCAGAGCAGCGACGGCGATGGTGATGTTGACGTCGGCTGAGCGATCGTTTCAAGAGAAATTAAAGGGCACAATGGTTTGGAAAGGAATGGAATGGAATGGATGCGAATCACTTGAACATATAAACTTATGTATTGTATATGTATACTTTACACATAACTTTCAATTGTTGGCATTATGTGCGCATTTCAATATTCAGGGGTCGACTGAAACGGGGGCAGTACTTGGGCAATGGATATATGTACTTATTGTACTATATATGTATATATATATAAATGTACCTATGTATTAATACAATGAACACGCGAGTGGCCCATTTAGGAGAGCACAAAGCGAAGAGAAGTTTGAGTGTTTCTTTCATTGTTCGCATTGTGCAATGTGTTAAAAAGTTGTAAGCATACCATACTGATGCCACGATCCCTCGTTTCCCTCTGATCCTCCACGGATGCCCTCTTAGCAGACTTTGCAGCGCATGCGCGGCGACGTCTACAATTTCCGAGAGCGCATCCTGCACCCAATAATTTTCGGTTTGGTTTGGTTTTGGTTTTTCCTGTGAAATGAGTGCAAATCGTTTTTATTGAGTTTCTGAAATTGTAATTCAATTAAATGCGTATACAAAAGTGGAACACTTGGTACTTCCTATGCATTGTGCCGATAATTGCAGTTGTAATTGATATTTGCAGTGCGTAGACCATGATGGTAATTCAATTAAGTGCTACCACAAAAGATTAATTGTGCGTATGGGCGTGATATGCTATACAATACTATATATGTATATATGATATGAATAAAAGAAATTTGCTGTTTTCGAGGCTGCAACAGAATGACAAAGCTAAAAACATTTGCCACCATTCGCATTGGCCATTGAAACTAGCCATTAATATTGTTCATACGCCATGCATGCCAGCACGTTGCAACCGAACATGATATAAAATGTACGTGTATTTCTCCTGCAACAGACAAACCGACAAATAACGAACATCGAAGAACTATGTCATATCACATGACGTCAAGCGAATCGAAGTGCCAAAGTATGTAATTTGTATAACTTAATGCCCATTTGGCACATGGCAAATTATGTTTGACAGCTTTGTACAGAATAGTGAGTTATAAAAGACAAAATAACTTTGTTAACGAGGCTCTTAAGCACACGCACGCACACACACTCTCACACTCATACTCACACTCATGTGTCCTTCCTCATACACAGCGCACAACAAATGGTTGCGTATAAAAAGTACGTGAATATGTCAGCAGAAGAATGCCAAAGAACTTGGCTTGAAAGGCATCAACCAAACGAGTTGTCTCTATTCTCTTTATTATTTAGAGGGGAGTGAAGAGTGGGGAGTGACGTGTGAGGAGTGAGAACCATCTCGCGCAAGGATCCTTTGGAGAAATGCTAATGTTCCAGCAGCTTGCTAGAGAGAATATAACCGAAAACAGTGTGCAAAAAAATAAAACATAAAAATGCAAATGTGCCAGCGGCATAGTTGCCGACTTGATATGAAGTCGTTAATGTGCTAGATGATAGCGCCTTTTTTTTGTAATATCTAAATAACGGGGTATGCTGGAAGTGCAATAAGATTTGCTAGTTAAAGACCGCAAATTTGTTAGCAATATGTTGATTTTTGCTATTCAAAAATCTCCAGTTTCCATTAGAAAACCGTATTTAAAAGTTTACCAGTTGATTTTAATCAAGTTCTTAGACTTAAATAAAGAATTTTATATTTAAAACAGAAACAATTATTGATTACTGCTTTGCCTAACGTAGGAGAAGTTATTTCCCTGATTTTCAATATGATCAGTTGGTGGTTCAAAGCAACATTGAATCATTTGACCTTTTATTGAAGTTACATATAACTTTAAGTTATAAATTTAAGCAAGTTCGCTCTGAAGGAATCAGTAACGACAGTTGAGGTGAACTTTTTGTTTATTTATTATAACCAATTTATATTCAATAACTTTAGTTTACCCTTCTTAAAACAAATCCTTTTACGCAAGTGCATACCATATTCGTTATACTCAAAATTTTCTATATTTTCCGCTGAATTTTTGTATGATTTTTTTTTTTTCGTTGAGAATTCGTTTATCGAGGGCGTTTTGCTATTTTGCTATTTGCAACAGCAATTTGTACACTACACAAAATTTGAATAAAAATGTGCGTAAATTGCAGACATTCTACAATAGCTGCGAATTGAACAAAGGATAAACTGATTCGATTGCTTATTGCTCGATACTCGTTTCTCGATTCGCTACGAGTCATAACAAAGTGTTAACAATTCCAAGCTCAAGAACAAATGCCAAGTTTGAGCGCTAAGAGGAAAAGAGGTTGTGGGGAGTTACGGGTTAAGGAGTTGCCAAAGAATTTCATTGCAACGTTTTGTGTGAAAAGGAAAACGAGAAATTTACATGATTTAAATGCCGTTTTAATTGAGTTTTAACGGGCAGTGCCGAGAGTAAGGGTAGTCAGAAAGGGAGGGATGGAGAAAGGAAGGGAGGTTGGGTGGTTTAACCCCCCGTTGACGTGCGATGCCAACAAGCGTTTAACCACATTTAAATGAAATTTACCACCAGCTGCGAGTGAGAGTGAGTGAGAGAGAAGTTGAATATGTCGCATGCCGCACACAAGGCGAAGTTGAAGGCACATAAAACATGTAAAACTCAACAGTATGCAAAGTGTATGTGTGTGTGTGCGGATGTGTGTGTGTTGCCGGAGGGCGTTGTAGTGCCAAGTGGTCAGAACTGGGTTTGCCACTGGACTGTGTCCTGCGCCATTGCAGTTTGTAATTATGAAACTATGCAGTGAGCATGAATATGTGACATTTGTGTGTGTGTTTCAGTCTGCCATTTAAGCATACATGCCACATGCGCTTTTATGTGCCACTGTGCGTGTGTGTGTGTGTGTGTGTGAGGCTCACATGTTTGAAACTTTTCTCATTGGTTGCGGTCGCCGCCCCTCGCAATTGAGTGCGCGCAGCCATTGTATTTGCCGCAACTCGAAATCAATATCACGTTGTATCCTTCAGCTGCAACAAAAGGAGCGCTGCTGATTGACAGAAACAATTCACACACACACACGTACACGCATACACTGAGCGAAAACAACCCTTCAACACTCAACTACATTTTGATTAAAACTTTATTTGTAGCCCAAAAGAAGAAAAAAAAAACAAACGCAATACATACAATACTACATATATGAGAGCGCACAAAATGTATTTCCTTTTGTGGCCGAACAGCACACGAACAAATGAAAATAATATATAAAAACAAAAACTACTCGATCAACAATGCGCACAAAGGACAAACTGACGACGTGAATCCTTTATTTCCCTCTGCTGCCGCCTGTCAATGTGAAAAAGCGTCAAGGGGAATGTGTGGCCAGAGGAGGAGCAGCAGCAGTAGCAGCAAGGATTGCTTGAAAGGGCTACTGCTTCAACAAGAAAAAAGCTGCAGAATAAAATGTACACAAGTATATATTTATTTTATTTCTCTGTACACTTTAGGCTTATCAGTTTGGTTTCACTACTTGCTTTCGTCCCATACGCTCAGCATAATGCCAGTGACTATATTTTTTTAACAGCTTGAGCTTTCAATTTATTTTAATATTGCTTTTATAAAATTTTACAATTTTTTTTCTTTTTACATCACTTTGCTGGCTCTCAACTGTATTGTTATGACAATCTCTCGCTCTCTCTTGTTCTCTCTGTCGCTCTGTCGCTCTTTTGGCCTGTAGTCGACATTCCTACGGCTGTTTCTCTTTTGTTCTTTCCCTCGCTTTTTGCCATTGGAGTAGCTCTTGAGTTACGTTGCCATTTTTGTGTGTGCCTTTCGCTCTTTATTATTTGAGCATTTATTTTGCATATTGTATTTTGTATTCTGTATTTTGTATTTTGTATTTTCATTTTTCGTTTTCCATTTTTTTGTACACGCCTTTTGTTGTTGCCTTTGTGCCTTAAGTGTCCAATAGTGTAGACTTTTGTTTTGTTTTTGCTTGTTAGTGTTTTAAAGTTATGCATAAAAGGGAACAAGAGAGAGAGAGAGATAGGGACGAATACTGATCATAGCTCCAACATAGATTATAGTTTTTTTTTGAAATGTGCTTTATTTTTTAAGCATTGTTTAATAATTTGCATGTGCTTGCCAACGTGTGCCAATTAACACAATGCGATTAATCTGACCCACGTTCTGAACTGTTCAATGTGCTTAACTCACGATTTGTTGTCAATTACCCACTACACGAAGCCATACGAACCCACACGAACCCACTCACACCCTAAACTCAACTGTTGGTTAAACATGAACGCTTTAAACAACGGCGTTGCATTTAGATATTTATCGCACTTCCTTCGCCACTCCCCCACTCCCACACAGCCTACCTATGCCTGTCAAACTGCCCGCTCACGCTCCCTCTCTCACACTCACGCAATGTCAACCGCAGAGACAACACGTGACTTTTATGCAGAGTTGAAAAATCACGAGGACGTTTGACGGGCGACGTTTGATGCGAATGATGGAGGACACTGATGGGAAAACAATAAGTAGTAAAGGAAACCACCCTGACTACTACTGACACCAGCTCCTCCTTCCCCTAACCATTTGTTTAGCATAAGTACAAACATTAAAAAATACTAATGGGGTACAGTTGCGTACCGAAACACAAACACAAACACATACATATATATTTACTTTAATCATATTCAATATGAAATAATCAAAGTGACGCATCGCATCGGTTGTGTCGGCTGGGATAAAAGAAGAAAGCAGCTTCCTTCTTCTCGTTCCCCAACACACCAAAAAAACAAAAAAGAAAGCAGCTCCGACAAATGTAAAAAATCATTTGAAAGACAACACAGAAGAAACTACCAAAACACAAATATAAAAAAAAAAAAATCAAAAAACAATATGTAAATTATGAATTTTGTGTAAACAAACCTCAGCACCGCGAGAGTGCATCAAAGAACAGAGTGGGAGAACTGCCATTAGCCAAGTAAGCCCAGCTACTGTATTAAATCAGAAGAGAAGATATATCTATCGTTTGTGTTTGTAGCATATATAGTCTGTATGGTAGGGATGGGTCCTATCATCTGTTGTCTGCTTGGGCGGCATAAAAATTGATTTCTCATCGCGTCAGTTGCTCAACAACAAGCAGTCAGTTTGGGTTTCTATTCCGTATATGTATACGTACACGTAGTATTTATATGGACACTTTGCTTATTAGCTGACTGAGCTAGCCTCATTGACGGCGCACAGTGGTTAAATCTACTTTAAAATAGTATTGGGGTTAAAGTATTTGGATTAACAGAGCTTCAACTGGTTAAGAGTTTAACTTAATAAATGGAAAAGTATCTCTTGAGCAGTCATCATTTATATTTTAATCTGCTGTTTGGTAGAGTATTATATATGATTTTTAGATATTTATTAACAGCCAGAAAATGGGCAAGTGAGACTAAATATGCATACATGTACCTCAGCAGAACTTATATATTAAATATATGATAGAATGTTTAGAAACTATAGAGGTAGGTAAGTAAATTTTTTACAAACTGCAAAAAATACATAACTGAAAGGGATTTTTTTAAGATCGTTTAACTTTGAATGCATGAAATCCTTTCTTTTTTTTTATACCCTCTGAGGGGTATATTGGGTTTGTCAGAGGCGATTTGTATGTAACAGGCAGAAGGAGGCGTGGCAAACCCCATAAAGTATATATATTCTTGATCAGCATAATTAACTCTAATTAAAAAAGTCGGTCATACAACGAAAATCGCTATTTCAAGCAAGGCATAGCCACGTGCATTGCACTGTGCGAGCGAGATAGACATACAAATATGTGTGCGTGATAAGTTCTTGGAACAGCTACTCCAAATTGAAGCGAAAAATAAGGCAAAAAATAAGTTTTTTTTATATAGTGATATCAAAGCAACACAATGTTATTTTTCTTGAGGACCCTCTGGAGATTTGTTTTGTTTTATCGAACTTATAGATTTATAGTTCTTGCAGCATTAATTCCAATTTGAACCGAAAAATTAAGCAACAAATAAGTCTTTTTTATATATTGATGTTAAAGCAAAACAATGTTATTTTTCTTGAGGACCCTCTGGAGATTTGTTTTATCGAACTTATTAATTTATAGTTCTTGCAGCATTAATTCCAATTTGAACCGAAAAATAAGGCAACAAATAAGTGTTATTTATATAGTGATATCAAAGCAACACAATGTTATTTTTCTTGAGAACCCTCTGGAGATTTGTTTTATCGAACTTATAAACTTATAGTTCTTGCAGCAGCTACTCCAATTTGAACTCATACAATTGGAAACGAAGCTTAGAGGGTATTACACGGTCGGCATGCCCGACTGACATTTTCTATAAAACGATCATTCCAGCTGATTGAACAGTTAAGAATTAACAATTTTTAGCTCATTGTGAGAAAAATGTCGTTTTCTTCAATAAAAGAAACATACTTAAAAGTCACACGATTTAAACGATAGGGTTTATAAACTGTGCTTTAGTAGAGCTGTATTCTGAACAGAAGTAATTTCATATTTATCCTTTTATCGAGAATTTGTTATACGTTTGTATTTGGAAATTTTAAATGAAATGAAAGAAAATTTATATAAAAATTTTACTCTCAACCTTTAGCCATATGACTTTCGACACAATGTATGTGGAGACACTGTGCGCTGGTGCCACTGTCTCTTTGGTTGCGGCAAAAGGTCTGGGCCACCTACTTTACACGTTGGCTACTTGAAATGGCATTTGTTGTCTTTTCCACAATATTTTTTTCGGTTTTTTTTTTTTTATTTCCCTGCGTGTGTGTGTGTGTTGGAAAAACAAAACAACATTTATTTGATGGTTGTTGGAGGGGGGCAGGGAACCTGCCAAATTAGTTGCCATGTAGCCTTATGACCTGGTGCTTGACAAGCCGCAGATTGGGTTACCCAATGGCCCAATGAGCCGCAGTGTCTTTAATGTTTGTCTTGTTATTACAATGAGGGGAAAACGCATTTGAAATCTGGCAAAAACCAATAATAACAAATAAATGAAACTAATGCCATGACAGAGCTGATGTTTTTTTTTTTTTGTTTTTTTGTTTTTGATTTGAGGACCACCCTCGTTTCGTTTTATTATGGCTAAAGGCGCAGAAAACATATGGCTGTTTGGGTATTTAAGCCGTTAAGTAACCCTTTTGGCAAGGTTCATCACATTCACATTCACAATTACACTCAAAAGGGTGTTCTTCAAGATGTGTTCCAAACCAATGTGCCATATCCTTGGCATTCCAGAGCTTGTTTGGATTTTTAATTGACGGCACTTATGGAAAGCCGCAAGAGCCGTGTGGCATCTGCAGCAGCAGCAGCAGGAGTGTAACGCCCAGAGGGTAAGTATGTACATTCTATGCCAGATCAAGCTATCTATCTAACTATCTATTCTATCGTATCTAAATATCTATTCGTTTGTTCGTTATTTGTTTGTTTGTTTGCTTGGCTTCAGTTGGCGTAATCGCCTGCTATTAATTCATTGTCTATTATCAAACAGTTCCTTGCCTGACATTGTATGCATTTTGTGAACCACTCCAACTGCAGCAGGAGCAACTGGAGCAGCAGGAGTAGCAGGAGTAGCAGCATGCATGTTGCCTGCTCGCTCCATTGTTTGGCCTACATGGACCGATACTCTAAGATATTATCGACAGCTCGTCCATTGACAATAACAAGCCCAGGTCAGAGCAGGCCAGTTTTGGACGGACTGCCCAGTCGACAGATACTGGCAGCAGGCCATACACTGAACAATAAAGTTAAGAGATTTTAAAATTTAGAACAGAATTTGAAATTTACAAAATCTTAAGCTCTTAATTCAAAAACTAAAATCTTTTAAAAGGGTTCTCTATAGCATATTAAAATTCTCAACAGTTTAATGCAAGAATCTTTATTTATTTTATATATTTAAAAATTCTTTCAAAAATATACCTTTAAAAGGCGCAATAAAACAACGAAACTATATAATGTGAATATTTCTTTCATAGACATTATAACAGAATTAAATCTATTTTTTTTTGAGTTTTTTTTCCATATTTAAAGCTTTTTGCTCTAGATTTTTCGAATTTAATCTTAAAATATGAGCTAGAATTTTGTATATTTTTAAATCAAAAACTGAAAAATCAGAATTCATTATTATTTACTGATAACATGAATTTTCAGACTATGTTTTTTGATAGGATTTAAACTGTTGACTCCAGCAATTTCGATCGTAACTTAAGAAGTAAAGTAAAAGTACAATATTAGCTTTAAAAATTATAAACTTTTAAAGTTAATTTGTATTTATTTATAACTGAAAACGATTTTAAATTAAATTCATATTTATAAACGAAAAGTCTTGGTTATTGTTTTCAGTGTAGCAGTTACAAGTCAGTCGACTGGTAGTTCTATTGTCCACTGAAGCGATTGGTGGATGGTATGGCCTCTGGTCTCTGGTCTTTGGTTAGTGGTTTGAGGTCTTTGGTCCACCCCGTCATTGTTAGGCCCTGACAATGGTACAAATAGAGCGCATTGTATGCTCCTCTGTTGCCAGCAAAACACACACTCGTACACACACATGTGGCATAAATACACATACACACACAGTACTGTTCTTGTTTTTGTTGTTGACTTTTCGAGTTTGTGGCATAGCACACAATGCCACACAACGTATTGGGCAAATTGATATCCAATAATTTAATTTTATTATCCATTTCAGCTCCATGTCGGAAAATAGTTTTGTAATTTGCACTACGGCATGCGTGTAACCGATATTATTGTCCTCCTTTTGGGCCATTGTAAAGTATCACTCAACCCACATACACATACTCATCCTCATTCTCATCCTCAGTCTCTTGCGTGCTGATCATTTTCACATCGCTGACCTCTGACCTCGGACCTAATCCGCCTAGTGTGTGGGCATTAGTTTTATTATAATTTGTTTATGTGTCGTGTGTCCGAACAGCAACCGCAAACAAGCGAATTCATTTGTGTGAAAAAGGTTTTCACACTTTTCCCCACACACACTCACCCACTCGTTTACAGTTAACAGTTTTGCTAGTGTGGTCGTGTGCCCGTTAGTTTGATAATAGTTTATAGTGTCCAAATATAGATAATATTTATATGGCTTAACGCGTCACAATAAAAACACTTCCACATCATATCCATAGGTCCAATAATTGTCATTTGCTGGTGTCCAATCGGATATGTTCTCACAATTAAAATGTTTGCACTTTTCCCGCATTTCCATAAGCTGCATAATTATTTCCCATATTTTAAAATTCACACATAAATCAGAGATGATATGATTAATGCATTTGTTCAAGAGTGCTTGTCATTCCCTAATTATAATTGGACTTTGATTTGTTTAATTTTAATTAAATAAATCTTCTTTTGTTGAACTTTGTTAAAACTTTGTTCCCAATGAAATAAGATACTTATTTGTTTCTTACTTTTCGGAAACCTTTATTGTTGGATATTAAGCGAAAAACTAGAAATTTTATGATGATATTTTTTTGGAAGATCTTAAAGATGAACAAACCAAGAGATGTCTATTAGGAAAAGTTTACTTTGTAGTTAAAGAATTCCCAGAATATTATGTTTAGTTGTTTAAATTTAATTATAAGATTGACTTCCCAATTAAATCTATGCTTCGTAATTCACAAATTATTTTTTAAAATCATAGTCATTTGATTTAACAATTTTAACACTTTATTGTTAATTTAAACGAATCAAAAAACTTAAATAAATACTGCTTTATTTTTCCCCACTTTCTGTTTTTCTTCATCAGTCTCTTACTAAAAACCATCTAATACAAGAACAGAAAAATTATTAACATCTCTGAAATCTGATTCTGTTTATAAGGACAGACGGACGAGGGGACAGATCAACAGATAAACAGAGGGACATGGCTATATCGACTCGGCTATTGTTGCTGATAAAAAATATATATACTTTCTGGGGTCTGGCACGCCTTCTTCTGCCTTTTTACTACTTTTAACAAACCCAATATACCCCTCAGATGGTATAAAAAGCAAAAAAATTATCAAAATATTAACCCCCTCCGTTTTAAGTAGATTCCCAGCAGTAACCTTTGGATGAAAACTTTCAAGTAATACGATTTATTGAAATTTGTTTTTAAATTTATTAAATACTTTAACACAGTGTTTGAAATGTATTATCTAATACATAGTACGATATATATATGGTATATGGTACATATACATAGGTATCTCATTAGATATATTTATTTGTATATATATATATATATTATAATATAATCTCAATAAGTTTAATTTCATCTAATCGTTATCTTAGAGCTCTTAACGTATGATACAATACTTCTGAGTGATAAACATGCCACAGCTACAATTTACAGGGTATGGGGGCGCTAGGAGACAAGTATAGCCAGAGTTACAATCGCATACTTAAACATACATATATGTTATATATATCTATGGATCTTACAAACTAAAGAAAACCAATTGCTAGGCTACGATTCGGCAATTTCCCTAAATGAATGTCCAGCGGTGTTAGGCGGTAACTACGGTTCAAAGGGCCGGAAGACAACCGGACAACCGTTGGATTCTCAATCCTGAGAGTCACCGGCATTGCTGGTGCGATCCATGGCAATGCCGCTGGCGCCATTCGATTCGGATTGCTCGATGTCGGGTGTGCTCAGCACTCCGGGCAGATAACCCGTGCCGGCGTACGGGGCAGAAAGGAAACGCTTGGCGTGCGCCTGCATAAACGGATGATAGCGATGCGGATGGGTGGGTGAGCCAAAGACCGCGGGCGGCACCAGCGGCGAGAAGGCGGACTTCATGGGGAATGGCGGTGAGGGTGGCACCTGCGGTGGCGGTGGTGTTTGCGTCAAATCCTCGCCAGCCAACATGCACTCCATGGCCTGAAGCACATCGCCCCGAAAGCGCTGCATCAACTGCTCCACATCACTACGCCGACGATTGGGAAAAACACGCATTAGGACATCGATGGGTGAACGCTGTTGTTGCTGGTGCTGCAGCTGAGCCTGTGCCTGGGCCTGAGCCTGAGCCTGAGCCTGGGGATGCTGGGCCAAGTGCTGTTGCTGCAGCTGCGGATGATGGGCGGGTAGACCGGCGGCGGCCAGGAACTGCGTGTGGTGATAGGGCATAAAGCCTTGGGCATGTCCGTTGCCAAAGGAGCGCAACAAATGTAGATTCTCGGCGGGTGTGTTGGGTGGCGAGTTGCTGTCCTCCTTCTTCAGGCTGAGATTCTCGGGTGTGGCCTCGTCCGGAGCCGAATCCACGTCCAGATCGGACTCTGGTGAACTGGGCGGACCGGTGCGTGCCGGCGATAGGCTAGAGGTCAAGTTAAACAGTCCCGTCACCTTGGGTCTGGGGCTGCTGGGTGAGCCGGATTCGGAGCCCGTATCCTGATCGGTTTCATTGGAGAGCGCTGCACCGCGTTTGGAAACTGCAATTGAATAGAAACGCAGAGCCAGAGCCGAGGTTAGATCAGGCAGGTAGTTGTTGTGGGAAATTGTGCGGTTTTCCACTTGACGGGACAAAACAAATAAAAGTATCGAATTTGTGTGCGCGCAGAAGAGGACATAGAAAAAGAAGAATTTAAAATACAAATGAAAAAAAAAAAAATCAACAAAATGTAATCACGGGAATCGCAAACACAAATGAGGAGTAGGAGGAGTTGGAGTTGAAGTAGAAGGAGAAGGAGGAGGAGTACAAGAGAATGGTAAAGAGCAGCAGCAGCAGGAGGGTTCGTTGACATGCCAACCCCAGAGACAATAGGATGATTGAGGCGGGGATTTACACTGACTGCAACCTGTACCCGAAATGAAACAAGTTATACGATATTTATTTTTTTTTTTTTTCTATTTGATTTGGCAGTTGACGAAGCCGCAGTGAAAATTTAATTAAGTTGCGCCCTGTCGATTCGTAACCCTCAGACCCTCTCCGGTATTCCGATACAGATACATTCCACTGGCCACGAACTGGGACACGGACACGGACACCTGGTGATGCATAGTATTTTTTTTTTTTTTTTTTTTTTGTGTTTTGATAAAGACTCAAGCGTGAAATCGTCTTGAATTTCAGTGCAAATAAACAGTCTATATATGTACATATATATACTACTTAAAATGAACAGGTTCGATTGATTCGCGTGAGAATCCCTGTGTGTTTTCCTTTCTCGCAACAATAAAGGCATCAGCAGCAATAATGGAGCCAAAAGGAGCAAAGGAGCAGCAAAGTAGTTTTGAAATCTCGTATTACGCCCTCAGTTTGGAATTGTCTTACAACCTGACGATGTAATCTACATCCAAAATTAGCCCATTGACTGGCTAAACATCTATTGATAGGCCTGTAAACTGTTCGATATGTTGTTTGAGCCGCTTTAAAGGGATGAATCTTCACATCACAACTTATAGGAACGTTGCTAATGTCTGTCTTTAGAGTCGGATCGTATTGTTATTACAGCACTTCAGTTGGATGTCAACTTTTGAGTTTACTTTGCATGTAGCTGGTTTCAAGTTGATTCCAGCAGCAACCCGCATAAAATACGAATGTTTTTTTTTTTGGGAATGAGTCGTTCAAAGAAATCAAAAAAGCAAGTCAATGAAACTACAGAGGGGGGTAATGATATGAAATCGCCCCATATTATATGTTCTTCTGAATTTTATCAAGTAATGAGTTCAATCATGATAGCTTTTACACAGATATGTATACCATATTGGTTTGGTTAAATTTGATTTATTAACTTTTTTTAACTTGTTCGCTTCTGTTTAAGCTATAAATAGTTATATTCTGTATAAGTTATTAAAGTTATATTCCTTAGGACAGTAAAATTCTTGAAAACACAACTGCAAATTAAGAGTTTTGACTTGACAAATGAATTGTAGATTTCAAAAGTACTTAATCAACTGTCAAATTTTTACTAAAGATACAATATTATAGTATCACAAATGTATGTACATATGTCTATGTTGTCATAAGTGCTAAATTGACAACCTAATTTTCACTAAAATTAACAAAATTATTTTTAGATATAATGAAAATGTTGATGACTTTTGTTTATTCGTTACTTCAACTAGTCTGTATAATATTCCAATTGTACTCTTTAGTGAACAGAAAATCAGAATGAACAAATTAAACAAAGAAATATTCATTGTTAACTATTACCTGTCAGTAGATTCCTGTTTATACTACTTATTACTCAACCTATTTAGAACAATCAGTGCCGCAAGCAAAACAAATCGCTAAATATATTTTAGTCTGAAGTATATAAGTATCTCAACTCCGCTTTATCTTCCGCCGATGAAACCCTGTTAGCTGTGTCTCATTTTATACAAAAACATGCCAGAAATTAAGCTTATCATAAGCATACTAAAGTACATAGTTTTGTAGTAAAACTTCGTATAACAGCTGCTAAAAGACTGTAAAGCTGTGCATTCCAAAGTTAACAGAGATGCAAAAGCTGCATTTCACTTGCTAACATGCTGTTAAAACGAACAGTGCAATTTAAAGCAGAAAATTGCAGTAAAATAATGAAACCAGCATATTATTTCTTAAAGACCGCCTAAGTAGCCAACTTCCATCTGAAGAATTCTCCTTAATTGTTGCAGTTTTTGCCCATTAAAAATGTAGACGTAGCAGACTGGGAAAGGTGTTGTGATTTAAGGTAACGCCTTGACTGGGAAATTCTTTGTGTTAACATGCTCACATGCTTAACATGCTTAAGCGCTTGAGCACTCCCACGAACACACATGTGCAGATGGAGAGTGTGGCCGTTTATGCACCGTTGCGCTTTTGACAATTGAACATAAAAATTATGCTGGTATTTTCTTGAGCGTGGTATTTTTTTTTAAAGACTTTGAAGAGCTTGCGAGGGGATGGATGTGTGGGAGGAAAGCGGGTAGGGTAGGGTGAAATGGGGTTCTTAAGAGGTTTTTTGGGACGTGGCAATGTCACACATCCTGCAGCTGCAGCTGCTGAAGTGCCCCACCGATTGTTTGTGCAACGCAAGCAAACGTAGCATAAATATAATAATTTTGCTATATGTTATTTTCGAGGACTTACCGGGACTCTCGTCCAGTTCGGTGCGTGTTGGGGAGAAACCCACACTGAGGTGCTCGGAACGTGTGCGTCCATCCGTGTCGGATTCATTGCCATTGTAGTGCTGTGCGGACTGGCGTTGCTGCTGTTGCTGTTGTTGCTGTTGTTGCTGTTGTTGCTGCTGTTGCTGCTGCTGCTGCAGTTGCAGTTGATGCTGATGATGGCTGGGCGTGGAGTTGGCCTCGTAGCCATCGCTGGGAGGCGAGGGAATGCCGCCATGTAGCACACCATTCTGTGTTGCAGCATTACCTCCGCCTCCGCCATGTTGTGGACTGTGTGAGGTGGGCGTGACACTGTCGCTGCCGTTCTGTTGCCCCGAACCGGGCACCGAGGTGTACAGCAGCCCCAGTTCACGTGCCTCGTTCTCCTCCTGCGCCTGCTGGCGACGCAGTGCTACCTGGAAGCCAATGGAAGTGGAAAACTAACAGATTAGATGACTATGCGGCTACGCACAACCGTTAGTCAACTCACCTGTGCAGCCATGACCCGCTGCCGTTCCGCAATGAGCGTACACTTGGCACAGACGCAATCCCGCCAGCGGCAATAGCGTTTGTGACCCTTCAAGGCGCTGACCTGCAAACGACGAGAGAGCGAACAGAGTGTAATTAAAGTGTGCTCCTGTTGCTGGTGGGGATTAGGTGCACTCACCACGCCATGATTGCGACAGCGTGCACATTTGGGTGTGCGTTGATAGCGCTCCGAGGCGGCGCGGAGAAAGAAGGCGGGCGGCAAGGCGCCCAATACGGGATGCTGTGACATTAGATTCTGCATATCCACACCCGACGGCAAACTCATGCTAACAGTAATTCACTGCACACTGCACACTGCACATACACACTCACACTGCACTCTTTAAGAGTTTTGCTGTGTTTTTTGTTTTTATTTTTTATCTTTTATTTTGTTTTTGTTGTTTGTTTTTGTCATAAACAAATGCGTTTGTTTTGCAATTTTTGAATTACGCGCATTTCATGTTAGCAAATTGCGATAACGATGACGACGATTACGAAGAACGATTGCGGTAACAGTAACAGTAACAGATCAGTAACAGATCACGACTCATAAATAATAAAATGTAACGCGCGCATTGACGACCATGTCAGACGGAGCACTCGTTTGCAACTGAATCAACTTGGGATAAATCGAAAGCGGACAGCAGCAACAGCAGCAGCAGGCAAGGCAGCGACGGCGACAGCAGCCAGGGCAAATGGCGGCAAGCGGCAACATTTACCAATACAAAAGCCGCACACACACACACGCGCGCACAAACGAGGGTTGCAAAATACACTCACACACATACACGTACACAGAGAGTGTTGCCACCACCTTTTGTATGCTGCCTGCGTCGGCGTTGGCAGCAGCAGTAGCAGCGTTGCCAGCGTCGGCAGCAGCAGCAGCAGCAGCAATTAAGAAAAAAGTTTCAAAATCTAATTTGGTACTGTATACAAATTTGTGCACTCGAGGCGAGGCAGATCGACAACGGCAACGACGACGGCGACAGCAGCAGCGGCGGTGGCGACTGCGGCTGTATGGAGCGGGTCTGGTGGTTGGCTGTGGTTGTTTCTGCTGCTGCTGGTGGTTGTGTGGTGTGAGTGCTTTTAGTATTCCCTTAGCCGCTGGTGGTTGTTTGAGGTTTCTTTCATTTTCTTTGTTGCTTTTGTTTCACAATTTCTTTTTTTTTTATTTTTATACGAAGCTTTAGCTAAGTGCGTGCGTGAGTTTGTGTGTGTGTGTGTGTGTGCTGCGTTAATGGAACAGCCAACCAGAAACGTTGTTGCGTCTCAGCTGCGATGCGACCTCGCTGGTGGTTGGCATGGCAGCAGCGTAGGCGATACACACTGAGAGACACAACTGACACAGTTGGCATATTTGTTGTAGTATTTGTTGTTTCCTTTTGCTTATGTATAAGACTCACAGACTCCACAGAAAGAGAGAGAGAGAGAGAGTGGAGCAATTCAGGAGGTCAGCTGCTTGTGTCCTCGTCCTCGTCCTCGGTCTGAATCAACTGCTGCTATGCAGCTGCTCTTCATGCTAAAGCTACTGGGGTTATTTTTTGTTTTTTTTTTTGGCATGTTGCCATTTACTTTTCACTGCTACTATACAGCTGCTCAGAGAGCAAAAAGCATCAAAAAAGGGGCATATTATTTGTTTATTGTTTATAATTAAGAAATATGTATGTTCACTCAAGCAACTAAAAGATTTTCAAATCTAAGGCATTAAAAGAAATTGCTTCTTTTTTTTCGATTTGAACAAAAGAAAAGTGATGAAAGAGAATTCGTGTTAAAATTTAAGTTTGAAATGTTAGAACATATTTTTTTAGATTTATAAATTAAGAGTAAAACAACAATGAATCAGCATAGAAATTCACCATATTATAAATATGTATTGTTTAGAAGCCCGTTGATCCTAATATGTATATCTTAAGTACAATATGGTTATACTTAAATCTGGTTTATTTTACATAATTTGTTGAAGAAGTTCAGAAAGAATCAAACTTCTGAATTAGAGTCTAATAAAACTTGCAAAAAACGAAAGTTATCGTAAATCTATTTCGGTTAAAACACGCTGTATGTATTTTTTAAATATTAACATTAACATCGATAACAGAAAGAATCAGCTTCCGCAAGGTTTATTCATTTCAATAAATTTAATGTCTACAATTAAATTAGCATAAATAATTTCTTTATATACATAAATGTAAAAAAGTAATTTATAAAGGCAAATATTTTTCAATAATCATTTCGAGTGAATTATGCCGATTTTTTAAAATGTTGCAAATTTCGATAACATCGACTATCGAAGCAGGACGGCTACAAAAAATGAAGAGCTTAAAGCTGTTTGTGCGCACAAACATGTATATAGTATAGTGTATACTACATATATAAATAATCGCTGGCTCGGGGATTCTGAGTGTGTATGTTTTTGTTGGCAATGGCGGCGCCAGTGGGTCGTATTGGCCTATTAGAATGTTACAAAATTATTGCAATTGAAACAAACTGCGACGACGACGACGACGCCGGCAGCGAGCGTTAGCAACAACATCAACATAAAAACCAATAACAAGAAACGTGTGCGACAGAAGCGGCGACATTTTAATAGCTATGCGCACAATTGTGCTCTCTTGCTCTCTTTTGCGCGCTGCACATGTTGCTACGCTCTCTTTGCTAGACTCCGCCTACGCGCAGAGGCGGAGTCACTGCACACACACACACACACACACTCACGTACGAGCATACTAGATATACAAAGCGGCTACAATGTTGTAGTTGCCAACTGGCACAAAAGAAACAAGTTTCCAAAACTGAAGAGAGGCGTGTGTGAGTGTAAGAGAGCGCCATAAGGACAACCAACTGGCTTTCTCTCTCGTTTTTGCTCTCGCTCTCTCGTGCACACACACAGGCGTTGGCAACTGTAAATGGCTAGAGTTTGTTGTTGTTATTGTTGTTACTAGCAATTTCTCGTATTTTAACTTTGTTTAAAGTCCAGTGAGAGTGTGAGAGAGAGAGGGAGAACAATGGGAGTGTAAGTGTGTGTGTGTGTGTGTGCTGCTGGGTGGCCACTTAAAAAATGTTTTTACTGGGGGCCAAATATGCAAATCAGTTGGACCTCCACTGACAACTTCTTCAACCAACAAAAGCTGAAACATGTCCATTATGTCGTCGCCTTTAACTGCCGCTCTTCATGCATGAGCTGCTCTCCGTCTCCGTTGCCATCTCTGGGATAGTACTGGGGGTACTCAAGGAGGGTACCGCATTGCTGGTCTCATATAGTTCAATACAAACAATATTCGTAAACATCATCAGCTACCGCAGAGTCAAGGCATCAATCAGTTACCAGTAACCAGTAGCCAGTAGCCAGTACACTACAACAACAACAACAAAAAGTGTGCTTAACAACAATAAACAACAACAACAACAAGAGCAACAACAACAACAACATCGACAAACTTGAATCACAGCACGAATTGTAAGATATTTACAATGGCATAATGAATCTGATATGCCCTAAGTAATCAGTTGAGTACCTTAAAGCATTTCATTTCATTTTAACAGTTTCTTAAATTAGCATACAGAAAATACGCAAAATTGCGGGAAAATTAAAAAGGGAATTACCTATTAACTAAAATAAGTTGTAGGCTATGTTTAGCAAATTCTCTTTACACTTTTATTCAAATGAATGAAGTATGTTATAAAGATTTCCAGACTTTTGAAATTATATTTTATATTTCAAACAGATTTGAATAGTTATTTTTTTGAAGTTGGTGAAAATTTTTTGTACAACTGTTGTAGATTGTTGAAAAGTTACTTTTGTTTAAAATATTCTATAAGAATATGTACATATAACAAAAAAATATCAATTAATATTTATTTCAAGCTGATATGTATGGTTTTTAAAAAGTTACAATACCTTAAAGTTTCAATTATGACTTGTCCGGATTTCATTTTCCGCTACTGTACATATAACACATTTGCGTATTTTTAATGTATCCTTTATTACTAGTTTTGAAAAATATTTCTATTATTTAAAGTATACTTATTTATTGCATCTTTTAATATTCATTTAAATCAATAAAATGAGGACTATGTTATCTTTAATCTTAAAAATATGTTAGATCTGTTTCTTTATCCCATTTGATAGCTTGTGCTGAAATCTATAGTCGAGAAATTCATTTGTAAAAGACATTACAATGATATAATTGACACAATCCCATAAAATTTTTTACTTAAAAATCAAATATTGTGTATAGATATATAATAATTTTGAAATAAAATCAAAATTGTCTTTAAAAATTAAAGCTTTTGAAAATTATAGTCAAGATTCAGTTGCTTTTTTTTTCATAGAGTATCTTCAAACAACTGCAGCTATGAACTTAAAATGATCATCTTCGGATCGATTAATTATAAACTGAACTGACTACAGAATTTTTAATTGCAGTGTAATACGAATGCTAAATAGCCGTTACTATTACTTAGTTGTTGTATATTGTATGTTGTAAATGTTAAGTGCTGGTGACGGTCATGGTGAAGCTTGGTTGCTAGTGACGAATGCTGAATGTTGAAATCACTCATTGGAGTGGAGATCATTGCTACTTGCTACTTTATATGCACCCCTCTACAGGGGAGAGCCCTGTTCTGTGTTGACTGTTTACTGTTGCCTGTTGGTTGTTGGTGTTGGTGTTGGCCATGTCTCTTTGCTTTTGATGCCACCGACGGGGGCGAAGACCCAAGTGCTGAAGTGCTCAAGTGAGCAGCCAGTCTGCAAGTTATGATGAACTGCTTCTGATTCAGATTCAGATGTCGAGACAGTGACAAATATATACGAAAAGGTATGCAGAGGGGCACTTACCAAAGCAAAAGAAAAGAAGAAGGAACAGAAGCAGTAAGAAGAAGCAGAAGCAGAAGCAAAAGATGCTCACTGATGAAGAGACAAAAGAAAAGTGCCTTAAAATGTTGACAAATATTTGCCATGCATTGGCCGCAAAATTATTTGATTAAGACCACCGAAAAAAAAAATCAAAAAACCAAAAACAACAAAAAAACAAAAACAATATGTATACAAAGATCTCTGTGTCTGTCTGGCTCAAACTGAAAGGTAAAGAGATATAACAACAGCAACAACAACAAGAAAAAATTGTAAAAAATTATAAAATGAAACTTGAAGACACGCGGCTAATGAGATTTCCTTGCGTCATTGCCTCATTCATTCATTCCGATTGCGATTTGTTTGTTTTACGTTTTATGATTATTATTATTGTAGTTGTTGCTGCTGTTGTAGTTGTTGCTGCTGTATGTTGTAGTTATTGTTGTTGTTCTTGTTGTTGTTGTTGCTGCTGTGAACTTGTGTTTTATGTTTTGGCGTCTTGTGCCGCAGCCAAAGACAATATTTGAGCAATCACCGCAGACCAAGTAGCCAAAGACACGAACATTGTCTCTATTTCAATTTTGGAAAAAAGGTCTCTTTGATAGAGCCCCCTGATTGCCGCGCCCTCTGACTGCCTCTCAGCTAACAACACATAAAAAAAAAAAAAAAAAACGAAACAAAACAAATAGGAAAAGAAAAACGCTTTCCATTTGGAACTGTCAGCGACAGGCACATTGGAACAAAGCTGGAGAACGCCAGCCACTCCAAGTGGTCAGGGGGCGAGAAAAAAGTTAATTTAATTTCAAGTGTGTGCAACAATTGTCGGTCTGCGTTTATCCTTTTCAGCCGTGTCAGCATCAACATCAACATGTTAATAAAGTCCACAACCACAACCCTCGTCCGTGCCAGTCCACGATATCACTGTATTGTTTTACAAGGACCAAAAAGCATTCGTTTTCTTAGTTGCCAAAAAAAGCCAAAACGTAAAGAAAACTGTGAACATTTCTTCTTCGACTTATCTTTGACATAAAGAAATCTCATTAAATAACTTCCGGCGCTTTCAAGTTCGGTAGTCCTGCCAGCATACTACATACATATATACGTATACTATATAGCCTTTGCTACAAGCTGAAACTTTGAACTCTCTCTTGTAGTATATATTTGGTTTCTTGTTCTCGGTTCCGTTCTCGTCGTTCAGCGAGCCATGAAATTACATTTTGCTTCTCTGCTTCCGCTTTAGACGATATTATGGTGTGGGGGGAATTGGGGGAAGTACCAAGCAAAGCCATTCCGGCAGCCATTTTTGGTTTTTTCACGTGCTTCTTCTACTACTTGTGCTGCTTGGCGAGCAAAAGGACGATAGCAAAGATTATGCTACGAGTAAGTATTGTGAATTCAAGGAAACGTGAAATTTTGTTAAAAGTTCACAGAAACTTTTGTGTGTTGTTTTCTAGTGTGTAAGTATATATGTTTGTATGTCTTTTGGATGTTTGTTACGACCAAAGTTGTTAGCTGAATGTCGTCAGTTTTGTCTGGTGTCATATGCAGATGCTATAGCTAGTACTACATATGGTTCGAAAATTACCTATTTGTAATTGTAATTGAATTTGGCATATTGTTATTTGTAATTTGTAATTTGGAGTCTCACATGACACACGCCAAAAGCATTCCTTGGAAATTTACACTGAAATTGGCACTACAAATGTCGCCTAAATAAAACACCAGACCGGAAGTTTAGATTTCAAACAATTGTCGTGTCGGCAAAATGGCTCAAGCAACAAACATTCACATTTATACATTATTGCGAATTCCGTCACAAAAAAAAAACAAACCAAATTTGACACCCTTGACGCAAAATGCTCTATTATAGGATCGTTAGCAAAGGGCAGAAGGATGGATGGGATTATGCCTGCCTCTTGTTCGTATTCGCATTCATACACTTATCCGTAATTTGAGCTGGCCACATTGCTCAAAACATCGGACGTAGTTCCTTTTGACTTGCACTCGTTTTGGGTGTTAATATAATAACACAATATTGTACACAGTTTGTATAATTTTTTAATAACAATCAAGAACATGAAGAGCAGACGCCCCTCTCTCCAAAAAAAAAAACCTTTGTTTGCCTACAAACACTGTTTCCGATTTCGATGAGCTACCCTAACCAAAACTTAGCTGAACTGCTCACTCACTCCAACCCAAACCCATTACAACGTTATCTAACCCTCAGTTAGGAAAGCACGGGAAATACGCCCCTTTGACAACTTGGTGAGGTAACTGTTATTATTAGTTGAATCTGCACATATGCCTGGGCAAAGGGAGCGTGTTTCCCAGCCAAACTTCGGGTTTATAATCAATCCACTCTTTCTCTCCTTGTCTCTTTCTCTCTCTCAGTTTATGGTAATGATATACTGCCGTGGGCTGTATTTAGTTTTAGCCGCTGCCAGCTGTGAATTTTATTTGATTTAATTAAAAAAAACTATACATAATAATGGCCGACAAATTGACAGCCATGTGAGTTGGTAAAAAAGTGTGCCATGGATATGCTCATTATGAACATAGAAAAGTAATATATATTTGCTAAAAATTACTTGACTTTCATGTTTTTAATAATTATTAAAATCATTTTTTACACTTTAACATTTAGTTTGCTATTACAATTCTTTTGAAATTTTAAATATTGGCGCCAAAAATAAGGGTTGCTGGCCATACCTAATTGCGATAACTCGATAAGCGATAAATACTTTTATAAAATATACCAGAAAAATACACAAATGTTAAAGGGCCACACTGACCAAACACAAACTGTTAACTAACAGAAACAACGTCTGCCTATTGGAACTACGAACGTTTTAAATTTTGAATAAACTCAATTTAATGCTGTTGTAATTGTATAATATTTATTAAACTTTAAACAAGGTTATTTCGTTAACTAAGTAAAACATATAAAATCAGAAAGGTCCAATTGAATAATTAATATGCCAAATAGGAATGTGTTTGTTTGTCCGGCAAATGGTTAATATTATATGGATACACTACATTAACATAGCACTACATAGACTCAAAAACAATATTTATTTTTTTTGTTTAACAAACATTTAGTATTTATCATTTGCCTATGGAAGCATAGCAGGCATTGCAGACACGCACCGGTTTACCCGGCTGTCCCTGGGCATTGAGCAGTGGCAGTGTGTGCTCCGAGCAGGCCTTACAGAAGATCTCGCCACAGCTGCGACAATGATGCTTGCGTCGCGTCAGATTGAATTCCCGAGTGCAGGCAGTGCAGTGGGTGGCTATAGAATCGGGTGCCCAGATGCCGGGACTGCTGAGAGTTTCGGCCGTTGTCTGCAGAGATTGCGATGAGCCGGACATTAGCTGTTGCTGTCGTCGCTCGTTGTCCTGAAACTCGGAGATCTTCAGTTTGCTGACACTCAACTGTATGCCAAGTTCCTCGAGCGTTGTCTGCGCCTCCGACCATTGGGTGCGCACCTTTTCCAAGTCAAGCCGCAGCTTGTCGCTCTTCTGTTTCTCCTCGTTGAGCTCTTTGACACAGTGTTGCAGTGCTGCAATCTTTTCCCGCAGCCTCATCTCCTTCTCCTGCAGAGAGACGCGCCAGTCGCGCTCAATGCGACTCTCAGCCTCCGCTCGTGCTGCTCGCTCTTCGCTAGCCGTCACCTGGGTGGATAATGTTTGCGAGGTACTCTTTAGTATCTCACCCAAGTTGCTCTTATCATTAGTCCATCTGGTTAAAAAGGTAGAAAATCATAGTTTCTATTAGATACGCAGGCATTTCTTCATTATATATTGCTATCAAAACTTAATTTTTTAACTCTATAAATTATTTTTATTAAATTAACAAATTCAACACTAATGTTAGATGTAAAAAAACTAAAAATTCTATTGAAATTCCATGAGAATTTTCAGTTTTTAAGAGCGTGCTATTTTGCATCCCACATCTCAGTTAAACGTAAAACTGTTTCTAATAATATCCATATCTTACTTTTTCTCTAATAGTTCGATTGTGCTCGCCATATCTTCCTTTTGGCACTCTAATTTGCTCATTAATTCCGTTTTGTGGCTCAGCGAGGCATTGCAATCCTGTCGATAAAGAGATAAGATACGAAAATCTTTTGTACGAATTTCTTATTTTCTTTTTTATAAGAGCACAAAAATCTTTAGCCATTGTTAGTAAGAAATGAAAGACTAGAGTTAAGATAAGTTTTATTTCATTGGTTTGTTTGGGTTTAGCTAGAGTTATTAGTGGAATGTTGTGTATATATGTTGTATATTTTGTATTTTGTTCCATTAGCATGTAAGTATAGTTACATATTTATATAATTACATCATTGTTAGTAAAGCAAGTTGAAAATACATATGCGCATAGAGTATTGAGATCATCAACGGGTTAAAGTAAAAGTAAAAGTACATATAGTTCAGATATACATATATATTTCTATACATTATTACATCATAATATATAATTTGGAATTCATCTTTTTCCAGGATAAGGAAGGGTATATATTTAGCTAACAGCTTTTTAAGTTTCAGAATCTTCAACAACTTGTTACATACATATGTATGTATTTCTATATATTTCATATGACTAGGGATCTTTAAGCATTGAAGGCATCGCACTTATCTACATATATATATAATATTGTATATCTGTATATAACATAATAACTTTTATTTATTGTTTAGCAGTTGCACATTGAGTTCCGATTTGGTTTGTTTTGTAACTCTACAGGTAACGGCAAATCCCCAGATTGCCAGCTCAGAATCAGGAACCATAATGGGTAGTATTTGTATATAGTGCTATATACACATACACTAATCATTGTTTATACTGAACTTAAGTAAATGCCTTCTCAACATGTTTATTTTTAAAGCTACATTCAACCGATGTACATATTTAATTGTTGCCCAACGTGTCCTGCTCCTGGGAAAGAACGTAATCACTGCGTGAACCATCGCCGCCGATCTTAAAGTGCGGCGTCACGCCCGCAGCTGCCTCGGCCAGCTCATCGTTCAGGGATTTGGCGGATGTGGGCGTCTTCAGAGGAGGAGCAGTAGCAGCAGTTGGAGTAGTAGGCGTAGCATCTCCAGCATCTGCCAGCATCTGGGACGGCATAGCACTCGCTGGTGACTTGCGATAGTTGTTGGGATTGAATGGCGGAAAGGCGTCCATCTTGAGATGCAGACGCTTCATGGGTGGCCCAGTGTCCTGTTTGTGCTTCTTGGTGAGTGCCTCGAACTTCTGTAGATTCTGTTGTCGTCGCGTGTTGGGTGAACGATCGCCACCGCCACCGCCTCGATCTCCGCCGGAGGAGTGATAACTGCCGCTCACCTGTTGCTGATCGTTGAGCTTGGACTCGTATTTCTTTTCTAGCGATTGTAAAATGTTACCAATTTGTGAGGCTTTCGTTTGCAAACGAGAGACCATCTCGCCTTTTTGTGTGAGCTCATCTTCACATTCCTAATTGATAATAATTTTAAACGAATAGGGGGGAGGGAGTAGGTGTTATCTTTTTGCTCTCTTTTTTTTGACAACAGATTTGTCTTACGATTTGTAACGAATTTGTTGAAACATTAAACCAAAGACAGCAAACAAACCAATAACTAGCGACCAAATGAATTGATGATGATGATGATGATGAGATTGAATGTGAAAGTGATCAGATGAGTTTGAGTTTGAGATTGAGATTGAGATTGAGTTTGAGTTTGAGTTTGGTTTGAGTTGTGTCGTTGTGTCTTGTATGATGCTGATGAACTGTGAGGAGATACGCACCTGCAGCTTACGATACATTTCCAGATTGATTTGCTTGATGTCATCGAGTTGGCGACGCAGTGATACAATCGTGTCCTGCTTCTCGTGTATGTCCTTCTCCAGCAACTTCATGGCCATATCGGACTCGGCCTTCAGGGACACCTGCAGCTTCAGTTCCTTGTCCAATTCAACGTTCTTCTTTCGCTCCTCGTTTAAATCCGCTTCTGCCGTTTGCAGTGCCTTCTCCTTATCCTTGTCACTGCCATTGGAGCTGTTATCCGAGTTACTCTGCGCTGCATGCGCTGTCTGTGTGGCAGACTGACGCATCGCCTGATTCTCGGCCTGCAGTGCCAACAGACTATTGCGGGCTATGGCCAGATCCTCCTTCATCAGCGCATTGGTGGTGGTCAGCGACTCGACCTTGGCCTGCAGATTGGCGACAGTTGCACTGAAATGTGTGTGGAAATTGATTACTTAGATGTATCCCCCAAATGTTTGCAGACTGACTCCTCGTAGACGTACTTGAGATGTCGATTGAGCTCCTCAATGTAGTTCTTCTGATCCAGCACGGCAATCATGTTGCCCTGCCCAGTGGCATCGATTGGAGCCGCTGGTGGGGCATTGTTCTCCTCATTGGGCTCCGCATTGCGAGAGCTGGAGCGCAGATAAAGCGAAAAATCAATGACGCCCTGCTGTGAATCCAGATCCTCCTCCTTGACACACAGATTACAGTCGATGACATTGAGACCCACCAGAATACCCATTATCACAACAATCTACAAGGCAACAAAGTCACTAATCAGCATCAACTGGACACCAGATTAGAGGGAGACAGACACACAGACCTCGTCGCTCATCATAAGCGCATGGGGTTCATAGTAATCGTAGAGCGAGTCATCCCGATGCTCGATCAGAGCCTGCAGGTAATCGGATAGCTTCTTTTGCATCAACGCAATGCGTAACCAGGCACGTGCACGTCCAATGTGAGTGCGCACTGTGGGCAAATCTCGGACACTGGCCGTAATGTCCTGAGCCTCCGGACAGTAGCTTTCGACGCTTTGCAGCAGATCCCAGAGCTCCTTGCGTGGTCCCAGCAATCCCTTTTTCGGTCGCAATCCATGACCCAACACATGTTCGATAACAATGAAAAAATGCTGCAACGGCAAATGATCCGAGTCCAGCATTCGGCCATAACGCAATGATTGCTCCAACAGCTCCTTGACAACCAGCTTGCATATGTTGACCAGATTACTTCGCTCAATTTCGGCCGTATCGCGTGCTGCAAGAGAAGTGATCAGGCCCGTCGGGATGATTTAGTGTCACATGATTTAGGGCCTAAACAGCTGTACAACTACATGGCTAACTCGAATCTAAGATCGAAGTGATTGTGATTGTCGAAAAACCGGAGCATTCTGCTTCAAAAAACAATGAAAACTTAATATATAAATTATGAACATTTATGTGCTATTCTCGTTGCTACTGTTTCTGGCGCCCGGCGGTTGTCCCATCTATAGCATTGATCTATCCACCCTGGAGGTGTCCAATGACTTTCAGAATGAGCTGACGCTTCAGTCCATGTTGTCCTCTGAATTGCATCAGTATCGGAGTCGTCTCAACTCGAATGCCAAAATCAATGAGCTGACAGCAGCTCAACATTTTGAGCAGGCACATCCCCAGAGTCCGGAAGATCCACTCGAAAGGAGCGAATTGATGCGCAGCATTGAGGATCGCATCAAGGCCACATACTATGCGGCTAACTCGCCGGAGGATTCGGACTCTGACTTGGAAGCAGAGGCAGAGCGCAGAGCCTCAGTCGAGCAAGGTCTATCGTAGTGCCAGCGATGAGGCTTCATTTCTGGGCACAAATCTCTTTGGCAATTATCCCAAGAAATGCTTTTCCGCTGAAGACATTGCCCTAATGTCGGCACGCAAGGACTTTGAGGTGCTCATACCCAAATCGTATCCACAGTGTCTACTCCACGATGGCATTGTCTACACACTGATGAAGTATTTCAATAGCGTCAATCAGGTTATAAGGCGAATGTCCGACTTGGAATCGAGACGTCTGCTACAACGTGCCTTCTACGATGCCTTGGGTGGATATTTGCGTTTCTATTTAGTGCCCGTGGCACAAGTATCCTACTACGCTGGACGTCTGAAGCTGTGCACAGTGGAACGACTGGTGGCCCTCTATCGCCAGTGTCAAGTGATGCTCAACACAAATGGCAATGGCTGGAAGACACCCGTGTCAGATGTGCTAAGTCAGCTAAAGATGGTGCATATCAAACCCATCAAGCTGAACGCGGAGGGAGCAACATGTGAGAATGATGCCTCCAGTTGTGCATTACTGGATCCAAGTTGTCTCAATGAGGATGCTCAAAAGGAACAGATGATAGTGCCGCTGCCGCATCTGGAATCAGAGGATAGCAATGGCTTCCTCAGCAATATCTTTTTGCCGTTGAAGCATCGACGCATCTACAATCTGCGATCTCCTGAAGCCGCTTTCATTCTGGTCAAGTTCTTTAGGACACTGAGCAATTGCTATCGGTATCAGGGTATCAGTCAAAGAACCTACAATCAGAAGCTGCGCAACTGGATTCGTGAGAACCTTCAACTGCACTATCGCGATGAGGCCTTTTATCCCGGTTTGGGTGGAGTGCTACAAATCTATGAATCTCTTGGCTCTTTGACGAAGCCTTCGGAACAAAGTGAAGATGTACAGAGGAGCATGTACTAGATGAAGATGACTGCAAGGACTATGATAGTTCACTTGAACGAGACAACAAATTAACCGACAAAGACAGAAGAGTTAACAAGAAAAAATCTGAGAACAAAGTGGATAAGGATTCAGGGGCTTCTTCTAGCAAACAGAGTCGATCCCCGCGAGAGAGACAAGTTCCACGCAATGCATCCGAAGAGCACCAGGATCAAGTCAAGAATCCCAGTGAAGACAATGAGGAAGAGTGCGTCGAATGCGACGACGAAAGCTACGTGTTCTACATTGTTGCATTCTTGGCAATACTTTTGTTGCTTCTACTCTTGACCATCTGTTGTTGCATGCGCAATCGTAAGAAGCGTAATAACCATGCCACTCCGTTGAACTTGAAGAAAAGTTCAAAATCGAATCATAAAATACACGAGAAATCATCGGATAAACAAGTTTCGGATGTTGAGGCACCACCTCCCAAAAAGGACGATGATAAACAAAGTTGCTGGAGCACTCTATTCCGCAGTCGCAGGAAAAAACATAGAAAATCGGAAACAGAATCACCAGACATTCCAAATAAGTTAATGCCGACTCTAGGAATGGGTCTACTAAGCAGTCAACCGGATAATTCGTATCCCAATCCTATGAATTTAGCGCGTTTGGAAAAGTTTATCTCCCAGAAAAAAGGTAGAAAGTTAGAAATTCAAACAATTTGTAATCATTTGCCAAATCCCTAACGATTTAGCTTCAACCGCAGGGCATAGTTATGAAGTGGACTCGATGACATCAACCTCATCACTAGGCTATCAATTTAATAGAAAATTTATACCACTTAAAATGAGTAAAGATAAACGAGACAATTATTACTCCAAAACGGAAAGTAAACGCTCCAAACCGGTTAATAAAGAGTCTACCTATGTGGTGAAGCGGGAACGTGAGCGAAGGCCTCAAAAACCCCCACCTCTAACTGAGTTAGATTTGCCAGAGCAGAGGAGGTTGGTGCAAAAAGATAATGTTAAACCGGACGACGGTATTCAACAACTTTATAGCCACACAAAATATACAAGGCAAAAGGGTGGACGGACGATTATCACACACGAAGCAGAGGTAAGTAAACCATAACTAAAACCCCCTAAAGACCTATCGATACTGAAATTAGATAAAATCCTGCGAGAGTGATTCAAGTCGGAAAAATTCGGATTCCTGCTCAGCTGCGAGAAAGGACACCGATGACAAAGATAGACGGAATAGCAATCAACCTCAGGCAAATAGTTAGTGCCCAATTAGCTCCTTGTTAATAGCATATTAAGTACCAAAATCACTTGCAGCTATTAATTCTAGCAGTTTGATTAAAGCAAACATTACGCCATCGGCTGAAACTGAAGAAGATGCATTGATACCACTAATTAAACCAAGTCAGTCGAATGCCGACCATGTGGTAAGTCTACGTGATAGAATCTCGGGTTCTTCTATCTCATATTAACCTATTTAGTCGTCCAATTGTGAGGCCAGCTGGGAAACACTTGAAGACGATGACAGCAAGTGAAGTGCTCTTTTGTCTGTCGCCTATTTTCCACTTTTTCTACTTTTACATTGTTTACAAATATATTTTTTTTTCTGCTTAATAAAGTTCATTGCATGTTTAAGCTGTTGTGTCGCCTATACACCCTGAATCTAAGATTAGAGCAAGAATACTTGAGACAAGGGACAAGATGGTAGCACTAAAGTGTTTGACAAAACGTTAACATGTTAAATAAAGATTAACTTCAACGTTTAAACAAATTAAGTTCTACATAAAATAAGCTCAACAACTTAACATATCACGTTTTTTTGGCTGTGCGATAAAATTAACCTCATTTCATGCAGTTGGCTGGCGCAGCCAACTTAACAATGCTTGCACAATCAATGTGAGTTGCCAGATTGACCAAAAACCAAGTCTGACTAACAACAACAACAACAAAATGAAATTAGTGCAAGTTTCAAACTAGTAACACTACAAACTACAAAAGAATATATAGAAACATAATGAAATGATAACGCTTGCAAATGAAGAATGGTCAAGAAGCAACCTACAGAGATGCGACCACTCAGCAAGTGTGCCACCGATGAGGCCCACATTCTTGTGTTGCTGATGCGGTGACGCTAGTGCATTTGAGCCGACAACGTCGCACAGACGACGACCGATTAGATTTTCAATTGCCATAATACCATTATCCTCGAGACTGCTGCTGCCGCCGCCGCCGACCGTTGATATTCCCGAATACCGTTTGTTTCGCTGTCCAAACTGATGATTTTGCTGTTGCTGATGGCGTTGCTGCACAAAGCCACCAACTGTGTTGGCAGCAGCAGAAGCAGCACTACCACCACCAGCAGCAGCAGCACTGGTTACATTCAAAGCACCGCCACCAACTGTTTTAACGCCACCAGCCACATCAATGTCCTGCAGCTCCTTGAGGCACAACCACTCGCCATCGACAGAGACACGAAAATTGCATAGATAAATTGTATCCTGCACTCCACCGGCCAACTCCTCGTTGGTGTTGGCATGCGATGCCTTTGGTATTGCAATTGTGTTGCTGCTGTTGCTGCTGCTGTTGTTGTTGTACGGCTGCAGCGACTGCTGCGTTGACTGTGGCGGCAGTGTGGGCGCGGGGGCGGTGGTGGTGGTGTTGGTGATGGGTGCGGTGGCAACTGTCGACGTTGGCTGCGCTTGTTGGGGTTGATTCTGACCCTTTTGTGCTTTTGCTGCTGCTGCTGCTGTTGCTGACTTTGCGCTTGAGCTGCTTGCTGTGGTGGTTGTTGTTGTTGTTGTTGCTGCAGCTGTCACTGCTGCATTTGATGACGCAGCCGACTTTGTCGCAGACTTGCCAACTTGTTGTTGCATACTTTGTGGCGTTTTCTTTGCACCCATGGACGATGTGGTATTTGTTGCTGTTGGTGTTGTTGTTTTTGTAACTCCCCTCAATTGTCTGGACGTACTTGCGCTTGACATCGTTGACATGGATTTAACGCGTCCACTACTGCTGCCGCTGCCGCCGCTGCTGCTGTTGTTGTTATTGTTGGCGGCCTGTGACAATTTTGTCTTTTTCGCATCCTCAACCAGTCCACGCATCCTGCAGGCTGGGCTTTCGTCTATCGCCTATCGCCTAACGCCTACTACTGCCGTGTGTCCATTTGAGGTGTAGCAATTAAAAATAGATTGCCACAAATGAGCGCATTGAAAAAAGCAATAAAAGCTGCGTGGGCGCAGTTCAAAACTGCACACAACATACGTGAATGAATTGAAGTATTTCCAGCGTTGAGTTTGCTCTTGGAGCACAGTGGTAACGTAGACACTTGCTTGGATTAATTTATGATATTTTGTACTATGAAATTGTGATAAAATATGCTAAATTTGCGGTTTTTATTTGTACGCTGCGATGAGTTATCCTGTTGTTGCGTTAAGTATGACTGAGGCAAAAGCTTCTCTATTGATTTGTCAAGCGCGCTTGGCAATGCAGCTTTTTGTGCGAGCTTTCAAATTATGGGGGGTGTTCACGATAACATTTTTCACACACATAACTACGCCATCGAATTTCGAATTCGAATGTTGCACTTTTCGATATTCTTCAAATGTCACGCAATCAAAAAATGATAAACAACAGTTTTTGTACTCACCGGGCTTTTTACGTTTGGGATTCGTTGCTGTTGTTGTTGTTGTTGCTGCGGGAGTTGTCACCACAGTCTGTGGCACTTCTGGATACGTGGTTGTACCGTCGATGATCTCCGAGGCGGCCGCTGCAGCAGCGGCATTTGAGAATTGCGTTGAAATTTGGTTGAAAATATGAGATGATATACTCTCGGTGCGGCGAAAGGTGTCACGCAGCCGATTCAAAGATGAACTGGACGCAGGCGTTGGCGTCTCTGGCGACGTTGTGGGGGAATCGTCGCATTTGTCATGGCGTACTAACAAATCGTCTGTACTCATTGCACTTAGCACACAATACACATTTACTAACTGCTCTCACAATGCACTTTAATTGCACTGAACTTAATTTAAATATATATACTGCACTTAATATTATTTATTGCACCAAGAAAACGTAAACAAAGCACTACACCGAAAATATAAGACAACTGAAACAGCTGTTGCATGCGACCAACCCCTCCCCACATTTAAAATGTTGTTTTGACAGCTAAACATGTTAACTGCACTGTTATTAACAGCAAGCTGCTGAAACACTTTTCTTTTTAAACAAATTACAAATTTAAATTATTATTTTTTCTATATATATATAAGTATTTAATTAAAATTACAATGTGATCTAAAACTCGTATAGTGATCGCTTTTTTAATTTTGTGCACTTGTGTCTTATCGATAATCAGATTATATCGTCGATAGTTCGTGTCTCGCTTAGCGCTGCTCGTGCTTTGTTGGTCAGCTGTTCGCTCGTGCAGCCATGTTTGTTTTTTCGCACGGCCCACCAAAACAAAACAAAAAGTACGCGCATAAGCCTACCTGCTTCATTTCAGCTGTAAAAGCCCGCGACGAAACGGCAAAAGTTTATAGCATTCCTCATAACAAAAATAACTGGGTTATAGTCCCTGAAAATTAAATAGAAGTGTAACAAAAACAAAATCTTGCAACTTGTAAGCAACTCGAATAAATTAATATATGTATGTGCAGTTACTCAGTCTCAGTGTAGATTAGTGGCGCCGCAAAATTGATCGATACTGCGCATTAAAAATAAATTTGCATATTCACCTTATGTAGCTCAGACAATTAACAATCAATACAGTTAATGCACTTTTGATCAAAAGTTCGCTTAACGTACTCCAAACAAAATCGGTTGTTGTGAATCAACTGCAAACAACGTACAAACCTAAAAAGACGGTAAGATAAAAGTTCTGCGCATAACTAACCTACACCTACAAACAACTGTTGTTTTTATAAATCTATAGTATGTATAAAAGTTTCAAGTGGAGTGTTAATCAGACGCCATAGTTGTGTTTTTATTTTTGCAAACAGCACTAAAGCAATTAAAGTGAATCTGTGCGCTGAACAACAACAATCGAATATGGCCGAATGTCTTGCTGATAATAAACGATACAAAACGAAACGATAATACACAGCAGCAGCAGCAACAATAACAAATGGGCTGTAAACCGGTTTTTCGGCTGTAGTTGACAATTGCGCCGTTAACTCGAGTTCAGAAGCCCACTTTTTGTGTACATATGTATGTGGATAAATAAACCCTTGGTCATAAAATGATTAAAAAATAGCTTTTGATTTCACAATCCTTTGTTTTGGTGGCTGTATGTACATACATATGTTTGTATGTTTCGAATGCACATATGGTATGAAAGCAAACGACGCCATGTTCCCACTTTTGCTCTCAATGTCGTTTACTCTCTCTCGCTCTGTCTCTTTAATATTTGTTATTCGCACAGCTGATCGACTCACGCGCTCTTATCATTTCGTCACAAACATACACTCGAAACAATATTTATATATGCAGACAGTACACAATGTATGTAAGTATGTACATTTGTTGTACTTTGTGACACATTCTCATTAAATGTACTGGCTGAACAGCACGTTTTGATAGATAGCACAAGTAGCTCTATCGCTCTCTCTCACTCTCTCTCTTAATATCTGTTTCTCTTTGTGTTGTGTGTTCCATAAGAGCAGCGTGCAGCGTGCAAAATAATCTGCGCCATTACAAATCATCGAGTGAAGAACACAACACCAACATCTGATGAATGCAGTCACACTGAATCATTTTGGTTGGCAACACTGTTTCATCAATATGGCAAATAAAAGTACTAGTTGCTGGAAGCCCCAAAAAATAAAAATAAAAAATTAATAATTTGCAAGAATTTACGGACAGTTGTGTGTGTGTGTCTGTGTGTGGGGGGGTGTAAGGGGGAGGTGTGTGTGTGTTACAAAGCATTATAAACTGGGGGAGCAACGCATCTTTGCCGTCATATCGAGCTAAGTTGCTGGCGTGATAAGACGAACGATCGTAAATTTCCGCATTAGCAGCAGTCAAGTGAGTGTCAGCATACACTGAGCAATTGTATTGTGTCTAAATATCTATATATATGTGCCTCAAGATAAACATATACATTGACGAAATCAAATAGTATACACGGATACATCACAAATCAAGTTCAAAGCACCGGCAACCGCAGTCGCAGAAATACTTGTCAATTTTCAATAGGTCTTTTGTCCTCCCTCATATCTACATATGTACATAAGTATGTACCTATGTACAGTGTACTATAATGTACATACATATGTTTCTAAAGATTTCTGTGTATAAGAGTGTCAATTTTTTATAATTGAAGTATTTTCCTGTTGTTTGTGCGTAACGTAACGTATCGTAACGTTCTTTGTGTGTCTGTGTCAGTGTTTACAGTCATCAAAATAAATATTCATACACGCAGTTTTTTGATTGGTTATAAAAATATTGAAAATATGTTTGACAATTTGATCAAAAAACTTTAAAAAACATTACCTAGCTGCTGTACCGACTCAAACTATATAAACACTCACTATTCGATAACCTCATTATTAAATGATCGTATTGAAATTTTCAGCACACGTGATAATTTTGAAATCTGAGTTTTCAAGTTGCTAATGATATGCTATAATAAAATATTTTAGTTTAGTTAAGCTGCAACTTTTTTCTATCAATAATTTCTTTTCGTTTTTCTACAAAATTTAAAAAAAAAAGTGCTTGATTTGTTTGAAAAAAGTTAGATTATTGGTTTTATAATCATTTTGGTTTTTTTAGGTAAACTATAAAGTGAATGTTAATCTAGTTTAGAAACAAATTTCCCAATAATTAATAAAAATGAATTCTTAATCGTTTAAATTTGACTAGCAATCCCTTTTCCCAATTTAACTACTATTAATAACGACTGTACGCATATTTCTTAAGCTGACTGTGCTCTGATATCAAGCAAGATCTGAATGCTCTACGTATTGAGATGACTATTTCTGACTCTGTGATTTACGTGCTTTGTTTACGTTGCTTTTGGTTTTAGCCCCCCAAGCTATATTCATATATTTATAGCTAGTTATGTATAAATTTCTAACAAACTGGTATTAGACGTGGTTTCTTAGCTGTCTGCCTTGTTCTTCAGGTTAGAGTTAACAATATGTGTGCACAAGTGTTGTGGCAACATGAAAACACATGTGTTCTACATTATTAGAAATAAATACAAAATACTCTAACATACTATATGCAGTTAGTTTCTTTGTCATTTACATACATACATATATAGTAAATCGACGAGAAGTTATCTTGATAAGCAGAGAACCGCAACTAAATAGCTCAGTGCATTTATTTACTAACAAAACACAACCGCGTCTATTCTGATTAGCCTAACAGTGTGCGGCTAATAACGACTATCAGATAATACGTATTTTTGTATATAGTTGATAAGCAAAACACAGAGAGCAAGTAAGAGAGAGAGAGTGAAACGCTACTCTCTTCTAAGCATTGTGAGTTGGTAGCGTTAGTAGAAACCGTTTAAACTTTAAATGTGGCATTGATGTACGTATACGTGATATTCGTAGGCAACTCACAACTCGCGCGTTTGGTGATCAATCACAATCGATGAAACATTTTGATTTTAAGAGTGAAGAGACGCACAAGTGTCCAGTGTCCACTGTCCAGTGTTCAGTGTTCACGTTTTTTCGATATTTATCCAGAGTTGACAAGTCGCTAAACATCGCAAAGACTTTGTAGTTGGGACCACAAGTTAATCACAGACATAAGTACTTAAGTATATCTGCTATTTATACAGCAGACAGACATATACATATACTTTATACTATGTATCTTATCGCCAGAAATTGAACAATTTAAGCTGCATTGTGCACATCAAATCAAAAGTGAAACGAACTGATTCAAACTGTGCCATAAATTACAGGTGGTGGTTTAACTTTTAGCTACTTTTTAGCTAACATACTATTCCAAAAAATAATATTTCAAACGTTCAGTCTCCTTGTGCTCGCCAACTGATGCGGAATCGGAATCGGATTCGTATAACATACTTCTGCATGCTGATACCAAAAGTATTTTCCTTAAAGAGTATATTTTATATATAGTGTGTGTGTTATTAGTTTTGCTCGTTTCCCTTGACAACAATCCGATATTTGACATTGTAAGATCGTATTACGATATTCAGGGTAAAAGTGATGCCTTAAAAGTGTTTAAATCTAATGAAAATTCAATGGTGACAGTTTAATAATGCTTTCTTTAAACTATTTATCCAATATTTAGACAGACAAAGCTATGCATTTAAGCTCTTAACTTTAAATATTGCAATTAATTTCTATGCAGTAAATGCCTTGAAGTGAGTAATATAATACTACTAAGCTGTATCATCTTGAAAAACCCCAAATGATATTTCCAAAAACCTTTTATGAGCCCCGTGGCGTTATGGGTATTTTGATAAACTGTCACTTTTCACACACACACTTATCAGTTATCTGGTCAGTTTTTTTAAGCTATGCTACTCGAGATATAGACACTAGACCGCTTATCGGTCGTGTCAGTAGAGGCTCTAACGGCTGTTGCCCGACGGAGACGATGACGTGCAGTGTGAGAGGATTTGTACATCAATCTGGTATCGGGAAAATTAATACATATCGGTTGCTAGGCGACTATACAGTTCGAAAAAATCTGTTGACTGGAAATCAAATTCAAATTCTCAACAACAACAAAAAAATGTTTAATTTATTATTTCGTATTTAATATTATATTTATTTATTTTTTGCTTTTTTTCGATTAATTGCAGTTTCTAAAAAGACTTGGCTTGAAAGGACATGACAAGGACTTGATTGAGCCATTATATATATAGCCAAAATTACCAAAGATATAGCAAACACAAAGGAAATCAACAGGTGCAATATCATCTTAAGCAATTAAACATAATGAATGTGAGCAGCAGTTTCTTCGATGAGCACTTTGGCATGATCTATTCAAGCCTGGTGAATCAGTATATGCCCGAATATATCAAAAGTATAGAGTACAAACCATGGGTATTTTCGCTACTCGGTTCCGTTGTAATTGGACTGAGTGGCATCTTTCCGCTACTCATAATACCCTCAAACGAGAAATTGGCCAAGGAGGGCTATAAAGATCGTAAGTCAAGCAAACATTTATGATACATATATGACACTTTCTGATCACTCTATTTGTATAGCTGCGGAATCCAAGTTTTTGCGTGTGCTGCTCAGTTTTGCGGTGGGCGGACTGTTGGGTGATGTGTTTCTACATTTACTGCCAGAAGCCTGGGAGGGCGATAACCAGAGTGAGTAATCCCATCTCGATTGCTGGCTGTAAAAGAGATAACATGTGGTTTCCCCTAGGCTCCGACGGTCATCCATCGTTACGTTCCGGTTTGTGGGTACTTTCCGGCATACTCATTTTCACCATTGTCGAGAAAATCTTCTCGGGTTACACGAATGCCGACGAAGAGAATCCACAGCCCAAGTGCGTAGAGATTGCCAACTGTCTGTTGCGTCGTCATGGCGGCAAGCTACCCGAGGGCGGGACATCCGACAGCTGTGGCGGTGCCTGTGACATTGAGGATGTCGGCAAGGTGTGCTTTCTGCGGGAACGTGAACAGAAGGGCAAGGTGCCCAAGGAACAGCCCAAGAAAGTAGCTGGCTATTTAAATCTATTGGCCAATTCCATAGATAACTTTACACACGGCCTGGCTGTGGCCGGATCCTTTCTCGTCTCCTTTAGGCACGGAGTGCTGGCCACTTTTGCCATATTGCGTAAGTGATATAAACTGTTAGTTAAGCTGGAATATTGTTTGCTAATTTGTTTGCAATTGTCTTTCACAGTCCATGAAATCCCACATGAAGTTGGAGACTTTGCCATTCTACTGCGTTCTGGTTTTAGTCGCTGGGATGCGGCGCGCGCCCAACTGCTGACGGCTGGTGCCGGTCTACTGGGCGCTCTCGTGGCCATAGGTGGCTCCGGCGTGACCTCAGCAATGGGTAGATCACAACACACACACAAATACTATTTGTATATGGGTTAATAAACTTGACTATTTACAGAGGCGCGTACGTCCTGGATTATGCCATTTACCGCTGGCGGTTTTCTGCACATTTCATTGGTCACAGTATTACCCGATCTCTTGAAGGAGGATGAGCGCAAGGAGTCTGTGAAACAGCTGCTGGCTCTAGTCTTTGGCATAGCTCTAATGGCTCTCATGACAATGCTCTTCGAACACTAATCGGGCCAAGCTACAAACAAACAAACAACAGCAACAAAAAACAATTTTTAAGTTGCTCTTTAAATTTTCTGTTATTACTTTCACGGCCAATTTGCTAAACTAATATATTGTACTAGTACATTGGCAGTACAAATTGCCAGTTGGATTTGTTGTAGAAGCGACTTCTTCTTGACTACAACAAATTGACTGGCTCTGTTTTGTGTTATTATGTAATATATTATAGCCAACTAAAACGAATGATATTTTGAAACTATTGTTACCGATTATGTCTATTTTGTAACATACTGTATGAATTAAAATTGCATAGAAACGAGGAGAACAAAAAACAAAACAAATCAAAACTATACTTGCATTTCTAAGTTTTTTCTTACGTCTTTCTGTTTTAAAGGAATTTGGAATATGGAAACTAATGAAAGTTATAGAATTCTGTTTGCATTCCAAATTTGTTCAAAGGAAAGCACATCGTTTATATTTAAACAATCGTTTTAAATGTTGTTTATGCCACAGACAAGCTATATCGACGCATTTCCGCGTGAATATCGAAAGTTGAAGTACTAAATTTTACAGGTTTTCTTAAATTTTTCCTGCATAAATTAGTTTAATCGTAACTCGCTCGAAACTAGTAATCTTTGCAGAGTTGTAAAACATGAGTTAAATAACAAATCTGCATTAAAATCGATTTTGAAAATAAGCGACATTCGTGAGAATGCGTCGATAGTGCATTTGTATTCAAATTTATGAATCTTAAGTATGATATACATATATATTTCAATCACTATAAATTAGCTGTTTTGCTTGAGTAATTAGTTCCTTTCTGACAAGGTACAATCATCAAAAAATCCACCTACAATATCATTTCATTTCACAAATACTAAAGTTTGTATAAATCCTCAGTTAATTCATTGAAAACTGGGATTATAATCAGCACATTAGGACACCATTTGAATAATACATATTCTGTAATACAGAAACAAACTATTAAGAAACAGATGTCTTATAATCAGATATTATAAAGCATGTTCCCTTACCTGTGTTGCTTTTTCAAACATAACGCTACTCTTATAGTATACAAAACAGCACATAAACAATCTATCATATATCCAACTATTAAAACATAAAGCATGTTCCCTTTCTTATGCTGCTTTTGCAAACTTAACTATACTTTTTACAACAAATACCGGGCATTAAACCATCTACCTAACTGTCTGATGTACAATGTGATTAGATAGTTTATCACTCAACATGGTTATAGCTTCGATTGCTAGCAGTAGATCTACTCTAGCAAACTTAGACATAACTAAACTAGAATTTTGAGTTTCAAATATTGTAAAATAGTAAAATGTGTGTTTAATGTTTTTCCTATTTAAAAAAAAACAAGCCGTTTTTATTGTTTTCTGTTACTGCAAATCAGTTGGTTCATTGCATTCTTATCTAGTGCCTTTATTTCTTAGACTTGATCTTCTTAAGGTAGAATTCCAATTCCTTGCCTTCCAGAATGTAGCCATCGGAGCGACCGCACTGTCCGGGGCGGGAGGAGACGCAAGCTGTTTAAATGGAGTAAATGTAATAATTAGCATAGAAAAGCTAAAGACTTGATAAAAACACTTAAACTTAGTTAATAAATGTCATCAGAGTAACTATGACAAGCAAAATTCACACCCAACTGGCTTGCAACGCACTTAAAACAAGATTGTTGCAATAAAATTAGCTGGATCGCTAAAGTTCTATCATCATCGACTTTAAAATGTTTATAAAATAGAAATTAAAGCTTAAAGACACATACCCAAGATGCGACCAGAGGTGAACTGATCCTCAAGAGCCTGTTCGACCTTGCCGTACTTTTGGCGTTCCAGGTACTTCTTCATGACCCTGTCGCTGCGCTTCTTGGTCAGCACATCGTTCTCATCCTCCTTCTGTGCGTGCTTGGGATTACGCTTGCGACCCAGAGGCAACACATAGTGTGACTCGTACCATTGACGGAATGGGGTGGCATCGATGACCACAATGCTGTTCTTCACCAGCGTCTTGGTGCGCACCAGCTCATTGTTGGAGGCATTGTAGACAACATCGGCGATACGCGTCTTGCGTGCAACGCCCTCAGAGGCCCAAGCAAAGTTGCCGTGATCCAAGCGCAGAGCACGCAATTTGGAGTTGCCACCACGGGTGCGCACGGAGTGCACGCGGGATGCGGCAAGCTGTAAACAGAGTTGCATACGATTAAATATCAATATCAGATATGCGCTATAAGTAGAGTAATGAACATTTTTTCGATATATGTAATCAGTAGTCCGAACATAATGCTTTTTAATCATCAAAGATATTTGTGCTCACGAACTAGTCGATTGCGATTGCAGTTGACACGCGTTAACATCATTTTCATACACACACAGGTAGGTGGTGCAAGGGTGCAGGGGTATGTGGCGGTGGGGTAGGTAACTCACCTTGGTGTTGGCTGCGGGGCGACCCAACTCGAACTTGCGCTTCTTGCGGAGCGACTTGCGCTTGCCACCAGTGGCGCGACGCTTGTGTGAACTATCACGGCTAATACCTTAAATTTGCAAAAACACACATTAAAATAAATTCAAGTTTTCCATTTTTTTTAACTGTCAAAAATATCAAGAAAATCAAACACAGAGACGCATACACACAAACAATGCTGCTTAGCACGCGGTGCTGCTGCTGCTGCTGCTGCTGCTGCTACTGCTCAACTTTTAAAAACACACAAATATTTGTAAAATTCATATTTTGCACATATTGCACAACTGCATTGCAAGCAGTGGTGTGTTATTCACACTTTTATGTAATTTTTATGCATTTCACAGTTGATTTTCTTGATATTTTAACACAATTTTATCAAGCCGACGACTTACCCATGTTCGAGTAAAAAGCGAGAAAGAAAGGAAAAGACACGCACTACCTCGTGTCAAAAATTTTTAGGTTATCGACTTGGCACTACTTTACCACATTTGACAGCGATGGTCAGCACTTTTACAGAGTTGCATTTCGTGTCTAGCCTGCCAACCTGTTGTTGTGCACTAGTCGTGCTATCGATATAAACCGATGCATGTAATGCATAACTGTCATATCTACACAAGTGGTCATATCGATTAAGTCGATACATCGAGGGATTCTCTATCGCAACTGTACACGAACTATTAATAAATTTTTCGTTCAGGATTATTGAAGTTGTTCGATCGAACACATTCGGAACAAATAAACGAACCACAATTCTAATTTCAAGAGCAACACAATTCGTTCTGATTCTGATTTGTGCATCCAATTCGTAAATAACAACAAATGCAAACATGGTAGGCCGAAATGCCAAAGCGATGTCACACTTTCACCGTCTAACGGAGTACATTGTGCAATGCAAGCACTGCGACAAAACGCTCTCCTCCAAACATACATCCTCGAATCTGACGCGCCATTTGATTCGGAACCATAGACTATTGGCGCGAGCCATATTCGCCGGTGACGAAGGCAAGATGCTAGCCGAACTAAAGGAGGAGCTTAACACACCCGATCCCCCGGGGGCCGATGTCCACATGGATATCAATATGGGCGAGCGAGAAACCAAAAGTGCGGTGCGCACCATTATCGATGGTCGACCGGATCATCATCATCATCAGCAGCAGCAGCAACAACAGCACTATGATAGTTCCGAGAACCGCAACAAAGTAATTGGCAAGAATAATAAACTGTGGGCGCATTTTGTGCGCATATCTGAATTTATGGCCAAATGCAAGCATTGCAGCAAAACCTTATCCTCAAAGCACTCGTCGTCCAATCTGATGAGGCACATCGTGCGACGACATCATAATTTCTCTAAAAACTTGAGCTACTCACAACACAGCCTAATATCGCCCAAAAAGGAGATGCTATCCTCGGACGACAGTCGACGTCAGGTGGATCCATTGGAGAAGGTGGACTTTGACGATGTCGATAGCATTATTGAGAAGGTCACCGACCAAATGGAGGATGAGGTATGTTATCGAATATCAGTGTCTAACTTAAAAACTATTTTGTGATATCCGATCCGAAAATTTGACTTTTTAGTTTTATTCGATTTTGCAACAGGAACCATTTTACGAATATGTTGTGGACAATTCGGATGTTATGGTACCCAAACATTGTGACGATGACCCATCGAATATGGGACATACCTTGGATAATTCGGGTGATGCGAACTCCATCAATGAGATGACTACACAAATGGATGAGAAGCTCAAGGCGGAAACCATATATTACAATGAAATGGCCGAATTGGCTAGGGCCAAGCGGAGATTGGTCGATCTGCAGACCAAGAAACTTTTACTGGACATGAATGTTGTGGATAGCAATTAAAAAAAAAACCAACAAATCGCGCACACAATTTGATTTTTTGCTATTGATTTTCTGTACATTTTTATTATAATACAATTGACGATTATTAAAAAAAAAAACACATGTAATGTTAGTTGCTGTAACAATTTGATCTTAAAATATATTACACTTATACACTTATATATCTCTATTGTACATGAAATGAGAGAGTGGAGTCTTAAATAGACCCATCATTGCTTGTCCCCCCCAACGCTTTCAGTTTCTCAAATTCCAAACGCTCTTTTCTAACCTGTTGTGCAACCAGAAACTTTTGCATCCTATAGAAGCCAGCCTTTTCACTGAAATACATTGCCTGCTGTCGCAACAGATCCTCCTTAAGTTCCCGCATCAGTGGCGTATCGTCCGCCTGTATCGTTGTCGTCACCAGCTGATCGTCTACGCTATCATTGCTGAAATCCGAGTAGACATGTTCCCCAGACTGCTGAGGCAACTGAGGCTGCGTTGAATTCTCACCGTTGGCACTTTCGATTAAATAGTTGTCAATCTCATCATCCACACCGTTGACATCTTCTTCTTCCACTTCAATAATCTCATTGTAGAGCGCTTCATCGGAGTCGGCAACGGCCATTTCCACTTGATCGGCAACTCTTTCACCACCAACGCCGCTGCCGCTGCCTTCACCACAGTGGCTCTCTTCGCCAACGTTATTGGAAAAGAGCGAAACAAGTGTTCCATCGTTTTCAGTCACCATAATCTCCTAAAGAAAAAAAGGTTAAATATTATTATAAATATTTAGTTAGCAGAACGGTGATAGCTATATCTTATAGTAGTTCGATTTTAACTACTACTGAACAGAGTTTTAATTACATTGTTTGTAAGTCAGATTAATGATTTCTCTTAACTACTATTGCTCAGCATGAGTAAGACAATATACTTTAAAAAAGGCTCTAAAGGTTTCTTTACCAAAAATGAACTTTAAACCTATTTTTTCTATCAAAGCTATATGATATAGTAGTACGACCTTAAGCACTTAAGTGATAACCTAATAGATACCCTAAGTAAATTAAAGGTTTCTTTACCAAAAGATAACTTTCAACCGATTGTGTTTATACCTAAATAAAATACACATTTTGTTAGCTGAAGATTAGAATAAACGCCCAAGTTTTTAACCAGGTCTTCTATGTGGTCTATAAGTTTAACATATATATTTCTTTTATATATGTATATTACCAATAACTTACATCATCAAAATCTCTTCTCATGGCCGCACCATGCATTTTGATCATATGTGTGCTTATGATTTCCTGCATATCGTCAGTGTCCACAAAGTGTTCCTCACACATTTGGCACTTCCAGACGGAGGGATCGCTGGTGGATTCACAGAAATCGAAAAAGGAACCCTCATTGCCTGGATCCGTTTCTAGTTTGATGGGCAATGTGGACTCCTGAACGTTCCACACAATGTTGTGCAAGCGATGCAGATGACGTTGTAAATTACTAGTGCCCTTATAGGATAGATTCTTGAGGCACACACGACAACGCACCGTGTCCTCGGAGATGCGTGTTATATACTTCCAGACTACGCTTCCACTGACGCAGCTTCTACGTCGCGTAGCCTGCTCATTAGTGCTGGATGTGGCTGAATCTTGTATATTGGCAGCAGGTGGCTCGATTTTAATGGTTGTCGTCTCGTCCATAATGTCGTGTCTACGCTGCAGATGTGTAATCACATTGGCTGTGCCATGGAAGCGCATTCTACGATTGCACAGCTTGCAGAGCACCATGTTCTTGGAGAGCTTCTCGCAGTAGTTCCACACATAACTCGATCCTCGACGCTCTTTCTTCAGTGATGATGACGTTTCAGCACCCCAACGCAAGCTGCTGGGCTTTTGGTTTAACTACAAGTTCAGCGGGGATGGCGTTTAGAAGGGATTAGGTTAATTCGCAGCACTCATTACTCACCACATCATCTATTTTTTCAGCGTGCATGCGTTTGAGATGCTTTGTAATGTTTGAGGTGTTACCGCCACCAAAGTAAAGCACCTTTTTGCACAAGTGGCACAGTGCACGCTTGTCGTCCAGTTTGGTGCAAAAGTTCCAAATAATGCTGCGATTCGGACGACCCTTTTTGACCGCATCATCTTGATGCTGCACACAGAATAACAAACTTACCAAATATGTACATAGTTAAGGAATTTTATAACAAACTTACTCTATCGCTGACACCGTGTACTGTTTGTAAGTGTCTGCCGAGATTGGCGGTTTTATTACCAAAGGTTTCACTGCACAGTTTGCAGCGATACACTTCGGAGTGGTCGGGAACAGGTCGAAAGTATTTCCAGACATAGCTGCGTCGCTTGTGCTTGCTTAGTGGTATTGTGTTTTGACTCTCCGTGTGCTGCTCATCGTCGTCCTCTGGCTCATTCTCGGCTATTGAATCGCTCTCCTCCGACACCTCGTCTGTGATTCAATATGTTAAACACATAATAATACTTGATTGCTTTTTAAAATAAATTACTTACATATCAAATTCATTTTTCCCTCGTTCATGTTTTGGCTTTGGTGCTGCACTAATATATCGGCTGAATTTTAACGGCATCCGATAGTTAGTTCCATCTCGATATGTGCATTTCACTTCAATTTTATTAGGTTTGTTTTGGAATTGAGACTTAAAAATACACATCGTAAATTAGAAATAAAATAAAATATAGTTGTACATTAAAAATATTAAAAAACAATGTTTTATATTGATATCGATACAGGCGATATCACTAATATCGGCTATAGTTCCATAAGAATAGATTATTTTTTTTTAAATAGGTTTCGAATATGCCTGTCATTTCAGTGCAATTAATAAAATATAAGTATGATAAAAATATGCATCAAAATGTATATTTTTATGTGGATTTTAGCACATGCCCAATAATCGATACAAGGAAATATCGCGTGCGCAAGTATCGTATTTGATATCGATATCAACAATGTGTTACAACGTCGCATCTTTAGTAAGTAGCTTCGCATTTTCTTTTCAGACTGGCGTTGTTAAAAAAAACTAATTGTCACAACGCAAACGTTTTGAAAGAGCGACGTGAAAAATGGCAAGTTTTTCGCCAAATCAATTGCGGCAATGTGCTCGTTTCACCGGAACTGCATGCACACCAGAAAAGGAACAGAAGCTGCGTGATCAAATCCACAGCGAACTGGCCAAAATCAAATACTGCAGCAATCCGACATACGAATGCAGTTTGATGCGTTTGGATGGCTACGAGTATTGCATACGGCACATATTACGCGATCCACGTGCCAATTATCGCCAGTGCACACATGTCTATCCCAATGGGCGAAAGTGCACCAATGCTGTGCCCAAACTGGATACCAAAAAGGAACAGATTCTAACCACTCTCTGCTTTGAGCACAATCGTCAGACACAGCTGCAGAAGACGCATTTATCGGTGGGTCGCCTACGCAGTCGTGTGGAAACAAATGAGACACTGTTAAACAGTCTGTCGCATCACATTAATGTGGAGGACATTAAACCGGAGCTGCCCAGAGTTGAGCCAATTGATGATGATGAAATTGATGTTGTGTCACCGCACGTAACTCCCTTTGGTAAGACAAGTTTCAACCAATTGTGAAATTCTGTTGCTTATTGTTGTTTTTAATTGTAGTTAATCAGGATCATACGAATAGCATTGGTCAGATTGTGAACAGTGTACGCAGGCGTCGTCGCATTTTGGATTATGCATCGGACAGTTCCAGCAATGATGAGGATCCACCGTGTCTGAGGAACACTGCAAAAGATCTGGAGTTCTTTGAATCGGACTACGAGAGCGTTGACTCCGAGGAAGATGATCCACTCAAGTAAGCAGCAAGTAATATTCTATTTACGACTATAATTCAATCAATTATATGTATTTTATAGACATGCTGGTGTCTACACACGCGCCGAGGCAGTGCGTCTATCGGAAATGAAACTGATCAAATTGCAGGGCTTGTATCGCGACCAAATCACACACTTGCAGCATGTGCTAAAGCAACGACGCCGCAGCTATTTGCAAGACATACGCAAGGAGCGTGAAACATACTGTAAATGATTAACCAACTGATTAATAGGTAGATTAGGCGAATTACAATAGTTTTATTTCAATTACAGGCAGCATTCATGATCAACTGAAGGAGACGCCGCATGAACGCAAATTGTATGAGCAGCTGAAGGCATTAAATGGCTATCATCGCAGACAGGGCATGGAGGCGGTGCTCTACAAGAAGATGAAGGAGAAACGTTCACGTGACACACTGCTATTGGCCAAATCATCCAGTCAACCCAAGTGCATCTTTACCGAGGGCGGCGTCAAGTGCGGCGAACGCACACTACCATGTTGCAAGCATTGTCGCAAGCACATTCTAGAGGATAAGCGTCAGGTGTTGTATCGTGCTTGCGGCATCGAACGTAGTGGGGTTGTGTGCCAAGAGCCAGTGGCCAGCATACTCGAGGACTCCAACTGTGTGCTCCATTTGAACGTGGCAACCACAAAGCGTCAGTACATACAAAAGGTGCGTTAAATAGAGGCTGAGCCTAACTACTACCAACTACCACTAGTACTACCACTAGCACTAGCAATACCACCAGCACCTCATTAAGCTTAAACACACAACATAATTAACACAAATCAGCATATTCACTCATACCCCAAAAATACAGTGGTATACATAGTATAGTAGTGTATATATAGTCATATAGCTAGACATACATAAGTTACAAATGAACAAGCTTGTGATCAAATTATAACGAAAATAAAAGACCGACCTTTCATCCCACCCACACCCCTACACTACACACCCTTCCTATACTTCCCCGCTTAGTTTTATGGAGTGCCTAGCACATCGAAGATCGAAAATACTATATTTACCACAGGCCGCACTGCGGATAGTTATATTCTTCACAACAGCAGTGACGGTGATGATCAAGAAAGAATCGGCGATCTTTTGGATCTGACAAATGGTATATTTAATTTTGATAACGATACAGCCGAAGATCTGGCCAATTCCATTGATGAAAACTATGCCATGCTGCTTAACATGGAGTGTAGCGAACTGGGGCTGGGGCTGGTGGACGCTGATCAAGGCTTGGGTCTGGCAAATCAAGAACATGTCTCAAATTCACCAGTAAATGACATTGAAATTGAAAATAGTTTTGAACTGAATGAAGTCGATGATGATCTTATGAATATACTCGAAGGCATTGAAGAAATGCCCTGGTTCGACGAGCTACTCCATTAAATCTGCATGTACCCCATTTCATTATATAAATTATGCTAAAACTTTAATAATTATATCATAAATAGTATTTACTAGTGCGAAATTAACTTTTTCAACTTTTACCAGAAATGCGAATCTGAAACGGAAGATGAGGAACCTTCAACATCATCTGTTGTTACCGTTAAACGGGAAATCAAACAAGAGGAAGAGCTGGATGCAAATAGTTCAGTTAACATAACGACAGCACATGGCGATATGGTGGAGAGTCAGAAGAGCAAACAGAAGAGTAAATTCGATATATAATGTCTAATAGCAGAATAATGTTTAATTATGTAGTCGAAATGTAAAATATTTTATGAATTATATATGTATATGTGTGTGCTATATTGCTTGTTAGTCTACAGATAAACTTGTTATTTTTAATTTTCAAATTTGTAACACCGCACTGTATGCAAAACAGCTGCAGCTCAGTGTAAAACTATCGATATAATTGTGTCACATCTCTAGCGTGCAGAGTTTCATTTCAAACGGCCAAAATATCTTGCATTTTGTTTATTATGATTTATTGCTAAATAAAAATACCTATTAATTAAAGTTTAAAGCTTGTATATTTAATAAATAAAGAATGAGGCGTCACATGCAACTTGGCATTAAACAGGTATTTAAATATTTGCATATTTTCAACTTGATTTTCAAAAGCAACTAATGCATTGCAGTTGACTGCCGGTTATATCAATGGACAACTGTCGCCGCTCTCTGTGGCAGAGCAGGCGCTGGCGGATGCTGGCAATCTAAAGACACTGAATGCCTTTGTGAGCATCACAGCTGAGCAGGCGCTGCAGCAGGCCAAGGAGTCGGCACACCGCTATGCGGAGAAGCAACAGTTGAGCCAATTGGATGGCGTTACTATCGCTATAAAGGATAACTTTTGCACCACCAATGTGCGCACCACCTGTGCTTCCCGGTAAAAGGTTCAATGTAGAGCAACTTGAGAAAAGAAACTAATTCCTTTTTTGTATTTGCAGCATGTTGCAGGACTTTGTGCCGCCTTACGATGCCACCATGAGCGCAAGATTACGTCAAGCTGGTACTGTTTTAGTGGGTAAAACCAACATGGATCAGTTTGCCATGGGCGCTGGCACAGTGGATTCCATTTATGGTCCAACAAAGAATATATGGAGCGAGGACTTGAGTGAGGATAACTGGAGAATAGCGGGCGGCAGCTCGGGAGGTTCGGCATCAGCTGTTGCCGCTGGATTGTGTTATGCGTAAGTAAAAAATAATTGTTTACATTTTCAGTGTTGTCCCTAACCTCAAAACTGTGCTGCGATTTGCAAACAAAAAACGTAAAAGTCTGTGTAAATATTTAGCATTATGCTTTGCGACTGCCCACTTTATTACACTGCAGCACTTCATGCCGAAATATGCAAATTTATTGTTGCAGCCGGAGATGCGACCAGCTTTTCTCAATTACATAACATTTTCGCTTACAAAACAAAACTATGGGATACTCTCATTTGCACTACTAATTGTTTAAATTATAATTTCGGTGTCGGCAAGCTCCTCGTCCGATGGCAGCACCATGCTAGCTTTGTCCACATAGTCAGGACTAACCAGATCAAGACCCGCTTGTTCGCGACGACGCAGCTCCAGAAATCCCTCACGTTGTGCCCAATTGCGCAGCTGCGTGTCGGGCAAATAAGACCAATAGAATGTTCCCCAGACCAGGCAAAGGGTTACGGCCACAAAGAATGTAGATTTCGTTGCTTTACGATCCTCTGCTTCGGTTTTGTAGTCAAAGCCATAGCTCATCCAGTTTTTGGGGCTGGGATTGGCAAAGTCTTCGGTTGTAACGCTGGCGGGTGCTGCAACAGTCTCATCCTTCTTGGGCGACGTTTTGATGGTGCGGCAGGCTTGCAGAGAAGCTGCTTGCTTAAGTGCAACAGAGCGCTGAAGCGCCACGGCGCGGCTGGTTAGGCGAAAAAGCGCAGACATCGCTTCAAAACGCTAAAATGTTTGCAATTTTTGACAATTTTCAGTTGCTTCGTTCGTTTCTGATTTAGAGTGACCGTTCGCTGTTAAATGTCAGCTGTGCGATTATGTTAAAATGTGTAATTATCGAAAAAGCGTATATCGATTAAGCAAACATACTCATCGATTTATGAATTTAAAATTTGTGTTTTATTACAGTGCAATTGGATCTGATACGGGTGGCTCCACGCGAAATCCTGCTTCCTACTGTGGTGTGGTGGGTCTGAAGCCAACCTATGGCCTCTGCTCACGCCATGGCCTTATTCCGCTGGTCAACTCCATGGATGTGCCTGGCATATTTGCACGTTCGGTTAGCGACTGCGTTGATGTGCTTAATATTGTTGCTGGTCCGGATCCCCTAGACTCGACGTGCATTCAACAGCCATTCAGAAAACTGCAACTACCTGAAGTTGAAAAAATTGATTTGCAATCGTTGCGAATTGGTATACCAAAGGAGTACCACTGCGACGGGCTGTCTGGCGAGGTGCTTGAAACCTGGACCAAGGTGGCTGATCTGCTGGAGAGCGCTGGTGCACGTGTGCAACAAGTGTCCTTGCCTCACACGGCGGCTAGCATATTTGTCTATTCGATACTGAACCAATGTGAGGTGGCAAGCAACATGGCTCGCTACGATGGCATCGAGTATGGACATCGTGCCACAGATGAGCGCAGCACAGAACAACTTTATGCCCAATCGCGGGCGGAGGGCTTCAATCAAGTGGTTAAGACCCGTATACTGACTGGCAACTTTTTGCTTTTACGCAAAAACTATGATCACTACTTTGAAAAGGCATTACGAGTGCGTCGACTGATTGCGGAAGACTTTCGGAGGGTGTTTGAAGCACGTACTGATGGAGATCAGGTGGACATACTGCTGACACCAACAACATTAACTGCTGCCCCGCTCTACAAGGACTTTGTCAAACAGAGCAATCGCGATCAGTGCGCTGTGCAGGACTTTTGTACACAGCCCGCCAATATGGCAGGCATTCCGGCGGTTTCAATTCCCGTGCGTTTGTCCCAAGCTGGTTTGCCGCTCAGCCTGCAACTGATGAGCAACAGTTTTAATGAACAACTACTGCTGACTGTGGCACGTTGGATAGAGGCACAAGTTAATTTCGATTGCTTAGAGAGTCTTCAGCGGCATGCTGATAGGCTGTGATTTTGGATTTAATAAACATTTTGAAAACAGCGCTTTGGCTTTAATAATCTAGTTTATCGATAGACATTTAAAGTGTCGTTGCTGTTATCCTCTAATGGCACTGTAACGGCAAACTGTTATTTAGCGGTTGAAATCATTTTAATTAAAGTTTTGCTGCTTTGCCTAAAAAATTTAAACTTGAAATGAGCTATAGAAATTTATATTGTTATAAGCACAGCTCATTTTAGAACTCAAACGAGCTGTAAAAGAAATTTTAAAAAAAAATTTTTAGCCATCGCTGTTAATAGCATTATACGCCGCTGTTAAGATTTTCACATTGGTGTATGTTATTTGTTGACCAACAAAAACAAAACGCGGCTCGGCTGTCATGCCACTTGATTCAAAACCCAATCATCATCCGGCCACACTGCGTGGTATTCGAAAATGTTCAAATTGTGGTGCTATTAACGGCAATCGTGCGCTGCTGTGCCGCAATCCTGTCTGTCCACAAAACAAGAACGTACTCGATGGAGTGCAGTTGGTCTGCCGGCGAACCGGCTGTGCAATTTATTCGCTACGCACCAAGGAACGGCAGTTGGACGCACAGCCACGGAATTTCGTATGCATCGAGGATGTCACACTGTCACTGCAGCCAAATGCAGCTGTGGTGTCCAGCAAAGCCATCTGCTATGTGGATGCCTGCAAGAGCGACAACAACTGCAGACACATCAAAACGTGTCGGGAATGCAGTGAGCAGATGCCCAAGGCCTTGGTGTACACGGTGACGCGAGAAGTGCTCTGGAATCTGAACATAAGTCTGGAGCAAAAACAACAGCTCTGGCAGCAGTACAAGTCCGCCGAGGAGCAGGAGCAAGTGCCGGCGGTGCAACGCTTGAATGCAACTACATTTGTGGTAAAATGCGAAAGATCGAATACGTTTCCAGCCGAGCATCTGCATGTTACGGCCCTGGCCAACGGTTTGTCCACCAAGAAGGGCGGCACCTATGCTTGTGCCTGTCGCAAGCTTAAGATCATTGTGGAGCCCGACAATTCGCTGGTCATGCAGGATGAAATCTGTGATCATCTATTGCTTGTCTTGGCCGGCATTCTAAGTTCACCGCAAGGTAAAACCGTTTATGGCAACTTTACGAAGAGTCTGCAATCCTTTTGGATGCCTGCCAAGTTGGAGACGCCCCTTGGTGAGGTCACACACGATGATCTGCGTCTGAGTCTAAGCATTAACATTGGCGGCGACATTGATCCGCACGAGGACATTTACATCTTTGATGACGAATGCTGTGAGACCGTAACGGATGTGAGTTGGTTTTAGTTTGCGTCATTTATAAGTAACTGTAATTTAATGCATTTGTTTAACTCTGCAGCTACTGCCACTGCCTGAGGAGCTACCGGATGTTGTCTACAACGTAGACTCTACTCCCGCCCAGAACAGTGCCAGCAGCAGTGCTGTGGTTCGCTATGCCAATGATGCACAACTGCTGTCCAACTACGATATATATGCCGAAGAGCAGAGCCAACATCTGGAGCTGACTGACTGCAATATTGAGCTTATGGATGAATATCAACTGACCGATCAGATTGATTTGAGCAGCGATGACATTGAGTTGCCACTAGTAGGTGAGCCGTTCAACATACTCGCGCCTCCGCCCATTTTTACAAAGGCGCCACCAGCCAGCTCCAATCAATTGCCAGCCATTGAGTTGCCCACCATATCGGTGGTTAAGGAGACGCCCCTTAAAGCATCTGAAATTGTCAATGAAGTCAAGACACGCAAGCAACCGCCCTTACCAGCAAAGCGTACTTTAATTGTGAACAATGCTACGGCTGCAGATGCTGTGGCAGCTATAGGAGTGGACGTGCAACCAGCACTGGCCTACGAAGCCTGGCTGGACTATGTTATAGAGCTGATCAACGATTCGGTTGAACCCACAGCTGTAAGTGAGCAGAGCACTCGCCTGGTACAGCACAGTCTGCATGTGCACAAGGTTTGTTTGTTGACTTAAGTAAATGTCCCCAAATACTTAACACTCTTGTTGTCTTACAGGAAACCTTTTCGCACTTTAGCAAAGGCTTTAGTGCGGGCATCAAACGACGTCCACTGCATAAGGTATCGGTGATTGAAAGTGGCAAACATAAAGGACTCAGCAAATATGTCTGGCACTTCAGCGCCTCTCACACGGTCAAGCGCATCTTTAGCAGTCGTAATGTGTGTATTAAATACGAGTACTCGTATAGTGTATAATAGCTAACTTATGTATATATATTTATAGCTCTGCTTGCAACTGCAACGTTGCTTTGAACGTCAGGCAGATGGGCACTTTGTGCCCTATGTGCGCCAGTCGGCAGTGCAGACAAATTCAGCTGCGGGCAAGCAGCGTGTTGTCTACACAAAACTAAGATTGTATATGGTTAATATGCTCTTTGATGCTACAACTGGTTTGCTGCTATCATGGACTCCAGATGTGCTGGCTCGCAGTCAGTTTGGATTGATGGAAATTGAATTTACGCTGCAAACACAAATGCCTTTATAAAATATATAATTTATATATATATATAGTTAGATATATGTGCTACATGGTATGTGTGTAATCAGATGTTCTTTATTTCTCGCATTTTCTTTAGTTTTATAAGTTTTGTTTTTCTTTTTGCATCCATATCAACTGTTCATTGGCTTATTCGTAACTTAAGTGTACATACATAAACTTATTTCATTTGTGTATATCGAGATACTTTATCTGTTTCGTCGTGAAACTTTCAACAAGTTTTCTATATTCTCTGATTCGTAGTACTTCATTCACTTGCATATCGTCTTGTCTGTCTGTCTGCTATCTTCTACTTAGCTCTGCCTGATGCTTTTTAATGTAGCTGCTACTCTGTTTTATCCCTTTTAAAAACTATGGGGCTGTTCTTTTATTTTTTTTTTTTTTTGTATCTTTTCGCATTTGTTTATCGCTTAGCACTAAAATCGTCGGTTATGCTTAATTAAGTTTTCGCTACATTCAGCTTCTCTTACTAAATCTGTTGTATTATTATTTGTGTTTTCTTTCGTTTCCGTTTTTAATTTTTTATACGCTTAAGTTTGACATTCATCACATTTATAAATTGCATAACACCGTCAATTAGATAATATTTATTTTGTTTATTTTAATTATGTATTATTATATATATATATATGATTTGTGAAGGTAGTTAGTCTTGGAAAGGTTTCCTTGCTCGAGAAGTGTGTGCAGTTTTCTATTTTTTGTAATTTTTTCTTTTCTTTTTGGATTCTAGTGTTCTTCACATTGTTGGGGGTATTCCTCGGCAGCTTCGTCAAGGTTTATTTTCTGTTTTTTGGCTGTCATTTACAAATATACTCATTCGCATTCATACAATCAATTTAGTTAGTTGTAATACATACATTAGTTATGTATTTATCTAAAAGCTACTCGGTTCGTTTTAAATGTAGTTAAAATGCTTTAGTTATCGTTATTAGTTGAAATCATATGGTATTTATATTACAGATGAAGCATTCCAGTTTTTGCATTTTTTTATGAGAATTTACAAGCCTTTCGGTATTTGAATAAGTATACATACACATAAATTGTATCTTAATCGCTTAACTATAAAAGGGCCTAGAGTTTTGTTTTTTTCTTTGTATCTTAAAAAACATAAACAATTTCAAAATTGGTCGTTAGGTTCAAATGTTCATTTTCATGGAAATATAGAAATGCAGCTTTGAGAAAAATGAAGAGAAAATATAAAACACAAAAGTTTATATTTGTAATTATTGTGATTAACAGACATGAACTTTTGGTATACCTTGTGGAGCATTGAACGAAGGACTTGGTTAAAGGTAATAATCATAATCATAATCAGTATACCTGCTTAAGATAAAGTGTACAAAAAACCAGTCTTTAAAACATTTTGTTATATGTAAATCCATATATATGTATACATATGTATGCATTTACTTACAAATGTATATATCATTTACTTTCTAGTCTAGCCGATTGAACAGGGAACTAAATCTGGGAATTATACCATATACAGCTGTTCTTCAGTACCCCCTACCCCAATTCTATAGCACCCTGCTCTTATGCAATTAATACTTATAAGCTTATTTTGAAGACTTGTACATGCACAATTCGTATAAGTATACTTAGAAATATACTATATCATCTTGTATTTATATATATTTATGTAGCCATGGCAATTCGAAAGTGCAAAACTAAATCATAGCTTTATGTTTAACTGTACAATGAATGGGACTCGATCGGGGTGTTGTGGTACCACCTAATGCCTATTCAAGTTTCTGAAGCCCTCGTCTTTATCTTTGCTGTGAGAAAAACAATTTTGAATTTTTAGCATATTTTTCTTTCGCTTTGTCCACATAATTTTATATTTTTAGTAATACTTTGCTAGCGCATTTTGCTTTACAAATAATATATATATATATATACTAGACGCTAAGCAGTTTTTTTTTTTTATATATTTATTGTGTATTTTTACAATATTTATAGCTTTAGGAACTGAAGCTGGTCCAAACCAGTTCCAGTCCTTGGCTTGTCTTAACCATTAGTTATTTTTCTGTTTCTTTCATGCAATTTTTACGTACTTGAATTGTTTAATTTTAGTTTTAGTTTAGATTTTATTTTATATATTTATAGTATACTATATATTTACAATTGTGATGCGCCTGTGTTTTGTGTGATTAGTTTTAGGATTTACAGTGATGTGTGCTCGTTAAGTGCTTTGATTTAATTGTGATTTTGTTTTTCTTTTTTGATTTAAAAATATTTCGTGTACGTGCCTGGGAAAATACATATATATTGTGTGTTTTTGTTTTTATAAATTCTTGAATATGTTTTTATTTGCTTTTCTTCTTTTCTTCTTCGTCTATTAAATTCGCATAATTTTCGCTAAGATTTTGCATTAATTTTTGCTTAAGTTCAACAATTAACTGGTTTTAAAAAGTGTGAGCTGAAAACAGTATTCAATAACAGATTCTAGGACGGACATTCAATCAATTCAAAAACATAAAGAAACACAGTTTTTAAAGCAAATAAAAAATATATAGAGCATGGCACAAAAAGACAGCAAATATTGCAGCTTCTATGGGGTTTTAGGGATATACATATGTAGGGATAAACAAAATCTGGTATACATTTAGCAATATGATTAATTTTATTATTATTTTTTATGGTTTAGTTGGTAGTTTTGTGCGTTAAGCTACTTTATCGGTATTATGTTATATATATATATATATATAATTGTGTGCCTTGTTGTCTAGTATGTTTCTAGTATGTTTACTTTTGCTGACTATTTGTTAGTTGTGACTAAATACTTGAAACATTAGAGGTATGCCTCCGTTTTTGGGGAGAATCGGGATCTGTTAGATTGGTACACATACAAGTCAGAAGTAAAACAATGAAATCCATAAATAATTAAATATATATCATAAATAATAATAGTTTGTTGGATATAGCGCTAAACGCTTAAATACATTAAATTGTATACATAATTAAATTAAATTATCTATAATTATATTTATATATATATACTATATTTAAATGTATCATATCTTAGCATATACATATAAAATTATTCATACTTTTATTTAATATTATTATTATTAGTTTTCTTTTGTGTTGTTGTTTTTGTTGTTTTTGTTAATTTAACCTACAATATCTAAGTTTTGAGCATCTGTGACTGCTGCATGTTGTTGTTGTTGTGATGGTTGTTGTTGTTGCAGATTGTTGTTTTGTTTGTTGTTGTTGGTTATGTTGTTGTCAACATTTGTGGTCAGCAAGCAGTTGGCATTATCCGATTGTTGTTGTTGTTGTTGTTGATGCGTATTGTATTGTTGTTGCAGTTGCGTTTGTTGTTGCATCAGCGCCAGCATTTGTTGTTGTTGGTGTTGGGCCAAGTTCATATCATCGGCAATCATCATCGATCCATCAGCATTTAAGTTAGCAGCATTTAAGTTAGTAACAGTGGTAAGATTAGCATTAGTATGGGTTAGATCAGTTGTTGTTGTTGTTGTTGTTGTTGGTATTGGTGTTGTTGCTGTTGGTATTGATGTTGGTGTTGGTGTTGTTACTGTGGTTATTGTTGGGATTGTTGTATGATCGGAGCTGTTGGGCGTTGATGGTGTGGGTGTGATGGATGATGGAGCAACTGTGGGAGGTAACAATGATGAGATGGGTAATAAGGATAAATTAGTATCGTTTGCTGTTGTTGTTGTTGTTATATCAGATGCAGTTGTTGTTGCTGTTGGTGTGTCTAATGCTGTACTCGTATCTGTATCTGTATTTTTTGTATTTGTATCTGTTAGTATGTTTGTTGTTATGTTGCCTACATCTGTTTGTTGACTATTATGACTAATGAGATTGAGATTTTGTTGTGTTTGCTGTTGTGGTTGTTGCTGCTGTTGTCTGTTGTTGTTGTTGTTGCAGCTGTAGCTGTAGCTGTGTTTCATGTTGCATTTGCAGCTGCAGCAGATGTTGTTGCTGCTGCGCCAGCATCAGCTGCTGCTGTTGTTGGTGTTGTTGGTGTTGGTGTGGAACATTACCGTTGCTGCAGATTTTGCTATAGAGATCCGGCGTTGCCGTTGTCACATCCTCGAATTCAGTACGCAACGCCGTGCGTTTCAGTAAATTCAAATTGCCAGGCAAATAGGACAGAATGTTGTAGATGAGACGTATATCCTCGCTGGAGGTCCAAACACCAGGACGTTTGTTGTGATACAATTTCGCATACTGATACACATTCGCCGTATTGCAGTACTCCATCTCAATGGCCAGCGATGAGATGGCACAGAAGGTGCAAGCCTGTGCTCCGCCATATCTAAGGATATACGATAAGGATAATGACATGAGTACCAAAGAATATACATAGATGAATGATTAAGTAAATGCTATAACTCGAAATATCGGAAACAAGAAAAAAAGTTACAGACTAATGTGCTATTCTGCTCAAAATTAGCTGCATTTTTGACAAAGTTATCGTAGTTCAAAGTTTTAAAGGAGGTGTTAACGGGACTACAACTGCACATAAACACCGTAAAACTGATTTTCGACCCCTTAAAATATATATATTCTTAACTTACACAAATACACTGCTTACTTGTATTTCGTTCGAGAATCGCTGCATTTTTAGCAAAAGTATTGCGGTTTACAGTTGTTGAAAGGTGATAATGGGATTTCGATCTAATCTATGCTAATTTTAAACGTATTCACTTGAAATTTATAGAGTTGCAAGTTTCATGAAGATTAGCTTGTTAACAAAAAAGTTAGTAGTACTGCAAGTGTAGCGAAATAGCGTGCAAAGCACGACAAGCAAGTGCATAGCAATCAGCTAGCGGAGTAGTCAGTAGCAATTGCATAGCAGCCAGCTAGCGCTTGCTTGTTATTAAGAGACTATTAAGTTCTCAATCGACACCCACCTGTCGACAATGACAATCGGTCCATTGCGATAATCATTGCAGCGTTCGTGCACATCGACGATAAAATCATAAATGCTGTTCGGATTGGACATCTCTGGCCAGCTGGGACAGTGCAGCATCTTAACACTCAGCTCGTAGTCGTCCTGTATGGACTGAATGACAAAGTCGCGACTCACATAGTCGCTCTTGTTTGTCTTGTTCAGGAATTTGACGCGATAATAATCGCTTTCGATGGGCGTGGCCTCGTCCGGCCAAAATTGTGCAAAGTTCTAAAACGAAAGAACAATTAGAACAATCATCTTATTGAAGCCATTATTTGAGGATTTGCTGTGCTTACAATATCGTCCAGGGATGAAAGCAGCACAATGGTCTGCGCATTATGATCCCAGACCATTTGCCAGAAATCCTTTATCGTGTGCGTCATTGGATGCTGGGTGACAATAAAGTCACGCAGTCGGCGGAAGCCGTGAAGCCACGATGCATTAATATAATCACTGCCATCCTCTCCAGGCTTGGGCGTCAGATGCACCCGGCTGCCCTCGATGGGAAAGATGGCACCACGATTCTTGATTGAGTTCACCTGCTTCATGGCCGAAGCAATGTGTATATCCTTTGTTTGGAATTGTATAATGTTCTTGTACTGCTGCTCCAAGTAGGGAGTACAGTTCTTGAGCTCCTCGATTTGGTTGGTGGGCAGATTGGTCTCCCCCGAGGCAATTGCCTCCACGAGAGCGTCGTGCAGGAAGATGTACTGCTCCTCCGTCTGGACAAGGAAGTTGCGCTGGGCACGAATGTGTCGCAGGAATCCAAAGACATTCACTATCGACTTTTGCTGAATCTGCTTCAGCATGGCGTCCAGCACAATGTAGGTGCCAGTGCGTCCAACTCCAGCACTAAATGGGCAGAGAAAAACAAAAGTTATAGTCGATTTCTAAATGCTTCCTAAGCTACATCTTCACTCACCTGCAGTGGACAACAATGGGACCCGCCTCGGCGGGATTGGCGGCAGAGGATTTCTTGATAAAGTTCAGCACTGGCAGGGGATGATCCGGTGTGCCATGATCTGGCCAGTTGGTATAATGATATTGATAGACAAGTTTCTCCATATTACACTGCTTCTTCTTCTTCAACTGCAAGTTCGAATTAAAATAACATAAATTGACTGATGCTAGAAAATCAGGTGATATATATCTACTCACCTTCAAATGCTTGATCTGCAGCGTTCGGACCGTGTAGGTGGACATGACTTCCTCCTCGACCAGTTTGACTTGTATAACACCATAGGTTTCAACGCCATCCTTGGGCCAATACATGTCGCACTTGCGTCTGCCTCGCTCCACCAAATTGGTAATCATCACAATGATCGCCACACGCTGCTCCCAGATCATGCGCCAGAAACAATCGAAGGTATCGGGCAGCGGTCCTTGGGTACCGATAAACGCATGCGACTTCTGATAGCCATCGATAAAGTTGGCATTGATATAGTCCAGGTTCTTCTTCTGGCCCGGTGTCGGATGCAAATGCACGCGACTGTGATCATCTGCAGTGCAACAAAAGGGTTAATTAAAGATAATACACTATTCGGTATCTATATAATAAAGTAGACCGATTTGAAGCAAAGATTGCTGAAATTAGCTCATAGGACAGCAATATGATATAGTGATCCGATCTAGCCGATTTGAACTTATGAATTATATACAGAAATAACTCAACTTACAGGCTGTAATATTCAGATAGCGATTCTTCCGTTTGTTCTCCGGATGCTGGGAGTGTTCGCAGGCCAAGTCGTCGGTGATGCATTCGTTTTGTATAGCCTCGTATTCGCGACTGAAACCGATGTCTCCGTCGGCATGCAGGGATGCCACATGCTTGGCAAACTCATTGACTGGCACCGCTGCCCGAATCTCATCTCCAATCTTTACGGGCACCTCCCAGTCCACCTGAGGTGCGTTCGGATGGTGCGGTGGATCGTCCAGGTAGTAGTAGGCGGCATGGAAGCACTTTCTGCTGAAATTAGTAGAAAAGTTACAAAGTTCATGTGTTAATTAAACGGTAAATAGCTAAAAGTCATATTGCAAAAGGTCGTCTGAGAAAAAAATAAAACAGCCGCAATGAGAAAAGCTTTTCAGACATGTACTCGCAATCAAAAGCTCATTAGACATTTCTATATTGAAGAAGGAACAATGAATAACACTCAAGTACAGCAGAAAAACAATTTTTTTACGTTTCTAGAATTGATAGAAATTGTGTATAATAACAGAAATTATGAAATACCAGGTGTCAGGTTAAGCTCAGGCAAAGAGGGAAAGAGAAAAGGTGTTTAGGTAAGGGAGGTAAAGTGGGGCTATGGTACAGAAGGGGCATTCAATGTGCAACTCGCTTTTAACAAAATCAAAATGCATAAATAATGAGCTGTCGGATGATGATGATGATGATGAAAAGAAGCAGGAGCAGAAGAAAGTGAAAGTAGACAGCTGGTTGGCCATTGAAGGACTTGGCCTTAAGTACGCGCTAGATGGTTAACAATAATGGCATTTAGTAGCAGCCAGGCATGAACAGGAAGCAAAAAAGGAAATTTTTTATAAGCCACGGCAACTGGTTAATGGTAAATGAAAGCTTCTCCTACTACCTCCTCCCCACTTACTCTCCTACAATTATTTACAACGTGGTCGAAGAATGGACATAAGATTCATCTGGAACCCCGCACAATTTGTATAGAGCATCTGGTGCAGTAACTATTGCTGTTGCTTACAAATTGAGGCTAAGTTTTTCTAATTGGCTTAAGCTATTACTACAAGAAACTTTCATTCAGCGGGAGAGAAAGAGCGTAAAAGCTTCACAAAAGCAAAACTTTGCCTTAAGTTTGCAACTCTGTTGCTCTCTGTGGCTGTGGGTGAAAAGCTCTCAAAATTACAACTGTGGTTCGTTGCATTTTATGCAACTAATCAGAAAATATTGTGCGAAGCTTCTTCTTGTGTTATTCTTCTTCTTCTTTTGTTTCTGTTTATGGTGCGAAGTGGCTATGGTTAGCCTCTTATCAATCATTTCTGTTCAACATTTTCTTTACTCCTCTGCTCGCCTGATAAGATTTTCCAAGTTGCCTACCAGCACCACTCCTTGAGCATATAGCAAGTCTTTGTTCTTTGTTTGCCTATCAAGCAGTAAACTATTTGCAGAAGCTGCATTTCCAGCATAAATAATTGATTTTCGGTGCAAATATGATATAATATGAATATATGGAATGTGTTTTTTTTTTTAGGGATTCTGTACTTTAAATATGGAAGATGTGTACAAAGTTTGTCAAGAAATGTGATTAGCATCTAAAGTTTTATGAAGATAATTTATTGTTCTTTACAATTTTTTTAACTATTGTGTTTACCAACTTATTGATCTAAAGTAACATAAGAGCTAGAGCCAGTAAATTTGGCATGTAAATCAAATTTGTTATATATTTTTGTCAGACCCCCTTTTTTTTTTATAAAAATATGTTTAGTATACAGGTATTTCTGGAGATTTTCTAATCAAACATAAATATTATGCGTATTTTTTTTACTGTTTCTGTCAAATTTTGATGAAATTGCAGAAAAATGTCAAACAAAATGTCTGTTACAAAAGGATTCGTCGAAATCGAAGTATATTATGGACACCTTTATTGTATTTTGAGTTACATTAAAAATGTTTAACTTGAACATTTGGTATATATGTATTTGGTATATATATTTCCTACACTTTGTGATGGAAATCATATAATTATAATTTGCTTTCATCCCAGCATCACAGCCATACAGCTGACAAAGGCACAATCCATGAAAAACTGTTTTGCACGTTGCTGTATCTTAAACAAAGTTGTGAATAATGCATCACCCTCTATATACTACTTGGGTAAAATCGTACAGCTGTATTATACAGCTATTATAGGACACATTGGTATAACAATCTACAGTGCCCAAAACTGTCTGTTCGTTTCTCAAAAATCGCTGCTTTCGCATAAGTACAGGGTCTTTCACAGTCTTCTCACTTTACTGCTATTTTTGCTTAAATTTGATGCAAAAGCAACTGTCAGCTTGAGTTTGCTTATCAACAACAACAACAAGAACAAGAAGAGAAAAAGAGATGCGAAATAACAATAACAACGACAATTTTATAAACGTCTCTGGTTTAATTCCTATGCATAGTTAAGATTCACACAAATACTGAGAAATATATATATATATATATATGTATGTCTATATAACTTAGAGATGTACATATATGTGAGTGTTGTTATTCAATTTCTGTAGTTTGTTATTGTTTATGGTCTTGGCTATTACGCACCAAATATTTATTGTAGCAAAATACATTTATTATTATAAACTTGCTTACTAGCAATGTTTGTAAATCATAGAAAGGCGACATTTACAAGTCTATATAGTAATACCATAATACCTATACTCTATACAATATAAGTACACACTTTCTGAATATACTATGTATTTACTACTATAATATTTTTTATTTAAATGACTGTTTTTTTTTTGTTGACTTGAAAGTTAATTAAGTTGCTTTGATAAATGTTTGTTAATCACTAGTTTGTGCTTGTGTAAAACTTTTAATTACTGCTTATATTAGCCATATTTCTTTAGTTTATTTAATTGTTTACAATTGTGTAACTAGTTATACTAGTTAGAGTATTTAGCTGTCGTCCAAGTCTTTTTTATTATTTTGTGTTTGTTTTTTTTGCTCGTTTTCTTTGTCAACTTCCGTTTTGTTTATTTATTTCTTCTGCTGTTTTTTTTCTTTTTTTCGTTTTTGGCAGCAGTTTATATGTTTTTTGTTGTTGTTATGCTCATTTGCTATGCATTTTGTTGTTGATTGTTTTTGTCATAAAGTTGATCGGAAGATTCTATTTACAATCCCTTCCCACCGCCCTCAGCCCTCCGCTTGTAACATATCGCTCTTGCACGTGTGTGGCTATCTAAATGGCCCACTTAGCTGCCGCTTGGCCCATTTTAGCTGTTTTAGCCATTCTGGCCATTTGGGCGGCAGCTGTGCCGGCGACGTCGACTGCGACGCCGACGTCGACTGTGAGTACATGAAACTTACGTAAACCAATTTCCACGTTGCGATTTGCGGCGTACGAGATTCGTCGGCGCTGCTGCTGCCGCTGCTACCGAGCTGCTGCGTCGCTTTTCGCCGTCCGCTGACATGATGATTTTTCTTGCAAAGCTTATAAATCAGTGGGTAGGGGTGTAGTAGCGTTGTGCGGGCTCTGCGAGAGGCGCGTCACAACTTTGTTGCCTACAAGCTAAATTGCATTGCACTTGTTGCTTGTTGTTGTTGCTGGCCTTTTGTTGTTGTTGTTGTTGTTGTTGTTACTTGTACACTTTTATTTACACAAATTACGTCATATTGGCAATTGCAGCCGCTCTGTCGCCAAGCACTTGCAAAATTGTGTAGTACGCAATAGACGCACTCACACACACAGTCACACTCACTACACTCAGCCACTTCTACTTTTATGTGTTTTGGCACGGCAACAAAAACAATTCAACTGCTTATCGGTTTTTTTTTATATCTCTTTGCTTTGATAAGCAACGTCGTCCCTCTCTCTCTGCCTCTTTCTCTATTATTTACACACACGTCGATTAAAGTTCTCGCTCTAACGCCCTTCGCTCACTTGTTGATCACAAGTCGATAATCAAAACGAAACTGAAATTCCAATTGGAATACAGCGCTGCGTTTGGCCTGACAGCGAACAGCGCTGTTATGCTTATGTTAAACTTAACATGCGCGCGCTCTCTCGATCGCCAGAGCGATGTAAGAGCGAGCTTTTCACGCTGTCATAACAATCAGCTGTTAGGCTAGATAACGCCAGCATATTACAGATGTGCAGCTTAAACGTCAATGCCATCTCACTCGCACGCGAGCTTTTTCAGGCTGTAGGCTAGATAACATCAGTGTATTGCAGGCATTCAACTGGAATGCTATTGTTATCTTGCTCGCTCGCCTAATTTGTTCAGAAAACCCTTTTCAGACAGCTTAATAGCCTAATTGGTAGTAGAAATAACAAAACTTTTCCACACAACTGTTGATAAGACATGAAAAGTCGAAGTGGAATAGCATCGAGAGCGCACTCGATATGCAAAAGTCAGAAGAAAAGTGAGAGCCAAAAATCGTGTTTGCCTGTCGATGATGTTGTTACAGATATTAAAGTTCAAGTTGGAAAAGTTTTATAGCTGCCAGCAACATGAAGGCAACAAAAGAAGAAGCTGATGAAGTGAAATCTTATACGTACGTACATCTATTTCCATACACATATACTTTTTCAGGTTCACTTTACGGCTGCCTTTAGTTGGTTTTTACTGCTGCTGCTGCCAAGGCAGCTTTCCTTGTGCACTTTGACCTGCTACCCGTGTTCGTCCATCGCACACACGTGCTTCTAATATTTCTGATGCTGCCAAAGCAACGGTAACGGTAACGGCAACTGGCAACAACAAAAGTTGCGCATACGAAGCCAAAACAATTTCTGCTTGCCAGCATTGTTATTTTGTTGTTGTTGTTTTTTTTTTGGGTAAAGGCAAAAGTTGGCAGCAACAATTTTCCGAACACAACCAACTACCCAAAAACCAAACCCCTTCCAAACACACACTCACACACTCACTCACACCCTAAGCCATTGCCGCGAAAAATGTTGCCAACTGCATAAAATTTCAAAACTACCAAAAATACGCAAGAGTACAAGCTCATAACCACAGCGTGAGAGCGAAAGAGATAGCTATGCTATACTATCTTTACTATACTATATAAAATATATTATAGTATATGTACATTCATATGTGTTAGCAAGATACCAAAGTTTTTCCACTTGGCGTCAAAATGTAAATAAAAATTTTTTGCTATCTTTGACATATTTTTGCAAGTATTCTTCTTCTTCTTGTTTTAGCCGGCAAATTGTTCCAATCTAAATTCTTTGAGTATTTTTGTTGCATGACATCAGCATAAAAGTTTCAGTCAACACAAATTGGGTTGCTTGCAGGACTACACAACTTAACTAGTATTGGGCCTAATATAACGAATTGAGTTTTGGCCCCATAAATAAATATACAAAAATGCGGTTTCGGTTTCGGCATCGTTTTCGTTTTCGTTTTGTACACTGAAAGTTTTTTCGTTTCCTTTGCTTTCATAATATAATAATAATAATATTACTTTTAACCAAATTGCCCAGCATTTTATTTACCCTAATCATAAGCTGAACCCTTTCATACACATTTAACTGCATCTTTTATTTGTTTGCATTGAAAAGGAAATTGTAGAAATTTATTTTCTTTAGTAAATATATAAAAAAAAACTTTGGCAAGTTGAAAAATGGTAAGCTTTTAAAAAGTACTTTTCCCCTTTTGATTATTCTGATGCCTCCCCCTCCAAACTCAGTGTTGAGTTATGTCCCTTAACTTTCCGGCGTATTTGTAAAAAATAAATAAAATGGCATTAATTTGTTAGAAAACACAGGCTCTTGAATGCTGTGTATGTGTGTGTGTGTGTGTGTGAAATGAAAAGCGGCAACTTTTATTTGACATATTCGCGGGAGCATGAAAAATGGCATAGGGACAAAACAACAACAACAACAACAGAAACATTAAAAATATTTCATTGAAGTTAAAAATGTTTCGCATTTTCTTTATGCTATGCTACACGTTTGCCGACTTGAGCTGAAAGTGGGTCTGCTGGCTATAAATGCTGCCCGGAGCCGGCCTTTGTTTTCTTTTCTGAGTTTTGCCGGAGATTGGGTAACGTTACGTTACGGCGAATGGGTTAACCACTCTTAAATATAATAAAGACTTTAAGTAACTTAAAACTGTTTGTTTGTTTTGCCTGCTCCTTTTCTATTTTTCCTTTTTCTTTACTTTCGTTTCGTTTCGCAGACGGTTTTTTGTGTTTTCTGTTTTGAATTTTAATTAACATTTCTAATGAATATGCGGGCTTGTAGCAATAGGGGTATTCCAACTGCTTCTATCTTTTCAACGGCCCGTTAAATTGTACAATTCCAAATCTCTATTAAATTTCGCCCTTTGTGTTCTTATAATAAAATTGGGAGTTGTCGTTGATTTTAGCTCTAAAATTTGGTATTTTCTGATTTATTATAATAACATATAATTGCTTTAAGAGTTGTTTTAATAACGTTTTAATGTAAAACCCAACTAAACTAAACTAAGTGCTAGTATTTATTGCCTACATGATAATTTTCGAAACCAAATCAAATAAACTTCTTTTAATTTCCCGCTAAATGTTTGCGCACAGTTCAAAACTCTTTCCATGCCACGCATTATATATATATATATGTTTAAATGGGATTATTTTTATGCAAGTGCATACATATATTTGTGTTGTTGGTTTTAGGGAAATCAAATGGAAAATAAAAACATGTTCATGGCACAAAAATAGAAGATAGCTAACGAAATGTAGGCAATGCCTGCTGTGAAACATTGGATTCGGCACTAGTTTCTATAGCATCTGTTCAGTTTGCAGTTTGGATTTGTTGACTTGGCTATTTATATGGCACCACGGGGAAGAGTTTATATATACACTTGCTAGCAAAGAGTAGGAGTCTGTATGCCAGACAAGGATCGCCACTTACCTCCACAAGAAGAAGGCCATAACGATCAGCACGATGCCAAAGCAGCTGAAGATAATGCCCACCAAGACGGCCAAGTTGTAATCATTATGCGATTGACGCAGTAACGGCTGTATTTTCTCACAATTTGGCTGCAGTTGTATCTAAAAAGAGAGAGAGAGAGAGAGAGAGAGAAGAGAAAAACAGACAGCAGTTAAATCATTTGTGGTTATAAGACTTATGTTTTATGTTCTTTTTGGAGCAACAGCAGCAGCAACAATGCTACAATTTTCTGCTGTTTTGTTGTTTCTCGTTAGCAAAAACATAATTTCATATTTTTGCTACCTTCTGTTGCCATGCAGAAATTAAATATGGTTTTGTTTTGTTTTCTTTTCACTCTTGTTGCATAAATTATATTTATTTAAAAAGCATTTTCTGTGTGTTGTGTCGAGGAGCGCCTAAGCGGAAGTCGAAGCGGAAGTGTAGCATGTAAATGTGACCAAAAGGTGCAGCCACTTGAAATTCAAGCGAAAACACACAACGCCAGCTATGAATTATATGTAAATGTGCACAACAGAACAACAAAGCAAGGCACAAAATGGTTCTAAAAACTGCAGAGCAGGATAAAATACACACAGCAGTGCAGAGCAGAGCAGAGAGACTGCAAAAATTATGAGGGCATGACATTCTGCACATTTCCAAAACCCTGCACAATGCTATCCAACAATGGGCAACGAGGTCAACTAAATTGGTATATTTACTCACGGTTTTCCACCATATTTTATGTGTGTGAGTGTGTGTGTGGGGGTGAGTGGGGGGAGTTATAGGGTTAAGTGCCATTAAGGATGTTATTATGACAAGTTGAATGTCGTATAACTTGAGTTTTAAGCTCCATAAACCAATACGTGTATTGATTGATTGTGTATTGCCATTAAATAAGCAGCACATAAGAAATATTACACATACGCTGCGTGAGCCAACATTCTAGCCACTGTTGTACTTAAAACTGAGCTTGTCTTTTGCACTTCACCAACAAAAATATGCAATAAACTTTGAGCAAGGAGCTGCCAAGCCCAACAGACAGAAGTAATCAGAACTGACACAATTCTGTAATATTAGAGGCAAGTTTATGGCATGCCAGAGTCATAAGACCGAATTTAACACTGACATTGCACTGCTACCGTATTCATATTCCACCAAATCAAGTGTCAGTATTCAAATTGCTTGCCATTTCTTTAGTTTCAGAATAGTCTTGAACTAGGTTGGCTTCTTAGAGAGTGAAAGGTAGCTAAAGGCAAGACAATAAATATCTAAAAGGAGTGTTTGTTGAATTTTGGCAGGAAAACGTTAGGAAATGCTTAAAAAATATTCTGTAAAAGACTTTTAAAAGCTTAAGGAATTATTTTTTAGGCAAGGAAAATGTTAGAAAATCTTTGAGAATTTTAAGCAATTATTTCGTAAACAAAATTATAGGAAATTACTAGCGGTTTAATTCTACAAGTTATGTATTTTGTTCCACTTTTCATGATTTTAATCATTCTTTTATATAATACTTACAATTCTTGGATCCGAAAACTTGCCGACCACAATTTTCTTGGGATTTATCACACTGAATGTGGCTGCTGCGACTTTAACTTCGTAGTAGGAATTTGTTGTCAGGTTTTGTAGAATCATCTGAAAACAAAGCAAACAAAAAATTGAAAATGTATATTGAATTGAATATTTAAAATACAATTTCAAGCTGGCGGATTACTATTATTTACGGCACTTATTCGAATTGTTTTACATCATTATTTATTTATTTTAGCGTCGTTTTTGTCTGACAAAATATAATATTTTATTTGCATTTTTGTTTGCTTTTGTATAAAATATTTCAATTACAAAAATAGTTCTCACCAAAAAACAATGAAAAATGTGCGACAAAACAGAGAACTGTTAACAATAACAACAACAAAAATAACACAAAAGGATGAGCTCATATTACAAATAGAAACAGAGCAGAGCTAACACAAAAAACAATGGCATACCTTTTGTAGTAAATGGGAAAAAGTCAGACTACTGAATATTATACTACTATGGCAATTCTACAATTTTATTGTTACGATATTTTGTTGGCCAACTTGTTTCGCCAGAGTTTTATGTATTTTTTTTAGCCAAAAAATATGAAAAAAAAAGCGAAAGCTACGGACAGAGCGGCGGCAATACACTAAAAAAGCAGAAGCGAATAACACAAAGCAGCAAAAACAGCATAAATTTAATTTATTTGCACAACCAAAAACCATACAGGTGTGCCAAACTGTTCTGCGTACGTATGTGTGTGTGTGTGTGTGGATGTGTGTGTTAGCGTATTATTTTCGCCAAGAATTTATGCTGCCCAAAGCCAAAGCAAAGGCAGCAACAAAAGTCCGGGTTTTGTGGGAGGCGTCATTGCAGATAAACATTTGTAAAATATTTACATGAGTCGCACCGCAGCACCACAATATTTTCAGTGGTTGCCTTTCGCAACTGTACTTGAAAGGATTTGTTTACCATATTTTCGATCTGAAGCAGAGATTAGCATTAACCTAAAACTGTAGTTCGCTTTTCGCTTTGGATTTAGTAGTTACCAAAATTTTAATTTACATTTATTCATAAAAGGGAAGTTTGAGAGAATTTTATCTTAATTAATATGTTATGGGTAGTAAGTTTATATATTGAAAGAATTAAAAAAAAAGAGTAAAAGTTCGTGTTGAAGGATAGTGTTAATTCCGGCTTCTTAGATTTATATTTCAAGTCAAGTATTGTAATGTTGATTTCAATGAAATTTTATAAATTTGTAGTTGAATCCAAGTTATTCCATAAATCATTTGTAGTATTTTCATTGACTTTTATATCAATTTTAAAGAAATTTCTATTAAAATGTTGTATATTAAAGCAACAAAAATTCTGGTTTAAAGCTAATTTAGAACTACTTTATTTTATTTTTACTTTGGTCTCTTTGTGCAGAGTATCTTCAGTTGGTGAATTTTCAATTATTTTATTTAATTTTAGCTTAGTTCTCCCCCGTGCAGAGTATTAGCAGCTTGTGTAGACTGCCTTTGTATAAACTCTTTGGTTATTTATGCCTTTGTTGCATACAAATGCAATTACTGTTTGCCGTTTTCACCTGTAGTTTTTCCACCCATTTTCCCACCGAGCGTTTCCACTAACGTAGTCTGTTTATCAAAGCATACTTTTTGAGGGTGACCAAACACAAGGAATATGTGAATATCATTGTAAAGCTGTCAAAATTCAACAATTTGTACGCTTTCACATAGCGACAAAAATTCGCAACAGACAGAAAAATTCACATAGAACAATTTGCCAAACAATGAAAAGGTGTGTGTGCTCTCTGTCTCTGTCTTTTATTTTTTGGCCAGATAAAAAACTGTGGCCGGTTGCCATACAACAGAAAGTATACAAAATAAAAAGATACCTAGAAATGTATGATAAATTGTTTGCCAACAAATTGGCGCACAGCATGGCTTATAAAACCTGAAAGTCTGGGCCTTAAAACAATGCCAATGTTGTTGGGTTCCCCAACTCCCAGCCCCAAACTCTGACCAACTTACCGCTGTTTCCAGCTCCTTGGCCGATGCATTGATGCGTATATCACGGTGCGTATCCTGACCGGCCAGTCGTGTTTTAATGATGTAAAAATCGATGGTGTTGTAGAACTCATAGGGTCGCTTCCAGCGTATCGTAATTGACTCCTGCGAATGACATGTCAGATTTACAATCGCCGGGGCACTCGGTCCGCCCACATCTGTGCGCTGGGCAATCTGATCGGAGGGTTCTCCCTCGTTCTTTGTTGTGAATGCTTTGACAATGACACGGTAGTCGGTAAAGGGTTCTGCAAAAAAATACCGAAAACAGAGAAGAAGTTTCAAACAAAAAGAACAATTAAATTGAAAGGGCCGGCTTTTATCATCGACAACATCACCGCTTTCGGCTTTTTCGACAAATTGTCCGACCAAATAAATTGAATATTTAACAAATGCCAATGAATTTGATTATGCCAGTCAGTCTACTTGGTTTTAAGACTAGTTTAATCAATGGCATAAAATCTAGTTGAGTACTATCTCTGTTTGCTACTCAATTCATAATTTGATTTAATATTTAGTTGACTCTTTTTCCTGTTTACTTTGAACCTTTATATCAATGTTTATTGCCTGCTGTGTCACAACACGCACTGCTAGTAAATAATTAAACAAACTGAAATACGTGCTGTTGACTTTAGTTGTCAAACTGTCAACTGTTAATAACAACAATGGAGGCAACAACAACTGCGAGACATAAATTGATTTAAAATGCATAAATACAATGCAAAATTGTTGAATTTTTAGCACTTGGGTTGATTACACATATTACTGTATATTTCACATTTTTTAATTAGCAGCCGGGTATTTATGAAATTTACATATTCAGGAGTTAAATTTTGCAAGTATGTAATTTGACAAAGAATGTGAGCTGAAATTTCTTTGAGAATGGCTTGCAACCAAATCTGCTGGTTGCAGCAACTTAACAACAGCAACAACAGCAAATGAGCACCTGAAGCGCGTAATTAATTAAACAATGTGGGCGGCGGCGGTTTTCTCTTTGAGAGCAGCGCTGCGCTTACGTTGCGTATGCGTAATGTGGAATGCGAGCAGCAACTTAATTGCACAGCCGCTGCAAAAGGCATGCTGTGTATTTTTGAGCTTCCACATTTGATAGATTAGCGCGAACAGTTTTTGTTTTAACTTTGTCTGTCTCATAAATAATACAACGACGCACTCATTCTCCTCTGCACTCTTGAGCCTAGAAATATGCGTTAGCTACGGACATTATATAAAGAGGGCGGCTGTCGTCTGGTAATAATTCGCTTGGCCGCACCGCGTTGAGTTTAACGGGGTTTTCTGCTCCTGGCTCATAATTACAGGCGTCAAAGTTGTTAACAACAAAAAGTGGCCAGCGAAAAGTACTTGAAACTATTTAATTACAAAGCGGTGGGCAAACAATTGACTTTAGCTACAATTAAGGTTAATACCAGGTAAGGTACAAGCAACAAGGCTGACAGCTTGACTGGCGGGTGTGTAAATGTTTGTGTGTGTGTTGGTCACAGGTATTGACAGCTTGATGCCTGGCCAATAGAAAGCAATTAAAATGGCGTTTTAAGTGTTGACAGCTGGCGGGCATGACTGTACTTTGAATGAGTAGCTTACAAAGAGCTCAGGTCTTTAACATATTTATGTAACCAAGACGCATTTTAACAACATTTTGTAGCATACTTTGGGGGAGGCTCTGAAAGCTAAAAGACAAAATGGCAGCAGTTTCCAGAAGAAGATGTTCAGCATATTAAAGTGCTGAGAGCATTTCAGGTATTTATATAACAAGTTATTAATCAAATTAGCTAGAAATAGCTAAAACTGAAATATAATCCTTAGATTGGGAAAATTAACATACATAGTTGCACAGTATCTATATAATAAAATCACATTTTTCTGACATAACTAATGTCCTAGTCCACTTTAAATCCTTAAAGAATGGTATTTGTGTGTTTTTAAGTGACAAAATACTGTTAATTAAACCGATTGTCCATTATAAAGTAAAAAATATGCTATACATTCCAAGTTTCTATAGATTAATCCTAATAACAATAGGAGTTTCTATCAAATTCGCAGTTTAACTACTAAAACAAAATTTTAAATATATTCTTTTCTAGCTCTCAACGCTTTAAAGTCTCAACAAGGCCTATAAACATAAACATAAATGATAAATGTAAATATAATTTGTACTTACTCAGACTTTGCAGCTCGAAATGTATAAGCGTTTCGGCCGAGTTGCGAGAGTTCTTAACAATCTCGACGCCAGTTTGATTGTCGTGAATGTGGAAAACATGATAGCCGGCAATGGCACCATTTTGATTCTTTGGCGGATGCCAGGACATTGTTATGCTATTAGCCGATACATCCAGAACGGTGAGATTCTGAGGTTTGCTAGGCACTGCAAAGAACAGAAAGATACAAAAAAAAGTTGTCAAGTTAAATGCGTATAGACTCAAAAGCTTAGACGTTAAAAGTACAAGTATCTGTCGCTTGACACGCACAAAGATGTTAAGATGTGTTGCTGTAGAAAGTTAATATTTGTTTTTATCAAAGACACATCACAGCTGCCAAAATCCTAAGGCAACACAGTCATAGGAAGAAAAGTTTGTATTTGCCGTAGCAGACTTTGCGGCGGAAGCGCATAATGAAAGTCAAGCCGGAAGTGAATTTGAGTTGAGAAAAGATGGCAGCGCAAGTAATGTGAATGCGAGCGCAAATAAATAATTTATTAAAATAACAAACAATAATAAAAGTTGCAAGCAAGTTAAATGAATGAGACACAAATACAGAATAAAAAAAATAGAAGAAAAATATACAAAAAACAGCAAAGAGTCAAATAAATTGAAATGAATATTTTGCAAGCAGACGAAACAATTTATATTCAAATGGCACTCACATGATAGCATGTAAGGAGCTACAATGGAATTATATATTCAATTACGAATGAACGCAAGAGCAGGAGCAGATAGAGAGGGAAAGCAATATAGAAGTTAAGGAGAGTGAAAGGGGAGAGGAGCTAGAGAAAAAAACTGGCACAAGCCAAGCGCAAAGTAATCGAAGCGCATAAAGAAACGGAAATGCGATTGCGAGCAATTTATTATGGCTGCAATTGTGAGTTTCTCTCTCTCTCTCTCTAAGTTATACACCCACACACACAAACACACACACATGCACACATTTACTGGGTTATAATCCAACATAGCAAACCAAAGGATGCAAAGCTGCAGCAATAATTTCATTTGGCAGCCAAAGGACAACACTCGACCATGTGTGACGATCGAAAAGGAGCAGCAAGTTGCTAAAGAATTCGACTACAAGTCGGCTATATAAATACATACATATAGTATATATATATGTATGTGTAAGTGGCAAAAAGCACTAAATGGTAATTTATTTTACTAATACAACAAAAGCAAATGGCAGATGGCAAATGGACAAAGGGCAAAGGCAAAAACGTTTTGCGTTTGGCAGCAATCAAAAGAACAAATGAATGACCCGAGGGCGGTCCAAGCACTTGACCTGAACACTGTCTCACACACACACACACAGTGCCATGCAAATGCGATAAAGCTTAACACAACACAACACAACACATTCTCAGACACCCCCATACAATTGGAAGGGGTGTGTGTGTTTGTAAAATAAACAGTCGCTGTCAATGTGCAGAAATTTATACAATTCAATAAATGGCATTTCTCTCTTTTTTGCTCCAGTTTGCTTTGCTTTGCTGTCGCTGTCGCCGTCGCTGCTGCTTCCTCTTGCTCTTTGCAATTGAAAACGGAAATGGGAAATGGGAAATGGGCAGACAAGCAACTGCATTGGGTAACGGGTGCAAGAATGGCAAAGGAAAAAGCCAATTTATAGACTCCCAGCAACAAAAAGCGTATAGTAAGTGAGAAAGTGAACGAAAGCAAGAGAGGGGAAGAGGGAGAGAGAGAGACGCAGTGTGAGAGGGATGCAAGGTCTACGGCAATAGCAAATTGTAGGCCCCTTGCGCGTGGCATTAAAATCAATTAAGCAACAAAGTGCTGCATACACTCAGGCGCCAAAGGATAAATGTCGTCGAAGGTGCACCGAGCAATGAAACAAAACTCTAGAGTAAGAGGGGTGGAAAGCTAGGGTTGGCTGTTGGAGGTAGATAGTGGTGGTGGGAGTGGAAGAGGGAGTGAGGCTCGAGGGCGGACAAAAGTTAATAGCATTGACAGATGCCAGAGACAGTTGGTCGTACGTTTTCTTTGTCGACTATCTTAATCATTCCCCTACCTCCATCTACACCTTCTGCCACCACCGTTGCCTTTCCTCTGTTGCTGTCTCTATCGCTGCTCGTATTCCTATATCTGTATCTGTCTCTGTCTCTGTTACTGTCACTGTGAGCCTGTCTTAAGTGCTCCTAATTGGTTTTCGCTATATATCGTTTACAATCATGTGAAGCCGCTTTGTTTGCTCTTAGTTGACTGTAAATTGATTTGCATGCGCTTTCCTGTCCACTGATTAACCAACAACAACAACAAGAACAACAGCACCAACATTCTCCCTAGGGATTTGTGACAGTAATTGAACTTTACGATATTCAATTAATGTAAGTTTAATTGACAATACAAACATAAACTCTAGAACACTGCAGCAGTTCTATTATATTGGATTAATAGGAGCTATCAAGTCTATAACTATGAAGCATTCCTTTTATTAAATGACGTTTTAGAAATTTGTAATAATAACATCTAAACCTTTTTTTTAATTCAAACTTTAATACAAACTTAAAGATACTCATAGTCAGTTCTCCAGCAATTCTTAAAGTTGTAGTTAAAATCCACTTTTTTTTATTAATTAAAAGCAAGCTCAGTTTGAACCATTTGTCTAGCTAAAATGGACCAAGTCACAGGCTTAAGGAATACCCTTTCCCATGGAGGTTTTAAGGGATTGCCAAGGCAACCAACGGAGAGCAACAAATTAAAAGAAAACAATAGAGATCGAGGCACACTCTAAGTTGCCGCCCAGCGGAAGAAGCCAAGTGTGAAAAAGCAAAAGGAAAAACTGTGCAAAATAAAAAAAAAAAACAAATAAAGGAAAACCGGTGGGGGTTGCAAAAAGAAAAAAAAATAAAGAAATACAAAGCTGCGCGTGATTATTTGCACAAAAGCAAAGGCGAAAGCAGGAAGCAAAATCTTTTTTTAAAAGAGTAACGCCCGAAAACCAATATAGACGACGTGCTTAAGTTGTTAAGAAAGGCAAACAAAGGCGTTGGTTAAAGGAAGGCAAGAGAGGGGTAGATATAGTGAGGAGCGATACTATAAGGTGCGCTCAACTGTGAGAGGGTGTGAGGGTGTAAAGCAAATAGCATTAAGTTGTCTGAGCCTAAAAGAAAACTACGCTAAAAATAAAGTCAAAAACAAAACACACTCACACACACAACACATACTGACTATTTGATACACTATAAAAGAGAGTTGATAATTTAATTGATAAACATAAAGTTTTTGATGTTCAAATAGTTATATTGTTATATACTGAAAATTGTTGTGTTTAACGCTTAGAGAATGGATAAGCAGAAGTCGTAATGCTCCATGTTAGGGTATTAAATAAAGCAAGTCCTTGGCCATTGTTATGCGTGTGCTTTATTTAGTTGTTGTGCTTAAGGGCGATGGGTTTGTTGTTGAAGTTTACGAGCTGCTTTAGGATTAAGCCAGACGTAAAAACTAAACAAAAGGCGACGTGCAAAAAGCGACAAAAGAAAGAGATGGTGAGAGTAAGCAAGAAAGAAACAGGGAGAGCGTGGGCGACTGGCACAGACACAGAGGCAAACAAACAATTAAAGCGGCAGAGTGTAGAGATGTGTTAAGGACACACACACACACACACACACACACACCTCACACACATCCTGATTCACATGCAGTTTGACATGTGAACGCTGCGCGGTTGGATGCCTTTCAATGGCGCCGCCAAAGGCTCGACTTGTCCTGTTGGAGATTTCTCATAAAGGCGCAAAAAATTATGCGAAATAAAGTCCGAAAAGGAAACAAAAATAAAGCAAAAAGTTGTGCTGGGCAAACAAAGAGTGAGTCGGAGTGGGCGTGCCAGTCCTGTTATATGTATCTTCGCAGTGTAAACTTTAAAACGAGTCAATAACAATGTTGTACAGCAACTGAATTAAAGTCGCATTTGTCAGCTTATATACACTTTTGATTGATATGTTTACTTGTCGTGCTTTTCAGCAATTATTCAAGTTAATGTACTAGTGGCAAAGCTTAAACATTCAAATGCAATTTGCTGCACAAATAAACCAGATTTTTTATATACATAGTATTCTTGAGGTCATTTGTCTCTTAAATGTTATTTGCTGTGCTTTGTTTGTTGCCAATTCTTAGCTCAAATCAAATGTCAATACAACTGCTTTGCTCACATTAAACCAAGTTGTCTGTGCTTTTGGCTAGCTTAAAGCTTTGGCTAATTAAGCCATATCTCACACACACATACACACACACACACGACATACAAAAAGGCACATAAACAATTGTGCGATAAATCCAACGGCGCCGGCTTCTGCCTTTGGCAAAGGTTATCGACAGGAAGTTGCACATGGCAGGCAGCGCCATGATGCCATGACGGCCATTACCTTCCGGTTGAGCGAAATGACAGGGAGAGAGAGAGAAAGAGAGAGAGCGGAAGCAGGGAAAACCTAACGTTAGACACGAGCTCACTTGAGACGCGGAAACTGTTTAGATGGATGCTCGGTAGATGTATCTGCCGTATACAGAGTCTGGCTACAAAAGCAGGCATCAATGTCACGTTCAACGTGTCGAGTTGTTGCACTAACAAGGTGTTTATGACTTTAAGCATCGCACATACACTCTGATGCAGTAGGCAGACAAAAGGCAGCCGCCTACAAGTGACTTTCAAGTGCAAAAAAAGGCAACAACAGTGAACACATGAAGCGGCAAGTAAATGATGCTCAGCTTGACATTCAGGGTTGTTGTACTATACTGCCTATTGTTGAACGGGAAGGAGAACCAAACAGATTGTACCATTAGGCGGAAGTTGTTGTTTTTGTTGCTGTGGCAAACCCGTTTTGGGCAAAATAAAAAGTATTTATCGGCGAAGGTGAGTGTCTTTCATAACTTTATACAATACATAACAATGCAGCCGAAAAGTAGGCAACAGTTTTTAAATCAGCGATAACTGAAAGTCCCAAGTGTGTATTTGTGTGAGGAAAGTGTCAAGAGACGCGTGTCTAGCATTTCTCGTATGTTTTATCAGTGTTGGAGCCGCAAAACGCCTTGAGCACGTATAACGCATACGCCTGTTGGGCCTGCAACGTTTTGTGTGTGTGTGCGTGTCTGGTCATGTCGCAAATTAAAATCAAGACAGCAGCTAGAAAAATGATTGATGGCTGTTTTGCAAAATGGCCAGCAGCCAAAACATACCGAAGATCCGACCGTTGTAGAGGGAAAAGTTCAATGATTTATGCTTTTCACTTAGTTTGTGAGAATTTTTGCCAGCAACTAAATGATTGTTTTCTTCTTGTTTTCCACTGATGCTACTGCTGCTGCTACTGCTGCTACTGCTTCCACTACTTTGCACTTTTAATGTATTTTTTGACAAGTCATGTTCATAACTCAGTGTCCTGTAAAATTTCGATGAGTGACGCCTAGTCCACACACAAATATACTACACCCACAGAAACTTAAACCCTCTAGTTTAGCTCCCTGTATGCCGCCCAATTGCAGCATTGAAAGTTTCTGCAGCAAAAGTTAAAGTCCAAAGTTTATGTTGGCCGCTTTTTAGTTATTTTTCGTTCAGACTGACTTTTGTAGGAGTGTGTATACGTGTGTGAGTGCTTGGGGTATTTTTGTTTATTTCGTGCAAAAGCAAATCATTTGTCAAAAAACGCACCAAACTTTGGCTGTTTGCTGTTGACAAGCCAAAAGTTACGTCAATTTGTATTAGCAACTTTTTTTTGAGCAGAGAGTGTTGGAAGGGAGGGGGAACAGAAAACTTTGAGTGGCTAATGCTGAGATTCTAACCATCGAAGATGATAAACTAAAAGATGTTAAAAATCTATTTTGCAGCTCGTTTGGTATACGTTACAAGCTGTAAACGTTTTGCGGTTTAAAGCTGTTAACTATGCTTCAGTTAATGCTCGAAAACCGCTCCTGATGCTTTAAGTAGTTGTAACAGTAAACTATCGTTACTATGACAGTTACACATGGCACCTCTCGCCCCAAATTAATTATACGAGTAATTCTTTAGCGAAAAGTTCAAGTTGCGAAACTTTTTGTCAACTGTTGTTTGTCATGATGCCGTCAACAGACTGCAAGCATCTGACAGATACTCGGGTGCATTTAATTGCAAAATTGGTACAGACAGAGAGAGAGAGAGAGAGAAAGAGTGAGTGAGACAGAGAGAGAGAGTACGGCACTGTTGCATGTTGCAAGCTGCAAGCAATTCCAATTTCATGCCACTCTTGGCGTCTCTCAAGTGCCATTTCGTAAAGCTGTCGACAGTTACCCCAGTGCAGTTCTCAACAGAATTAGCGGCATATTTAAGGGGGAGTGAGGGGGGGTTGACGAAGTTGAGGGATAGTCTTGATGTAGCCGAAAGTGTTACGAAATTGTGACGTCTTCAAATGAATTTACACAAAAAAATTGTAACTCAAAACCAGCAGCAGTTGCATCAAAAACAATTAATTAAACTAATGATTTGATAGAAATTTACTGAGATGATTTTGTAAAAACTTGATTTCACTTAACGAAAATTTACTCTATTGTTTGCTAAATGCCTGGTCATTGAGGGCAGTCAATTAGCTTTAGTTTCTGCGTAATCGATGAGATTTATTTACTGCATAATCCCCCAAAACATTTGCTCTACTTAAGCCTTAAATCGGCAAGTCTCTGAGGCGCCGTTGCTTATATACAAATTTGTATTTTACTCAAGTGAAAAACAAATGATTTTCTTTGACTCGAATAACAATTAACGAGTTGAGTTGCTTAATTTGCAAACTGCGTCGTCGTCGTCTCAAGTAATTTGCATAAATTTGTTATAGGAATAATTCAAAGCTGACAATTCTATAGTACGTACATATATAAATGATATAAGCACGGCTGACTTCAAGGTCACACCGTTGTTGATAGTTTATTATACAGATAAGCTCTAGAGTATTTTTGTTTGTCTAATTGAACCCAAAGTGGAACTAACTGCAAGTTCAAGGCTTTGTCTGCAATGTGTGTGTGTGTGTGTTTTATTTTTAGTATTTGGGTTAAGGAAAGGTGTGAAATATTATGTGCTATGCCAGTCATTTATTTTGATTTGCCATTTGGCACAAGTGCAGAACTAAACTAAATGCATTTTAATTGAAGTTTTGCGTGTGACCGCTAAATCAGCGTCCATTTCTCCCATTTCTGCCACGCCCACTGCTGGTCGGTGCTGTGCAATTTGCCAGCTGTCAGTCTGCTCTCGATATTGAGGGTACTTGTAAAATGCTGGTCAGCACGCAATGGGTCAACATGCAAATTGCACATACGCCACGTGGTGCCAACTCTTTATTACAAAATGTAGATGTGGCAGATGTACGTACGTATGTACGTAAATTCGTGAAGTGTACAATTAAACGATAAATAGCAACTTGTCAGCAGCTTGAATTTAAAGCCCCGGCTATAAAGATTGTGCACACTTAGTTAAAGCTTAACAATAAATACCAAATAATTGTGGGCCATAAAAGTTAAGCTGTTAATTGTACTCGTTCTTAGCCAGTCTATTTTCATTCATCGCGTGATGCGCACATTTCAACTTTGGACGAGTTGTTTTCGTTGTCGTTGTTGTTGTTGCTGTTGCTGTTGTGGTTGTCAATCCTTAGGCATATTTCATTAAACATCGGGCAATGGGTGCCCCTTCCCCACCCCCAAACAAAACTTGTGCCGCAAAAACAACGTTAAATAATTCATTCGACGAACCGAAAGTTGTGCGTGAGAATTTAGCCATATTACAGTGGGACATACCCCCAATGCTGCGTGTTAAGGCAGCAATGAAAACTCAGTTAATTGCCTTGAAGTATGCAGAGTATGGAAACAGTTGGGTTCATTTCGTTATTGTTTTCCGCGTGTTATCGATAAGAACCAAACAGCTGAACAGCTATCTGTGAACCTAGGCCACCATCTATCTAATGAAACCACACACATTGTGGCGCACAAGTTTTTCCGCTCTTTGCAACAAACTTTTCCGATGTCAATGAACCCCAACTGCTTCGTCGTAGTTTACCGCAGGCTCAGGCACAAACTCAGTCTCTGCTCAATATAATGGCAAACTCTTGTAGCCATTTAATGAACTTTAACTGTGAGAAAAGTGACCGGCTGAGAAACTAAAAGGACTTAACTGCAGTTGCCTATGAAAAAGGGTTTGGAAAGTGCTTTTACTCACTTAAAGTTCATTGATATTCTATTAAAGTGCTCAATTATTTATGAAAAAAATATGTGAATGTCCTATAATTATATATAGAAAACGGCAAACAAGTCGCATATATATAAAATATTCTTAAGTGACGATATGTAAATAAAATTTTCGGAATTGCCTGCTAAATATATTTTAAACTAGTAGAAATAGCTACAGTGGTGCAAACTAAGTGAAACAAAACGAAATGCTTATTCTGTAGAAATTATAATCTACTTTTACTTATTCTCTTCTATATAAAGAGCATTTCGTCATTAAAAGTTTAAATTTAAATAACACACTCATAAATTAAGTGGTTGCATTATTCATGGATACCCGCAAGTACCCTCATTAAACATAATACGAAATCACAGATTAGAGTTTAAGCTTTGAAATCGATTTCATTTGCAAATTTTATGAAATGCTAAGATTTAAATGGTTGAATTATGTTATTCAGAACTTATAGTTACGAATCCAATAGAACTTTTGATATTATCAACAATTATTTATGCACAATTCAGTGACTGCACTCATAACATACACCATGAATCAACTGTTTAACAAACACTTTTGAATTAGTTCATTTGTGACTCTGACATTACCGCAAGTGAGTCATGAATTATTTGATATTCTGAATAAGTGATATACTTTATATATTACCATAATTCTCATCGACAGCGGCATAAGGAGGCGTGGCATCACTACCACCACCACCACCGACTAGTGTGATGGGGTCCATGGTGTCTCCGGCAACGGCATTGGAAAAGGCCAAAGTAGTGGCTGGAATTGCCGGTGGCTGATCTTGTTGCTCAATGGAAGTGGGTGCAGTGGCATGTGGTTGTTGTTGTTGTTGGGTTGGACTTGGGGTGGCTAAATGAAATTCAGTCTCAAGGGTTTCCCAGCCAGAGCCAGCATGTCCATCCAGATCCAGTACATTCCGATCCGATGAGGGGCTGATCAAGGGCAATTCCGTGCTGCTGCTAGCGATGTTGCTGGTTTCCATAGCGAGTGTTGTTGCGGTGGTTGGCAATGCTGTGGTCCAATGCTGCTGTGCAATGCTGCTGAAGAGCAGCAATTGCAATACAGCACGCAGCACTAGCGGCAACTGCTGTGGACGTGGCATTATTCTCATATTTCGCTTACAATTCCTTTTCGTTGTGCTTTGAGTTTAAGTTCGATTTTTCGTTTTGTGGATTCACTGTGCGTTACGTTTTGTCCCACTGTGCGCGCGCGTTGCGTCACAATTTGTAGGACTCAAGCCTTTTTATGTTGTTATTAGTTTTTAGCGGTTTGCTTACAACATTTTGTGCATTTAAATGTTTTACAATTTGTTTGTTTTGTGCATTTCTTGATTACTTGTCTAATTGATTGCTTAAATAATTTCCATGATGGCACTGTCACAAAATACATATTGTACAAATAAATAATTGATTCACAAGTTGTTCTTGTTGCTGTTGTTGTTGTTGTAGAAGAATTCTTCTGTTTAACTGTGTTAACATTTGTTGTTTGTTGTTGTAATGTTTGTGTAAAAAAAACAGCGAGCTAAACCCAAACGAAGCTGTCACTTTTTATGATAATTTATTGCATTTTTTCGATATTCTGCCATTGTTTTAGCATTCTCTTTTTGCCCATTGAACTCGTCTTTCTTATTCTCTCTCTCTCTCTTCGTCTCCCATTATTCTCTTGCGCTTTCTTTAGCGCTTTATTGCTTTTTTAATACACACACGCAGTGGAGTTCAACGAGGTTCAATCTGCCTCAAACTGAAGGGGCGTGCATCGCTGCTCATGTGTGACCAGTCGACCACATGATAAATATAAATGTGCCCATATAAAATATGAGAAACTTGCAACCAATTTGGCAACCCTTCCTCCCATTGACATGTGTGCAACAGCTGTCCACACTAGTGGAGTCTCTGCTGCGTCTCGTCTCATTGACTCGATATAGTCGACTTAGATATGCACTATTAATACAGTTCTAAAATAGATAGATGATATGGCTAAAACTAGCTGAAAAGCCAAACCTAGTTAGCTGTCCATCAAACTGTCAATCGTGTTAACTAATTATCAAACTAGCAAGCTGCCAATCACACTGCTCAAACTAATATGCCTCGCCTAAACCAGTGATTGCAGCGCATCTCGAACTGTAGAAGAGGGAGAATGAGGAACTGGCAGAGTGTTTGGGGTGAGGGAATTGAGCAAAATGCAAATTACAGTGCGCTCGTGCTGATTCATTCAGAACTGCCTTCCTCCCTCTCTTCCTCACTCTTGCACTCTATATGCATTGGCACGCCATGTGCTGCGGCTAAAGTGTTTTTCAGTTCTTTTTACATTTTCCCTTTGCTCGTTTCTCTGGTTTCTCCGGTTTCTAGATTCTCGTGACTGTCGAGCAGCCAGCCGGTGCTAATTAGCAGCTCATCAAACTGCAGCCGCATGCAAAAAGCAAGGAAGGGCGATTATAATGCTTATCGGCTTAGACATAACGCCAATCAAAGCTAGCAGTTACAAAAAAAAAATATAATGCATATCAAAATGTGACACATAAAGACAGACAGATTGAGAACGCAATAAAAAGTAATAGAGAGAGAGAGAGATGGAGAGATGGAGAAAGAGAGGGAACACTCTTAAAGTATATGGTAGTTATAAAACCGATATTGGAAAATGGGTTGACGACATCGCATGTGCACTGAAAATTGGTCAATCAAGCGACAATTGTTGGCCATTTACGGCCAAGAGAACGCTGTTTGCCATCATAGATTGACGCAGGCAGCCAATACACTCATAAAAAAGCACTTGTACTTCATAAAAGAACATTAATCTTCAAGAGCTGAAGTCCCTAATGTGTGAAAATTTGCTCTGAACGACAAGATTTATGCTCTAAAAATATTTTAAAAATTTAAATCCTACATTTTTTTTAAACTTTTAGTTTTTAAAATCATTGAAGATTTCTTCCGGATTATTATAAAGTTTTAGTCTTATTTGAAGTTAACTATTTGAAGTCTAACTTTTGGCTTAAAGTTCTTAGAAAAAATGTAAAATTTTTTTTTTTTCTCAGTGTACGAAGATTATCTGCTCAGCTGTTAGGCAGAGTAGGATTTAAAGAAATAATGACAATAACCATAGTAACAACATTTATAGAGGCGACTCCCTGCACTGTCAATATTTAATAATCGAATACAAATCGAATTCATAATGAAATTGAAATCGAGGTCAGCGACTTTTGGGCCAACAGCAATTTGATTAGCAGATTCCTAACTGGCCTTTGACATGTGCCCGGCAATTGCGAACGTAATTGAAAAATTGCCCACTGTTCGCTGTCAAGTGCAGAACGGAAGAGACGCAGTGGGCACAAATGTGAGTGTTTCTATGTGTGGGTGTGTGTGACCCATAAATAGCAATCAAACAGTCAGACGGACACACACACAGAGCTCATACGCAGAGCCATAGCAAGCGAATCGTGACGACTTTTTTATGGTCGCTTGTACAGATAAGCTACATTATGTTTGTCATATTCATAAATAATAACAATAAGCCACTCTTATGTGTGTGAGTGTGCTTGGGATTGATAAAAACTGAACAAATTGTACGTTCTGACAGGTAACAATATATATATGTATATAGATCTAACTAAGCTGCAAATGGAAGTAGAAGTGGAAGTAGAAGCAGACTACTTGGCCCTAAACTGCCCAAATAAGCCTAAGCTGATTTTCATGTTGATGCTATACAAAAAGCGATGCTTTTTTATGTACTGCTAACACTGTGTGGGTGATGAGAAGTGAGAACTGAGAACGTTATGTGAAAGTGTGTTAAAGTGTCTCAAGTGTCAATAAAAGTGAACTAATTGAGTAGCCAATTGAAGGCAAGTGTTATTTGTTAAGAGTTTTAACAACTACCAGTGTAAACAAACTGTACAGATCATGACACCTGTTGTGTGTGTATTAGTGAGCTTTCTACTTAAAAGCTTTACTGGATACTTTTCTACATAGGCTGTGCTTTAAGCTCAGCAAGCCTTTGTGTACGTGTGACTCATGTGTGTGATCCTAAGGGAAATTGGGCAAGTCCCAGTTCAAGTTCAAGTTCTTGTCATAATGAGCGTGAGAAATCATAAGAACCCACATGAATATTAGAGAAACCCTCAACTCCAATCACGGACTGATAAAATAAACACATGCTGGCTTTCAATAAGCGTCCCACATCGAATATTTGTGTATTTAGCGACCCAGACAAGCGGTTTTTTGTATACGCCCAATGAATGGCCCATATTGTGGAGCTCAAGCATACAAATTGAGGGTATATTGTGGTAGTAGCATATATCGAAATCGTTTGTTTTGTTATTTTAAGCGACTCTTTGGCTGGCGTTAATTTGTCAGGCAAATAAATGGCCCCGAATTGTGACTGTAGTAGGCTATGGCTAAGGTCAGTGCACTGGGACGAAAGATGCGCATGCACACAAAAGGACACACAGACACACGGACGGACGGACGGACACACACACGCCACAGGACATGGTGAAAAATCAATAGAACCGGGCTGGGTGAAATGCACGTGGTACCGACGACTACAATGCCTACTCGCACAAAACAGACAACGAGATGATAATAGTACAATACAATCTAAAATCCTCTCTCGACTACTGCCACCGAATAGAGCCAAGGGAACTAGCACAAAGTACTTGGAAATTGTGTCACTTAACTGTCCACAAACCCACAAACCGAACTGAGCTGGCTTATTATGCCACAAATATAAACACATTTATTATTGTTCTTTTTCGTTTTCTTCGTTTTCTACACGAATTCATCGCTTTTTGCTTTTGCCAAATATGCTTAATGAGCGTTGTAAAAGAGCCAAAAAAGCCAAAAGCTGAGCTTCTTCTTGGCTTTCCATAGAAATCATAAGGCGGGCGGCAGAATGTCAACAAAACTCGACGAGAGCCAAGAGCGAAGAGAGTCAAACTCTCTCTCTCTCTGTGTAACACACACTGCTGCTCTCTCTTTGGCGCTCTCTCGCTCTCGACTCGTTTTGAGCGAATTTGCCTGGCCTTTGGGTTGCTGCGTTCTGCGTTCTGCTTTTTTTTCTTCTTTTTTTATTGATTTCTTGAAAGGTACACAAAATGCGAATAACAACAACAACAACACAAGGAGCAGCGCAACGAACAAAGGCAACAACAACAACAAGAACAACAACAATAAGATTAACACTGTCGCAACTATTTTCGTTTTGTTGCTTATTGTTAAATTTTCATTTGTTCCATTTGCATTAAGTTGTAAATTTGGTTTTTGTTTATAGTTTTTGACACAAATTATGCATATAAAATATATTGTTTTGAGTCATACATTGTCTTAAAAATTTGCAGACTGTTGCCATAGCTGTTCACATAAACACTGAGCTACATATGTATGTAGCTGTATCTGTATATACACTCGATACTAAAAACTATATAGTCTATTTGTTGATTAATTTACTTGCTTCAGTTCTATAATATAGATTCTTTTCCGCTTTTGTATCAAACTGTCCGCAGCTGCCCAAAAATGAAAAAAGGCGGCTGCTGCGCAAAGAATTTTTCAACGCACTGCACACCAACAAGATTGTACAAGACTTTTCACGTCTGCAGCAAGTCACTGTTTTTTTTTGTGTATTATTTAGTTTAATTTGTTATAGTCAGTAAATGCAATTTTGCATTGTGTTTCATTGAATAATTTATGAAAATTTTAATAAAAATTTTGCCTCTTTTTTGCAGGGGCCACAATCAGAAAAACTACACAGCCAACGAACGAGACGGCGGCGACAGCGACAACGACGACGGCGACGGCGACTATGATGACAGAGACGGAGCAACACACGGGTGACTGCTGCTGCTACTGTCAGATACATTCGCCGTCAATTCGCCGTGGTGCGGCATATGCGGCAGCTGCTGCTGCTGCTACTGCTGCCGCGAGCATTAGAGTGAGAGAGAGAGAGAGAGACAGAGCGGGTAAGTGAGAGCGTTTGTTGTTTGTGTGAGCGACTCGCCGCCAAAGTACACAATGTGCGAGTGCAAAAGGGAAATTCTGGCATTTGGGAAATTTACAAGTTGAACGCGCGCGTATTTGAACTGTGGGAAATATGCGTATGTTTTGATTCGTTATCGATAACAGGAGTTGTGTGAAATTATTTGCTGTTTGCCAGACTTTGATTAAATGATAAGAAAAAGAGTGAATCTAATAAATGCTAAATAATTTGTTGTCTACGTCAGAGATAAGCAATGTAATTAGTTTGTAGAACAGTGAATATTGATAATAAACAGTATGTACTTAAAGTGTTACATATATTGCACTTAATTTGATGTGCTTTAATTAAATTAGACTTTTAAAAGTACATACATAGTGTCTTTGCTTGAAATTGTCTGCTGCGGCTATAATGTGTGACACTTTATATGCACAATAACTAAAGGGGCGCTTAACTATCTGGTTATTGCCCATTTATATGTAGGTGTGTCTCTCTCTTCAAGTACCTTAACATTCACATTTTTGGCCATTTTGTAAGCCCGCCAACAAGAGATACATCATTAGGCATTATGCTAAAATTACCTACCTATGCATAAAACCACTTGAAAACTCATTACAAAAGCAGCACACAAAGTGTTACATAACACATACACATTGTAATACATACAAAGGACGCACACACACACATAGAAAGAGAAAGGAAAGTGGTAAGGGAAAGAGGGGAAAGGGAAGCAGAAAGGTGGCTATAACTGGTAAAACAGTTTGCACCATTGGCCACAAAAGTAGGCGCTGAACAAGCTGCCTTAGGGGCGTTAAAGCACTTAGATTTATGTCGCCCGATACACACACACAACACACACATACATACGCACACCTAGATACCACATAGTCACGACTTTGACTCGTTTTATGCATTTAATAAAAACTTTCACTTCAGCGTTCGCATTTTCCTCAACGTTTTTCATTTCAATTTTTTTTTTGGTCTTTTTGTTTTTGGTTTTTGATTTTCCCTGCTATATAGTACATATATATATATTCTTTTTTTGTTGTGCGCCGTTGCAGCTAAAACTTTTGCGCTGCATTGAAGCCAAGTACTTAAAAAGCAATTTCCATAAAAAGGGCTGCTGCTGCTGCTGCTGATGTTTTCAGCTTTTCCATTTTCCTTTTTTTCCTGTTTTTTTATTTTTTTTGGTTCAAACTCACGGCCAGATAGGAGTATTAATGAAATGATTTGAGTGGAGTTATGCTTAATTTTTTTTATTCACCATTTTTGTTGTGGCTTATTAAAAAGTTTAAAAAACAGTTTGAGGTGTTGCGGCTGTGTGTTTGACTGTGTGTGGGCGTGTGGCTTTTGGCCAAATATAAAGAAAATCATAAAAGCCATCAAAATAATGTTAATTCATTAAGTGGCAGTAACTTGCTCGGGCGCCCAAGTGTAGGCTATAAAAATTTTACGCACATAAAGGCAGCCGCAATCGCAGTAGCAACGTCAGCAACAACAACAACAACAACGACAACATCCTCATCATCTAAAGGACCTTAAGGAGCAAAAGTGCCTGTAGGCAAGCTACTGAATTGGGTTAGGTTAGGCAACTCTCCAGCATGCATATGAAAATGAATGATTTTTATTTATATTTTATGGGCACTCTCTCTCTCTCACACACTCTCACTCTCTCTTTCTCACGCACTTGCTTCTTTTTGGGGGCTGGTAATTAGAGCAGGTTTATGCCTTTGCCTGCCAGGTGTATATTATGCCAACAACAACAGCAGCAACAGCAGCAGCAACAACAGCAACAGCAGCAACAGCAGCAACAACAGCAACAGCAACAGCAGCTAACAATAAACTCGAAAATTATGTGAATGAGTTTCTTAACTTATTTTCGGTTGTGAAACTGTTCTTTGCCACACGAATATAAAAAAAATAATACAAGTAAAGAAAAAAGTTGCCCCCGAAATGGTTTTTAGGCTCTCAAGATTTATATCTGGCACATGGCAGGTTGTCTGGCAGTCTGACTGGCTGGCAGTCTGGCAAACTGACAGACATTGCGACCGCCAACAAAACAAACAAAAAGTGAAACGAAACGAAACAAACAAGCAAAGTTAAATGAACAACTTTTGTGCATTATTTATCTGCAAAATGAAAACATGAGCACCAAGAACAACACAAGATCGTTGCCAGAAACTCATTAAACGACTATATAATATCCTGCAAAATGTGTATGCACTGTACATAACCTGTTGATTTGCTTTTGAATGCTGTTCAACAAATTTTGAGCTTGAGTCTTAAAGGCTCTGAATACGAATAGACAGACTTTTGGAAGATCGAATCATATCATTTTTAAGTTTTTAGGATTTCGGAAAGTAGGTTTAATAGGTTTAGTAGTTCCTATGATTAAGTTGCTAAAAAAGTACTTAAGAGTGTGTTTATTAAATTTAGTTAAGCTAGTTTTCAAAGTCTCAGAAGTAGAAAGATGCGAGAAGTGAAAAAACTTCTCATTTAAAGCGGCCAACTGATATGCCCTTTGACGGCCGAAACTGTTTATAGGGTATAAAAAATCATAACCACAACATTGCGGTATAATGGCGGACCAGACGAAGGAGAACAGCTTGCCAAAAGCAGATGAAACCGCTGTGTGCCACTTGGCCTACACCTCATTGTGCACCCACTGACTGATTATGAGCGCTATGTATGAATGTGTGTGTGTGGGTGTGCGAGTGTGTGTGTGTGTGTATTTGTATGGTAGCCACTCATTTAATATTTTATGACTTATCTCTTTTCTATTAAGATATTTTAATGCAGAACCGAAATTGTTAGCTGTTCACTCGCTAACCACAGAGCTCAGATGAGAACCCATAAAATCTAATAAACATAAGTCAGTGCCAGTTGTTGCTGTGTGTGTGTATGTATTGTTGTGGTTTTGGCATTTTATGAGTTGCCTGTAAACTCGTAAGACATAAGATGTGTCTCCCACTCTCTCTCTGCTCTCTCTCTCCTGCCTCTGTGCTGCTTTATTGATACGCTACTCAAAGCAGTTACAACTTTGAGACGAGGTTTCATTCTTTAGCTGTTGCCTCTACCCGCACAGTCCCGCAGGCAGCGATTTTTAATATGTATTAAAATTAATAAGAACACGTGTCGTTTCGACTTTGTCCTCAGCATCGTTTTCGGCTGCTGTCGTCTTCATAATTCCATTTTATCGCGCACAAATTTTTATGGCAGCGCCACAGGCGTCGATTTTAAATATTGCCACGCATTCATCGTACTCCTTACTGCTATGGCTCTTTAGGTCCTCTTTTTTTTTTAGTCCTTTTTAGCTCGTACTCATTCGCCGTTCAGCCAAATAATAATAATGTGCAAGATTCTTTCGTTGATTTTGGCGCCATTTTGTTGGGTTGTTAATTTTATGCTCATGAGATATGGAAAATTTGTGACAAAAATATGCTGGAAAATTGCTTGCAGGTAGCACAAAAATTTTGTGAAAATCAAATTGCGTTACATGACAAGTGTGGGAGTTGCATATGGAAATGTACAGCAAAGATTTGCAGATAAACCACTTGAGAGTTTCAACTGATAAGAGTTTTGCTTATTGGCCATAAAGTCTAGCCAACAGTGTGTTGCCAACAAGTCAAGTGATTGATAATCGCATTTATGGCCAACGGACTTCAAATGTCAATTGAGCTGCATTTTGGGCCCAAAAGCAACAAGATTTGTGGCTTTGAACCAATATTGCATTTGACCAAGAGATGACTGTAGATCTTGGCAGTGCTTTTAGCTATAATCACACTTGGCATTGACTGCTATACCCTTTCACTTGCTTGTGATCTAATCCTAGACAATGTTTCCATGAACAAATTTCCTTTTCCGTTTAAACTCTGTGTAAAATTTGCGGTACGTTGACCAAAAACCAAATTAGTTGCATTACATCAACATCAAGGGAAGCGAGAATACAATAACAACAACATTTGCAATAATAGCAGCATCAGCACAAATCTTTTTGCTACCCTTAACGTGCTGCCACTCCCCATTTTTGCGCCCACTCCCCAAGCGGTTGGCAGTAGTTCAGAACAAACATTACTCATACGCACCTTGAACGCGCGCGCTGTTTGTGCGAAAAATAGCCACAAGTCACAGGTGGGCGTAATACAATTGCCACGCCCCGCAACCACTGCCACTACCACTACACCATGGAGAGTTAACGAATATCCTTTATACTATACGTATACCATATATATATATATATGGCCATGTTATTTACACCCGGCTCTGCTGCTGTTTAACCCACGAACAATAAAACGAAATTGAATTTTGCGCTTTTAATGGCAAAACGCACAAAGGCTATAACAGCACTGTAGAAAGATGGGGTGGGGGCAAGGGTAGGGACAGAGGAGAGCAGCAACTAGGAGGCGTGTATAATGGCACACTCACAGGTGTGTTAAACACACACAAACACACAGCCGCGAGAGAGAGAGAGAGAGATAAAGACACACGCACATTTAATGCAGTTTTTAGCCATTGCTGCTGGCTGCTATCGGCCCAATTGCTACAGCCACAACAGCAGCAGCGACAGCAGCAGCAGCAACACCAACATTAAGCCAATTATATGCTGCACTTTTGACATTAAATTCGATTCAATTTATTTGCCGCCCTTTTTTTTGCCAACGGCTGCAACAACGCAGCGATTTTCTACTGAATGCTGCTGTTGTGTTTCATTTTTTTTCTGTGTTGGTTGGAAGTCCGGGTTATTGTTTTTGACATGGAATTTAATTTCATGCTTTTGAAGCACGCACACAAACACACAGATATACCCACACACATATACACCCACTTACTGAGGACTTTTAGAGAGTAGTTCGCAAAGCAAAAGCTTTTCGTTTGGCGTCTCGTTGTCATGACAGCTAAAAACTGCGGAAATTATGCTTTAAGTGCAATTGAAAATGGTATAAAACAAGCCAAAATGCTAAAAGTGGTATATACTCAGCTAACAGATATGCTGTAGTTAGAATTGAGAGTGTACAAGTGTGAGAAAGTGAAGATTAGATACAGTCAGGATGAATGCACTTTGTTAAAGATAGCTATTTAATATAAAGCTAAACTAAGACAGTAGTAAAATAGATAGAATGTATTTTTAAATATTTTCTGAGTGCATAGCTACTATTCATTACAGCTTTCGTTGGTATGTTAGTTTTTAAGCATCTTAACTCTTATGTTGCGTACATGATTTTGCGCTAGATTAATTACATGGTCTTTAACAGACGCTTAGAATACTACTACTACTAGTTACTAATTTCTAAAATATTTTTTAGCAACAAACTCATAGCAAAATGTTGTTCAAATTAATGACGAACTCTATGATATTTACCACGAAATGTTTGTATAGTAATTTTGAATGTATTCAAAACTCAAGTGCTCATGGCTTTTAATGATCCACTGACCAACTGCTCTCGGCCAAGGGGGTTGTATGGTATTCTAGGTAGAGAGTAGGTAGGGGTAAGCGCAGCGGTAGGGGGGTAAATGACCATAGAAGCACAACTGTGCAACTGAAAAATTTATGTTTTCTATTATGCAAACCAACTGTCTGCACATTTTCATATGTCACTTGCATTCCCATTGTTATAGTTGTACTTGTTGTTGTAGTTGTTGTTATTGTTGTTGCTGTTGTTGTTGCCGTTGACTTAATGGTAGACGACATTGTGAACATAATGCTGACATAATAATATTTTTGTAGCTGCGATGATCTGCTTGCCATGCCTCCATTTTCTATCTTAGTTGCACCCAATGCACTCTGCTCTATGAAATGACAGAATGACATACCGACTGAATGACTGACTGAATGACGTACTGACTGAATGACTGCCTGGGTGACTGTCTGGTGTGCTATGGTAGCTGCTGTCGACTGCCTTGCCATTTGTCTGGGCCATTACTCACAGTGGCAATCTGAATGCAGACCTCACACTCCCACACCCACACCCCCCACAGATACATACATATATGTCGTACTCACACACATACGTATACGTAACTCCCACTCATACACAGACATATACATTTGTGCTTTTGCAATTTGCTGCAGCTTCAATAAATTCCACTAAAAGTGCATTTTTATTGAAAAATATTTTCTGCTGTTTTGGCGTTGAATGCTTGCATCGAGTTCCGCAAATCAAGAATGAGTCCATAATAAAAATGCGAGAACGCGAATAAAAACAATGTCAGCAAGTGTATGTTCATTACACACAGCCACAAACACACGTAGCTGTGATATATACTATATACTCCTGAGTTGTAAGCTTTAATTTGTGTAAATTTCTCTTATTAACTATGCGCAATTGTTGAAATTTAAAACTTATCATATTTTGTTTTGTTTTTTTTTTGCTGTCTGAGCTGCAAGCATGAATATTCTGCAGCACAATTCACTAACTTTTTCTGCTTTACATCTTTTGTGCAACGTAGTTACAGGTATGAAAAAAGAAATGCATAAATTTAACTTATGAGCTTTTCTTTTAAGTCAGTAGATTGTTACCAAATCTTAAGTTGCACATAAATATATACTGCAATACATTAACTAGAGAATCGTTATGCTAAAATTAATTATTCTGCATAACTAACGACATATTTGTAAGATATAGATAGATAGATAGATCGTAAAGAATGCTTTTAAGCGCATATAACATTTATGAGCGCTGAGGTCAGCTCTTATCGGTTGGAACATCAAGAAAATATGCGTAAGTATTTATTAACATTTTTTCCACGACATCCACAAGATTGCAAAATATTCGATAAGGAGGTCACGAAGCTGAAACCAAAGGCTAAATTCAAATGCGAATTCTTGAATGCCCCCCCCTCCACCCCCTCAGAAGACAACGACAAAGCTGTGGACAAGTGTTGAGCTCATTTTGCATGTGAGTGTGTGTGTGTGTGTGTGTGCGATGATATGCTTGTGATTGGAGCACGAAACCGAGACGTATGATGATGTTGATGACGACAACGACGTCGACGGCAGCAGCAACAGCAACACGCAGATCCGCCCTAACATGGGTTTGGGGATAAAGGGATGGTGGTGTCATAAACAACAGACAAGTTGCACATGCACTAGAGCATAACAACCCGTTACAGTACCAAGCGAAAAATGCATATGTATGGGTGGGTGTGTGTATGTGTTGGGAAAGCCCCGACTGGGAAAGCAAAAAAGTCAGCAATCGGGTAGGTGGCAGGGAAAAGCAACAGAAGCAGGATGAAACATCATGGAGCCAGCCAGTCTGTGCATATTTTAAATCCCACAGGAAAAATTTCACAAGACAGTTTAGAAGCTATGACGAACATGTCAGGGTGCCAAAAGCAATGGGCAGGCGGGCGGAAAATGGGAAAATGGAGGCATGCATTGGATTGGCAGCGTAGCCAACAACTGTGACCAAACAATGTTGAAGCTTTGATGAACCTTAAAAGACAACAACAGCAACAACAACAGCAATACAACAAAACACAACAGCAACATACATAGAATGAACAGCAAGTTGAAGAGGAGAAATATGACAAAATACTGCATTGGGGGCCACTGTGCACAGTGCACAGTGCATTGTAAAGTGTTTCTATCTCTAGCCCAGAGCACGCCAACTGGGCGTATGAGTGTTAGAAATTGTGCACTATGGATGAATTGAAGTTCCAATGGGGTATGCCAGCCTGAGTGCAAAAGAATTTCAATGTGCTCTATATACGTATATATGTGTGTGTGTGTATATGTGTGTGTATCTGTGTGTGTTGCCTCGTCACTTTAAGCAAATGGAGATGAATGCCTCGTGTGTGCTGTGCTGCTGGGAACAGTAGATGGAGTATATACATTGGCATATTTAATGCATGCTTTTACCACAAAAGAAACTTCCACACACACACACACACGTGCACACTCGTAGCACCTGGGAAATGTAAACATATACATATACACATGTATGTATGAGTGTGAGTGAGTGCAACACTGCGGTTAGAGGTTTGAAGTGTTTAAGATTTTGTCAAATTTTCAATTAATTGTTTATAGAATGTATCTAATGGAATAACCAAAACAACAAGTAATCTTACAAACGATGCAATGCGATTATAACCAAATAATTGTCATTTTGTCCTCAAAATCCGCTTAAGTCCTACGTTCTACGTTGTGACGACAGCTGCAGCTCAATCTGCAGCTTAAATTATTCAGTAATTGAAGTTTGAGAACCACACAATGCAATCAGCATGAAATTATTTTTAAATCATCTTAAATACAAATACTATTATTTTTTCTTTATTTAATTGACAAATAACTGCAAATTTCAATTGAATTTTACGCAACGATAAACAAAAAATTAAAAGAAAATAATAAATTTATCCATAAGTCGTATTGTATTTGCAGAGCATTCGAATTACATGCTAAAAAGTTCAAATTCAAATAACGCATCAAAATGACCTGCCCAAAAAAGTATGCAACACTTTTTGATTTATACTTCAGTTGCAGCTGGAACTCAAGTTTCAATGCTGTTAAATTGTTTAACAGCTTCTGACATATAAATTTAAATTGAAATTTATATTTAAATTTATGTTCTGTAAGGCATGGCCAATGGATATGCTGTGTGTGAGTGTGTGTGTGTGTGCTCGAGTTGTATGCTGGTCAAAAAGTTGCTATCGTTATAATTGATTAATTAAATCTCTGGTCTTGATAGCGACCAAGCGGTCGACACACACACACACACACACAGGCACACACACACATATATACGCATACTCGCACTCGCATCTACAGTTGCACATTTGCAGACAAAGTTGAGCAAAAGTTGTCACAGCTAAAAAGTTTTTATAACAAATATTTTTGGCATTTTGTTTTTACTTTGCATATTCTCTTGTTCGACTTCGAGTTTGACATACGAGTTGAATTCTCATGTTGCTCACTTGTCAAGCTGTCAATTGGCACAAGACTGTCATGACATTCTGCCACACACACACACACATGCACACACACACAACCACACACACATACCGATATGTCTTGTCTGACTGATATGCCATTACATATATGGGCACTTGAAAAGTTTCAAATGAAATGTGTGGAAGTTGAGGGAATCCTCAAAACGTTGTCTCTTGCATTTATTGCTCTCCCTTTCTCGCTCTCTTTCTCTGCTGTGCTTTTAGCGAACTTGTGCGCTGTACAGCTTCTTGGCACGTTAACTGTAATCAGATTAATAACGGCAAACACTTGAATGGATATCAGAACTGAACTCTTTCAACTTTCGTTAGTTGATTGAAATACTGGAACTGCAATTGGAAGTGCAAGTGCAACAGTAACAGCTAAAGGACACATACGCTTTTGCAACCAGGTGGATTAAATATCATTCTGAAGTTGAATTATTGACAACGGAAATTGATGTCATTGACTTTATGCAACTGGCATTGATAGTGCCACCCACGCACACACGTTGGTGGCAGGAGATGAAGTTTTGCTCAGCTGATTGTGATTAGTCGATTGTGCAACTGCAAAGTTGTTCGGTTTGATTGATTTATGTGTGCTGCTTTGACATTGGCACGCGTCTGCTTTATGGCATCAAGCATCTACCAGTTGGATTTGGATTTGTGCAGAGGATTTCGATATCGATTTCGCTTTGGATTGCATTGCAGGTTAATCTTATTGGCAGTTAAGTGAGCTAGAAACTCAGCAATGTTGTTTAATTGTTAGGCGGTAAGTTAATTGAAACTCTGTGGAGTTTTGGCTTTCGTATTTAGTATCAATATTGTTATTTAATTGCTTTGAATTTGAATAATTTGTAATATATTCAGTGTCTGCTCAAGTGTATTAAAGCATGCAAATCCATATTTAATGCATAAAATAATTATGTATTTAGTTAAAGTATTTGCGAAGCGCGATGCAAAAACTCGCATCTATTAGATGCTGGCTAATATGCAAATATTTGCTTGCGGTCCAATGGGGCGTATGCGTGTTGTTGATTTAATGCCATCTCGTTTCATTGGAAAATAACAACATACAAATTGTGGAGTGTGGTCAAGAGTCCTACTGCAGCAACAGAGAGACGGCCAACGGGGAAATCTGTAGCTGTCAGCTCAATGACAAGTTACCAAATGGTTTGAGTCGATTGATAATTTTAATTAAGCGCTAATATTTTAATTCATTATTATAATGTTGATGTTGCAAGCTCATCGCATTCTGTCTGTGTTTGATTTTTATGTGCCAGACAGACACACGTGGCGTATTTGCAATATGGCATTAGCTTGTCAGTTTGCTATTCAGTCAATCAATGTTTACACATTGTACCTCTCTCGCTCGCTCTCTCTCTCTCTCTCTTCGCCCCTCTTTTCTATGTGTACATGCAATATTAATTTGCAGCTATTTAATTTTATGAATCATTGATGCATATTCAGCTAAAATGCCGTGGCTTTTGTATGCGTTTAGGCAATTAGGCCTTGGGGTTCATTTTTAAATTGCATCGGAGAGTATAAAACAGTGTAGTATATAATAAACTCGGTCGTTCGGTCTCTTGTTATTTGTGGTTGATTTATGCGGTCGCTCAACCGGGGATTAGTTCGATTTACACAGCACAAACACACACACACACATACTCTGTGTGTGTTTGCAGTTCATTTCAATTAAAAATTACTTTATGTTGTAACTCACATAACAAAAAACCCAGCCACATAATTGACGTTGCAACTTACCTGCAATAAAATGAAATAAGTGGAATTTTGATTAAGTATTTAAACCAGAGATAATCAATTATGTGTATCAAAACTATAAACATGGATTTGTCATATATTATAAATCCATAAAGTTAACAACAAATAAGCTGACTAGGTTCAAAACTGTCTCTGTCTGTTATGAAAAGGGCTCGAAAACTGCATTAAGCATCGTGACCTTTAAACAATTTGTTTGCACATATAAAATAATATTTTCAATTTCAATCAGCGTCAGCTCCCAGCCGTCTCCCTGGTGAATAAAAAACACAAACGAAAAGTGTCCCTTTTTGCTATTTTTGTTGTATTCGAAGTAGTATGTGTGAAATTTAATATTTGTGTTGCCAGACATACTTTTCAGCTGCCCTCCCACACACACACACACATAAACATACTCTGTGATACAAAGGCAATGCGTTGGGTAAATAAGCAAGGAGCCAAAGAGGAGGCCAAAAGGATGCCGAAGGAGTGGAATGTCTTGGCGGCTTAGCGGCAAAATCAATGACACAATAAATATTTGTGCAACGCTTAAGCTTGGAGTGTTTAAGGCTGTGCGCAACAAGAAGACTGTGCTCTGATATATAGATGGATAACCAGATAGATAGATGTATGTGCACATATCTAGCTTATATACCATGTACAATATATATACATATATATTTATAGTTATTTATATTGAGAATATGGGGTCTTGTCTAGGGATTCAGCTTTACAGGCGCTTTAAATGGAAGTCAGGCCATGACTTTGAGTGCTAACAACAACTGCTACTAAGCACACACACACACACACTCACATACATTCGCATACACTTATACGGTATGTGTGTGTGTGTGTTTGCCAGGCTGTAAGCCATCTTGAAAATGGCTGGCTCGCTTATTTGAAGTTTATTTCTTCTTTAGTCTGCATTTATATTCGCCAAAGTTTTTTCTCGCTCTACTCTTTCACTGGATACTATGATTTCGTCACAATGATTGTAACGCATTTGAAGATCATAATTTGGGGACTGTTCTCTTATCTGTATTTCTAAATTCTGAGTTTTAAATTTATATTTAAAAAATGTCTTTGAATTTGGCTTTCTTTTATACAGCTATTTTGAAAAAATACAATTTTTTGTTATTTTAAGCAAACTCAGAAAGAAAACATTCCTTAAATCGGATTACTATATCATTATACAAGACTTGCCATCAAAGTTTAATGCAGTAGAAACAATCTGCTGAAAAAGGTTAACAGAACTTCTGGTAGGGTATTAAGTATTGGTCGTGCCAAATATAAATTTTCTTTCTTGTTTTCACTCTTCTTTTATTTTTTGACTGTCTTGCAAAATTTAAGTGTGCCACATGACATAGGTATCAGTGTGTGTGTGTGTGTTTGAGTGTGTCAGTTGCGCGCATGTTTATTGCACTTTGGGGAATATCACTTCTGAACGAACCCAAGTAAGCCCAACAACTCTACTCGACTTGGTTTGCCTTGTGTAGGGCAAAAACGTCGCTTAATGTGGCAGAAAAATGTGTAAATTACGTCGAGGCGAGCACAGAGTTTGTCTTTTTCTAATGGTGTGTGTGTGTGTGTGTGTTAGTGTGTGTCACAAGTAAATTGAAAAATGTAGCGCATTGTAAAAATGGAGAAAAGTGTTTCGAATTAAATAAAAACGGCAAATGACAAGAGATGTACGAGCTTGTGCAATAACGTATACTAAAATAAGTAACTTGCCATGGCAGACCGATGCCAAAAACTATAAAAGAATTGCTAATAAACCGCTAAACAAGATTATGAAATGAGTTACTCGCTACTTGCTAACAAATATGAAACAAAAGTCATGTCACAGAGGGAAGAGAGAAAACAAAAAAAAACAGATGTAGGATGCTACTATGTATAATTCGTAATACCCTTTCACCCTTTTTGAACTACTCGTGACGCTAAAGTGTAAGTGGAAACAATGAATTGTCGTGCTACAAATTTGATGGCAGCATAAAAATCATTGCATTGTTGCAAAAGTTGCAATCGAATGAGCACAAAGGGAGCAAACATAACAAATCAGTGCCAAAAAATGCAAGTAATAACTCAACAGTCGTCTGTCTCATTGTATTCTCATTTTTATACTCATTTTTATTGCTCATCACTGCGCACTGCGGTTCCGCTTTGCAGTCGTATATTATTTGTTATTGTTGCTTATTTTGTTTTTTTATTTTTTTATCAGTTTTTATATGCTTCCGTATTCTGTATTTCGATATTTGTTAGTGCCACCCTTTGTAGCTTTTTGCTTTGTTTTATTTGTTTAACGGAAGGCACAAATATCATGCGCGAGGAATCAGCATGTTGTTTACTGGATAGTTGTAGTAATGTTGCAGATAGAGGGGAAGACCTTCCGTTGGTGTACTGCATAAAGCATATGTAAGGTGTTTTGTGCCAAATGAAATGCGCATAAAAGTCATACAGGCAACATGCAACAATCAATAGTGTTGCAGTGTGGCAGCGGAAGCATCAAGCCTGCTTCAGCCAGGTGTACAATCGAGTGTACTCTTCAACCACTGATGGACAACTCAATTTACAAAAATTCCCATACAAACTGCGTTGACTGGAATGCATTACAAACACTTTGCACAAATAAACACGCACACAATTCGTTGCCAGAGGGTATGTGATGCAAATGGAAAATGCAGAAATGCTGTTTTCCTTGGTGTTTACTGCTCAAATGTGTACTCCTAACGCTACTCTCTTGATGCGAATGGAACGTTTATATTTTAATTACAAGTTTTTCTCCCTTAACTTTCTGTCAATCAATTGCCATGCAAAAGTTTTTCAATTTTGCAGCAACAAATAGCTAACAATGGCTGTTTATATACTATATACTATAGCCGATTCAATCAATATGGAACACAATTGGTCCATTCACACGCCCATTTGGCAGCAGCGACTTTCCGATCCCGCTGTGATGACCTGTGACTCCCTGCTCCCTACTTCTTGCCCTTGGTCAGAGCAATTCTGTTTAGTCGAGTCCAGTTTAGTTCAGTTCAGTTCGGTTCGGTTGAGTTCAGTTCAGTTTAGCCAACTTTTGCTAACAAAAAATTAATTTAAAAACTTATTTCAATATCAAAGTGGGCTCAAAGTAGACACAAACACACACAAACCATCCTAAAAAAAAAAACAAGTAAAAGAGAAAGGCGCTCAAAAGTGGCGCCCACGACGAAAGCGGCACAAAGCGTGTAACATTTTAATAAGATTAAAATGAAAATGTCGTAACAGTTTTTCCTTTGCACTGCTGCGAAAAAAGAAAACGGAATTCCAATTGAAAACGATGTGCGAAAATTGCCACCAAAAGCCGTCTGTTATCATTTTTTATTCTCTGTTTTCAGTAACAAAATCAATATTATTATTATTATAATATCTTATTGAATTTAGTTAAAGAAAAATCTTAAGTGTTGTACAAAAACCGATGGATTTGTAGTATTAAAAATTCTAAAATTAATAACTTTTTTATCTTTTCAACCTCAAACTCATGTTGTTCTAATTAATATTTTAGTAAATGCAACTTGTTATAATTTTTCACAAAAGAAGCTTACATTTATTTACTTATAAAAGAAAATAATTAAATGTCCGAAAAATGCCAAGGCAACAACTAAATAAATGGATAAAGGCCAACACTCAGACTTGTTGTATAAAAGGGTTCTTGAGAAATGAGCAAAGAAATGGACTTGAAGACAATTATTTACAATGCGATGTGTTTAAGTCAACAAACATGGGAAAACTACACAGAAAAACAGACAAGTGTGTGGGTGTGTGTGAGTGTGTGTTTGTAATTGTAAGTGTATGTGTATCTTAAGCCAATAACAGTAATTCTCAAGCAAGTGAGGAACACGCGAATGCTGAAAAATTGAAGCACCCGTTTGAAGAAGAGCCTGGAAAACATTTTCCTCTCTCAGCGATGGTTGAAAAACTTCACAACATGCCACATGGCTGCAAAGTATTGCGACATAAAATGGCGAAAGTAATGCAAGCAATGCAAATGGAGTGCAGGGGGGGGGGAGGGGCTGGCGACGGGGGCGTGGCACATAAAAAGTAAGCAAGCTGCAAGTACGAGCTGAGCTGGTGAAAAAGAATTGCTGGAAATCATTCAACGAGCGGCAACATAAAAGCTAAGCGTGTGGGTGGAACCAGACGGGAAACCCCTCTTTCCCACACACATACTCCCACACATATATAATACACAACTAGCTGCTAATGTGCTGTTGTGAGAGTTGAGAGCTGCTGTTGCACTTTCACCGCACTCGAGAGAGCGTGCACATTTTTGGCACAATACAACAAAATTGATTTGAAACATGCATCATTATCAGCAAATGTCGACAGGGTTTGCCAATCCCTCTTGCTCAAGCTTATCAAGCACTTACTTAGTGTTGCGAGTGCAGCCCTGGCACTTGCCGCACTTGTGTCATTCAATTCAATGCAGCTCATTCATTCAACATTTTGCAACTCATATGAAACAGCAATTGAAGGATCATTAGCTGCAAGCTTTTAGTGCGGTTGCCATACAACATTGCGTATGAGTAATGTATGCATTTCATTTACATTGAATGTGAGCGTGCTTCAGTGTGTGTATGTGTGTGTGTGTATGAGTAGCTACTACACATACATAGCTAAATTAAGCTTAATTTTCAGTTTAAGCTGCTTAAAGTTCTAGCATGTTGTGAGTTCGAGAGAAACAGCATACGGAAATGTTGCCATGGCTTAAACTGGGAAAACAGTAGCTTAGCATTTAGAAACTTGAAGCAGTGGCCATTAGCATGTGTTTAAATAATGTGCAATTATAACGTATACGACATGATAGTCAAACTTAAATGCTTAATCTATTGTTTGCCACTGCAACAACACATCACGTGCTTAAATGCGACATGGGGACATAATGTTGGGAAAATTTACTTAGCCATTGCTTGCTTGGTTGCCTTATTTTTCTGGCTGCTTTGACAGGCAGCTGCTGCCTTGCTTGTATGCAGATTCTTTTCCAGGGTCTTGGCCCTATTTTATTTGCATTCCTTGTGCCACATCCGCTGCCATTTCCTGTCGTTACTCGCTTTCTCTCCCTCTAAGCGCCAAATACTTTTAAGGGGGAACGAACGTTGCTGAAAATAATATTTGCAAGCGCGTGCCTTTTGGTCGCCGTCGGCACACGCGTCGTATACGTTGTGTTTGTGGCCGAAGCGGAGCGCAGTTTAAACATTGACAAAACAGCGGCTCGGCAATCTAAAACCACAACTTGGCAATGCAAGGACAGTGCTCAGGTGTTCGCTGTGTGTGAGCGCTGTGTGTGTGTGTGTGTGTGTGGCAGGCATCACTGCGGCAACTGTGGCAACTGCGGCAACATCTGCCTGTCAGACACACGCACACACGTGCAGACAACAACATCAGCATCGAGTGATGTGTTTATACATTTCGGGAAATGACAGAAATTGAATAAAATTCATGTGCTTCTCCATCTGCACGTCACCGCCCCGCAAAAACTGTCAACTTGCGTATGAACGTCACGCGGTTGCCAAACCGCACGCACAACGAAAGAGAAAGGTGGACAACAAAAAAAAAAAAAAGAAATAAGAGGTCGTGTTGCACGGTTGTAGGTGTGCCATAATTTATATGCATTTATGCGAAGGTCATTTCATGCCACACTACCTTTAAATCGGATTTATTGTGGACTGCAACAAAGTTATCTGTATGGCAATACTTCATTCTCTCCACTTTATTGTTAAAGAAAAGTATTTAATTTTAAAGTTTTGTCTCATCTTTCCATCGTTTTGCAATATCCTAATGCTCTCTTACTACTCGGAAATATTTGCCAGTGCATAACCCTTTTTGTTCGTGCAGCTGTGCCACTTAATGAAAAATGCTTTCATTAAAGCTTGATGTTGTTTCCTTGTGCTGTGGCATCCACATAAAGCTACGCGGCGTTGATACGCCTTCGGGGATGCAAAAATTTTATGGTTCACGTTGGTTTATTGTTCGTTTCAAAATATATGTATATGCATTCCGCGTTGACTTTAATATTATTTCGTTTTACTTTACTTTAGCTATGGCTTTATTTCATTTTATTTTTGATGGCAAACTTTTAAAAGGCATCACCATTTTGCTCGACAAGGATAACGAACAAAAGGCGTTGGTCGTCATGGTCCTTGCTCTAGAGCTGTGACGTGCTCCTGCGACCATGTCATATAGCTGTTCTTTCCATTGTTGTTACTGCTGCTGTTGTTGTTGTTGTTTGGTAATGTTATTGTTGTGGTTGACGCTGCCACTGCTGCTGATCTGTTACCATAGCCGGCGGGACCTAAGCGTCGCGCTTTTGTGTATTATCCTTGCTGTTCCGTCGACGACCGCATGCCACAAATGCTTAAATGAAATTAACGCATCTTGACTGCAACAACACCGAAGACAACAACAAATTTGTGGCATTCATAAAAGAGGGCGTGTCCTGCAAATTATAACATAATTGAACGCTAGCTGATAATGTCAAACATGTCCTTTTTCGAGCAGACTACTCAGTCAAGCCAACTCAAGGACCAAAAAGGCATTCCCAACTGTAGTTTGTTGTATATACATATATGTTGCATATGTTAATGGTGGCAGCCACCACAGCAGAGCAGCAGCTGCCTTTTGGCCATGTGATGCAACATGTGCAGCAGTAACAGCAACAGCAACAGCGGATGCTGCCATGTTGTGCTAAGGATATTGCTAAACAGGATTTCCAGGCTACAAGGCATTTAACAAAATGTTGCAAAAGAAATGACAGCGACACTGAACAAATGCGGACAGCAGTCTCGGCAGACAACTCACTTGCACAGTGGTGCAAAAGCATCAAATTGGCAAACAGCAAATGTGCAAATAGCTCGATGTGTAGAGTTTGTTTAAGAAACTTGCAGTTTGATCCACTGTAGCATTAGGTAAATGCATTGCGAAGCCAGTCGACTGGTGGGCGTGTCATTGAGACAGTTGTAGTTGTAATACCAGCAGCAACAACAACAGCACATTTCAAATGCAAATGTGTTTGTGGTGTAAATGCAGTTTTACAAAATATTTTATATAGGCGAGCGGACACAGACAGTCCGACAGTCAGACATACAGACAGAGAGAGAGAGAGGGAGGGCGGGTGAGTGAGTAAGCGAGACAGAGTAGTAGAATTTCGTTTCGTCTACACAATGTGCATAAAATTTAGCAGGATTTACATTTTAAAAACGCACAGCAAGCAACTGGCGAGCGGGGGGGGTGGTAAAAGGGGCTAGAATGGAAAGTCTATGCTGGGTAGAAGAAGAGCAGGGAATGTCTGCCACATTGGGATGCGAGTTGTGTTGGCTTGCAAATGCGGTTTTAACGCTTTACGATTGCGACAACAGCAAACGGCGACTGCGCGAAGACATTGCCAAGCAATGCAATTTGACTAAGTGCGTTTTGGGGCACTTGGCAGAGGCACAACGGGAGAGGAAGGGGCGTAAGAAATGAGAGGGGAGGTGTGTGGAGTGTCGACAAGCAAGTGCTGTAAATGAATGAATATATATATGTGTGTATTCGAGTCTGTCTACATTCATATATGGGCAATCAGTTCAAAGCGTTCTCGCCCCTAGGCCTTGGCTCAAAATGTGTTGCCTACTTTACAGCGCTGCTGGCATAACTTTCCTCGACAAACCCGCAACTGTGTAAGTTGCAACTGTGCAACTGGCAACTGGCAAGTGGCATTTGGCACATTTGGCACATGGCACATTTGCTGCATAAATCTACGCCTGCGTCGGGCTCAGTTTATAACGAGCTTTAGGCATTTAGATAAATTTCAAAGCTGATTTGCAAAAGCCACGATTCCGGGGAGTTGCAATGAAGATAAAGGGCGGCAATGGGCACGCCCATTTAGCGTTAAATGTGCTGGAGTTTTGTCTGCGCCAGCAAAACTAACCACATGAAAGTCGTTTTATGTTGCACACACATACAAATGTGCATATGTGCAACATGACAGGCTAAAGTTGAGTGCCACACACAGCGATAGAGCGACAGGGAGAAAATGAGTGGAGAGCAGAGAGTGAGACACCCGCATCCACATACACTGATGAAAATGTCAGTTTTCAACATTTTTGTTCTGCAGAACTTTAAACAAAAAATGTATAATCTTTAGAATTAATTTCTCAATTTAAGATGTGTAAAATAAATATGAAAGTTTTACATTTTTTAACATTTTTCTTAAAAGCAACAACTGGCAAATAATTATATTTGCTATAAATACTGCTAATAGAGAATTTAGTTTCTAGTAGTGTAGAGCTAGAGATATCCACTGGAGACAGAAATACTCTGGGGCAATGCCTAAGCCACAGTCGACTGGCAGAACCTTAACCAAGTTAGGTGGTAACAAACAACCAAAAGTGCCGCACTGACTGACCGACGAAGAGAATCAGATGGGAAAGGAGCAGAAGTAGGGATATTTGGAAGAGCAGTGGGTGGGCATGTGGGTGAAGGCAATGTGACCAAGAGCAAGAAGTGTAAAGAATGCCACTGACAATGTACAAAGTGCAAAACTAATTTTACAGAGTGTAGCTTGCAGCAGCAACAGTAACAGCAACAGCAACAGCAACAACATCCTCTGGACGTGGAGACAAATGCGCAACAGCCTGAAGAGTCACGGAATCCTGGCAATATGTTGTATGTCGTGTGTGTCTGTGTGTGTGTATTGGACAAGCCCGAAGCAGTTACTGGAACAAGCTTAAAGAGATATCTATCATACGTCATGTTGTGCAATTGCCACACTTTGTGAAACACACACACTCTCTCTCTCACTGTCTCTATCTCTGTCTTACTTTGTGTGCGCCTCTTGAATTGCATTGACATCGTTTGTTCTATTTGCACTGATAAATAAAAGCCATTTCCAAATAGGCTTTGTGTACATTTATCGTTGCAATAATACTATTATGGATAGTTGTGTGTGTTTGTGTGTGTGCTCGTCTGTACGTGTGTGGGTTAGACATAGTTGACAGTTTTGAATTGATTTGAAATGATTTGATTAAGTATTGTTTGTTACTTAATTACTTGGTTTGTGTTTAGTTTAAGCCGATTACAGCTGACCACAATTTGTTGAAAGCATTTGCTTTGCGATCGGACAGGTGTTTGCTCAATTATGGTAATCGCCAGACATGAAATACATTTACTCTCTAAGGCAACGATGGACAATCAAAAGAACAACGTTGACAGCAGACATATCACAGCCACCTTCAGGCATTTCTATACAAACCCTAACATTATCGAGTACTGGTACTTGTGTAAACCATCAATGGGTATCTGCCCCAAAAAAAAAAAAAAAAAAATCTTATATAAAAGAAAAGAAAAGAAAGGCAAAAACCAACTGAGAAAAGCAAGAAAAAGATGTGAAAAGTTACGTAACGTGCACAAATTTTCTGCACTTTTTGGCAAGCCAAAAGCGGTGAGCGTCAAGAAGCGGGCGGGAAAACAGTAAAAACCCAGCAGGACCTATACGACAAACAGGGAGACAAATACCAAAAAAAAAAAGAGGTTCAGCCTCGGGTTAAGGTTGGGCTAGGTATACACAGACATACACACACTCTCACAAATAAGTATACGCACGGAAGGACGAACACGACACCCACACATCCGTGTGAAGTATGGTAGGATGGAATGGCCTCAAAAGATTTCCTGTGCGTTGTTGTTTGACATCGCCCGAGACTTCAATCCTTTTTGACTATGAACTTTACTTTATTTTACTTTACTTATTTCTCCTTTCAATCCTTGCTGCGCAACACACGGAAAGTCAAAAGACAAGTTAAAGACTTTAAAATCCTGCGTCGATAAAGTGATTGAGAGAGTGTGTGTGTGTGTCGTAAGCCTCAGGGTAAATTTGTCAAAAAAGTTCAATGGAGTCATTGTGAACATCAGACAGGTGGATGAGCTGTATTCCCTTTTCATTCACCAAAACACTCCCCTTTGCCAACAATATCTTGGCATTCCTGCACGAAATCAAATGAAACTGATCCTGGCTAAGCGACATGTGAAAGGCTAGAGAGAGAAATAAAGAGAGAGAGAGAGAGAGAGTGTGTGTAATGGAAGCATAGAAAATCAAAAGAAATCTAAGCAGAGGCAAATGCCAGTCGCATTGCCAAAAAGCGCAGACATGATATGAAATTATTTGTCAACGCCGTTTTCAACAACTTTTCCCAACATTTTATTTCGCTTTTCATTTTGGCATGTGCCACATTTTGGCTTTGGTGGCAATAGCAAATGGGAATGGGAATAGAAAAGAGCTTCTTATTTATATATATGTAGTATATATTTTGAATTTCATGTTTCGGTTTCTGTTTCGGTTTCAGTTTCAATTCGAACTTCAACTATATTTTTTTTTGGTTTGTTTTCATTTTCGGCTGTAGTATATATTTGTATTTTATGGAATTGCATGCCAAACGGCGCAGACATGCAATGACAGCCATCGAATTGGAGCGCAAAAGTTGTTATTGCTTTCGAATGCTTTATAAGCTTACTACACTACACTACTGTGGGCTAACATAAGGGCTGTGGGAGCAGCAGCAACTGCAACAATAACATAGACGGTTGCATTGCGGTTGACTGCACAAATGTGTAGATAAGATACTTCTACTATATGTTTGGCAATAAACTCAAAGTTGGGCGATGCGGCAAGTTATTTTGCGAAAAGGGTTCCTCGTGTCCACAGCTTTTAACTCACTTCTCTCAACTGCCATTTATTAGCATTTGTTAATGTAATTGGCTGCATATGAAATTTAATTCTCTAGCATTAATAGTAATTATAAAGCATTAAACATAATTTGTTACCATTCTAAATTGTATTCATATATTAAGATTGGGTTTAACATCGATTTATCTGTTTATTTTCAGAGCAAATTTGATTATAAGCACAGAACTAGAACATATAGCTGACATACAAGATCTGTAGTTGATCTGTAAAGAATCTTAGCGAGTTCAATGCTTAATTAATGGTAAGCTAAGGGATTACTTTAGAATAATTACAGATAAAGTTGTGTTATATAAAGTGCTTCCTTCGACATTTTCGTAATGCTAAACAAATTCTGCCTTTTTTTGTTAAGTGCTTTGCTGTTACCCAAAATTCAATTAAATACCTGGTGAAATCAATACAGCTGAGTCAGCTTTTTATGCTTAACCCTTGTGTTCTTTAGCGTTGTGGCAAGCAATTTACGCTGCCGCACATTAATTTCAACTGTTTACAAGCAGATTTTTTTGTTCTTCAACTTTTGTTGGGCAAGTTTTTAGCAAGTGGTCTTTTCGGTTGCTGGAAATGAAATGCAGCAGGTCAGCTTGTTGGTGGCTCAGAGTGGAGGGACTAAAGAGAGAGAGATCTAGATGGCTGGTTGCAGCTTCAAACAAAACTGTGCGCAAACAGGAAATAACGGTAACGCTGCTTCATTTCCGCTTTTATTAAAACATACTTTTCGCGTTGTATCTCATCCGTTTCGGAGACGGAACGGAAGAAGGAACACGGCAGCAAGGAGTTAGGAGTCAGGAGTCGCCAACTTCTTCTTTAACTGCAGCCATCATTTTATTTGCCATTCTCGTTGTCCTTGCTTGATGTTTTTTCTGCTATCGTTAGTGTAGTTGTTGCTGTTGTTGTTGTTTTGTCACATCCGCTAGTTGCCCGCACTTTTCACTGGCAAAAACTTGTTCGCTGTTTGATGGTTTTCTTTCTATCTACTTCTGCTTTTTGTTGCTTTTCTTGTTTTTTTGCGGCTTGCGCTTTAAAAGCAGTCAGCGGATGTTGAGCCACCTTTTTGACCAGGCATGCAAACAGCGGTCTCCTTGCACTCCCTGCTCTCCCAATCCCAGCCACAACTAGTTGAAAGTAGCCAAAGGTAATTAATTTTGTTGCTGCAAGTTTTCTACAACCATGAGTGGGCAATAGAAATAGGAGTCGTAGCAGTAGATGGCATCCATTTTAAAGGCAAACAGCAGCTAGTAGGAGTAGTAGTAGTAGTAGTAGTACCATTAAACCGCGAAACTCTCAGCTCAGCTCAACTCATTCCATCCTATTCCATTCTCAGTTTAGTTGAGTTTAGTTTGGTTCGGTTTCTGTTTCTGTTGCTGCAAATCGGACCAGGTGACGTTGCCTTTGACAGTGCAGTCCTTGTTGCAAATGGTTTTCCTCATTTAGAATGAGTGGCCGCAGTTTTCTACATTTCCTTTTCGTTTGGTTTTTCATCAAACTCGCTCGTGAAATGCTTAAGCAGCTGCCTGTCCCAACATTTTCTGCTGCATTTTTCTATTTACACTCGCTAGTTGCATATGGCTATTAATTTTCCCTGTCGCACGCCATTTTTGGGGGGCGTTGACAGCTCAGCAGCAGAATTGATAAATGATTCTTAAGAAATTTGACTTGATCTGATTGGTGAACAAAGAAGCGTCTAACGAAGCAGTTGAATTGTCGACGCTGATTCTGCATTAGATTATAAACATTTGATGGACACGGTGGCACATATTGTAATAGTAAACTTTTTGTTAATATCTTAAAATCAAAGTAAGTTCTGAATAGCTTCGAAAAGTTTCAATGAAATTAATCAAATTGTTTTGTGCTTCTTGAGAACATTTTAGTGCTTAGGCAGCTGTAAATGTTATCAACAATCTGTCTTTTGAAATGCCCTTTATGCTATTAGATATAAACTGTCACGCAAAGTTCTATTTATATGTTTGACAGATTATCTCAACATAAAAGCAAAAGTTTCGTTTTAAAAATAATACTTAAGTAGTTGAACAACTACTAAATGTCAAGGCAGCTTGCCCCTCACCTATTCACCTGTCCGTCTCTCTGTCTGGCCTTTGCTGTGACCTCTCAGATATGAGCATAGAATATCCTAAGGGCATGTCCAAAAAGGAAAATGTTACTGACATTTGCTTGAAACATGACGCGTTAAAGTTAAAAGGTGTTGCAACAACAAGAAGTGCCAACAATGCTACAGAATGAGGACGAGTATGACAGACCAAAAGTAAAACTGCGCAAGTGAAATGAAAATGAAACGAAGTTATCTTCACTCAAAAGCACATGGCTATTGTCTGCTGTCTCTTTCTTTCGCACTCAGTGCCAAGTGTTTGCCATCCCTGGCCGGGCAGCCACAAAGCACATGCCAAAGCTCCAAATGAAATTCTAGTGCGTGCTAGCTAAAGTGCAAGGAGACCAAAGTCGTTCCAAAGACGGAGTCGGAGACGGAATCACAGCTAATGCCGGAACCAGAGACGTTGTCTACGGGTCAATGTCAAAAGTTAAAACGCAAACAGCAACAGCAGCAAAAGTAAAAGCAAAAGACAAGTGGCAAAAATTTTAATCAAAGACGGCCTCTTGAGCTGCTTAAAGTCAAAGTGTAGGCTGAGGATTTAACAAACAGTCGGCGAAACAGTAATAACAATAACAACCACAACTAAAAGAATATTGAATAAGGCAGAAACATGCGAAGCCTTAGAATTGCCAAGCAATTGCCGTTGCACGTGTCCTTTCTTTTTATTTACCAGTTTTTTGAGACACACTGGAGTTAACCGATTTCATCACTTGCTTCGACTCAAGTCTTAGCCTTGAAAGATAAATGAGAGGGGGGGCGTGGTTGCAGGGCTTCTCATAAAGTTCACCGCGTGCGTCCTGTGAACTTGTGGCATGCTACACAGCATGTAACCAAAAGGTTGCAGACTGGCTGGCTGGCAGACTGGCAAATGGAATATGCCAAAGTAAAGAGTAAGCATTTCGAAACGAAATAAAATTCATTAAGTCTGATTTGAGTTTTGAGGGGTCTTCTAAACTGCTAATTAATCAAGCCTGTCAAAGGCATTGCTACATTGCCTACATGATGCCAATCTCATCAGGTTTCCATCTCTGTTTCCATGGTAGCCACAACAGCAACAGCAGCAGCAATCAGCAATCGCAATCGCATTCGCATCCACAACCAGATTCTCATTCTCATCCTTATCCACATCCACATCCGCAGCTGTTTAAACTTGTCGACTAAGCTGCTGCAAATCCCTTGAAAGCCTTGCCTGTCTGCACCTGGCAGCCCGAAAAGCGTTGAATAAATGCGAGTTGAAAACACGCAAAAAAGCAGCTGATGGAAAATGAAATGAAATTACAAAATTATGCCAGATGTGAACATTTTCCAAAAAAAAAAAAAAACCAAACAACTTCAAACCAAGTCAAAGGCGCTTATGAAAATTTGCCAAAAAGTAAACAACAAAAATCTGCCAAGTGTAAGTACGAATGGTATGCAAGTACAAGTGAGTGAAATAATTCATATTTCTTCATAAATTTCATAGACTTGGGTTAAAATGTCTTTTTGAAAATTGCATTTTAGACTGTTAACTCCAGCCCGTAGCAGATACAAGCTCAAAATCAACTTGAACTGAGCGGATTTTCCGCTGAATTATATGTTAATTATACGCTAAGCTTTCAACTTTTCTCTCAACAACTCCCAAAGCATCAAAGAGTTCAAAGTTGCTGCAGAGTAAACAGCTTAGAAGAAGACTTTACAAAAAAAAGAGATAGAAAGACAAAATGAATGAATTGTGCGTTGGTTTATTATTTACTTAAGACTTCAAGCCACACCCCTACCCTACCGTTCACTTGGTCGAACCTACCTCAGTTCTGGCCAAGTTAGGTTAAAAGCAGCGAGTGGACGGCGTCTCTAGTTTGAGGACTTCCGTTAATGGCGGCGCACTGTGCCTCAGACTGAAACGGCAACGGAAATCCACGTTAGACCGCGGCAACAAAACAAAATACCAAATTTTCCTTTGGGAAATGGCAATTGGAAATGGAAGTGGAAGTGGAAACGTGGCGCATAAAAGATATGCCTGAACAGTTCTTGTCTCGATTTTGTTTGCTGAATGTGCAGCATATGGCCAAAGTTTAAGTAAGCAATTTTTATTTATATTCCACACACTCTCCCTCTCGCTTACTCTCTTTCCGCTCTCTCGCTCTATCTTATAGTATTTATAGTGTGTCTGGTTGCAGCTGGTGAAAGAAATATGAGAAATTGTACCATATTTTGCTGCTGTTGGTCTAACTCGGCTTTTATTTGTTTGCTTCATTGCATAGCACAGACATTTTGCGGTCGAGCGAGTCAAAGCCTCAGCTCTTTTTTTCTTCCCCTTCCTCTCTCTCTCTCTATTTAAATGGAGAAATTGAGAAAGAAGAAAAATGTATATGAAAATGCACACAAAGCCGAATTTGTTTGTTGTGGCACTTCTTTCTTTCAGTTGTTGTAGTTGTTGTCCGAGTATTGACCAGAATATTAACAGAATGTGTATCTTGGTCAATTTCTGGTCACTTGGCATTCCAATAAGCAGTGGCATCTGCATTTTCCATATGTGCGAAATATTTTGTTGCATTTCTAAAGTATGCATAAATGCAAAAGCAGATATATATCAAATATCTCCGAGTCCGGTTTAACTGCTCACTCAAGTGGCCATTGCCACATGCCACACATTGTGTTCATGTGGCATCAAAAGTGCTTGTGATTGTCCAAGTTTTCTACTATTTAACATTTTAAGCGGCTTGTCTTAGAATTGAAGGACTTCTTTGAGCACAAGTTGCAAGTTTGATTTACGTTCAAGGAATTTATATTAAACTTTGGCTCAATCGTTGCTGAGCAGTAAATACCATATATATGTAGATCAGATGTTAAAGATGTTGGCGAATATCTCAGCTCCTTTTGATATGGGGGACAACAACTTTGGCGTGTTGGTTTCTAAATATAACAATAAGACAATATAATACCATTATAACCTTTTCTAAAACTTTAAACGGCGATAGCACACGAATTCGAGTCATGATAAAGTGCACAACATCGATACAGAGAACAGGCCGTACAAAAATTATTTCTCAATACCCAGACATCACTGTAATTTTAAATTTTGCGTAGGCTAAGAATCCATAGTTTATATTATATATTTATATTATATTTATAACACGGAACTTTTCATAAAAACAGAGTTCAGTGAAAAGACTATAACTTAACTTAAAATTTATTTGGTAACTAAAAGAGAACTTACCTCCTTCATCGGTCATCACCAAAATGGTTGTCTCTGGACCGAGTCCTTCTGGATTGAACACCTGCACCGTGACCTTATACTGTGTGTAGGTCTGCAGATTTTGTATTTCATGGCTCTGCAAAAAAGAAAATGGGAAAAGGAAATGGCATGTAAATGTTAAAAGATACTTAATAATATCAGTATTCATTGAGTTTTTCCGAGTAAGTCTGAAATTCGGTGTATGCAGGATTCTTGAAACTTTCTTCATCTGTTCATTCTTGAAGCGGAAATTGCGCATTGCATACTTTTGTGTGTTTGCTTGGTGTGTGTGTATGTGTGTGTATCTGTTATTGCTGGCAAATAAGCTCAAAAAAAATTGCGGCAGTTAAAATTGTATTTTGCTGCGGCAGAGAGTGTGCCACAAGAAGGAAATTGAGTTGCAAGGCCAGCAGGCAGCAAGCAAGCTTCTTCTTAATTGTGCAAGTCAACTTATGCAGATATATAAATGTATATATATATATGTAAATGTGTGTGTAAGTCTGTGCAGAAGCAATCATTGAAGTTTTACTCCGAGTGGCCCCCATCGAAGCCAGGAAAGAACTACTTAGGTGCACGAGCATATTCTGGCCGAGTGCGGTTTATTAAAATTTAACCAAAGGTCAGAAAGCAGTGCGAAACCATAAAACAAGCCGCTGGCTTTGAGAAGTTGGTAACCCACTCCCACACACACACACACACTCACACACTCACAGAGTCGGGTAAAGCCAAAAATGGCTGCTGCTACAACAAACACAAAATTTATGTTGCATACATTAGAGCGCCGCTTTCAGCTGCCTGCTTTGCCTTGCCTGCTTGCTGGCTGTTGTATTGTTGCTGTTTTGACCACAAAGCGGCTGGTTTGCCAGTATGCCTCAGCAAGGCTCAAAGCATGTGCTTAGAAACGGATTGACTGCCATGCCAAAAGCTTAAGTGGCTCTTGGGCGCCAGAGTTGGCCAACGAGCGCTTTGATTTAACAAGCGACAACACACACAAGCACACACACACACACCCATACCCATACACATATCTTTCCAGTGTATATGTCTGTATTTCTGTGAATAGACGTTGCTCTGGCGACGCTAATGCCACTATATAATTTCATTTTATGTAGTCGCCGAGTTTGAACGAGTCGTATATGTATGGGCCTAGTAAATGAGAGCTGAAATTTACAACTGCTGCTGCCACTTTTATGGTCACCAAAAGTTGGCTTTGGCAATGCCCAAGGCCAGAGCAGTTAATTGATATAATGTAATTGATAGAGGCAACCCGAGTGCTTTAGCTAAAAGTATGATAAATTGCTTTGTATTCGATCTTAGCATGAGTTTGCTTAGAAATCCGGCAATTAGAGCCCAGAGCTGTTGCTTAGATTTCCAACAGTTTGCTAATGAAAGTGGAACGAAACTAAAACCGAATGAGAAATGAAATGTGCCAACAATTAGGCAAATCACAACAACCAACAAACAACAACAACAACAACAAAAAACCAGGAAGCGAAACAATCAACAACATTTTTACAGTTTTGCCACACAAAAATGTTCTCGCTATCGTGAAAAACTTTGCACGACTTCTATTTTAAACGGATTTTGTGTTTTATTTTTTGGCCACGTTAAGCGACGGGCAAATTTATGCTTTACGGCGCAGAAATTTTAATTAGAAAATTGGCAAATTTAGCGCAGTTTCTGAGTAGAGCGAGCTGTGCCCCAGGCTCCTTCACACGTGACAGCTCAATGTAGCCAACGCAGTTGTCCAACTAGGCGTGGTTAAGGGCTCTTAGCTAGGAGAAAGAAAAGGAAAGGGAGGGGAAGAGCGAGAGCGAGAGGGGGAACTGACAGCTAACGGCATTTTGTGCTGTGTGTGATATGGGAATACAGAAAGAAAAGCCATGCTCTCTGTTCTCCCCAGTTCTCGCAGTGTAAAACTTAAAAAATGAAGTCGCACGTTTCTGCCTGCAAGGATAATATTTCAACATGAAACTGACATGCAAAAAAGAATAGTTAGAAGTCAGTGCAGTTCAGCTCAGCTCAGCTCAGCTTTGCTCTCTGTCTCTCGGTCTCTCTGCATTTTGGCCAGGGGCAAGCGTCTAGATAACTGCAAAATATGCACTCAAGCACAAAAGCGTGCCATGTCGCTATCAACGGAACCTATCCCTACTACATGCCCCCAATCTCTCTAAAGCACCCGCTCTTCCCTCCCTCTACGCTGCCACACATACATAGTTTTGGCATTTTAGGCAACTACGTCGCGTCGAGTGTCGTACGTGAGCATTATCGCTAATAATTTTTGCATATTTTAAGCCCCATCCCTTGTCGGTCTCCCGCCCACTGCTCTTAAGCCCAAAATTCCTAAAAATGCATTGCATGCCCTGCATATTATTCCGCTAAATAGAATAGTTGGCGGAAGGTGCGTAAATATAACTTAAATCGGAAATTGGCAAACCCTTAATTTACATATTTAATACCATTTAAATCAAAGGCAACTAAATATGGATAAAGCAATTATGCGTGTATTTCAATATATGAATAATTTAGCAAAAATATTAAATGTGTACAAACTAGTATACATATTTCTAAACCTTCTCAGCATTTGATGAGTTAAATGAAATTTTACAGAATAGTTTTGTAACCTAGTTTAGTAGAATTTAACGAGAGTTCAGCGTTATATCTGAACTAAAACTCAGGGTGAAGTATTATAGTTGCCTCATTTAAAACCAGATATGATTTGATATGATATCATTTACAATGATATAGTTGCTTCTATTTGGTTTTCAACCAAACTTAGCCACATAATTTGGAATAGCCAAACTTAATTTCTAGCCTTCTTTAGCCAATTTAATGGCTCTATATGTGTACAAATAAAATAAAAAAAAGCTATGCGGAAAGCATTAGCTCTGACCCTTGTGTGTCGCGAGTCATTAGCTAATTTCAGTTCATACCTTTGGGTTTACAATTTAAATATTTACAACGAAGGATCTTTTGGTCTCACAAGTCTCACAACTCCCTCGCCTATTAGGTGTTACCTTACTTTTGGCCTAAGACATTGCTTTCAGCCATCTCCTTCTAGCTATCAGTGTTCAGCTTTTGGTTTAGGATATTCCCATGTGGCATGTCTGTAAGCACGTGCCACTTTTGGCTACCCGCATGTTTTCAATGCTACATTCTCACACCTCATTAGCGCCCTTCGCGTGAGGTGGTATTTTGGTAAGATAGAAAGATACATACCTGCTCCCTTCCCTATAAGTTAAGCCTCGCTCGCTCTCAACTAATCGTTAACAAATTGCTTGTGATAGCGACCACTACAAGATATGGTAAATGAGCCCCATGGCAAAACTGATACCTGACAGGTTGAAGCAACAACAACAACAACAGCAACAATAACCATAAGCTGCCTTCTCTTTTATTTTTGGTAGTGCCTTGCCTTACCTTGCCACATGTGTGTCTGATGGCAATGGGCGATGGGCGTGGCGTGTGTGTGTGAAAAGCACCTTTTGGCAGCAGGTGTAAATTACTTTTTAATACATCGCGACGCGTTGCTGACGTGGCCCCAAAATCCTTCGAATGACAATACGAAAAAGCATGAGGAATATTTTAGCATACTTCAAGTCCAATTGAGAAATGGTATTGTATGAATGCATGCAAGCATGAATAACCCGACAGACCTTCAACAGTGAGACGTTCAGAATTCAGAGACTCGACGAACTTTAAGGGAAATCAATAGAGTGCACGATTTGCGGCATTTGCTGGCATTTTCAATACACTCGAGTGTCAGATATGGTGGAAATTCAATTATTGTTTGGCTACACTCACCTCCACCGTATTGTCCCGTATATAGATTTCCTTGGTATCGTTGGGACTCCGATCGCGTGGTCGATATGTAATGCGATAGCCAAGAAATTCGCCCAATATGGTATCCGGCGACGGTGGCTTCCATGAGATGTACACCGACGTGGATGAGGTGTTGTGTGCCGTTGTCGGTATCGGTTTACCCGTGGGCGCTGTAAGTGAAAGAGACAGAGATAGATGAATAGGAGACAGTGTGAGAGTCTCAAAAACATAAACTTTGGCTGCCAAAAAACTTGGCGGAAACTCAAAAACTCAGAAACTCAAAAATTTCAAATTAAAAATGCCGCACAGAAAAGTTACGCTCCCACGCTATTTCGGGGGGAGAGGGGTGAAGTTGGAATGACTGGTGTGGTGTTCGTTGTCTGTGGCATTGTCAAGTTGTCACTGTCACGCAACATAAGTTGCAAGTGCCCTGCCCCTCCCCGCCAAAATAAGTACTGGTTGTTCTAGCCCTGGCCAAGAGATTTGCTTTTGCCATGTTCAGTTCTCTCTGTCGCATCAAGTTAAATGGTGCGTGTGACGCTCTCACGCTCTGACAATATGACGGTCTCACACTCCGTCGGTCTGTTGGACAGGTGAGCTAACTTTAAGCTTAAGTTAAAGTCGTTGGTGGGCTCAGGCTGAGGGGAGTTCGTCAAGTTCCTCTGCCAGAGTCAGCTTGTCACCTGGCAACTAAAATTTGTTCGTCGCATAAATAAATTAAATGATATTTTCTTTTGACTTTGACACCAAATCAGCCGAAAATTGAAAACTCCAACTTGCCCCAAACTGCTGTCGTTTTGTGGCAAGTTGCCTAATTTATGCATGCGACAAGCATAATTTATACAAATTGGCAAAAGCCGCAGTTATGCGAAGCAGTAGCTGTGGCAGTGGCAGTGGCAGTGGCAGAGTCAGAGGCAAAGCCATCGGCATCTGTGGTATTAGTCCAATAGAACACAACGAAAACCATCGCGACGCTTTTGGCTTTTAATGAGCTTCGAGCCGCAGACTATTGACTAATTTGCAGCAGCCGCATGTAGCAGCAAGTAGCAAGGAGCTACATAGTAGCATGTTGCAGCATCTGCTCAGCCCGCATTCCAATATTCTGTGGCATAAATGGAATTTCACGCCAATTCGTGTCCCTTAACGGACGTCATTTCTGGGTGCTACTCGCAAGACAAATGTGTTGCTAATAGCTTGTCGCTGTCGCCCCTGGATATATGGCTAAAACAGAGAGAGAGCGAGAGAGAGCGAGATAGAGTGACAGAGAGGTGGGGTTACACACAAGGAGGCGTGCCAGTTGTTGTGCCTCTTATGCCTTGATTAATGTTTGCACAACGCACTTTAAGCCCATGCAAACTTCTCTGACTTTTTGGGGTCAGTTTTGGCCAAAAAGCATGTTGCCACAATTAATCATTGTCCGTGGCAGCCACAGTGGCAGGTGCAATGTCAATGCCACAAGAGTGCAACACTATGTAAACTTGCCACACTATATAAACTTTAATCAATTTGTGGTTTGAGTTCAACAGCAAGTGCAACAGCGACATACATCTCTCTATAGAGAGTACATCTCGTAAACATGTTGTTAAGTTGTAGTTTAATGTCCTTGCCAAGCACTGAATGTCACATATATAAATATATATATATATGTAGAGCCGAACGTAAAAATAATTAAACGTATATGTGGCTTAAAGGCATGAATTACTTTATGGGGTCGCTTTTCATAGGCAGCACTTAAAAGGCAAGCTCTACCCAGAGTCGGCATAAAATTCAAATGAAAATTTAATGCGATTGTAAAAAGTATCATGTCATGCCTGGTGGGCAATTAATGTGACTCACTGTCATAAAATAATGCAACTACACGTGCCAGTATCATTTCGTTACTTACCTTCACGCAGCGTCACAATATAGTAGGATTCCTTGGAGGGCGGACTCACGCCCAGTTTGTTAACGGCCAGCAAACGAAAGCTGTATACGGTGAAGGGCGTCAGTCCTGTCACCTGATATGATGTCGCATTTGTTCTCGTATATATCCGCGCCACCTGATCCCAGATACCATCCTCGCCCTCGCTGCAAAGATCGAAAGGAAAAGTAAGATGTAAGAAATGGTCTGTATCTATTACAGCTTTATACAATTAGTTTTTAATAAAACGAAAAATGGATACATATCATATTGTTAATGAGATCGTATACTTGCTAGTTCATTTACATTTCATTAAAATCTGACTTTAATCACCTGATATAACTGAAATATTAGTGCTGTCATAAGTTTATTTTATTATTATTAATTTTGACATTTAAATTGATATACGTTTACTTTGATAAGTGACATTTAAAACTCTCAACACTCACTGCTGGTTTATTATTAATTTATTAATCAAATTATTACACTTAAATGGAAAATTCGCGATGCATTTTTCTCAATTGCCACCTGAAAATGCAATTTAACTTTATACTCAATCTGAATATATTTATATATATAGTATTTATATACTTTTACATAGGTCGGTATGTCATTGAGAGTGTGGAGGGCGTGGCAAACATGAGCATTGAATGTGGACGGTGTATATCGCGCTTAGCCACTAAAATATTTATGCGATTTTTACTCAACCAAAGCGCACACATATACCAAAGCTTATATATATATATATCCGCTCACTCTTGTTTTTGGAAACAACAACAATTTTGTGTGTCGAAAATTGGGGTCTGCTTTGTCGCATAAATTTGTAACAGAAACTGGAGGCTCAATGAACATTTTTCATGACCAATATCAAAGTGCAGTAAATTTTGTTTAAACTTGCAAAAATTTAGCAGCATTTTTTTTTTATTTTTTATATATTTTTGGGGTTGCATAAATTTCACGCACGTTACGTAAGCATAAATATAGATGCAAGTATGTGTCTCTGTGTGTGTGTGTGTGTGTGGCAAATACTTAACATTATGTTATTTGGGTTTATGCACAACATCAGCTGAATGAGTTTGGAATGAATGAGTGGCTTTTATGTGTGATTAAAAATACATTAAATATGAGATGTCGCCAAAAGCAAAAGAGACCGAAAAAGATGTAGTGTATGTAGATACAAAAGCATGATGAAAAAGAATATAAAATAACAAAATATTTGACTACTAATAAAAAGTTGCAAACAATTTTTTATAGGTTGCATTAAAATGCATTAAAATTAATAAATGCGTGTGGCCAGCTGCAATTGGTAAGAGTGTGTGCGGGTGTGTGTGACTGTATTGTCAGTCGCATTTTGTTGAAACGAATACAAGCTGTTTTTGGTAGGCGGGAGTATGGATATATGCATACGTATACGTAATGTGTGTACACTGGGTGAAAGGGAAAAAAGTCTTGGCGACTTCATGAAAAATGGTCGGCAAAAAACTTTTGAAAAATGTTGTGGGCCTAAAAACAGCTCGCTGCGACAGCAACAACAGCAACAACAACAACACCAACAATAACAACAGCAAAGTAACCGCAATGGCAAATAAATTTGTGGCCATCTCCTACGTGAGTGTGTCTGTATTGTGCGGGGGTGCGTTTAAATCTGTATAAAATACACACAACAACATTTTTTGTAAGCCGCTTAAAATTTGTTGCTGCTTTTAACATATGGCTTATAGCCCTCTATGTATGTATGTATGTATGTATGCATGTAAGCATGTGTGCGTTTGTGTGGACAAAGTTCACGCACGAGTTCTTTAAAGATGCAAATTTATTTGCGGTTAAACAGCTATACGAACATACAACAGTACATTGAACTGAATGGATAATGCATGACTAAATTAAATGAATGCAAATATTCACATTTTATTAAGTTTCTAACAACCAACAACTTAACAATGGCAATTGTATTAGTTCAATGGTAGCACAGTTATTAATAAAATATTTAAATTGTGCAAATTTAATTTGAAATGAGAAATTAAGTTAAAACCCAATGATAATACTTTTTGCTGCCATTAACAATTGTGAACAACAAATGTAATTCAATAACAATCAGCAATTGCATTTAGCAATAGCTTATGTTTAATTATTAAATATTGCATTACAAAAATAATAAAAAATGCAAAAGCAAAATGTTATAAAAATATGTTAAAATAGTTGATTTTATCCGCATAAATTCAATATACATATGTATGAGTTAAACAAATGCGAATAAATCAGCGATGCACTTAAAATTATGTTGAAATTTTCCCATTGTTTTCAATGGGTAAATGTTAACTGTTATCTGTCAGAATGATTGTGTGTGTGTTTGCGAACTGCGTGAAAGCCAAAAATCAACAACATGTGGTCAATATAAGCATAAGTATATCTGTATGGTCTGTCTGTCGCAGATTCAGGTGCTCTTCTGTAGCTATAGTAAGTGCAAATACAAGTATATATTTGCATAAAAGCCACAATAAACTTTTAATGTCAAATCACAACAGTACACACACTCGCACACACTCGTTTATGGATCGCATTAATGTGTGTGGAATCTTGTTTTGGGGCCACTTCAAACCCGTCTCAACTTATTTCAATTGCATTGCCATTCAGTGTGGATTGCGTTGCGAGATTTCAGCTGAAGCATGTCGTTGTCATCGTCTTTCAATTTACAGGAGCACCGAAAGACGTTCGCCACATCAATACCCCATTCCAGTCGTTCCCAGCTTGCCATACCTGCCCCCGCTCCTTTTCGCGCTCTTGTATGCATTGGCACAAATAAACCGAATCAAGCGAAAATGTAAATAAGAGGCGTGCTATGCCAGAAAGAACAACAACAACAACGACAATGGCAACAACTCAACCTCCCACTTCACATCACTTCACATCGATGGGAATTTACATAAAATGCAGTCAGCGTCTCTGTTAGCGTCGCAGTCGAAGCTTCATCGTAGGTTTCGCTTTATGCATTGAGCGCACGCCCAAAAAAGTATGCTACATATATTCGCGCTTGTTCGGCTTTTAGTGTGCGCGACTCGCAGTGAGTATATTCACGTGTGTGTGTGTGTGTGTGTGTGTGGGAGTGTGTGCGTTTGTGTGTGGTTATTTCTTATTTTGCATAAATGCACCACAGGCTTTGCTTTCCAGTTGCCTGTCATCGATTGCCGGTTCTGTTGTCTTCTGCAGGTCGACAGCACGCCGCCCTGATCCCCGCACCTACAGCCCACACTGCACTCACCCACACCCTTCCCACTCACACTCGCGCTCTAGCTCTTTCTGGCTGGCTGTGAGGAACCGCTGCAGTTACGGCTTCTACTTCTGCTGATGATGGGAATTTATTGAAAAAGTTTCGCTTTTCAGTTCTTTTGCATTCTCTCTGCTGGCCTTTGTATTGCGCTGTCGGCAATCGTTTTTATTTCATGCTCCGCATTGAGTTCAAGTTATTCGGAAAATAGCCGCTGCAAGAACGCCTCTGCATGTGTTTCTTCAAGCGTGTGTCTGTGTGTTAAACGGGGTTTTCCCCAGCTTGCTTTCTTTTCTATTTAAATGGAGCACAAGTGAAGTGCGTTTCCATTCACATACGCAAACGCATCCACGAACACACACACACACACACACACACATAGTTGTATAAGCGAATTCGTATCACATATTAATTAAAGTTCCCAGCATGCTGCCATGGTCGAATGGGCGTGGCAGTGACAACTGTGCAATGCATCGTATTGCGATTTACAATCGACTGCCGGAAAGCAATAAACGCAAGATTTTAATTGAATACCTGCCTTCTCAATGAGTGCACCGCAATGAATAACTGAACTACATAATGTTTATGCTTGAGACTAGGCAGAGTTATAGAGGAAAACTTATACATATACTTGCCATTAAATACATTGATTATACCTTTTTAAATTGTATCGACTTTAAAAGTAGTGGAATTCAATACTTACCGAGTTTCAATTACGAAATGCGTCACTGGAGCATTCCGTGGATGCTGCGAGTGAGCCCAGGATAAGTTCACGGAGCGTGACGTGAAACTTATTAACAAAGGACGCTCCGGCGGATCGGGCACATCTGTATAAAATGAAAGAAAATAACACACACATGAGAAACATGAGAGAAATGCCAGCTATCAGGGAAATGTAAATGAAATGAAAATCATGACATGAAGGCGAACGAAAACGAGGCAAAAGAAAATGTGCGGTGTAGATATCCACACAACGTGCACAGATATCTGAAAATGAAATCACCAAAATGGAAGGAAACCGGATAAATCAATAATGTAGTTATGGCTTTTATTAAATGAGAAAAGCCAAACCAAGAAAGAAACGAAAGACAAGAACTGATAATGAGCAAAAGATAGCTTTAACACGAATGCGCTTACTGCTTGGGTACTGATTTAAATTGGGTAGTACTCACCTTGGACTAGCAGATCTACAATCGCTTCAGGTATATGACGATCATTGACCAGGCAAATGTACTCGGTGGTATCGCTGGCCAACGCCGGTGAGAATTGTAGATCCAAAGTTATCCGATAACAGTTGTATCTGCAATATAAAAAGTATTTGGGTCAGTACTCGGTATTCAGCATAATAATTATTATGTCTTTTTGCACACAAAGTTTTTCAAACAACTCGCAACGTATGAGCAATATTTCATTGTCTCGTTGCCTAATCTATTTTGGGTTGCCATCAATTGGCATAACAAACAAATTTGACTCAACGTGTGCAAAACAAGTGCAGTCAAAGTAGGTTGCAAAACCAAATGGAAAGCTGTGGCAGGGGGGCAGAGAGGCAGCGAGGCAAATAGAAGTGGAAAGCAAACGGACATAGAGATGTTGACAGTGCCTGACAACAATGTGGACAACACGAGTTTCTACTTTAGGCTCCGCAAACTTTTTAATACAAAAGACAAATAAGTTACCAAGAGCAAGTTTGCTGCATGACCACCTACCTACCCTACACCCTATGCCCCTCTCTTTCTCTCTCTGTCTCAGCCTATATGGCCCTATCAGATGGTCAGTTGGTCGCCTGCCTTGGTCAGCACTTAAACTGGCCAGATACGAGTACGTGTACATGTGTATCGGTCCGGCATTTGACTCTGGCGACAATTTGTAGCCGTATCCGAAAAACTTTTCAATGCAAATGGTAGAAAACTCATTTTGTTTTTGTTCTTGTTGCTGTTGGTCGAATTCTTTTTGTGCTCATAATTGAGTTGAGGGGGCAATGTTCGTAAATGACTTTTAGATTTGTTAGTTTTACTTGAATGTATTAGAAGCATTTTATAAATTCATGACATTTAATATCCTTGTAGGCTGATGAACTTCTCTCTCACTATCTCACTCACTCTTCACTCTCTACTCAGTACCCTTTATAGAATTTCCGAGAAATCTATTACAGATTATATGCCCAGAGCAAACCTAGCAACGACAGCTTAAATTAAACTGTCAGATATATGTATGTATATTTTAAGGATTGTTTTAAAGACATAAGCATTGTGTAGTATTTTAAAAAAGCCTTTGCCCGAGGTGAGTATGTAAAGTTTTCGTATCTCATGAATTATTTCGTCTAATTCGGTTGTCTGCGTTACAAAATCTCTTTAGAAGCTGCCTCATGCGACCTTCTGACGGTTACTTGACCATAATTTATACTATGTAATCTACAGCATGTGAGAGTTCATGTGTATGTGTGTGTGTGTATCTATTTTTGCATGAAATTCTAGGGCAAATTGCCCACTTCTCCTCTTTGGAAAGTTTAGCAACAGTTTTGTTGCTCGATTGGATTTTATTATTAAGCAATAACCAAGAGTTGTTGGCCGCAAAACAATTTTCCAATTTTTCTGCTCGGATTTTCAATTTACATTGCAGTCGGCAGTGAAGCAAGAACTTGCAACAACATTTTAATTACATGCAGCAAATTTTTGCAAATATTTTTCCAGACAAACTTGATTGCCATCCATCAGAGCGAACTATCCAACTGTCTGAATCAACTAGCCCGGCTAAGCTGATTTAAGTTACCAACACTTGAGCGAGCTGGAACATGAATCATTCTCAGATGCAACCATAAAACAAAAGTTAATAGATGTTGCTGGTAAGTAGCGTATATTTATGTAGTGTCAGTTGTAATAAAATGAACCAGCTACTGGACGGGATAAAAGTTTTAATACATATAATAGCCAGGCATTAAGCACACAACGCAGCCATCGCACATTGAGCAATGGCTGAGACCAAGATGGCCAAGAAATATGAGCGAAAGTCTGGAGCAGGTAAGAAGTTCCACTGCCAACTTTGGCTGCAGCTCAAGTGTCCCAGTTTGCCATTTAACACAATGTGGGGAGTTTGGCCCGAGGTAGTTCCTTATTCCAAGCAATTGCCAAGCTATTTTGCCAACGTCGTACTGCTGCTGCTTGCTGCTTGCAGCTCGGAACTTCTTCATCATTTTGTTGGCCCCCTTGAGTGCGTTTAAAGCCGTGCAACATGGCTGCACGGCTGCTTGGCTGCTCGGCAGCTCGACTGTTTGCTGCCTGGCAGCCACTTAAACCATTTTTGCGCCTTGTCGTTTTTATTTTTAGCACAACTATCAAACATTAAAAATATATTGGACTCCACTGTCTACACTCTACAGCTAACAGTCTACAGTCTACACAGTCTGCACAACGAGCAGCGTCGTGTAGACACACAGCCAACACCCCCTCTGCTGGCCACTTAGTTGGCCTCTTTCGACTTTTGCTGCACTTTCTTTCAGTTTCAGTTTTGCCAAGTCTTCGTTTTGGCGGTGGCAAAGTTCAAACAGCCGCCTTGCAACTAACTGGCTATCAATTATTTTAACAGCTAACAGTTATTTTTTCTATCGTTTTTGCCAGCTGAAAACTAGCAGCGAACAGCTAAGAACCAAAAATATTTAATGGCCAAACTCAAGTGCCATTGTCCGGGCCATAAAGTGCCAGCCGGCCAAGTGGGTAATGAATTCTAATATGACACGAGGCCGCTTTACTCTCTACGGAGTGCAGGAGTTCTTAGTAGCAGTGCTTTGGCATTATAGATACTGTTAAACTGATAAATCTAAACTTACCCTCGGGCTATGCAGCAATGGGATGCGATTGGCAAACTGTGCGATTGTCGTCGATGCTGTTTTCCACACCAGCGTGTCCACCAGCGAGTGCTCGGTGACTCCCGGACAGGGTATCGTCACATTTTTGCCAGCCTCGGCATTTACCTTCACGTAGTCCAGATTCGTAACGTCTGCAAAGAGAGGGGAGAAGAGCAGAGGATATAATTTTTGGTAAAGGTGAGTGCAATGTTTCCTTGATGAAAAGCCGCTTAAGTTCGGTTGGCTATAAAGTTTGCTGAAAATGTTGGTGAAATATCTTCCAGGCATTTTAATTACACAAAATGTTTTGGCCGAGATTATAAAGTTGCCTTTGTTGAATGCAATTTCATGCAACAAACTATTGAAAATTGCTAGCATTTTCCCAGTTGGCCATCTGCATCACATGCAACAGAGTGGGGCATGTGTGAGTGTGTGTGTGTTTGAGACCGACATGGCAGACATGCAGACAGCCGACACGTACACGAATACAGACAACACAGACACACGCTTACCTTTGATCCTTCTGAGCAATATTTGTTTAGGAAATTGCCAAACGCATTTTAGCATTAAGTCTTTCAGCAGTTTGTGCCACATTTGCATGGACTTCAACTTCAACAACAGACTCTATCTCTAGCTGAAGTCCCAGTTTCTGAACTGGGCCGAAGCCTCAATTAAAATTAGAAAAACAACAAATTGATTATGGCTACCCGCTGGACAACTGAAGTCCTTGGCTAACCAACATGCCGTTTGTAGCATGCAACAAGCAGCATTTTGCAAGTGCCACATAAATTTTGTAAGCGTCCAAGTGTCTATAATAAGCATTAGGCATGACCCAGTTGTGTTTATGCATTCAGTTTTCATTCTCAATCAATGGAAAAACCCAATTTAAATTAGTCAAGTACACACTACTGTAAGCTACCCTGTACATAATTATATTATTCGATTTAAGAATATAATAAATTTAAATTCAACAGGCTACTTTTAGGCGTTAGTATGTACTGATTTATAACATTAAACTAAATTCACATAAAATAGAAGGTTTTTTGGGGTTTTTGTTATACACATTTAAGTCCATAGCTCCTATATTTAAGTTAAGTTCGCCACAAACCTAATATACTCCACTAAGTTTCTAAGTACTAGCACTTTAAATCGCACTGGTTTCAGCAGCTATAACTGCAATCAGCTTAACTGCAATTGGCAACAGGACAATCAACAACTTTCAACTGTTTTAGGCCAGTTTCTCCAGAGCTATGACTTGATTTTGGGCCACTGTTGTTGCTACACACTGGCATTGACAGTGGCTTAGTGGTTTGAATTCAATTGGTAACAGGGTCAACTCAGAAGCAATCGAATTTATCGATCACAGCTGTGAGTTCAATGTCTGTGTCGATGGTGAATAATACCCGAACTAAGGAACAACAATTGTCATTGGCCTAGAGTCTATGCATATATGTATATATATTCTCATGCAGATGGCACCTCTGAGGCATACATAATTCCCTGTAGACTGCAATTCAAACCAAGCGCGCTTAATTACTCTCCCCTTGACTCCTGACTATGATTTTGATTGCGAATCTGATTCGGCTGCTGATTCGAACTCTGGGTCCAAAGTTTGTGGCAGCGTCTGCCAGCGTCATCTGTGTAATTGTCTCTCATGGCACACAGGGATCGGCTTGGAACCGTACGCATATTTTGCATATTATAAGCTGACCGCGGTCCCAGTTGGTATGCTTCTATTTCTCCATTGCCAGCTCTCAATCTGCAGAATGATGCTGGTTCAGGTCTGGGTCTAATACTGGCTGTGGTGGTCAGTTTTGTGTAATTTATGGCTTTCGGCACCAGCACAGGACTGCCGGACGGTCGGACTGGGGACCACTGCAGCTGCCAGAGATTTTGCATACTTATTATGCCAGCCGCATGCTGATGAGTGGCCAAAGAGCAGCACAACTGTGGCCCCAAAGGGCAGAGTGTTTAATTTCCTGATCATTTTTCAATGCAAAATCGCGACGCCGGTTATGCCAGCCGAAAAATGCCAAGTGCTGACCGTTCACCCACTATTTTCGGATGGCTTCTCAACTCTCATTTCCCATTCTCCATCAGAGTCAACATAATGACAGCCATGCTATAACTCAGGAAACAATTGCATCCAATTTATGCGACAGTGCGGAATGCTGTTGAAGTTGGAGTTCAGGTTTTGAATTGAATAACACGAAAAGAGAGATACAAGTTCAGCCAGTTTTGTTGAAACAATTAAAAAACATGCACAAATTATGCAACCAAGCAGACACTGGCTGCGTTAATAAATTATAATTACGAATATTTTGGTTGGCTGCACGACAGAAAGAAGGAGTAGAGAGTGAGTAAGAGAATTCCCAAGGGGAATCCTCTCAGAACAATTGGCCAAACAACCCCGGCAGCAATTGCACTTGGCCTGCGGTTCACTTGACTGGGTCGGGGCAAAGCTAATAATCAAATTGAATGCAACCCTCAAACGATGAGGCAAAGGAAACAGACCAAGCGGCAACAATTAATTTTATTTATGTTGATTCTAATCAACGAAAAACGTTTTCACTCTAACAATTGCCTCCAGTGGCGTCTGCTGCTATGGCAATCTGTCCAGCTACTTATTTTTTTTTTTGGTTTCATCTTTTTGACTGCCTCACTTTCAAATTGTCTGTCTGTGAATTAAAATTAAGTCCATGCACCATTGCTTTCACTGCGTGTCGAGTCGCATTGCAATCATTATTGTTATTAGTGTATTAAAACGTGTTGAATTGGCCAACAGCTCCTCTGCCAAGCCAAATCAGACTCAATGGCCAACAACAGCCATTCTTGAGTTCTGAAAGCTTTGAACAGCAAACCAAGCATAACTGCACCCAAATCGTGCCTCTCTGCACGGTTGAACCTGGCAATGGCTCTCAAGAGCATCAAGTTGCAACTATCATTAGTAGCAGCAAGTTGCTGCTGACTGTTGACTGCTGCTGCTGCTGACTGCAGTTAGTTGTGGGTCACTGCCAGTCAATGTTACCGCACACAAGTTCAACGGGCATTGCTTTCGGATTGCTGCACAGCATCAACAATTTGCCAGAACACGAAATGCATTTAACCTTCCACAAAAGGCACATAAACCTATAGATATTCCTGATATCTTTGAACAGAATGTGACACTTGTCGATTATATCAAAACTGTCTGTTCATTTGAGAACATTGCAACCTATTTCAGTATTTAACATAAGTATTTCAAGTATAGACATTGTATTTTTTTTAACAGTGTAGAATACATCAAAAGCTGCAACTACTGCGTTGCCAACAACTGAATCAGTTAGGCTGTGGAAAATTGAGAATTTTCTGTTGTACCAAATTCCACGAAATTGACATTGGCTGCCCCATGGTAACAGCCAAAGCAACATCAGTAACAACAACAACAACAACATCGTTCTATGAGAGGGCAATTGCTTTTTAATCCTACTGCCATTGCCTTTTGACCAAAAGCAACTCGCTGCCAATCGCTTTGCAAAAGGCTTTTGCTGCTTTGCCTCCTTCGATGCGAACATTCGTTGGTTGCTCAAACATTTAAGCCATCCATAGTCTGTCTGTCTATCTGTCTGTCTGTTTGACTGTCAGTATGTCTGCTGTTCGGTTTGCTCATTGCAAAATAGTACGCAGTTCATTTTGACACTGCGCTGCGGACTGCATTTTTGGTAAGGGCCAACAAGTTGTGCCATTTGCGCTGCTCCCGCCACTCCTCTCTATTGCAATTTTGAAATGGGCCATTTATGAAATCATTGCCATACAATTTGGCGTCCAGTGGACTCAATGTGAACCGTTTTAATGCAGTTGCAACAGCAACAGCAACATCAGTAGCACTCAAATGGTATCGACACAAACAAAGCACTCTTGGTTTGAGATTTCTGGCATTACATTTCCATTTCCATTGCGAAAAGCACATTTTCCACGCGCCAACACTTGCAACATTCAACTGTAGAGTGAGCGGAGGTGAGCGGAGCGGAGGCATAATTTAATGCATTTTATCATCATCATTTATTGCTGTTGGAATTTCATTAACCACAACTTCTTTGACCTCTTCTGTTGGTTAACCACAATTTCAACGCATTAATTTCAGACTCATCTTCGATTGAAGTGCTCGCATTTAAATTGATATTAACTTGCCAATCCGGTTTTACTTTTTTTTTTTTTGTATTTCATATTTTATTTTCATATTTATTTATATTTTTTTTTGCATTTTTATTTCACTTTGCACTTGCTTAAGGCACGTGTCAAGGCCAGCAACTGTTAAGGATGCGTATGTGTGTGAGTGTGTGTGTGTCTGTCTCAGTCCCTCGTCTGTCTGGCTGTCTGCCTGTCCGACTGACTGAATGAATGGCTGACTGGCTCGCTGATTGAATAGACAGTCTGTCATTTTTCGTGGTGCTGACGGTGGTGGTTGTCTCTTCAATGTAAATAAATGCTTAAGCAGATCCACAGACAGCAGACAGCGGTCCGGCTCATGACAAGGGGCAGCATCAAAAGCAGCATCAGCATCAGCAACAGCAACAGCGGCTCGTTCACATGGCGACAAGATATCCCTTTTTTATGCCTGAACGCTGCAAATAATGAAATTACAATACACCCTCCCACACACAAAGAAATACACACAACATAATATTTTGTAGCATGTAAAGCTCTAAACTTACATATACCCTTTAAAAGTCTAGTGTTCTCTCTAGCTTGAGATTTTAAATTTACAAAAATTAAATTTAATTTGATGTATCAAGTTTGTTGTATTTAAATAATTATTATATAGTGTTTATATAGAAAACTTATTAATTTTTGCAGGTTTTAAAATTTAAATAAAACGTTTTAGTTAAACTTCAAAACTTGATAGATATTTGACTGGCATCAATTTGACTGAAGGAGTATAAATAACCTCTTCTAATCGAATGACAGAACTTAACGATACTCTGCCTGAATAGTGTAAAGCCCTTCAAGTGGCGTGTGGCATGTGGTGTGTGGTAGGCGTTGGGTATAGCATCAATACATACTCGTATGCAGGTGAGGCAGCATCAAGTGCTTCTCTTATGAAATGGTTTCGGACCCATCACGGATCAGTCACTAATGCTGACATCATTTTGAAGGCAAGCTGACGCTCCTGTCAACCCAAAACTCAGGCAAGTGCGTGTGTGTGCGTTAGGGTGTGAGTGGATTTTTCAATTTCGTTTCAACTTCAGCTTCAGTCATATGATGTGAATGATTGAATGACTGGGTTGATAAGTTCTGGGGTGGTAATTGTTTGACGGCCAGCATTAAGTGCTTCCAACTCATTACACAAATGCGGATTAAAATAAGTTTAAAACTGATTATAAAAAAAATTAAAATATATATAACCATTTAAATTATCAGCAGCTGGCTTGCAACCCTCGCACCGTTTATTGTATAACTTAAAATAAAAACTACTGAAAGTTAATTGCAAGTACTTATCGTAAGGCAACAAATCGATTAACTAAACTTTGTGCTATTTTCAGTTTAGTTAAATAATTAAAAGAGCTTTTGATATACGACTAGAGGGTATTACTTTCACATAGTGCACATTATTGCTCTTTAAATGGGGTTTCCGTCTCCCTCTCCACATAAACGCAGTGAGTGTTCTCTTTGAAAGCCTGCTAAATTGGCGGAGCATCGCATTACCGCAACCTTCCCCCTTTGGCCGCCTCTCAGCAGCTGCTGCTGATTGCCAACGGCACTTGAATAGAAAACGTTGCACTTTTAAGGACCAAGCAGCAGGACACATGTCAAGAGGGTAGCGGAGGTAACGGAGGTTGCTGTTGGCAAATGTGAGGCCAACGGCAGCAGGTGAAAAGTGAAAGGCTGCCAGGCAAATTTTAGCGAGTTTTTGCCGCTGAATACCGCTTCGAGTGTATCTATGTGAGAGTGTTTCTCTCAGTGTGAGTGTGTGTGTGTGTGTGTGTCTCGTTGTCGCCCTTGTCATGGATGGCGCTTGGCGTAATTAAAGCTAAATAGCCGACATAATGAGCAAGTAATTAGCAATGCTTTTGCCACCAGTTTGCCATGTCCCATTTCGTTCTGTCGTGGCGTGTGTCCCGTTGCCATTACGTGTTTCTTATGCCCACCCCTCTTTGATGCCCCTTCGCCAGCACCTTTATGCTCAATGCTCAGTGCGCTGTGATCTCAAAATTGTGTAATTTGCATATTTCAGTGTAAAAATCTGAATTGTTGACGTCTCTGATTTCAGCAGGAGCCACGTGAACAAATCCTTGACTCTTGATTGATATATTTTAATTAATTTCGCTTCAATGTTCCACCTTTTTTTTGTATCTTTTTGTGTGTTTTGCTGATTGCTCATCAATAACATTTTCCGCTATTTATGATAATTAATTTTTAATCTTTCGTGTGTTAAACAATAATAGCAATAATTAAATGAAATTCAGGTTAACAAAACAAATATGTCGCTGGGCAAAACAAATATTGTGCTAAAGATACACAGATATAACATATATAGATAGATAGGCATCGAGTGGAAAGATTAGCAGTTAAATTCCTATTTGATTGTAAAATATTAATTATCAACATAGTAACAACAAGTGTAATTAAAGACAAATATTAATTGTATTTTATTTGAATTCCTATTTTAATATGGCTTTAATTATATGCTAGGTTAAAACATTAGATTACCCACACTAAAACTTTTGGCCTGTAAGCAATCTGTTTGTTTGTGTGCTGCACGCTACACGCCACTCACACCATCTGCCACCTGCCACCTGCCACATGCCACATGCCCACGGCCCTTGTCAAATAGAAGAAGAGCCAACAAACGCCGAAAAGCAAACTCAAATAGTAGAGTAAGTTTCTTTCTCATTAGGCGTCATGTTTACCAACATACACCTTCACACTCACACACAGAGTCACATGGGCAAAGCAATTTTAACACCAGCAGTTGAAGCTGCCTAATGAGTCCAAATCCGACGCCCGCACACTGCAAACGGCTCCATCCTTAATCCCAACTCAGAATGTTTGGAGGCAAAAGGCAGGAGACAGCGGGGGGTACTGGAATTATTTGAGCTAATGTCCGTAGACAACAAAAATAACAACAAAAATGTGTCGCTGATGGTGACGAGGTTGGCAGGCCATCAACGGTTGGCATGTTGTTTGTGTAATTTGTTTAAAAGCTGGCATGGTAGAAATACACAGTATATAAATGTTGTGCAGGACAACAGCGACAACAATAGCAACAACAATGAAGCGTTCATGTTTTAATTAATCATTGCCTGGCTAAACAAAAGTCAAGCTGTTTGTTGGGGCAGAGGGGCTGTGGAGGAGTCGGAGCAGCAGGGATAAGGGCGTCAAATCGAGTCTAGAAATACGGTATTTGGTAAACAACAACGACAGCAAAATGTGAACAACAAACGTCTAGATAAATATGTCAACGACAAAATACGCGTCCCTGTCTCTCGTTACCTTCCTCTCGCTCCCTCTCTATCTCTCTCTCTTTCTGTCTTCTTACCCCACATGGATATGCGGCCATTTTCTGTGACAGCAATGACCCCCATTTTGCTGGATTCCCCCCACCCAATCCCCTGTAGCGCTTGGCATTTGCATTGGACTCGGTCAACACGGGCAGTACAAATATTTGCTGCTGGAATAATCAAATTTACATTTCATTGAAGTAGAAAACGAAGCAGGTTCCCTCCCCAACACAGTTCACTCAACAGCTCAAACGGCGCTTTAATCGCAGCAAAAAACAGCTGCTTTGCGCCACTGTGTGCAGCTGTGGCAGCAACAAACACGTAACACGTACTACTTGCCCCACGGCAAACAGTTTCATACACAGAAAACGACTTAGACACAGTTTCACGTTTCTCTACATCTCATCTTACTTACGTTTTCATTTCTGGTTTTGGTGTTGCACAGTTGTCAACGTAATGCTGCCACAAGCCTTTAGCTGCAATTTACATACATTTGTACACTGCCAACCGAAAGTTACCGTCTGTCAACTGCACTAGCATTAAATATTCGTAAGTTATACTTAAACATTTCAACTTTAATTTTAACTTTCCTTACACTAATGCCCATTAATTTGGCAAAATTTCTCGGCATTCTAAGTAGGCTGTGCTGTCAGAGTTGCCACGCCCCCTTCGAGCATCGCATGCCTTTCGCGTTTCGTAGGCTACACAACAAATGACATGACATTTGGGTATTTATCTCGCAAAAATACTTGCGGCAAGTGGAACACATCCAATAAATTAGGCGATACAATGTGCCATAAGAGTGTGGAAGAGAGTCAGATACAGAGATAGAGAGAGAGAGAGAGAGAGAGGCACTATAGATTGGCCCCGCCCGTTGGCCAGAATTTGGCTGGAATTGAACACAAAAAACGACAAGTTGAACTGTAAACAAACGCGACAATTTATCTTACTTTCATTTAATTGTCAACGGCAAATTGCTTACAAAACGAAAGCGAATGCGAAATGAAAGGAGAAAGTGAAAGTGAAAGTAAAACAGTCAAAGCACCACAAACTATGTGTGCTTGTGTGCGCATGTGTGTGTGTGCGTTTGTTTGTGAGATAATCAACGTTAAATTAGCGCTAACAAATTGACAAAGCCGAAAGTGGAAATGTTTACATTAAATGGTTGAATTGTCTGATACTTTCAATAACACGCAAAACCATTCAACTGAATTGAATGCAAAGCAGTGTTTATATATATTTTTTTATTAAACAAAAACACATTCATACATACATATAAGCTGCAAGTGCGCTTGCAGTAGTTTTATTTAAATGCAGCCCAAAAGTATGCAACATAATAAATACAGAGTGTGATGCTAAAATTGCAGCGCATTGTTGTCGCTGTTTATATCTTGTTGTTGTCGTCGTTGGTGTCGTGGTGCTTATCAAAAAGTGGGTCAGTCACTCACTGACACCATGACACTTAAGTGCACACACACACTACAACGAGACAGTTGCAGCTAAAAGTATGCAGCTGATGTAACGTTGGGTTTGATACACTCAAGCGTCGACAGACGCACTCAACAACAGCAGCAGCAACAATAACAACAACAGCAATAGCAACAACAACAACAGACTGACACAGTTGACGTCTAGATCTGTAATGTAGTCGGGCAAGCACTCAGTCAACCTCAGAACCGCACCTCCCACTTCCAGCCCTAACCCAAACCCAAAACCCAAACACCACCCAACCCAAAACCCAACCCAACCCATTGTTGTCATTTGTAATTTTTTGCTGCTGTTGCTGTTGTTGCAGTGTTTAGCCAACTGTTTTAAGTGTGTGAGTGGCGGAAAGACAAGAGTGTCTCATTGTGCCAAGCCGGTCATCAAAATACAGTCAAGTACTTAGTTGCAAGCGTTTAAATGTTGATTGTGGCCAACATAAATTGTTTGTACTTAGACGTAGTTCAGTCTCGTTGAACGTTTACCTTTTCGACAATGGACCTTTAGCGACTCTTTGAAAGCTTCATTTGAATGAAAATGTATTTGTTAATAACCATTGGAGGGCTTGACAACAACAGCAAGAAGGCATGTACACACTGTTTGTGAGAAATCTAATTTGTTTTGTTGATTTGTTGCTTTGTTGCCAGTTGGAAGGAAATCAGGATCAGCAGTTGTGTCAGTCAGCAGCAAAGGACATCTTATGCCTGATTTTCACATTTGCAGCTCTTGGCCCAGTTAGTTGAGCTTGTGTGTGTGTGTGTGTGTGTGTGCGTATGTTTGTGTTTGGCCATTGTAAGCGTTTTGCGGGTCAAGTGCGTACTATACGTAGCGCATGCCGCAACACAATAGACGACGTTGGCCTTTGCCCCTTAACCCATAACCCAACAACCTTACCCACTTGCGGCTGGCCACAGAATTCACCTGAGGCCTGAAGTCAGTAACGCACTAAGTGAAACAGCCAACACAAATAGCACACGTTTGTACCACAAACATACGCACACACACACAGAAAGAGAGAGTGAGTGAGAGAGTGAGAGAGAGAGAGTATGAAACATGGCGCTTTGGCTGAGCAAACAAATGTCAAGCGTTGCGTATACGCAGCATGGGCCATTGTCTAGCTTGCCGGTTGCTTTCGTTTGTGTGTAACTGCTGAGCTTGTATATGTGCATATATGTATCTATCTTTATGTATATGCATGAGTTTGTGTGTGACAATTGCCACAACCAGTGAGCAGCAGCATCACCGCAACTACTCGGTTCTCAGTCGTCTCTTTGCGCAGATCTCAGCAGAATTTTCTAATGCATTTTGTGCGTGTTTATTATTTTAATTACAAGCTGGCAAAACTTAAATGTCTGCTAATGCAAATTGCTGTCGTCTGCTCATCAGCTTTTGCACTGGTTACACCCCCTTCACTCACTCTCTCTCTCTGTCTTTCACTCCCTTCCTCTCTCTATCTCTTTTGCTGTGTAGCATATAAAATTAACTATTAAGCGCTCGGTTTAGTAATTAAAATGCATCATGATTATTTGCTTATGAGCTGTACTCGGCACTCTGCAGACATATATAGTATGTATATGTATATAGTTTCTGTAGCAGATGGAACTGCTTTTCATCATGGCGTCATCTGCTATAGCTGTGTGTATATCTGTATCTTCTGTATACCTTCAAAATATATACATATATATGTATGCATCTGGATGTGTGTCAACTCTTGCGTGCAGATCAAATAATGACAATTGCTTTGGTCTTGGTTTCAATTTAAGCTCTGTTTCACAATGATTTTGCATTTTGTCGTTTTGCTTCGTTCTAAGCAAAGTGGGCTTTGGCCACGCCCTCTATGTGCCATCTAACGAGTAATGACTGTAATGACTCAGCTCATTTGTCACTTTGGCTGCTGACTGTTGTCTATAAATAAAGGCGACATTATTTGATTAATTTCGATATGCATTTGTTTTCATTAGTCTAATTTCGTCAGAGTGAAACTCCATATACATATGAAAATGGGAGTGTTTATGTGTGTGTGTATATATGTAAGTGATAATTATGTTAAATTCAAGTAGTATTTGAGCTCAGTTTGTTTAGCTACTAGTACTAATTTAAAGATGCCACAAATTATTTATTGAGTGACAACTCTTGACAAAGACTTGAACACAATTAAGCGTCATAATTTATAGCTCAAATTTAATATATGCATTAAATGCATAACAATTAGTTATGGTTTGGATGAATTAGATAAAGTTCAAGCACTAATTACAGCATAACAATCTAAAGAACTGCTATAGAAACCATTTTAACATATGGTAAGTTTTCTCATTTCTTTGACCAACTAGAGATATAGTTATTATGTAGTTAAAATATTTAGTCAGTTATGCCACAAAGTGGGCAACCAGTCTGCGGTCGTCAGTAATGAATAAATATTTCGACATATATCACATAAAATATATATATGTGGAGATGTGGATGGCGGTGTTAGGTAGTTGGCTAACTGTTGTTATCAGCTTTCATAACAATTGCAGCTGCAAATTGCCTTTATTTATTGTTTGGCAGCAGCAACAACAGCATCTGTTGCCGTATCTGCAGTTATTTTAATGATGACAAGTGTTTGCATTACCCCACAGAAGGCAATTGCATTTGCTAGTTGTCCTTTGGCACACACACAATTACACATATATGTGTGTGCAGTCGTGTGCAAGTAAATTTAAATCATAAACACACGGAACCTCAATAAACTGTGCTCATTACAGCTGCTAATAAATTGTCATAGCCACAGAACGAACTTTCCACACAGATCAGAAGAGAGAAAGACACACACACACCCACACATATATAAATATGTCTATATAAACATATATATATATATATGTACATGTATATATGTATGTGCACAATCATCAACTGCATGACATACAAGACTTATAGTCTGTGCTGTGGCTGCTTGTGGGTCAGTGCCTAATTTGCCACTGAACCTTGGCTTAGAGTAGTCAGCAGTTTATTGAACTGGTCAGTGAGTGTGGACTCATCAGAGTGTTTGTTTATTGAACGAATGCGAAAATCAATTATTTCAATGGAAGAACGAAAGAGAAGAGAGAGACTGAAAGAGTAGCAAACAAACGCTGTCAATGGCCTTGTGAGAAGTGGCAATATTTGGGCATCATAAATAAAAAACCAATTAATATATCATCGTCTCAAAGTGCCAGACAGCCAAAGTGGTTGAGTGAGTGAGTGAGTAAGTGAGTGAGAGAAGAGTGTAACACGATGAGCAGGCGTCAGTGAAGTAACTTCAACGTGTCTATTAAAGAGCTCTTGAAGGCAGGCAACATAAAAAACATAAACACAACGTTAAGATAACTTTAACTTTGGAAACAATGAACAAGACGTATTTCAGATACTCTCTAGATAAAGAGGATACCACATTATTTAGACTTCAATGTAGCATTGCTTTGGATAAAGTGGTTAAACTCTGCTTTGGTTAGTGCTCGAGCAAAAAGGCGTTAAACGAAGTAACTCTAATGACAACAACGCACGCAGCAGCAGCTACAACAACAACAGCAATAACAGCAATAACAATGGCAACGATAGAAGTGGCAATAGCTAGCCGAACACCATTATCCAGAACAACAGCAGTGACAGCGTTTTGCTGGTAGTGGAAAGACATGTTACTCATACGCAACGTTGTACACGCCTACACATAAATGATTTGTCTTGTTACGGTGCTTTTCTTTTTGCAATGTTTGCGTATATTTTACCTATAGCTTGCCCTTTTTTCGTGCGTGTTCTGGTGTTTGTTTGTGTGAGTGTGTGAGTGAGTGAGTTTCGGGCCACATCTAAGTCGCTGCGTAAGCCGCCAAATGACTTTGCGGCATTAGACATGCAGCCAGTCAGCAGCCAAAACACGCACATCCGGTGCGACCATGTTTTTGGTATGCTCGTATCTATACACCTGTCTTCTTATCTGCCTGTCTTGCTGTCTTGCTGTCTTCCTGTCTGTCTGTCTGCCGGCTTGCCTTGCTTGTTATTGTGCCTGGCAACCGCTCACATTAGCGACTGTCGCTTAAATTTAAATTTGCCTACTGACATTTGCTGCCGACAGCCGGATGACTCCTTTTGCCCGTTAATCTTAACATTTGCAACCCCCCTCCCCCAGCCACTTGCCTCATTTTACTTCGCTTTTCTGCCCGATGTTTTATGTAAGAACCCCTGTGCCTAATGGTTTTTCGATAATCATTTCCAGTGTGTGCATATTTATGCTTCAAGTTTAGATATAAATTCTATATGTAAAGTCTTTTTTGTTCTAACAAATTTGGTAAAGTTTTCTTAGCCTTGTCAGTTTTGTTGCTGGCCATCAATTGAATCGCAAAATATGTGATGTGGTTAGGTTATTGGCAGGACCTTTGCGTGCGTGCGTTTTGTTTGTTTTGCCAGGACAAATGCTGGTTTGTCGCTTCCGTAAGGCAAAACATTTGCCTGTTGTTTTGTTTATACTACACATTTGTTGTTTTATTTGTTGCCAACACACACACTCACACCCACACACACCCACAAACACACGTGCACACAAATGCGAAGTTGTTAACAAATGTTTGTGTTTAATTTTTGCGGTGCATGGCAACCAGCGAACAGCGCAATCTACAGCAATAACAATGACAATAATGCTGACAATAATAATATGCTAAATATGTTGTTTGCCTTTAACAATTAATTACTCATATTTGGAGAACACAGAGCTATCGGTGGGCCAACGGGTCGCATGCGTTATATTGCCACTTGACGAGCGGGTAATAAAACTATTTTGCATTTTTTGCCACAACATTAGGCACTTACAATAACAGATCTTAGAACTGTTTGGGGCTATTAAAGCTAGGTCTGTATCTGAAAGAGATAGAGACAAAACACCTCCAAAAGGGCGCTAGGAGAGGAAAGGGACAGCTGATGCTTCTGCTGCTGTTGCTGTTGCTGCTGTAATAATTGGGTTATAAAAACAATGGAGAACAATAATGTGCATAATAATTTTTAAACGTGCACTTACAGAGCCAAAGAGCGAACAAGAGAGGAGTGTGAGGTGTGTGTGTGTGTGTGAGCGAGAGAGAAAATTGTGGAAAATCAGACACATACACACATAGACATGCTTTTAGGGTTAATTAGCACAATTTTGTGTGTTGCTTTTATGGCCCCAGCGAAAACAAGAGTCTGGCCGTATGCCACGGCCAAATGCCAGATTCACATCCGGTACCCTTTTAACCCCCTAACCCCCCTCCACGCTCTTGTGCTCAGTTTGCTGCCTTCATTTGCGGTTTTGCCCGTAGCAGCAGCCAATTTTCTTTTAACAGTTCTTCGGGGCTTCACTCGCTGCTTTTCCCTACTTTTGTTTCTGTTGCTGTTTCAGTTTCAGTTTCTGCCAAGTTGAACCCGCTTTCGAAGTCCTTGCCTGACCTCAATTTGTTCGGAGCACGCCCGTGGGCACAGTCTGCAGTTTTAATTGTTGATTTTGTCGAGTGGTAAATAATAAAAATTACGGCTAAGCGGCCATAAACGCCAATGAGCTGCAGTTAGCAGTTAGCGTCATTCCGCCGGACTTCTAATCCCATTCAATAGTCGCCTACAAACTTTGGCGCCGCTGTCGATACTCGAAGTACACTACAAAAATACAAAAAAAAGCAAAACAAAACAAAGCAAAGCAAAAAAAAAAAAAAAACATTTCAAGTGCCACACGGCGGCAAGCAGGTGGCAAAAGTTTTATCGTTCAACGGTTTCATGAATCACAAAGCTGCAAATACAATTTTTTGGGGCGCAAACACAAAATGCTAAAAGTGTAATACAGAAATGAAAAGCGAGTGCATAAAAAGCAAATTTTTCTTTTCGTTTTTCTTCATTTTTATTTTTTTTGTGTCGTGAACAATTTAAATGTTAAGCTACTCTGCTGGTTTGGTTTTTGTTGTTATGCAAATTTGTATACGGCTCGCTGAATGTTTTTGCTTCAATTATTAAAATTGTTTTTATGAATGACATCAAAATTATATTATTCGCGCCCCAATGTAACGACATTTGCATACAGCAAAGAAATTCATTTCATTTCATTTCACTTACTTATGTATTTATACACACACACACATTATAAGTATATTTTTGTCTTCTTATTAATGTTATTATAAAAAAAAATGAAAGAAAAGGAAGATGTGTCACACTGAAGCATTATCTGACCGACTGAGCACGTGGAAATTTTCGTTTTTCATGTTTCTTTTTATTTTTCAATAGAATTTATATAATACTCAGGAAATTACATGTTCAAACAGTGCTGCAAATCGGCTTAAAACACAATAAATTGCTAAGTTTAATTTGGAATTACATATATATTGTATTTGAGAACTGTGTTAAGCACTTGTTTTATTAGCTATCGATTAAGTATCGAACTGTGGTTATTCTGATCATTATGCATTCGACATTAAGCATGCATTCTAATTTGAATAAAGGGTCTTCCAACTTATGTATGAGTGTGTGTGAGTTCGCAATTAATTTGTGAATTTTACAAATGAGCACTGAAATTGTATGTAAATTTGGCAATGCTTTGGCATTGGCAACTGTCAGGTGACATTGTTAAATGGGATGGGCAAATGGCGGCAAAAACTGAACACATCCTGCTAATTGCTTCATCTGCATAATTTATGCACATTTGATGCAATTCCAATTCAATTTGAGGTGTCGCTTATTGCTTATTGCCAACTGCAACACTGCAAACTGCAAATGACATGGTTGAAAATAGTTTGAAATTATTGGCATTAGGCCGCATGACGCTTAATTAAGCAAAACTAATGATTATTTTGCATAAACAGCAATAAAATAATCCAAATACGAATTTCATTCACTGTTAGCCACATTAAAGAGACCCATTTAACTGCTTACTTGCCCCAGAAACCAGGCAACAACATCAACAAGTACAACAACAGTTTGGATTTCTGTTCTCGCATTATTTAATGTCCTCAAATTGAGCGACACGCCCATAAATCCCCGAAAAAGGAGTCAGGAGATACCGCATCTTTAAAACTCGTTGGGCAATTTATCAAAATGAAATGCCAGAATGACACAGAAAGAAATCAAAAGCAAATGAAACGAAACGAAAACGAAAAGTGAAAAAAATTGCAGCTCTGAATTTGTGTCTGTCATCGTTTTGTTGCTGCCTGCAAGTTGCTGCAAACGAGCGAGATGGCAATAGACAGAGAGAGAGAGAGAGAGAGAGAGAGGGACTGAGATGAGAGGAAAGTCAACTGATTGGCTGCCCCGCTGCAACGGGCCAGAATCCCTGCAGGCAACATCAAGAGTGACATTGAAGAAGAAAACAAATGTTCGGACTACTTGAGTTGCCACCATCCAAGTATTCAAGTAGCTTTTTCCCCAGCGCCACAAATCATTAAAAGACATTTAACAACATTGTGACATGACTTTCAGTTGGCTGTATTCAATTTAAATTTCAACAAATTTCATTACATATTCATCTCTTCAACGTTCAGACATGCATTCTTCATTTTTAATCAATCAAATTGCCATGTCATGCAAAGTTTGCCATTGTCCGACAGCCAGCGGGTCGTATGCTTAACATTAATTAATATAAAATATAAAATGCCCAAGCTAAGCCAAAAATAAATGCAGCACCGTTTTCATTATGGCCATAACAATGAGGCTACCGTCTTGTAATTTACAAAAACTGTAGACACAGCATTCGTCCTTGGAGCAGTGCTTGCAACTGCAACTGCGTTTCTCGTGGCTCCTGCTACTGCTGAAATTGTTGAAATTGTTGCCAACGTCTTTGGTTGGCTCATTTTCACCCACTTGGCGTTGGGTTGTTTTTGGCCACGTTGTGTTTTGGGTAAATGCCTCTCGCACCAGCAACTGCAGCGGCAAATGAAAAATGAGAAAAGAACAAAAAGTACAAAAAAAGGACATAAAGAAAATGCGAAACGCAGTAAAGTGGCAACAGATTCCCTCAACCGCAGCAATAGTGCAACATGGTAGGACAATGACTCCATAAACGGACTTTAATTTCTTTGCAAAGTTAACTTCAATTCTTGGCTCTCTTGGCGCCAATGCAGCACAATTTCCGTTGCTTTGTATGGCAAGAATGCCGAAAGTCTGCAAAGTCTGGCAATATGTACATAACAATCTGACAGTCTGTATTTCAGCTCGGTGTTATTTCCGTGCTGACTTTTGTGATTTTGGCACCAGAAATCCGTTGGATACTTTCTATTTTTTTCTCTTTTGCGGTTGAATAAAAATTGGCACTACAATCAAATAGTTTCGCAGGTAAAAGTTCTACAAAAGTTGCATCAATAAATCTGAATGCTACGCCCACGCACTTACAATGTCCTCAAAGTTGAGTTTCTGTACACTTTTTTTTGAAGTATTGAATTGCTTTTAAGTGTTGACAGCTGCAGAAGCAATCACAGAATGCTGTACAAAAGTCGAAGTACAGGTCACCAGACAATGCAAATTAAGAACGCAGTATGATTTGAAGAGGAACGGGAAACAAAGCAGAATGGAGCAAAGAAGCAATCCGAACGAGTGAAAAAGTAATCAAAGGAATGGCCATGTGAATCTTCGGGCCTGTTATTGCTTTGATGAGGGCAATTCAGTAAGAAAAAAGAGAACAGAGAAATCGTTGTCCTTCCGACTCCGTTCTCCGTTGCGAAGGCAAAAGTCAAAAGAATAAAGTAAAGACTCTTTTCTCCTTCTTCGCACTTCTCTCATCATCAATGATCTGATCAATTCATAGCGCGTGTCGAGTGTTCGCATTAATTTGATCAATTTATGTTTATAAGTGTCCTTGGCCCATTGATGTATGTGGATAGTACATCTGTGACTGCTTAAATGTGTCGAGCATTTGTAGCATACTAAATTGTTGTCTACGCATCACGCATACGCCGCGTGTGATACGTGCACTTGAGAGCTAATGAAATGCACAAGTGTTGCACACTAATTAGTTGCACTTGTGTGCCACATAGAAATTCAATGGTATTTGACATTGATTCAAAAAAAAAACAGGCATACATATGTATGTGTATGTGTGTGTTAATTAATTTGCCATTACTGTGTTGAATTCATTGTTGGTGGCGTGCGTATAAACGGTATCGTGCTCTGAAATCAATTATAAATTGTTAATTGGTAGTGCTGCTCGTTGGCTGCTCACAAATTGTCAGGTAACACAAATTGATTTATGTTTATGCTGCTTGCTGCTTGTTGCACCTGTTGTTCTTATTGTTCTTGTTGTTGTTGCTGGCGTTGTTCTTGCTGCAGCCACAATGTTTGTTAACTGGTCAAATGGCATTCAAATTGAGGCACCCACGGCCAATGGCCTACTGTGATTTAACCACAAACTAAAGGCCAGAATGAACTATGCAATGGCCAAGACGTTTATTTGCAGACATGCACTAGTCCGTGAGTGAGCGTGTATGTGTGTGTGTGTGTGTGTGTGTAGAGTGTATCTGGCCATTTTGTCGTTTATTTGCTTGCTTGTATGCGAGTTTTGGGGTTTTGTTAAGTTTATGCAAATGTCCTTTCAGCAATTAGCAATAAATGTTTGCATTGGCTAACAATGCTACTGCTGCTTCTGTATGTGTGTGTGAGTGTGTGTGTATCAAACTACTCCTCCATTTGTGGCCTATTTGTGATACAAATCATGCGGTATACATTTACTGCGGGCCACCAGCTGTTTGAACCGCCTTTAAGTATACCCCTCTCCAACATCTCAAGTGGCGCTTGTGGGCCGCCAGCTGTGAGCCAGGAATGGGTGGCCATTGGCCATTGGCAATTCGACATTGGACACTTGGACACTTGGACATGGAGCGACAGACTGGTCAGCCAGCAAATGTTGCGGTCAACGTGCAAATTGTGCGCTAAATTGGCTTGCCTTTTGCATTTGCATAATTTACTGCGGTCTCTTTTGTTGGTTCCTCAACTAACTGAAACACTTCAAGACACACTAACACCCTCTCTCTCTCTCTCTCTTTGTCTTGCTCTTAGCACTCTTTTAACCTTTTGGCATAAATTTATGGAAATTTGAAGCAGTTAACATGTATTGGGAGCGAGTTGCTATTGCTGCAGACACTGTGAATCCCTTGGACAAAGAAGCATCCAATGGCTCTGCTGGTTATTACCATACAATTGTCTGCAGCAGAATCCGAAGAAGTGAAGACCTTTTGCTCTTTTGGGATTGCCACTCTGTTCAATCAACTGCAGCATACACACACACAGAGACATACCAATTAGTGTATACGCATGTGAGCCAATCAATTAAGTACCACAGTGTATGCCACAGTTCGCGGTGTCCACTGTGGCAAGTGTCTAGCGTACAGTTTGATTCTTAAGCGTATTCTGCTCAATTTTCATTTGAGGAAAAGATTTGGACAAGTCAATTGATTGTTGGCAATGTTTTCATGCAAATCAGTCTTGGGTTTCAAATTATCTGCGATACGTGTGAAGAGCTATTAATATTGCGTACAGCTAACTCCTATCAATTGATTGATGGATGATAAGTAATGAATAGATCTCTGTTTGGGTGGTAATATTGGAGTGTATATAGATACGGTGTAGGAGTACATGTATCCAAGCACCCCAACCAAATAGGCGGCATAATAATGTGAGTTTATCTCTGCTTGGTTACCAATTTCCAACAATTTGATTTATGTATTTTTTGTTTGTGCATGAGAGCGTTAGTCAGTCATGTTGTTATTTTCATTGTTGTTACTGCCATTGTTGTTGTTGCTGTATCACCCTCTATACTGTATAGTAAATACGCATGACTGCTGGCCCCAAATGCTATCATCAAAAGTCCTGATTACATTTGCCGCCGTTTCTCCAATTACTGAACCCACGTTCTCTACTTCTCAACTCATGGGTGTGTTTGAGTGTGAGTGTGTGCGTGAATATATCGACTTGAGTGTATTCGACGCTTTGTTCTGTGGGCTGTTAGTCAAGACAACCTAATTAGTTCAATTTGATACAAAATACGGTGCCAAGCAACGTTATTGATCTCAGGAGTATATACGTATTGATATGATTATAGTAGCTTTTGAAATCTTTCAGTTCACAATTGTTCAATTTCATACAAATTTATTAAAAAATGTATGCATACTATGATGCATCTTTAATTGGACATTCCACTTACTATTTGGGTTCGTTGGCTAAGAGGGTGAATGAACCGTTCTAAAGCTTTGGCTTTCGATTTACGCTTGAGAGATTCAATATTTAAATCGGATTTAAATTGTTTCGAAACACACTCACAGCAGCAATACTAACAACAACAAGAACATTCCGGGCATAACAAGTGGTTGACAAGCAACAAACACACAAACTCAGACACATACAGCTGACAACAGAAATCATTCGTGCATTTATTTAAATGTATGTAAGCCTGTTTATTCAAATTATATTGCATTTATTTACACAATTGTTGCTGCTGTTGTTGTTGTAGCTGTTTTTGTTGTTGCTGCTGAGCTGAGTACGATTTGTTAACAATTTTTAAGCACTCGTAAAATATTCATGGCCTACAGAGATAAACATTTGTTGCCAAAGGCTCCGTTCAGATTCACAAATAAAATTTGTCATGCCCAAAATGAATCAATATTCATGTGTGAGTATATGTAAAACTTTAAGTCCTTACAGTTTTACTGACTGACTGATCATTGCCCAGACTAAAGGAAATTAGATACCACACTAAAATATGCTCATAGTATTAATTAAACATTTCAGATCAACCAATACCTTTATCCATGCTGGAGTTGGTCATAGAACACTGTTAATAATATTGACAACATTATTCATTAGAGCTTGGTAATGACACAAAACATAAACATAAATATGGAAGCACATAAATCAGGAATACATGTGTTGTCAAGTTTACTGCGACCCATTTAGAGACGTCTCGACTTCTGGCCTTCTATACATGTATGTAAACCGAGCCTATTGGCTCGACCAAACAATTTGATTGATCACGTGTATGTTTCGAGTAATTAACAGACGCACACACTGGTATTTTCACGCAAATGCTCGTAATTGTAGCAACCAATGAATTGATTAATTGATTGGGTTTAGGGTGTGAGCACATACTAAAGCTATAGTATCACAACAAAACTGCCCTTTAAAGCTCAATTTCAACGCCCCACATTTTAGTATATAGACCAAGAAGAATGTGGAACGGCAGGGGGTAACCCTTCAAGAGTCCTTTTATGGCCTGAAAAGTGTATGACAAATGCGTAGGTCGTAAAACCTGTGATGCTGTCGCTGTTAATCTCAACATTTGGATGCGCGTTTGCCAGACTTTGTTTTATTGTTGTACTTATTTTTATTGCCACGCACAGCGTCTTAAATGGACAAAGATCAAGTAAGTGAGTCAGACAGAGGCAGAGCAAGACCAAGTGAGAAAGCAGGAGCTTTTTGCTTGATTAAATTATAAAAATCTTATTATATTCACACGCCCAGCGCATCGAAAGTGAAAACGATGCATAATCGAATTTTATGTGCGCACAAAAGTATGCTACAAAAAATAAGATGGTAGATGGAGGTGGAATATTGAAGAGAACTGCCCACAAGAGAGAAGACGTCGACAGTGGGCTTAATTGGCGTCGTGTTTTTAATGCCATTGTCAGAAAGCTGGAAAACCATGAACAAAGAGTCCGAGAGAGCGAGCAACAAAGAAGCAGAAAGAGAGATGGAGAGCCTAGCCACTGTTTGCCTTACCTAACTGTGACTGACAGCACACCCAGGCCAAGATGCATGCAAAGACAATAAGAAAACTGCAGACAGAGACGGCAAAAGAGAGACAAAGCGTATGACAGAGAGAGTGAGTGAACGAAAGAGAAATTCCGTATGGCATCTTGTGCATTTTGTGCTAGCCTTTGCCTTTGGTATTTGGGTCAAAGCTTACATTTCTATTTACATTGCCTTGTACTGGTGCTGGTGCTAGTACTCCGACTGCCCGTACATAAAATTTAATTTAAAACTTTTGCTCATTCCTGAAAGCATAAATAAATGCGTATTTCAAAGGATACTTGCCCAGGCTAAATACAACGACGACAAAAACAACAACAACAACAGCAATAATGCAGGCTTAGCACATGTGCCTTTTCGCATTTTACTTATTTATTTACAGTTTGCATTAAATCTCACTTAAATTTGCATTTCTTGTGCTAAAATTAAAACGTTCTCATAAATGTCTTATAAACGACTTTGTTCTAAACTGAAGGGTAGCGAAACAGACAGACCTTTAAAGTCGGTAGCGAGGTGATTACTTTAAGTATTCTAAATGGCCCGAAAAAACCAACGCAACTACACTTGACTTGCTTTAACAGTTCAACATTTGTGTGAATCAATTAAAGCCTGTTTTAGTTTCGACCTGCATATAATAAAAGTCTGCTCAGTAAATGGTTAATAAACTCGTCTGTTCAGTCCAGTGATAAGTCTAATAAACTGAATGTAACCCTCAGCGAAGGGTCAGAAGTCAGTAATTTTGAGATGCCAGCCTAGTCGAGCGGAAGCGGAAATTGTCTCAGGCAACAAATACACGACAGTTTCTCCATTTTGTTGTTCCTGTTGTTGTTGTTTTTGTCTGCTGCTTTTTAGCTTGCCACTTTCATTGTTATTATTGTTGTTGTTGTTGTTGTTGTTGTTATTATAGCGAGTCTGAGCTGTTTCTGGCCAGAAATTGGATTTATCTGCTTCGTTAGTAAATTGGTTGTGATAGGCGCAACATCACGGAACTCCCCGGAAAAACCAATTTGGGCGTGTTGCCAACTGCAGGCGTCATTGTTACAACAATGGGCTTAAACACGCCGAAAAGTAAATGAAAATACTTAAAGCATGTATGAAACTAATTCAATCTAATAAAAATCATGCAAGTGTTCCTTAAACTAAACTCAGCAATTTATAAAAATTCCCAACTTACTGCAGCTGGCAAATAAGGCAACTGTCCACTGTGCACGCTGTGCTACTCTGCCTTGTGCCACTGTCAGTTGCATCAAGTAAATGGCTGAGAGATAATTTTGCCAGCAACTCGGATGCGGCCTTTTTTGTCCGGAAGTTGCACAACTTTTTAAGCAGCTTGCTTTAATTTCTCCTGCTGTCATATGATCTCTTCCCGGCTATGGCTCCCTCTCAGGGCTTCTACTCTGGTCTTCAGTTTCTAATTCCTAGTGGGGTAAAAGGGCAGTGGCTCCGGGCGGACGGCACAAGTTTAGCAACTGTGGCGGGTCTAAAGCCTGTGAAATGTTTTTATGCGAATTTTATTACATTTAGTAGTTGCCCCCGCTGGGTTTTCCCCCTACTCATTCCTCTTTGAGGAGAGGGAGTGCTTTTTTCGGAAGGCCGTTTAAAGCCATAGCCATGGCTAAAATTTTCATTATTGACTTTTCACGCTGGCGTGGAAATGTTGAAATCAGCTTGAGGCATTTCAATTTCTGTCCAAACGCTAAAGTTGAAGTTTGTTTTATGCAGATGCTGTTTCTTGGCTTTTATTACAGTTTCCATTTGGTGTTTATAATTTGCGTAGCAAATTGAGCGACAAAAATTGTGACATTCATGCGAGAGCATAAGCAACGAAAGAGACTGAGTCTGAAACTGAGAATAAGGTGAAGAGAGGAGGGAGAGAAACTAAGTTGGTGTCCCAGTTGGCAGCCAAGTTTGCTGCTGCTGTTGCTGAGGATGATGATGAGAACTCGGATAATGACGATGACGATGATAAAGTGCCCAAAGGCAGCTGATTTATGTATGTCTCTCTTTCACTCTCTGTGATCAGAGCTAGAGCTGGGATAAAGCTGGCTGCTGCATAAAGGCTGTGGGGTTTGAGGTTCGTTCAACTGCACGGATTAATGAGCCACAGCAGCAACCACATTGGGATTTTTGAGGCCTGTCCATTTGAAATCACGTTTGGCTTTTTTTTACAGTCCACGTTTGCATACCAGTCCGCTTTGGCTTTGCCACATGCCACGGCGATGGACAAAAACTCAGTCAGTCAGGCCGCAGGCAGACCTAGCAAGCTCGACAGGATGCCAGGATGTGCTGCCTGCTTGTCTGTCTATCTATCTGTCTGTGTGTGTGTGAGTTGCCATGGCCGGTGGTAAAAATTAAATTATGACAGCAAATGAACAAACGACGATGAGCAGCAGTAGCAGCAGCAGCAGCAGTTGGGCGCCCTGGCAGTTTGAAAGTCTGACAATGTGATGGTCTGACAGTCGGACTGACAATGTCTCTAAAAAGGATGGGGCTGAGCCGGAAACGCCGAGCCGTTGTCCTGCCTGTAACGCTGGCTAATAATGAAATACATGAATTTTGTAGACAATAATCGCAGAGGCTTAGTTGGGATTATAATAGGTACTCGGTAGCAGCAAGGATAATGAACCAGGTGAGACCTTTTGCGGCAAAGTTTTGTCTTGCCACATAGTTTGCAATTGTGATTAAGCTTTAAGCCAAGTTTAGTAACTTTAATAACAATTTCAATTATAAGCTTCAATTATATGAGTTATTTATGGTTAGCAGTACACATCCATTTATTTTCAATTATGACATAAAATATCAATAGCAAAATTCATTATTGTTGCATATCGAACCATCAAATCGTTCCCATTAGGCTACTGTATATATTATCAATATTTTTATGGTCAAAAGTTTGTAATCAATTTTTGTTTGTTTAAATAAACGGCATAAACAAACATTCGATTCAATTAGACTGCCTAATGACCCACATGCAATAACAATAATTTACTTCAATAAAATCAAAATAACAATTATATTAGCAAGCACATATAATATGTACATGTTTAAACATTAATATATAAACGGCAGCTGTGCTAAATTTCCCAATAGACCAATTGACATTTTGCATGGCGAATAATTGTATTTGACTAACAAGTGAATACACACAAATGCAGGTCAACATGCGAATTATTTATCTATTATTTCAAAGAGAACTCATCTTTGCTATTTGTTAGATAGTTCTAATACCCAATACTATTTTCCAAGGGATGCTAAATGTAATAACCGAAAAATGTTAACAAAATAAATTTGTTTCAGACAAAAGGCAAATACAAACACAAAGACAAAGACATTCTATTTACAATCTGTTTAAATTGTCTGCGAGATTTCAGCATTTATTACATCTCAACTATTTCTGATTTGGGCAATTAAATTTATTCAAGTTCACTTGAAACACAAACAATTATAATTTTACAATTAAATTGCAAAATTCAACCTCAGAAAGCTGCTCAAAATTATAGTTCTTCGACCCAAATTGCTTGATACAAAATATGTGTATTTTAATAAAGTTAGCACAACAATTTCTGTGTACTTTCTGGCAACTTTGTATTTGACTAAAGTTGTGTATCCTGAGATATTCTCTTGTGGTTCTTTTACCAAATTAAAATTCTTTGAAATATAATATGAAGTTTAAATTATTTATTTAATTAGATAACAACTTTAAGTGAATTTAATTTAATTACATCAAGTATCATTTTAATCAATTAAAAAATTGTCATAGGCCAATAAAATTTTTAACCTAAACTTTATTAGATATTCTCATAAAAAACTCATAGTTTGAATTCTTATTTTTATAACAACTTCTTGGCATAAAAATCAAAGCTAATAACTGTAACTGTTTTTAGCTGCTATTGTTGTTGCCAGTGGCTATGGCAATGGTAAGTGCAAATTTTCTGTAGGTCATTATAATTATGTTATAATCAAGAAATTAATAAAGTCTGTACACCGACCAAAGAAATTTTCTTCTTCGATTTTTGGATTTAATGTAATGAGCTGAATAAAAGGCACGTCTTAGGCAGTCAACAAACATGGTTTATAGTTACAAGGAAAACATGTTAAGCAAATGGTCGACTACGCAGATGCTCTGTGTCGAGCTATATACATTCATTGTTAAATGCTAAAGGACATTAATTGCTATGCTTGCTATTTGACGCATAATGGTTGTTATTGTAGAGTTTCTTAAAGACTCAATTATGTTTCCAAGTGGCGTGAAAGGCATTTTTCTAACAGTCTGTGTGGGTGTGTTTGTCTGGAGAAAGTGATTCTTCATGTGCCACACGTGTCATTTGTTGACACAATAAAAACAAGCACAACAATTTGATGGGCCAAAATCGACAAAGTCTACTTTTGTTCTTTGTCTCATTGTCTTAGCCTAACAGATATGGTAAATACATATGTAGAACAATAAATAAGGAACGCAAACAAAATTTCAGCTTGATATCCAATAAACCTTGCTTTTTATTTCTTCTTCTGCTTTTGCGAATTTACACATGCTACCATTACGCCCACTTAAGCTGCGACGTTTTAATGTGGGCGTGGCATTAAGTGTCATTTCCGGCATTTTACTTTAGTTGCTTCACTCTTTTGTTTCGCTGCAACTTGAATCGCAGAGCATTTGGAGCAAAGTTTTTCATAAATTTGCTCGCACTTAACCAAAACAGAAAACTACAGCAAAATGGAGAAAAGGGAATCTCAAATGCAAAAGTGTGCTACTTATGGGGCATATTTTATGATTGTTGTTGTTGTGCTAGTTGTTGTTCTTATTGTTGTAAGTGCTAACAGTTTGCCAAAGTTGTGCGCCACAACAGCGAGAAGAAGAAGAAGAAGAAGAACAATAACAACAACAACAACTGAAATACAGCTCAGCTGCTCGCACATCAATAAAACGAAAATTGCTGCAAAATTGTCGCCCTACAATCGCTGCAACAAGGCAAAGTAAGACAACAGAGGGGAGGGTTGTGAGGGGCGATAGTGGGAATTTGTTTGCCTGTCAATAGGCGTGGCTGAGTGGGCGGCAACTGCGACGGCTGCTGCGTTGCAGGGAAAACAATCGAAATTATAGCAAACAAGCGCGTAAACTTTACGCTTTCACTGCTCTTTCTCTCTCTCTCTATCACTCTCTGTCTCTCTCACTCACTCTTTGCATGTGTGAGAATGTGTAAGTGTGATTGTGGTCGTGTGTGTTCTTGTATATGTGTATATACGCCTGGCTGCAGTTTTATTGCTTTGCTATTGTTGTTGCGGCTGTTGCGGCTGTTGCGGCTATGATGGTTGCCTCCACAGCACGGCATTTAAATTGCTCGACAAAAAGCGCCCGCGACTGGCAGCCTAATACCAATACATGCACACAGACTCGTTCCTTTTTTGCAAACACACATACATATGTACCTAGAGTACATGTATTTCCCTTTTTCACTGATGCCGCGCAAATTCTCTCATTTGCGTGAACATTTTCGCAGCATACTTTTTGGGGCAAGCCGCAACAAAATGTGTGTCAACAAAAGTCGTCGCTGGCAGTGCGAGTATTTTATTTTGGTCTTTAGTTTTGGCTATTGTCAGTGTTAGTCCTACCATAAATGAGAGCCTGCCATGGCCAATTCAAATCTAATGTACCCCTCTTAACATTTTTTTCGTGTGTGTGTGTTGTGTGTTTCAAATGCGGCCAGCCAGATAAAATTGCAATTAGCTGTCGGTTTATTTTGGTGTTGGTGTTTTTAATGTTTTTGGTGCTGTTGTTGCAACCCCTTTAAAGGGCATTTACACAACCCGTTTGACTTGAATTGCGGTTGAAACTAGTAGTTATGTGTAGCCATAATTATATGTAAATTATTACCACATGTCCAAAACGTTTGGTTCATTTATTAATTTGATGGCAGAGGCACAGAGAGACAACGGTACGTGCTGTTGCTTTTGGAGTCGGCAACCTTTCCAAGAAATGTAATTATTTTTAATTATTTTTTATGAAACGCACACACAACAAGTGACTTTAACACTGTTGGTGTGCCTGTATCTGTGTATGTATATGTGTGTTTGAATTAGGGACCTCATTAACGCAAATGACGTCAAGAAGCATGTAAAAGCAGCCTTTTGTAATTCTAATTAATATGAAAATAACGTGAACCCGCCAGTCAGCAGCGATATGCTGCAAAACCAATAAAAGATAAGTAAATAACATAACTGAGCCACAATGCTGAACTCTGTAATACCCTTTACCAAAGCGCTTAACACATGTGCATGCCCCATTGACTAGAGTAACTGCAGGGTACTGGGTAACATCCACAAAAGGGATGACAACTTGAAGCTCTCATTCTAAAGCTTCCCTTTTATTTTGCAATTTGTGAAACGTGTCCACATTGCGTCTTCATTGCATTAAAAATTCCATTAGCTGCAAACTGTGCGCATTAATTAGTTTCCGCATTGGATGGGAAATTAGCTAACTGGACGAAGACGAACAGGAAGAAGCAGACAGGGATTCACTTTCCATTCTTTTGTTTTGTGTCGAAACTTACCGAAAATGCGTCCCGCTTCGATGGATATTGGCTTTAATGCTGTTATCAGCATCAGCACAAAGCCGTTAATAATGAGTCCCAGATGATATCTCGATTTGGCCGATATGCGCAGCGTCATTTTGTGAATATTTCTTGTAGTTTTGTTGTTTACTATTGTTGTAATGAGTTACAAGGTTGTTTTTTCTTCTTCTTTTTGTTTATTGTTGTTTTAAAGCAATTGGTTTTTGGTTTTCGGTTTTTGGTTTTGCGGTGGTTTACGTTACTTTTATGTTTTGGTTTAGTTTGAAATTTGTTTGATTTGATTTGGTATTTGTTTTAGTTTTAGTTTAGTTGTAGTTTGCAGTTGAGTTCTCTCATTCGCCCATTGGCCATCAAATTGAATTATATTTTTGTTTATTTTTTTAGCCAATTTGTTATTGAGTTAATTTCTTGTTCGACGTTTCGTCTTTGTTTTAATTATATTTTGTTTGATTTACTTTGAAAACATGGCTCTAGGTTATCATATTACGTGAGCTGCAATACAAAAAAGGAAAGTTTTGTTAAATTTATGTAATTCATATTGTTGATAGTGTAAATTAAATTACGAATATAAATTTATTCAATGAGTATTTTAAAATTGTGACTGCTGGCGTTTTAGAGAGTTGCGGTTGCAAAATTAACCAAAGATGTCAAGCAAAATCAGCAGGAAGCATAAACATGACATACACACACACACACACACTCTCCCATATAGACCACATGCATTTGTGTGTCTGAGAGCATAAAAGTTATATGTATGTGCAAAATGAATTTGGCTTTTTTATAACAACAAGAATGGCGCACTCGGAAGTCTGACAACATAAAATGAAGTGAAATCTCTGCTGGTGGTGCCCAGTGAACTAATGGTGAAGCAACAGCCAGCTGCATGGTAAGAGGGGATGTGTGCAACAACAGGGGAAGGGGTAAAGCACTGTCGGTTGCAACAGTATAAAAGTGCCGTAGATCCGCCAACATAAAAGTGAAATTCGCCCTGCAACAAGAGCAACAACGGCAACAAGAGCAACAACTGCAACATGAACCACAGCTGGGGGTGCACATTTAATACGGCAACAGTTACAACATGTGGCAACAAATGGCGGTTATTGTTGCTTTTGTTGTTGCCTGTTTAAGCAACTTGGCGTGTTGCCTTTTGACTATAAAAAATAAAACTGCAAACTGAGCGGTAAGCACCTTAAAGCTGCCACTTTGATGCAACACATTCACAAGCACAACAGCAGCAGCAGCTGCGACAGCGCCAGCAACTTTAACATGAACAACAACTTTCACAACAGCAACAACAACAACAACAGCGACAACGCAAACAAACAAAACAACCTGCCACACATGACGTAAATGCTGTGGTTGCTTTTAAAAACTTTGTTTTAATGTAAAATGAAAACTGAAATGAAAGTTTTGCCAAGCAGCTTTTAATCCCTGATTCCCCATTCGGAGCTGGTAAACGGTGCAACCTTAACAGCCAAAGAAACAATAAACCAATTATTCAGATATATTGATTGAAATACAAATATGTTCATATGCACAAAATGGAAGGTGTATACACTACTAACAAACTGAGCAGAATTTCATAGAGTAATATCCAATACAACATTTCCATTTTCCTTACTAAATCGATTAATTTAACTGTGTGTATTTTAGTTCTACCAGTACTAGTCTTAAATAAAACAGTTATTAACTAAACTTTAGTTATGTACACTGAGAAATTTCAATGGTTTACCGAATCTAACAACTGATTCAGATGAACTTTTGAAACGAGTTTTAAATAACACAGAAATGTTTTGGCTAACACTAAAACCTTTTGATTAAAGCCCAGTTTTATAGCAACATAAATTTCTGGCTTTTTGCTTTTGCATATTTGCAACTTTTTGTTTCCCTCACGTAGTCGGTAATTAAAGTTATTTTAACATATTGCACGAGCTTTCATTTTGTGTGTGTGTTAAAAAAAACTTGCTGTATTTTCTGACTTTCAACGAGAACAAGCAACACACACGTGCATACAGCACACACACACAAGAGAATATTTACATATTTACATATCTGACCATATTGTCAGCACACAAACAATTTTTCAGCTTCACTTTTTTTTTTTTGTTGTTGTTGTTGTTTACTTTTAAGTATTTGTATAAAAGTTAAAGTGTAAGTGTGTGTAACTACCGCAAACATATATGCAATATATATATATATATATACATATGAATTGAAATACCACTATACCAAGTATTCCTTTCAGTTATTTCAGGTAACATTGAAAAACTTTCAACAAAAAGAGAAAAATTTTAGCTTTTTACAATTATAGAACACGAGTAAAGAGTGAGGATATCAAAACGATTTTGTAACATTTCATTGTGTTTTTTCATTGTATGGAATTCGTATTTTGTTCAAAATGTTCATTTAAAATATTATATTTTTTGCTGAGTTGTAAACTTAAATGTGTCAAAAAGTGTGCTTTTTAATTAAACTATACGTTTACAGAAAAAATGCAATGATTTAACAGCAAAACCGACAGAAATATGAGACTTGTTTAAAGTAAAGTTTTACTTTGTAACAATGATGTTAAACAGGTTAAATTTATTTGCTCAGCACAATTGCCAAATTGTTTAGCTTCAAGGCAATTATTGTTTATACAAAATGTTATTGGCTTAGTTAATATAATTCTGAAACAATGTTTGAATGCTGATGAATACTAAACCAACTGTGAGAATTGCAATCACCTCGTCTTTGCCACAAATAATGGTCACAGGTGTTTACAACCCAGCATTTAACGACAATATACTTCATCTAATCCTAATACTTAGAGAAGCCTAGTAATGGCAACATTTACAGTCTCAGTTACTGTTTCTCTGTGTGGCAGTCAAGGAAACGTCTTTCGCTAAGCACCTTAACGACTGGGGGCGCACTGAGAACTGAGAACTCATCAGCTGGACGTCAACTGTCCACCACTCAACAAGTTTCCACCCTCCCACTCACCCATTTGTACAGCTGCCTAGGCTAATGACCACTTGTAGTTGTCGTAGAGCAATTAAAGTGACTGACAACAGTTCAGCAGGTTTTACAATTCTGTTCTATTTCTTTTTGTTATACTGAATTTCAACTGTTCACTTCGAGTTGTTGTTCTTCTAGTCCGGGGATAGGGATAGGTAATTGGTAAGCAGTCCAGCACGGCACGACTGGGCTAGGTTATGACAAAAGCCAATCGACTTTAAGAGTTGCCAGCCAAAGCTGCCACATAATGTAGAACGAAATGCTATTTCGAGTAGCAAACATGAAACTTAAATTGCTGCTGCAACAACAACAACAACAACAACAACAGCAAATAGCAATAGCAATGAGCAGGTTGCTAATGAATAGCACTGAGCACTGAAATGTTGAGGAAATAGAAGTGAAACTTAGGGGGCTAAAGTAGAGGGCAGCAAGTGAGAGATAAAGAGAGAGAGAGAGTGAGAGAGGGAGAAAAATATGCATTGCACTAGTGACACGCCAACAGCAGCAACTGTTGCTGTTGTAATTTACTGCTTATTTACGTTGAAATAACCAGAGAGACAGCAAAAAAAGCGAATTAACCCAGCGAAAAGAAAGTCGGGAAATAAAGTAAGAAAAATAAATAAATAATGCAAAGAGTGGAAATTGCTACACATAAAAAACTGAATGCTTTGACATGAATGAAATGAATGCATTCAAATAAATTGTAGAAACTTGAATGCATCCACACCATCCGAGTGTCACCAAAGTTGCTATCTAAGGAGATTATGAATGCAAAGGGATACATAAAGGAAACTCTAATCTGCATATGACTAAGCCAATTAATTTTCTGAAAAGTACTAAAAACATATTCTTTATAAGTCCAGCAGGATGCTGCTTTGCATACGCTTAAAATTAAATAGAGGCACATAAATAATTTAAATTCCGTTTGCAAATAAAATTAACCTACTTGCTGTGCTAATGAACTCAGAAAAACCACTATTTTCATGTATAAATTATGCTATTAAATAATACAAATAATAATAAAATAATTTTAATTTACGTTTTTATTATTGCAATTTAAATTTCTTTTTGTATAAAATTGATATTGTGGTGCCGAAAATTATAATTTAAAATAAAATTGTATTAAACATCGCACACACTTTTTAAATAGATTCTGAGACGCTTTAAATTTAAAATATTAAAATGCAAAGTTACTTCTGTTTATTATTTTAAGTTTAATTATGTTAAAAACTTGCTTAACTTTTGAATACAAACTCAGAAATGTTCACAAAATACAAAAGATCTCGAAACTATGTTTAGTAATGCTTGCTGCGTATTGTTGCAGCTGTTGCAATTGCAGTTGTACTGAATGTAGATTATGATGCCGCACGTTGTACGCTGTAACAATGGGTGCCATACAGTGGCACTAGAATAGGGGCAACTGCAGTTGCATGCAACTGAAGTGCAACTGCAACGCCTTCGTTTTGTATACATTAGAAAAGAAACGCGAAAAAGATGCAAGAACTGAATGTTGCCACAAGACACTAGACACAATAAGTGGCTACAAGTGTTGCGACAACGCGGCCAATTGTAAGTGCAACATACGTTATTATTTTGAGGCTGCAACAACAACAATCACCACACAACGTGAGACTCTACATTTTAGATTTGTGGCATGCCACTCACATACTTTAATGGCTGCCTAAACTGCCAAAAATGGCAGCCAGGCTAATTTGGTTGCACAAAGCTTCACTCTGCCCCTTGGCTCCTCTCTCCCTCCCATTCTGCAGCTTCTGCAATGGAAAACTCGTGTCCAGGAAAACTTGGGAAAACGCGTCGTGCAGCGGCTTACAATGAATTTATTATTTGCTGATGTTTGCTATTTGGGGCACGTGCCACAAATTTTAAAATACTCATAGTTGGACGTGGCACACTTGAGCAAAAATATGGTCACAACACACACACACACACACGCACACACATACTCGCAATGTGTGTCTCGAGTCGCCTCCAAGTTGCTTTTTTGGACCATTTTTGTGCTTCGTTGCGTTTGTTGACAAACATTTTTGAGTAGGGCAAACATCAAATGAGGCAATCGAGCAACGGCCATGTGGCAGGCGGCATGTGGCATGCGGCAAGTGGAATGAGCAATGAGCAATGGTCTAACAGCCAATGGTCAGCATAGCAAACAAACAAAATAAAAAAAAAACAACAAAAATCAGCGCAAATTTAGTGGCAAAGTAAATAAATTTCTTTTAGTTTGCTTTCACTCGGTGATGTTGTTGTTGTTGCTGTTTTGTTGTTGTGCCATTTAGGGCCACGAAATGTCTTAAGTCGCCGACTGCTTTTATTGCTGGCCTGGCCAAAAAGCGGAGCAAAATGGTCAGAACACAAAATATGTACAGCAATTGAAAGCGAAAGAAAAGCGAGTGGAAATTAAGAAAAATGGACACAAAGGGTTCGCATTTTCCACTCTTAGTGTTTGTTAAATGGCACATGCACAGTTGATCGAGGACCCTTTTTTTTGCCAGTGTATGCGTGTGAGAGTGTCGGCGTATCGGTGTATCGGTGTGTATGTGTGTTAATGGCCAGCTATTAGCCATTGGTGATGTTGAATCTTGGGTCAGTCATTTGAAAACTTTCGAAAGTCGTTTGCAAAATGCCAAAACAATTTTTGTCGGCTAAAGTAAAAGCGCCATCAGCCACTAATTAAACTAATTAATTGAGAGGGTGAAGGAAGGAGTAAGTTGCGTGAATATTCGGGGACTATGCAAAGGATATTTTCACCAATTGATTATTAAAATCTAGCCAAAAAGTGGGTCATTCAAGCGATTGGGTTAGCAAAGTTTTAGCGGCCAAAAAATATGCAAAATATGTTTAGCGGAAAAACGCGTTTACTTGGCATTTTAGCATTTTCCTTTCGCTTGAATTTTCCCAGTACTGAGCGCTAAATTATGACGCCTTTAAGGCCAAGCCAAGACAACAAGGGACTGGAGAAGTACAAGGCGGGGGTGGGATACTGCAACGCGGTGAAATTTTGCATGCAAGCCGCATTTTGTGGCGCCTTATTTACATAGCACTCGCCACACTGTGCACACACTGTGCTCGAGCTATGAGTTATGAGTGCTGATTGTGGGTCACTTATAGGCACACCTTTTGCTATGGTTTTCCAGGCTGATTGCGACTTGAAGCCGGTTGAGGCAAAATAGAATTTTCATCTTTTTCCTTCTTTGTTTTATACGCGATTTTGATCACACTTGATTCACTTGAGACACACACACACACAGACACATAAACACACAAAATTCAAGGCACGAGGCCTCTAAAATATTTTCTTGCTTTAGCTTCGGCTCTTTTTGACGTTGCCACCGTTTTCAGTGTTGCAACGTTGTTGTTTGGCTTTGTGGCATACAACATTTAACGTAAAACGTACTACGTACAACATACAAGTTGCTGAACGTTCACCGTCCTGGACGCGTACACACGCGACGCGAACGCACGAGGTCCGTCAGCGGTTGCGGACACATCCTTACGAGCGCACAACAAACACGAAACTGAAGCGCATTCGGTTTTTGCGCTAATAAATTCTCAGCTCATCAGCGTCGAAGCACAGCTCGAGCTTCGGCCCGAACCGAACCCGAAGCGCGTTTCCACCACAACACGATGCCGAGGCAGTTTATCGCTGTGCTGCAATTCGTTTTGGTTTGCCTTGATTTCTGCGCGGGTGTTTCACTTCCTGGTCGGTCCTTGCCCGAACGAAAGGGAGAGCGCCAGAGTGCCATAGATAACAAGCAAGAGAGTCGTCGCTCCGAAACTCACCACGATTTCCGAAACACATTTGTGATAAGCCCACAACTGATAAGATTCTCTTTACACTTGCGTTCTGCTCACGACCTACACAAACAATATTTGCTTTGGACCAATCGGAATTGGTACAACTAGAAAATACAGAGAATAATTATGTTTGTATGTTAAATCTAGTAACTGCTGTATTCTCTTAAATGTTTAAAATTTACTTCATTCGCTTAACAAATTGTTTACTTAAAAGTATTAACCATTATACATTTTTTTTATATTATTTGACTAATTAATAAAAGAATATGTACATTATATGATAATTTTTTTACCTAAACACCTGTTGGCCAGAAAAACAGCAAGTTTCCTTAACATTACTGCTTTGTAGTGCACAGGATTATGTTAAAAATTAACATAAACTATTTTAAAGAATATGTCTCTTTGTAACAAAATAATTAAAGCAACTTCAAAAGAATAAAGATAAGTGTTTAGCTTAGTTTGGAAATCCAAAGCAGTTAACAGCTTTCAATTTCAAAGTGTTTCTCCTCTTACAAAGTACAGACGACCTTGCCATTAACATTAACATAGAGCTGTAATGTTGTTACAACAGCTTGTGTAGTGATATCGAATAATTGAAAACAGCCCCTTCGGGTTAGAGAATGTGTTAACATACTGTTCAGTACATTTCTGTAGAACAGAGAGTAAGCCTGTTTAAGTAGAAAGCAGAATCTACCCCTGCGACTTAAGAATGTTATGTAGTTAGAAACTGTTATGTTAAGTTAAGGGTGGAGAACTGTTTTTATATGGGAACACAGACTGTTGTTCACCACCAATAATACGACTTCGAATTTCGAAATGTTTTTCAGCCATGTTAAATGTTTTAAGCATGCTGTAATGTTTTAAAAGTAAAATTTAAGAGAGGAGAACTGTTTCGAGGCAGAAACAGCTCTGTTAGCATAACCAGGAGTTCGAAGTTGTTTTCAGAGGTGTTACAGACGGCAATGAAGTTTAGCAGTCAAAAATATCTGTTAAGGGTGGAGAATTGTTTCGATAAACAACCATTACTAATAACATGATTTAGAATTTCGAAATGTTGCAGACTGCTGTAATGTTGGATTTTTGTGGGGAGCTGTTTCGAGCTATAAACAATACTAGTAACATGACTTTAAATTTCGAAGTATTTAAAAAGAAATGTTATAGCCTGCTTTTATGTTAACCAGTTATTTGAGGGTGGAGCTAATAACATGACGTTAAATCTTAATCGTTGGCTGTTGGTATCGTTTGCAGTCAAATGTTTGCCTCTCTTTACAGCACTGTTGATTCTATAAGAGTATTATGTTGCAGATAAAACGAAATGTTTTGCAAAAGAAACTAGTCACTTTTTATAGCTGAACGGCTATCTCAAAGATACAAGTTTTAAATTACTGAATTATAATTATTCTATAACATATTTTTTATTTTATTTTAAAGTTATTTTGGTCTTCCTTTTCAATGCAGTAAGCTTAGCAGTAATTTAGTATTTTTAACCATTTATTTGCTTACAATATTTATTAACATATCTAATATGCTTTGCTGTAATTATTTTTGAGAGGATAACATTCTTGCAATTTTACGTATAACATGCTGTAAGAAACACACTCTGAAAATCACTGAATACATGTAAAGATAACATTCTGAAGTGCTGTAACATTTGTATCTTTTTGTAAAGTCCTAACATTACATTTAGATAGCCGGTAAATTCCCCTGTTAAGTAAACTGTCTGCCATGTTTATCATTCCATAACGGGCACCTGCGTCCGTTCCTTTCTCTCCCTTTGCAGGACACAAGTAAATGTTGACGACGCCTCTAGACAAGCCTCCCGACAATTTAATTGCATTGAGCTGCAACATAAATACAAAATGCGTTTACACCCACCAATAAACGCAACCCCGTTTGTCGTACACCCTCACCCCACCCCTGTTGCAACAGTTTCTTGTTCGCAGTCATGTTAATCACAGGCTGTTGCTGTTATGTTGTTGTTACTGTTGTAACTATAACCGCTGTCAACGCCTCTGTGTGTGTATGTAGAAGTCAGGAAGTAAAGTCAACCCCTAAATGAAGACAGCGACAATTAGAGCAAAATTTTAAATTGCAAAAAATTGCAATAATGCAAGTTGGCAGGGAGGGAGGAAGAAATTTGGGGAGGGAGTTAGTGAGGAAGTATATCAGGCGTAACCGAAACTAATTGGCAACAAGCGCAATAAAAATTATGAACAATAGCGGAAATTAGGCATGCCACAGGCCTGCTACAAGCATGGGGATGTAGAGTATACCCTGGAAGTCACTGCACTGACAGCGCAACGAAATGTTAACAAAAGCGTAACGAATGTACGCGTGTATCTAGAGAGGACAGGATAGAATGGCAAACGGAAAGGGAAAAGGGGATGTGGAAGGAGCAGTGAAACTCCAATTGGGGACTCTAAGGAGGCGGCAGTGACTTTAAGTATTGCTGTGACTACCGAGTGTGATAGTAGCAGTGACGGCAAATGCAATTGTGACATTAAGTGTAACCACAAATTTGATTGCTTGAAATGAGACTTTTGGCGAATGTCTCTTATAGTGAATGCTACTGTGACAGAAAGTACAACTGCGAGAGTGACTGATACTGTGACTGCCGTTACTTCTAGCTTAAATCCTAGTGACTGAAACTGTGACTGCATGTGTGAATAGCATTTTTGGGGGAAAACACTTTCGATGCAGTGGGAAATGTCGGCTTACCCGTCGGGCCAAAGTTCAGGGCTGCCGCCAAGCGCAAAGTTTAATTAGCAACTTTTTTGTTTGTTGCACGCGTTGAGTGGATGCTGCTTCCGCCGATGCTCTGGCTCCCGCTCCCGCTCTTGCCTTTGCTGTTGCTGTTGCTGCAGTTTCCGGTGATGCACCTTTTGGCTCCCGGGCGAATGTACATGCTCGTGTGGTTGTAGTAAACTGATAGCTTCCCTGCTTCGCTCTTGTGCATCATGTGTGTGATTGTGTTAAAAAACTTGCTGTCGAACGTAGCAGGGATAAAGGACAAGGATGTAGCATCCCTAGCATCTCGTAGCATACCCTGCTCTCCTCCCCCCTTCCCCACCCCTCTCCCTTGTGCATCTCAACGAGTCGGGCGAATGACACTTGACAGTGATTTATGGCCGAGGTCACTGATAACCCGACTAAACTGGGCGGCAAGTGCTGGCAAATCTGGGTCGTGCAGCAGAGAAGCAAAGCGGGTAAATACTGTTCTGATTCGTAGCACCCCACTCTTACTCATTTTCCTATCTCATTGTTACGAATTTGTTGAGTTCTTTCGCTATTGGCTTCTGAAGTATTTTCATGCCGCAAATGTTGCAATTTTGAGCCAAACGCTCACATGTGCAATCATTTTTTATCGTAAATCTCACAATCTCCCAATATTTCTCCCGCCCCTTTTGCAAAGATCTAAGCGGCTGTTACGAATCACAGTCATGCAGTGCGGTCGCCGATCCCGACCCAAGTCCCTGCCCAGCGGGGTGTTAAATTGCTGGCATCGCGACCAATCTCCCTCCACTATATCCTCATTGGAAGCTATTAACCTTCTGTCAGTTTCAATAAGGCAATTTCACCAAAAAAAAAATAAATATCGGGCAAATCTGTTGCAACTGGAGGCATAAAACACATTAGGCAACCCATGACAGCGCATTGTCAAGATGTTTCCGATAAAAATGCTACACATCATATTGCATTTGTATATATTCTTCATTTATTTGTCGCGACTTTGAATTTATGCCACATTCTATATTCGAATCACCCTTAAATTACTTTTCCAAATATATTGCATTAAATATATCATTTCACTTATTAGCATTCTTACCACAAACAATCTGGCAACATTAATATGCATCGTGCGCTTGTTAAGTTTGCTGCGTCTAAGCCATGAGCTTAGTAAGTTGGCTGCTACTTAAATTCAACAGATCTATATATCACTGTAAATGGTAATATATGCATTTTAGATATTTGCAATGAGAAATTTAAGGGTCTAAAACTAACTATATTAGCCTGGCAGTTTGAGGTGTATTGTGGTAACATTTAGTGTGGTTATTTTTCTGGTTAATTTATATTTTCAGTTCGCTACGTGTGTGTGTGTGTGTTTTGTTTCATCTACGCAAATGTACATCGATGGCGAATGGTTTTGGAATGGGCAGAAGCGAGTCGACGCTTGTTGCCATTTCCGTTTCCGTTCGCCGCTGTCGGCTTCATGTCTACATGTTCCGTTATACCGTTATACCGTTGTTCCGTTGCACTATTGTACCGTTGTGTTGTCGTGTTTGCCAGGACACTGTCGTGTTGCACATAAATCGTTTAAAATAAAGTGATAATTGCATTTGTGTTTCATCTGTCAAAAGGACGTCAGCTCAGTTTGCGACGGTATGTGTGTCCCCCTATGTGTGTGTGTGTATATATTCCAAATGGAGCTGCCAGGTCAGTCGTCTGGCAGTCTCGCCGTCGGGCTGTCTGGCCACTTGCGCGACATTTTATGAGTGTCGCCGCCATATGAATAATTGCTATAGCAGCCAATTTGAATGCCGCTGCAATACCATTTGCCCTCTACCTCTTTTCCCACTCCCTGCCCGCTGCCGTGTGTCTCTGCTGACCAAAAGTTTTGGTGGTTGTCGATGTCACTGTTGCATCGCATCGTATCTGCTCTCGCGCTGTGTTCTGTGTTAATTTCAGTGTCACTCTGAAGTGGATTAAAGTATTTGCGTCGACTTACACCCTAACACGAGTGCAACCCCTCAAAGGACCTCATTCCATGCACACCCCTTCCCCGTCCTTGCTCTTGTCAGAGTCAACAGAGTCGCGAACTGCAAATGAAACATTCATGGAGTCCACAGGAGTTTTACGCACTTTCCTATGTATATTGTATATGAACGAGTATAACTCTCGACTCGTACCTCCGCCAGCTCTGATTAATATGCGACGCCCTGCTGATATCCTCGATGGATTCATCTGTGCCTCATTCTGTGCCCTTTTCAGTATGCGTGTTTCAGCATTTCTGTTGCTGGCGTGTGAAGCGACCAAGTGTTGCCGCCTTAAAGCCCTTGAACCCTCATTCAATTGAAACGTTAATCAAATAGCATTAATATTTATATTGTTTTTTGCCAATGGGGTGCAACTGCAGCTAGCAGCTCGCAGCTAGCATCCAGCAAACGGGATTCAAGTTGCATGCAAATACGTGCAGTAAAATGCCGCAATTCAGACACCGCATGTGGCAAATTAGGTCGCATTCGCTGCTGGCTCAGCACATAAAAAACGAAGTACAGAAAACACTCGAAACTTACTTATAAATTGATTCAAGTTTCAAATCAAGTGCAATGACTAAATTGGCTTTCTTCAATAACATAAAGTACATATTTTGGCCTTGGCACGCCTACCGTTTGACCTGTATATTGTAGCGCCCTTAAATTGGGGTTAAATGTAAGAGAACCTTGCGTGCTTATCTTTTTTTTGTTTTTGTATTTTGTTCGGTTTCTGCTGTTGGCCATTGAAAAAACGTGTCGATTTGATGAATGGCGTTTATTAAGCAAACAATTCAAGCTATTTGCAGCCTAATTGAGGGCCATGCATCAACGTGTTGTGGCAGTTAAATGGCTTATTAATATTTAACGACCATTTACAAACAAAAAAACACCTCAAATAAATAAAGCTCAAAACGCAAGTCGCACAATTGGGGAACTACATGTGCATAGAATGTACATATGTAGTTGGCCAAGTTAAGCAAAGCAGCCAAGAGGACGCATATGTTTAATTGCTGCCCATTTGCCTAATTCCAAAAGGGAAGTCAATTTGACGGACCGCACTGTAATGCAACAAAATGTGGCATGCATGCACATGTCGTTGCATGTCCAGTACAGCTGAAAAAAAAAACCGAGAGTACATATTCTCGTTGAGCAAAACATGGTAAATAACTGCAGTTGTGCGGGCTTTTAAGTGCTCGTCAGGGGAAATGAGTTTCAGTTTCAGCTTCAGTTTCAGCTTCATTTTCAGCTTTAGCTTTGCATGCAACACGCGCACTTTTTTTTGTGTTTTTAGTATTTTTTTGTAGAACACTTACACACATATTTCTCTGTCAAAATATTTATGTCCTCATGCACTTGCTAGAGCAACGCTACTAACGAAATCAAAGTGAAAAAATGTATTTATGTAAGTATGTACGATTCGAAAAAAATGAACAAATAATGCCTGGAATGAAAGCACTTCTGGTTCTGTCATTGTCGGCCTTTGAAATGTGCAATTTTTTTTGCTCTTTGTGAAATGCATTAATGTAACAGCTTAAAATGGTTTTAAATGATCTAAAAAAAGGAAAGTTTAATTAAGAAGTTTTAAATGGAACGTTATTTTGGTTTAAAACATACATAAATGTGATTGAGTTTTTTATAGTTATTAACAAGTTATGTATTATATATTCTGTGGAAAGTATTAGTTATTAATATTCGTAATATTTGTGAATAGAATTTAATATGCAAATTATTAAAGAGCAATTATTATCAAAGAAATTGGCATCTAAACAGATGGAAAAGCTAAACTATTTATTTAATGGCATTGAATATATAGTTTATACTCTTGCAGCTTATTAAGAATTCAAATATAAACTACTGCATACCTTAAACTGTATTATAAATAAATGCAAATCACTCTGATTATGCCATTTTCTCTAGTTATTATTATAGTTATAGTTATAGTTATTTTTTTTTTTTGCAATTTTACAATTTTGCGGACATTAGTTTTAGCAATTACTGTGTAGTTTGCTTAGTTTGCTGAATGCTTGACAACTGCTCATTGTGCATTATGTGAATTCGTAATTTCAGCTTTTTAGCATTATAACTCAACACCACTTAAATGTTGGCAAACAATTTCAGCAGCAGCAGCAGCAGCAGCAGTAGTAGCACTCCAAAACTGCTACGGCAAATGATAAAAATTAAATAAAATATGCATTATGTACAACAAAAGTTTAACTAAAAGTGCGACACTGTCATTACTTGTTGTTGTTGTTGCACGACTGACAAACTCATTTCTATGCAACACTCCACACACACACACACACACTCAACTATAGTGACAATAAATACATATGCAGTAGCCGCGAGTTGAGCTTACTTCTCCTCCACCGCAGCCTCCTTGTGCTCTCTCGACTCTATCGTCGTCGTTTGGATTATAGAAATCCCGTTAAACCCACTTAATTCAATAAAACACCTTTCACACACTTGGCGCTAAAGCCGACAACAAACTATAACATTTAGCGTTTGAGTGTAAGCGTATGTGTGAGCGTTTGTGTGTGCCCTTGCTTTGGAGTGTGCACCAAAAGCTACTTCATGGCTGCAATTTACGTTTAAAGTTACTTAAAGTTGCTAACGACAAAAGTTATAATTGCATAACGTGCATCAGCAAAGATGGGGCGGGTAGAAGACGAGTGAAGTGGCATACACACACGCACACAACACACACACACGTGTGCGCAGTTGCAACTAACTAAAATGCCGCCATTGCTAGCATTCACATGCGAGGCAGCAGATGGCAACCGGAAATGAAACGTAAATCAAATAAGTAAGAAGCGTAAATGCGCGCTACGCTCACACACACACACACACACACACACGCAGACGCACATACACACATACTTGAACACACATACACATACACACCCAAGTGTATTGTCATTAGCGACAAGGACGAGACATGGCAAACGACAAGGACAACGACAGCGACGATTCTCTGGCGGCTACCGAAATTGAAAAGTTTATGGGAAGTGCATTTTTCGTGAAAGTGGCAGCATTCATTGTATAGTTTTGTGCGCCAGGGGAAAAGCGCTACAGGAAATTGTTCATATTATAAATAAAAGCGGAAAATGTTGCAAGTTGCGAATTGTGAGTTCTGAGTTGTGAGTTGTGAGCTGCCAGCTCTGAGTCCTGAGCTGTGAGCAGGGCAATGACGGATGTGACACACCCAAACGCATGTCCTGTCGTGCTGTCTGCTCACTGTCTTTCCATTCAGTATGTCAACGGCATGCCACGACTGTTGAGTGTTGTATGTTCTGGAGAAGGGGTAAAGTGGGCGTGGCATCACAAACGCAACGTTCGTCAATTGCTTTTCTCCATTTTCATTATTTTTAAATGCGTTGCGCTGAATTAGAAGCATTCCATTTCATTTTTACAACTATTTCTTGCCACGTTCTCGTTGCTGCTGCTTCTGCCCCAAATTGTGACACGCCCTCTCATTCCTGTTACAGAAGGTGTTAAAAATGTTTAACGTCTTAATAGCTCGATGTTGTTTTTCCCCTCAACCAAAAAAAAAAATAGCAAGAAAACAGGGCGTGCGTGTTTTCTGCACCGTTTTCCTTTATTTTCTCATTCCCTTCTAGTTTTTAACTCCCTTCTACACTCTTTTTTTGCTGTCTTTCGCACACGTTGCGTCGCTTTTGATGTTGCTATTCTATTTCCGCTTTTCGCTCGGCAGACGACAGTCGGCGGTATGCGGACTTTTTATTTTTCGTCCTTTTTTTTAGCGTAGGGCTTAACTTTTGGGATAATCTCAGTGTGAGTTGATGGCCGAAATGATTGAAGGGTTGCGGAGCTGCAGGAATCGAAGGGTAGGGGGTTTGAAGGGCAGCATCCAAAAAAAGAAATCATTTTAAGTAATGGCCTAACGAGTTGGTATTCTTTTTGATTAAGAATTCTTCAATTAACGCTGTGGGAGTTTGTGTAATTTGATTGCTCTCAACTTCACTAAATTGTGATATTTAATTGAGTTTTGCATAATAAGCGCAAGTTGAGGTACCATAATTATGAAAACCAATTGCAAAAATACGACAATTTAGAGCAGATGTAAATATATTTCAGATAAAAAGTGCTAAAACCATTAATAGGTAAGATCTGTAATCTCCAAATTCGTATTTGAATATTTACATATTTATATATTTACCAGAGCTCAGACAAATTCAAATTTTATTTAAAATAATAGCTTGAGGATTTTGCGAAACATAAATTCAACTTAGTTGAATGGCAAATGAATACATTCATATTCATTTATGTACGTCTAGAATAAGATACTCATGCTAAGATTATTTTCCCTACTAAGCAGGAAACGTAAATCGGCTTATCAAAATCGGAGCAGCAATTTACTACACACTAAATTCTGTCAGTTTGAATGTGTACAAATAGAGGCATTTATAATTTGTAAACGATGAATATTCTGCATATCATTTTAATGCAATTTAATTGCAAACTAAATGCAATTCTCGTGTTAATTTCTAAAATATAAATAGCCAAAAAAAAATAGAAGGCATACACACATTTAGAAGCGGTCATCATTTAATTGACACCCACGATAAATGTAAAATGAGGCCAAGCAAAGCATAATTTCAATTTCCGTTGTAATTATTTGTTGTTGGTGCATTTAGTTGCACATGCCCCCGCCTCTATGCCCTTCTCCACAACCTGACAGCTTAAATAATTCAAATTATATGTGAAAACAGTTTTTCACCAAACAGTAGAGACAATCTGTCGTCATTATGGTCATTACAAACTCACTGCATTTTGGTCTGGTTTTAATTTGAATTGAAATATAATGTGTTCCCTGCTCTCTGCTCTCTGCTCTCCCGCTAAGCTTACCGCTCTCTCACTCTGCCTCTGTTTTAAAGCTCCTATGCAAATATTTTAATTATTTATTGGAGGAAGATAACATTTCAATTGTTCGTTCGCATTCAATTGATCGCGACCTGTTTTATAAAATTCACACATGAAATATTTGGACAACACGGGTCTATAACAAATTCCTCTTAAATACTAACGGTATTCTCGTATGTGTATGTGTGTGTGCATGAGTATGCGTGTGGTAATTACTTGATTTATCGCAGTCAATAATGTGAGCTACGTCATAAATCGAGTTCTTGTGCCCGAGGGCAAATGGCATGGGCGCGGTGCACTTAATCAGGCATCATAAACAAGACTGGCAATTTGGATGAAATTAAAACATTGATGGTCAATAAACATCGCTTGCCGAATGCTTGACTTTAATATGATTTTATTGTGCAAGTGTGCATATTGCGTATACGACATGGCAACGGAATTGTTGAGTCAGCGGCAAAACGACGCGATTTCGTCTATCATTTAACTCATCTATCAATTTAGATATCGTGGTCTATCCAAAGACACCAGAACGAGGCAGAGTCGTTTGACACTGCAATACACACCATCGAAACGTGAGAAAGCCAGACTGTCAGCGAATCATAGAGAAATGGCAAAAAGAAAGAGGAGAGAAATGGAGAATAGGTAGAGATAGGCTGCCGCTTGACAATCAACGCATTGGACTGCTTTAGCCATGTTTGGTATCTTAATGAAGTATCGATTTCTTGATTTCTCGCATTCTCGCATTCTCGATTTCCTTTTCTCTTGCGTTTTTTTGTTGTTGTTGTTGTTGTTTGTGCCTTGTGGCAAAATTCCTGCGAGTCATGTAAATCACTTATTACATTCGTTTCGATTCACTTCGTTTCTATTCGATTCTGTCCCAGTGCTTGACGCAAATTTTGCTTTTCCTGTTGTATATCTGTGAACTTAATCTGAAATTAGTTTTAAGCTCGTAACGCATTTTACTAACCAAATTGTCATAATGGCAAATAACAACGGAAATAATGACGTAACAGAAAATGAAATCAGGCAATGAACCAATCTAAAAGCATCTAAGTGTGTGTGATGCTCATATCTAACGGCGACTGACCAAACGACTCGATTGTCCCCCGTTCACACATATGAATGGTGTGTGCGGTGGCGTATACGTGATGACTTTGCAAATAGCATTGGGGGGCAATCATATTGAAAGCTGAGCACATAAAAGTATATGCTCTGTGATATGCGTTATTCTCTGTATACATATGTGTGTGTGTGTATCTCTATCTGTATCTGTATTGAATGACCATAAGGAATACAAACACTGCCAACTGAGCTCTGATTACACAAATGTAATTTCGGTAATTTGTTTCCTGCTAATGCTCAACCGGATATGATTTCCTTTAGTAATTGAATAGAGCCTTCGACTTATGCCTGATTCTAGTGAAAGTATCCATCGCTTATATGTGTGTGTGCTTAAAGGATTGCTCTCTACTGATTTGCAGTTAAATACAAAATTAAGTTTTATTCTTTGCACTTAAAAACGATGCCTCTCGGTTCGCTCCACTCTTTGTTCTGGCACTTAAACAAATGAAGCTGTCGCCGTCGCGTTATTTATTAGCGCTGCAGTTGAACATTTTCAGCCTCAAATGCTTTTTTATTAATTTGTCTTGTGGCCGCACACACACACACATACACGCATGCAAATTCACAGCGGGAGGGGTGGGGAAGGGAGGAGAACAGGCAACAACCGCGACAATCAGCTCTTATTCATTGGCTGCAATCTGAGTCTGAAAACCGAGTCTGGAGGCTGCAACTACACTTATTTGTCTGGCCTGGACTAACTTGCTATCTCACTCGGGCTCTCTTCTCCCTTCCTATCCCTGTCTCTTTCGCTTACTCCAGCTCTTAGTATATTTGCCTCTTTATCGTATGTTAAAGTCAGCGCTCATGCTAAATTTTTAAGTGCTTTGTGGAAAGTTTTGCGCAGTGACGTCGCTTTGTTTAAAATGTTCCGCCTGCTGAGCAGTCAAATGTGGGCGTGGCAGACTACACACACTCACACACACAATGCTAATTCGCAGCGGGTGACAAAGTAAATTATGATATTCGTTTCCCGACTAACAGACTGCGTGCACTTCCTGCCTTCTCGTCTTTTTTTTTTTTTTTTTGTTATTTTCTGCCCGCTTTCTGGCCAACAGTTGGAGTGTTGGCATTTCCATTTGGCCTGGTCGGCAGCTGGGACGCGTGATTTGTTGCGCGGCGTACGTCGCGCCTTCTCACTCATTTCCTTCTCCCCACCCTCCCTGTCATAGTACAAACCAGCCAAGCGGATGAGCACTTGGAAGTTTTGGCGAATATCTGTTTTTGAGCTTCTTAATGGAAAGTTTTGGGCGCAATTTACGATATGCCAAGGTCCGACAGTCGCCAACCGGCGTCATGTGAAGATAAGTAACAGTAAAGGTGGGGCCAGAATGTGGGTGGATTGATTTTAACTTTAAATGAATTAGTTTCGCACTGCTGGAGTTGAAGTTAAAGTTGAAGTTGAAGATCGCTGCTGAAGCAACAATTTTCCCCCATCAACTAGTAGTTGTCACATCGTTTACAATTTTAATGCCACTTTGATGTTTGTTCTGTCAGCAGGGTGCCATAGTCCCCGAATCATAGTCGGAAGTCGGTGGTCGGTAGTCGGTAGAACCCTGATGACAGCACACTGACAGTGTCCGAGTAAGCTAACAAGCAACTTAACTTAACTTGGCTTACAACAAAAAAACATGCAACAGTTCTTCTGTTCTCGTGTCTTTGCCCTCGACCATCTGCCTCGCTAAACAAAAGGTTGGCAAAATTTCGTGCAAACTTTGTTAACTATTTAAGACATAATTTAGCAAATTATTTTCTTCCACACGGACGAAGGGGCTGGCAGCAATGGCTCACAAGTAAATATTATGCAAATTAGTGCCTGGGGTTATGCAACAAAAAATGTGGGACGAGTTATGCTGGGTGAGGCAAACTGCTTAGCTTACCCTTTCTGCAGCTTAACTGCAGTGAAAGTTTTAGGGCCAACAGCAGGAGCTGAAGCAGCAGCTGGTTTCGCGCATGTCCTTGCCATGCCAGTTAGTTTTTTTTAATCCTTTTCAGTTATTAATTTAATCGCACAGCTGCATTTCTCCGAGCCGACAAGCGAGTGCGTGTGAATGAGCGAGAGAATGAGTGAGAACTTGATTACAAGTTTCTTAAATATATAGTATCCATACCACTTCTGAACATAAAAGGGGCGGAGTAGGCGTGCCTGCCAGTTTGTCAGTCAGTGAACGTTAACGTGACAAACTCTTGACACATTAATCCGACGTTGGCTTTAATTAGTTCATAGATTTCTGGCCTCAAGCAACAAATTTTAACATGAAATATTTAAGTGTGGTTGGTTGTAAAGTCAATATTAATGGAGTTATGTGCTCGAATATTTAGTTAGCTATAAACATACATATTTTCAAATATTAATATCTTTATAATGAAGAATATTAATATTTTTCACGTTAGCTTTTAAATTTCTAGCAAACTTTCATTCCGGTCAGACATTTGTAATTATCTGTAGCATACTTTTCGCTGTAAATAATAATTAAATTCTCTCACGCTTAAAAGTATGCAATACTATTTTACCTTTTATCTTTAATTTTTAATACCCTATTAAACGATGGCATATTGATTATGTTGGTCAGTTCTAACAGGCTACAGTCAGTGGCTGCCTTTTACAGGTCGTTTATTTATTGGTTTATGTCCCTGGTTGCTGCTTTAAATAAAAAAGAAAAAATAAAAGCACAAAGCTTTGCATAAAACACATTTGAGTCGTTATTCCGAATTATGCTTTAACTGATTTTCGCATTCGAATGATTTATGTTCCCCGACTGACTCATTCGCTTTATGCGCCGGTTTGAAGAAGTGTACGCTCAACCTGCAAAGTTTAAATATATTCCTTTGGGGACCTCTCGTTTTTCGCTCATTTTTCATAATTTTTCATGGGATTTGAGTTTTGTTTCACGTTCTTTTACATGCATTCATTGTACTGGGCGAGTGTAATTAAAATCAATATCGAAATCTTTTAAAAATCGCGCCTTCAATATGAACTGTGACTTAATATTTATCAACAGGTTAACAAGCAGCTTAACAGCTGTCTGGATGCTAACGAGTGGGCGGATCCATTCATTCATTCATTCGTTCATTTATAGATAAACATAAATGAACATATATATACTTATGTTTGCATATATTGAAAGAATTTTACAAGCTAACAAAATCATTTTATGCATCATTAACGTTTTTGTGTTTCATATGCAAATTGCTGTTGCCATTGGTTCTGCCGCAGACATCCGTCCAAAGAAAGTCAAACTTTTGTCAATGTGTGGGTGGATACAAGTGTGTGTGGGTGAGTGTGTGACCGCAACATTAGTGAGGTTGAGTGCACAATGTAGACCCCATCACAGAAATGACTGGCTGGCTGGCTGGCTGGCTGGCTGGTCGAATAAACCTTCAGCGAGTTGTCCCTTTCCTTTTCCCTTTTGCATTAGCCTCCTCAAGCATTGGCCACATTATTCGCACGCAATGAGCCTTGAAATTTAGTTTTTGGTTAGTTTTAGGTCCTTGATCCTTCTAGGGGTCTCGCCCATCTCTGCTTTGGACAGTTTGACGAAAAGTTTTCCATATGCCTTTGACATCACTTTGATCATTTTTCACCATTTTCATGACACTTTATCGCGACTCCAGACCAGACTTCAGGCAACTTAATGTTGCATATCTTGTATGCCACAAGTGACAAGTTTGTGTGTATGTGTGTGGTACAATCATTAAGCCAAATTAATTGCGACAAAGGTAAGTCTGTTGCAATGCAACATAACCCATTGGGTCATTATTAAGCCGTTCGAAAATACATAATGCTACATTGAAAGGCACAGCACAACACAGAGAGCGACCCAATATGCAGGGCATTTAAACACTCATTAATTAATTGTAATTAAAATCATTTTCTGCATTGTGGCATTGTGTTCTTCATTTACATCCTTCGGGTTTACAGTTCTGGCCCCTCTCTGATTGGATTGGATCTTAAATTGCTGCAGTTCTCCTTTGTTCTTAAGCCGTGGGCGTGATGTCGCCGAACAATGGCTGCAATAATTAACATTAATGCATAATTATTTCAAGCGGTTGGTAATTTCAGCTTACTTTAAATTATGCAGCCTCACAATCATGTGCCAGGTCAGCACGGAGATCCACACAATAAAAGAACCCGTAACGCTACAATAAAAATCAATTTTAAATAAGAATTTAAGATATGTTTACTCCATAAAGAAACAATCAATGCCAAGTACAAGTAGTTTTTTCAAATGATCTTTCCATGTCATACCACTAGCAATCATTAAGTATAATGATGTATTCTTAGGGCTGACAACTGTTATAAAGTTATTTATAAAGTTCGCTAACTGAAAGTTGTGTTTATCTTTCTCTGAATCGCTTCGTTTCCCTAATAACATTTTTAGTGACTTTTATTTATGTTAATTTTCGAAATTCATTGAACTGAACTTTGCTTTGCTAACTTTTCGATTGTATATCATTAGTAGCTAAAAAATGAAGTCGCAAAACGCTGAAAGCAAACAAACATTAAAGCAACACAAACACAGTTGCATAGAGAATCACACACACACATACATATACGTATATATACGTACATAAATGTTATGCAGATGTTGAAGTGCCTGACATTCAGTTTTAGTATTTGTGTGTGTGTGTGTGTGTGTGGTGAAGTTTGGCGCCATTGCAATGACGGTGAGGAGATAAGTGACATTTGAGTGAAAGCTTTGGCTTTGAAAATTGAGGCGTGGCATGTGTGTGTGTGTGTGTGTGTGAGAGTGAGAGGGAGAGTGAAATTGCAGTGGTAAGCCAACAAATATTTATCTATGCCAGTGGCCATTTTGCCAGTGCCTGCCAATAAAATTGCCATTGCTGTCATTGTCAGCTTAACAGCAAAGTGAACAACAATTGATAGTGTCTACTACGGCCTGACTGCCTGTCTGCTTGTCTGTCTGTCTGTCTGTCTGTCTGTCTGCCCGACTGTCTGCCTGACTGTGTGTGTTTGTGTGATGAAATGTCGTTTGTCACTTACTCTATTTGCAGTCGCTGAGACAATTGATTACATATGCACAGTGTGTGCAATTATGTCAATTAAATGAAAATTACTTTCTAAAAGTACTTTGCTCCAATCAAAGCTTAAGTCTCTGCCATATGAAGAAATGGCAGAAACAGTTTGCTTGCCACACCTCGATATGTACATATATAGAAATAATGAATTTCTCAGTGACATTAAGTGGAATATGTGACTTTCACACAAATGCCCCAGCTAATTGGCCTTATTGAATGATACGACAGCTCGAGTGTCAACCAAAAACCACAGTGAATTAAAGCCAAAATTGTAGACAAGTGCACAAATACATATGTATGCACGATTGAGCACACACACACACACACATAGTAGATCACTCTAAGCGCAATTAGCGTGTATAAGTTGCTAATTAATTTATTGAACTCGACATCAATTGATCCATAAATGACCGCTCATCAATGTGCACTCGTGCATAACAATCAAATGCAGAGTTGCAAAGTAATAAGTACAAAAACACACACAAACGCAGACACACATACATACATATATCAACAAACTATTTATAGCTTTTTGTATGGCAATTAAATGTTTAATAATTCAGCAGTAATAAACAGTTCACAGTTACAATGTATGATAAAAATAGCTAAAGCATTTGATGCATGGCTAAAGATACACACTTGCCATGTGTTCTACAAAACGAGTCTTGTCTCCTACTCTCTTGACTTTTGCTCTCTGCTTTACGCTCTCCGCTCTTCGTTTCCCGGCGAGTGTGTTAATGGCAAAAGCGTTTAATGTTTCCAGTCACGTAATAAATCTAAATCTGTGCCCTGTGCGCTGTCACTTGCGTTTTATGATTTAATTTGTAATTTACTAGTAGTGCTGCTCATCATATCTCTTTTTCTCCCTCTCTCTCATTCTCTCCTTCTCTCTATCTTTTGTCTGTTTTTGTTTTTTTGGCAGTTGACTTGCGTTGCCATTTTTGACAACGACGCCTGAGGGTATGCTATGAAAAATAGAATGGAAAAACCAAGAAAAGATACAATATATATATAATGTATATTATGTGTCTGGCTACGCATTTCGATTATGAGAGTTAATTTTTGTATGGGGAACAGTTGTTGACAATAGCCTAGTTTATTTTTTGGCCCATTTCAGACATGTCGTTAAAGTAAGTTGATTTGAAATGGCTTTTCAAATCCCACAATTGTGAAAATACGTAGTTGAACACAGTTTCGGTGGCAGTTTGTCTGCTTGAAGTAGTAGCTGCCACTTTGCATATTTCGCTTATCAAGCGCCCAAATTGCATATGTTAAGTTATTTTTGGCCACTTGTACTCTTAGGTGTAGCTGCAACTTCATGCATGTGGCAATTCATTTTGGATTTGCAAGCAAGCCGAGTTGGCTCAAAAGAGAGAAATTACCTTTTCACCAGCTTATAGCCACAACCCTTTTAAGTCAGCCACGCCCACATGGCAACAGCATTTAAAGACCTTGCTGCTGCTGTTGCTGTTGCTGCTTCTGCTGCTTGCAAACTGCCTTTTCACGCTTTGCAGTCTAGAAAATTTTTAGATTTTTAGGCACGTTTGCCACGTCTCGTCTGGATGCGTTTGTCTGGCGATGCCTGGCGTCTACAGTCTGTTTCCTGTCCCTCTCTCTCTCTCTCACACTATGTGTGTATATTTTTGCAACGCCAATTGCTTTCAACACCTTTAGCACACATACGCGCCTTACATCAGCCCTTTGTTGTTGGTCCTGCAGCAACGGAACGTCGAAAGTGTTGGCCGTGCTGGTCGTTTTGGCCGTGTCGGTTGTTGGTTGTCGGTTTGAGCCATGAAGGCTTTCAGTCGTATCTTGGCCTGCCAGTTCTGCAGTCAGACATATTGCATTTGCCTGAATTGGCATTCAGCTGCGATTATGTGCAACACCCACTGTCTGTGTGTGTGTGTGTGTGTGTGTGTGTGTGTGTGTGTGTGTGTTGTTCTATGTTCTGCGATTGTTTCCGTTGCTTTTGCTGAAACGGAAGCTAAGTGCACTAAACGATTTACTTGTTTCGTCTGCTGAAATATTTAAACTGATTGACCAGTTACACTTTACTTTGCTTTAAAATGAAGAGATCTCTCTTTACCTTTGCTAGTATTTGAAATATTGCGCATACGCCAAGTGAACTCTACTCTATCGTTGATAACGCACAACTATCTATGTAGTATGTACGAGGAGCTATCAACCTTTTGCAAACTGAATCTAACGAATGCTGGTGTCATTTATTAATGCCGCTGTCATGAAAATATATATGCAGCAAGTAATCGACTGAAGAGCAGCTGGCCAAAAGGACTTGGCATTTTATTGCATTGTCAATTTAATGGTGTGGAAATGCTTTAGTGAACGCAAAACTAAACGCAGGTTCGAGAAAAGCTGTTGCCAAGACTCTAACACACAAAGCTACAGATACAACATACATACAGTTACAGATACAAATGCAGACAAGAGGCATACTATACGCATAAACAAAGCAAACACAGAGCTAAGCCGAGTGCTAACTAAGGCAGTTAGAAGATGTTCAATGCTGCCACGCCCACTCCCCTATCCGAGTCGCCTCTAAGCCCAGTTTCGCATCGGTTGCAAGTAAAATAAGCCAAACGTTTAATGCCTGCACAATATTTATTGCCATGTTTCATATTCGTAGATAGTTTTTTGCAACATTGCTACAAAGTAGCCTTATTTCTAGTCCCACTGCCCCAGCTTGAAAGTCGGCTGCTCTGCCTTCGCCTTCGCCTCCGTTTCAGACTCCTCCACTGTCTGCATTGTTTAGTTTTGTACTTTCACTGCTGCTGTTGTTGCTGCTATGTCAAGCGATTTATAAAATGCCAAGCAGCAGCAGCAGCAACAGCAACAGCAACTGGAGAGGCCATGGAAGTAAGCAGCCATAAAAACAACAAACGGAGAGACGCAAAGGCATTGTGCCACAGAAGTTGCAAGTACACGAGATAAACGGAAATTATTAAAGTGCTGGCAGATTTATGAAAATGTATTTGCATTTCCTACAGTGTCTCTCTCTCACTTGCTCTCTCTCTCTCTATCTCTTGCTTATAAAGTGCATTTTAAAATTTGCTGAAAGCCAACAGATATCTGTTTGAATTTGCCTATTTATCAGATCTATTTATTAAGTTACCTGGCAGATTGCATAGAACAGCTACAAAAAGCACATAAATTATATAATAAGTCATGGCCAATTCAAGCTTTAAAGTCTCGCATTAATTTCGATCTGTGAGCACTCGTACTTTCATTTCTAAATACTCGTATTTTATCATTTAGTCAATAGATGTTGATGTTGTTGTTGTTCTTGTGGTTGTTGTTGTTGTTAGCTTTGCTTTAGTGACTGAGTAGTTAGTTTTCGGTCTGGCAAAGTGCTTTCATAAATCAAATTATCAAATATATTGCTTATAAAGCCCATTGCTCAATTGTTTTGCAGCTGGGGTAGCCAGGCTGAACCACCGCAACCACCGAGCCACCAAAAACAGCAAAGCCGCCAAGCCACCGAAGCCACCGAAACCACCTCGCCGGATTCATGGCGATTCATTATATATGCATGCTGGTAATTTAATCGAAGGCAATAAATTGGCATTTAAATGTAATAAAGACATGAAAAATAATTACAATTGCTGAAATGGATGCTTTATTACGAGTATTATTATTATTATTGTTATTGTTGTTATGCTGCCATCAGCGAATTTTATTCAATTTTTGTATTATGCGCATATTTTGGACTTCATTTGCAGCCACGCCTTCTGCTTCTTCTACTGCCTTACTGCCGCCGTTGACCAAGCGTCTGACAGTTAAGTGACATTTAACGGTTAATAAGCCTGACAGATTTACAACTGTCAGCGACGTTTAAAAATAATGAACAGCACACAAAAAAAAATGAAAGAAAATAATAAAATAAAAGCATATACAACTTGTATGAAAACGACTAACAGGCTGACAGACTGAATAGCCAAACGATTTGGCCAAATTGACTGCGCAAAGTGAATTATTAATGTCATGTGGGCAGTCTGACAGTCTAACAGTTCAACAGTCTGGCAGTTAAGATGAAGTTGCTCCTTCTAAACACTGGACTTAGCTTAGCTAAACTACACAATCGTCCTCCCATATGCTGTCTATCGAAATGACACTAAATGTGCGTCTATTTAGTTCCAAGTGTTCAAAATTTACTGTGCGTATTAAATAAATGCGATTTTTCCGGCACGTGAATGCGTCGCACACAACAACAGCAGCAATATTAACAGAGATCACAGCTCGACGAGTTGCTGCGTATGCCGCTCAAGCGTAGGATAGTAACAAAGTAAGACAAACAGTCAAAAAAAAAAAAAAAGAAAAGATAGAACTAGAACTAAACCAAACCGAAACCGAAACACAACTGAACAAAACTGAAGACAACAACTGAGGACAACGCTCATAAAACATAAATTTAATTTATGTGCAATTTTAGCAAGTCGTATAAATTTTTGCAGGCGAGAGAACAAAAACAAAAACACCAATAACAAAAACAAACACAAAAAAACAAAAACAAAACAATAACAAAAAAATAAATAAGAAATGCCAAAGCGGCAGTGGCCAGCTGGGTAAGGACCGGGTCCATTCAAGTTGTTTGTTCTTGTTGCTGTTGTTGTTGTTGTTGATGTTCTTGTACAAAATGTCCTTGAAAATGGCATATTGGTGTTGTTGTTGCTGCGCTTATTTATAGCTCAGCTCGCTTGCTCGGGTTGAAAGGGTATAAAAGAAAAGATATATGCTGCTCTGATAGATATCCTTGTTGTTACTGTTACTGCTACTGTCGCTGTTGCTGTTGCTGTTGCTGTTACTGTTGTTGGCTTATATGAGCAATTTATGCTGCCGAGCTGCTTGAATGTTAATGAATTGCTACAAATTCATTTCGGTGTCACTAGAATTTTCAAGCATACTGTATGCTTTAAGACGGCTCTAAATCCACGCTACTCCACCCACCCGCAGCAAGGACAACAGATATTAATTTAATTAAAAACCCAAAAATCTAACAAACAATGTTCAACTTTAAGAGGCAAGTGTAATTCAAAGGCGTCAGTTTCATTTTCATTTAGTTGCATGCAGCTCAAAAGTTTGCTTCTCATGGAGAGGGAGAAGGAGAGTGGGAGGGTTTGTAGGTAGGGTGTTTGTTTTTTGGGTTGTATGTCTGCAACTTGTTAATAAAATAAATTAAATCTTAAGTACTCCACTTGCACTTCTACTTCGGCTTCCACTTGAGGTGCCTGCGTCAACGGACTGCGCTTTTAATAACTCACAAATTCTTAACGCATACCTCCTTGACTTGCCTCCCGCCTCTACCCGCCCTCTACACCTCCTCATCAAGCTACTTGACGGCTGAGTAAAAGTGTGTGTGTGTTGTTTCATAATATTTTTAAAACGGAATTTATTTGACTTTTAATTTGTAAATTCCTTTTGCAGAAAGTTTAAGCCTCACTTCAGCCTCTAAACAACAGTCTCAAAGCTAAACTTAATTAAAATATAAAGAGTGTCCTCAAATAATTCACTATTTTAACTTTACACAATGGATTACAAAATTAATTAATTAGCAGCGCAATTAGCACACTTTAATGCTAATAGTATATATTTAAAATTCCTATTGAAATCTAAATAATGTATAAGAATAATGTTAAATAGTGTTAAATATTTTCATATTTAATTGACTTTACTCGGCAAAAAGCAAATAGAACACAGTTCTCATCTGTTATTGACGTTTCGATAACAGCTCTCAGAATACATATATATATTTTTAAATATTTAATAGAATTGAATCTACAAACCTCTTCATAAGTATTTATATATATATATATATATACATTAATATATTTTATTTTTTTGTAAGTGTTGGAAAAAAGCTAAATAAATAAAAAGGCGCCATCACACACAAAAAGGGATTCACAATGCACAAAGATAGTAACAATGGATATTTTTCTGAATACATGTTTTTTCGACAGTATATGTATGCATTGTATATGGTTTTTATATGGTAAACGTACTGCCGAATGCATATTGTCAAATTATTACAACCTTTTAAAAATGCATACTTTATGAAAAGTTGCAAAAAAGAAAAAAAAAATAACAGGAAGGAAGATTTAAATGGCCACTGGTCAAAAGCATTTTGAGCGTAAATCCACTTTATTGAAAAAATCTCATCAATTTTAATGCCCTACAGAAGCGATATAATTGAGAAGTATGTGCTGTGTAATTCATAGCATATTTATGATTTCATTGCAGGGTAGTTTCTAGTCGGATATTTGGCATTCATACTTTTATTTAATAATTGTTTCAGATGCATTGATTTTGACTTGAAACCATCGACAGCTCGTATTAAGTGTATGAAACAATGACAACACGACACACATTTATATTTTAAATATTCTAAAGCACTGACAAAATCAATATATTAAATTCAAATTAAATTCGGAGTTAGTGAAATTACAAGTCAGCAAGTATCAACTTTGTTTAGAAAACTAATTAAGAACATGTCTACATCTGTGCATTAAAATCTCACGTAACGCAAGTGATATACCATCCTATACTGTATATCCTTTATGTTCCGCACATCCTGTATATTCTGCTTATCTATGCGACAGTACCAACCAGCCCAACCCGCCCAAGAGATACGCGTATTAAATCTACCTTAACGCATCCTTTGTGTGTTTACCTTGCGGCAAAACAAACACCAAAAAGGAAATAGATTTTCTGCAGACTCTTATGGCAGCCGATTCCTTTGCACTTAGACGTAAGCTGCTGCTCGGCATTTTGGCACTTCGTTGTCCTGACAACGGCCGCCAAAAAGATTTCAATTATTTGCCAAGTCTGCTGTTAATTAACATAAATTAAAAATCAAAACCACAGCATTTTCAGTGCTAAGAGCATCTTGTGTGGTACAAGATTGGGTTCTACTCATCTCTAACACTCTAGTCAGGATCTTAAGAATGTGTGCTTTACATAATTTTATGAGACTCTGGACACGTGTCCTTTTCAGTGCCTAATCGTGGCATTTGGCTGCAACGCACGTTGCAACCATTAAAAAACACTTTGAGCTTTGACCCATTAGAAATTAGTATTTACTTACGCTAAAGCTTTAAGAAAACAACACCAAATAGCAGTTAAGAAAAGATTCTCGATTCAGAAAATAGATAGATAATTTGGAATATGAAATAGTCTTGTTCCTTTGTTGAGAAAAAGGTTTAAATAATAGGAAACAATTTCCATTATATTACTAAAAGGTAAAATTACGAATTGAGAGGTAGTGTATAAAAGTATATATAGGAATATACTTATATTTTTTACACGATATTTAGAGAAAAGAAAGTAGCGAAAAGATAATTTCTGATTGAAAAAAAGTTTGACTTAAATTTACATTTACGGCATTAAATACTTTGTAAAATCATTATGTTTACTTTATAAGTGTATTATTATTGTATTTTTAGTATTTATAGTTAACTTTTACGCGGCTCAGTAATGTATATATTTTATATTATACCGTAAACTTTATGATAACTCTAAAATGCCTTCTGACTTCAGCGTATTTTTGGCTTTTTGTTTTTAGCAAGAACTCGCATAACATCTGTGTGGTAAAAGCTGTTAAGCAATTAAAACAAATTATAATATCAAAAGTTGGCAGCAAAAATAAAAAACAGTTAAGAACCTTAATGCATTATTATGAAATTCACTTCAGGTATTTGCATTCGTACTTGCACTCGTTAATGCTACTTAATTATTTACGCGACAATAAAGGTAGTATTAAAAAGAAGCCTGAAGAAAGTATTTTTATCAACTATATAATGCAATACATATTGAGTACATATAGTCACAAATTAATTGTAGTCTGATGATACTGGCTTCTGGTCAACTGCTTCGACCTGTGGTCACAACTTAATGACAGTTCGGTTGGCAACCGGACAAGAATCAACGGTCAGCGGTGGGTTTAAACAGTATTCAATCAGCTGAGGATTTATGGTTGGCCAGACTGTGTTGGATATGGCCTGGCCTGAAGTGGACAGTTGTCTATGGATTCAATCAATGACACCGCAAACCGCAAAATCAACTGTTTAACTGGCCGCTCACTTTGTGTGGCAAGTTGTGACGTCGACACATTGTTGCTGCAGTGCGAGTTCAATTGTTATTAATTTGTTATGAATAATTTGCAGTTTGCTCAAGTTGTGCATAGCTTAACTATTGGTATCTTATCTACTTTGGTATTTCATGTAGTATGTACATATGTGTGTGCTTAAAATCTGGCCCTACATATTTGTGGTTAACAGTTGATAGCTTTTTGAATATGTTGGCTGTTTGTGGCAAAAGTTGTGTTCCTCGATATATGCTGGGGAAAAAAGCAATGTGGTAAATATTTGCTGTCCGTTCTACTTCCAACTTTCCATTGGCTTTGGCCTATGTTTTCGACATTTCATTTGGCCAACCGAACAGCAGTAAAAACACTAAAGACAACAACAACAAATGCTCTGCCATTTTGAGGGCATCGTAAAAACAAAAACGAGAAACGCGCTCCTCACATTGAAGGGCAACAAAAAAAAAACAAAAGCAGAAAAAACTGGTTTGGTAAAACTGCTTAGGCAATTTTCAAGTGATGTCCTTCTATGTTGGTTGCGATAAGTGTGCTTCACTCTCTATCTGTGTATGTGTATGTGTGTGTAAGTTGAACATTTGTGGTTACACACACGCATCACTTCAACAGCGACAAATCCCTGAACTGTGGAGTGGTTCAGACCTCAGGCCTCAAACCACGCTAAGTAACTAAAAACAACAACAAAAGGCCAAAAATGCCCATAAAATGGACAACAGCAACGCGTTGATAAGCTGCAAATAATTTGTATCTGCCGAAGACAGAAAGAGACGTAGACAGAAACAAAGAGACACAGAGAGAGATAGAGAGAGAGAGAAGGAGCATTGACAAAAGCGTCAATATCAAAGGCGCTTCAAAAACAAAACGGACATTGTGTCCAAGTGTGAGTCTATCTGGTTGTTAAGGCTTTATGTTTTCTCGTATCTCTAAGGTCATAACAGTCCAGTGTCTACTGTTTAGCAAACTTGATGCCAACTGCCAGATTGGCCAACCAACCGACTATTTTACTTGGCTTTACTGTACTCATATCATAGTCAGTACCCAGCATATGGCTTATGGCATACTTTCCGAACTTAAATCATAAGTTGCACATAAACCACACACCCACAAAGAGTTGGCAACCCACTCCTAATCTAATTAGTTGAAATTATCCAAGTGTGAACAAAACACCAAATGTTGTCAGTAATGAAGTATTTCGCTGGAATCGTTAATTATGCTAATTATAGAAATTCCTCATTGTGAAGCTTTTGCTTCTAGCATAATTGAATATTTATCATTACTAGGAGACTGTTTTAGATTAATATGATTTCAGATATTAATAGTTTAATGCAATAACAATCTATTAAATTTAGAAATATTTACATTCTTTAAGAAATTCCCAAGTTTATATTAAAACGAATTCTTAACTCAACGGCTTGAAGAGTCTATTCGCTGTTGTTGTGTTTGTGTGTGTGTTTTGCAAACATTCATATCAAAGCATGGCTTAACATATCAGCATAGCATTACATTCCTTTCAATTCGTGGAGCGTATAAAATTGTTGCCGCAATGCATGCGATAAGCTGCCACAACACTCGTTGCATTGCAACATTTGCAATTTTTGCATCCAATAAAATTTGGGCTAATGCAAACATTCGCAAAAGCCACTCGTAATATTTGCATAGAGCAATTTCTCCATATTTTTTTCTTTCACTCGTATGTATGTATGTATGTGTTGTGTGTGTGTTCCGCAGACTCGCACAAAATGTGACCAAAATGTTGAAATGAAATCGGAAACTGCCATTAACGATTGCAGTTACTAGCCGCGAATTTGTGTTGCCTGTTGCCACTTGGGTCCCCGCTGCCAACTGCGGGTTGTTGCCACCCAATTCGCAACCTGTTTGTGATCGGTTAACAGTTTAAAGTACAAAGTTATGTGCGAATTGCGTTTCATTGCCAGCCATCGATTCTTGCCGAGGAACTGCGGTTTAAATTTCAATAAAATGAAAATCAAAATATTATCGATGTGCGGAGAAAAAGACGATGAAGGGGACGCACTGCGGTAAGGTGGAAGGTGGGAGGTGGCACGTGCATGACACTGCGTAATGCTTAATACGAAATGACAGAAAAACAGTGCCACACAAATCGCTGTCGCACACAAATGAGACGAATGAAAAAAAAAATAACAAAATGGAGGAGCAGCAAACTTGCTGTACTCTGGACGAATATAAAATGCACTTATCAGTTAAAACAATAAATAAAATAAATACAAAAAGTAGCTAGTAGTGAAAACTTAATGAAAGAAATTTCATAAACACGTAAAAAGCATTATAGTATTAAACAGTGAACAATACCGACTCAGTTACTTATTGAACAGCTAAATGAAAATGTCCGCGACAAGAGTAAAATCCATGCGACCTAGAAAAGAAAGTGAGAGAGAGAGAGAAAGATAAAGTGCGGCAAAGTGAGCAGTTCTGCTGGGATGGCAGCACTCTGTCGTGCTGTGTCGGAGCTGTGGAATATGCCGTGGTTTCAACAGCCGCACAACGCATGACATTTATGCCCGACATAATCCGCTTACACAACAGGATAACAAGATGAGCACTCGTACATTTTTAATACGCCCGAGATACAATAATTTATATGCGTGGCACGTAAACGGCAAGGTGACCGTCCAAGGAGTGTTCTCAGCAGCGTTAAACGTAAACAAAAATTGTGACTAAAGCTGCTCGACTCCATGCTCAAGAGGACAGAGAGAGAGGTAGGGAGACGAAATAAAAGAGAAAGAGCAAGTGAGGTGGAGTGTGAAGCACATAAATACAAATTGTTATGGCTAAGAGAACTGTGCCAAACTGTATTATATGACCACAACACCATAATGAACTGTCATCTAGATCTTGATCAATTAGTTGTATCTTTAAGTAAATCTAAATTCCGTTTGCAAGGCAAATTCCCAGATTTTACAACTCATAGTAACCAAGAACTGCGCTCAAAAGTTACAACGGGTTCAATGACATGAGTTCAAAATAAAACTAAATAAATAAGCCAGGCCAAGCAAAAAGAAAAATTGTGGAGGAAAACTCAAAGCACGTCAAGAGCAATGTCAAGACCCACAAACACATACCAAATATACACACACACACATACAAATATTCAGTTGTGTGTAGTTGGTGCCAAAATTTATGCACTTTTCAATAGCTAAGGGTCGTTGTAACACCCAAACAATGCGTGAGTTAACTATTGAATAATGTTTGTTACATAAATGTTACATAATATTAACAGATTCATAAGCCACTAAAGACATTTGCTACTTAACTGAAAAGTTTTATTAACAGTTAAGTTACACTTAATAAAGTAGTGTATTTTTGAGTCGAATTTGTTAAGTCTTTTACGTTGCTTTTCTTATAAATTTGTTGGCATTTGCTGTAGCCGTTATTTGCTTTTTTCCAGCTTCTTTTTTTTGAGATTTTTTTCTGTGTGTTGGTTGTTATTGTCTCCGGTCTCCGTCTATGAACGTGCGTAGAAACGGCGTTAAATTTGGCACACCCACACGTGCTCGTGTCAATATTCAAGCAGACGTGGGCGAAGTGTGTGTGAGCGAGAACTTTATGGCTTAAATAAGTCAACAACACGGCAACAAGATGAGTGCGTTGGGAGAGCGGAGAAAGCAGGGATTTAAGGGGGGACACTGAAAGGGAAAACAGCAGTGCAAATAACTTTGCCGTTGAGTAAAGTTGTGTTTACACTTTCGTGGCTTTTGTTTATGATGTCAAATAAAAGTGCACGACAATACCGAATAAATATTTTATTGCGATGATGTCTACAAAGCTGAGCAGCAACTTAAAGTATTGCCTACTTTTGGTTTTCATACATTTGTTTTTGTTTTTGTTTTGACTTAAGATTTGCGGGCAGCCAAGTTAAAGTCACATTGTTTCTGTGTCTGGCCATCATGAGATCAAGATCTCATCTTGGCGAGCACATAAACAGCTTTTGACAAATGTGTGCCTAATAGAAATAAATGCAAATATAAACTTGTCCATTGTTTAGATGACAACGGGCCCGTCGCCTGTCAGACACGGTCCATTTGTCAGAGGCAGCTTTCCCAGCCTCTTCAAAAACTGAATCTGAATCTCCTTAGTCTGCCCAGCTCTCATGCTCAGACATTGTCTCACTTGCTTTTAGGCTGCAGAAAATGAAAATGGAAATGGAATTGGAGGCCTTGCCACATGGCGGCTGTCTTCGCTTTTATTGTCGCACTCGCACGATAAACATCTTCGACTATTGCCGACTGTATTTCAACTTGGCCCGACTCCACTGCTTATCATTAAACATTATCGCGCAACGTATTTGACATTCGTTTTGGCGTCTTTGCTGCCGCAACTGCCGCTACTGCCACTGCCACTGATGTTGCTGTTGCTGTTGCCTGTTTTTATTGTTCCCGTTAACCACAGAGGCGGCGCGCGATACTCATACAGACCATTGTCATTGCTTTGTTGCTTTTATGTTGATTAAATTATAAAATATTTACTAGCCCAATGCTCTGCTGCCACAGTGTCTCTCTTGTATATAAATTTGATTTTTAGTGTGCAAGGCCATGCGGCGTATACTTAACATAACATCCTAAATATGTTAAATTGCGCAAAAGTGTTGTATAGCTTTTAAAATTACCTCAGTGCATACGTAGTATGTATCTCAATACTGCCTCTTATTTAATCAAATTACTTCCAATCTATTTACTCCCAGCAATTGCCAAACATTAGCTTAGAATAAATACAGTTTACAGCCGGTTAAGCTATGAAACTACAAAGTATCACAGATAAAATGCAATAAATGGCCAGTTGTCAATAATTGAATTTCTATTTATATAAAAATTCAAAAATTCAGTTTTTGTTTTTAATATATTTGTTCAATAACTATGTTTCTTGTGAGGTAAAATTGAATTTAATATTAATTCTTATTCAATTTTGTAAACCAACAGAAACCATTTTAAATTTTGTCAATTTGAAAATACAACAAATTTCACATTTCTCTTTACAGCGGAGTAACGTAAGTTTTAAACCGAAACTGCTGCATTATTTTATATTTTCCATTTATAGCAGATTAACAAATGGTTGCTGGAAGAGTCTTGATATTCAATTGGCTAATGCCACTACTGCTTCTGGCTACAATAGAACTGCTGAAACCTGTAGACAGCGTTTGTTGTCCCTCGAAGGTCATCACTTTTCGGATGATTGACGATAGTGATGACTGCGACTCGTATAATGCCAAATCCCATGGTAAAGGAGTCTGTAAAGTGGGAGTTTGTGGCGATGGATCGACTGTTACTGGCAGCTACTGCGGCCATGGATCTTGCAACATATTTGGCTGCAGCTGTGAGGGAGGTTGTCGTCAAGGCAATGCTGTAAAGAAGTTCATGGATTTCTATGGAGATTACCACATAAAAGATGTACATTTCGTGTAGTTCGCGTTGCTTATAAGTTAATAACGTTGCGAACTCGATTCTGCAAAAAGTCTCAATTACGTTCACCCTTTTTCAGAACAAAACACATCAATTTAGTTCAACCTTGTCGAATTAAACCAATTATAATTGAACATAACAGAACATGTTTCCGTGTCGTTCTTATTATAGCATTATTTTGATATCAGCGCTTTGCCAATATGACGACCATAAGATCTAATAAAGAAAATATCTGTGGCAAACAGATACGGTGTATAGTCCAACTAAAGCGAATGTAGCAAGTGCAATTCAAGTAGATGCCACTGCAAAAATGACTGTATGTCAGGAGATGCCGTGACGGAACATGGCTACAATAACTTTGTCTATGTGGGTTATGCTTAACACGAAATAAGTATTTGTAAAATCTATAATAAGATTAATCAGTGTCTCAGTTACTTATCGTTTATCGAGTTTTGCCATCATTTCATTTATCATGGAACAAATTAAATGTTCTGCCATCCATAAAGTATCACATGACCAGGAGCTGTAGAGTAACCAAAGCTACTTTATCATGCATACACTGCGCGAAAAATGAGGTAAAATGGAGCTTTTAAAACGATAAAACTCATAATTTTTATGTTATTAAAATGTACAATTTTTCATGCACTACTGCAATTATTATATAGTTTTAGGATACTATATTTAACAGTAAGCAGCAAAAACTATTTAACTTAAATAAAACTTATTTTTGTTTCGTAAGTTAAAAGTTTTCGGAAGATTCATGAAGTACTAAGTACTACTATATAAAACTAATGGATTGCATGCTAAAATATTGTTTGTATTATTCAATTTGAATCAAATCAAATCATCAAATTAAAGCATTTTTTATTTACTCTTAAACTTAATATACTCTAAGCTTTTATGCCAGAATCGGATTTCAGAATATTTTTTTCATCAGTGTACAGCTTGCACCTGAACCAGAAACAATCCGCAAACAAAGCAGACGCCCCAATGGGCAATAAGCTTTCACTTTAAAGAGCTTCGATGTAGGTAACCCAAATAGGTGCTTGCACCTGACATGCTGCAAGCAGCATGAACTAGCTTCATCTTCAGCTCCAGCTACGAAAACGAGTACGAGTAGAGTACTCTATCTGTTGTATCGCCTTACAAAAAGACAAAAACTAGACAGCACCCAACAGCTGCGGATGCAACAGCAATAACAGCAACAAGGGCAACAACTGGAGCTGCTGTTGCTGCTGCTAGTGCTTGTGCTAGAGCTGGGGCAGTTTATCAATTCGTACCACATAGCAAAAATTGATTGCAACGATTTATACTTTCTACTTCCTTTCACTTTATATTTCGCCTTGCCGAATGCGAGTACCTTTTCCCCCTGCTTTCGTTTCTCTCCGGTCTCGAGTCTCCAGTCTCCAGTCTCGATTCTCGCCTTTGTCCTCTTTCATCTTGTAAATACTTTTACTATAATATATCCTTTCATTGGTTTGTTTTCACTGCAAGTGCCTGGCATTGTTTGCTGTACTTGTGCTTCTACTATATATATATACATACTCATACTATATATAGTTCGATTTTATACTTGTTTTCTTTTCACTTTGCGTTATTCTTCTACTTATTGTTGTTGTGCATTTTCTTTTCATTCTGTTTCGTCTCGTTTCGTTTCGTTTGGATTGCTTTCGTTTCGTTCGCTTTCGTTGTCTGCACTGAACTGGCACCAGGGACTTCCTGGTGGGTCCCGGGCTTTGCCCGTGTAGTCGTATAGCCGTGACGTTGCCAATCTTTTGTGTAACACAATACAATGTCCTGCGGTTGTAAAACGATTTATTTTGTTATTGATTCGATGTAAGTGGTGCTCCTCCGACCCCCTGGATATGATGCAAATAATGTAATGGCAGCTCAAGGCACTCGCGCTCTTACTCGCGCTCCTTTGCATACCCACACTCCTTTTACTTATGCTTATACAGTGAAGCCTCCTCCGGCGAACTCGGTCTCTATTCTCGTTTGTCTTGCCATTACCTTCATTCAATTCTGCTCCCTATTCCCAGTCTCGTTCTCGTGCTAAACATAAATAAACATTTCGCTCAGATTATTGAAGTTTTATAACTCATTTCTGTCGATTGGTGGGCGCGGCCAGCGATGTGTATAAATAAATGGGCGCACATTTGATACGCTCCAGGGGGGGATTTGGAATGTGCGCGGAGGGGCAGAGTTAAGTTCATGCCACTGCCAGACAGCTGTCCTTTGGGCGCCATTCAGTTTTCGTGTTGCTGCACATTTTAATAAATCGCTTACAAGAGCAGAAGAGCAGCAAACTCTTACCAGGACTCTGAGTCAGATTCAGAATTGGAGTCATGGCCAAAGCCGTAGCCAGAATAAGGCCAGTCTAGTGAACCTAGGAGCCAGCAGCGAGCAGCCAGCAGCCAACAACAGCACAATAAGAAAATTCATGATCATAAATATCCTGCAGGCGTTAAACGTTCACATCGTTTTCGACGTCATCCTCATCATCATCGTCCTTTTGCTGCTCGACGCCTTTAATCCTTGTGTTTTCGGATTGGCTCCACTCAACTTTTGCCTTTGCTTTATGCAGGCGTCTTGACTCCAGCCACTGCCACTGTGTTATGCACCACTTTTGATTTAATATGCTCATTCTTAGCCACCGCCAACACTACAGCACAGCAACCACAACAACAAGAACAACATCAACATCAACAACAACACCATCGTCTCTGGTTTTATGTTTTGCTTTCGAGTTTTTTGTGATTTGTGTCTATATTTAGATGCTTCGTACATCTGAAGTCCCAACGCTACATCAGTAGCTGTTATTCTTGTTGTGGTTGCCATTGTTTCCGTCACTTGGTTTGCTTATTTTTTTTCACTTTCCAAGCCATTAAATAAACCGCCCAGCACTACAATTTAAGCAACAACAAACAGCCAAAAAAAATGTAGAATAGAAAAATGTTCCGCATAATGATTTGCGACACATTTGTTCGCAATATAAATTAGACAAAGTCCGAGCAAACGATTGCTCAACTGTCCCAAAATGACATTTTGACATTTGCAACACATTCCATGCCACAAGCAAAACAACATAACAATCGAATAGTTTATGTCACTAGCTGCTAGTAAATTCTGTTTACAGAAAATACTTGATAGTATAGTAAAGCTTATTTACTTAAAGAAATCTTATTCAAACCAATAGTAGTCAAACAGTTTTTTAAGATTTAAGATTTTTATTTGACGCTTTCTCTGTGCATTAAATTCTGTTGCTTTGTAAGTCTTGTAAATCGCATTAAAGTAACTTCAGAGAAATGAAACTAAACCGTTATTGCTTAAAGCATCAGAGGCAAAAGAAGAAAACCTTTTTGGCCAAATTGGCACATGTGAAACGGACTCATCGCTTATGCCATCTTTATGATTAGCGAAGCGACCCAAAAGCCAACATTTGGATTAAATAGCACATGCCACATGTGTGCCACACAGAGAAAGATACATAAATATATGGATTTATGCATGTCTTAGTTGTGCATGGCTGTGTGTGTGTGTAGAAACATAAGCTAATCAAAGCTAGTTTAATGCGTGCGCCGCCAAAGTTAATCCTAATTAATTTAATTACGCTTTTGGCATAAATTATTCGACAATGTACGAGAAATAGTTGGCAGCAGCCACTAATGCTCACACCCAAATACACACACAAACACACACACATGACATAGATATTATCCACAATTAGGCTTAGATCGCGGCGTCGTTTCTAATTGTTATTAATTGTTATTCCAAAAACTGTTAAATTGCCTACGCAAAATGAAAAATGCGAAGCAAAAATGAAACTATTGAAAATGAAACCAAGTGAAGCTCATTTGAATGAATCGACAAATATGAAATCATCAAAAGTTTTATGCTTACCAAACGTAAATGTATTTTATTGAAATATTGTACCTGACACTCATGAGAGGCCCCTTACCGCTCCGTTCTCTGTTACACATTCCACGTCCGTTCATCCTGCTTGTGGTCCTTAGTCCTTGCTGGCATTGCGATGCTTTGCACGTGCAAGAAATTGTCGAGATGGCAAATAGTTTTCCAACTGCTAAAGCAACAACGACAACAAATGGAAAACTGCAAATGTCCCACTGACTGACTCTGTCTCTATATAGCACAGTCTCTGTCGCTCTCTATCTTCGACTCGCTCTTTGACTGGGCGACAGATAAAAAGAAACCGCATTGACATTGGCATCGGCATCGGCTTGGGCATCTCCCTTCCCCATCGCCCTTGAGAACATTGTGGACCTGGAACTTCAGGTCGCTCGTCCGAAATAAACTCCAAATTTATTGTTTTTGTTTTCGTTACACTTGAGTTTTCTCCTTGTCGCAAAACTTTTATTAGGTGTCTGCATTTTCTGCCAATATTCGACTGCTCTTATAAAATTACTTCAGGGAGCAGCAGTAGGGCATCGGTTGGGCATCGGTTGGTGGACTGAAACTGTCGTATATGGCGATCGAAAGATGAAAGATTTTAATTAAAATATTGTCAGTCGAATCGAGAATTGATATATCAACATAGCACTCTGCGCTCTTTCAAAAGGCTTCAGCAAGTACAAGCCTTTTAAAATACGTACATATATATGTAAATATATATTTGGACAAAGTTTCAGTCGAGGCACCATCAAAATAAACACACATATTTTATGCATGCAACGGAATATGTAAACCCTTTAACCACAAGTTTAATGGGAATTATTTGGAATTGAAACACATACTATAAGCAAAGTAATCTGATCAGAACTTATAGTTAACAGTGTGTCTACAGCATGTTAACATTAAAGAGTGCAATAGCATGAACTGCGCAGGTGCTGTGCTGCTGTTCAACTGCTTTAGTGACAATAATGATTAATTTTTAAATTTGTATGACATTTACTTAAGTACATACATATATAATGTGAATAAAACGCTTCTATGTCTCTCTCCACGACTAAGCTTTAGAACCCTTCAAATCTGCAACTTGTTGTTCCTAGTATAAATCCCTTTGCCACATCTCACAATCAGTTGCCACAGTTGTGCCGTCAGCCAAGATCAGCACAAGACAAAGACAAAGACAAACCGCCGCAGACAGTAACAGTAACAGTACTCGTGTCCCAGTCAAGTCATGAAATGTTCGCCTGGTGGTCGCCTTAAGTGCTTGAAGGGTTACATTGACAGACTCTGTTTGTTACCTGCATGTCAGTGGATGTGTGAGTGTGTGTGTGTGTCTGTGTTGGCCAAGAGTTGGACGGTGGCGGCGATGCCTTTGTGGCATTTGGTTTATTTGGTTGCTGTTGGTGGCAAAGACAAACGTTTAATGCAGCAAGCTAGCTGGCAGCTGTTGCTGCAGAATGTTGCATGTATGGCATGTGCAACCACAAGGTGCACGCGTCACATTAGCATCGCTTTATGCATTTACCAACGAACATAATCAAACAAGCTCTGATATGAACTGTGCAATACTTTAAGCCAGTGTTGCACTCAATAAGCACAAATGCAACCCTTGTTTTGTGTGGCAGCTACCACCCCCTCATCCCAGTATTCCCACTCCAGAAAAGGGCAGGGCAAGGCCAGGGCTAGGGCCAGGGCCATTAAGCTGCCTTTCAGCTTATGAATAATGCGCACGATTTGCGAGCGCCATAAATAATACGCAAATCGAAAACTCGCAGCGTCTAATTGAAAATGCTGCCAAGGCAGAGACAGACAGAGAGAGAGAGACAGAAAGGGCGGGAGTAAGGGCAACGGTCAGTGGTGGAGATTCGTAGCTGCCAGAGATTCATTCGCTTTGCCAATTAGACAGCGCAGACACGTGCCTTATGCGTATATCCGCAACGAGCTATAATTCATCGTCGAGGGGGGAAGAAAGAGGATTGAGGATTTCCGTCAGCTTACAAGCCTTAGACGTTAACCGATAACCGTTAACTATAAGGGGATAAATCCAAAGGGGTCGATCTAAGTGGGTAAGTGCGCACTTCAAATATACACGTTAACAGCAGTTTATGGTCCAAATAGCATTGCCAATGGCCACGACAACGGCAAAGTCAAAGCTGCACTGCAAAGTAGGCTATGAAATTTTAGTGGCTTACATTGTACTGACAGACACTAAAACTTTTTAACACCAGTTTAATCAACCCAACAACAGCAATCAGCCAGCGTAAGCACATCGTCAACATGTCCTTTAACATGTGCATCGATAAAAGAAAGAACTAAACTTATGATTTTGTTTTTAAAACTTTGATTAAACTGTCAATAATCGAAACACTTGTAGCAAACATATTCTGCTTGAAGAACAACATTATTTTACAATTTAATTTGCTGTTACTATTCATTCAATTTATTAAAATTTGTAGTAATATTTAATTGTAAAAAAAAGTATATTATATTTTTTATATAATTATTGCATTTTTCTAATCCATCGATTAAAGCTATACTTCAATAAAATATTTAATTTTGTATTTGATATAAAAAGTAATGATAAACCAAATGTTTTACGAATAAACATAAATAAATTATTCGTTAGTGTGTGGTAAATTAGAATTTCCAATTTAAATTTCTACTCACATTGCTTGTGCTCACATTCAGAATAATCCCCTTATCTGTTAAAGTGTATATATTGTAGCTATCCAACAGCTTTTTCAACTTGGTCTGCATTCGCCTGCTCCATCTGCTTAATCATTTAACGAGCATCATGTTAGTAAAAACGTATGTTTTTCATTTCCTGCACAATTCCGCACCTGGAAATTGCCTTAAATATAAAAAAACACGAATTGCTTAACTATTTAATTTCTCGGACGTGACTTGGACAAGGGAATGGTTCAGCTACATATTCCATGCTGTGATATGCCGTGACTTGAAGTCTGTGGGAATAAGTGAAGGGATAATAGTTGAGCTTTCACTCACAGGAACACTTACACTTACACTTACGTTTATAGTTACTTCTGCCTTTTGTGGCTTCTTTGTCAGATGCAACTCTGTTGCGAGCCATTTCATGTTGCCAACTTTATGGCGAACGCAACCAAATTAACTGGCGACAAGCACTAATTGGCTACCCAACTATGTAACGTGTTGACTTTTTGTCTGCTCGACATGTGACAGTTTTCAATCCACTTTTCACTCTCCATCTTCCAGTTTCATAGTTCTGTTTTAGTTTTAGCTCCATATGTGGCTGATAGGAGACTTGCTTGAGGGCAGCTACTTAGATAACGTTTAAAAGCCAACGGCAGCAACTTAAGTCATAACACTTTAAATAATGGCAACTGACACACCTACCACTGCCACTACCGCTACCACTTTTGTACCCATCATCGACACTGATAAAAAAAAGGATAAGGATTTACTTTTTACGGGTTTCAGCAAAAGAAAAATTATTTATTTAAGAAACTAAACATAAAATAAGTTTATCTTGAATAGGGTATAGAATTGGTGTTAGTAACTAGTCCAAACAATCATATTGTTAGCTAAAATCTTTTGTCAGTGTATGTACACCTTGCATTACTTTCTCTTTTCCGTTTTTGCCGCTGTCTGCGACTACTGCCGAAAAACTACAACGACGCTTCATTGCAGCAATTTGCATTTTAAGTTGCTAATGACAAAAGTTATAATTGCATAACGCTCAACCTGAAGAACAGACATGGCGACGAGGTGACGAACACGGCAGCAGCAGTAGCAGCAGCAGCAACAACGGCAACAACAACGGCAACATGAACAACTGCACAAGGACGACAACAGCAACATCAGCGACACATGAGTAGTGCCATCTTTATGTTGCTGCTACTGTGATGTGGCAAGCTACTGGCATGGAGGAATAATGCGCTTGCCCAAGGTGTAAGCAAAGAGCAGAAACAGACTGATAGACTGACTAACGGACACTTTGCAGCCGGAAATGAAAAGTAAATCAAATGACTTACTGGCAGTGCGATATCACTGCAAAACTGTCAGAGTGTTAAAGGCGTGTTACGCATTGAAGAGAACAGCTTTAAGTAGCAAATCAGACAGTCAAACACATGTTTAATTTAGTCTTTTTAAGACATAATGCTCATTATGTCATGTACATCCACCTAATCAGACACAGTCACCAAAAGACGTAGTACACTAAACATAATTTAATTTGTGTTGTAAAACCGAACACATTGTGTGTAATTTGAAAAAATGTGTAATGTTCTTTGCCTCTAAGCAGGCCATGTTTGAGCGTCATTAAAGCGGCCAAATGAACAGGCAAACAAATGCAAAAACAAATACATTAACTCTTTCTCACACTCTCTCTCTCTCTCTCTCTCTTTCGTAATACACATACACTCACGCTCTGTTTGTGTATCTCTTATTCTCTCTCTTACCTACAAGTACATGTACTGAGCTGCATTGCATGTATAAACGTTTCGAGTAAAGCTCTTCAGCAAAAGTGGAAGCTGACAAAAATGCAAGTACAATAAATACCCTTTAAATGAGGGTAAGTATGTGCATATAATGAAAAGCGTTTAAGTTTTATCGTTGTACATATTTTAAAGAGAAAAGCTTTAAATACATTTTACAAGAATTTAAAAAGAACTTTAAACTTTAAACTCGTAAAGAGTTTTCCAAAGACTAACTTGCATTTGTAAATCAGCTTAATCTTTTTTCACTCTGATGAATATTAGTTAAGATAATATTTTACTAAAAAAGTACGATGGCTGTTTGCTTTTTAACGCTTTTAATCATTAAACATAAATTTAAAGTATATTTATTTAACGTTAGTTTTCCAAAAATAAATTTATTATAATTTTATTCAACTTCATATTTACTTAATTTTGACAAATGTGTAAGTTTCTTAAAGAAAATGATTACTGATTACTACAACTATTTAAGTAGAGAGAGTATTTGGGTAACTCGATTGTAGCATTTGCTTTGGCATTCGCTTATTGTTTTTTGTGTGGTTGTTGAGTGCCGCTGCTTTGAGGTCACTTTGACAACTGTTACCGCAACTTGCAGCCCCATTTAACGATATACAAGCTTATGGAGCTCTTGGCTCTTACAGGCGAGACCAACAGTGAGCGGCAACAAGCAGCGCACACATGGAAACATGGACAGACATACAAGCAAAATGCCACTTGTGTCGAGTATCATTTGAAAGTAGAAAGAAAAAAATGTTAAATACACTAAGCGAAAATGAAAGCCAAAAGAGAAGAGAAGGTTAAAAGTCACAAGCGTATGAGTTGCAAATAAAACTAACAAAAATAAAGAGAGTGAGAGAGAAAGAGGGAGAAAGAGAGATAGAGAATGAACTAAAATTAGAAAAACATGAGACTCCAAGAGTGTCCGTACAGTTGGAGGCAAGCATGCGGGTGGACAAGTGGGCGTGAGTAGAAGGTGTGGTGCAATGTGGGCAAAGGGAGAATGGGAGAAGGGGCAAGGGGAGACTAAAAGTAGATACTGCAATGCAGCTTACCAACCAAATGCTGTTTGTATCAGCTAAAAGCATGCACATATATTTATATACACATGTACACACACATACTTAAATTTTCTTTTTGTTTTTCATTTTATTTAGTTTGTTTCCATTTTTTTTTCACTCTTATGCTATTTCCACAAAACTGTTGTTGTTGGTGTTGCTGTGGTTTGGCTTTTAATATTAAGCGCTGTAGTTGACGCCGAAGCTAAAGCTGAAACTAAAGCTGACGCTGCTTGTTTTTTGCTAGTTTGTGTCGTTTTTTGTTTTTGTTTTTGCATTTTTTTTGGCAAGACAACCTTTCCACCCAAAACACAAAGAGAGCGACAGCAAAAAAACAACAACAACTTGTGTACATAATAACCCCTATATATATATATGAGTATGATTATGTATGTGTGTGTGAGTGTGTGTCAAGTTCTGTGAGTTTTGTGTAAGCTAAGCACATTGCAAAATGCGAAAGTGTTTAGCCAGCAAATACCCCATCCTTGCTGCAACCCCCGCACGCTTCTATAGATATATAAATAAAAAATGCAAAACTAAATCTCTGAATGAGCAGCAAAAACAGCAGGAAGAAAGGCAACATGAGCGCCAGAATTGAAATAAAATATAAATAAATGTGCTCGCAAACTCAAATCAAAGGGAACACATTATGCATATTGCATGCCACATGCCCCATACCACTTGCCACATGGCTCATACTTCCCCAGGTGGCACCCACACAGCGGTCGTCTGCCCGATTCGTAATATGCAACAACCGCCACATCAGAAACGTGTGCATAAATTATTAATTCACAGCACTTTTATCCAGCTTCCCCTTTTCGAAATCCTCACTATTTGCCACTCTTTCTAACTATCTCTCTCTCTCTCTGTCTCTCTCTGTTTCTCTCAATCGAACTTATACTATATGCTCACGTGTAAGCTTGTCACAACAATGCAAAATCTATTTTAGCTACTATATATTCCACAAATAAATAGCTGAAATCGTAAAGTTCTATTGGCATTTGATGGTGTTGCACTCTGACACGAAAAGTCAATTACGACATGTGTGGCACCTTAACAATAAATATATAATTTCTAGCAATAAACAAAAACAACAGCTAAACTAACATGAGAATTTGCTAAATATGTTCCCGAGTGTATTTATAGACATTTGATGCTCGGAGTATTAATATGACGCAAGTATAGCTGAAAATTAGGGTATTTTATGGTTATCTGTTAACTGTTTGTTTAAAATAATCAAAAATAAAATGCATATAAGAAGCATTATAATAATGCTTAAAGGTTAACTGAAAATATTATCTTTATATAAAAAATCATAATAATATTTATGCCTATATTTAAGCCTGCAGTATTATGTCAGATCTGAATAAGTTATTTGTTAAGATGATTGCTTTCATTTGTTTAATATATTTTTAAATGTTAAATATTTTTGTTATTTTTTTGCTGAGCTTCGCTTCCATTTAATTAGAGATCACTTCAGTTGATTGCTTTTCCGAGTCACTGACATAGTTGGACCACACATGTCCTGGGACTGCAGTGCCGTATGAGATTATCATATTTCTTCGTCACTTGCAAACACTCGCCTCAACTCTGCGTATACTTGATTTTTGTTTTGTTTTTTTGCTCTCTTGTTTGTCGCACAACAATTTCCAACTAAATAATATAAAATATGTACAAGCCAAGCTGGCAAATTACGAGCTGGGTATCCGTATACTTATACACATACTATAGTGCAGTTGGCAGCACTTGCCAGCTGGCAATGCAACTAGCAGCAGCAACAGGACCAAACAAGGGTGCTGAAAGGGGAAAAGCAGTGAGAGAGAGACAGATAGAGAGAGAGAAAGTGAGTAAGAACCGCAGAGAAACTAAAAAGAAAAGTGCAAGAGTTGCTGCCAAGCAAGCAGCAACAACAACTACAACAACAAAGAAAAAGTCAAATTAAATTTCGCATAATTTTGTCATTGTTGTTGTTGTTGTTGGTCGATGTGCTTTCGTTTACTTTTTGAAAAAGTTTTTGTTTTTGCGGCTTGGCTCAACTTTTTTGCCAGCCACATGTCGCATTTGCCAGCATTTGTTGTTTTGGCGCAGTTTTCCTCTGCTCATCTTTGGCTACGTCTTCTTCTTCTTCGTCTCCTTATTTTTCATCTGCTTTTCATTTGATGAAAAATTGCAAGCCGAACTTGAACCAAATATGCATAGCAGCATTACAAGCTATTCCCCCTCATTTGCCCCTCGTGTCGCGCTTGTGAGACTGAAGCAGCTGTAAGATAAAAAACATTTTTGGGCCAAAAACTTTGTTGGCCAACTGCTTGGCACACAGACACAAATCAAAAAGTGGCCAAATGAGGCGCACGAATCTAATTAGTTTGCCAGCTTCAGATCCCTCACTCCCTCTCTCTCTCTCACACACTCATTTTGGCTGCTCATAAACCGCAACTCCCAATCCGCAACTTCCTCGGCACTCACAATGGAAAGCGGAAGTTTACCTTGTGCCTTGTTCCTTGTGCCTTGTGCGAGTCGCCATTGTTTGTGTGCGCGCCAAGCAATTAGCCAAACAGTGGCAATGTCCGTGTCGATGTAAGCAGGCAGTTGGCTGTTGGCTGTTGGCAGTAGGCAGTAGGCAGCAGTCTCTATTCAAGCCTAAATGTCACTAGTCCACCTGCCTGTCGTCGTCCAGTGTCGAAACAATGGCACAAAAGCGCAAACACAACAAAAGGACACAGCGCTAATCTCCACTAAATTGTTGTTTATTTTTTGGCTTTAAACGCTGTGTTTAGTCCCCGCCATTTCGCGTGGCAATCGGCCATTGAGCGCGAACGCTAATTAGCCAACGCTTTTTGTGTATCCCTCCCTCCCTTCCCCTACACTTCCCTTCCGTAACCAGTCGGAAAAGGTAAACGGACCAGTAAGCCCAGCGTCAACTGCGTTGGCATATTAAAAATTAATATGGGAAGTCCTCGACACAAAGGAGTCACGTAAATGCATATTTATGAGCTACTCAAAATCCTGCAGACAGTCTAGCTTCTAGCACAGTTATTAACTCGTAACTCTAGTAACTCTCACACACACACACACAGATAGACTTGTGTGTTTTAGTCGTTTGACTAAAAACTATAATTATATACATGGTATGCTAAATGCTTGAACCTCAAGTTACAAAAACCTGTACATGATATTAATAATGTTATCATAGTTTTTTTTCGAGCCAAACAAGTAAAAACTACCACTTTGATTCTGTGTAAGTTTCAGCAAGTTAGTTTTAAGCTAAAATTATAAAATAAATATATGTAAGAGAAGAAAAGGCTAAGTGAATGGGTTTATCCATGAGGAAAATATACGCTTACTGATATTTAAAATTTTTTCAACTATTTTTTTTCTATGTTCCTCAAATTCCATTCTGACTTAAACTTCATTTTAAAACTATTATGTAATTTAAAGTAAAATATATTTGTATATATTATTTAAAATACTATAAATCTGTTACATTTCTATTTATTTAAATGTACTTTAATGCTTTACTTGTTATTATCAATAATTGATTATTTACTTTTCTCATTTAATTAATTCACTCAACATTTTTTCCAATTTTTACCAAGAATTCAATCTCTAACATACCAAATTTGTACTTTCATTAGTTACATATATTTGTTTAGATATTTAAAGCTATAAATTTAAAATTTCTTATTTAAATGCACACATAACTAATTCAAGAATAAATGCATATCATATATTTATTTAAGAAACTTTACAGAAGTGTCCACATATGTATATAAAAAAAGGCTAAGCTGCACAAACATGGCTTATACCAGGTGTTAGTCCAGCTTGTGTGATTGTCATTTAATTTGTGCAGCTCTGTTTTAAGTTGTAAGGCAAAAGCAAACGAAGTCAACGGCAATTTCCCAAATGAGACAAAGCTGAAAAATTTGCTGCATTCACTGAGAGTAGCTTGTGTGTAAGAGTGTGTGTGATGTGTGTGTGTGTGTGTGTGTGTGTGTGATGTGTGTGTGTGTGTATGGAAGTGGTGTTTGGGGTCACAATGTCTGTTTCTATTAACGCATTTAAGTTGAAGTTGAGCAGCTCGACGCAAAGGAAGACTCAAAGGATAGTTGGCTTTGTTGCTGGCATTTCTTTTCGAAACGTTGCACTGCATACTTTTAGGCGACAGAGATAGAGATAGGAAGCGACTAAGTATGTGTGTGTGCATGTGTGTGAATCACAAAGTTGCCTTCAACGGGGCATAAAATGTAATTAGTTGTAATTGATTTAAGCACAAGTAATGTTGATTAAATGGGTGGAAAGGCGCACGCTTGTGGCTGTTGATATGACAACAACGACAAGCCTGCAACATTGTGGTAAGTCTGACATGCAACGAGCAGAGGACAACGTGTCGTGTATAACGGGTAGCTACTTATGCTCATATGTATTGTGTATGTGTGTGTGTTTGTCGTAGACCCTTTGCTCATATTTTTCGAGCTGGCTGTCATGTGACGATATGAACAAAGTTTCTTGCAGCGACCGTTGACAGCACAACAAAAGTCTTGACAATGTGACAACAGCAGTGGCAAAGCAAAGTACAAAGTGCAATTGTTGCCGACACCCGAGAGCCCTAAAGACCCTAAAGAATCAGCACAGAAGTTCATTTGGCAGTCCGTAGTACATGAAAGACGTGCACTGCACAGCAGGCGGCTACCTCAACTCAAAAGACTGAAGACAGAAGACACCAGATACAAGATACGAAATACAAAACTATAAACTACAAAATACAAGACTCAAAAATGTTCAACTGACAACACAAAGTTGCATTGGGCCACGGCTACTTAGCTGCTACTGCCACTCGCATAAGCCAACTGCATTCGGCTGTTGACAGTTAGCTGAAAGCCAAAAGCCAAACACACACTGCAGTCAGTGTGTGACGACTCTACGTAACCCTCTCCAAATATGGCCCATAATACCAGCTGGCATTTATAGTATTTGCCTATCTTTAGTTATTTGTACTCGATGTGCGCTAATTTGATTGTGTTCGTGTGATAAACAGACATCGGTCTAACAGCCTAACGGACTCATCTGGCCCGGCTCAGACCGAAACGATTAAATAGGCACGAGAATCCATGGCAAATGGAGCCACATGACGCCTCCATGCACACATCCGGCGGCAAATAATGTTGGGCTCCACTCTCTCTCTCTCTCTCTTGCTCATTCTCTTGCTCTGTGATAGGATTTTGCGATTTATTTGCCAAGTGTAAAAGACAAAGAGCCAAGGAGTCAAGCCAACAAACAGTCAAACAGTCAAGCAGCGGTGTAGTGGTGTAGGCCAAAATGTAGATAAGATAGCAGGCCAAAGCAATTGAGCCGAGTAAAAGGAACAACTATGTAAAGTAATCAAGGAAACGTAAACGGAAAGCGTCTAGGCACAAAAACACGATATCTTAATGAAGTATCGATTGCGTCATTGCCAACGACACCAAAAGGCATACTCAACTCTGATTCCAAGTGCTGTTGGTTGTTGGTTGCTGGTTGTCGTTGGCTTCGACAGCGCAACGAATTGAAAGGCATTTTAAAATGACATTTCCATAGATGCCACAGTGGAACACAATTGGCAAAAAATTTCCATATGACACTTAATGATCAAAGTCACAACACAAAACTCAGCGTTTGAATTTGAAGTGAATTTCATAGAATTGTATCACGAATAAATTTGTTGTAAATTCTCAGAAGAGCAGGCAGTATTTGCCCATTGTATTGAAAAGTGCTATTGGTACTACTCAACAGTTCAGAGCCGTGGGCAGACTTTGAATTTCATTTGCTTGTTTAGTTCTTATCGGATATTTGGCCCCGGCTGGCCCCAGGCAGTTGGCCTGTCAGTCATTGTTGACGTTGGCCTATCAATGCTAGAAGATTTCCAAAATAAGTACGAATAAGGATTTGAATGCCACCAGGAGTACTTGTACTACCTTGATACAGATATACGCCACTCAACTCTCTCTCTCTCACTTGGTTTTTTTGTTACCTTCACTTTGCTTAATTATTTAAAGTGGCAAAAGTTTTCTTTTTTTTAAGAGAACCAAAAACACGCATACGAAATCCCAAATGAGTTCATTTAAAAACAGAAACCAGCTTGAAAGCCTTTGCCAACTGCCGACTACCGATTCCTAACTCGCTGTCGGGATGTCAGGTATTCGCGCTCCTTTGCTAAATATTCAATAAGCGGCAATTTTTGTAGCATACAAATGGGCGCATTAGGGCGTAATTTACAATCGACGCTGTTGAAGAGCACAAAATGCGAGCATGGAACGAAAGAGCAAACCTGCATCCAGAATACCTGACATGTATATCTACATATATGTGTGTGTATGGCTGTGTGTGTTACCAAATGAGTCAAAAGGGAAACATTAGTCATGCCAAAAGTATGGCTGGCATAAAGGAAAAATCCAGCTATAGAGAGAAACGCATCGCATTGTTCCCGGCAGATCCAATAATCGGCTTTAAGCTCTTTAAAAATAAGAAAAATACCCAAATTGCAAAATGCTATCAACACTCTTTTAATTAGTGCAGAAAATGGGCGAATTTCATTAAAGCCATAGACGTTTTTGGCTGGAAGCGTATGCGGGAGGAGGCTGGGAAAAGCAGCCAGCATCTGGTGAAATCGTAATAGAAATGCCAGAGGATGCCAGATGCCAAGGAAAGGCGAATGTCTGGCGGTGCAGATGCTGTTGCCACCTGGCGTCTGCTTTGGGCTTCGTCTAACTTTGGCGCTTGTTAGTAGGAAACAATGTCAAACTCATTAGTGCTCCCAAAAGGCTTTCTTTTACAGTGTCGCCAAGCAGTACACATCCACACGCACACACACACACACTAATACTGCAAACACACACTCTTGCTGCTGCTGCTGCACAGTTGTAGATGTACTTGTGTGAGCCACTGTGCAGCAGCCGCTTTGAACTTTTTCTTCGCATTTACTTAATGGATTAATGAGATTTTTTGTTTGCCAAAGCCAACATCTTAGAAAGGCGCCTAGGCAAACGAGCAGCAGGACGAAGGTCGCTTCGTTTTTCGCCTTTCTCTCTCACTCTCTTTATCTAACATTCTTTTTTTTTATTTTCCTTCCTTTGGGTAAACACATTTTATGTGCAGAGGTGCAAAATGCAAAAGCAGAGACTGTTTTTAGGTTACAAGTTTGCAAAAGAGTAAAATAGGTTTTTAAATTTATCTAACTAAGCTTTAAGTAATTACTTTAAAATCTGTTAAGTCTAATGGAATTTGATTAGGTTAGCAAGCAAATTTCCCAACAGCCCGACTCTTTTTTATGGCTAAAAAGTTTTGGTTATTAATTGAAATAATAACAAAGTTTTTGTTTCACCTTTTAAGCACTTGATCATTTTTTTAATTGTTTCAATTTCTGCGGTATTACGTTACGCTGCTAACTAACAAATAAATCCTCGGTTCATCCTAAAAGAAAAGGAATCCTAACATCAACTAGCAAAACGTAAAATAAAAAAATCAAATAAAAACTTGGGATGTTATTCAGCAAATCGACTTTAAACTACCCTGTTTTGCAATTGTTCTTTTAGCGTAAGTTAAATAAATTTTAATTTTATTATCAATAGTTCTCAATATGTTTATATTCAAATAAATATACCAAAATTAAATATTAGAAATATATTTAAAATTAATAATTCAATAAAAATATATATTAATTCATGAAGTTATTTAATATGTTCTTAACATACAATTTATTATATAGAATTCTATATATTATTCAGGATCTTAAAATATGTTTAATAATAAAGCAAACAACATACTATAGTTAAAGCTTGGAATTCTTTCAGATTTTTTGAAACAGTGAAAAATTCTCTGTGAATTCATACTGCTGATTACAGGGTATTCTTGAGATTTGCTTCTTATGCCGTCCCCGATAAGCGAATGCGTAAAGCGCTCTTGACACCTTTGCTGCTAAACGAGCAAAGCCAAAGAGGGCGCCCCTCTTTAGTGTCATAATCACCTACATAGCGAAAGGTGCTGACATTTTTTCCACACTTGACAGTTACTGGCGCTAAGCTGAGCAGCTGCCCGGCCCACGTCACACAAATGACTTTGAATTATTTGTTTACCTGCCCTATGCTATGGCATAGCCTAGCGAATAGCCAGCTCCAGCTTCAGTTGCTGCTTCAGTTCCTGCTTCAGTTCCTGCTCCTGCTTCTCCTTTCACCTCCAGTTGTGCTGGTGTTGTAGAAGCTTTTGCGGTTACTATGCACAATGGTGCGTAACAAATCGCAGCCATAAACTGTTAAAGGCAACCATAGCGACGTTGACTGCTGCCTACTTAGTGCTATGTGAGGGGGGGGTAGAAGGGAAGAGCGGTGGGGCTTTGTACCAAGTGCTGCCATAATAATTCACAATTTTTCTCAGTTAAGTGTCAGGCTACGCAAAAAGAATGCCAACAAAGTGTTGTGCACAATTGTCGGTTACTAAGCGGGGCATTAAATCAAATGGATGGCCAAAAACAACAAAACAAACAAAAAGCCAAATACACAAAAAGCGGGCCTTAACTTAACTTAACTAGCTGGGCCTGCTTACACTGCGGCTTACGCTGCGTATGCGCAATGTCTTTGTGCTCAGGTGCAATTTGCAGCGCTAAACAAACAGCACAATTACATGATTATGCATTTGCCTTAGCCATTTAAATGTCGTGCACTGGCAGTGGCACAGCAACAATCAAGTGGCCACTGCGAACTGCAAGTGGCAAGCTCATGCTCCATTGCTGGTTACAGAAAGGGACATGTTGTTGCCTGGAGCCAACAGGCAGGCAGGCAGTCAGTGCTTAGTGCTCACTGTTCACTGCTCAGTTCTCAGTTCTCATTTTATGCTGCCGGCGTTTATTCGAATGCCTGATGACGTCGCCTGCGCTGCATGTGTATGCCACTTCAAATGTCACCACAGACGTCAACTGCGGCAGTAAACAACAAGCGGAGGCAAGTAGCATGTAGTAGTGGCATGAACCGGCAGCCAACTGGCCATACTACAAACTGACAACTGAAAGGCGGCGACATCGTTTCATCGTTTCATCGTGCAACGCATATGCTGGCTTCAGCATCTAGAATTGTTGTCTACATCTAACACACAGACAGTGCCAAGTCGGTGCTATCTCCAATTCTACACTTGTGCAGTTGTCTCAAAACGTTGACGTATGTTCGTTTGTCGTTTGTTGTCTGTTGTTGTTTGTTGTTCCCATACTGGGAGCTGTTTGTCAGCATTTATGCTACGTTTAGTATTGCTTTTTTGGGGGGGCTAAAAGTTATGTTTTGTCAGCCTGACAGGCCGAAACAAACGGATTACTCTACCACGAGTGAGTATGTGCGAATACACTGATAACAAAAAATTCGATAACGATATCAAAACAAGAAGATATTTGATATTTACATTGGGCAAGTATAGTAGTCCATGGAATGCCTTTTAAAAAGATTGTATCTTACAGCATTTTGTATAGTATTTTAATCTCATAATATTTGTTCTTTTTGCATCTATGTTGTCAATAAAAATGGTGAGGCCAAAATTGCATTTCAACTAAAGTGAAATCGAAATAGCAAATGTAACTGAAAAGAAAGTTGGACCTTATTTAAAACTAAGTTTGCAATGTGTGTGTTTGTGTGTGATGGCTGAAAAAGTCAATCAAATGGAGCAAATGAAGTTTGTTTGTCTTCTCGAAAGAAGTTACTCACATGCTGAGAGTCATTTACAATATTTACCAGTATTCTGAATTATACATACATACGACATACATACATCTATGGCATACACTATACACTCTCGATGGGAAGTTTCTTTTTTTTCTGGCAACAGCAAACAAAACTGTTCGATGAAAAAGTTTTATGCAAAGCTCCTTTTGTTGTACCTCAAAACAAAGGAAGTCAAACAAGTTTGCCATAATTTATTATGAAATTTTGTATGCGATGAAAATGCACTTGGAAGTAATTTACAAGCTGAAGCTGAATATGATCAAGGGGTGGTAGAGTGAGGAGTGAGGTTATGGGGGGGGGAAAAGGTAGTATGTGCTCAGGTGCTTGGCAAATAAATGTGCCATAAAATTGATTGAAATTCCATTGTGCATGTTTGTGCAACAGTTTGTGGCGAACAAATAAGTTTGGCAGGCACTTTGTTTGTCCTCTGACCGAAAGAGTTGCAAGTGGAAACGGAAATCAGCGCAAGTGTGCGAAAGACAGAGAGCGAGCGAGTGAGACTGCGATAGAAAACGAACTCATTTTGGCTTTTGTGGTGTGCTGACAATTTTGCTGAGTTGTTAGAGAGTTCTAAAGTTGCAACATAAAAAAAAAAAAAAACAAGCAAGACTAAAGATAGCAAAAGTGTGCAAAGAGTTGCAAGTCGACAAACAGCAAAAGAGAGTTGCTGAAAATCAACCCAAATGCTGCTGCCCCATGGCTACAACTACAGAAACTTGCAAGTTTTAAACATTTTCATTAGCGTTAATTAATTTGAAATATGCATTTTTTTTATGCACCTCCTCCCACTGCTCCCCATCTCATTCCTTTCCCCCACATTGCCCACGCAAATTAAGCGTCAGAGAAACGAACAGCGAGGGGTTGGTCCAGACGGATGAGCTAAAACCTCTTATGCTGCGTCTAAAACTCGAAGCGCATTTAAGCCAACATCAGCAAAAATGAACCGCAGCAAACGCAGTTTTACCCCATCTCTCTCTCTCCCGTTTTCTCCCCTCCCAACCCGCTTCAACCCTCTGACAAAGCGGTGAAGTGAAGCGAGTACCCATTTGGCCAGTAGGTACAAGTATGGCCGAAAGCAAATGGAGGAAGTGGGAGCAGAGCGTTGGCCACACTTTTTAATTACGCGAAAAGCGGCTGAGCCGCGCAGTTTTGGCTTTGACAGCAACTGCACGAAGCAAGTTGGTATAAAAACCCGTTGACGTTGTCGTTGCGGCTACTAAAACCTGGCTAAAGGCCTGTGTTGCCATAACGAATGAACGAACGAAGTAAGGAAAGAGGAACGAACGCACGGACGGTCTGCTCTGCTCTGGTCTGGTCAAAGTCATGGTCTCGTAGCCAACGAGTTGCTAAGATTTTGGCCACAGGCAAAACATTTAATAAGGCAAAGGCATCCAGCACTGTGGTCGCCAGATTTAACTCGGTTCAAGGCAGCTGCCAACGATGAAATTTCTTTCTTTCTTTCATTCTAGCAATGATAGAACTGCATAGATTCTTGAGATACCCCAAGCTAAGCATTGAAATTCTGCACAGATTATGGCTATTATCAACACTCAAGTCTAAATTGATTAACCAACTTTTGCAGCACGTTAACTTTTATGGCCAAAAGCGCAGCGGAGTTCAAGTGCAAGGCAGTGAACACAAGCTGCAATCTCCATAAAATATGCGCATCTTTGCCAAACTCCACTCACTTGGCCATAGGCAATTTGGCCATACTTAGCCAAGAGTTTGTTTGAGTTACCTGCATGGCACAATGGAAGAAATGCGCCTATTTTGTGCCATAAATTCTTAAATTGCAAGCTAGACTCTTAATATTTTGCATTCAGATTGCCCAACTTAAACTACAATTTATAATTTTTTTATTTCTATTAATTAACTTTAAATTAGGCAGTAAATTAACCTCCACTCCAGACAAAAAAGCATCCCTAAAAATGCTGATTTTACCTTTGAGCTTTATATGTAAAAGTTAGTCCTATAAATTCTTTTAAACTTTGAAGCTATCCTAAGACTCTGAACAACAAAAATATGAAACTCTGACCCCACAGTAGGTTGGGACCAAAAATTATTAACAACTTTACAAATACAAAGTTACAAAGAGCTGATTGCGTGGTGGGCGGTGGGCGGTGGGCGGTGCGCGGTTGCTGTTGGGTAACTGAACCAGCGTGAACGAGCGAACGGATATGAATTACAGAATGTTGCGCATGCTAAGGAATTTGTTATGATTTCTGGCGTGCTTTAGTTTAATAATTCAACTGGCAGCTTAATTAAAGGCGACCAGTGGGCGTGGTAATCTCACCAATACTTACTTACCCAAAAAGTGCTCAAATTAATGCAGTTGCACCACATTGCTACGGTTTGTGGCACTTTTTTAGCAGCGTTTCCCCCTTTCCAGACCAGCCACAACTAAATTATGCTGATAAAAAGTCACGCTAGGAAAGAGAGATATGCACGACTTCCGGCCTGCATCCGGTCAGGCTACGTGAGTTAATGCCAGCAGAGTTCAAGTATGGGTTAGTTTTAGTTTTATCCAGCAGTGAGCTGGAGTTGAATTTCGGTTTAGTTGATTTAACTAAATGGCGACAAGTTTAACCAGTGTCCCAGATGAGATTCTAAGCGTGCCAAGTGCCACGTACACAGATTGCCCACACGACTGGCTAACTGACAGACAGACAGCTGGACAGTGAGACAGCAAACATGGCAGACAGACTGCCGAATCTGATTGGCCACTTGAGGCGACTGCCGTTTTGTATGCCACTATGTCAGTTGCCATATGCTAAGCTTTGGCCTAAACAAACACTGGCAGGCAGACAGACAGACGGACAGTGAACGCACAATGTTGGCCAAAATTTCGAAGCGTAAAACGCCCACATATTGAAATAAATGCTTTCATATGTGCCAAAGCTAACAAATTTTATAGTCTGGCATCGAATTAGCCCAGCAAAGGAGTGAGACACATAAGATGACCGCCAAATGGGGCATACAAGACCAAAAGAAGTTGGCAATCGAAAGGGAAAAGTGTCTGTTAAATTTTAGTTTACATATATAGTGTAATCCATAAGACTTTAAGCGCATTTCTAGTAGTTTTACATAATAATTCAATGAAATATACTTATACCCATAACAATTGAGTTGACATTGATCATATCTTCATGTACTTGGTACAATCGTAATTTCATTTGCCCCATTTGAAATGCACAGCATGGCGTATGCGTAATGACGCATTAACAAGACAATTTGTTGATTTCACAATGACCAGCAAATTGAGCTTTGTACGTACGAACTACTACTTCACGTACCTATTTCTGTATTTTAATTTATTTCATTACACAAAATTAGCTCGCTTATCGCCCGACTGAAATCTTAACCCGCCAACAAGGACAACACTTAAACAAATTAATGCCAAGGATACACAAGCCCCTCCCCAAAAAAAAGCCAGCGCAAACAATAACACAGACAAAAGTGTGGCACAAGTGAATGATGAGGAGAAATCAAAACAGAGGGTATAAAAAGAATCGAGTTCAAAATGTCGCCGCACAGGCGAATGAGGCTGCTTTTGCGAGCATCATGAGCATCACGAGCATCGCGATAAGCAAAAGGACACTAGATTCCTTGACGTTGTTCTGTCTTTAAAATCGGAGTAAAAAGCATGGGATACAAGTGCAAACAAATACATGTCTGTGTGTATGATGGGTTTTGAGACGAAACCAGCCAAATAGTCGTCGCTACAATTTTTGGCGGCTTTACTCGCTACGCTTTTCTACCCTTAACTCATTCCTTGCTGCTTGCCAGTTTTTAGCCGTTGTCGTTTAGATTTCTGTTTGGTTTCATTTTGTTGTGTTTTGTTTTTCAGTTTTCCAATGTTTTTCTTTTCCTATCTTTTTTTACTTTACTCTTCTTTTTTTTCTTCTGTATTTAAGCCAAAGGATTATTTGCCTGGTTTACTCCTTTGACTCTGTGCATGTTCTGTGTGTGTTTGGTTTGAACATTTTGTTAGCTGCCTTGTGGTTGGACCCTCGAGTTTATCAGCGTGCGCGTCTCATAGCACGACCTTGGATTCCTATCTATGTATGTACTCTTATCTAAATGTGTGTGTGTGTGTGTGTTTTGTTGTTTATTTAGGTCGAATTTCAGGCCAAGATTAGAGAGAAAGAGAGAGAGAGAGAGCGGGGTGATGCTAGGCTGGCGCCAAAGCAGCTCAGTTAGTTTACTTTATGGCTTAGCAGCTGTTTTTGGTTTATTAATTTCGCATTAAAGTGTGCAACATTTTTTTTTTTATTCCGCTGCTCGAATTCCCTCAGCAGGAAAACCTTGTCGTCTAGGTGTGGTGGGATATCTGTCACAGCATAGCATACTTTTAGGCATATAAAGGTTATTAAAAAACAGGCAGCTCATCTAGTGAAATGCAGTCATTAAAAGTTGATCTAGAATCTGTCTGACAATCTTTATATACACATTAAATCTATTTCATATCCAACGTCAATTTTTTGGCCAATGCTTAAGTATATTTTTGAGCTCATTAAATGCCTCAATTTCAAGGCGGCCCTAATAAAAATGCAAATAGTAGGAGCCAAAACGTAAAAAATAAACGTGGAAAACCGTGAAAAACACAAAGAAAATCAAATTGCATAAGAATTATGACCTCTATGAGGCTGTCAGTTAAATCAGGAGTTGGGTTTCTGTAAGTGCTGATGGCGGTGATGGCGGTGTTGGTGGTGGTGGCTACATTTAGCTGCTTTGTGCTGCTCTCAGCGCTTTTTATGCTGCAGATTTATGAGCTGAGACATGAAATGATGACCCACGTTTTGGCCCCGATTCTGTTTCAGATCTTTTCGCTGCTTGGGCACTTTTATGGTCCAGCACCTGCGGTCAGCTGAAAAGGGCTAATAAACTTGAATACAGTTTGCCAACTGATTTACATAAAGCCAAATGCTGCCATTGCCTAGCCATTTTCATCAAAAGGTAATTGGATTTTCCACTGAAAGTAAACGACGACGACGACAACGGCGACGACAGTGCGACGCCAACAATCATTTGATTAAAATTGCTGCACAACAATAACAAACAGAACGCCAAAGAAAAACAATAATGTTAAAAAATACATTTATATACATATATCACAATAAAAACAAGTGCGGTCTATATACCCTATAAAGTTATATGCATTTCGCTATCGAGCAAATATGAATTTATTATATATCTTACTGCTTAGCTATTGGGTATTTTGTAGTCGCACATTTTGCTAGACACTTTGGTAATAAATTTAAAAAACCCACAACTGACAACAACAAATATATATATGTGTGTATATAAAAAAAAAACAAAAAAAGAGAAGTTGGATATAGAATGGGAACACGGAATTGGTGGCAATTGTTGGCAGTTGAAACACGCGAGTGCCACGCCCAACTTTTGAGTGGAGCAGAGTGGAGAATCGAGCGTCGAGAGTCACCCACCCACACCTGGTTAATGCACCGTTAGCCCCAAAATGGCCGCCGGCTGTTGGTCAATGTGGCCAGGTTGGCGTCACCGTGCTTTTCATTATTTCTCTTTGTTTTCCCCTTTTTTTTTTCCCCATTTTCCCAGTTTTCCATTTTATTTTTGTTGTTTTTGCAACTCTGCGGCTGCTTTGTTTTGGCTCGTGTCCCTTTTTTGCGTTTACGCCATTCTCGCTTATTTATTAGCAATTTTATTAGCTATGAATTTGTTTGTTTTTATCGTAAAACCCACCGCAAAGCAGCCGCAAAATACAAACAAAAACACACAAAAACAAAAGCAACAATCATCGTCCCAACTGGACCCAAACTCAAGCTATGTACTACGTACGTACCGCTACACTTGCAGCACCGCTTTTTTGCCTCAAAGGGTATACAACAACAGCAACAACAGCAGCAGCAACAACAACAAGAAGAGAGTAGTATAGCATTTGCTGCTGGCTGTTTGTTTGTTATTTTGCAGCCAAATGAATGTGATTTATATTTTCAATAATGAAAGTGACTACCACCGCACTCAGTTCCGGTTTCCGTCTGCTTAAAACATTTAAATTTAAATATTTTCTATGCCTTGATTTATTGTTATATCCAAACAGACTGTATATATATTTTTTTTTTGCGTTGCCATGGAGTTGGGTGTGGTGGGGGTGGTCTAGCTGGTTTCACGCCCGAGCACACAAAAGATGTGACTGGAGCGTAGCAATTGTTGTATTTGTCTTGACTTGTCAGCTGAGGTGATTAAAACTTGGTGGCATTCCCCCTCTCTCCAAGCACACTCAAATGCTCCCCGAATTGTGCACCTTTTGTGATGATAAACACAATAGACGCCACGAGGTATCCGCAAGGACTACCCAAATCAAAAGCGTATCACAAATATCTCTACGAGTGGCATGGCATTTTAAGTTACTTACTAAATTTATAGCACTGAATTTAATATTATTATAATTTTCATTACTCAAGTGGCTATCTAAACGCATCTAGAACAGAGCTTGAGTGGAGTGTGCTAAAGTGCTGCAAGTTAATTAAAATATTTTTATATATTTTTGCAATTCATTTGAGCGTGCTTTGACATTACTATACTTAGTAATATATATCGCTGCTGAACCCCTTTGCTGTTCTGGCCACTCAAGTGCTCCACCCCCACCCCCACCCCGGCGTGTGTCCAACCCCTGCCCGTTTACATGGGCAATTCATGGGCTGCAGTCGCTTATACACAATTTCGTACTTTTTTTTTTTTGTATTTTCTGTATTAAAACATGCGCTAAATGTTCCCCTTGCGGCAATTTAATAAAAATAAAAGCCAAGCGGCAACTTCAGAGTGCTCTCTGCCCCTTTGCCCCTTTCACACACACACACACAACTGTAAACCCCCCACCCACCCACACACACAGCGCCATTTCAGGTGAATGCGCGAACTGCGTGCATTAAATTTTTACCAGTCACCAAAAAAAAAAGTAAAAGAAAATGAAAAAGAAAAAGTAAATAACATACAGGCACAAATGGAGTGTGAGAAATTTCTCGTAAAGGATACTTGGCGCCAGGGCCAGATTCCAGTTGAATGGTAGGCGCAACGCCAAAAGTGTTGGCCATAAGTCAGCAAACATGAATAACAAATCAATTCTGTTTTAACATCGGTGCGAATACTTGATGCCACAACAGCTACCCCTACCTGTCTCACCCCCTTGTACCTTGCTAAGCCCCCTTCTTTAGAGGCAAACTTAACACACACACGAACAGGCACGGACAGGACTCATTTGAAAGGTGCGAAAACGAACTGTTGAAAGGCGAAAGGCAAAGCAAAGTCGCCGAAACACATAAAGGATGGCCGCCAAACAAATGTGTGCATGTGTGTGTACACAAGTGTGTTGTTTGGCTATGTCTGTGTGTGTGTGTGTGTGTGTTTGCCGCATAGTTCGGTGTTAATGGCAGGCTGCCTTTTGCCTTTGTCCGTTGGGCGTCGGGCATTTTGAATTTTTAATGCATTCCGCCCGCCTGCTTAGGTTTCGCTTGCCCGCCCACCCCTCCATACCCCTTTAACCGCCCCCTGCTGCTGCTTGATGTCGTGTTGCTCCACTTCTTCTGCTTCTTCTTCTTCTGTCCTTTTTTTTTAGGCATGTTTGCATACACTTACGCCAACAACAAACTATGCATATGCATATGAATGCTAGAATGCCACTGTCTCTCTTTCTCTATTTGTGGGTGAGCTAGCTACTCTCTCTCTCACTCACTCTCTCTCCCCCTCTCTCTCTCTCTCTCTGTCTCTGTTTCACTCTTTTTTATGCCCTGGCAAAATTGTCCGGTAATAAATTTTCAGCGTTTCCTGCCGACAAAGCGCCGCACTTTACAACACTTTTGGCATAAACAAACAAACACCGCACACACACACTGCCACACAGAGTAAGCCATGCGTGTGAATGGACTATGAGTGTGTTTGTGTGCGTGCATGTGTGTGTGTGAGTGCAGTATGGCGTCCATGTAACGGAAGTTAAGTACACACTAAGTTGAACTCGTGCGCTTGTAACGACGCTTCCTTCATATGTTTTTTGATACACAGACCCCCAAAACACCTACAACACCTACATACAACACCAACACCAACACCACTACCAACAGCCATACATACTTAAGTGCACCCCAGTCCATAGCCTATTCCGCACTTGGCCTGCAGGTGCAAATGTTTTGGGCATTTTTGTTTCTACAGAGCGCTGTCCAAAGGCTTAAAACAAAACTTTTTCAACGTCAAAATTAATGTCGACATCCTTCATGCCGTTGCTTCTGCGCATTACATAGCACCTCTGTATCTCTCTCTCTCTCTATCACTCCCTCTCTCTTTCTATCTCTTTCCATCTCTCTGATGAGCCGCTGCCAATGTTAGTTTATGTGAACATCTTGTGTTTGTTCGCTCTGTGTGCTTTACATGCAGCATTTTGAATCATTTTCATGTACTTATGTTTAAGGTGTTAAATGCGACTCTTAAGTTGTACCTGTTTATGCATTATAATGTGCTAAAATCAAGTGCATACATACATAAAACTTTAAAACTATAAGGATAGGCAAAAACTGCAAAATACCCGGTAATTATTCTAGGCCACTTCAGAACTGAAAAAAATAAAAGCCTTTTAAATGTTAAAATTTTTATTATATTTTTTAGTCACGCTCTATTGGTAGTATTAATATACAGATATAGTTAATCACTTCCTACCAAATATGTTCAGTCTAGTTAGATACCTTAAAAAATATAAACATTTTCCATATAATTTTATTTCCATTGTAGTTTTTTTTTTTTAATAATCATTATAATTCATCATTTTTATAATCATTCATTTTAATAATCATTCTATGTTTGAGGTATAGACGGCTCTGTGTGCCAAATTTAGTGCCTCTAGCTCTTCCAGTCTCTGCAGTCACTTGTTCTTCGTGAAATACAGGGCTTAAATAGTCTAGTTTAAGTCTGCTTTAAATTCGAAATAAAAACTTACTGTTTATAACTATGTAAATTCATTTCTCGGTTTATATTATAAGCATATGTCTTTTATCTTTACTAAATCAGGCAAAGCTGCCATTGTCTCTTGGCTTTCCATTATGCACCCTTTGCGCTTAGTGGAGCAGCAACAACAAAAATAACAACAACAACAGCAACAACAGCAGCAACAACGAGAATTGAGCACAAGTGTTTGTAGGCGTCCTGCTTCTTGCTTGAGCTAATAAAACACTTACCAACACTGACACTTCAAACTAATTATGCGCTGGTGTACCGTGGTGCCAGCTGTGTGTGCAAGGTGTGTAGTGTATGCAGGTATCTATGTATCTATGTTTGTAGGTGTAGTGCCGTCATTAACTGTCATTACACAATTTCCATAAACAACAACAAGTACATGTACATACAAACACACGTTCGTGTGTATGTTTGTGTCTACAGTAGCTGCAATAAAAGTTCTGCCTGATTGTGCAAGCAGCAAAAGTGTCTGAGCCATTGTTTGTCTTTAGAAACTTTGTAAATTGTGTTTAATATTCCATTAAACAGAAAGCTTTTTTATTCACAACTACTAACTGCAACAGACAGACAGACAGACATATAAATTGAATGGTTAAGAGCAAATCCTTTAAATGCAGTCAAACACCCCACCCCACCCCCCACTCCATTTCATGCTTACTCATAGATAAACCAGCAATTTTTATTATAATTTTATGTTGCAATGCGCATTTTATGTGAATGCATATTAAAAAGTTTTGCTGTCCCAATCGACTTTATTATACGGAGTTTACTAGATGCCGGAGATACGCACTAATTGAAGTGGCAAGCTCTTAAAATAATTGCAATATATGGTTTAAAATATATATGAATATATATTCTAATACGTAGATTGCCATAAAGTGCAATTGATACATTTATAATTGTGATTAATACGCTAATGCAAAATTTTGAATTATGAAACTATTTTAGATATATAAAATTAACTTAATAAATATTGATTACTCACTGCAAATCTAATTTACTTTTACATAAATTAACTACATTGCACCTACTTAACTTACAAAACCTAAATCACCGTTACTACGCGATTAAATTCAAATTGCGCGCGTCAACTGTAACGTGTTAGCGATCATGCGCACTGTACAACACTAAACACGCGTACAGCGTGTAGGTATTTTTTAGTGCCAACGAGATTTAGGGTTGCTACCGAGCGAAGAGAAGAAAGAAAAAAAACAAGCAACAAAACAGCCAGCAGCAGCAGTAGGCGCAGTGAGAATGTATAATTTAATTTAACTTAATTACAATTAAGTTGGCCGCGCCAGATCTTATTTTTCGTGTATTTTGTATTTCCACAGCGCCCGGCAGCAGTACGCAGTAATCGTTGAAAAGCTACGCAAGCAGTGAGAAAAACGAAAAACAAAGCGCTGATAAATCATACACATATACAGCAGCGCAGCGGGACGACGGGCGTGTAGTGTAAAAAAACCACTGGCAAAATGCAGAAAATATTTAGCCGGGGCCACAAAGCGATAGCATTGCTGTTGTTGGCTTGCTTTCTGCTGGCTGGCACAGCCACCGCAAATGCAGATATTGACGATTTCGACGATGGAGTTGTGGAAGATGTGCAGGTAAACGATTTTTTTTCTTCCATTCTTTCTAACGAGCAAACGTGCTTACGGTATGTGTGTGGCGGCCGGTTAACACCGGCGCACAAAAGTACACGTCAGTAGCAACAACATCTGTTTTAGCATGGGGGGCGATTGTGGTGTACTATTGTGGGTGGGGGCGGGGGTTAATATGTATAGGTTACGCGTGACCATTGTTTATAGGCATCTATCTCTCTTGCTATGCATAAATTAAACCAACAACTTATGCAAGTCCCGCTCTCTCTCTCTTTCTCTCTCTCTCTCTCACTCTCTCTGTCTCTTGGTTTCTCTCCGTTTGATATGTGTGTCAACCGCGTGTTCTTTGATTGTATCTTTCGTTATCAAAACGTGGTATCTTTTTTCTTTTCTTCATCTTTTTTTTTTAGGAAGAAGTTGCTGACGTAGCCGCCTCTGAGGAACTGGTCTACGAGAGTCCCATCATTGAGCCCAGAAAGTTCCATTTCGCGGATCATTTTGATAATATTGAGGCATCACGCAAGCAATGGGTTCACTCACAGGCCAAGAAGGATGACATTTCCGAGGAGATTGCCAAATACGATGGCATCTGGAACTGGGAGTCACCGCAACGCATTGTGTGGCCCAAGGATAAGGGTCTGGTACTCAAATCCAAGGCGAAACATGCTGCCATCTCATCGCGTCTGACCAAAGTCTTTGACTTTAAGGCCAACAAACCGTTGGTGGTGCAGTATGAGGTCACAATGCAGGTGGGTGCATACTTATTGGCGTGACTATGCAGATTGCATCAGCAATAGTCGCGGCAATAGTCGGATAATCCAATTAATAGTAACTGTCACTAATCGACCCAAATTTACAATTTCTTGTGCTACTTTTTTGTGTCCACACACAGGAGGGTCAGGAGTGCGGTGGTTCGTACATCAAACTGTTGTCGGCGGGCAAGGAAACTGAGGATTTGACCACGGTAAGCTGAGAGGTCATTTTTTTACTATTTTTATTTACTATTTTGTCTGTTTCTGTAGTTCAATGACAAGACACCGTACACCATTATGTTTGGACCGGACAAGTGTGGCAACGATGTGAAAATGCACTTCATATTCCGTCATGTAAATCCAATTAACGGCACCATAACTGAAAAGCACTGTAACAAACCAAAGTAAGTGAATGCCCCCCCACTCTTAGTCCCAGTTCCAGTCCCCTATATGAATATCAACCCCACAACTGTTTGCCGCTATATTTGTTGTGCTCATTAGTGTGGCAGGCAGATAAGTCGACGCATCCATTTCTCTATTTACCCCATGCGTGCAACAGTTGCTGCTACTGGTGGTTGTTGTTGCTGTTGCTGTTGATTAGCAACTCGGTCGGTCATTCACTTAACATTAACTGTCTGTGTTTGTATTTTGTTCAGGAATCGCTTGGAGGAGCCCTTCAAGGACAAGCTGCCGCATTTGTATCAGCTGGTAGTGCGACCGGACAATAGCTTTGAGATACGTTTGGACCATAAGATCATCAATGAGGGCTCGTTGCTAACGGATTTCAAGCCAGCCGTCAATCCGCCAGCAGAGATCGATGATCCCACAGATCAGAAGCCAGCCGAATGGGATGAGCGTGAGAAGATACCCGATCCAACGGCACAAAAACCAGACGACTGGAATGATGATGCTTTGCCACAGATACCCGATGTCTCTGCTGTCATGCCTGATGGTTGGCTGGAGAATGAACCCGACATGATCTCTGATCCCACGGCAGAGAAACCAGAAGATTGGGACACCGAAATCGATGGCGAATGGGAGGCTCCACTCGTCGATAATCCAGCATGTGAGAAGGCACCTGGCTGTGGCACATGGAAGGCACCACATATTCCCAATCCCGAATACAAGGGCAAATGGCGTGCACCAATGATTGAGAATCCCAATTACCAGGGCAAATGGGCACCACGTAAAATTGCCAATCCCGATTTCTTCGAGGATCTCACGCCATTCAAAATGACGCCCATTGTAAGCAGCACAAAAGCAGTGAAAGATTTTGATTAAAGCTTTTAAAATATTTTTAGAGCGCTGTCGGTTTGGAGTTGTGGTCCATGTCCAATGAGATACTGTTCGATAATCTGATCATCACAGACGATTTGGAAGTTGCACGTGACTTTGCCGCCAATAGCTTTGACATCAAGCGTCGCTATATTGATCGGGAGTCGGTAAGTTGGCCAAAAACTTAAACACTACTTAAACACTTTATACACGCACACAACCAATTATTAAATAATTAGCTAATATTGTGAATTAATTTGCGAACGGAAGAAAACGCTGTGGCATCGAATGATGCGTCATATGAACTATAAGCCCGGCTGGTGGGCATTATATTTTCTATATTTACTGATCCCCGCCAGCTGTTACATCTTCTACTTGTACCGACGTGCCAAAGAGGTTGAGAATTCAACACTTTACTTTGTATATTTAATTGTAATTAGTTGCACACTTGAACATAAACACACTGGAAAACGCTCGAATTTCATATGCTACTGCTATTGCACAATGCACCCTTTATGGCTATTTGCTTTCTTGTAGGATTCATTTGTGAATAAGGTGCTTGAGCTAGCCAAGACTTATCCCACTGGCTGGGGTATTGGTTTGGTTGTCTTTATTGCCATGACTGTCATCGGCATCTACTGTAGATTTGGCAAGGCTAAGACTCAGGTAACGTTTGCTACTTGTTTAAACTACACCTTATGTTAGTTTATTACTAACAATATTTAATGATAAATAAATAGGATTCGGCGGCAACTGCTGCCGCTGCTCAGGCCAAGAAGACCGATGAACTGCAGCCCGATGATGAGAATGAGCAGAATGGTGAGGAGGATGAGAGCGAGGAAGATTCATCAGCACAGGCAGCTGGTGAGAGCAGTAAGACGGACTCAAACTCAAAGTCTGCTAGCCCCAAAAAGAATAAAAAGTCTGATTTAGATGTTAAAGAGGATGAGAACAGCGACGAGCCCACACAGACTGAGGTACGTCTATAGATGGCAGAGCCTGTGAACTGTGAAGCTAAACTTTTGTTGATATTCTTACAGGAATCCACCACAAAATCCACTCGCAAACGCACGGTGCGCAAGGATTAGGCTGGATGTAGTCAATGCAGCTCGGATTCATTTTTCATACATGAAACTTAATCTAATTCCAAAATACATTTGAAAACTTAAAAGTAGAACAAAAAAGAGTCAACACCAAACAGCAAAACAGCAAGCATCATTCGCCGCACTCTCAGTTCAGGAATCGAGTAACACCCACGATCACAAAAAGCATACCAAAACTATTGTTGGTAGTTCCACAGTTGGATATCACATACAGCTGCTAATTTAAATGAAACTAGTTTATGTGGTTTGGTTTAGTTTCGTTTCCTATTACGTAAACATTCATAGTACGTACGTTCTGTATTATCTCTGTACCATTTTGTATTTCTGTTTCTGTTGTTAAAATCTCCAAAAACACAAAGTTCTATACTCGATTTTCATCGAAATAAAACCAAACTAGAAGAAAATAAATGAGGGAAACAAAGATAATGAGAAACCAATAAGCGATACGTACTCCATTAGCGAGAAAAAGGGAAACATCTAGTTTAATATTATGTAATTTAAACGAAATTTATTAATACGCTAGTTATACTCAGAGTTAAAACAAATTTCATTTTGCATTTGTGTAAAAACAATGAACAAAAAAAGCTACAGCGTAAATAAAAACTAAATGTCAAAACCAAACAAAAACTAAAAATGTATAAATAATAATTATTTCAACAAATCAACAATAGATACATCCGTTACCCAGCAGCAACCCGGAAGGACTAACCGACCACCGATTGAATAGTCTACACAAACCAACAGTAAACTCGATTTTCCACCACCAAAAAAGCGCTTGTTAATCTGAAAAGGGGGGAAAATGGGGGAAAGTCGCGCGTAATGTGTTAATTTAAATGTCAAACCCTTGTAAATGTGATTGAAAATTGTGAGGGCAAATCAGATGCGATTTGGATTGGATTTATGCTTCATGGTGCATGCAGCGACAACCACAGCATTTGTTGCATGTCTAGTAACATAGTACTATTGTGGTTTTTAGAAAATTTATATCCCAGATTGTTTAGCAGCGATAGAGGTTATCTGTAGTGGTCTGAAAGCCGTTTAAGATATTGTTTTCAAATATCGAAATGTATTTCTTTAAAATGTTTAAGCTTTAAAGTTATCCTCTGGCAATACAATTCAATTTCCTACACCCATAAATAAGCCAGGCCAGACAGCTCTTGGCCATAAAGGCAAAAGGGCAATTGTTAATGAAATTGTTATGACAGGCCTCCCCCCAAGTCCAATGTATGATCTCATACTCCTATTCATATGTATGATAGGATTGCCAAATACTTTACATTCAAATTAGATTTATGCCCGCCAACAGCTGTGCGTTCCATCGCCGTCTCTCTCTGATGCCGTCTATTACCAATCCGGAGACATTTGCAGTACAAAAGTTTAAATGGTTTGTATGGAAATCCCATGATGTCTGGGCCGATAACGTTCTGTATATTGACGCACTTAAAAGGATTAACATTTTTGTGCTGACTGCGGCGGGAAACGTGGCTGCATATTAAAATAACATGACCCAACGATTCGAAGAGTGGGAGCTGAGATCCCATTTCCCTGTTCCCTTTCCATATTTCATAGACAGACAGAAAACCTCAAGGGCGAAGAGTTCTAGACTTCTGCGACTGCAATTACGGCGGCCTGGTGGCCAGTGGTTGCCCAAACCAACAGATTGTCATGCGTAAGCATTATAATTTTAATAAAAATGTTCCTTCTCTGTTTTGTCAAAGGCAGGAAACACTGCTTTGAACCCTTCAAGCAGACAATAAACATTCAGCAGCAGGTTCAGACAAAGTCTCTCCCCAAATCAAAATATGTAAAGCAAAAAATTCAACAGAAAACTCCACAAACAAACGGTGTGTTTCCGAGTGAGCGCTTTAAGTAGAATTAGTTTAACATTTTGACTGGGGTCAGCAGCAGAGGCAGCACTTCGGGGACTCCCCCAATGGGAGTGGAGCCAGTTTAAGGAACGGGAACACAAACTTATTGAAGCCACTCGTAAATGCCAATCGATGCGTAAGCAAAAGTACCACGCCATATGCAATGTTATTGCACAAAAGCCTTCGAAACGACAAGTTTGGGGTTGCTTCTAGGGGTTGCTCGGCTATCCTCATATGTGTGGTTAAACATCCCATTCCATGGCCATTCGCTATTTTTGGCAAGTTCCATGCAATTAAATTGTCCATTATCTGATCACAAATCGCATTGAGAACTACCAGAAAACACGAAAATCCTGACTCGGAATTAATTGAGGCGCATTTCAGGCTCGATTTCATCATAAAGATTATGCAAGTACATATAGCAAAGATAAAAAATCATAAAAATAAATTGGTTTTTGAATTTTCGCCAAAGCCATGACACTAATAACATTTTTACAAGATTTATTTCCTTCCGATATTGCTTCTCTATTGATTTCGTGCACCGATAATCGCCTTTATACCCATTACCCCAATAACAATTTTGCACTTGAATAAATTGCTAAACACTACAGAGAGGGGACGGTTTTGTATTTTATCAGCAGTACTTTATGCCCTTACAAGTGCTTTTCCTTCTCTAATTAGGTTTGCATATTTAAACGTTTCTAATTGACGGTCATGGACTGTAACTCAATTATCAGTCAATTCAATGGATGAGGAATGAGGGAAGATTTAAATTAAGAAAATGCAGTTGAGTTGCAAGCAGAGTTACATAGTAAAGAAATATTATTTCGTTTAACATTATAAATATTTAAAATTATGTGTTTACTATTTGCAATTTGTTTAAATTTTATTTTAATTTTATAGCTTGCTTTAAATAGCATAACATTTTGGAAATTGTATTTTTATCGCGCTATAAATTTGGTGTCATGCAGCGATGATCTTGCGAAATGCCATTTAACATTGTATTTTACCGCAGAATTAGTTCTGCATTTTAAATTATAGCTCTTGTAGATTTTTACTTTTTTTTGTAAATTTTATACCTACCCCTTGACATTTTCAGAATAAAACATTTTTTTTTTATTTTGCTAATTGATTCGATATTTTGTGTTATTTTATGGGGTCAATTAAGAGTTTTAAGATTGTTATGAGCAGTTTTAGTCCCGTTATCACTGTTATGACATTACTGAGTTTTCTAAAATTTCTTTATAAAACTTTAAAAAATTTAATTTCATACCTACTTCTTGACATTTTTTAAAAAAACGAAACAAAAATATTTTGTTTTGATTTTTAATAACTATACTAATCGGTTAGTAATTTTGTGTAGGCTAAGAAAATATATACTTTATGGGGGGTTTAAAAGAGTTTTCACTACAATAATTATAATGTAAATACAAATATTAAATTCAAGTTTAATTTTCAAATTATTCTGCTTTTAAAATAGCTGTGTACAAATTGCTCCACACTTAACGAAGCTTCGGAAACGAAGTTGAACATGCTAAATTCAGTTAACGAAAATGCTGCTTTTAGAAAGCGACAGTGCTGCCCATGCAACAAAAGTGCGCAGCACTTTACTCAACACCTAACGAAGCACACCACCGAAGTCGATTTTCAAACCATTTACTGCCATTTCTTTTTGTCACAGTATCACCCTCAACTGTAAACTGTGAGCAGTGGCTCTCAAAGCACTTGCATACGAAATCTGTAATCAAATGTCGTAATAGATTTTAATTGGTTTCCCTAAGGAGGCAATTTAAAACAAGCTGGTATTGTATACTGTGTTGATTAATGCTACACACATGCTACATAAAGAGTGCGACACAAAAATCCCGCATTCCAAGGACATTGACTGTAACAAGGACTCTAATGTTGCTGGTCAGCCAATCATTAATAATATCCTTGGCTTCTTTTAGATGCCAACGGTGCAATCTGGTGGTGCTGCAAGAATAATCAAATCTGATTGTAAATCGTTTATCTTCATTACGCGAACAGCGTCAAAACTCTGTCTCTGAAGAGGGACATTATAAAAACTGAAAAACTGGTTTAGAGACTGTCATAAATGCGCCGCTGACCGTTTTTTATTATTTTTAGGTGTTTGCATATTTCAGGCGCAAGGAGGCAAGGTTCAAGTGACCACCCCAACAGAGTGCAACCCCTAACTGTTGCAAACTGACCCCTTTTGAATGATTTCGGTGGTGGTGGTGGCCTTTGCCTAATTAAATTTGCTTTGTTAGGCGCATTTAGTTTGTCTTTTGATAGCCTTGTTCTTAAGATTAAGCTTTTGTTTTTCCATTTAACGCTTAATTTCCACATTTTGATGGCCTTACACGATTCAACCGATCCGTTCGCTGACCCCTCTTGTTATCTAAATGCACAGAGGATCGGTTACAGCGGTTACAGCGGTTATAACGGCTACAAGTAACAAGATCCCTACACAATTCTTTTGTATAAACCCAACTGACCGCGACTAAACAAACAATCGACGGGTTTCTTCCTTCCTTCGATTCGCAGTTGACTTATGTCTCCGAACTGGAAAATTTAAATTCAAATGGCGAGTATATCAAAAAAAAAAAAAAAGCAACTTTAATTGCATTAGATTTTGGCTGCAACGGGGTGAAGCCAGTCACTGACCATTGTCCAGTTAAGTTTTGTTTACTTTACGACTGCCCCGAGACCCGAACGCTTAACCTTTTGAATATTTAGGAGCACTTGAGGCATGAGGCATTGTTCAATTCCTGGTTATATGTGCGGTGTGTGTGTGTGGTCAGCTTTTAATGCACTTTCTGGTCAGAGCAAAGCCAATTGCTTATTACTGCTATCAAGTCCATGAATCAACTCCCTTTGTCTGCCCAAAAAAAAAAAATATCACTCGCATATTGTTATTGTTATTCTTAAGCGGATCAGTTTCCAGTACAAATTTCAATTACCACAATCATTTGCATGCTTGCAGCTTTTCCTTTCATTCCATTCCAAAACGGTCTTCTTTTTGGCAATTTTCTTTAGCAGCAAATTATATTTCAAATTAGTATTTTGTACGTGCGCTACACGCTTTCTGCAAATTGATTACATTCATACTATATACCATATCAGTATATATGCGTTTACAGAACTGGGTTCGGCATCCTCAGTGTTGCGTGTTTTTACGTAGGCTGCATGCAGGCAACAAAATTGGCAATCATTAGTACTCGAATTGCACTCTCAGATACATAAATACATTTAGCATTTCTTACAGACCCAGAAAATTGCTCAATATACTCATAGCGCTCAACAGAGTTGGTTGTACTCTCCTCTGCACTCCATCTAGGAGCGCCACTTTGAGTAGGCGTTGAAGACTCTTCAATACTGGGCGTGTGTTGATGTCTCTTCCCTTTTCGGCTTTCATTGAGAATCAAAGCATATTGGCCAGGCTTATTCATATCATTATTGGCATGAAGCGTTGGAGTTGGCGTTGGCTTTAACATTGGCAAGAGGACAATAAATAAATATTATACCCCTGATCCTACTCCGAATATATTTCGTGGCATGAAACTTAGAACTCTGAGTGTAACTGTTCTATATTGCAAGTAAATCTTAGTATTGAAATTTCATTACTTCTTTGTCACTTCATTAAAGCGTTTGTCTGCACATAGCGCCAAAATATTCAATAATTTAGAATTTATTTTAAGACAAGTTTGGAAAATTTGACTGAACTGCAGTTCACCAAAGAAAATATATTGAGTATCAGAATCCTTATTCAAAGTTTACATTTTTAAAACAAATTTCCGACTTGTTATTTAATTATCTCCTTTATTTCTTTATTAATTATTCTGCTTTATTAATTATCCTCTTTGTTTCTGAATTTAAGTAATATATTTTTGGCTTAAATATTAATAATAATATTAAATTCCACCTTAATCATAAATTTTGAGTTTATACTTTTGTTAAATTTTTTTTCCAGCTAAAAGCATAATTATTAGTTTCGTAAATATTTTTATATAGCAATTTTTCAGTACCACTACACTATGAATGTAAGTAAAATTGAGAATTTCATAATTTAAATTTATTTAATACAAATAAAATTACAAATGCCTACCACAAATTATTACAAATGCGCTAAATTGCTGCTGAATCCTATCCTAAAATTCTAAAAATAAAATATTTATATCAAACTTTGTATTAAATAAAATAAAAATAAAATAAAATACAAGCTTTAAATAAAAACTCTTGAGCAAATAATATTACCATTGTTCGCTGCTAGCGCTGCTAACTAAAACACCTGTTCTTAACTTTTAGCCAAATCAAATTTTACAATTGGCCACTGCAGACGCAAAGAGCGGGACAGAAGCAGTTTGGCGTATAAAAATCCGCATGATACGGTTCAAGTGTCAAGTGGCACGTTGGCTAAGAAGGGGGCAGAAAACCGCGCGTTTTTTGCAGCCCACATGCGGCCAGGTCAGGGACCAAGTAAGCGAGTGTGTGTAAGAGTGTTGTGTTATACGGTTCGGCGAGTCTTAACGCGCATAGTTCCCCTTTGAACCCCAAAAGAAAGCCACATGCATAGAAGTAGCAGCAAAACGAAGCAAAACAAAACAAAATAAAATGAAAGGAACACCTGATCAAAATTTCAAATTATTACAACGAAATGAACTAAAAACATAAGGACAAAACAGACATAGCTCGTGCGCGAGTTGTTATCACACACACAAAGACACATATATAGATACATATATATATATTGTGTCATAGGCTAGAAAATGCTTTGGTCTAATGAGCACCGCATTAAAAAGTCGAAATGAAAAACTTCAACTTGGTCGCCTGTAATTACGCGCAGAGGGCACAGCAACAACAACAAAAACAAAAAACGAGCTAAGAAAATGCATGTCTAGGGTATTTGGTTGTGGTTGTTGTTGTTGTAGTTGTTGTTCTTATGGGGTTGGGGTCGCTCACGGGTCATAGCCAATGTAGCATGCATGCACCTGACACCGCCGACTCGTTACTTCTGGGTGCAGCAGCAACCTAGGAAATGAGGAAGTGGAGGAAGTTTCCTCTTTCCTCCAATTTTCTCTTTGAGCGCGTGCTGTTTGCCCATTCTGCTAGTAGTAGAAGTCGAAGGTGAACTCCAAGTTGATGGCAAAGTTGAAGGCGAGTTTTAAAGACAGAGTCAGCCAAGCGCTGCCGTCAACGTTAGTGGCATAATTTGGTCGCGGTCCGCTGATGTTGGTGGTGGCAGAACTAACAGTTTTTCCTTTTCGTGCTGCAACCCCTATGAGTTCGCTCTCTATCTCTCTCTCTCTCTCTCTTTGAGTTTTTCCTCCTGCAGCGGGCGTTAAGAATTGGGCGCCAAAATGCATCATGCAGCAGTCAATGACATTGCTATGGAAGTGGAAGCACGAAAATGCTCGCAGGACCTTAGCGACATATGCTACAGTTCTTCAGGTCCTTACGGCGCGTGCCAACGACATCAGCATAACAATTAAATGCATAACATAAAATATGCCTATGATAACAATAACAACAACGACAACAACAACAACAACAACAGCAACTTTTGGGCCACCTTTCATTTAAAACACGATGTGGGCGCAATGTTAGCTGCTTGTTTATCTTGGGAGCGAAATAGTGAGAGAAGAGTGAGTGAAACTGTTGTATAGAGGGCGCGTTTAGAGTTTGCCGGCTGCTAAGGCACGGTTTAAGGGTTTAACTTTGACCTGGCCAACTGACGTGCGCCGCTCTACTGATAATGGCCATATAGCACCACCACCTCATTGCAGACAGACTGACTGACAGAGAGACAGGCAGTTTGTAACGGTCACGCACGCACGGATCTGCACTCTCGTTTGCTCATATGCTACGCATGTGCTGTTGTCCTGCAGGACTCTTGTTTGCTTTGTCGAGTTTGTCGAGTTGAAGCTTCATGCCGTGCTGCCCTTTGTACGCCTACCCACCCTGGTAATTGCTTCAAATGTGACCAACTGACTCGGTTTTAAATAGTATGCTTCACATATGTCTATGTCTGCCGCCTCCTACAGCACTATATGTGTGTCCTGTTTGCCTTGTGCTATATCCTGCTGCTTTCCTGTTGTGAGTTTCACTTAGCGCGAAATTTTGCAATTATTAATTCGAGAAACAGGCGTTTACTATTTACTATAGTTTTCGTTTGGATGTTCTGCTATTTCTAAAACCCAACCATGTGCTGTCCACTTCAACTGAAGTTCAACCCACACTTTCATGTGCTGTTTTCTGTGGGAAATTCATACTACGTGGCTGATATACATATGTGCTTCAGTTTGTACAGAGCTACAGATGGCACACACTTTTAAACACTTTGAAACAGAACTTGTTTCTATTAGAAATGAGGCAGTTTTTAAAGTCAACTTTCTATTTAAGATTCATTTAAAAATATTTATTTTTTAGGTTACTTCAAAACTAATCCAATGACTAACCAGTAAATTTGTTCTTGATATGTGTTCTCATTAGTTTGAAGAAATTTAATACTGAAATATTTTGGAATTCTGAGTAGTCTTCATAACAATGGCTGACGAGCGGAATTCCCATAAAATTGTAAAAGTTTTTAAGTGTTTTGAACTATTCAATTAATGGTTATCTATATAGAATAGTTTAAATACTCAATATAAAAGTATCACTATATAGTTTCAGATATATTGTCTCGTCTGTTAAGATAATAAATCTACTTTAAACTTTTTGTACAGTTCAAGAAAAGTCTCTGCATAGTAGAAATGTTATAATCTTAATGTTCTGAATTATATTAAAATATTTCTACATAAAGAAATAGTTTAAGTATTGAACAAATTAGTTTAATTACAAGCATATTACAAATTGTTTTTAATCGCTTTTCGTATTAAACTGAAGCTATATGACTATAGTTTTAACGATCGTAATGAGCATTATCATAATGTTGCAGTGCAGCACAATATTCCCACATTAAATGGCAGGAAGCTCACATCAATGAGCACTTGGAAGGATTCAGCTTTTGAGCACGTAGCAGCCGCAATGAAACAATATATGATGAATACGCTACTTGCCACAGCCACGCAATAAAGTGCAACATGTGCACATTAAAAGTTGCTAAAGCTATCGAATTACACCGGGAGAAGATACCGGCAACTAAGAGAGAGAGAGAGAGAAGATAGAGAGAGAGAGAGCGATAGAGACTGGAGAGGGGGAGCAAGAAGAGGAGCTAAACCATTGTAAACTCATACCTAAGTAGGTCGATCGTTTGTCTCTCTCGCTCCAGAACTGGTGTCAGGATAATAAAAACTACGTGGAGGCCAGGATCTCTATGTGCGTGTGTGGCTTCCCATGTAGCTGCCGCCGTTTAGCAGGACGAGTGCAAAAATATTGATCAGTAATAAAAATTGAACAAACAGAAAAAAAAAAGCAAAAAAAAAAAAGTAGGCAGAACAAGTGCATCGTAAAATCAAATTAATAGTCCTTGTCGTAGGCTGTCAGGCTGGCACTTTGTTTTGGTGAGAGCAGTGGGAAACCGTCGAGTCGAGTCCTGCCAAACAATAGGCAACTCGGCTATAAGTTGTTCGAGTTGCTGCACACAATGGGAATACACAATGCCAAAAATCAGTTTGTCTTATCGCCCAAATGCAATCTCTCACCTTTCATTTTGTCAATTAGTTCAAGTGCACAGGACCAAGAAACTACCTGATGCCGATGCCGATGCCAACACGATCCCATTTCAGTTCGACAGGACCTTGTTCTTGTTGTTGTTGCTCTTTGCAGATTTATAGACTGCAAATCAATAAAATATTTATTGTCTATTACGTGACGTTGGATTAGAGAATAGATTGGGAAATGCAGGGCGTAGTTTGTGGGTGTGACGACAGAAGCACTTTGTCCAGCACATGTTAGTCAAGTATTTAACTGGGATTTAGCTTAAGATTTGGCTTGGAAACGGGATTGCGATTGGGATTGGCATGAGCACACCATGTGCTGGATGTCCTGCGCGGTCAAGTGTTCCTTTTTTTTGACTGTGCAATTAAGCAGCACGATATGTTGCGATTAGATGTGCTGCAAAGGAGTGAAAAATAGAAAAATTGAGGAACGAAGAAAAAATAGTAGATGCCGCGCAGTCAGAGGCAAAGTGACTGTCACACACACACAGTGTGTCCTGTCACGATGTCCTGGGCGCGCGCGTTCGCCTTTCGAACAATACGCTGCAGTTAATTGCAAAGCCACCAACAGAAAGGCAGACACTCGACGGGATAGGCGCCAGTCAGGAGAATACTTAATGAGCTCGGTGTCTAGGTGGACGCAGGACGATTCTGAGGACATGTTGTTGTTGTTGCTGCTGGTGCTGCTGCAACAGCGCTCTGCGTGGGACAGGCGCAGTGTCAGCCCAGGACGAGATCCAGCACCAGGTACTGTCCTTTTTGCTGCTGACCGTGCGAAATTGTGCGAGCATCAGAGATCACATGCTGACAATTTGACACATTATATGGCGCATCGTTTGCATATAGTATATATCGGCATATTCAGATATGACCTCGACTTGTGTGGTGGCAAATCATAATCGTTTGTTAACTCCTTCACGCCGCAGAAACACTTGAGAAGTCAGACTAAAGGTCTGCCACTTCTTCGGCTGCAGCTCAAGCAAATGCATTGTATAAATAAATAATAGCCAAAAAAATAATATTAACTTGCCCATAAGGACTCGAAGTGAGCATTCCCATTCGTTTTATTTGATTACTTTTTGTTATTTCTCATAATATTTTTGCCCAATCCCAATCCCGCCGCCAACTCGTTTGTATTTAGCTTCCAAGAATTCACTTTGCTTGCCCCGCGGCGACCACACAGCCGCCAACAGCAACAGCAACCGCAACAACAGCAACACCAACAACAACAATAGCAATACATACTACTTATATAAGGGGCGGCAAAACCTCAAAACAAAAAAACACAAAACAGATTCCCTGGCACAACTTCAACCTGTGTGCATTTATGATATATACTTATACTTTTTTGGGACCGCCGAATGACGCTGTAGTTTTAACTCCTAAGACACCGACAGTTCAAGCCAAGATCCTTGCTTAATGTTTGTGTCCCTATAAATTTTTGTGTGGACTTGGTCATCTTTTGTCTTTTGCACACCACTCGAGCCGCAATTGTTTGCAATCGAACATATTGATTTCCCGGGAGGTCTACGAGGATTCGTATAGTCGATACGATCAGGATACGATATCTCTGTGTTGCAATTTCATGGCTGTCCAAGATTCCAAATGGGGCAGAACATGCATTTTTTTCGCGTGTCATGTGTTTTTACGATCTTATTCCGGCTAATGATCTCTTTGCAATAATGCCAAGTGTCTGGGGAGTCTGCCCAAACAGACGTTGCATTAATGGCCCTGATTTCTAAACAACATTAGCCAATGCCGACGTCTGACAAAAAACACGGTCAGATCTCCCTAATGTCAGCATTTCCCTGAAAGTTTCGCAATTAAATTTGTTATGGCTGGCATGAATATGTTTACAGGGAATTCTCTTTTTACTTTTTATGAATAATATTCCCGTAGTAAGTGGTGGAATTTTTTTTTTTTGCTTGAAAAGCAAGAAAGCGCATTTTAATAGCACATACGTTAGTACATGTAATCTTAATGATTCAATGTTTTGAATGCTAAAGCTATATTCCACAAATATTTTTAGAATCGATGGGTTTGATAGCATTATAACACTAACTATATACAATCTTCTAAACTTAAATAAGCTCAATTAAACTTAATTATTATTATTATATATGGTTTAATGTTTCTTTTTTGAAAACATTTTTATAAATCTTATAAATAATATATTAATTTAAAAATATGCCCCTTACATATTTATAAAAATTTTTATATAATAAAAAATTTTTTTAAGATTAACGGTCATAAAAGATTGTGACTTATTCAAGTCTTTTCTGAAGAGCTCTAATTATATGCTCCTCATTTTACATCACTTTTATAGACTTAAAATTATAGTTTTAAAAATATATCTAAAATATTATAGAAATTTATGGTAGTTTCTACAGTTTTTACAAATTTTTTCCAACGAAGAAACTGTAACGTGAACTCAACATTTTATTAGAATTTAGTTATATATTTGTACCTTGTTATCTGCGACAGCTTCAATCCTTGCAGATAAGATCTTCGAGTTTGAAATGCCGATCACGTTGTTTACCTGAGATTTTAGTCAGTATTTTAAAACCGTTAACTGATCAATTAAGTGAACATAATGGCGTTTAATAAAATTTAAAAATAAAAACAACAGATGTTGTCAAATTTCGTGGCTAACGAGATTCTGCCGAAGCCGTGCCCCTCATCATTAATTAGAATGCACTTGAGCAAATCGGCCATGAAATTGGAGCAACCTTGCTGACAGCTTCCAAATCAGTGCACACACATAAACACACACACACAGACTGAGAGATGGTGTGGCTACACCTAAATTGCTCAATCAATACCACATGCAAAGCATGTTCTGGTTCAGTTTTAGTTTCAGGTTCAAGAATCAATATACATAAATCACCAACGACATATGGCCAATGATGTCCATAATCCTTGCTCTTTTTTTTATTTTTATTATTATTTTTGGCTCTGACGGGTTGACCACTTCAAGAGCTCCGCTCATTCGGCGGGACGAACAGAGACGAGCACGACTCGAATTACATTATACGACATACCCGTAATTTGGAGTACTAAGCTAGCCAGCGCCTAATAAACACATAGCCATAAACAAAACAGGCGGCAGCGCCAAAGGATCTTATGGAAACCCAAATCAAGGCTACTGCTTATCCAACTGGATGGCAAACAGCATATTGGACAGAAACTGAACTGGTCAGGCTGTCGTTGTGTTTTGATAAAATCTCAAGTAACTTGGCTGCTCATTAACAGCACCGTAAAGACTGTTATTGTTTTGGGTCCAGAGACGCGACATGGCAGGATCAGCAATTATAGTATCCTGGCTACTGCCAGTTTGTTTATGCCGACGTCCGACTTTTTCAATTACGGGTAATATAATCCAAACTAAAAGTGCAGAAATCCTGCACATGTGTTCAAGTTACGAAAATAAATGCTGAAATGTACACAAAAGTAAGGGACAGACAAAAGTCTATGTTTGCAGTTGACTTTAAAAAATACATATCTATCTGTATAATAAAGATTCATGACGGTCACTCTCTAAACTACAAGTTTAGAAATCCTGTCGTAACCACTCTTGGCTTGTGTATAAAATTCAAACCAAACAAAAGTCTTTGTTTGTAACTGACTTTTGAAAATGGAAATGGGGAATCGATTTTCCCAGGCCACATATACAAATGGAGCCTAGATCACACATTTGCCCAAACTATGTTCCTTTGTTTGGTAAGGCGGCAAACAAACGCATCCACGAAGAATGGTTTATAGGTTTGTAATCTGTGAAAAAGCCAAACCCCCATTAAACCACAGGCACTCTTAACTCGTTTTCATTTTTCTCGAATAGAAAGGAGGAGTATACAAAACTCGTTACAGCTCCTTTGACGTCTCCAAGTGTATGCATACAAATGAAAAGGCTTCATCATCATCATCATCATCACAAACCGATCCTCATCAGCGTCCACGTGCAGGCCGCGCTTCATTCTACGTCTCAGCTTAAGGCTACTGCGCGATAAGCACTGATTCCCCCTGCTCCTGTATTTGCTCCTACTCCTACTCCTACTCCATCTACTCTTATGTACTCGTTGGGCTCTTCATGTACCTGTTTTCAACCTGTTTGCCAGGCATTTATCAATTTCCATTTGTTATGTGTTTCTATTCAATCCCTCTCTATGCCTTCGTCTTCACCTCCTTCTTGTTGTCTTGTTTGTTTTCCATTTCTTTGCAGGAAATCTCAGCAGTTCTTATGGGTCTCTGCCAACGTTTTCTAGTTGGACTTTCCCCTGCAAACAGGTTCTATTGTTCTCTACCCCGTCGAGTGTCTATGTACCTGTATGTATTGGATTTTCCTCTATGCACTGATATTCTTAGCTCGTTTGTCTCCCTCTCTCTCTCTCTCTCTTTCGAGTAGTCTATTTTACCGCAGTCAAAGGAGAAAATTATATGTTTTGATTTTAACGGAAAATTGCTGAGCCAGCGAAGGCTCTTTAGGATCGCACTGAACTCTAGAGCTATACAAACATTCTATTTTAATGACACACTAAAAGCAATCATCTAATTTTTATGTAACCTCTTCAAAATTGATCTAATGAAGGGTTGCATTAAAGATTCTCACGGACTGCTGGTCAATCGTTTTGAGGTCATTCAACCAAAGGTTCAAGAGAGAAATACATAGTGGGATCTGAAACCTTACATTCGTGATTACCTATTCTACTATGCGGTGATCACCTTAACATAATTGCTTTTTTATAATTATTGGATTTATGCATTAGATACACAGAATTTCACGGCTTGTTGGTCGCGCTCCTTTCAACAGGACTTGCTTACAAAATGGAGGCGTGTGCATAAAATATTTGATATGGATCTGCAGAGATTGGTAATACTCATTGCTCATTACCTACAGCTACCGACTGATGCCAAATCAATTGGTTACCGCTATGCCCATGTGTCCTGCAGGACCCTTTCCCTGCGCCTGATGATATGATTATTACAATGCACGTGTCGGTCTGTTTCAAGTCCCAACTGACTCTTGCCAAAAGGGTAATTAATGATGAGCCACACATGCACTTTTTTTTGCATACTGACAAACTATAGATCTATAGAGCTACTATATAGAAACCGCAATGAATTGTGAAACGCCCTAAGACAGTAGTCTTTAGATTTTGTTACACAGTTTTTGCTCATTTACAACTCATTTTTTTGAGACTTTGCAAAAGGCAATTAGCATGCCTGAATGAGAGTGCAAAATATATTGATAGATAGGCATCTTTGAAGTACTGTTTTTGGACTCCATTTCAGATCGTACAATGCTATCAAATGTGCCGACTGCAAGTAGAAAGTAGGAAAACTTGTTACAATACAAGGTCAGATTTTAGCACATACATATATCAAGAGTTATAGCTAAGCAAGTGTTGAATACCCCCATTGAATTCTGTAGAAGCACACCTCCATCCTGCTTAAGACAAAAGGCATTGAGCTCCTAAACTCTAAAACTCTATGTAAATAAATATAAAAACTAAAATCATTTACATTCAAGTCAGAAAAACTATGCCCTTTGCATTTTAGCGGCAGAGTGTGAAAAACCATTAGCCGATCTTTACAGTCTTTTGCCTTTGCCGCGTCTCGAAGCTGATCGGCATTAGCCTGAACCTGTATCCAATACTCAGTACTCAATACTGAGTATTCAGTACCCAGTGCATACTCGAAACAATAAAACTGAAATCAAAAACCTCTAATACAAACATTACGTAAGTCAGCTACTGTTAAAAACAAGGCGGCACTTCTTGGGAAAAACATAAAAACTTCCGGGCATAACGCTCTCAAAACTACAGATCTACTTACCCAACACATACCATATGTATGATGTGTTCTACTGCAAAAAAACTTGACAGAAATGTGTGGATACGATATTTGTTCCAGGAAATTGAACAATTTGAGAGTAATTTGCATAGCATTGGTCCAACTGAGGGTTTAAAGGCGGCAACTGTTTGACGACATATTGCTCAATGGCACGGATCAATGTGAATTGAATGGAAATGGGAATAGTAATAGTATCTGGTTGCAGATGTGCTGTATACTCTATACTCTATACTCTACTCTTTCGCCAAAACAAAAACGAGATCATCTCATATGTGCACAAAAGTATTTCGCACATTTAGACTTCCAAATGAATGGACAGGTTCGATGTTAAAGCAGATGAAGCAACTTGTGTGTGTGGTCAAGAAGGGACGGAATATATGTAAATTCTAGTTACCTAGATCTAATATGCAGATAGGTACTATATGTATTGTGGTCGGTCAATCTTTGCCTGCAAACTGAACAGCCAAAGTTGCCGAAATTTTAATCAATTTACAATAGCTTGACCCGAGTAGCTGAACTGAGTAAGGATCTGGGCAAAGGATAAGCCTACTTTAACTTGAAAATATTGCTAGCTCAAGGCTTTTTGTTTCAAATTGTTTTGAGCAATACACAACTAACTTGCATATTGTTTTGTTCAATTTCTTAATGAATATAAAGCAAGTATTTTGTATTTCCTATATGCATGTGTGTTTTGGGGTGTGGCTGTGTGTAATATTTTTTCTAGAGAGTTGCTCGAGCCATACACAATCACAAATCTTAAGCCGCTCTTTGATCCCTTTGGTCATCCTTTGGTCATGATGTGAGTCCAAGATATCGACTACGAAATGCGCACAACTCACACACACACCACACACTCGTTCTATGTTTAGTTATTGGCTTGCAAAATGAACAGTTTGCCTTGAAATCCTTTTTTTCTTGCTTTTTGTTCAATGGAAGTCTGAAAATCCTTTCACAGTAAAATTCATCTTTGACCCAAGACAGAAAAACAGAAAGGAATTGTGAAAAAAAGAGCGCCAAAAATAGTTTTCTTTCTTGGTCCCTTTTTAGTGTTACCCTAGATAAACTACATGTGGATTTTTAACAAATTCGAGTTGGTTGCATTTCGAGTACTAGATGCTATCATATGCTCGGCTGCACCTCAAGTGGACACACAGAGATACACAGAAATAGCTATTTCAACAGTTACAGATATACAAAATATTGTATGGTATATGCTTTGAAAGTAGTCAGCTGACTGATGTCGGGTTCTGGGTTCTGGTTCCTGGACCGTTAGACAACTATTTGTGGAAATCCTTGCAGTTTCCCTTTGTTGACAGTCCGGTGCAATGAAGCATTTATTATCTCTAGAGATATGAGACTTTAGATAGCCACAGTCATAGGTATTGTTGCACTTGCTCCTTTCCTACTCCATCTCTCTATCTCTCTCTCTCTCAGTCGGCCGACTTTCATTTGTGCGCAACTAATCTGCGTTCGCAATAATAATTATTTTTTCAAGCATCCCTGCCTGGCAATGGAGTTATATACGATCCATTTCGATAATGATGATGCGAAAAATGTTCAGTCTTATCACGATATACTCGTATGCATCTCAATTCCTGTGCTGTCTGTGTCCTTTTTTGCCCCGATCCCAGTTCCCGTTTCCCTGCTCTACGTGCCAGTAATGTATACGGATTTGTGTGCTGATTTTTGACCACCATAGTGGTTCAGATTAAAATCAATTAGCCATCAAATGGTACAACTCACTTTTGTGTGGGCGAGACACTTGAGTATTTAATTTGAGGAAGTTATCTTAATATATAGTTATAGTTATCCTATGATATTTTAATTGCTCTTTTAACTACTCAAATATGAGTGATGATTGATAATGAATAGATATAGATAGTTTCATAAAGATATCTATATAAAATTAACATCTTAAATAAGAGGGGAATATGCACGTGTGTATTGTAAATTCCTTAGTTTCTTTTCCATATTTACGTGACTAGTTATCCCTTTCATTCTTTCTCTATATTAGCATATTAAAAGACATGATTCAACATGTTTACTACCTGTTGCAGTAATAGTTTCTCAATTAAGCCTTACTTCCTATGGACTTCATCAATTGTTTAGTATTTTTCACGCATCATCATTTGTAACTTCCTTCCGTCTAAGCGTACTGCAAATCGGCTTATGAATAGTTTCTCTGTTTCTGTTTCTGTTTTTTTATTCTTTTGTTAAAGTACAAGCTACAATCTGTTGGGTTGTTGGCTCCTTGGACAATGAAAGTAAACAAACCTGTGTGGAGGTAAATAAACTTGGCTTGATCGACGCCAGATACGACAGCGAGAAGGAAAACAGCATTCTAAGAAATAGAAGATGGGGCATGTGGATGGATGGATGCATGTACATTGTAGGCTGTGGTAAGGGCAATAAAAAGAGGAGATACTGGATACTAGACAAACCAGTTGGTGTCGTGGCAAGCCGCAAGCACACACACACACACACAAACACCAACACACAAGCACAACGGGCGCCTTTCAGTGGACCCGAAAGAAAAATCAGGAAAAACATATAACGAGGACTGTACTTTCAAGTGGGCAAGACCAAGTTACGGATGCCAGTACCAGTTTGGAGCCAACAAACAAACGAACAAACAAATAAGCGTGCAACTAGCCATAGAGACTTGACGTTGACTGCGACGCCGACGTCGACGTCGACGCCAACAGAGGCACGGCTTAAGCGTGATTACAGAGAAAAATACTTACATGACAGAGGAGGAGAACGGATACGAGTAGAAACCTCGGAACGCGACATGCCTAGCATAATAAAGGGGTACGATCCAATGGGCAGTCCAATAGTACACTAATAAAAACTATTCGATACAAATAACAACATCAAACTTCTTAACAATTGAGCTCTTAAGTTGAAATTATTTAACGCTTAGTTTTAAAACTTCAATTTTATAAATCTAATGTTTGAGCAACATTTTTCGCTGTGTTAATTATTTTAGAAACATTAAAACCCAATAGAAACAAAAAAAAAAAAAATTTAAAAAAATAAAAATTTTTTTTTAAAAAAATTTTTTTTAATAAAAAAAATAATTACTTTAAAAAATATAATATTATAATAATTCTTATTTTTTTATAAGCAAAAATATAATTTAAACTAGTAAAATTCACAATTTTCTTTAAAATAATGCATCTAAAACTACACTAAATTTTTATTTAAATAAAATAATAGTTAATAACTAATTCTTATTCAAAACACCCCTAAAATTCTTAAGTAAACTTCCTTTTTAAACATCTTGGGATGAAAACCACAGAGTTTTGAGACTCAAATCTTAATTTTTCATATAATTTTTAACAGTGTAAGCCCTACAATGCCACAACAATAACAACGACGGCAATGCAAATGTTTATGTATCTATGGGATACCCAACGATCCAGCGATCCAACTATCCAACGATTGCCTAGGCACCAAAACCAAAAGGTGACTGATCTTTACAATTCGACACTTTGACTTTACAAAAACAACTACACCAACACCAACACCAACAACAATAACAATAACAACAACGAAGAACGCAATCAAAACAAAAATTCATCGAAGTTGAAAACAGAGTTGTATAAAAATCGAAAGGTGAGTCGAGGGCAAAGCAAAGACGAAGAAGAAGACATAAAACAAGTATCCAACAACCTAAAGGATGCATAACACGACAGCGGACAGTATATGTTTATACAGTGTGTATGTGTATGTGTGTGTGTGTGTGTGAGTGGAGGCAGGGTCAAGGTAAACAGAGATTTACCTTTATGATGGATTTTGCCTGGCTGAGCATATTAATGGATTTTCTTTCCATAGCAATCACAATTCGAAAGCAATCAAAATCAGGCATGAAGGCAAAGCCAAAGCTGCTGCTACCGCTTCTGCTGCTGTGGAAATGCTGCTTTGGAAAATGTCTGCTCCTAAGTACGATAAATGTAAATGGATCTCGGGGTTAGGTTAAACCAAAATCAAAACCAGTTTCTGTACTCTCGCACCACAGTGCACTGTGGCAAATGTAAAAACTTGTTGTATGTAGTAGCTCAGCAGATGGGCAGCTGCTAGGCTTCAGCATTATGAACCTTAGCTTTAAGCATAGTTACAGACTTTGTGCTGACTGTATTCTGTACTGAATTCTGTGCAGAAAAGCTGCAGCCAGGAGGTGGAGTAGGAGCAGGAGGATCAACCCCTTGACGCTCGGGGCTGGCCAGCTTGTCAGTTTAAGTTGCAGATGAAATGTTGGCTGAGCAAGCATTTTTATGATGGAATTATTACATCATTCATCTTCATCAACAATGCGACAGACTCAAACTTTTCTTTCTCCAACTGTCGGTTGAAACGTGCTTATCAACTGCAACGGCATAATTTGCATACAGTATGACAAACTTGTGGCTAAGTTGACCAGCCAGAAATTGTCATGCGGGCTTCCAGGGTTGTTCCTGATGGGAAAAAAACTAGATGGGAAATCAGTCGGCAACACTGATATGTAATCAAATTAAATTTATTTGTCAAACAAAAGTCTGCTAACATGTATTCTATGTTTTCTGTTAATTGTCATTTTCATTTTCCCAGAGTGTTACGATTTTGTTGCTCCACTAGCTGGCAAATTCCAGGAATAGAAACCCCAAGACCAATCCGAAACCCTGTAGTCACAATCAGATACTTCGCTTTTGTTGGGCCGCACACATCGTTGGGAAATATGAAACGGAAGGACAACGGCAAACAGCGCCACTTTGCACAATAACAACCAATAAGGAGCCAAATGTATAGAAATTCCTGAGATAATCAACGGCATTATCTTTCGATTATGTGTTCAAAATTCAATGAAAATTGCACACCGACTGATGATTGCGAAAGCAACAAAAAAGAAAGAAAAAAGAAACGCATTGAACTAGATCCGGATGATCGTGAGATGATGATGTTGTTTATGAGGAGAATGCGGAACACCCGAGTGCGAGTGACGTCGCATCCGCTTCTCGTTTTGCAAATGTGAGCTCATCATCAAACCCTCGGTCACTTGAGGTCTAAGCCCGGCCTTAGCCAACATTAAAAAACCGACAAGAAATGCCGCAAAAAAAAGAAGATATCCTGCACCCAGACGAAGCAGCAAATTCCGAGAGAGACAGCCATAGCAGTGAGCGGGAGAGAGAGGGGAAATGAACGTGAGAATTTGCTGGTCGAATGTCCTTTAAAGAAATTTGCTTGGGAAGTAGCGCGTTATAACCGTCGCTCGGTTTATTGTTGTTCCTGAAGTACTTGTAGAGATTTGCTAGTTGTGTCCTTATTATGCTGCCTTCGGACGCATTGTTGCCGCACAATGCCAGGATATGTTGGAAGATTTTTTTACACTGCTTCCAGTGAATTTCGCTCTGTGCGCTGAATGAGATCACACAACCAGCAAACAACTGAATGAAATATACAATTTTTGGCCATTAAAGCGAAATTGCCGCACGGTTTTCCAGCAACTGAGGAAGCAGGAGAAAAAAGGGACTTGACAGGGCCGGGCGTGAGAAGGAATATTTTGTGGCCGTGTCGACAACTTCATTTCAGCAAGTGTATGATGTATTATTTGTTCAGATTATATAACCTGGGTGGTAACTGCCAAACGAACGCACACACGTGACATGCCGACAGGAAGGATCTATGCAGGATAACAACACACACACACAAGGACTTATGCCGCACATGCTGTCAGGACAGGAAATGAAGTGAATGATTTTTGCGCGCCAAAAAAGTGTTATGTAAATATTTGTAATCCCATATCCTTTGTACATTATCCTTGACCCTTTTAACTGCAACTGCTTGCGAGCATGTGTGAAAATCAATGAAAATTATATATGCAAAATTAAATTTTAGTAGAAATCGCACATTAGACAAGCCCTGACAATGCACCAGCACAGTTAACATTATGCAACAGAGACACACAAACACCGACTGAAGGTCGCAGGGGGCTGCCACAGAGCATTCAGTGCGTTTAAGCCATTAACCATTTGGCCACGTTGTGTTTTATGGAGGTGCGAAATGACACATTTTGGCCGGGTCACAAAAACCTGCCGCGTCATTCAGTTCGCAACGGTCTCTCTCGCTTCTCTGGCATTCCTTCTGTGCGTGCCTGGCCCAAAAGGAAGACCGGCCAACCTTGCAACCTGTTGGCAAACCTTGCGATTTGTCACCTGAGGCGACATTCAAGCGCAACACAATCCAGCTGAGTTTTGCGTTGAGCCCTGTCACCTGGTTGATTCCATTGATCAGCATGTTTCTTCACGTTACAAAATGGTTTTCATTCACGAATTTCAGTTCATTATCTGTTTGCCTCTCTGGGGGCAGAATGGGTTTGATTATTGTGCCATTGTAATGGCGAAATATTATGAAAATTAATAATTGATATTTGTAGATTTCTTGCGAAAATATTTTCTATTTTGTATGCAATTTTATTGCCATATCATTTCCTATGCGAAATCTGCAACATTAACTGCTCAAGGCAAGGAACAAGAACAAAATTGTAGTTATTTTACTTCACTTGTTTATTTTTCCCGCTTAAATGTGTACGTGCCCAGTTCTGTTTGTCAATAGCCAACTCCTGGCATCCTTTGAAATTAGTTTCCCAGGCAAGTTTTTCCTTGGAAATGCCAAACTATCAATGGCCGATTGATTCTGATTCTGATTCTGGAGACAATCACACTTTATTCCATGTAACGTACAGCATTCATTAGGACCAGGACCTGTTTGGTTAGAGTTATCTAAAGGGGCACTTCAATTGCAGTAACCTGTCAACATAATTAATCCCCTCCCCACACTATATATAGCTCCCCATTAGGTCTACAAATCAGCTGATGCGTTGAGTTGAGTCGGCTCGCCTTTGAGCTGAGCCCCTGTCCGCAAAGGCAATGAAGAGCCAAACCAAAAATTATGAACAATTCATAAAAAATGAAACTAGGGCCGCATTCAGTGCTCGACATTCCCAAGGATGTGCCTCTGAAATTGTTGTTGTGTTAATTGTCGAGGTCGACATGCGTCAAGACTGCGCCATTAACGCTCCCACGGCCTCGTTCTGGCCTGGCCAACACAACACAGCACAACACAAGAGAATTCAACTCGTAGCTGTTTTTTATGCCATTTACACAGAAATCTTGCAACAAATCACGCGCTCCTTTGTGGCCTCTGTTCACTCGTCTCTCGGCTCTCGTCTCTCAGCTGAGCTGCGTTTTTACCACTAATTTTTTTTATATCAAGGATCAGCTACATAACATACATATAACTCGATGTGTCTGTATTTTGACCTTTATTTGTTTGATGTTAAAAATAAAAAAGTAGTTCTGCCATCGCCCCCTCGGAAATTGTAGGGTATTCTTCTAAGAGCTAAGTGCATTGGTTTGATTTTGAGGGGGTCGTAGCATCCGAATTCTGAATTCTGTGTGACGACGCAATTCTTTGCCATTATCAGGTCGAGAAGCGGTACGTAAACCTGTTCGGATTGCACTAGATCCTGGTGGATTGCTTTTTATTAGGATGCCCGTCCTAATTGCGGTGAGATCTCGAACGGCATTGAAGTTAATCATTTTGTACCTGCGGCTTAGACAGTCAAACAGTCAGCCAGGACAGTCAGGACAGCCAGAACAGCCAGTGCAAACATGACCGAGAGCTCTCTAGCTCTTTGCCAGCAAATGGATATTTTGCTTTTCACAACCCAATTTGGCCGCTTTTGTTACCTTCTTTGGATACTTTTGTGAGCTGCATCTCCTTGGATCGTTATCAGTTACTTTTAGTTCTCTTCATTGTGCTTTCCAGGTTTTATGGCTATGGCATTTCATACTTCCTGTGTGAGAAAATCTATAGTTGATAGCCCAACAACAGCAACAACAACTGCCAGCCATTAGCTCTATTTGGCCAAGCAAAAAGGGGGAGAGCAGAGTAGAGGTGGAGTAGAAACAAGCTACAAGAAGATGGGCTGAGATCACCCAGGTGACAGTTGCCCAACACCAAAAAAAAAAACGAAATCTACATAACGACAGCAAAAGCAAGAGACCGAAGAAGGAACTAGTTCAGCTTGCAAATTGCTAACCGGTATTGGTATTGCTACAAACTACCAACTACCAACTACAACATATACCAGCAATTCCCAGACAGGATATCCAGCGCATCCTTGGCGGTATCGTCACCGCGGGGTAGCGCTGAGGTTGAGCTAAGGTCATGTCAAGGCTGCCTTGCAGCAACAGCAACAGCAACAACACAACTTTGCATAAAATATTTGAAAATGTTTTCATTATGGTAAATAGACACAAAAGCCGATAGAACACACGCACAGCCGAATACAACATCAACTGCAATCACCAAGAAGAAGAAGAAGAACCATCACAAGTTTCCCACAAACCAAAGGGTTGTACCGATCTCTCCTTGTCCCATTCGCAGCCCTAACCAAATTGCGCTATATTGGTGATAAATTAGTTTAATGGCCGAAAACCTTACCTCACACAAAAAAAAAAAAGGCAGTCGACCGCAGTCGGCACAGTAAAGCTTAACATACTATGAACATTACCGCCGTTTCGTAGCACTTTGCCCAAAGGCATGTTTTTGGCGGCAAAATGTAGTCGTGTTCTCTAAACGACATGATAACTCTCTCTGTACGTGTCTGAAAATACACTTCATGCTAAACAATAGAGAGGCAACCTAACTACATACGAGTAGCCATAATGAACTGCACAAACAATATGCCAACTTTTCAGTTAAAAAACCTACAAATAAGAATAGAGGACACGACAAGAGAATCACGTTCTAGAAATTTTCACATCGCTGATTTCAAACACTGTAAGAGACTGGAAAGTGCAACAGGACAACGAGCACAACGAGTACAACGAGTACATGACACAATTGCATTTTGCGGCCCAATTGTTTGCCTCACGCACGTGCAACTAAAAGTCGAGTGCCACGCCCAATTTTGGTTCATTTGCTGATACGATTACGAAATATACACATATGTACAGACTCTCTCAAATCTATAGACTCCACTCACAATGTGACACTTTTCAATGAACTGCCCAACTACGAGATATTTTGAATAGCGCGGCATTACAAGTATTTAAGACCTGCAAAACACACACACAATAAATCTTTTTATCTATTGTTAACAATTTGTAGTTGCTGTTGTTGTTGGCCATAAAGCAATTGTTGTTGCTGTTGTTGTTACTGTAGATAGGCGTTGTTGTGTCGCAATTTTAATGTGATTTTATTGCCATTAATTGTATGAAATTGTCTTTTAAGAGTCCTTTGTTTTTTGTACACTTTTGACAGGTGTATGGCATTTTACTGTAGTATGGATTGTATAGTTAAAAATTAGAAAGCAGTTATCTTATAGTTAAGAGTTTACTTATAAGAACACTAGGTCTATTGATGTTAATAAATATCAGAGAAAGTGTCAAAATAACAAGTTGACCTTTTGTAAAGTTAGTTCTATTACATATTTAACATAATAGTTGAATAAAAGTTGAGAAATACATACGGTTACTAGTTTATATTCGTAGTTCAATACCATATATATAAACTGTTAGATTGAATAAGATATTATACAATAGTATATTATTATTATAAGCAAAACTGGTGATACTTTAGCAAGCGCAGTACAAGGTTTATTCCAACTGTGTTATAATTTGATTCAAAGAAGTTAAGAAGTTAAAGTACTAAGAAAATATTCTATATACCAAGGTCACACAGCAGTCTTGCTAATAAAGGATTCTTTATATTGCTCTTGAACTTGCACGCTGGATACCTTTGTGGTAGAAGATCAATGAAAATCGCTTTATGTCTAAGATACTACAGATTCCTTTTTTTTGGCACGCTGCCTTTGATAATTTTTGCACAGTGTCAGTTCGAGCTGCTGTTTGTTTAACACCTCCTCAATGAACTCGAAATGTGCCTTAAAAATTCGCTCTTTTTTACAGTAGGAAAAGAGAAAAAACAAAAGAGTTTCGGCAACCTGTTACAATGGCCAATCGATAGACAAACGCTTATGTAACTAAAGTTAAAGAACTTCGTGCAGAGCACGGCAGGTAACTCTTCAGGTTCAGAGGCAACGACAGTGCCTCACAGCGGAGTTTCCACTCCTTGTAATTCATATTTTCTAAACAAAATTTCTCTACGCAATTTTAACACTTTTGTTCTGCGCTTCTGAAATAATTTTGTAGGTTACAAGAAACCATAACCATAACTATTGTATTATAAAATAATATCTGGAGTGGTTGAATGATGTTGCCCAGTTTGAAGTGGCCGCGAGACAATTCCACAGTGCTCTGTGGGCAACGGAATCGCGTCCAGGGACAGTGGAAACTAAAGTGCCTTCTACTTCTTAGAATGTGAAACTATTCAATGAATGGTTTTTGGTTAGCTGTTTAGATGGGCGCGTATGAATGGGAAAAAAGGAGTGTCTGTAACCGCCAGAGCCAAGGAGACACAAATCACAAGCCATTCAGAGAGTTAGGAAGAAAGAGAGTGAGAGATAAAAGTATGCCTAGGACGATAAAAAAAAGGTATGCCGGAGAATTTTGTACTCTAAGGCCTTCAAATATGTATTTATAGATCGCCGACAAATTTCTTAGAACCTGTATACACACAGAGTGTATCTCTTTATCATTCAAATGCGAGTATTTGAGTATCAAGTAAATGGTCGCAGCTGTGCTGTGTTCCGATATCGAAGTAAGTATGCAAAAACATCACAACATACTTATGTAAGTCAATGTACGGTCAGCAAATAGAGCACTTGGTACCCTACACAAATTTGCATAAGCCATTTGGGTTCTGCAACTGAAGATAGCAGATAAAAAGAGGTGTACGATTTGATTATACGCTAAGAAAAGTACAATTTTAAATTCATTTAAGATAGTCCATTTGTGCAGGGTATCACATATCGACCGTACATTTAGGCATAATTTGGATTCATTCAAAACCCAAGCACGCGCCGCACTTGGTAAATATTGAAAAGAGTAAATATAAAATCAAATGAATATAAGTAAATGTGAGTGTATTCATACATACTTATGTACATATGAGTGCATGTTTGAATGACTGAAATTGTAGCGAATTGGCAGACTTTTTGCGATTCTGCTTGAAGCACGTCGCAAGCATTTCCGTAGTAAGATAAAATATGATTTTGTGCCACCAAAAAAACACAACACAGAGACACACACGTCTGACACACATACACCTCGCTGCACATATGAACATACAATACATATCTGCTCAGATACATATAGATGTATATATATATATATATATACTCTGACATTCAAGGTCACTCGATTGCTCAGCTTTCTTCAAAAGACTTGTGTGCAGCTTGCCGCCACTCAGAATCGCGTTGATTTGCGGCAAGCAAAGTGTACATATAAAAATTTCATTGATAAGCAGCAGCAGCAGCAACAACAACAACAACAACAACAACAGCAGCAGCAACGGCAGCAACATAAAGCAGTTAAAGCTATTGAAATGCCCGTTAAATATATATAAACATGCACAAAAGGCAATAAAAAATCCGTTTCATTCATAAAAAAGCGCCTTATCAGTGCAGCATGCATGTGTGTGTGTGAGAGAAAGAGAGGTGGAAAGAGAGGACTGCCAGAGGGGGCGTATGCGCAACAAGCAGAACCAACGACAAAGCCATAACTTATTATGACGTCACATAATTGCAGCTGGCGCTTATGCTTAGTTCGCAGTTTTGCCAATTTCCGCTGCTGTCTCTCTCTCTCTCAGTCTCTCTCTCTCTCTCTCTCAGTCTCTCTCTTTTCTTCTTCATACCCTCTGACCGGCAGTTGCTTTTATTGACTTTTGGCAAACAGATAAGTGACATTTATCGACTTTTTACGCGCTTTTAAATAAGTTGAAATATGTTTGCGCACTTCTGCCCGCAAACACAATGTTTATGTTATATCTGTATCTGCAGCTCTTTTGCAATATCTGTAGCTATATAGCTGTCAGCTGCCGCTGTATCTGTATTATTTGTGTATGCATTCAGTATCTACGCCCGCTGTTTGTTAGTCAAACAAATGCCGCTTGGCATTAACATTCGTTTCCAACACTTTTATCAGCAAAACTAACGCTGATTTCTTGCATTCCACACCAAAAAATTGAGAACAACATTATTACTTGCGTTGCTGCCTCCGATTTTATCAGATATGACCATATGTGCCATGATGCCCTATCGACTTGACCCGCACAGCTCCACCCCGCACTTATCAAGTAATGAAATGAAATTTATCTCAGTGCAAACAAACGGAGCAACAAACTTTTAAATGTTTGTGCAGTCTTAGCAACATTGTTGCATGTCCAGCAACAGTACGAGTACCAGACCCATACCCAATCCACGTCCCTTTTCATTCATGCAATATTTGACGTTGGTTTTTTATACCTTTCTCTTGCAGTTCCGAGCATTTTTAAGGCGATTTCGTTGATGATTTATGATACAATCTTTTAGAGTTGATGTCATTTCAGTGCCAACTTGCCAATGGCCGGAAGAGTCAGTGTTAATGGTCATAAAATGTCCATTTATAGATTGTAAATTATGCTCTAATCTCTATGCTAGCGATAGCTCTGCAACAGGTTAAAGTGCAAAGTGTTTCAAATAGTACGTGTCTTTTCAAACGTTTAACATTCACACAAACAATACCATTTTGTCAAAGAAAGATTAGACCCATTATCGTAGCCATGTTATGTGCATATAGATGCATTATTGAATACTGAAACATAGCTACAAGATACTGCTAACATACTGAAAATTTTTGGAGTTTCGGGAAACAGATCCAAAGAATTTTTGAACTACATTTTCGATTTGCACAAACAAATCCTATAATTAAATTTAGATATTTTATGTCTTCTTAACAAAATGTGGCTTTATTAGAGAATTTCTATTAAATTTTCTGCATAATTCTGCCAATCGTTAGGTAATTTTAACTGACACCTTGCTCAAAATCGTGGGAATCTTTCCTATAACATAATTCATTATTTATTTTGGGTTATAGCAATATTGCATCATGCCCACATTGGCCCTAGCCCTAAATTGACTCCCACGCACGCCAATTGCAGCTGGTCTTTCTTCGTTCTCATAATAACAGAGACAAGTTAGAGGAGTAGAGTGAGTTACTCTTTCACTTTCGTGCTGGGATTGTTGAATCGTTTTCCTCGTGTCCTTTCACCAGACTCAAGTGTCCACCATGTCGTGCACAAATTAGACTGGCAGGAGAACAAAGACAATGTCGTTCCCAGCGCTGACCACTTGAAGATACTATATATATTTTTTATATGTTATATACTATATATATACATATATTGGTCGCATGGTAGACGCGTACTACTAATACGCGTGCACTTTCTTTGTGGAGGAGTATACAAAAAAGATCAGTAAATTGGAAACATTTGTCTAAGAAAACACAGAGGAGAAGACAGTGCTCTTGGCGACACTTGAACCTTTGACAAAGCGCACAGACAATTCCACAATGGACATTCCCACGATACTCTCTTTCTCGACTTGGCTATATTCTTCTAACGGTGCGGACAATGCCAACTGCAAGTGCAGAAACTGGAGATCTTTCGCATGCATCGTTCTCTCTCTCTCTCTCTCTCTCTTCGCTTCCTCACTGTCTCTTGGTAGATCCAATGTAGCATGTGTACACTTGATATCCTGGCGTGTTTACTTTACCGAAATACTCTTTCTTCTTCTCAGTCTCTTGTCTCAGTGTATGTCTTGTATTTTATTTTATTATTATTTTTATCATTGCTTTGGTGCACATTTTTCTTCATTTTTCTTTACTTTCGGTTTGCCATTACGGTGACTTTGGAAAAAATCTTCACACACTACCCGGGTGTCGTGTGTGTGTTAGGGTATACATAGGGCTATATAAATACATATATGTATGTGCATGTGGGTTGGACAAGTGACAGCATCGTTTATGGGCAATGCCAGCAGGTAATTGTTCAACTTGACTTCACTTCACTTCATCGAATTGCCGAATTATTCGCACGTGCATTGGTTTAGATTGGAAATCAATGCACCTACGATGGAACGACCTTCCGAGAACTTACCCATTTCTAATGAGCCACGGAAGAAAGATAACAATAAAGTGTCAATTGCTGCATAATTATGAAAACAATAGAAAACAAATCAAAACAAGTTAGGAAGCTTTGGACAAGTGAGCTTGACAATAAGATACCCTGGCAACTGGCAATCTAACAATTATTATTTGATAGTTTCGTTTGGGCTGCTCAAAATCTAAAATTAACTCGAACTACCTGCACTTCTAAAGGAATCTATAAGCCAAATTTGCTAGTGCTAGCTTTTGCCAATTCAGAGAACCCTATGTTCATATGACCAGTAGATTTACATAGCTATATCTACTTTACTTTATTTGCCGAATAATAATTTTAGCCACTATTAATAACTTTAAGTACACTTAACAAACTTTTTATACGCTAACTAACTTTAATCACTGTGATTTGCACATTTCCATTGCATACTTTCAAGCGCTGGCAGTTAAGGCAGCTCAATGTATAATGCCAACTTGAACCCTTTGTTGAAGTTAAATTCATTCTTGAAGTCTACAACAATTGTATAGCAACGTATATGTGTATTTCCAAGAATACATCAGACAGCAGAACTCCACTTCCTTTGGCGCGATCTCAAAATACACTCCCCCTAAGCAAACCGAACCACGACTGCACTCCAAACTAATCTTTATGCTTCTGATCTGTGCCGTATGTTCATTATATTCGTATGTTGAACAGACTCCACCATTACCATAACCAACTATATCCACATCAACATCAACATCAGCATCAGCATCACACCCCAACTCTTTTGGCACAACATAAACCATATGACGACCGACGACTTCCTCCTCATTTCCGTTTTGGGGGTAAAAATTATATTTTCTCAATTTTGCCATCACATTAATCATAAGCAAGACTTCGCCTTGCCCCCATTTACAGACAGACATTGCTTGTGCCCCCGCTCAGCTCCCCCCTCTCAGCCGACCTTATGGTAGACCCCTTTCATACGCATCTAATCTTTAAGATATTTTTGGGCATTCTTGTAGTTCGTTTGCTGTCGAGTTTTCAATTATTTGGTTTTTATTGCCTCAACTTCGAGACTAAAAGTTGACACTCTGTTGTAGGGGCATGGCTAGGGGAAGGGGAGAATCTCTCTTGGCGTGTGTGTGTGTCTGTATTGGTGCCACACCGACAGCAAAAATACGTTATGCTCGTTTATGTTTTGCCTTGTCTGCCTCTGTTGCTGTCGCTGCCGCAGTCGCAGTCGCAGTCACTGCCACTGCCTCACTGACTCTGGCTACGAAGACGGGTTGAGCCGAGTGCGACGACGAGTGCTCAATGTTGCGCTCGCGCAGCAACTCACGTTCGTATTGTAGCTCTCACTTGCTCGCACACAAACACACACTCTTACACACACTCTCCTTTTCTCACATTGCACCAGCCAAAGCCAGGCAGGGGGGTTTGTTGAGCACGAGAATGCGAATGGGAATGAGAATGAGAATGCGAATGAGAATGAGAATGGAGAATGGAAATGAGAATGTGCCCATATCGCATTTTATCAAACATAAACATACACACACACACACACACACAAACAACTTGCGCGCCAGATTCTGTAACGGACAAAATTTTCTTATGCACCAAGCGTTGCCGTCGCTGCTGACGTCAACGCTGACGCAGACGCTAGCAGCAAATGAAGAAATTTGTTGAGCCGTTAGCACTCCCTTGCTGTCTCTCTGTCCCTGCCTCTCCTGCCTCTGGCTAGCTACGCTTTTTGCATAATGTTTTGCTTATTGAGCGAGCGGGTGTGATGGTTGGATGGTTGACCAATTCTGAGGAATGGAGAGAATTGAGCAAGTAGAAACGAGACTGAGGAATGAAGAACGAAGAATTGAGAGTGTGACGGGTAATTTGTCTCGATGGTGGTCCTACGAAACGTGGGTGGAGCAGTTTCCCAGGACAATAATTCGGCAATTGTAACACCCAAAGAAGTAACAAAAAAAAGTATATAGAAAAAACTGAAATCAAACAAAGCCAAAATGGCGTTATTAGGGTCTACTATTATTAGAGGGGGATGTATCTATCAACCTGTAATGCAACCGAACCTACATATGTACGTACGTATGACTGTCTCTATGGCCTTTGACTTTATTGTTTGGCAAGCGTGAGATCAGCACACGGCAGGTATGCTCCGAGTACTGCCCACTTGCCACGCTCGTGCAGCTGATAAATGATGTTGCAATCCCAGATTTAGGCTTTGCTTTAGATTCCCATCATCATTGTCGTCATGATCATCATCATCAACGGCAGCACTTGATGATTTGCTTTGCCTTCTTTGTTGGCCAAGGCAATGGAACAAAAGGAGCTCGACACTGCCAAGGCTAACACCAATACCAAAACCAATACCAATAGCAGCAACAAGTCAAGGCATTAACGACCCACCAATACTCACAGAGTGCTAGTAAAACAGCAAAAGCAAAGCCAGAAAACAACAAGAGTCAAACAGGTTTAGCTACACTCCAGACATACTATATACTTCTACACATACCTATATAGTATATCCCCTACTAAAATCCACATTATGATCCCATTTTCCCACAACGGTGTCGCCAACAAAAACAAAAAACACACTATTTTGGGAACAGCTGATTGCACAAAAATTTTCCCAGCGCTCCTCAGCTGATGCGTAAATGAAAAACTCAACTCAACTCAACACGGCCGAGGATCACTTGTTGTTTGCTTAACAGGACGAACGATACGAATGCACCACAGGACGTAGCGGCTATAGATTGTCCACAAATGTCAAACTGTCTGTCCAACAAGGGATATCTATAACTAGCCGTAAAAAAAATGTATCTTTTTGCCGTTGTTGCACTTTATTTGGAGTGTCAACTGCAGCAAAGTGCACACAACAGGATACGAGTACATATTTGTCGAATGCGAGGAGGATCCTTTTTGCCCAGCTCCTACTTTTACCCTGTCCGAAATGCTCTGGCTCATTAATCGACCAACACGGCAATGGCAACAGTAATGGCACTTTGGCAATCATGAGAAAATTGTACACTCAAGTGTCCATTCAAGTGGTGTGCATAGATTTATGCACAGATAGGATCAACCGGTCGCATCCTCGACTAGACACAGACAGAGACAGAGACGGACCACTTTCCCTTAGGTATCGCATGACAACTCAGTGGTTATCTCTCTTAAACTGTCACCAGTCCCAATTTCGCTAAAAGACAAACGATGGAGGCGCTTAGCCCAAGCACTTTGCTTTTCAAACGTTTCCAGGAATCAAAATCCGGACTTATGCAACAAGCGGCAACTCTCTATTAACGGTTAGTCACACACACTCACAGGTGACACGCCCCCGAGCCTACCGATTTTCCCGCTAAAACAACACTTGAGCAAATCTGAAGTTCGCAACCTCATGATCTGCCGACGATCGTTCGTTCCGCCAATGCTATGTAAAATTTGACATCTTCGTGGTCGTCGATTATGTAACCTAAGCCGAGGAGGGCATTACCAAAGTCCTCAAGCAATCGCAGACCCTTCAAGAGTATTGAATTTCGAACAGTGTCACTTCAGCTCATCTTTAAGGCCCTTGCGGTCAATCGGTGTGTCAGTGAGATTTGCTTAACGGCCTCGACTTTAAAGTCTTGGAATCTGGGAGAGTCGAATAGCCAGAGTCAGTGCCACCGCAGGATGTGGTTAGTTCCTGCTGGCTATTTGCTTAGGCCGATAACCAAGCTGTCCAGTTAGACACTTTCCCGTAAGTCTGGGAACTTCCTTCCTTTTTGGACTGGCCACACTGCTTAGATCGATTGTTGAAAAGCGGAAGGAAGCATTTCGAGTGTTCCTGTGCAGGTGAGGGAAACCCTAGATATGCTTTCACTGTTGAATCGTTTATCTACCACACATACAGACACACATACGAGCACTTTTTTAATCGCTAAAAAGCGTGCCCCAATGGCACACACCACAAAAAACTCCAAAAAGAGACGCCAACTTTCGCGCCAAAATTGCGTCACACACTAAAAACCGAATACGATGCTTCTTGCCTCTGCACTTTGGCGGTCTTTATCCACACACACAGAACAGACACATGTACACAGAGAGAGCGGGAACCACACATAACGATCGTGGCAAAGCACGATAACAAATATGAACTTCCCATTCTTATACGATCACGAGTGGGAGACGTAGACGATGACGCAGTAAAAGCGAAGAACACGAAAGGGCAAAGGGAGCGGCAAGTGCCGACGAAAGCTAAGGCGAAGGCGTGATTGCCAAAGCCAAAACTCCGAATATCGATATCTCGCACAAACCATATCGAAAGAGAAAAAAAAAGTCGACACAACGTTCAATTTAGCTCTCTAATCACGCAGAGTTTGAACTGCAAATTCTTTTGAATGTGCCTCCTTGTTGCAAGCTCTCTGTCTGCCACTGGGACTTGGACTGGCACTGGGTCTCTGTACAGTGAATACTCTCTTAACAGAACCCATTAATTTTTCGACATTTACTATGCACTTATCATTTCCTTAAAACCATTATTTTGTATTTTTCGGAACAAATGATATATTTTAAGGGGAATTCCCTTTAATCGGATTTCCATATAAAGAATTTTCGAATATTGTTTATACTTGCCACATTGTTTCAGGCCATCTCAGAAAATTTAAATAAATATATATGATTGGTAGAGAAGAAATCAAGAAGTTTTTAAAAACAAACCCAATAGATTACTTGAACTTTTTAAAGTTCGTAGTCTAAAAAGTAGAAAAGACTCGACTCGAGACTCGAGAGAACCACAGTAAAAGACCATGGCTAACTCTGGAGCAGTAAAGTTATTCTTAAAATTTGGTGGCTATAAGACTATAAAAGTTATAGTCTCTGATATTTTCATGTCCATACAGACAAACGAACGCACAGACAGACGAAGATTGCTCTATTATATTGCTGATAGAAAAAAATTACGTCATTTTTGGTCTTATATGTCTTAACTATGAAGCTTTTCAAACCGTTACACTACGTTCACCCAGTTTCACTGTGCCAGTGTTCACTGTATATGTCTGGGATCTGAGACTGGACAAAGTTCTTAGCTTTCGCTCATGTCCATATACCGTGTATTGCGTGTCAGTCCCATGTCCATAATGTCGCTGATGTCCGATCCTTCGTCGGGCCAGCACTTTGTGTTGGCTGTTAAAAACATTTCGCCGAAAATGTGTCTGGCACGTTAAATGGGCTTTGGCCCAGGTAACTTGCAGTTCTAACCAGACAGTGCAACAACAACAACAACAGCAGCATTAACAACAACAAATACCATTGATCAATGGCTTAGGTCTTTGATACGTCCGCGATGGCAATGCTGTGCATTTTGGCTCAACTTGAGTTTGCCTTTGGTTTGGTTTTTGGTGGATGTCCCATGGAATGCTGTGCCACCAGTTCTCGATATGCTTCAATAAGGAGTTTCGACAACAACGACATCCACAAACACACTAACAGCAACAACAGCAAAGCAGCAGCAGCAGAAAAAGTTCCTGGGAAAAAATGTTGCACAACTTTACTACCTGCCCAGTGCTCAGTGCCCAGTGCTCAGTAATGATGACAACGATCACGTCCTGGCCATACAACTCCATAGCTTTAACCGATTGTCGCTTCTCCACTGCTCGCACTCCTCCTCGCTTAGATTCATTAAGTGAAAAGTTTAAAGTCTCAAATTTTTCGTTCATTCTTTTTTCTCTCGCAGACACTAAGTTTAGCCTGTCTCAATGGGCACAAGGTAGAAAAACACATTAGTCCTCGAGCTTTATTACAAATTATGCGTCGCCTTTTGCCGCCAACATCTCATACTTATTCCCTTCTCTCAGCCTGATCTTCATCTTCATACGTTTCGTCTTCAGGGTTTTAATTTTTTATTTTTTTTGTGCGTATTTTGTTGTTTTGAACTTTTTAGAATTCAAAACCATAAAGTTATGTGCACAAGTGTCTGTGTATAATAAATATGTTTACGAACGTCAGTGCTGCCATTTTAGCTCATTTATAGCTACATTAAGTGTATTGAATGCTTTTTTAACCACAGTTGTGTCAATTTGGTCCTTTTTTATTAGTTTTGCTTTTATTTTATTCAAAATGGGCTTTTTTATAACTAATTAAAAACTACATTTAATTGTCTTTTTAAATTTATTTTTCTAAAATCAAGCTGAAAGTTTCTTTTGGCGAGTTAGTAGACGTTTCTGGCTTCCGATTTCGTCACTAGCGTGGAGTGCCTTCCCTCTCCCTCCAGTAATGTTATATATTTTCTGTGTATACATTTTTAGAAGTGTTAAATAAGTTATTTAAAAATATTTTAAATTTTTCTATTTTTATAATTAAAACATATAAAAATTATAGCCAAAATTGTTTTTTAAATTGCAGCGATACTACTTATATAATAACTATATCTTATAGCCAAAATAATCCTTTAAAAAATCCTACAATTTTCAAAATTATTTATCTAATTTTAAACTTTGTTCCAGACTGTTCCTTTTTGTCAAATTAGATTTTTTTTTGGCGCTCAAAATGCTCGCAACACTGATAAACGCGCTATAAATGTAGATGTAGACGTTCAGTCGCTCTGACGGCGCCGATAAGCGACTCTCACAATCACACACACACACACACACAAGTACACACGCAACACACACACACATACATACACTGAAAGAAGTCGCGCAAAAAAAAAGGCGCACAGATTTGAGGGGCAAATATGCAACTCAACTGGTTTATCAACTTGCATTTTGGCGCCAAAATTTCTGCAAATCTCTTTCATGCCGTGCGCTTTGCTCGCCCTTCGTGCCACACACAAGCTCAAGCACACACACACACAGAGACAGAGATACACCCAAAGGTACATATGCTGGAATATGTTTATATACCCTTTATGCATATAATTTTCATTTTATTGGACAAAATTAATTGGGCGCCAAGATAGAGGCATTAAAAGCCACTTTGGTTTTTATGAAGCACGCACATAACTTGCACAGATACAAATGTATCTGTGTGCCATCTCCTAATGAATTTGTTTCAGCACACACACACATATACACTGCCAATTGATTGAGTCTATGGGGGGGGACTAATAGTGGTTAAGCATCATCAATTGGTCAGCTTCCTGACTGATTATTTGCGGTCAGACTGCAGAAAAATTAGCAACAATGTTGTGGGAGAGATTGATCGAAGATTGAGACACTGAGTGAGAGATAAAAAAACAAAAAAAAACCTGCAGCTGACTGAGATTACCACACCACTGTGGTTGCACTGACTGTCTGTCTCATTCATAGCCAATTTTCGCCAGCCGTAGATCCTTGACCATTGTACTAGAAAAGAAGAAAAAACATGTATAAGAATGTGAATTCAAAAAGCGTAAAACTATCGATTCTTTTTCTCTCTATGCATTTCGCTTCCTGTTTGATCCGTTCAGACATACACATATCCTCATCCACTAATAAAGAGATTTTCCTTTATTTTTTGCACTTGCCCAACAAGTAGCCACCATTAGGTGGTCCTCAGTCTCCCGCCATTTATACCTGTGTCCTGCCGCAAAAACCAAACAAATTATGTGATTAACAAATATAAAAGATACGAACACATTGTTTGTTCAAATGCTCTATGTAGAACTACACTATACTACTACACTATAGCGCTTATCGGCGAGAGTTTTTAGCGCTTAAATAAATGGAGTTTTGTGATAACTGAGTGTGGAAACATGTTGACTGGCTGACTGGCTGGCTGTTTGGCTGGCGGTTTGACTGGCCCTGATATTAAACATTGTTCTGACATTATTTTCAGACATTGGTTTCCTTATAAAAATGGTTGAGTCCCGTGGGAATAATAACAGCCTGTGCCTTAACTCATGTTTAATATGCGTACTGTGTTCACCGCACTTCCGATCCGCATTTGGATTATTTATGATCAATCGGGGATTTTCTGCAGCAATAATCTGTACATTCGTCGCACTGAATGCCTAAAGTATTTGCAAATATTTTTAATAAAAGTTTACAATAGAACAAATTTTATATAAATATTATAGTTTAATATAATTTAAAATGATTTTATTATTTTTTTTTTGGTAGAAGAATGGAGTTCTTCACTCAGGAGTTCATCAAAAGCCAAAAATTTGTACATATATAATAGCAGTGATCAGCCAAAAACTGTCTATTGGACTCTGCAGGGGTATCAAGATCTATAGGTATACTACCTATCTATAGTATTACAAATTACAAGAATTCTATTTTAATATATATATATGTATATATCTAAATAGGATAACTACAGGTTCCCTGAATAAAATTCTAAAAAATTTCTCAAATCCTTAATCCATTCACTGCAATCAATATACATTCATACCCATAATTAAATCAATTCCTATAAAAAACGAATTTGCTCTACTATATATATGTTGTCTATCTGTAGTACTATATGTATTATTCCTAATGATTGTGCTCCCTGGCAGACTTGCTGGTAAATGCTGCCCCCACAAGACATGGCTGCAGCTAAAAATAATAAAAAGGGAGCAAATCAAATGGCCTCATGCCATCACAGAGATGAGCGTTGAGCGATACATAGAAAAGATGCAGGACAAGTTTAAGAACAACTCCCCACACAACAAACAAATACAAACACATACAGTCAGTCAGTCGTGCACTTAGCTATACGTGGGGATAGATACATGGAAAACTCGTATTTCTGCCACCACCAAGTGAGCGCAACAAGCTGAAAGGTCAATGCATTTAGTTAATGCGCTGCAACTGCATGGCTATAAGTGTGTGTGTGCTGCTGTGGCGCGTTGGAGCTGTGCAGCCCCCACACAGTTGCAACAACGCTGCGACAACGTTATTAATATAAGCCCTCGGTCTGGGTCTGGGTCTTTGGTCTGGGATGCAACTTCAGTCCCCATTCAGTCCCTAGTCCGCATCTAAGGTTCAAGCAACTCTACACAACACACAGCTAGTAGATGTGGAGACATTCCATTTTAAATGTGTGGGCACAGCATCCACGCTATATGTGTATTTGTAGATACGTATATACACGAGAGAAGATTGCCTTCTATTTCTTAACGTACAACTCGTTCCTTAGCTGTAGAAAGCCCAAAGATACACGATCGTCAAGCCTTTAATTATAACGCCCACATATTTATGCATATTGCCAATATTGTTGTCAACACAAATAAACATCATCATCACGATCACGATCGTGATCGCGATCTGGGTCCCAAAAGTAACTTTGACAACATAAGAAATAACAGATAAAAGGGAAACAAATAAATATAAAATCAGAGGCTTAGAATATTCCCACGGCAAAAACTGCAGATGCGAACAGTCAAGCCGACACAATTGCTACACTAAAATACACTAAAAACACAAAAAAAAAAAAAAACTACAAAAATTAGAGAAACCGTAAAAAAAAAGAACAAAACTAGTACGAAAGAAAGAAAGTCGAGACAACCAGGCTGCACAAGATCCTGTACTTATGACTTAATAAATATTCAGATTTGACTCACGATTCTTATAGCAGCGCTCAATAAAGGTATCTGAATCTAAACTAAATAATTTCGAATACTATACTAGATAATACTATAGACATAATATATTATCAATTAAATTTCAATGTTAAACATTTTTCATCCATTTTTAATCTTGATCTGCGTACGTAGTCTACTAAATTTACATACCGAATTTCGTACATCTTTCTCGGTACCTTTTTTTCACCAACCAAGCAACCCAGTGGATATTTGTTCGTACAGGGTCTAGTTGTACGCAAATCCCAGAGAGCAGAGAGCTAAAGACTTAAGACCGGCTGGCAACAACATCTATAAACGCCGATTGGCAAATATTTAATTATGCTGCGTAAACTTTAAACAACTTGACAATTTCACACTCGCATGTGAAGATCACCAAGTCTCTCTCGTTTCATCTCTTTCTCTCTCTCTCTTCCTCTTGTTATATATCTCTCTTTTTCTAGCACTCTGTGGATCAGTTAATATTGTTTTATGATCTTTAAATACGTTGCTCGGACTGTGTCTGGGCTGCTCGACTTGTTGGCTTTGCCGTAACCGTCGTCTGCGTAGACGTTGAGCCCTTGATTCCTCCCAGTTCGCTGTATTACCCATTGCAGACTGTTTGGGTTTTTTTTTGTTGTTTTTTTTTTGTTTTGTATGTTCTACAACAAAGTAACAGCAGCAAAAACAACAGCAACAAGAACAACAACATTAACTGTTGCACAAACATCTCGTATACGTTCCATAATGGAGCAATCTTCAACTTCATTTGTGAATGTGAATATGAGTGAGTGTTTTGGGTATGGGAATGTATGTATGTCTGCTCCGCTGTCGATTTGTCTTATTTTCCATATTTTTTATACATATTTCTTTTTTGCTTTTTTGCATATTCAAAATAACTTTGCACATATGACTGACGGCGCTGCGCGTTTCCGTTTGTCAGCTGGTTTTCAGTGCTGTTTCTGTTTCAGTGTCTGTCTGTCTATCTGTCTTTGGGTCTGTCTCTTGGCACTGAAACTGAACCACTGAAAAGTGTAGACTCAGATGTTGGCGTTGTTGCCGAGTATTGGATGCTGGTTGCTGTCACAGCTTGGGGTAAATTCCAGTGTTTTTCGCGGAACGCACTTAGATGCAACAACAACAAACAATTGTTTAACTGGAAGGCGTGCAAAATTTCGACTTGTTTTTCTTCACACTTTACTACATAGGCGCTAGTCTTCTCAGAGTCCCTCACTCTCTCGTTTCTCCCTCCATTTTTGAGTCTACGTCTTCTCTGCTCTTAAAATTCATTCACATTTCTGTTTATTTGCATATGGAGCGTTAAGTTTTGATGCTTGGGTGGCCTTATGGCATTCAGTGGAAGTGCTGATAAGTAAGAATATCGGTAATAGGTAGTAACGGTTCTTTGACTGGAAAGACATGAGTCACACATCAGCATCCCTATGGCTAGATATCCATAACAAGCATAATAACTAATTAACACCATAATAAAGGTCGTGGACAATGTGAAAACTCGTGAATGTATCAAGCAATCTTTGCTTTAACATCTTTAGAATCTGTAGCTACAAAACATACTTACATCTGAGTCCAAGACCATCCATCTGTATTTTTAAGTACTCTCGAAAGTCACGAAGCATTACAGATGCAAACAAGCTGAATGAACGCCGCAAAATACATAAATACAAAGTGCCTACAGTTTGTTTTCATTTAAATTGAAATTGAAGTCTTCTCTCGCCATCCACAAACTCCAACTACAACTCCAACTCGGACTTCAGTTTCAACCACAGCTCCATGCCCACATCCACGCAGTCAAGGAGTACATACATATATATATATATAAATGAGGAGGCGCCCATCACAAGGGGCATCTGTAGGACGCCAGTGCCAAGTCAAGCCGCAGACTCACTGCAAACACGAAGAACTCAAGAACAACTAAAACAACTACAACAGCAACACCAACAACACCATCGATATATTCGATGCATACTACGACGACAAAGACGATGAAGGCGATTTTCATTGTTTTGTTTCCCTGTAATTCTCGCGCTTTAAAAATTGCATTACAAACAAAAGCCAGCAAAATAATAATAATAAGTGCATAAACTTTTGTATTTAACCACTCGACTGCTATATACCCTGTGTACGCCATTTAAATTTGATTCAGCCAAACAGCTGGAATCCACACCAGTCACACTGTCAGCTATGATTTTGTGTAGGGATAAAAATATGTATAATTATTTGCTATATGCAAAAACTACTATAAAGAAAGTTGCAGGAAATAATTATTCTCACTAATTGGTTTAAATTATAAGTTGAATAGTAAATGAGAATGACACTTTATGCACTGAAAAAAGTAGAACAATACTGTATGTAATCAGCTAATAAAGTTTCGAGAAATAGAAAACACATCTAGATTGTAGCATCAAAATAGTATTTAGGGAGGGAGAAGCTCTAATATTTCTTAAAATCAACTATATCTTATTCAAATTTGATGCAAAATTTAAAATTTTTGATAATAAAAGACTTAAATTTTAAACATTAAAGTAAAAGGTCATTTAATTCAAAAAAGATCTTATATAAATTTCATACCAGAGTGGTTAGGAACTCCCGTAATAGAAAAGAAATTAAAGAATATTAATCTTATATTTAGAAATTTAGAACTTTTTTACTACAAAATTAGTTTAACTTTACTGAAGGTAAAAATTGTCATACCGCTAGAATCCGATATGAACTCCTGCAAAAATAAAAGAAATTGTATTAAGAAATTAAGAATTTTTTTCTAGAAACTTTAGTTTAACTTAAGTTATTGCTAAGCCTTATATTTGTCTTATTCAAAAATTAGACTATTTTGTAACAGTGTATAGTTTACAGTGTAGAGTTCTGATCTTGTTTTGCCGGCAAGCATGCAAAGACTTCAAGTCTGGAGCAAGGCATCACATGATGCCCAATCCCAGGCAACTAGCTCGCTCTCGCACACTGTCTCCATCTCTGTCTGGCTGTTAAACAAAAAGCATTTTGCTGTCCAAGTCAAAGTGCGTTTCGCACCAATTCACCACAACTGGTGATGATGTTGCTGCCGCTGCTGCTGCTGCTGCTGATGATGTCGTTCTCCGGATGATAATCATGGCAATGATGAGCTCAAATCGAGTTGTGTCGAGTCAAGTTGAGACTCGAATGGCAGTAATGATGCTGCCCCGCTTCGCTCATAATTATAATTACGCCCCAGCAGCGACTGAAGAGAGAACTCCAAGGGGAAAAAGAAAGAGACAAAGAGGACAGTGGACAGTGGTGCAGTGAAGCACTGAAGGCACTGGAATTCGCTTTGCAAATAACAAGCAATTGTCGTTGTCAATGTTCATTTCCGTTTAGTTTGCCGCACACTTTGCCTTCTCTCTCGCCCAGACTGCCACGCCCCTGTGCGTGTTAGGCCCCTCAGCAGCAGCAGCAGCAGCGGAGGGTGTGCAGAGTGTGCATCCTTAACCCCATTGGCAACGCTTTTCGAGTGATTTTTTGCCGCTTAGTCTGCAAGTTATTTACTAATGAGCGCTAATTGAGTTCGTAATGCGTCTAAATGGTCAAAATGCATGCAACTTATACTTGTTGTTGTATTGTTTTTGTTTATTTTTGGGGGCCAAGTCCTACCGTTATCGAAAAAGCAGCCCCAAAAGTGCCGCACGCATATTTCTGTAAATGTAATTTAACAAAAATAAACCGCGATACAATGTAATTCACGGCTCAAAATCCAGCTGTCACTCACTCACTCTTGGCTCGAAATAAGTGACTGTGTGTTGATGGGTCCTCCCCAAACTCTAACAAACTACACTTACAGATATACAAAACCTCAATATGCCGCTGACAAACTGTTACAATACGTTGCACAGGGGAAAACATAACGCCCCCATCATTTGCTATAAATAGTACGGAAGATGCGTGGAAGAAAAACCACTTCCGGCTGTGGCGCGTGCTCAAAAGTACTCGACACAAATATACTACAATCCAGAAATAAGCCAGAGTTGCAGCTCGAAAAAAAACTTGATATGAAAATCAAACTAATTTTTGGTAATTACAGTCAACGACCGACCTGAAAATCACTCGAGTATATTACAGGAGAAATGAAGGGAAACAGATAAAACAGCAGATACAGATACAGATACATATGTATATCCAAATATAAATAGAAAGCAAACGCGACTTGAAACGATGCGACGGCCGGCTTTTCATAAATTATTTAAGTTTAATGACGTCACTGACATTTATAGCCAGCTGAATTGCCGAAAGTTGGCAAAATAGGTCAAGTAGCGGCCAATGACGACGCAGCCTCGCCAAAGGGTAATCCTCATCTTGGCGGACCAAAAAGTAAGTAAATCACAAATGAAAATAAAAATGTCCAAAGAAAGTGTCCACAAAGGGCAACAAGACAACAACAAGAACAACAATACTGAGCCAAGGCTGATCCTGAGCTGATTTCAAATGCAAATTATTGAAATTAGATGAGCAGCAAAAGGGGAAACAGCTTTTCTGCTTTCTTCATGGCTATTTGATGGCATTGTATGCCCAAAATAGCTAATAGCAACTGGCCTCTTCGTCCATTGCATCCTTTGTGCACGGTCATTAGCCGCAAGACCAGGACCATGACCCGCGTGGACAGATGCAAAGATGCTGCGCATGCGCGTACTTGCCTCACTTGCCCCCGAGGCACTTACAGCAGCTTGCTGCAACCCTTGAGGAGCAATCAAATGTAGCCAATCTAGTAGCAAACGGTACGGCACAAAGTCGTTGTGGTCCAGTTCTCGACGCGCCCTGCAGCATGCATAAAAGGGGCGGACAGACAGACAGACCGACAGACAGACAGACGTGATGTAAATTAGAGGTTACCCCTTTTTATTTCACGCTCGTCCCGTGTGGGATATTATTATTTGGGCGTCTTTAGGTGCAACCCCGCTCTGGATCATAATAACATCTTGCTGCTCGACGTTGTAGAAAATTTCCTGCGCTTTTTTAAGTGTTTTGTCCCGGAAAAGCGACAAAGAATGGAAAGTGTCTTAAGCTGCTTTATGGGAATTACGCGCACATTTACATGCGCATGTCAAATGGTGGCCAGAAACAGGATCAAAGGTCGCAGCAGCTTTCCAAAATAGTAACACACCCAAAAAGTAAAGCATCTCTAAGTTGTCTCAAGTTGATGTAAAAGGCGGGATGCTTCCATTGTGATTGCCCTCAAAGAGGACTGCACAATTTGGGCATAAAACTAAGACGTTTGCATAGGAAAAAGCATAAAAAAACAATAAAAAACATAAAAAATGAGAAACAAATATGGATTGTTAGCTTAGAAGGGATAACGGTTGGAAATGTCGAGTGAAACAATGACGAGCGTGTGAGCACAAGCAAATGGCAATTCTTTAATTTCAATTTCAGTAAACGAAAGTTTTAAATTCTCTGTTATGTTATATCATAAATTTCAAGTAACACACATTTCTTTCCTGCAGTGACCCCCATATGCAGAGTGTGTATATTAATGTATGTTTCTCATGATGTATCAATTAGGCAATCCCTTTGCTTTCAACTCAATTTGAATGCCCCCCGAAATTCCGTTGATGATCTCACAATCAACCCACTTTCCGTTATGCTTTGTGTAGTATGGTATGGTATGGTATGGTATGCCTTCGTTCCGCCTGCCCGTCTGTCCGGCACAATAAACTCGCACTCGAAGATCTTAATCAGAGAGAAACAACACCCCAACAATATGATATTTTTTGTGTATGTGTGAATCCCCCAGGCGCCTGGTACACAACGTCGCATAGCCTGCAAGCTAATTACACTAAATCGTTAAGAAACGAAACAACTAATTTAAATATCAATACATATACATAGAAATGTTTTTATATCTGAAGAAATCTATTAAATGTTCCAGCATAAATTTCAATTTATGACGCGTAGACGACAAGAGCTACAGCAAAATCATAGTAAATTCTAAAAATGAGGCCACAAAGAGGCACGCAAAGAGTACAACGAACCCCCCCACAATACTATAATTCATCCAAGAATGGAAATAAAGTCTATAACGGACTCTATTCAAACTGCGCACTGAGCTTACCCCCAGATAAGAGCAGCAGAGCAGCTCAGGGAAAGAGATGAAGTTGTCAAAGGGGAGCAACATAACTTTTGCAGAACACTTACGCGTATTCCCGACAACAAATGACCTGGTACTTATTTTAAATAATCAGTAATATAATTTTAATATTAAATACTGTGTCTATAAGTTTAAAATTTATTTATAGTTAATATATATTAATATAGCTTACAAATTGTTAACAAAATTTGATCAGAAATTATGCATTATTTATAAATTTTGTGCAGATAACAGAGAAATTCTACAACAAACTTTGTTGAATACTATACATAACAAGATTACTCATACCAAACTTTGGACACTTTCCCTCTTTTAAATTACAGGTCTTAAAATAAAATAAAGAGAGCCAGCGAGCACGATTGGTACTTGAGAAATCGGATAGTTCTATGAGCACTTAAGATCGTCGAGCTTGATGTTTGGCACTCTAATTGTTTTCTGTACTTTTCACCCCCTCACTTTAGGTTCTGTCTATCGATTATAAAAATACGATTTCTTTATTATGGGGGTAGACAAACATTTTATTTACGAGCTGCCGTAAATGGGTTAGCGGCACGTAATATAGCGACAAGCATTTCCGATGATTAATCACGAGTTCCATTATTCTCTTCCTTTGTCTCTAGCCCAGAATTAGAGCTACGCACTTTCCCAAGAAACTTGCTGTTGAGCAAGTGAAATCCACATGGTTTTAATTGCGTTTTAAGTACATTTGTAAGATATGATATTCGTACACAGGTGGCAACACTTCGATGGGAGCAGGAAATGCGACACAGATGCCTGCCACCCAGTTGAAAAAAAAAAAAACTTGTTTCCGATCCAACAACAAAATGCAAATGATGACTCTATGGTTCTATGGTTTGCCCTTTAAGCACGGCTCGTAAAGTATTTTAAAATATTCATTAATTTCAGTTGGGTTTTTCCCAAACTCATATGCATATGGAAATGCGTGTGCATATTCAAATGAGATTTTTCCAGCGATTTTTCGCACTCGACGCCTCTTCGTAGCGCCTGATAAGGGTATCGGTTAATTATTATGCAGCTTTGTGCCAAGGCGTCAAGTAAAAAATGCAACGTTACCATCACCAACATCAGCATCTTGACGACTCCGACCCTTTCTACCCACCAGGGGTGACAGCGAGGGGCACCAAAAAAAAAACAACAGTAAGCAAAAAAAAAGACGATGGAGAAGGAGAAGTAGAAAAAAACGCAACTGACGCCTTTTGCAGCGGCGTGTGAAATCTTTTGGTTTACTTACAGCTACTCAATGCCAGCGCCGGGCAGCCGGCTGATGGTGCTATTTCTGGCGAGGACAACCACGATCATATCAAAGCAAGAGCCAGACTCCGACTCCGACTCAGGGTGTCGCTGCCAAGGGGTGGTGGCCTGGGTGAGTGACAGACGGTGCCAGGTTGGGTGAGGGATTCTCAGCGCAAAGTCCTCACACAGTTATGTATGTATGTATGTTTTCTCAACTCTTTGCTAGCTTTTGTATGTTTTCTTTCGATTGCAGCCGCTTCGTTGCATTCCCAATTTGTAGTTTGGGATTTTGGTTTGCTTTCATTTGCTTCGGGTTGAATTGGGTTTCGGATGGGGGTATCATGATCATGACATTGCACACAGACCAAAAACACAATTAAACAACAAGCAAGAAAAACAAGCAAATAATGAAGCAAACTTTTTTTTCTCTATAATTTTTTTACTCCTTTCTGACATTCATTGTACATTTTTTTCTCTGCTTTTTTCTAAAGATCTGTTAGGGTTGCAGTGTCGTTTTTTTTCTCGCTTTTTCTTATGCTTGCAAGTACTGCGCTTTATTACAAAACACTTGAAATTTTCAACATGAATTTACCCTTTTTTCTTATAATTTATAACATAATTTTGACTGTTTTTTATGTGTTTTCTTTCCTCTTCATTTTTTGTACTTTGGTGTCATTGTGCTTTTGGGCTATCAATGGCAATGCCTGGGGCGTCACTTTCTTTACATGTTGTAAGGAAAATGACACGGAAAACCCATCGTTGGGTTACACAAAATGTTTTTTCGTACACAATGGGATAAAAATTAGCTTAACAAAATGCTTTATTTGGATGGCAAAAGCGTGTTACAAAGCAAAAAGTCTTTTTGAGTAGAATAAATGGGACGTTTTTTTTGGTGAAAATGGTTTTTTAAAATGCCTGCAGGATAAAAAACAGCTTATAACACTCAATTTAAGAAATTTTCCAACTTTTGAATAATTATTTATTTTAATGCGTTGTATAAATACAAAACTTAAGATGAAATATATATAGATTTTCAGTTAAAAACATTTATACTAATGGAGGTATAAGAGTATAGGATTGAAAAAGAATAGATCTTGTCAAGAAAGATATCCGCGTGTTTGAATGTTGTACTCAATCCCATATCAAGCCCTCAAACATCCCCCCAAATTGTTATTTATAGTAGGTTTTATGCAAGCAATACAAGCGCCTTAAATTCAAATTCTTAATTGCATGGAAATCGAGAAACGCAATAAATTATTTGCAAAGGTTATGCGAAAATCTAAGAAAATTCAACGCAATCAATTTGAAAATTGTGTGCGTTGTGGCAAATGGCAGCGAAGGGTGCTGCGACAAGCAAATTTTGCCAAATCGATGGGAAATCAATGTTCACCCTAAAAATCTTTGGCCACTTCTTGGGTTTGCCTAATCTTAGGCAAAAGGCTGGAAAGGTTCAGACTGAGTTATGTCGCATGAATGTTGAATGCGAAATCATCTTTGCATTGTTGCTGCTACTGCTGCAGCTTCGAGCAAATTGCAAAATTTGTGACGCATTCAAGAGTTGCGATCCCCTGTGCGACACCACTGTAGCAAGGGGCATGGGAAAGCGACTCAACATTAACCGTAATGTATGTTCAATAAATATTTGGTAATTAAATAAATAGCTAACTGGAAGGATAAGAATGTATGTAGAGTGTAGCAGCTGTACAGCTTTTTATACTGTTGGGCGCATGCGTGACCCTATTTTAACAGAAGGGAGAGTGTTACAATTTCACCTTTTTTTCCAGGTCGTCGTGGGATTTCTTCGGTTACGAATAAGGGCATGCGAGCGTTTTAAGGAAGCGAACTGATAAGTAAAACTAGATCAGTCCAGGGGCTTGTCTTGAGCTTGAGTGATTGTGTGACAGTTGCTAGGGATACTCTTTAGCAAAGTAACTGAACCATCCCCAATATCATCACCAAATCGATCTAAAAGTTGAGTGACTGTGTGACTTGGGATACTTCCTATCTAGGCAGGTGATTGACTAACAGAGTAACTTAACCAGCTCCGAAATCTTTACCAAATCGATCTAGAGCTTGAGTGAATACTCTTCATCTAGGCAGTTGATTGGTTTACATTTGCAGAGTGACTGTACCATCTGGAAAATCAATAAAGTGCTTTCTCTTAGATTCCATTCATGCCAAATTAATGCGGCTTTAGAAAGTGCAAACGCTTTTATCATAGGTGCACTGCGTACGGATGTCGTGCCACGCCCCTTTTGACATTGTCACATTGCCATGGCCAATGTCTCCTGTGACTTTTTCCAATTTTTGCACAATTACCCTACAATCGATGCTTTCTCCGCAAATCAATTGCAAAAAAACACAAACAAAACCCCATGACACATTGCCTGGCAGTGGAAACCGTACGTTAAGCAACCTTACCCTACCTTACCTTACCATTTCTTACCTTACCTTACGTTATCCTTCCTACCTTACTCAACCTTGCCACTCCCAGCGTTGCCGACAAAAGGGTAAGAAACTAGGGTTTGTCTACATGTCAAACCAAAGACGTTTGCTACAAATCTCTTTGGGCTGCAAATTTATGAATAAGTACGTGAATCGGAACGAGTATAGGAAGTAAAAACAGAAAATAAAGAAGAAATCTAGAAGCAGAGGGGGAACCAAAGGGATTTAATTGCATTTTTTAGCGCGCGCGCTCATTGCGAATTTCAGCTGTGTTCTCAGCTGGCAACTCGGCGCGATTCCGCTTACTATACTTTTTTTCAGGGTATTGATAGGGTTCGATCGATCGATCGATTGGTAGAACTGCGCCGCAACAGTTAGTAATGCTTCGCTGCCTCGTTCTTAAGCCGGCAAACTCGTCCTCAACTCTTGACTCAACCTCAGCCACATCCTTTGGCATTACATTGTCATGTTAATAATGTTGCGAAATGTGAATTTGATTGCCTCCTGCCGTAGATCAATAAACACACTAATGAGCTCTAAAGGGTTATCAGCGAGCGCATCTAAAGATTTTCTTGATTTTCCTTTGAAACCCATTTGCATTTCCACTAGCTTTCCATTTGCATTTTCCGTTTCGTTGGCGCTGAATGGTGCATGCGTGTGCCATGAATTTTGATGGTCGTGATGATGCTCTTAGAAGGCTTCTGGGGATCCCGTTGTGAAAGCTACCACTTTCACCATTCACATTCAAATTGTTCACATGTTGTGATCGCAATATGCCCGCAAGGCGTTCTAAGTTGCTTACTTGGTAGCAGTTAATTGGTTTGAAGTTTTACGCATATTTGCATTTCAATTGTTGTCGCAACTGCAAAGTTTTTCCAACTAATGCGAGGTGTTGAAAAGTTCGGCGGGTTGCCTTTCTTTTGGCTTATTAAGAGGGAAATTGGGTTTATAATATTTTTGATAATAATTTAATAATCCACTAACTGGCTTTTACACTCTCTTCTTTGCTAGAAGGGACCGCATCACAGTCTCTAATTGATCTCCCGTGCCGTCTGCTCCAAAGCAGCTTGCGAAACCCCATGAACAATGATGCCAAATGCCGACTGCCAAATAATTAGCTCCTATTGATGGTCAATGCCTTTTGCTGGGCGTGACACGTCACAATATGTCCACAGACGCTCCTGCGCAAATAAATCTCTCTCTCCAAATAGAAAGAAAGTTGCAGTAACAGTAACAAATGATGTTGTAGGCCACGAGCCACAGAAACTCTTAGACTGTAGAGTCTAGATTATCAATGACAGCGTGCAGCCGGCTTCATAATTTTCGAATTCTTGTCCTAGCAGTGAGCAATTTGCAGAGTGCTAGAAGAAATGCAACAGCAGCAGCTGCAAGGACCTCGAGGCAAGGACCTCGACTCGATGTCTGCAACACAAAAACTGAGGTTGCTGCTGCTGCTCCCCCCCAACAAAGGGAAACCCGCCCGAGTGTTGAAATTTATTGATAGTGTGTGTGTCTCAGACTGCATAACTTTATGTGAGCTTATATAGTACACACAGCAACATAAACAAGGTCCTTTATTGAGTAGTTCTTGCACTTTTCGACTGCTTTTCACTTTTCTTGTTGCTCAACTTGGGTTCGTTTTTTTTTTTGTGAAGTTTTTGAGGTTTTTGAGATTTTTGCATTTTGCGCGCATTTCTACAGCAGAAAGCACCACCAGCAAGCAAGCTGCTAGCTCCTGCTGCTCCTGATCCTGGAGGATGAGGACGTCATCGTCACCCCAATTTAGTTGCTACCCATAGCCAACTTCCCATTATTCTCCCTCTGCCTGTTTGTGCTGTGCTATGTTTATGTTCATTCTTTCTGCTTTGCCTGCTTTCTTATATCCTTCGTCCTTGCTTGCTTGCTTGCTTGTTGTTTTTTTTTTTATTCCTTGCGTGTGCATTTGCCGCATATAGCTCGCGCCAAGAAAACGCATATGCCACCTCGATCGCCCATAAGTAATCCTGCTCCTTGGCAGACACACTCACACACACATACAGTGGCATGCAATCGCATTTGAAATGAAGCAAAAATGAAATGAAACGTGGCAAGGAGCAGGAAAAACTCTCCAAGTCTGAGCCGCCAGAACTACCATTAAGCAGCTGCTTGGCAGACTGACTGGCTGGCTGGCTGACTGACTGGCTTATTCGACAAGAGGGTTCAACTTTTTCCTATATACACCATACTATATACCATACTGAAACTCGTATATGTACTAGCGATAAAGCACCACCATCACCAGCACCACCCGATCGATAGAACAAGCTAACAGTACCAAGTACCAAAGACCAGCCCGACTAATGCCACCGCATGGCATCCAGACTAATGCAATGTAGAGTGCATTATTCACAGGGGGTTTCTTTCCAAGCAACTGCACCCAGAGACTGTTCCCGACATTCATGAGACATACAACATGTATACATATACATATACGATGCACTATATAAATAAATGAAACTGATGGCGTGACAATGACCCCAATGTTATTAATATGGCTGTTGAAACTACAGTTCCGTTAGAGAGGGTGTCATTTTGGAGTGTGGGTGCCTCAGACATTCCAGCATTATCATATATAGGGCACATGCATACCTTCCCCATATATTATATTTATACCATTTCTTGTCTTGCTACTGTCTTAGGTTAGGCACATGAATGTAAACAGTTCGTTGAACTTCCCTAGCATGTGCCATATGCATAATTCCTAGTATAGTTTCAGACAAATAAAGGGTTCCGTATCGCAATTGCCATAAATAAACTTACAACCAGTTATCTAACACTTAAGAATGTACACCATATGATAATTTACCCCCCAAATCGCTTAAGATTATCATAGCATATTTATTCTAGGTTTCTTTTGCAAACAGAAATCGAAATTCAATGAAACCTAATGGCTCCAAGTTCAGTTTTATAAGAATTTGCAAGCAATGGTCTACTACACTGTATAAAAAAATAGTGTTTTTTAAATTGAAATTTTGATCTGAAACAAGTATTTTTGGTTTAAAATATGTTTTCACAGCATAAAGCTTATAAAAATAAAAAACAACCGATAATTTAAAGAAGATTTTTCGTAAGATAAAAACCGTTCAAATAAAAGAATGCACTTTAAATTCAAATGAACAATCTAAATTTTACAAAACGATTACATATCTTTAAATGGGTTTAATTGTGAACCACTAGAGCTTTTTAGGAATTGTAATGGTTCGAGTATAAATGATTCTATGAACAAAAGTTTTTAGCTACGAAATTTCCGAACTTCAAAATGTAAAATGTGTAGTTTCATTACTAATTCAATAGAAATTTTGAGTTAAATTTAAGAAAATATTTTAAAATATGTTTAAAAACATAAAAACAAAAAATTTTTTAAGTATTGTATCAAAGATTATTAGAAACTGTTTTCCAAACATATTTCTTTCTAGGATAAAATAATGGAGCTTTTATTGAACTAAGTATAGTCAACGCAAGCTTTTAAAGTAGTACAGTATTCTATTGATTGTAATGTCTTGAAGCTTTTAGATATTTGCTTTATTAACTACAACGTATTAATTAACTGGTTTACTCTGCAAATAGCAACTGTTTTTCAACCGTTTTTAGCTTCATTTACATATCAAATGTATCCAACAAGTTTTCACCTTGTGTCCATTAAGTATTTATGAAGTGGAGCTAAACATATTTTCGTATTAAAGTCAATTATGCTAAACTTCTTGAGCTCAATAACAAAAAAAAAAAAAAATAGTTCAATCAGCCAATTGCCCCATTGAGTATATCCAACGACTTGGCCAATAGGAGGCGGAGGGGAGCTATTTGGTAAGATCACCCTTAGCCTAGGTCAGTTAATTAACTAACAGTGTATACACTTTAGCATTGGTAAGCAATTATCGCATTGGGGAGAATCAACATTTTGGACCCTTGGCGCACTTACCAAATTTGTCAAATTGCGATAAGGTCGTCCCCAGTCCCATTCCCAGTCCGAGTCCCAGTCAAACTCTAAATGTATCGCATTAAAACGGCACAAAATATGGGACAGATGTTTAGATGTTTTTGGCTTGTGCCAAGCGAAAAAGTTGAAGGTGTCAGAGTCAGCGTCGGAGTTGAAGTTGAAGTCGTAGGCAACGTCGGCGGTGGCGGTAAGAGCGCCGGCTGCTCAGCAGTCTAGGCAGAGGCAAAGGCAGAGACGAAGAGACAGACAGACAGAGACCCTAGTATAAATGCTCATTATTTGCTGCATTATTATTGCTGGTGTTACACTTCTGCCGACGACGTTTTTCTTAAAGAAAACCTCGCGCGCTTTGGCACGAGCTATGGCTATGGAGTGCCATTGGTATGATCAGCTGTGGCCGCTGCACTGCAGAAGGGGGATGAAAATTTACCAGGTGGCGGTGGCAGCGGCGGCGCTCTAGCAACAACCCCTAAGACACCACCACCACCACTACTACTTCTACTACTTCTGCTATCACACATCAGGCGCTCTGGCGATCAAGCTAGAGGGAGAAGTACGAACGTCTTGGAACGCATTGGAAATATTGTGCAAAATCGATTACAATGATTGCATTTGCGACAACGGAAGAAGGAAGAAGACGAAGAAAAACATACACTAGGGAAGGAAAGGAAAGGAAAGGAGCGGAGCTGCTGATGCTGATGCTGTAAGTGTTGCCCTGCAGCAGGACAATGATTGTGCGCCGGAAGAATAATGGCATAAACATTGGACGGCATGGCAAGATGTGTGCAGACGAAGAAGCGGGACTTGAAGGCCCGGTGTTGCACTGATTTTCCTTGCCTATTGCCATTGTTCATTGTTGTTGATTTCTTGATTTCTTTCTACCGATTTTGCACAGCATCAGCATCAGCATAAGCATTGCGCAATGATTGCTATTGCCATTACTTTTGCTTTTCGGATAATGTGCAGCCAAATGTGTCCGCTCTGTCTCGTAATTTATATGATTTTCGGTCAGGACATTCGTTGTGTCTCGTGCCACCAGGCCCCAGGCCCGGTGTGTCCAACAATGCCAATGTGGTCAATCGCTTGCCGTGCTGTTGCACAAATTTGACTATTGTGTCAACCATGGGGTACATCAAATCTGCTGAGCTGTGCTGCTGAACGGCTCTTGAGTGCATGTACAGTTGAACTCAGCTGCGCATCGAGTTTGTTTGGATGGTTGATTGCAAAGCTTTTGCAGCTGGCTGACTGCTCCGTTATGATTTATGTCACCCATGTAATCAAGCAGGCATTGATTAAGCTACCAGGTCATTGACTGAAACAGGCAGCTGCGCGCACCCGTAGTAGACAACAGCATCACGAGCCACAAACAACGAACTGCAAATTGTGTACTCTGTGTGCTGTGTGGTGGTATCATCAACGGAAAACTGAATCAAAGTCGGCCACCAGCATGAGCCAGCACCTGCCTGTTACAACTTTACAGGGGCCCGTGCCATATCCTGGGGGTTGTGCGCATTATTAACCACCCCAAAAAAACAAAATGTGATTCACCAGCCAGAATGAATCTACCACCACACCAGTCTACACCAGCAGCCCCACCAGCACCATCACCATCACCACCACTATCACCACCCTCTGCTGAATGTCCTGGCAGCCGTTAGATTCTCACACGCGCTTAGTCACTATGCTGGTGTGCGCACTGTACTTAAGAGCAGACGCACAGCACTGTGAACATTAGAGATGTGCACGGGCAAATTAGCCGTGCTCGTGCCTAGGCCGAAGCTTGCTATAAAGCACGAATCTCTCTACAGAGTTTTAAAAACTTTAGGCGGCTGTAAGAGACTACAAAATTATTCTAAAGCTAGTAGTTAAGTAGGCCATTTTTGATGTTTTAAATACCACAAAGTTTATCATACTAATCGCCGACTTCGAGCGACGCTTTGTATGGAAACTATATGTTATAGTTATCCGATTCCAATAAAATTTGGTCAGCATATACCCAAATATACAATAAACAGACTGTGTAAGTCTGATTTAAATATCTCAAACATTGTTAAAGTTTTTGGATTTGGGAAATCGTTTTAGCTCTTATAGTCTCTGAAATCCAGGACAGAGAAAACAGAGAAACAGACATGACCATACCGACTTGGCTGATCAGGAATTTATGTACTTTATGGGGTCTGTTACGTCTGCTGTTGCCCTTTACACATTGCCCAATAGACTAAAAATAAATTTCTTAAAAGTTTATGGTCTATATAGAGATATCGTGCTTTACAAAAAATATAGGTTCTGCAGACTCGTGCCTACCTTCACGGGCTACATTCAGCCCACCTCTAGACAGTATCACATTCAGGACAACACGGCACGCCAATTAAACCATTTGCGGAAATGGCGTCCACTTGTTTTCATTTCCCTCTGCAAAAGGGGCGCATATCCACCCCTGAATAGAATCGTTTTACGCATGCGCAGGATCTAAGCGCACGTGCGCCTGCGCCACACTTTCGCGTATTGTAAAAGGATCTAACGATACACAAACACATACATATATAGGCACACACCCTCTACAAGCTACAAGCCGCTCTTGATGATATCCTTATGCCGGCATAACAATGCCAATGTTAATGCAAATACAATCGCATCCTTTCAATTTGAAAGGTCCTTTTGTAACGCTGCATATTAACAATTTTGGATAAATGTATTTCCAAATGGATTTAATGCGGGCGCCGTACATACATGTACGTGTGCGCTTCGATTTCACCAACATTTTCTTAGCATTTTGTATATGAAATATATGTCTAAAATTGTATCCGGCACACGTGCCAAATGAAAGGATCTGCGATCTATTGTCGTATGCCAATTTGGGCGTTAGGTGGATAATAATAATTTGCATACAAATTGTTGGTTAGTTATTTGAGAAATTTCCGATACAATTTTATACAAAGTATTTACAGAGGCGTAAGGAGTTTTATATAGCTATATATAGAATTTTGCTCCATATATGAAAATATTTCTTATACATTTGTTACTATTTCAACATTTTGAGAACGTTTAGTTTACCATTGAAAAATGCAAAAATTATTATCTTTTTGCAGTTTTTCGATAATATATCATACGATTTGTTCGCACAGGTTTCCGTTTCATTTAAAGATCACTTAAAGATAATGCCAACTCTTTTTATGAATATCAAACAAAAAATATGATATATCTTTTATTCGAAGCACTCACTCAGCAATTAGCTGCTGGCTTTAAGCGTCCAAAGTGAACTAGCCAAAACATATACATACATATGTATCTGACAGATACACAGAATACGAATACAAATACGATAAAAAAAATATATATATAAAATGCCATGCAAACGAAGTTATTTTTAAGAAATTTAAACCTGCAGTGAGTGAATTATGAGCCAACGCTGTCAAGGCTATGGTCTGATGCTTGGCAAGCGACACACACACGCTGGGAGCGGGAGGAATCCGACTCGGAGACCGTAGAACCGCAGAGTACAGACCGATGACCGTCCCAACGTACGAGTATTGTGCGCAGTAGGAATAGGTGTGATCGAGAGGAGAAGCAACACCTTACACGATGCACAGAACAGGTTGCAGCACTCAAACAATAGGTAGATAAACTCACGTACTCATAATTCTTTCTCTGTCTCGTTTCTAACATTTTGGAAATCTGCGCAATCTGCTTTGGTATGCATGGTGCTACCATGCAATATATACATATATATGTAGTTCTCGGGCCTCCGCTGATGTTGTTGTCGATGATGTTAATGTTGATGAAGATCAGAGAACGATGGGCAATGACTAGGAAATATTGCCTTTCCTAAGAAGGATTTGTGTCAGCAAACGTGACTTGAAACATAAAGTCTGTATATGTGTAGGTTATTTGATTGCTGATCCTTTTGTATGGCTCGCATGTCTATTGTTTGAATAGTTAATTATGGGTTGGATCAGTGTGTACACTCCTTTTGAGCCACGCCGAGTCGCAGTGGTTCCTCCAACTACAAATCTTACCTTTTCTTCACTCTTTGTTAGCACTTTGCCACTTTTCCACTTTTTGTTTTTAGCCATTTTTATCGGTAATTTGGGAATTATTTTTGAAATTTTTTCGAATTTTCTTATAGTACTGGTGCCTAAAAACAGTTGGTTATCGTCACAACGCCCACTCAACATGTGGGCGTGTCAGCGTTGACAAGCACTGACAATGACTTCATTTGTTCATTTCAGTCATTTCGACCAACATGTTGTTCCAGCTTAATATTGCACACATATGTACGTACATTTGGGTGAAAAGATGATATGATGGATCGCCGCATTGAGAGTGAGATGTACTTGTCAGCGATGATTATATTGTTTTTGAAATATAATATGCCATGTACGTCATGTGTCTTTGTTTTTGCCACAATGTGTTGAATGTGCAATTGCAAGCCATTTAGCAGAGTTCTCTAAATTATGTATGTATATAGATCTTCTAGCTAAGATCGTAGTAATCTTATAATGGCTTGGTCAGTACCAACTAAGTTCTAGAGAAGTTGTTCATTTCGGTTCGTTTGGTTGTGATCTTGAGAACTTTTGTCATATCTACCCCATTATGTTATTATTATTCATTGCAAATTGAAACCAAGTGAAAGCATTAGGGATTGACATGGTCCATTTGCGATCTTCGAGATGGTAAAGATCCCTTCGGGTAAGTTTCATCCCACGGTTGCCCTCGGTTACAAAATGCACCCATGTCACATAAATAAAATTTGTATATACGATTAAATTGGAAATTCAATCGTAATGCATTTTGAAGACAACACAGAGCTATGCCTACTGCTGTCAGTCTGTCTGTCAGTCGACTGAGCAGTTGCTAGCTCGATCGGTTTGCATCCCTAACCCTCCCAGTGGCGGGGTAAAGATTGTGGATGACACCAGGCCAACCTAGGCGAAGATGAGAACAAGAACGGGAACAGCTTGAGTCGTGATAGACAAAATCTTGTCATAACTTTGATGTTGTTAGTAAAACAAAGACATTGCTTTTCCTCAATGGCCCCTCAAGGTAAACGAAGACAACTTCCCAGTCCCGTCTGGGAACGGGATTGAAAAAGATAATGCTGCGAAATTTGCTTATTACTGCCGAGGGGTGCAAAACTGGGCAGCTGGCAAAGGGAAAACTCAAAAAAGTCTCTTTTTGGATTATGCAACATCAGCTACAGCATATGACAGACATCTAATGTGCTGTGTAATTCAGTTAGACATTGAAAAATTGCTGGACTTGGGCCATCAATGCGGCTCTTAAGTGCACTCTCGCTGTGGTTTAGCCAAGCTTGATGATTTGACTGATTGCAGTGCTTAAATTGCGTTGTTTCTACTCAAGACAAATGGACAAATGGACCGCTGTCATGTCCGAGTTCTAAGAAACAAACTGCGCGTTAGATAAGCAACGACTAAAGATCAAGATCACCCATATTAGAGATGCTGGGCAAACAAATCAGCTCCATAGAAGCATGAATGAAATGCCCCGCGTCTACACGTCATTGTCCCTGATCTGGACAGGCAAAACGATAGACCCTTTGGGTTGGGCAAATAACAAAAGGGTTGTGTGTGCCGCTCTCGAATGTGTTGAAGGCTCAGCGAATGTAACGCGATAAGATCGCAAAGGAACATCAATCCAAAGAAATGCTATCCTTAAGAATGTTAATCAATTAATTACATGCTGTGTGTACACACTGCCTGAAGGGGCCACATATCAGTATGAGTATGGGTATGAGTATGAATAGTGAAAGGATTGCCATCGAGGGTTGTCCTTGATTAATTTCAAACATTTCCCAAGGCAATCTATAGATTGGCATGCGAGTTTATTTTGTGGTTTTCCCAAACGGTAGTATGATCCGTACTAAAAATTAACTGACCATTGGTCAGTTCGTGGGTCAGTCGCGTGTCTGTTATTAATCTAAATACAAACATTGACCATGTGCAAGGGGTTAAGTTATGAAGGGGTGTTATTGTTAGGAATCACGGATTCAGCTAAAGTGACCAAAGTCATTGATCTTCACATGTGCTGTGTACATCATATGAAAATTATAATCTTTATGGGGTGTGATGGGAATTTATAAAGTTGAAATTTTTAGCTATAGAGGTAAATTGAATAATGTGTAACAATTTCTTATTGAATCTTTACATGAAATAATGCAATTTTTAGTATTTCTATTTACAGTTTCTTCTTTAATATTATATAATTTCCTATCAAATTATTCAATAAATCCCAAAAATCTTAAGTTGTTCTTATTGTGCAGTGGATCTACACATTTCTCTTACTTTTATATGTTGAAATGTTTTACTGTTTCATAATATTTTAAAAGTCATCTCCATAAAAAGATATTTAGAGGATTTATCATAGTTTTGTGGACTTATTCTACATCCTTTTTTATTTTAAGCTGTATTTCATAGTAATTTTACTACATATGAAATCGTTATAATTCAAATCAATTTTATATAATTTACAAATCCCAAGATTTTTTTAGAATTAGAAGGTTTTCTTCTGTATTTTAAGACATCTATCTCATTATTCATGCCATAAAAGCCATTACTATGACATGATTTGAACAATCTGTTATAGTATCCTCAAAAACTTTGGTTTTCTCAACTTACAAGCGATCTACTAAATTTTTTCATATTTCTGGTTTATTCACGCTACACTTGCTAAATATTTATAATAAAAAAAATCTATAAAATTTGGAAACTTCTTTTTTTCTCCATTTGCAGTTGATCTGCAGCCATTACTTTAGTTTATAGGGGTACATTACTTAATCATAATACTAAGAAAATTCAAGCAGAGTTAATAGTGGTACAAGGCCTCGGAGTATTAAAACAACAAGAAATAACATCCACAGACACTTGAAAAATCGGGGAAAAAAAAAATGGGAAGAAAAAGAGAGCAAAAAGAAGATAAGTATTTTAAATTGCCTGCTGTGTGGGAACCAAAATGCTGTGCAACATGTGACAATAACAATTTTGCACTGGCCGATTTGGAGAGAGAAAGAGAACCGAATATTACCAACGACTGTTTTATTGTCGACACTTGTTTTGCAGCACATTGTGAGCCAAATTGTTTGCGAAAACAAAACGACAACAGTCGAGTAGTGGCAGTGTGCCGATCACAGGGCACAAAGTCCTTTCAAATGACCAACCACTTGAGATGGGACAATGCAAAAAACCCGCTGCTACTATTCAAATTATATAGAAAATTGCAAGTAAAACACAAACTAATTGTTAAAGTAGTGCACTATAGCTATAGAAACCAGAGGGGGGTGAGCATGGGAATCTTAAGTGTTATGTGGTGGCAATGTGGCAAACAGATGAGCCAAATGTCAGTATGCCAACTGCCTGACTGTCTTATCGCCAAGTTCTATGCCCCAGAAAGCCCCATCAATTATGACACACTAATATTATATATTATATATGTATACGTACAATACTATATGTATGCCAAGCGTATCAGACTTGAATCGAAATGCGCGCGAAATTTGCGTGACATAAAAAAATATCTAAGCATGTCAAGAACATTGTTCGCTCATTGAACAGCAACAACTCCCCCACACACCTCTATAGCTCTAGCTCCCTCTCTCTTTCTATCTCTTTCACACTTTGCAGTCGGCCCTAACTTAAAGTTGTTATTGCTATTTACCCACATACAATACCAACTTTTGTTGTGCTGCTGAGCCGGGCGAGCAATGTTGATTAGTACTTCCTGAGGCTGCCATATCATCCAAAATATATATACATATATATGTATGTACATAAATAACTATGAATGCATGTGTACACTATGTACTCAGTCGTATAACTGACATATACATACGCCTATTTGTTTAGAGCTCTGCAAACAATCAAAGAAATGTCGTTGGAGCTCTGGAAGCTTGAGCCTCTCAACTTATCAGCAGCGCAGAGAGCCCCGCAAACCGGCCGTTAGAAGTAATCAGAACAATGGAATACAAGCATCAGGTCTCTCTTTCCCTCTCTCTCTCTCTCTCCCTCTCTTTCTTTTTTTGTATTACAGCACATGGGGGCCCTAATGCAAATACATACGTTTGTACATATGTACATATGTATGTGCAGTAATCGAGGGGCAGAATGAATTTCAGATGTTGTTTCCGGTAAGAAATATTTAAAAGCTATGGCCCCAGGGAAGTACTACCATGTAGAAAATCAGCAATTAGCACAACTTGACGCAAAGCAATAAGTACATTTGCACTGGATTTCATTAAATAAAATATTTAAGTTAACTAACACTATCAATGAGAATTATCAACTACACGTCTTCACACCAATCAACAATAAGAAGTTTGAAAAATGATAAAACTTCAAAAATAAAGATATATAGAAAGCTAAGTAGTTACATCTCGTCAAAAAAAATTGATTTTTAACCATAAGTATTAACTAAATTCAAAAATATTCTTAAAATTTGTATAAATTTTTAACTTTTCTTTTTTCAGACTTTGAAAAGTAAATTTTAACTCGGGTTTCTATATCCCCTTATTAAAAAACATCTTTTAAGTAGTTATGCGCTAGGAGTTACTAAAAGTTTGATTTCTCATTTTTTCAATTGGTTTGTATTTATTAATTAAAACTAAAAACTAATTAAAAAGAGATATGCGAATGTATAACTTATACTTTTGAATGAATTTAATATAGGAAACTTCATATATTAACTAAATTGACGGCCCCACTCTCAATTGGAACTCAATTATATACATACATACATAGTTATGTCCAAATTTTAAAGCAAATGAAATCCCTTCATTACGCTGACAATTTTACCTCCCACAATGAATGTGCAGCCTTTGCCACGTGACTCAAGAACAGTGAGTTCTCTGCCCAATTGCTGGCATTGGGGCGCCTCTTTTCGAGGCACATTTAAACTCTGAACCCGGCAATTGATTGCCAGAGAGAAAGCTTCATTTGGTGAATGTGCGTGTGTGTGAGTGTCTGTATGTCTGTTTGTCTGTATGAATGAATGCGTTCTCTAACATCGAAATGAATTGCTTATTTTGACATTTATTAAAGCTTTAAATAAAATTTATGCAGAGAATCAATTAGTGTGAGTATGGAGCTGGGCACAAGTGGGAAGTGAAACTTTTGGGTATCGCCAGAATTGTGTGTAGCTATGGGATTGCCATTGACCATTGAACAGTACCGAATTTGAAGGGGAACGCAAAGGAGCTACATTTGTATCTGCACGCACAGAGAAAGAAGAGTGCAGAGAAGAGTGCAGAAAGAGCGCAGTACGCAACGGAAAGTCAAGTAACAAAAATTATATTTCTCACAATCAGTTTGTAGGCTGGCGGCAAGAAAGGAGCATGGCGGGGGGACAGATATTAAGATACGGCAAAGGAAACCAAAATAGCAACAACAAAACACTGTGTGTGTTTGTTGGCCAAAGCAAAGGCAAAAAGACAAACGGCGATGAGCAGCAACAACAACAACAACACAAGACATAGTCAAAGAAGCGACAAAGACTGCAAGAAATCACAGCAGCAACAACAACAAGAACAACAGCGAGGTGGAAGATAAACAGGCTCGCAGACAGCCACTCATATATATATATATATATATATATGTATGTACATAGGATTCCTGCACACACACTGACTTACATATACATACAACGATAGTGATTTTGGCGCAAAAACCTAAACGCAATTCCTCTTTGCACACTCATTCCGAGAGCCCATGCTCTTCACCTACTTCTTCGCACACTAGCTGTGGCTCTGGCTCTCAGCCGCTGCCTTCTCTCAATGCACATCGTTGACGTTGACGTCGACGTCAACGTTGACTGCAAGAAATCTCAACAGCGCCCGCTACGACTCTTTCCCCCCTGCTTCGTTTTCGACATTTCGGTCTTCGGCTGTTGGACTCGTGTTAAGGAATTTGCGCGCGCGTTGTCCTCGTTCTTATCCTCGTTCCTCGTTCCTCTGCTCGTGACACACACATACCACAGAAAACAGCAGGACTAATTCGTTGTTCTGCTATGTGCATGTCCTTCGGCCCCTTCGATCAGCTGATTCGAACATATGTGTGTGAGTACGAGAGTCAGGCAGGCAGCCAGACAGACAGACAGACAGACCGAAAGGAACAGGATTGTGTACGAGAACCAAAACGGGACCGAGGGTCATTCCCCGCTGCAAAGGCATTCCCATCCTTTTCTAATTGTTTGTCCTGGTCTGTGTGCATGTGTGTATGTGTGGGATTTTGTTCTGATCAGTATTTGTCTATTTGTTATATAGGTATCTATGTACATTCGTACATATGTATCAATGTATCTTTACTTCCATTTCCCCTACTTTAGTCATTCATCGGTGGAGTTCGATCGGCCTAAATTCTGACCAAAGTTCAAATACCTTCAATTCCAGGCCTGTCAACACCTTTGTCAATCTCCAATTTAAATTTCGCTCTTGGCTCTTGTTGCCATGGGGGCATAGTATATACACACGATCTGGCTATATGCAAATGAGTTAAATGTTTATAACTTATCTATTCATCCAACTGCTGTATGTACGCATGTGTCTGTGTGTCTTGCATTGCAAACTAATTGCACATCTCATACTCACTCACTCACAGACCACTCTTCCTCTTCCTTCTGCCCGCTACGCCCCTTTACCTATTGGCATTCCCGCGCGCGCGCGCTTAAAAGTATCTCAAACGCTTTTTATAAAAATTTTTTTTTGTTTTTTTTTTTTTTTAGTTTTGCCGCTGCCTTCGTCAGGCGCTTAAAAACCGAATCTCAAAAACCTCACTTCTTGGAATTTCGATTTACAATTTAGTTCTTTACGTTCTCATTCCTTTTTTTTTAAGTTTATTTGCTCTCTGCTCGCTGCTCCCGCCGCTGCTGCTATGCTGCTGCTGCTATTGTTGTGTCCCATTCTCAATCGCGTTGTTGCTGCAATTTCTGTAGTCTATGCTTGTATTGGTGTGCAGCCTATTCTTTGCTCGCAATCAAATTCGCTGCTCTCAAGTTTGTGAGTGTGTGTGTGTGAGTGAGCTTTTTTTTTTTTTGCATACATTTTTGATTTCTTAGTTTGCCCTTTTTGCGCTCCGTTTTCTTCTGTGTCGCCGCACCGTGGTCAACTGCCAATTGTAAATGCTAAATGCCTATAAAACATTGAACATTAAACGTTCAATAGCTTTAAGCACAATATTAGCTGTAATTCAAACATTACGGTAATAAATTATTATGTACATATATCAAAAATTGCTTATTGTTGTACAATAATTACTATACGTACATGTGTAATTCACTAAGAAACGCCTTGTGCTATACCCACTGTGCCTCACTATGAATGAGATTATAGCTTTTTTTTGTTGGATTCTCCACATACTTTTTGTGTGTTGTTGTGAACTTGTTCAAAACCACTTTATGATTTCTGCGTCCTTTTTAGTTGTGTATTCTTTTTGGCAAAAGATGATCCTCTTCCTGCAGCAGCGCAGCACAAAAACACAAAAGCACAAAATAAATTCAAGAGAATGAAACCGTAGCTCATTTAGCTTTGAGAGCATTTCACTGCCGCGCGACTGCTGCTGGCAACTCTGGCGCGAATCAGTTGCTCTACCATATGATTTACTTCACAAATACACACACATGTATCTGCATAGACTATAGATAAAAAAATATGCACAGTTAGTGTGTTAAATGTTCTAACCTAGTAAATTTGATTGTGTTCTATTATTTAAGCATTTGATAAAACATTAATTTCTTTGTTGAAATAGTTTTTTAACTAATTGTGCGTTGGTAAATGACGTTTAATGGCATTCATCGTCCATAGTAGTTTCCTGCTGATGCATCCACTTGGCAGGCACTGTTGTAGCCATGGGTGCCCCCCGTCTTCTCCTCCTGCTAAGCATGGTGACACGACTCCCGCAGGGTCTGCACACTGCTTACATATTCACATACTACATGCATATATCCATATGTAACGCGATTTTTGCTTTAACTTTGCCGCGACTGCCCACACACACACAGACATGGAGCGCTGCTGCTCATTTAACGACATTGGCGTCTACGTCTGCAAAACACAAAAGAGACACGCCTCCACTCCACCTCCCTCCCCTCCGGGGCAGTATTGATCATATGGCTGGGGACTCTTGGCACTACGACTACCTGCTGATGCTCTGCACGTTTTTGGATAAGGGGGCCAATGTTGAGGGAGGGGTTTGGGGTGGGTAGGCGTCGCGGAATGCGTGGATCTCACATTATTACCTGCGAACGACACAATCGATGCCGCACAACCGATGCCCATGCCATCGCCATTGCCATCGTCGTCTACGTCTTGAATTCTACTTAAAGATTTGCACGATTCCCGAAGACACCGACCGACACCGAAGCAGCAGCAGCAGGCTGAGGCGATCTCAGTCAGGCTCTGTCCCAAGCCATTCGGTTGCAACGTAAATCACATGTGTTTTTGCTTGTTGGCTGCTTCGGCTCCCACAAGTCGCCAATCGGCTCCACTGTCGGTCGCGATTCGGCAATCGGTTTTTGGCGCTCAGCGTCGCGCGGCTTCGCGCTATAAAAGCTCGCGCGCCAAAATTGTTGCCTTCAATAGTGCTCTGATCTCTGTGTAGGAACGTGTAGGGGAATTCTGTTGAGCAGCTCGGGCTAAGCTACCTGTTGCACTGGCGGCGACGGCGGCATTGCTCTTGATCGCTCGCTCCAACTGCATAGATTTTTCCTTTTCCAATTTTCCCAAAAAATTGTATTCTTTCTTACTTTGCCATGCTATTGGGATATGGGAAATGGAAAATTGTACAAGAGAACAGTATGTATTGTAGCTCCCGCTCTTGCTCCTTTCTTTTTGCTCCTGCTTCTCCGTTATACGTTGTGTGCTGCTCACACAACGACAAAAGAGCAGCGACGTCGACAGCGGCAGCGGGGGTTGCAGCGACTCCTCGGTCGGTCGAAAGAACGAGCGTACGAACGTACGAGCGAGCGGCTCTTTAAAACCAGCTGCGCTCGGATCGAGAACTACATTTGTTTTCTGTTCGTCGTCGTGTCAACATCTGAGCCTCGAGCTGCCTTCGTACGGAGAGTGCAGAGTGCAGTAAATTTGTTGTATGCTCTCGTGTGCGTGTGTGTGTGTTGAAACGATTTGGATAAAAGCAGTAAAAACACAAAGAACTCCACAACAACAAAAAAAAAAAACAACTACAATGTTAAAGCGGACACATTAAAACGAAACTCTCAAAATATGCAACAAACATGCAATATTAGTTATTAAACAACATTTAAGTATTTAAACAAAATCAACAACAACAAAAAAAAACATCAAATGAAACAACAACATCAAAGGACTACACACTATAACAACAACAACAACAACATTGAAAACGAAACGAACTAACTGTAAACTAACTGTAAATGTGCGTGAATCAGCAAAAAAGTGCGAAAATTGTGTTTTAGCAATTTAGCAAACAAAAACAAAACATTCTAGTGAAAATAACTAGCAAGAAGTTTTCAACTTTAAAGCAAATCAACAAAAAAACTAAGCAACAACAATGCTGTGGGAAACAATTGCCGAAGAGAACAACTGCACCATGGATTGCAATACAAGGTAATTATCAACCACAACAACTAGAAGAAGCAACAAAATACTAAATACAACTAGTAGTAGCAGAAATAAAAGTGCAAGTTTGAACTTGAACAGCAAACAACAAAAGAAAAATCAAAAATCAAAAAAACCAAAAGCAAAAGCAACAACAAATAACATGTACACAAAAGCAACTGTGAACAACGGAACAGCAAAGCAGCAAAGAAGCAGCACTGCGACTGCGCTGCTTGCTTGCTTTACTGTGGAACAAAAGTAAGAGTTTTTTTTCTGCTTCTTTTTGCACGCTCCACACGAGCGAACGACACGTTTTTTCGGCTTTGTGGCGCTCAGCTGTTGTTGTAGTTGCTGTTGTTGTTGCTGGCATTTCATTCATTAAACCGGCTTCCGCGAAGCTTGCGCAGCTCCAACGAAAAAACACACAAAATATACAACAGTCTTCCGAGTTGTTGTTGTTGTTTTCTTAGCGTTTCTGCCACTGCTCGCGTCGACGCTGACGTCTGCTTCGGCTTGCGTGACCCAAAAGTGGACAAAGTGCAGATGCGCAATGCAATTGAAAACGAAAACAGTTCGAGCAGAACGTGCAAAAGGGGAATTCCGCTTAAAGTACCGCAAAAGGGCAGTGGAGATGGATAGATGGATAGATAGGGGGAAAGAAGAAGAAGAAGAAGAACAAGCAGAAGCAGCAGACAGCACTGCACAAGTTTTTTTTTTGTTTTTGTGCTCTTCCTACTTCCCTCTTTCTAATTTCAAATTCCCAATTTACAAAAGCAACCCCCGTTGTTTGTTGTTGTTGCCTTTAACACCACCACCAACGCCACCGCATATATTTTTAGCTGCGGGTTTAATGACCCGCGCTTCAGACCATCAGTTGACTAATCCACTCTCTTCTCTCTCTCTCTCTCTTTTCTTACGCTCTCTTAGCAATGGCAGCAGCAACAAAAACCGTTCGAACCGCAGCGTGCGACGTTCGTTGGCCAGTGACGTCATGGCCATGGATGCTGAGATGGAGCTGTCGTTCTACGATGACGATGCACTGGCACTACCCCAACAACAACAACAACAAGAACGTGCCGTCAGTCCCGAACTGCTCGGTCTACTCTCGCCCGAGGGTTCACCGCAGCACTTTCAAATCGTGCGACAAAAGAAAATGTTGCCCACAACAACAACAACAGCAACGATGAGAGGCGCTGCTGCTGCTGCGACGACGACGCCAGCGCGCAGCTTTCGTGTATTCAACAGTCTGTCCTCCTCGGGCTCCCTGGAGTCCTCGATGGATGATGAGTACATGGAGCTGTTCGAAATGGAATCGTTTGCCGGCATCCAACAACAGCAGAATCAGCAGGAGCAGCTCGCCTTTCCCAGCGGCCTCAATTCGCTAATCAGTGGACAGATTAAGGTGACGCCTCAGTCACCGGTTGCACTGATGCGACGGCCGTCGGTGCGCCGCTGCCTCAGCATGACGGAGACCAATAGCAATCAGCTTGCACTAACACAACTGCAACAACAACAACAACCAAAGACGCCAGAGACTGCTTCACGGGATTGCTTCAAGCGTCCCGATCCTCCAGCATCGGCCAGCTGTTCGCCCATTCAGAACAAGCGACACCGTTGCGTTGAAAAGGAGAATTGCCCCACACCCACTGCCACAGCCACACCCGCCAACACCACCACCGCCAACACCGTTAGCCCCTTGGCCCTGCCCCTGCCACTGCCACTGCCCAGCACTAGCTTGTCGCATGCACCACCGCTGCGCAAGTGCATGTCACTGAATGATGCGGAGATTATGTCGGCATTGGCACGCTCCGAGAATCGCAATGAACCAGAACTGATTGGTGACTTTAGCAAAACGTATGCGCTGCCCCTGATGGAGGGCCGTCATCGGGATCTCAAATCAATCTCAAGCGAAACTGTGGCACGACTGCTGAATGGGGAGTTTGAGCAGCAGGTGGCTAGCTATCGCATCATTGACTGCCGCTATCCGTACGAATTCGAGGGCGGACACATACAGGGTGCCAAGAATCTGTATACACACGAACAGATCTTGGAGGAATTTCTAACCGTACAGCAGACTGAGCTGCAGCAGCAGCAAAACGCCGATGCCGGCATCAAGCGCAACATTATCATCTTTCACTGTGAATTCTCATCGGAGCGTGGCCCCAAAATGTCACGTTTCCTACGCAATTTGGATCGGGAGCGCAATACAAACGCATATCCGGCTCTACACTATCCGGAAATCTATTTGCTGCACAATGGCTACAAAGAGTTCTACGAGACACAGTCGGAACTTTGCGTACCCAATGCGTACAGGCCAATGCTCGAACCGGCCTACAATGAGGCGTATCGTCATTTTCGTGCCAAGTCCAAGTCCTGGAATGGCGATGGTCTTGGCGGTACCACTGGGCGCTTTAAGAAATCACGCTCTCGCTTGATGCTGTAAATAGAGTACTCTCTCTCTCTCTCTTTCTTTCGCTCTCCCTCTCGCTCTCTCTCTAACATACTTGACATTTGTATATAGAACACGCAGAAGAAACCCCTGAATATTTATTTAATTTAAACATTTTAAGTTGATTTTGTTGATTTTCGTTTGTTAATTTAATAGTTTTATAAGTTTTAGACTTTTAAGTACTATACTTCACCCACACACACACACTCAAACAACCGACAATTGTACATTTGCAGAACAAGCATATTTCTATGTGTATTTTGTATTAGTTATTTTTTTGGTCAATTGATTATTGTTTTTATGAAATTTTTAATTCGGTTTAGTTCAATTTAATTAGCGATTTAGTTTGAATTTTAACGTAACAAAAATGTGCATTATAATCTAAACGAAAACTTAATGACATAAAATTTTAAGAACCCGCCGATACACTGACTACAAAAAATCATCATACACACAATCATTCACACACACACACATACATTTAAATGTTAGCTTTAGTTTGATAAGAGTTGAAAGTTGAAAACTTCTGATAGGTACAATTTACGCTTATTATTTGTTTATTTTTTATGTAATTACACCATAGTACACCGCTAAGAAATGGAAAACAAAATGAAAACAATTATTATATAATGATTATTTTAAGCAAAGCTTATTTTTGCATCAAAAAAGGCAATATTATTGAACAAAGGCGTAAATTTTAAATATATATATAATACACGAACCCTGAACTGAAATTTTTATGCATTTTTATTGAAATACAAACAAAACAATTAAAGTCTGAGAAATGTTGATTTTCACGGATGCGAGTATATTTGGGCTAATTTAAAATTTGGCGCCAAAGTTGGCGTGCATGTTGCCAGACTGATATGTGGATGCGCAAACTGGTCACATTGTTGGGGTATGTGTCTCAGCTAATGTAGCAAGTGCGCTGTAAGCAAATGCCTTGGCTAAATGGTTGTTTGACTACACTATGCGACGCTAGATGACGCTAGCTGAGTTAAGACAAGACAACTACCCGAAATTATTTAAAAATTGCTTTAACTTGAAAATTTTTAGCTGAAATACTTAAATATTAATTAACTCCATGCTTTTAATGGCAAAAAATTATATTATAAATAAAAAATTTATTTGAAAGCATGAAGTATATGTTTAAAACATTACTATTTAAAATTGTTTTTTATAGTTTTATCAGATTTCTAAAGTAACCATCTGTTTTAGCAACACCGTAACCGGGAACAATGAACAATAAAAATTTATAATTAATTAATTTTATAGCCATTTCAACTGCTGAACGCTCAACACGTATTAAGTAATTAAATCAAAATTACAATGTGCTAAATTTTATTACGCATACGACATGCTAAACCGCTGGTTTCAATACATTATAGACATTTATGTATGTATATCAACAGTTGCTCAATGCTGAGGGCGGAGGGCAGAGGAGTTTCATTAATGGCCATTTTGCGGCCACTAAGCTGCCACTTAGCGTAGCACCATTAACTTAATTCCCATTGTCAACAGATAAACGCAAATCGTACAATTAGTATTTTCGGCAATTACCGCAAGGCTTAAGTTTCCCCTTCCCCACTCTCCCCATTTCCCTTTAAGCAGTGGGTGGCATTAAAGCAGCAGCAGAGAAAGTAATGAAAATGAAAATGAAAATGAAAATGATGATATCAAAGTGTCTCAGCCACTTGCATTATGTTAATGGGTCGCTTTCATTTCCAGCTCTTGGCTTTTCGCGTAGGACGACAATATTATAATGTTGTGCTACTAAAAAAAAACAGAAAAGAAAACACTCATGCAGCACACAGTGATAACGAATGCCGTGCGGACACCGCTGTGCAACGAAGTGTTGAAGTGTTGAATGCCAGACAAAGCCAGCAGAAACTAGTGCCAAAGTTGCAGTCGAGAAGGACGATTTTAAAAGACCCTGTATCTGACTTGAGTAAAAAAGTTTAATAATTTTATTGTAGTCTTACTCAATTAGCTAGAAACCCAAAAGGTTTCCTTATTCATCATTGGTTTTTTAAGCAATAGTTTCTATGTCTCAAGAAACATAGGAGTGCTGCTTATTAAAAATGACATACTTAACAGATTCCATGAAAACTTGGTAGGAGTATAAAGAATGTAAATACATACACATATGGTAAGTATGATGTAAATATCTCAAGAATTATTAAAAACTCTACAAATATTCCAGGATACAAATTTAGACACTGACATGCATTATCAGTTGCAGGATTTCAAGGAAACTGGGAATTTTATTAAATACACAATTTTTTCCAAGTTTTTCATATTTAAGATTGTTTTTAAACCGATCGTTCTCAACGAAACCATATGATATTACTATAAGGATCTGACGAAACTTGGTCAGTTTTTATAAATTGAATATATATACACATATGGTAAGTTTTCTGTATTTGCGTATATACGTAGAAAGATGTCTTTATATATTTTAAGCTTCCTTTTGCCTGTTATACACCTTTCATTTAATGACAAACTTAATACACTCACTTTACTTCTGATGTACAGGGTCTTAAGAGAAATGCTCGCATTACAGCTGCAGGGTGCCCAAAATGTTGCATGCTGTGCGTTTGTCTGTCTGTCTATCTGTCTGGCTAACGTTTTGGCTCAGGACCTTGGCTAAAGTGCTGCAAAAACGGGTTAATCAGTGCAATTAAGGTCAAAAACACGATGGCGTTGTCAACAGCACACAACACTATGGTAGCATCTTCACGCAGTGTGTGTGGTGTGTGTGTGTGTGTGGAGTGTGTGTGAAGTGTGTGTTTGGAGCGTGTGTGTGTGTCTGTGCATTTAAATTCAAAAGTTGCGCATACGACGCGTAAGCCCTGCCATAATACAGTGCAGCCAACAGCTTGCTACCCGCTGCGTGCCTTCGCTCTCTCTATCTCTTTCTAACCCACACGCTTGCCTTCGCGCTCCCTTTTTCTCTCTCTCTGTCTCTCTGGGTATTGCTGTCTCTATCTCTTTCAGTCGGTGTGCGTGTTTGATAAGTGTTCTTCAAATGCGCGGAATTGCGCCGACGCCAAAGCACGAATCGCACTCGTTTAAGCCGCCGTCCACAGCAACAACAACAGCAACAAACTAAGCGACGGTCAGCAGCGTGTATCTGTATCTATGTGGCTGTAGCTGTATCTATGTAACTGCTTCTGTGTATGCGTGCAACGCTGCGCCTATAACATAAAAGCGCTGCGCTCGCCACAACTTTAGATTGCTGCCGACCATCGTACGGTTCGCATTCATCTAGACGGCTGCTCTTTACGGTTCGGTTAGTACGTTACTTCTCAAAACTTGTGAATAACCATAAAACCACAAAATAAACTAAGAATTGTTCTAAATCTATTTACAAAGCTGTTAAAATCGACACTACAATTAACTAGACTGCAAATAGAAACCAGTTTACGACTCGACACTTAATTTGTGGCTCCAAAAAAAAAGTTGAAAAATATTTTAAAGTTTTGTTAAGTTGTACTTCAACAATGCGAATAAATGTCGCTTGTGGCAATTAAATGAAACAACACATGTTTTAAAACTTACTCAAGGGATTTGCTACAATCATTTGTAGTTTGTGATTTATTACTATTAAATTCACTTATAAATTTGCCAGTTACAAATCACAAATAAAAACGCCCTGAAAACCGCTGGAGAGCATTTGATATATCTATGTGCTCAGTACAAAACAATTGAGCTACGATTGCAGTAATTGTTTATACTACAATACTTATTTATTGTTTAGTATTTACATAAAAGTAAAGGGCTGCACTTGAAAGCGGCTTGACTCACAGATACTCTCTCTCTCTCTCTCTCTGTCTCTTTTTAAACGTTTTTTTTATTGTGGCATTCTCAAAGAAGATACTTATATTACTCAAGTGTTTGGCTTACAAAGTGTCTGATATTTTTATTTCGCTAGATGGTACTCAAAGTGTAAATACTCAGTCGAAGATCTTCATCGATCAGTATTCTACTTTCAAAATTCAAAAGACTATAGTTTATATAAAGAATAACAAATATCAAAGTTGCTTAAAGCAAAAATAATACACAGCGAAATGGTGAAATTTGTTTGAAGAACGGAATTTCAAAGACTTTAAAGTCTAGGCACACCAAAAGTGCTGATAATACATTTAGATTTTGTTAAAATATCGTAACATAAGCAATTTAAACACTAATATACAATTGTAGGCTACAAGTTTCATCACGATCAGTTAATAAACACAAATGTTCTTTAATACTAATATTCCTAGATATGCATTTAAACACCTATATAGATCTCTGAGACTAATAGCAGCTAAGACAATAAGGCAATTGTAGACAATGCTCATAAGTGGTGCACGCAGATCAAGTTTTATTTTTAATATGCTGCCAACTTTATTATACCCTTGAAGACGCATCAAAAGCAGAGTCCTTTTGTTGGTTCGTCTTTAAGTTTTCCAGATATCTTGATGAAATTTGACACAGCTGCATATTCTATCTGTAGGCATATCTTCCATCCAAATACTATGTATACACTAACTTTCATTCAGATCGGAACACCATATGATATAGTTTCCATATGCGCAATCGGTAACAGTTAGTAAGAAAAACTTTTCTAAATATTGAGTGATTTTAATCAAACAGACGCTAAATGCATTTTACATCATTCTACACATGCTAAATCCGATTACTTACTATGAATATGCTTAGTATGCCATAAATATAAGCATAACATAGACTCTAAATCAAATCTTAAATAATTAGAGCGTCGTAGATAACCTAGTAATCCATATATGTACAGGCTTCATATAAAGTCGTACTTCAATCAAGTATTCCACCACAACCCATAACCTCTCCAACTATCTCAGCACTTTTTCTAAAAACAGATCATACCCCATCTGCAAGCCAAATTCAAGCACAATACAGGGCATCATAAAAGATATTTTCTAGGCGTGCAAATCAATTAAGTAGAGAGGAGAAATTTAAATAGATTTATATTATACATATACATATGTAGTACGTTCTTATATAGATGCGTTGAGTTCAATTGAAGAGTCAATGTCAACAACAAGTAGTTGGAATCCGTGCATTCAACCGCAACATTCAATTTCAATTTCAATTTGAAACTAACGCACGTTTCCGTGTGATGAAAATATTAATTAATAAATGTGCAAAATGAAAGTTCTATTAATTGATATACATCTGTACATTAGATATTTAAGCTTTCGAATCGTAAGTCACGTTGCTCCCAATACATAAATCAGATCGGATAACAGATATGTTAATCCAAAGAAGTTCATTGGCCTATCACCCGCACCCGCACCCACAACCAAACGCCGATCAAGCAATGGCTTTTGCATAAATAAATGTATAAGTATTCAAATACATACACTATATACCATATATATACCATATATATTCCAGATGTATGTATGTAAGTAGAACTGAGTGTGTGGCAAACGAGTTAGGCGCACGCAGCTGGAATATCCAGTTGTTCTTCTCTCCAACTCTTCCGCTGTCTTACAGGAAAAATATGCAAACAAAAAACAAAAAGCATCTTGCTGCACTCTCCATATTAATCGAACGAACGTGCTGCCTCTGCAGTTCATAAGCTTCCCAAGACACCCAAAAACCCCCCGCAACCCCCTCCAAAAGTTACCTTCCCACTCGCTGCCCATCTCGACTTTGCTGGATCTAGTTTGCAACTGCTTTTTGAAGTTTACTAGATGCACTGTTAAAAAATTCTTGATTTGATTTTATATCTAGAATTCAATCTTAACAGAATTGAAAGTACTGTCGAGTTCCCCTACCCGATTATTTTCAATTATATGACATGAAATCGGCAAGATCTTAAGGCCCTACCCCATAAAGTATACATATTCTTAACTGACCCAAAATTTCGAATCGATTAAAACAGTTTTTGAAATAAATGGCAAAATATTTAAAATTTTGAGAAACTTATCGTTGTTCAAAGTTTTTAAAGAGTTGATAAGGGTACTGAACTGTACATCACAAGCTTATGTCTCTCTTTCAACCCCATAAACAATATATATTCGTAACATACACAAAAATTTCTTATCGATTTAAAGAGTTTTTAGAAATAAAATGAAAACCAAACTAATTCTACGATAAAATAAATTTTTGGCAAAGATATCGTAGTTTGTAGTGTGATTTATAGGCTATGGGGCGCCAGATTAAAAATTAAAAAAAATTTTTAATAGACGCCGATGTTTACATATATGTACATATAGGGATTATAATTTTACTAGAATATACTAAAATTTTGTCTTTACTTCGTACCGTCTCTGCGATCTTTTTGTTTAAATAGACTGCAATATCGGAGACGCTAAAAATGCTGATCAAGAATATATATCTATATATACATTATGTTAAACAAGCTGATTATACAAATGCCGGGCATAAACTAGAAAATTTCTCAATACTTTAAGAACTTTATGTGCTCGTAACACTTTTCTTCAGCAACATTATGTTGATTAGTGTAAAGCAGATCGGCTGAATACATATATATATAGTATATGCGACGCACGTGATGTCTGCGGGTCGTTTAGCAAATTGCAAGCAGTCGACTCACATAATGATGAGAATAACAAATAAATAAATATATATATGTATAATAATAATCAAGTTAACTGCAAGACGAGTTTCATTGGCCGAGACCTTAATACGTGTGCGGCATGGCTAAAACGACTGAAAGTCAAAACACCAAATTTGCATTAAGCCAAATTGAAAAACAAAAACAAAAAAAAATCGAAACAACAGTTAACAAGAATTGCGTTCCGTTTGGTTTGATACAACATTTAATTGGCAAACTGATTAAGTTAATTGCATAATTATTCTATATATTATTTATTTATGGTACTTACTATTTTGTTGTTTTTGTTTTGCCAACTCCACAGGCGGTTACCATGAGGCTGCTGCTTCTGTTGCTCTTGGCCAGCACCATGCTGGCCAGCCAGACCTTGGCCAATTCCATTACCAGTTCCAGTTCTAGCTATAGCTATTATCGTCTGCCGACTGCATTGAGACCACTGAAATACAATTTACGTGTTCTCACACACTTTGATAATCCGGAGAATTTGCGGTTCGAGGGCAGTGTTAAGATTCTCATCGAGGTGCTGGAGAATACCAACAATATTACGCTGCATGCCAAGAATCTCACCATTGACGAATCACGCATCATCCTAAAGGACACTTCCAGTGCCGACAAAAAGAATTGCATCTCCGGCACAGAGGTAAACTCCATACACGATTTCTACGTGATGCAAACCTGTGAGCCGCTTTTATCCGGAGAGAAATACGAGCTGACGATGCCATTTAGCGCTGATCTCAATCGTCAACTGGAGGGTTACTACAGAAGCTCCTATCTCGATCCTGTGGCCAATAAGACCAGGTAAGGTCACTCAGTGTTGATGGCATATGCGAAATAAGTAGATAGAAGATGGTATGTTAAGAGCTGAATTCACAATTGAATGGAAATACTCTAAAGCAGATCTGTACAAGTAGTGGCTCACTTGGCTTACAGAACTGGCACAGTTATTTCTTAACAAATATTGAAAAAGTTGCTGCAGATTAGTACCGTTGGGAATATTTGAAATGTAATCAAAGCTGTTAGAAAAAAACAACACGGGTTTTTTTTCAACATTTATATTCAGCTCTTTAAAAGATTTAAGTTCAGTAAAGAGCTGAATTGAAAACAAGAACTTTTCGTAGATATTACCTAAAGAAACTCCAAAGGTTTGTATTAGTAAGAAGTCAGTGGAGAACTCTCGATTATCATACAAAGTACTTAGTCTGCATAATAGAAATTTGTAAATCTTGGCAATAAAAACCTCAAATTTGTTAATATATGAAAACTAGTTTAGATTTTTTTATTAGCTATAAAGAAAAACTCGTGACATTGCAAATAGATCTTGATGATATAATTGTATTATATAGGTAAAAAACAGTAGTTATTATGCACCCGTTAAGACGAACTTACGCGATGATCCATGATTTGGTTATAAAATTATTTTTGTTTTTTTTATTGACTTATTTAAAAAACAGTTGCATAGTTACGTAAAATTTAACTCAATAAATTATAGCTACAAATGAATTTTAAATTTGAAATTAAAATTAATTGAACTATAGAGTTTGCCTATACTTCAGCCAAACTAATCGACAGATTTAGCTTTAATTTTTATCAAAAATGGACAAATGAAGCTTCAAAACAGGAAGCAAATAATAAAGTCATTACGGAGAACTGCTATACTAAATGTAATACTTTTAAGTGGAAAGTGAGTTCAGTAGTTGACAAAGTCTGCACCATCATATTTTGAAAGCTACTGTAATGTCTGAAAAAAAATTTAAGGAAAATATTGAATTGTTCCCTGACTTGTCAGTTCTAAAGTTCGAAGTTCTGTAGTTGAAAAAGTCTGCACCATCATCATATTTTGAGAGCTACTGCATCGTCAGGGAACAATTCTAAAGAAAATATTGAATTATTCCCTGATTTGTCAGTTCTAAATTCTGCTAGAAATATTCCGTTTTCTATGACTGCAAGTTCTTCAATAGATAGTAAATAGAAATTCAGTTTAATGTTGAGTTTTAGTACACTTCTTTTACAATTACTAGTCGAAAGCACCGAAATTAAAATTCTCCAAATTAAAATTCTTTCGCATTTAGATGGATATCGATTACACAATTTGAGCCGGCATCGGCCCGTTTGGCCTTCCCCTGCTTCGATGAGCCGAATTTCAAGGCGCCATTTGTGGTAACACTGGGTTATCACAAGAAATACACGGGTCTGAGCAATATGCCCGTTAAGGAAATCAAGCCCAAGTGAGTAGACAACTCGATTGACTGACCAACTGACTGACTGTGGATAATGGTATTAACTACTTGAATACTTCGTTATGGCATTGCAGCGAACAAATTGCCGACTACATTTGGTGTGAATTCGAGGAGTCTGTACCGATGTCCACCTATCTGATTGCCTATTCGGTGAATGACTTTGCCCACAAGCCATCAACTCTGCCGAATAGCACACTATTCCGCACCTGGGCACGTCCCAATGCCATCGAACAGTGTGATTATGCCGCTGACTTTGGACCCAAGGTGCTGCAGTATTATGAGGATCTGTTTGGCATTAAGTTTCCGTTGCCGAAGATTGATCAGATTGCCATACCGGACTTTAGTGCTGGTGCTATGGAGAACTGGGGATTGGTCACATATCGTGAGATAGCATTGCTATATTCCGCCGATCATTCATCGCTGGCGGATAAACAGAGAGTCGCCTCGATTATTGCCCATGAGTTGGCGCATCAGTGGTTTGGCAATCTGGTTACCATGAAGTGGTGGACAGATCTCTGGTTGAACGAGGGATTTGCAACCTATGTGGCTAGTTTGGGTGTGGAGAATATCAATCCCGAGTGGCATTCCATGCAGCAGGAATCTCTGGGTAATCTGCTGACCATTTTCCGCAGGGATGCATTGGAAAGCAGTCATCCCATCTCGAGACCCATTGAAATGGTAGCCGAAATAGCCGAGAGCTTCGATCAGATCTCATATCAGAAGGGCTCCACTGTGCTCCGCATGATGCACATGTTCCTGGGCGAGGAATCTTTCCGTGCGGGTCTGCAAAGCTATCTGCTTAAGTTCTCCTACGGCAATGCCGAGCAGGACAATCTCTGGGAGTCACTCACTGAAGCGGCACACAAGTATCGCTCCCTGCCCAAGAGCTATGACATCAAGAGCATCATGGACTCCTGGACACTGCAAACTGGGTAAGTATTACACTAATACCTATAGAATCCATTCTTATGTCTAATTCCCTTTAGTTATCCCATCATTAATGTGACTCGTGACTATGGCATGGGCACTGCGAAGCTTACCCAGGAGCGTTACTTGCTCAACACTCAGATTGGACGTTCGGGACGCGGCGGTTGCTGGTGGGTGCCCCTCAGCTATACCACCCAGGGTGAGCAGGACTTTAATAACACTGCGCCGAAGGCTTGGATGGAGTGCGGCAAGTCGGGCGAAGTGTTGCCCAAGACCATTACGGATCTGCCTGGCTCCGATCAGTGGGTCATCTTTAATACCCAGCTGTCCACGCTGTACAAGGTGAACTACGATGAGAACAACTGGAAGCTGCTCATCGAGACACTCACCCAAGGGGACTTTGAACGCATCCATGTGATCAACAGAGCTCAGTTAATTGACGATGCCCTCTACTTGGCCTGGACGGGTGAGCAGAACTATGAGATCGCTATGCATCTGGTCGAGTATTTGGAAAGGGAACGTGAATACTTGCCCTGGAAATCGGCATTTGAGAACCTCAAGCGTTTGAAGAACATTATCCGACAGACGCCCAACTATGAGTTCTTCAAGGTTAGTTGATCAAACAAATAGATCTTATACCATATCCTAAAGCCATATACCCAACCACCCCACATACCCAATACACGTGCATAATCTTTAGCTCTCATTCTGATTTGTATTTCGAAATGCATCAATTGCGGCCCAAAAAAAAAGTTCTTGTTTTTCGTAAGTCCCCAAGTTGCCACATGTAGCACATGCCACAAGTTCACATACCACATATGGGCATTTCCACGGGCATATCCGGAAATAAATTTGATTTCTCCATAATAATATAATCTTTTAATATAATTTTAGATATTTTTTAAATATTATATTATATTAGCCTGAATGTTGGAAAGATTACAGATTAGTTTTAGTTTATTTTTAGATTTCCTTCATATAAAATTTCCAATGTGCCCACAACATGTCGGCAAATGCTCTCCGAATTTTAAACAAGTTCTAGAGGCACACTGAATATTTTGTATGGACGAAATCAAAAACAAATCTTAGATTAATCTGTATTTGTAATTTTTTTACAGTTCTAATCTTTTGGTTCTTAAAGTTTTAGTTACAAAATCTGGTGCCTATAATATACTATATTCCTTCAAAAGAATGAATGCTACATCAAGAATCTATTAGCTAATGATGTCAGCACAAAATCGAAAATACATATATTTTTATTAACTTTTTAAGCCGTGGAAAAGCCCATATAAATTCTAGCTAAATGTGTAAAGCTTTTCTATCTAATCTTTCTTTTTTTAATCCAATCTAAACTGTATCCACAGCGTTACATTCAAAAACTGATTACGCCCATTTACAATCATCTCAATGGACTGAATGACACCTTTAGCAGCATTGAGCAGCAGGAGCAGGTGCTGCTCAAGACCATGGTGGGCAATTGGGCGTGTCAGTATCAGGTGGAGGATTGTGTGAAAGTAGCACTGGACTATTATCGTGGCTGGCGTGCTGAGCCCAATCCCGATAAGAAGAATCCGGTGCCAATTAATCTGCGACAGACCGTTTACTGCACCTCCATACGTCATGGCAGCGATGCGGATTGGCAGTTCCTATGGACACGTTATAAGAACTCGAATGTGGCGGCCGAGAAGCGCACCATATTGACCTCATTGGGTTGTTCGTCAGAGGTTTGGGTGCTGCAGCGTTATCTGGAGCTAACCTTTGATCCCAAGGAGGGCATTCGTCGTCAGGACTCAATGTGGGCCTTCCAGGCGGTGGCATACAATGAAATTGGTTTCCATTTGGCCAGAGATTACTTCATGAACAACGTGGAGTTTATCTACAAATTGTAAGTTCTTTTTTTTAATACTATTAGCTATAAAATGGTTAAATTTTTGGTATTTCTCTTTAGCTATCATCCGATTACGAAGGATATGTCTCGTTTGTTGCCACCGTTCTCCGAGCAGACCTTCCAGTTGAGTGACTTTGAGGACTTTAAGAACTTTGTTAGCGCCAATCGTGGTTCGCTAAAGGGTCTGGAACAGGCCATACAACAGACCCTAGAGACGATGCTCACAAATGTCCAATGGAAGGAACGCAATTATCGCCAATTGTCGCGCTCCATTGAAGGTTTGCTTTGAAGCCAAACCGAGAGTTAACTGCACATATATCCTTAAATACACACATTATACTGTAGATCGTTTTTCAAAAGTCCTCATCAGCTCATTCAAGTACAGCCTATAAATTAACAAAAAAAAAAGTATCCAATAAACTCTATACTATATACAACCGAAACAATTGTTGATCACTGATGCTGTAGACTGAAAGGTTTGTATCCATGAAGAAATTATAGTTAAACGTTTGTTAGTATTATGTTTGTATATTTCGTATATTTAGTTAAGCATGTTCTATAATGCTAATTCATAATAATAATAATGATAATAATCATAATAATAATAATAATCGTAATTGGAATTAAACGGCGCTTCTCAAAAAAAAACAAAACACACACAACTCTTGGTTACATGTCAAAAGTTGCATTGTTTTTGTTTTATATATTTATATATATTAAGGTTTCTCGTTGGAATTATTGTTAATGCTGTTTACAAATTACAATTGTTTAATTACAATCTAAACAAATAAGTATATAAGTGTGTGTGTATGTATTTGTAAATGTTAATATCACTAAAGCAGCGCTCCTGAAACAAAAAATCTTAATGTTTAACTAAACGTCTAAACAGATTGCATAAAGTAGTGATAAATTGTAATATGTACTATGTATATATGTATGTATATATATATTGTGTGATTTACATGCACAAATTTTCATTTGATTGGGTTTTTAATTGAAAACATCGATATAAACTATTTTATTAAATTTTATAACAATTCACTGATTGATTTGTGTGTGTTTTAAGTCTGTTTGTATGCATATGTGTGGTTGATGATAATGATGTTGTTGTTATTGTTATTGTTATAATCAAACGCCTTGAAAGAGCTGATCTTAAGTAGAAAGGCTATCTCTTTATATATATGTATATATATTTATATAGATGTATCTGCGTGTCATTTTGTATGGATTTTTATACTCGTAACAACTATTTAACACTTGATATACATATGTATATATATGCACAGCTCTATATATGTATCTATATAGTACTGTTCAGTTTGCCTTGATATCTATTTTAAATATGTATTGTATGTACGTATAGATTTATGAGTGTTATGTATATATGTATGTATGAACAAAATATTAGAAATGTTTGTTAATTTTGCAAGTTTCTTAATTAGCTTTAGTATTATTTTTGTGAAAGTATTATGCATAGATTGGAATACTATGTGATGCTTCAGCATATATATATATATATATGTTGTACATACAGCCGATTTGAGCTCCTGCTATTCATTTACAATTATTGTGTATATATATTGAAAATTGGGTCTGTGTGTTTAAGTTTCTTGATAGCGCAAACAATTTGTTTAATAGCATTCTTAACGTGTTAAATTCGTGTTATCATTATTTTATTTGAATGAATATTGGCAGCAATGCTTTTTATAACAAATTTATGCCAGATAAAATGCCATTTCTCAAGAGGTGCATTATGAATTGTGTGTATATTTGTATGGTCGTGTGTATTTATTAGAGCAATGAAAAACCAAAAAATAAACTCTCTCGGGTATCTTTAACTGGACCACTAACCTACACTGATTTGAATCAAAAAGGGCTGGTTTCAGTCAAAATTGATTAATTAGTTTTAAACAAGTTTCGTATATATATATATGTATATGTAGTTATTTTAAGTGTAGATTTGTTTTTTATGCATGTAGATAAACGATATAAACGATAGAGCTTAAACGAGTACATTGTTTAACAAACAGACTTCTGCTTCACTTTATTCGCACACTCGTGTGACCTAAACTAGAGACATACATTTACTATATATACTTGTAGGTAGGCATTCTATATAATCGTATATTACTCTTTTTTTTTTTGCTTTTGTTTTTGTTTGTTTTATCCGTATTTATAGGGTATGCAGTACGTATATAGATGCTTAGATTATTATGTTTTATATATTATGCTTTTGGGCTGTTTATCTGTTTGACATTTCATAGCCATTTCAGTGCGCAATGTTGCGAAAACCTTTCAAATCTTGTGCAATCCACTTTGCAGATTATCATTTGACCACGAGCTTTGCGGTGCTGATGCTGCTGCTGTGCCTGCTCCACCCGCTCCTGCTGCTCCTGTTGGTGGCGGTGTCGATGATGTGCTCGGTGGTTTCGATGCCGTCGCTTGAGCCGCCGGCTGCAGATCGAAACGTGCATAGAACAGTAAATACGGGGTTATTGTTATTTTCCGTGTGGGTGACAACAGCTCCTCGAATTCTCTTTGTGTCATTGCCTTGATCTTGTCATCGTCACACATATACCATATGGGTTCGCTGCTTCCTTGCACGTAATTGGCCTTGACACCGCCACGCCCCGTACTGCCATAGCCCGTGGGATAGGGGGCACAATTGATGCCCGAGCTGCCATAGCTAAGACTGCTATTACTGCCATTCTGCAGTGATTCCTCGCTAAAGTCATTGCTGCTTATGCTACTGCTGCCCATCACATTTGCCTGTTGGTTGCAACACAAGCGCATGGCACAACAATTGACGCCATGGCACGTGGTGTTCATACTCAGCTTGCCAATGCCATTTGTAATAGTCTTGCTGGTGAATCCATTCAATTGCTTGACATTTTTACTCATATCCCCACTGCTCGATGCCTTGCTACGTCCAAATTTCATCTTCTTCATCAGACTGGTGCCCGACGAAGCCAATGCCGAGGCAGCTGCTGATACCGGTGTGCTTGCAATGCTGCTGCTACCGTTGTTGCTGGGTGCCGCATTCTCATTGCTGCCCGTTGACGATTGTGGCGGCTGATTGCTTGTGCCTGTGGATGTGTTCCGGCGATCCTTGGGACAGTTCATATAGTCACTGGCCAAGTCGAGAAAGCAGGTGTACGCTATATAGTGTCCCACTGTCAGCGTGGCGCCCACATGCGTTATCACGCTGTAGAGTTTATACACATGCAGCTTATTGCCATCGCTCAGTTCACAACATTTGGCACAGAAACATGGTAGCGTAAATGTTGTGGGCACATATGTGCTGACCTTCTCCATGCCGCCGGAGAAACGATTCAGCTGAATGACCAATAGCCGTGGCAGCACCTCATACGATATGGAGCGTATGGCCTCAGTGTAACCCGTACACTGATTGCAACTATATTTGTTATCACCCCGAAAGTATTCACGCGTTATGCAAGAGTTCTGTATTAAAGAAATTAAATATGAAGTTTATGGCGAATTCTATTAAGCGTTCAATTTCGACTTACCTGTATATAGGAGCTGGGTTTCTCCTGCAGTTCGGCATTATCATAGCCTGATATCGGCACTGGCACTGATATATCAAGCATGCCCTGCTTCTGTCGCGTAATTGTCTCACAGCTCAAACACTTGGTGGTCAGCACCACAATGCCCTCAAAGTCGGTGCTAAAGAAATTCAAATTCAGCTCACGTATGCGCTCCTCCAGTCGCATCTTATGCTTCAACAGACTAGCCGTATTCGTTTCATCATCACTTGAATACTTTGATGGCGCCGTGGCATTATTCGGTAAGACTGGCGCTGCAGTTGAAGTTGCAGTTGTTGCAGCTGTTGCTGTTGCAGCAGCTAATGCTGGAGTTGGTGCGGTAGCAGCGCTAGTACCGCTGAGATCGACTGTATTCAAATAGAATAGACTATTGGAGGCAACATGTGGCGGTGGCATGCCACCACTTGTTGTTGTTGTTGGACTATTGTCCTTTAATGGCGATTGTACACGTGTCGCCTTTGATGCCTTAACATCATCTTTTCTCTTTGATTTGCGTGAGAAGAATGATGTTTTTGATGTTGTTGTTGTTGTTGTTGTTGTTGTGGTACTTTGTGTTTGACTAGTTGTTATCGAGCCATTGCCAGAGGCGCCCAAAATCGCATGATTGCCCATATCAGCATCAACAGTGTCCGTTTCATCGGGATTGGCAATGTAGCTGCATATATAGAAAGAAATAATTAGTTAGTCAAGCAAAGTTAGCTCTAGTCTCTAAATCTATTCACTCACCCATTTGCAATCACTTCGGGACATTCGCCAATCGCTTTGATAAGCGATTGATTCGTTTCCCTTATACAATTGAGCACACACATAAGAAACTCGTGTGCATCCTGCTGCTGATTGCCCTCGAATGTGGCATTCACATCCTGTATGGCATGCAGCAGCGTATCCGCATGATACGGTTCACTGGAATCGGCCATTTCATTGCCATGCAGACTGTGATAGAGTTCGTGTAGCTTCTCGCTGACCGACTGTAGACTTGATTTGCTGCCATTGCCATTACCGTTGCTAGAACTGCTGCTGCTGCCATTTGTGGTGCTGTTGCTGCTGCTATTGTTATTGTTGTATGGCTCTGTGTTGGCCAAATCTTTGCTGCTCCAACTTCTGGCATGTTCCAAATGAACGCCGCCGCTAACATTGCGTCCCAATGATGCAGACTTGGCATTATGCTGTCGCAATATAAACTGTTGCACCACATTCAAATCGTGTATGAGATGATGTAGATTATGCAGGAAATGCGGTGCAAAGCGTAGCGTATACACAACTGAATTCAGATAGCATGTATTGCCAATATTGCACAGTGTACCCATAACGGGCACATGATGATGATTCAGAGCAACACTCACACCACCATTGTTAAGGGCTGTGCCAGTGGCAGTGGCAGCATTTGTGCTGCTTGAACTGCTGCCACCAGTGGGCACATAATACTGATGTGCCTGCAGTTCGGCTACTTCAACATCGCTGGCACCGGTTGCAGTTGCATTGTTGCCAGCACGCAGCCCGCTGCCACTGCCACCAACGGCATAACCATTGACCACACGACCACGTTGGACCTCATCGCTGGACGTCGCCTGATAGCGTCTGTCGTAGAGTGACATGTTAGTGTTACAGCTGCGTTTGCGTTTGCGAAAAGCGCGTGCTGTTGCCGGCTTCGAAGAGTCAAGCTCAATCTGAGCCGCTGCAATGGCTGCTGCAGTTTCTGGTGAGAAATTTGTATCAATCTCCAGACGATTGCGACGCTTGCGTTTGCTGCTGACGCCTCCACCAGCTCCAGCTCCAGCTCCGCCGCCGCGTCGCTTCTTGCCCGTTAACTTTGCTTCCGGCTCCTCCTCGATACGATTCCAAAACTCGGGCTTGAATTGATCTGTAACAAATAAAAACAACATAGTTACCATATGGATTTGACTAAAATGTATAGACTTTACCTAACTTGATGTATTTATCCTCGTTGGCCTCTGTGGGAGTAGGTGATGCCTCTGCTGCCTGTACTACTGGTGGTGGTGGTGGTGTTAGTGCCTTAATCGGCGATGAAACAACCACAAATGGTGTAGTCTGACGGGATCGTAGACTGGTACAACGTGTTAAGTCAGCCACGTAGACACGCCGCTGCCTTTTACGCTTCACAACAGCAGCAGTTTCAACAACTTTAGTTTGTACGGTTTTCAGTGGCAGTTGCACAACTTGATCAACAAACTGTTGAACTTCTGGATAGATTGCCGATACTGTGGCCTTTCTTAGTTCGTTATGAACTAATTTGGTTGGACTAATGGAAGTGCGAAACTCTTCGGCTTGATTTTTTATTAAAATCTTTAATTGTTTGCCTAGATTGATACTTTTGATTTCACTGCCGCAATTCGGAAGACGGGCTTGATCCTCTTTCAGCTCATATATGTCATATTCGTGCATCTTTCATTATCCTGCAAAAAAAAACAAAAAAAGATTTTTATGTAAAACTTCATCTTAAAGTGATTAATTTAAATTTAAGCTTAAACAGCTGTCAAATAATGTTCTACCATTTTTTTTAATGCATTTTTTTTTTGTTGCTGCTTTAATTTTAAGGTTTACACGCGACTATTTTCTGTGCAGCTTCGTCACGTCAGGTAACAAACAGCTGATAACATCGACTGATAACAAATTGTATAACTCAGCAATAATACTTTTTTTTTTGGCAGGCAGGTGCAATGATTCATTTGACAAAACTACAAGCAATTAATGATATTGATAGACCACAAAAGAAAAGATTACATAAATCCTAGAATTTCGCGTGGCCAATGGCAATCAAGCTAAAAGTTCCCAAAGTGTTTTGGACACTATGTATGTCTGTACGTAGGTGTAAATTGAACTCATAATTGTGTTTATCAATAAACAATATGATTTGATTGCCTGCCTGCCTGCTGACTGCTTGGCCTTGTTTTTTGGGGGGATTTTGGATAGTGATGTTAACATTGCAACATCGATTAATCGATTTTCATTGATCATGTACTTTTTTTTACTGTTTTAAAGCGATTGTTTTCCCTTCATGTTAAAAAAATTATGGGCTACCTTTTGAGTATTAAAATATGTTACATAAATTTATAATATGTTAATATATTGAACAAAAATCAGGGAATTTAACTTTTTGCTAATTTTAAGGCAACAAAAATAAGATGAAATATTTTTTTAAATAAGAAATTTTAATAAATAAATGCCTTAAATGAATTTTTTGATAAAATAACTAAAAGCAAGACTTATTTATACAAAATGTATACAAAAATAAACAATGTATTAGTGTTAACAATTTTTGATATATCGATTTTTATAATATCGATATTTGAAATAAATGAAATTAAGAATCAAAACCATTTCTAAAGACAATAAGTTTGCTTAACCAAAAAAAAAAAATGAATGAAAAATCGATTTATAGATGTGAAATTTTGTCGATATATCGATTTAAAACTCGTTTGTTTGATTTACATCACTAGGTTTGGGGTTACATGGCCATGCTCCCCAATATTTAGTAGATAATTGCTTAGAGTATCATTGATGATGATGATGATGATGACGTCGGCGACAGGTGGGCAAATTGGAAGCGGGGGTGAAAGGTCTACGTTGAGGTAGGCCAGGGACAGGGTCAGGGGGATACATTGAAGGGTCGAATTAGCAAGCAAACAAATGCAAATGTGAATCAAATGTGAAAAGCAGAATGTAATGAACATGAACATGAACATGAACGTTAACTATGTACTATACGATACTATACTATATATACTATATAAAATATTGCTATTGATTTTGTTGCTGGAATGAAGGTCACATGTCGCTAAAGCTGCAAATACAAAATGAGGGGAAAAAGCAAAATGATGATAATGTTAAGGTTACACACATTTGCACAAAGTGAATATATATAGTGAGTAGAATGGATAATCAAAAGCTACAGCGTTAGCGTTACAGTAAATCTGTGCAAAAAACAAAAACAACAACTGTTATGTTAAAGTCAACAGTTAAATATACATATATATGTATGTAAGTGTGTATAAAATTTTCTACACTGTTAAAGTTGATTGGATGCTGCTGGATGAAATAAATATGCGTGTGTGTGCGTATGCATGTGAGTGGATGTGTATATATATGTATGTTTGTACAAGTGTGATTTGGTCCTAATTGTGTATATGAAACTCACATATTTTGGGAACAACATTTGCGGGCAGTTGGCTTTATTCTGTGTAGCGCACTGTTATTAATAATAAACAATTTCAATTGCCACTATCGGCTGGCAAATAGTAAAGAAATTTCACTTGCAGCAACGTCGTAACGTAGCGCAACGTAAGACGCACACACACACACACGCACACGCATACGCATACATTTATCGCTGTTCGCTGTACTCGCTGTTCCAGACACCACTCGAATTTTCACTTTTTTTTTTCACTGCAGCGGTATTCGTATCTTTTTTTGTTGTCCGACGTTTTGTGCAGCAACTCAAACAAGTTGGCCGGTTGCTGCACGTCTATAGAATGTTACGTATTTGCACTTACACAATTAAATTGATTTCGATTTTAGTTTCAAGTGTTTTTAAGCATTAAACTTTGAAAAATTATACGCCGTAAGCATACGGCCTCTCTCGGTGGCTGACATATTACTCGCTGTTTGTAAATTGCATTCGTTGCGACTTAACAGAATTTACTCCGCACAATCTTAAGCAGTTTTGCTCCACACAGCAATCGTTTCGTTTACAGATTTTACTCCACCAGCAGTAACAGTTGAGATTTTTGCTGCTGGGTGACAATACTGCTGGCTTTGTCTTCTTCTTTCTCTCCGGCAGAACTCACGATGTCGACTGGAGTAAGTAAAAAATTGGCATTGCTTTAATTTGCAATTTATTGTGCAATCCTGCCATAATAATTGCCAAATTGTTGCTCAACGTGTGTCCAGTAGTTTATTGTATATGTTGATCACTTTCTTAACGCTCTAAAATGCTTTATTGCAGACGCTTTACACTTACGCCGATAACTTCCGTGCCTTCAAGGCGCTCATCGCAGCCCAGTACTCTGGTGCTAAGGTGAAAGTGGCCGATGACTTCAAATTTGGCACAACCAACAAATCTGAACAATTCAGCAAGAAGTTCAACTCCACCAAGGTAAGTAACAATTAAATATGGTATTTGTATGCATGGATTTGTGTGTGTGCCTAAACAAAATGGTCGTTATCGCTTTGGGTGTGCGAAAATGTACAAAAGCCGGTACAACGGCTGGTGCTACGTCATCAGCAAAAAATAAATGCAAAAGTGTAGTAGTGATGTAAAATGGCGAATTTTTAAATGGCACAGAAAGCTTTGATGTAAATTTAAAAAGGGCTATTTATGGTAGTTATTATTAGTTTTTTTTTGTTAGAAAAATTTTTTAAATTCATTTATGTGCATTCCTGACTATTGTTGCTGTATAGAATATATTGCACTTTATTCTTAAAAAATTACAAAAAAAAAAAATGGTTTCCATGATTTATTTTTTGCTGTTTACTCGTTACTTTAAACACTCACTTAGAAAACGATCATTCTTGGAAAAAATATTTAAAAAATCGATATTCAATGTATCGATCATTGCTTGCAAATGTTTGCTGACACGTATTAATTTGTTTCCGTTTTCTTTTTATAGGTGCCAGCATTTGAGACCGATAATGGCAAAGTTTTGACCGAGTCGAATGCCATTGCCTACTTTTTGGCCAACGAGCAGTTGCGTGGTGGCAAGTGCCCCTTTGTGCAGGCCCAAGTGCAGCAATGGATGTCCTTTGCTGACAACGAAATCGTGCCAGTCTCCTGTGCCTGGGTGTTCCCACTGCTGGGCTTTATGCCCATGCAGAAGAACTCGACAGCCAAACAGGATGCCGAGGGTGTGTTGCAGCAGTTGAACAAGAAACTGCTGGATGCCACCTATTTTGCCGGTGAACGCATCACATTGGCCGACATTGTTGTGTTCTGCAGCTTGTTGCATATGTACGAGTACGTGTTGGAGCCAAGTGTACGTGGTGTGTACGGTAATTTGAACCGTTGGTTCGTCACCATGCTGAATCAAGCTCAGGTTAAGGCTGTGCTCAAGGACTTCAAGCTGTGCGAAAAGGCAGCCGTCTTTGATCCCAAGAAATATGCCGAATTCCAGGCCAAGAATCAAACACAACAGCCGCCCAAACAGAAGGAGGAGAAGAAGCCCAAGGAGAAGAAGGAGGCTGCCCCCAAGGCGGCTGCTGCCCCAGCCGAGGAGCTCGATGCTGCCGATGAGGCCTTGGCCATGGAGCCCAAGTCAAAGGATCCCTTCGATGCCATGAACAAGGGTACCTTCAACTTTGATGACTTCAAGCGTGTGTACTCCAATGAGGATGAGGCCAAGTCAATTCCTTATTTCTTTGAGAAATTCGATGCTGAGAACTATTCCATTTGGTTCGGTGAATACAAATACAACGAAGAGCTGTCCAAGGTGTTCATGTCGTGCAATCTCATCACTGGCATGTTCCAGCGTCTGGACAAGATGCGCAAACAGGCTTTCGCCTCCGTCTGTCTGTTCGGCGATGATAAGAACAGCACCATCTCTGGTGTGTGGGTGTGGCGTGGACAGGATCTGGCCTTCACCCTCTCACCCGACTGGCAGATTGACTACGAGGTCTACGACTGGAAGAAACTGGATGCCAAGAGCGAGGAAACCAAGAAACTGGTCACCCAATACTTCTCGTGGTCCGGCACCGATAAGGATGGTCGCAAGTTCAACCAGGGCAAGATTTTCAAATAAATGCAACAGCAAAGTTTATTGAGATTCACAATACTAACTGTGTGTGTACGCACGATGCCTATAAAAATATATACATATATCTAAGCTCCAACTGATTAGTCACTATATGTGGGAGAGGAGAGGAGAGAGAGACGTTTAAGATCTATAAAATACACAAAAAAAACACTATATATGTCCTGGTTTGCTCAGCACACCACACTATCTGCCTTCTTCAGCATTTGTAATTCAGTAATTTTTAAACTTGTCATCAGTCGGAAATAATTTATATCGGAATAAAAAATAAATATGCGTTTTCTACTCAAAACACATCCATCGAGAACGACAGCAGCTAAACAATAGTTTATTCGCTTTTTAAAATAGATTTATCTAATATTTTTACATCGATATATCGAATTTTCCGCTTCTGGTTATTGGAAATTGGTCTTATTTATTTTTTTTTTTTTAGAAACAATCACAGCTTGTGTGATTACTTCATCGTTGCTTCTACAAAATATATTGCATACTTTTTCCTAGCGTTTAAAATCCAATAATTTGACGACTCGACAAACTCAATCGAGTTAAAATCGAAAAAACAGGTTAAATCGATATTTTTACATCACTACTCAATATTCATCGAAATTGAGCAGCTAGATAATTGTTTATTGGCTTCATTTGGCTGTTAAATATCCATCAATTTTAATGTATTGCTTATATTACGAATTAGGTTTCGATTAATCTGAACAATTTTAACAATCGGCAATCGATAAACTCCCTTGACGGGTGGCAAAATATGATGTAGAAGCGGGCAAGCTCTACGCGAATTTAAAAACAAGGAAATGCTAAAAATGTTGCACAGTGGCGTTACACTGAACGAAAAGTTCAGTGATTGCGATTACTTCTTCTTTCTGACGACGGCTGGTCCAACATTGTCGCCGGTGTTTTTGTTGTGCTCGGCATGACTGCCATCACAGTAGGGCCACTAGAGAAAGAGAAAGAGAGAGTGAAAATCATTTCTATCGCAGTAGTAACTGTGTGCGCCTTGTGAGCTAAACGAGCCCACACTAGACTCAAGCTCTACTTACGTTCTTGGTCTTCCAGCAGCGGCATAGCGCCGCCTTATCAGCAATATCTTCCACATCAATCATGTCCACGACTTTCGGCTCATGCTTGCGTACACTGGTGTTGCACAGTCCGGAGGAGCTGCATTTACCACGTGCAGCTGGGCAGAAGGCCAGATAGGCGGTGTAGCCAATGCCGGCAACCACGGCAGTGGGTGGAATCAGGGCAAGCCAATCCTTGACTGCAATAATTAAAATAAAATATTTAATTCAACATATTAATTCCAATTCAATCTAGATTTCATAAGGTCACACACACACTGGATAGAACGATATCCAGTGGAGCGGCATGACTTTCACTTATCAAATATCATGCTATGTTTATTACCGTTAACACTATCAACGTAGCTTTCATAATTGTCAATTCTGGTTTCTACACAAAACACAAACAACACAAATGTTGCATAATAAGTTGGCAAATAGCACCACAGGTAAAAATGTATGCACTTCTCTGTTATGGAAAAGCGTATAAATCAAATTTACTGAACTTGTACATCACGCCATATCATAACCTATCCCAGAGCTAATACATTAGCTACGTCACAGTGAACCCATTAGATTAGAAAATATTGATATAGGGCAACTTTTGAGCAGCATTCCAATGATCATTGGCTTAATAATATTTCCATATTCGACACACACACACACACACGCACTCACATGATAACTTAAACCAGCCGCCAAAGCTGTTGGGCACGGGTAAGCCTGACAAATAGTTGGGAAAAGTGGATTTAACTAATTGTGAAATTGGCTCCATTTTTTATTATGAACGAAAAATATGCACAAATGCAGCACAACTAGTTAGAGTTGTATCAAATCGTTCGCAATTAGTTCGATCAAACGATAGGCGAGAGTTGTCGATAACCAGGCGGTGCATTTATCGGCAGGGCTTAAGATAACTGAAACTCGGTGGCATAACATACAATTTGTTAAATAAAATTAAAACTTATTTCAAGTCACAAAAGCGCAGCAATAGACACTAGTAAATAGATTTTAATTAAATTTTGCGCGCTGTCACAATCACTGCTACCCAGCTATCGGTTACTTACTTCTCGCTCATCTCTAGCAGTGACTACAAAGCGCTTAGGGATGGAAGTTGAGGTGTCAAGTATCGATTTTTTGTACCTTTTGTTTTACCACCACTATGCGATAGTATCGAGACGCCAAATATCGTTAGGCAATAATATCTAGGGTTGATTTAGAATTATTTGAATTTCAGAAATCATATAAAAAAATACTCCTATTTTTATATAATCCGTAATTTAAAAAGACAGTATTGATAAACAGAACAAATTGCTGTTTGCGATACTTGTGCAATGGCATTGATACGTGCGATATTAAAATCGTCAAGTATCGATATAACATCGCATTCATGGTATCGATTCCCAACTGTCATCTCTAAAAGCGACAGCAAAGTGCATAAAAACAAGCTAACAATTTTGCAGCAACGTTTTCAGCACAACAAACATTAAACAAAAATGAGTCGAACTCCCCTCGACACTTGGTCGAAACGGGAGCAACTGTGCCTCGCGTCGGCCGTGTCCTGCAGTGGTGATCAGAACTGGATAACAGTAAGCCGTACGCTAAAATCTGTCTGCGGTAATGGAAACACACGACCGGCGGATTGGTATTCGCAAAAGAACTGTGCCGTGCAATATGGCCATCTGTTGGAGACGGTCGAAACAACAAAACGGAAGAAGCGTACAAACGAAACTAACGCCGGTTTCTCGTCTCCGGCAACAGTGGCTGTGGAGACGCCAACAGAGATTCTACTACGCCGTTTGACCGAAGAACGCTTGATGGAAATCAAAACACAGATGCGACGGGATCAGGAGCTGTATTGCAAAATGCAGCGGGAAATTGAGTCGCTGCAAACGGACACGATGAGCGAACAGCAGTTGCAGCAGATGTGGCAGGAAATTGAAAAGGAGCAGGAAACAAGACGCATTGATGAAATGAAACTCGAGAATCGTATGCGAGAGCGGGAACGGGAGCAACGCAAGAAAGATGTGGCAAGCAGTTGGCGTAGCAGCAATGCAAACGCCAGACGCTCCAATCTGACAGCAGATACCACTTCCGTGGACATGGATGTGGAAGACATACCAGGTAAGCCAGTTAGATTAAACATAATAACTATAACACTAAAACATTTCAATTGACAAACAGGCAACAACAAACAGCAGGCAGCTCCTGCACCGCTGCTCACCTCGTTGCTTAAATCGCCCGGCGCCAACAGCGGTAATGCACCTAGTGTCACCTCGCCCACAGCAAGTCCAGCTGTGCCTGGCATTGGCAGTGTGGCACGTGCAACAGCTCCAACGATTACCTCACTGCTAACCAGCGGTGCCGGCGCCATACCCAATCAACCGGCTATTGTTATGAAAAGTCCCAGTGACTCAGCATTCATGACACGTCCCATAAGCGGTCCACCCGTAGCTGAGGTAGCCACAACCGGACGCAGTCCATCCCAGGCAGCTCCAACACTCTCCATGCTGCTGGAGAAGAATAAATTAGCAGCAGCTGCTGCAGCAGCAAATGAAACAACAAGAAGTACAGATGCAGACATTAAGACAAGTCAAAAGCAGTCCGCTGCTGCTGCTGCTGAATTGGAGGCAACAGCTGCAGAGAATGCAGAGGCGGTGGATGAATCGGATGCCGAGGAACAGCAGCTGCTTGAGGTATTCAAGAATATGGATGGCATTATGGATGATATAGACATTGACATTGATGAGGATATATTAAAGGATGTGAGCAATGTGGACTCACCATCACCAGCAATGCCAGCACCAGCAGCAGAGGTAGTCGAAGACTTTGAGGACAAGTTGGATGCACTTAAGCGAGAACAGAGTGATAGTCGTAGATCAAGCAAATCACCAACAGAACGACAGAAAACTGCTGAAGTGGTAATTGGATCCAGTGATGATTCCAATGACAATATACCACTAGCAGCAGTTGCCTCACAGGAGAGCAAGGAACGCACTCAGTCGGCCAGTGAAAACATCAACACGGCAACAGATGCAATTAGCCATGATGCGGCTGTCGATGAGCTGAGCGAAACCATAACCATAGTCAGCAGCTCAAGCGATGATAATCCACAAGAGATTCCAGCAGACGACAAAACAGAAACAATTGAAGCGGTAGCCAGTAAACCGGGTGAACCAGCAACCACTCCGGAGACAAGAACTGACAAGGAGTTAGAGGGCAAATATGCAGCAGCAGAATTTGGATGCAACAGCAGCTGCAGTTGAAGGTAAGCCAGAGATTATTGTTTTAACAGCTATTCAATTAAAATTAACTCTTGCAGTTGATGCAACTAAACCAGAGTCGGATAAAGCTGCAGCTGAAGCCAGCACTGAATTGAAGCCGTTGAATGTTGCAGCAGTGCATGACACGGATGAAGAATCCTCCTCGCTAACGGACAGCAGCAAAGTGGATGAACCCGGTCGTGGTGCAAAGAGCAAGCAGCAATCCGATACGGATAAACAGACAGCAGCCAATAGCTCCAATATAACTGCAGCTCCAACACCAGCTCCGGTAACAGTATCAGCCCGTGCGCCACTTTTGCGTAAACTGCCACATCGCGATCGTTCCGAGAGTCCCATGGTGGATGATGACACCACAACGGCCAGTGATCATTCGACAGCTAGATCCAGTACACGACGCCGCTGCTCGTCCACTCCGCTAATGGACAGCATACCCAATTCACCGGCATCCAGCGAGCACACAGACGATCGACGCGAGACGCGAGGTGCATCGAAGAAACTCTTCTTGAGCATCTACAACTCACTGCTGGATAGCAAATATGCTTCACCATTTCGTCGACCCTTTCACGACGATCATCATCGTGCCGACTTGTGTCTGCGTCCCATGGACTTGCCCACCATTAAGCGTAACATTGACTCCGGACATTTGCGCAACATCAGTGAATTGCATCGTGATGTGCTGCTCATGTGCCACAATCTAATGCTCGTCTACAAACCGCATTCAACGCCACACAAAACGGCACGCCTGTTCATGCAGGAGTGCCAGGCCATCAAGGAGTTTGCCTCCATATCTCATTCGCAATCCGATAATAGTACCATCACTAGCACTAGTAGTGTCAGCGGCAAAACGGAGAAGGAGAAGGAAAAGGAGAGAACACCTGCAGGCAATAAAGCACGCAGTGGCTCACGCAAGAGCCAGAGACATCATTAGACTATATATATATATTTATATATATATATATACCATATATCTGCATATTCCACACAATTTTCATAAATAATAAAACTATACAGAAATGTAACTGAAAAAAAGTATGTAAGAGGCAGAAGGAGGCGTATGGAGTGTGTCCCATAAAGTATATATTTTCTTGATCAGCATTACTAGAAGAGTCAAAATAGCCATGTTCGTCTCACTGTCCGTATAACCAAACAGATCTTAAAGGTAGAAAAAGTTACATTTTAGTCAATAACAATTCTAATAGATTAGAAAAATGTTGTAGGTTAAAAATGTATATACTTTATGGGATCGAAAAAGAGACATAACCTTGTTATGTGGAGTTGTAATACCGTTATCATCTCCTTTAAAACTTTGAACTACGATAACTTTATCAAAAATGCAGCTATTTTTGAGCGGAATATCATTTTAAACTGCATTTGACCCCATTAGGATTTCTACAACTTTTTTTCAAAATTTTTAAAAATTTCATATATATTTCCAAAAAAAATTTCCATACCTACCCGTTGAAATTTTTTTAAAAATAAAAAAATATTTATTTTATTTTCAAAAATTATTAATTGATTATAAATTTTGTGTAGGCTTTGAAAATATATACTTTATGGAGTCGACTCCTTATGATTTCGCCGATTTCAATTCAAATAATCGAAAACAAAAGACAGACGTGGAATAACACGTTCGATCGTGCTCGACTGTACTTTTGTTTATTCTTAGACGATGAACTCTTTGTAAAAGCAAGTCTAAGGGGGAGTGCTGTTTTAGTACAAAAAGTTATTGTAAAAAGTTATAAGAATACCAATGTCTCTGAAACTATTATAGATAGAAACTTCAACTTAACTCAGCTACGCAGATCAAGCTTATGTCCATTATTGGGTTATTAGTTTATATAATAGATTAGAGGTTATTTTCTATTTTTTTCTTGGGCTCCCAACAAAAAAAAAACGTAAGCTAATTTTAGCGACAACTTGTCTTATATACAATATAGTTAAATTTGCTTTAAATCAAAAAATATATATTTTATTTTGCAGACTGCTTCAGGGTATTCTACAGTCGTGCTTGCTCCGTTGTAGCCTTCTTTACTTGTTTTATTTGAATTTATACACAAATTTGTGACCTCTTAATGCTTATCAATTAAATTCGATTTGAAAGTAGTAAAATTTTAATGTATTCAACTATCTAAAACTAGCTATAAACTAGCTAGTAAATCAAAAAAAAACACCGTTAACTAGTTACTTGCTTAAACTGTTTATTGTAAATTTAAATTATTGTACACCGTTTCATCCGTTTCTCTCCGTCTAAACTCAATCGAAGAATAACAGATTTTGTAATCTTCGAGCGCGCGAAGAGTAGCAAATGGCGCGTCTACTGGGACAGTAGAATTTGCGCAGACAGCGGGAGAGACGCAGATCGCATTGACAGAGACGTGCGGCACACGAATCGGGAGCACCCCACTCGCCATGATCCAGGGCACACAGTGGTTTGCCCCGGTAACACTTCCACACATACGGCACAAAGTATTCCAGATAGGAGATGCAGTTGCTCTGCTCGTAGCACTTGTCGTGCTGTCGGCAACAGCGATCGATGCCATCGGTGGGCACACCACGTCCACCGAAGCCACAATAGCAGCCGTAGCCCTTGTAGATCAACGGATCACAGCCGGTGGAGCATTTGATCATGGAATACAATTTGGCCACATCCCGTTTGCCGCGCTCCTTATCGCCGCTGCGTGGCCACATCATGGAGTAGCCAAAGGGATCGTTGGCACGTGCTATATACACCGATTGTTCATCTTCAGTGGCTGCCATGGATGCCGGTGTCGTGGACACCAGTCGCACTATATCCGTAACGCGTCCGTTTAGATTCAGCTGGATTTGCTGCTCCGGTGGCGACGTCTGTGCGTCTCTAGGGGCAAGTAGTTGCAGTTGTTGTCTTGGTCTTTGATTCAGCTTGCTACTCACTTGTGTGTCTGCTCCTGCCAGCTCTCCGGCGGCTTTAGCTCCCCGCGCCAGCCCTCCAGACCCAACTGCTGCCATTCATCTGCTGGCTCCGCACCGGACTTTACCAGCGGCGGTTTCGGCGGCTCCGGCGTAGCTGGCGTTGACCTTACGCTAATATTCGGAAAGATTGGTTCCGCCAACTCAGAGCGTGGCATTGTCCACATCTGATAGCTGCCACGCTCCGCCGTTGGCATTTTGAAGATCAACTTGGGATTGGCATTGTGCATTATGCTCGAACCGTACATTTCCGGTATTAGCTGGTCGAGCAGTGCACTGTCATTGGTCACAGCTCTGAATGCCTTCCGAATGTCATCGGCAATTGTTACATTTGACGCCTGCACCGCAGCAGACACCAGCAGAAGCAGCAGCAGCAGCGGAAACAGCAGCAGCAAATTCACTGAGTTATTCCACATGATTGGCGTTTGGCGAACCGCACGCGTTGAGCGTCAATCAGAAATTGAAACCAGCTAAAATGCGGTAGTCAATCTACAGTCTACACAATCTACAGTCTTCTGTCTACAGTCTACAGTCTTCGGGCTACTGTCTACCATCTACCATCTACCGTCTTCGTCTGTCACAAAGTACACACAACAACAGAAACCGAAATGAAGCATGAATTGTTTAAAAATCGTGTTAATAGCAATAAACAACAATAGAGGCGCGAATTGTGGTCGGTGAGCAGTGGACGCTTTAAGCCAAAAATACACACACACACATACATAGCCAACACAATGGCAACGCGATTTTGGTGGGTCAGTAACCGTAACCCACTTTGTTGCGGCTTTTACTTACAACAAAATGGGCTAAATGGGCGGCAAAGTTAACGCGAAGGTTTTCCCACTCCAGACCGTTAACAATCTAAGCCATAACAGCAGTTCATGGTCAGCAGCAGCAAGACACTTTTAATTGCCAAAAAAAATAAAAAAAAAAACTAAATGCGTTGCTGTGGGTGGCCAACTAACAGCTGCCTCTTCCCCGATCTCCCTCTCTATCTATCTATCTCTTTCTTAAAAGAAAAGTCAAACTGGATTTCATAAAGACTAAGTAAATGCATTTTGTTGTCGTTGTTGTTGTTGTTGTTGCTTACCTGTTGCTATTTGCTGCTCATATAATTTGCTTTTGTGGCCGCAACGCCTTCGTTACGTTGGTTGCATGTTGTGTGTTGCAAGTGGAGTGTGTGGCACAACGGCATAATCAATGTTATTTTCGCACACACACACACAAGTGAGCATGTAAAAGCAAAACAAAATTACATTTACACTAATACTAAACTAAGCACTAATTATATAGCATTTTAAATAAATTTTTGCATATTTCATTATGCTTGTGCAGCGCAATTAACTGTTTAAGCAATTTGACTGTGCTTTAAATGCGCGCGTCTAACACGATAACTTATCGATTTTACTGGAATATGCGCAGTGTTGGAAGCTGTCAAAGAGCTTCAGCTTAACATTTTCGCTAACAGCAGCGGGCTATGTTAGGTTTAAAAAATTAAACAGATACATTTTAAAGTATCTTAAAAATTCAGAAACAATTTAATACTTATTACAAATTGTAAAACTTATAGCTCTTGTCTGAAATATATTTATTACAAATTTTAATTAAACGAACGTTAAAACTTTGTTAGCAGTGCAACAGTCTGGCAACGCTTAATAGTAGTTGAAGTAACGTATTTCGATCCCGGGTGCTTTTTAATTACACTTTTAAGTATTATCCTGTCTTAAATTCTCATCTAGCCAGAATTTATTCTCTCTCTTAATTCAAATCCGCTTTACCCCTAAGCTAACTCATAACCAGCTTCCTCTGTCTGAAATAAATAACACATAGACAAAATGCTTTCATGAATTGCATACATATTTTATTGATTTAATAAATGTGATTATTTCTGCCAAACGGACACATAAAGCTAAACACACTCACTCACACAAACACATGTGGATACAAAAACAACAGCAGCAGCATCCTCAACACTGGCAAACAAACGGAAATGCCGCACATTGAAACTGAACATTTTTCCAGCTGCCGCTGTTGCTGCTGCTTGATTCAACTTGCTGCTGCTGCTGCTGCTGCTACAGGCACTGGGCAGAGCAGATCTAGAGACAATGTCGACGTCGCGACGTTGTCCAGAGTTCAAGTTGCGTCGTCGTAGTTGTTCGCTGTTCTGTTCTGCTTTGCTTTGGTTTGCTTTAATCGCTGCATTGTCATCTTGCTGGCGGGGACGACGAGTGCGCTCTTTTCGTCCATTTGGCGCTGTTTTTGTTGTTATTGCTGCAATTGCAAGCCACAATTCTTCTTCTAGTTGTTGTTGTTGTTGTTTGTGGGAACGAGCACAGAGCTATTTTCAAATTGGAAAGGTTTTGCACTTCGCCAACGCAGTTGGTTTTCTGCTCTTTGTTTTGCGACGCGTTCCGTCCGCTGCAGCTGCTGCTGTTGTTGTTGTTGTTGTTGCTCTTCTCGTTAGTTTGCTATTTTAACTATTATATCAATTAGTTTCAGCATTTGAAGTCGTCTTCTGCCAGCTTCACAAGTCATGCTTGCCCTCTTCTTTATTGTATTCCTCTTCTGCTGTTAGTAAGGAAAGAAAAAAAAATAAATAAAAGGCTGGCAACTTTCAAGGCGTTGAAGCGTTGCAATTCACTGCACTTGACTTTTGCGTCTCTCTCTCTCTCTCTTTCGCTAGGGTTGAAAATAAAACAAACTAAAGTTATTTTGTTGTGTAGAAATGCTACTACCTACAAATGGTAAATAGCGGCATACTCATTTCCAAAATATGTAAATAAGCCAGCAAATGTTACTCCATTGCCACAATGCGTTGGCATTTCAAACGGTAACAAAGCACGTTAGGGTTGAAACTGCTACATCGCCGTCCCTCGTTTTGTGCGCGCCAACTGAAATTATGCTTTGAGAAATTAAAGTGGCAGGTGTTACCAATCATTTGTTGTGTCGCTTGGCAGCACTGGCAGCCAAACAATAAAAAAGAAAAACAATACAAATAATACCGCTATATGCACATACATATATGCAATGCAAGTCAGCAGTTGCGACATACACGTAACTCACCCGCAGGCGCCAGAGCAACAAACCCCTCGATAAATTCACACGCTTGAAACACAACGCAACATTGAATGCTGGGTCAAAATTTATTGCAGCGTTAGATGACGTTTGTCAACGGGTGGCAACTCTCTGCCGCGATGTTTGCAATTCGATCTCGAATCGCGTGTCATTCGGCCATAAAGCAGTTACAAAATCAGAAAGGCTAACGGCTACTGCAGCAGCAGCAGCCGCAGGCGCAGCGGCAGCATCAGCATTAGCTTTATGCGGGCGACGCGTGTGCGGTGAGTGCAAAGGGCGTGTGAGTTGAGTGTAGCCAGCATGCAGTTGACTTTTCCTTGGCAGCCAAAGCAGCAGCCAGCAACTGACAGTTGACAGTGCAATAGGTCAATGACATGCACATGCACCTTTTTAGACTACGTCGCGACGTACAAAGTACATGGTAGTATATTGGGTTTTTTGTTTATCCGTTTTACGTCTTTTGCTGCGGGCGATTTGACTGCTCTCTGCCCTTCGCTTGTCATTATGTGGGTCACGGGTCAAAAGCAAATAATATTTAATTATTTAGCTTAATTTCTGCAGGGTATTAGTGCCAAGTATTAGCACACTAATTGTTTTATAAACCGAGCATTACTTTTTACTTCGATAAATGCCCATCGGCTGCGCTGCGCTGCTCTCCTCTTTAACAGTGTGTGTGTGTGTGTGTGTGTGTTGACCCAACTTAATAGACGAGCATGAAATCTAGTCACGAACTTAATCATGAACAACCGTGCACTAGATCCATGTTCGCCGACAAAATAGAGTCAGAGGAGGAGCAGTAGAAGCAGCAGCCACAGCAGCATCTCTTCCATTCCATCCTATGCCATGCCATACCAGTCCATTCCATTCCTTTCCATCCTATGCTTTGCTATCCTATCCATCCTCGAAGCAATGATTATTGCCAGTGCACGACTTTCTGTGGCATTTTGACTCGAATTGTGACTGTAGATCGCAGTGCTGCTGCTTGAGTTGTGTAGTTGAAACTCTTTTGGGCCCCTTTCTCCAAGTCCGCCCGACTTCCAAATGCTGATTGCTCTGTTTGGGTTTAGTTTGGTTTGGTTTTTTTTTTCGGTCACTCTTTTATTTTTTCGTATATCCGAGATGCCGTGTCATTTGCTTATGTGTGTGTGTGCCTGGAAACAATTTCAATTGGGGCCCAGTTTTCGTTTTGATCGGTTTTCATAGCTCAATTGGCAGTTCTGCGCGCACCCCCACCAACCCCCTGCTCTATCAGCCGAACCACCTACATATATATATACCCTCTTTGATCCCGCGAATTGTATACACTTTTGTATTTCTTTTATGGGTGTATGGGTGGGTAATGGGTATGAATGAATCAAGCTCGAAGCTTCGAATTAAGGTTTATTATTTTTTGTTCGGCTCGTTGCTTTTTTCTGCTGATTTATACAATAATTTTTACACCACGTCCGACGTCTATGTGATATATCCCCTCCCCAACCAATCCAAGCACTACTATATCGCTCTCTTTCAAAAGCCCGTCGTCTGATTGTTTAAGAATTGTGGCGTCGTTGCAGTTTGATTTTCTGCTCGATCTGCACAAAAGTTTCAGGCCACACAATTCTACGGAAATTGTTGTTTACTCAGTGTGTATCTAGCTATACATATTTCTCAAGATATATATAGTGTACATATTTAAATATAATTTCAAACTCTATATACTAGTCAGTTAGAAACTAGTGCGCGACAGTTTGAGAAACAAACTTCCAAGAATTTTCAGTAATTTGTTCCGGTAGCAAATAATTGTGGGAGAAAGAGAGAGAGAGAGAGAGAAAGAGAAGAACCGCAACAAATACGAAATGAAAAACCAAGTTCAACTTTCAGCTGGCAAACGGAAAGTGTTGTTGAACTCTTCATCCCTCTCTCTCTCTCTCTCTCTCTCTGTCTCTCTCAACACTCTTTGGCTACATTGACAAATGTAGAGTACTCAAATTTCCGTACCACTTGAAACTGGAATTTCGAAATTTTGAAAAATCTCTTTTCTCGAGTGTTTCAAGCTGTTTTGCATAGCATAATTTTCTTTACAAAATCATGCACATTAGCGTTAATATGGTGCGTGTAATTAAGCGATCCAAACTCGAGGAACGAAAGAGCGGGAGAGAAAGATCACTTGTTTTATCTCTCTCTCTTTCTTAAAATTGTCTTGCTTGGGAACATTTCGTTCTGTCTGGTTGGCTTTTATTGTAGAGCCTCTGACTAATTACCTTGCTCAAGAATGAAATGAAAAGATATGTATAAGAAACAGGTGCTTAGTTTTGAAATAAAAAGAGTATACATTGTGTTTCCGTTAAGTATTTATAGAATATATTTCTAGTTTCGAGTCTAAAACTTGTTAGTTATTCATCGAATGCTACAACTTCCGGCAGTAAGATTTCATTTTGTAGAGCGCAGAATTTGATTCATAGAATTTCCCATTTATTTATGCGATAACACACTAGCACACACACATTGTAAACAAAATATTAGTGATAGCACACGTGCACTTCATTGTTATTGATGATTGAACTACCGTTTTTAATGAGTGTGGATCTAGTCACAAATATTCAAAAATTTTCAATGTGAAACACTGGACCCTCACCCACTAAAAACAGTAGTAGTAGTAAGTAGTACCTTATATCCAAAATTCTGCTTCAATCCATTACTTTATTTTTTTTTTCATTTTTTAATTTTTGGGGCGTGCACTTGGCGTTTGTGGCATTCTCTGGTTTCTGGTTTTTACTCGGCATGTCAATTTTTAATTTCAATTATTAAGCGATAGTGCAAAAAAAAATGAAACAACAAAAACAACGCACGCTGCTACAACGTTTTTGTGTATATTATTGATAAGCGAACGACAGGCAGAGTCGTCAGTGGCAAAAGCAGTTCTCAGTTCTCTGTTCTCAGTTCTCAGTTCTCGGCTTTCTTCGATGCGTTGCTTTTGCTTATCAGCAGTAAAAATACACAGCGGAACATTCACAGATACAGATACAAGTACTCAAAATACTCATACATATGAATATTGTGCAATACATAGACGATTTTTGCGCCCAAAGAAACAAAAAAAATGTCGTTAGACTTTTGAAATAAATAATTGAACTACTTTCAGGCCATGTGGCAACGCCACAAAAGAACCGCTTATTTGCAAGCGCGCATGTATGAGTTATGTATGTATGTATGTATGTACACATATACATACCTATCAATGTTGCCCAATTAGCTATTTGATAGCTAGATCTGGCTACTTTTTCCCATAACGATTGCTACAAGAATTTTGACATTAAGTTACAAAATTGTTGAATTTCCTTTAAAAAGGCAACGTTTTTCTTTCAAGATACTATTTTGAGCTATTTTAGAAGAAAGTTAGCTACTTTTAGCTACTCTGCCCTCGATTTAGCCACTTTTGCTAAACAAATTTCGGCAACACTGATACCTATACAGACACATTGAAAAAGCTAAGCTTACACACGCGCACAGCAACAGCAAAATGCTGACACACACACTCATATATTTGTGTTGGTGAGTAACGATGGCTGCGCTGATGGCTCACGTTGATAGCAGTTGTTTGTGTTGTTGTTGTTGTTGTATCTGCGCTGTTGCTGCCGCTGTCGCTGCTTTTATTTTTCAAGTCTGCCTGGTCGTCGTCTTCGTCTTTCGTCACTGTTGTTGTTCTTGTTATCCTTCTTCTTTATGAAAAAAGAGACCAGCAGTTTCTCTCGCTCTCTTTTCAGCATGGCGAATTACATACGCACACACACATAAGCACGCACGAGAGCAAATATCCAATTGTCTCTATTGAGACTTGCTTGAGTTATTACTGCCAGAGCAGCGCAGCACAATTCGACGTCGACGTCGTCTGAGTCGTTTTGCAAATTCAGTTTTATTAAATTGTTATTGAAATTAAATCATTTCTAATTAGTCGACCGCCAACAGATCCAACTGTAAACGCCTTATGCATCCGCCGCTCTTGGCTTTTGCCCGGTACGTACGCTCATTATTTCGGTAAAATGCTGTCTCTCTTTAGCATGTTTCCCAATGTGTGTGTGCGTGCGTGTAATCAACGGCAATTTGAAAAAAAAAAAAAACACTGCAGAAACTGGCAACGCTATTTGTACAATATATATACATACATACATATCTATGTACATATTACTCAAGCACGACTTTTCATTAGTTGTATTTTACATATTATATCCAGTTTCATTTAATATCGTACATGAAACGTTTTACGCTCAGATTGTTACAATTTGCATTGAGTGAACGGCGAATATGGCGGCCGACTAGCGGCATAAGAATATGAGTGTACAACCAACAGACGAATTCGAATTCACAGTGCTCTGTAATTTGATTGAAATTTCGGCAGTGTACAGTTAATAATATTTTCTCTATATATGATCACACACACACACACATTTGCACATAATTTCACACGCGCTGCGAATGACAAATCAACACGAGTTTGATTTAATTAATCTCATATTAAGTTTAATAGCAGTTCTTTTTTTTTGGTTTATAGTGCATTTAAATTTGTAGTTTGTTATGCATTTTCTGTAAATTTGTAATTTTAGGAAAATTGCAAAACGTTCGACGACTGCGCAGACTGAGATAGAAACATTGAGCTAGAGCGAGCGACCACTCGCAAACGTTGCTCTTATAAGACTAACTCAAAGTTAAGCCATAGACTCACTCTATAGAGCAGAGTTCTGCTGTCATTTGGCGGCAGAGAAACCACCGTATATGTATGTATTGAGTATATGTAGCCAGAGAGTGCAGAGCGTGTAAAGAGAGCGCAGGCAGAGCGAGAGCGCCGGTTTTCAAACGACGAACGATCGACAGACACTCACTCACACCAACACTCTGTAACTCGATCGGGGGCTGCCAACGCGTGTGAATTAAATGCACTTGGTGCGCGCTCAGTTTATTAAGTTTAAAATATATTGTAAATATTTGCAAACGTATACAACAGTTTTTAAAAAATATGTGAAAATTAGGTTTTTTAATTTTTGAGGCTTGGGATTATTTATTTAGCAATAAATATGGTTAAGTTGGCAGCACCAAGTGTGGTGGTAATTGAACTCTTACCGTACCCACACATACACACATGTACACAACATATATATATGTATGTATATAATAAAACTTGTGTGAGTTGCGCTTGCGAGCTTGCCTTTGTGTATATGTGTGTGTGTGTGTGTGCAATCGTGTGCAAATGATACAAAGAAGAATTATATCAAAAGCGAAAGAAAATAATGATGACGCAGTGAAAAAATTATATTAAAATAATTACAACAGCGCGTCCAACTTAGACTTTGGTAAAGAAGTTAACGTCGTCTTCGACAACGACGCGACGCGTTGCGTCGCTGCTGTTTGTTACTGACGACGACGACGATGCCGTTTGCTTGTCGACGCGCGCACCTTTTAACTGCTGCTGCTGTTGTTGTTGTTCCTGTTGCTTTCCAACTATCGTTAGCGGGGTGGGTTTCTTAAAGAATTGTGGTGAAATGCTTGGGAAATGTTTACAGTACGTTAACAATACATACATATGTACATATGTATGTATGTAGTACCATTGAATATATACTGTACATACATACATACATTTATCTTTACGCGATTTTTGTTGTTGTTCTGTCAATTCTTTTGGCAAAAGGTAGGGCGAAAGACACTCACTCAAAAGGGTTCGTGACGTCAACGCACTCGTTCGTGCAGCTGTTGTTGCTTGACACTCAGTCAGTCAGTAGTCGCAATTTTTTGACGTCTCCACCAAGAAGTGATCTCTGCATGCATTATCCATTATATGTACAAAATGGTAGCGGGCGTGTCGTCGTCCATTGAACACTTACAACAATTTTACAATTCCTCATTCCTCAAGGTGACACAGTTTGCAACAATTTCAATTCCGTCCCGTTGCTCAGTCAATGGGGGAGTTGTGCAACAATTTTCTAGAAAATTGCCTTTAAATATATATTTAATTCATTTTCCGCTTCCTGTCATTGATATTCTGCGCTGCAATCCGTATACATTGATCGCTCCCAATTTGCCATTCATTCATTTTGGTCGTTCGATAAGTCTTGATAATGTCCTGAAGTTGTGTGTTTTTCTTTTGTTTTCTTAAAGTAACTTAAGCTTTAAAAGTTATAAAAAAAATTAACTGATTTATTATAGTATCTTTGATTGTAATATTAACTAGATAGGACTCTTATTGATGCTGTATTTATAAGAAACGTCTTTTATCTAACGTTTGAATTTGGTATCCCTTAAAATAATATAGTTTTCGTTTTAAATATGTACATACAGCTGAGGAAAAAATTATAGCACCAAAGGTTTATGCAAAATTCAAAGTGTAAAAAAGAAGAATATAACTAAAAATTTTTAACGAAAAGTTGTTTAAATCAATTTATAGATCTCTTAACATATATGTTACCCAAAAAAATCCAATATTTTTTGCACATTTTAAAAAATATTCACTTTTTAAGTCACTAAGGTCAAAATAAGGCGGAAAATATAATAGCACTATTTCAATTTCATCAGGGAAAACAATGTGTTAACTTAAAAACATAAAACAAAAAGGCTATTATTTCATTAAAATGGTATTCAACTAATGTTCTAACACTTTGTTGAGTATCCTTTACTGGCAATTACGGCCGCACAGCGCCTTGGCATGGAATCCACTAAATCCTGACATCTAGTGCTCGGAATTTTCTCCCAATTTTCTTTTACTATCATCTAAATAGTTTCATTACTTGTTGGATTATTAGTGTGGACTGCCTTTTTGACGTCAGACCACAAATGCTCAATTGGGTTGAGATCTGGAGACTGTGGAGGCCATTCCATGACTTTGATCTTATTGTCTGCAAACCACTTCTTTGCTTTTTTGCATGTTTGCTTTGGGTCATTGTCTTGCTGGAACACCCATTGTAACGGCATTTCATCCTTTAAATATGGTAGCATTATATTTTCAAGGATATCGACATATATGTGTTGATCCATGATCGTTTTAATCCAATGGCTCGGACCTACTCCATAATGGGAAAAGCACGCCCATATCGTTATACTGGAACCTCCGTGTTTGATCGTTTTTTTCGTATAAATAGATCGATATTCTTCATTTGGTGGTCTCCTAACATAACAAAGAGATCCTGTGCTTCCATGTAATACAATATTGCTTTCATCTGTCCACAAAACGTTCCTCCACTTTTCCACTGGCCAATGAGCGTGTTGGTTAGCAAACTTCATGCGTTTAGCAGCATGTGTCTTGGTCAAGAGTGGCATTTTTCTCGAACTACGAGCGTTTAAGTTATTATCTCATAGTCTATTACGAATTGTTTTCGGAGATGCAGCAATATTTAGTTCAATTTTTAGCTCCGTTGTCGGCTTAAAGGGCTAATTTTTGCTCCGCCGAACTAGCCGCTTGACGAGTAATGGCGAAAAAATAGGTTTTCGTTCCCGAGACTCCACTTTTGGGACAAAATTCTTGGCATTACTAATCATTTTATTAGAGCAGCCTAGTAAACTACCAATTTTGGCATAGGTTTTGCCCTCTTCAACCATTTTTTTATGATTATCCTTTTTCCCATTGCAGTGCTTTCCACGACCCATTTTTAGGTAATGTCTAGTTAAAAAGTTTTTTTTCCTTTCTATATATTAAGAAAATCACTATTTCTTTCATATTATTAAGTTTCCCAATGTTAATTTGAACGCAAATGTTTTTTTGACGAAAACATGTGCTTGGTGCTATTATTTTTTCCGCTCATTTATTTATTCCCTCTTCAATTTTTCTTCTTTTAAAAAGAACCGTTATGATTTTCGTTCTGTTTTTTGCTCTCCCAACTCAGAGAGACTCTCTGTAACACAAATGTAAACTAACTCTAAACCAAATTTTTTTTAGTAAAGTTTTATTGTTAACTAAAGTAAGCGGCTTTTTTTGGTGCTATTATTTTTTCCGGCACTGTATGTATATTGTTCTATTTGTAGATGGTCCGTCATGCCAATTGTAGTAGCTCTAGCTCTTACGCTTCCTGAGTGCTTCTTTATGAAATATTGAATTTGTTAAAAGTATGTAACAGGCAGAAGAAGGTGTGGCGGACCCCAAAAACGAATTTATATTCACAAGACGAATCAATTTAACCAAGTCCGTCTGTCTGTCCGTATGAATTGGTTGAACTTTGTAAACGAAGAAACTTCTATTATTATATTCTAATTGAATTTTATAGAAAATTGTATGTATGTATAAATTCTTATTGTATTCTATATTATATAACTCAACTTATGTTTAGAACAGTGAAAATGTTATCAACTTCTACATATTTAAATCATGTGGATTTATTAAAATAAATAACTATTACTTCAAATAATAAAAATGCTGCAAGATAATAATCAAAATCTTGATATAAATTAACCATTATGCAGAGATTTCAAGTCCCGCTGAGTGTTATATGAATCTTTTTATGGCTGCAATCCGGGGCTTAGTACAGCTCAGTTGAGTTGAGATTAGTTTGCTTGAATTAACCCAGCCCAATTCAGATTAAACTCACACACACACACATGCATGCATGCGGTGAGTGTTTTTGAGGTGTGTTTCGTACCGAGAGTGGGCTGAGGTTGTGTGTGTATCGAAAATCGTCGCCTGACCCATGCCAAAATAAAAATAAAAATAAAAAAAGGCAATGCAATCTCAGCTGGTGCAATTTCAATTGCTTTTTGTATCTTGCATCTTGTAAATGTCATTGAGCTGGCAAAAGGGGACGTTGCCCAACTGCCAAGCCAACTACATCCACAAATAACGTACACTCCTTTTGTATAGTCCATACATACAGACTATATAATATATATTTAAATCGCTTTTTGTTGGCCCAAAGAAAATGAAAAAGAAAGATGCGAAGCATCTAATGGCTCAAAACAAATGGCAAAGTTCAAATGAGGTTAACAGCATTTGAAGCCGCTGCCACTACTGCTGGGCTGGCCATAAAGGAGCGCTCCTTGGCCACCAAAATGGATGAAAACTGCAGTCAGCCAAAGCAAAGCAAAGCAAAGCAAACAAATGATATAAACGAAGCAACCAACAGCGAACAAAAAAGCCCAAAAGCATCTTAAACGACAGGCAGAGGTAACATGACCATAGTAAGATAGTTACAGCTTCAGATTCAGCTTCAGCTCCATCTGTAGCCCCGTCTCCAACTCTAACTCCAGCTACGTCTTCGTCTCCAGCTTCAATAAAAAAGACAGGCGCACAAATCTGTGGACGTCTGCCGATGTCGTGGCAGCATATATACTATATATAAAAACCTTTCTAACGATCGTTTACCTCTCGCAAAATGTAACAAAGGAGTCGTCGGAGGCTTACAAAAAAAAAAAAAAAAAACTGGCCTCAACTCAACTCAACTGAACTGGCTAGTTGATGCGGGCCAACAGCAGCAGCAGCAGCAGCCTGGGCCAAACCAAGCCAAGCCAAGCCTAGGCCAATAGCGCCCACTTCCTACTTGTTGCTCTGCGCTGCCCACAAACATAGAAGCCAAACAGACACAGACACACAGACATAGACATAAACATGGCCAAAACGAGGCAAACTAAGTTTTTGATTTTATGTTTATGCTGCTGCTGCTGATGCACAGCCGTGGCTGGGAGGATAGCAGCTGGCGATGTTGACCATTTGCCCCTTTGCATACGCCACTGAGCCAAAAAAAAACAAAAACAAAAAAAAAGACAACCACGACAGCTCAGCTAACCGAAAACAAAATAACCAAAAACCGAAGTTCAGGCAAAAAAAAAAAAAAAAAAAAACGGGGGGAAAATATACACATATACTAAACAAATACATATGCATACATCTATACATATATAAAGAAAAGAGTAATAACCAGTTTTTTGTCTCCCAAAAAAGCCAAACAAATGAAGTCAAGTAAGAAACAAAAACACAAAAAACACAAAAAAAAAGAACGTACCTCATGTTTACGAGTAGAAGAAAACCAAAACTTTAGAGCCAAAAGCAGCGAGTAAGCAGTACGATCAAGCAATCGAGTGTTCCTCGGAGAGCCTAGAGAGACAGAGAAAGAGACAGAGAGAGAGAGAGAGAGAGAGAGAGAGAAAAGAGAGTGTGAGAGAGAGCGAGGGGAGCAAGCCAATGTGCCGGGTCGGGTCGAGGCGCTCTTCAGCTTTAACTTTAACGGCCATCATCATCAGATAGAGCAGGCCAGGCCAGGCCAAGACAGGCAAGCGAGCTGGCTAAGAGCTACAGTACAGTTGAATTGAAGCTGAAGTTTTGTGGCAAACGGGTATTGAGGGAGTTGGCAGTAGGTCTCTTGGCTTGCTTTTGGCTTTGGCTTTGGTCTTGGTCTTCTTGTTGTTGCTGTTGTTGGTGTTGCTGTTGCTTTTGTCTCTGCAGAGCAGTGTCGACAACGTTGTAGGAGTTTTGGCTACACAGAAGTTTAGTTACATGCTCATTACATAGATACACTGAAATACATACAGCGCACTCACAATGTATGTATGTACTCTGTGTGTGCTTGTGTGTGGCAACAAGCTATAGATACATACAATTTATGTATTGCAGATACATAGATACTCAGCTAGCTGCGAAGAAAGAGTACGCGACTTTCTGGTACTCGTACTCGTACTCGTAGTACTTGTTGCTGCTGCTCGGATGCTGCTGCTGCTGCTTCTTTTTTTTTTTGTTGTTGTTGCCTTTCTAAACTTTTGGCTTTTCCGATGCTTATCGCGCCAAGCTCAAAAAAAGTAAAGAAAAACAGCTAAAAGTAAAGCTAAACTCCCACAAAAAAAAGCGAGCAAACGAAGCGAGCAAAGTGGCCATTTCTTTTTGGGCCAAAAGCCTATGCATAGGCTATTTACCCCTATTGGTTAGTAAGTAGAACTCAACTCAACAAGATCTTTTCTATTCACATGCATAAATTGTATACGAAAAGTAGTAGAAGAAGAGGCATCATTAAGAGTGTGCTGCAACTGTCTCTGTAGACGGATTCGATTGTTTAGGACTTGATTGTGGTCTTTGACGTCCATTGCAAATGATTCTACTTTTCGAACTCAACTCTTTCAACTCTTTTTGGCCTTTTTCCCTGTGTATTGCCTGTTTCGTGTGCGAGTAATTGTGAAAACAATTTGAACGAATTTTCTAGTTCAATTGCGCTTTTAATTTAAATTGTTGGCCTACGTTGTTTTTGGCCTTTTCTTCATTCTCACAAATCAATTGTCTTTGCTGCTTTTCTGAAAGTTTTTCTTTTTCTTTTTTTCCTAAACGTTTGCCAATTTAGTGGAGACTAGTTAATTAACGTTCCGACAATTTCTATATACACATATACACAGTGTACATATCAAGTCAGTTCCTCTTCAAGTGCTGGTGGAACAGTCAAAGTTCAATGAGATGAAAAGTTAATGCGACGCCGACTTTGTTTATTTAATAATTACAAAAAAAGAAAGAAAGAAAAAAGGAAGAGGAAGTTGTTGTCTTTCAGCAGATTAGTGAATGAATTGTTATATGTTTTATTGTGTATTTTTATCAGACTGGCTTGTAATCAACAAATGCTAGAATTCGTTATTGTTCTTTGCTTCAAATATCTTTTGAAAAAGTCAGCTTTACTAGCAGATACCCTGTTTTGTGCTCAGGAACTGTAAGAGTTTGAAAGTTAAAAAATAAGAAATTTTCAGAACTATTTCTATATAAAATTTAAATTTAGGGGCGATATCTAGTATCACACTTGATTATCATATCATACTCAAAAAGATATTAGTCAGTACTAAATTATATTCAAAAATTAATTATGTTTAAGCCATAGTTAATTTGTTCCAAAAGTCTATAAAAAAAATCTATAATAAATTTATTTAAATACTCAATATATCTTATTTATGATTCTATCTTCTATTCCTAAATCGCATACAGAATCTTAACTACTTGTAGATTAGTTCTAGACTTCGTTCATACAAATATCAAGTGTGCTCATAAAATTTGTACAAGTTCTAGCAAAATATGACCAAATGCTATGGCCACACTGGAAATAAGAAAACTGATACTCGTGCAGCTTAAATGAAAAAGGCTATGATGCTAAAATTTTCAAGTTATATATATATAATGTTATCTTAAACACAGAGTAAACTCTAAACAAATTAAGTTTATCAAATTTTCTTGGACATGTAGTAGAAAACACTCAATAATCTATTAAATAAACATAGATAAATAAGTTTAAATGTAGTGTACATGTAGTTTATATTGACTCAGCTCAGCTGAGCATAAAGGCATATTTTTGAGTTATCTTCTTAAGCTGGTTTTCAGCGTGTTGTGTATTTGTAGAATGTAACAACTTGAATGGCAGTTAAATGGATAAATAGTTTGGTGTGTCTAGCACCCATTGGTGAGGAAAGACTGCAGCAAATGATGCGTGTTGATTGTTAAACACTCTGTTTTTTTTTTGACCGTCTCAGCGTTTTAGCCTTTCACCGTTGCACAGTGGTTTTTTTTTTTGGTGTTGCCGTTAGTTGGCAAGTTGGCAAGGGTACACTCGAACTACGAACGACTAAAGTGAGTAGCATTAAGTTTAAGAACAACAGAAATTGACTGCTGGTAAATTTCACTGTTTATTTCTTGTAGTCGAGCTTGAAATTAAAAGACTTTAAACAATCGTGAGAATGGCACTTGAACATGTTCAAAACTATAATGGCCTTAAACGAAATGTACAAGAAACGGCGCGCAAACAGCAAGACAAATCAACAAGCCGCAGTCAGAGTCAGCGTCAGCGTCAGAGTCAGGAAAGAGACGAAGTCAAAGCCAACAAACGGAGCAAGCCACAGCAACAGCAACAACAACAACAACAACAACAGCAACAGGCAAAAGCGGACAGGCGGCTAAATGAACAGACAGTCAATCAACTTTAAGCAAAAAAGCACAACGACGACTACGACAACGTCAGCTGCGGCAGCGACGTCAGCAGCAACAGCAGCAGCAATGGGCATCAAAGAGAAATGCGACTTGCGTTTGGCATAGCTACAGTTTAGGGGGATGTATGATTTAAGAAGCGCGCCGAGAAAACTATTACAAAATGTGATGATCAAAACAACTAAAACGAAATCAAATCGAATCACAGTGTGTGCGAACTGTATCTGCTGAACCTGGGACCTAAATGCTGTTGTTGTTGTTGTTGCTGCATGCAGACAGCATACAGCAGACGGCGATCGTATCGGATTGGATCGGTTCGAGACTCGATTACAATAATTACAATCGGCTACGCGCGATCCACCAAATCACAACAACAACAACAGCAACCACAGCAGATACACATACAAATACAGCTACAGATAAGTCAGCTATTACGTGCATATACAATTTTTATAAGAAATTGAAGTCAAGAAGTAGAATTAAAACAAAACTCATCAACGATGTCGACGATACATATGTATATATCTACAACAACACATAGATACAAAGATACACAGATACACATGAGTCAATTGCGATGTGTGTGTGTGTGTGTGTAGTGAAAGAACAGCGGACAAAATGGACAGCAGATTCATCTTCAGCTTCAGCTTCATCAAAGCAATTTTCAGTTAACAGCTCTCAGCAGCGTCTCAGCTCTTCTCGGCATCTTGCCCCATGATGCACTGTAAGCAGTAAGCTCTGTGTGTGTGTATCTGTATCTGCTAGACGAGCGCAGACATCATTGGCACAGCGAATCGGGCAAAACGAGAAATTGAATAGACAGTTACAACGTCATAATGATGAAGCTTACAAACCCAAAGTTTAGGAAAAATCGACAACAAAGCCGCACAAAATACAATAAAAACAAACCCTGAAACGGAAATTCATACACACAAACTCACTTACAGTTTACAGTTTCCTTCAGTACGCTTTTAGCTTGGCATTATGTTAAAATGGATTAAAGCATGAATGCAAATGAATATTGAATACTAGTTTGACGAATTTTACATAGCCAATTGATTTATTTCATATAACATGTTGGCTATCCTAAATTGCATTGCAATATTATTGCAAATACTCTTTTTAGACTAAATCAATTATTTTCATGTATTTTATCTATGTCAAGTAAGCCTCATCGTTCCCCACAGAACTGATGGGAATGTTCTTGTTGTTGTTGTTGTGCGCAAAGGCGAGCATAGTTTTTTTGCAAGAGCGAATTAAGAGCGAGCGCGCGCGCGAGAGCACAAAGCACAATCGCGGCTTGGCTCTCTCGCATGCAAGAGAGTGAGAGAGAGCTCGTGCAGTGAAAGGCAAAAGGCATGCGCAATTGACACAGCGCGTCAACAGTGGCGTGTGTGGAGTAAAAAGCAAACGCAATGCGCATTGCAATTACGTGCAGTCGAATGTATAAATGTATGTGCGCATCTTGCAGCGCTTTGCAACACTGTCGGTAACAAAATGTAACCATTAAATAAAATGTGATCTCGTTTTATGATAATGAAATATGTACAAACATACATACATACAATGTACACACCTATGCATGTTTCTAAATAAATTGCTGCTGCAGTGCAATGCATTTTGTTGCATCTTGATTCAGTTGCTGACACTGCAACATGCATGCTGCAAACTAATACTAATGCATAAACGCTCGCATCAGCTACATACATGTGTGTGTGTGTGTGTAAGCTTTTCAAGCAAAATTTATTGATATTCATTGTTTGTTTGTTGTCGATCGTCGTCGTCGTCGTCGTCGTCGTCGTCATCATCATCATCATCGTTGTCGTTCCTCGACTTTGTCGCTGTTTGCCGGGCAACTGAAATCACAATTGTTGGCTCTTAAGAAAAATAAAAAAAAAAAAAAAAAAAAATTGCTGATGCTGCTGCCTTCACTTCTAGTCACATAGACACACACACATGCGCAGACATTTCCTGCAAACACCTACAAACATACACATGTGTGTGTACCCATCAGTGCTGAATTCAGGAAACGTGAAAGTGGCATAGGTGACGCTTGTAAAGTTCTGACATGTCCATACAAAAATCTTGGGTCAAAAACCAGTGCTGAAAATTGTTTTTTTTTTTTTTTGAAATAAAATTTTATTTAACAACAATAATTTCCTTATTTTACCTTACTGTTGCCATATTAAGCAAAAGATCAAGTAGTCAAATTGCCAGGACATCAGTTCAAAAATAGTATCGTTTCATAATCATAAAGTTCTTTTCTTCAGGAAATTGTAGTTTCATAAAGAACCTTACCAATCGTGTCAGATTTCAGGTCTAACACGAACTGAAGGGTACATACACCGTGTATGCATGTGTATTTGTGTCTGCTTGCAGCGTACTTGCAACTGGCTTTTGGTCTATAATTCTTGTTTGTGGCTTTCGTGCTGCCACCAAAGATAAGGCGCAGGAGCAGCAGCAGCATGCAGCATGGTTCTCTACTCACTCTACTCTGCCTGTCTGCCGGACACAAGCTGCAAAAGCTGCAACGAAGCCCCAAGAAGAAACACACATACACCACCAACACACAGCATCTTTAAACAGGAAACTTAACTTGTGTTTGTGTATGGCGCTATCGCTCCCAAAGGAAGCCAACTTGTAATATTTACATTTATTGCAAAATTATGCATATTTTTTGTTTTGTATTTTATACAGAAACCATGAGCCATTTATGTACGAATCTCCTCCGCTGGCAATTATTATGCACAATCTCTGACGACTTGCTTGCTACTATAAACTTTATCCGCAGCGCGTTGTGTGTGACCAAATTCAGTTGGGAATGCGTTAAGCCGTATTACAACACTGGCAGCTGTTAGAGTTAGTCTAAGGCTTCTGGATCTGCATTTTAAGGGCATGTTAAACTAACATTGTGCTGTTATTTGTTTATAAAGGGGTTTAAGTGCTAAAATAAATTAAAGAGATTTAATTTTTATAGTAATTAATAACTAATAAATTAGATTTTATTCTTTAATTTCAACTTTCTATGTATAGTAGTATAGTTTTTCACACAATCAGACTCTAAAATCCCAGGAACATTGATTGTACACTACTTTCGTCTGCACTCTATACTATATAGAACTTATCACTAGTGGAGAGCAAGTCCACGCTAGTGACCAAAGTAGTTCCCGTATAGTAATATACGCATGTATTCTAGCTCATATTAACAAATTCTTATAAGTATCAATGTTACTAATAGTTGTTCTGGCTTATGTTAAGCTTTTCTTCTAAATGTTAACAGCATGTTAAGGTAACATGTCTAAATAACATTGCTGATAATTTAAATGTATTTAGTTTAAGCCGATGGATAAGACTTAATTTTGTTTAACTAATTCTAGCTTTAACCATAGAAAAAACTAGTATATAAAAAGAAATGTTATATTTGCAGCTGACAAATGAATTACCCTACTAACTCTATGTGAACATATGTGCTATATAATAAATTCTACAATCATTATCAAAACCACATGCCTTTAAGTGCACACATGAATCAAATTTATTAGATCGTGAACCTCTTTATATACAAATTTTTTTTTGGGGAACGAAGCTTAGGAAGTGAAAAGCCAGTGGTGACGACGGTGACGCTGACGGTGACGGTGACCCAAAGATTTCCATTGAACGTTTTTTGTGGTTGCTGCTTTCTTGTTTATGAACATTTCACGCTAGTCGAAAGAAAGAATTATTAATTGCGCAGCAGCAGCAGCAACAGCAACAACAACCACCGCGGAAAACAAGAGAAAAGCGAGGCAATAGCAAGCAGCAAAGTGGGAATTATGCATCGCTGCGCAGAAGCAGAACGCAGCACTACACACACATAGATACACACTCACACAGATACACACACGCGTAGTGTATCTGTGTGTAAGCGCGTGTAAAAATATGGTAAACATGATAATACGTAATAAAAAAAAATAGTGTAACACAAAAAGGGAAATACATAGTATAAAAAAAAATCAGGTACAAATTTTCACCAAAAACCGTTTGCGTCGCTTGGCCGCAGTTGTTGTTGTTGCTGTTGTTACTGCTGTTGTTGCTGTTGTTAGTGCTGTTGTTGTTGTTGTTGTTGTAAAAGCTGGCTGACTTTGACGATTTCGTGGTCACACAGTGTGAAGAATGGTCTAGGAAATAATATTGTATGCAAGCGGCTGTTTGGTGGCCTGTTACAGATTTACAGATTTTCAGATTACTGAGCCCAGATAACAAATGAAAGTGCCTGACTGCATTTGTTGTTGTTGTTGTTGTCGTTGCTGTTGTTGTTACTCCGAAGATGGATGAGGGGACGTCAAAGCGATCGAGTTGCTCTCTTTTCACAAAATTATGTTGCTTTGATATTTGGTGAATGCAAGTTTTTCCTAGAGAATTACAATACATAGAAACACAACACAATTTATTGTTATATTTGTATGTATGTATGTAGGTGTGCGTGCACAAGCTTTTGAATTTTGTTTTATTTTAACTGTACTCACAAGACGAAATTAGCTTGAAGAAAATATGGAAATTGGTTTAGTGCTTTAATTTGTTATAGTAAAATTCGGGGACTGTTAGAGCTTAGAGTATTTTTCAGTCCATAGCAAGTCTAAAACTCATTGGGAAAAAACTTTTGTTTGTTTTTTAAATTTCAAAACTTTTTTGAAAAAGTGTCAAGAGATTGGTATGCTAAATTTTGAAATAATATAAAGTTTTAAATATTTTTACAGTTTATATGTAGAACTAATAATGGAGTAAGACACAGTTTAAATTGCTATTCCGTTCCGAAAATCGGTACCTTTTTGACAAAGATATCGTAATTAAAAGTTTCTGGAATTGTTTTATTTACCTCATATATTTTAACTGAATGTCTAGAACACATTGCCATTGTAGATTTTCAGTTATGTGTAATAACTAATAATTTATGCCAAAATCTGGCAACTTTATCAAAACACATTTTACAACACTACCACAGAGTGCAGGAATTTTTAACTGTCAGCGTGTAAAAATCAAATGCGTATTAAAAATATGGCTAGCAAATTTCTTAATGTGGGCACAAAGCTGCTAAACACCTCAAAGAACTTGGTGAACTGGACAACACCCATGAGACGTTATGGATCCGGTAAGGGTAGAAATTGGATTGGTGCACGCCAGAAGTTGTGGGCCTTTGGAGCGCTGACCGGAACTGCCGGGCTTTTACTGTACGCCTTGGATGCCAGCGTTGAGGCCTCCAGTGACTGTGTGCATCCGCCCAAGCAGAATTGGGATCACACCGGTTGGTTTACGGTGCTGGACAAGGAGGGTGTGCGACGTGGCTATAAGGTGTACAAGGAGGTGTGCGCTTCCTGTCACTCCCTGCAATACATTGCCTATCGCAATCTGGTTGGCGTCTGCATGACCGAGGAGGAGGCCAAGGCGGAGGCGGAGGCCATTACCGTGCAGGATGGACCTGACGAGAATGGCAACTACTATGAACGTCCGGGCAAGTTGTCGGATCATTTTCCGAATCCCTATCCAAATGAGGAGGCTGGTCGTGCCGTTAATAACGGTGCTTATCCGCCCGATCTGAGTTATATTGTGTCGGCACGGAAGGGAGGCGAGGATTATGTCTTTTCACTTCTGACGGGATACTGTGAGGCACCCGCTGGTTTTGGGCTACGCGAAGGACTCTACTATAATCCATACTTTTCGGGGGGCGCCATTGCAATGGGTCAACTAGTGGACAATGAGAGCGTTACCTATGATGATCCCGAAGTTTCGCCGACTCGCAGCCAAATAGCCAAAGACTGTGTGACGTTCCTGAAGTGGACATCGGAGCCTGATATGGATCAGCGCAAACTGCTGCTGATCAAGTCGATTATCGTCTTAACATTTCTTACTGCCATTAGCTACTATGCCAAACGTTTGCACTGGTCGTCACTGAAGTCGCGTAAAATATTCTTTATACCGGAAGCGAAGGTGAAAGTGAAGAGCAAGCCAAAGGCAGGGGACAACGGCGATAAGTGCCCAAAGTAATTTTATTAAATGTCAATACAATAAACATTGAAAATGCTTATATTCAGCAAACTTTTAAATCCGGCGGGTTAAAGCAACCGTGTGGCAGGGCTGCACACAGGTGAACAGGGTTGTGTCTGACAAACTATCGATAGCATGTCGTGCTTGGTTGGTGTTCGATAGATCAGCATGCATATATCGGTTGAATAGAGCTGTTAGTCGCAGTTGAAATGAGTGAAGTAGTTCAATAGTTCGGAACGAACTAAACGTTCAGACAGTTCGTTTGTTCACTTTATTTGAAATGGTATCACAACAATTTATGAAATGTCTGCAATATGTAGCCAGAAAACACAGCACACAACGGCGTAAGGATCCTCAGTGCACGCCGTACGTAAACCATGTTATAAACGTTAGCAGCATTCTGGCCGTGGAGGCGGGCGTAGATGACGAGGCTGTGCTAATGGCAGCCCTGCTGCACGATGTCGTCGAAGACACTGATGCAACGTTCGACGATGTGGAGGCGCTGTTTGGCGCAGATGTGACAGCCCTGGTGCGAGAGGTGACCGATGACAAGTCGCTGGAGAAACAGGAACGCAAGCGTTTGCAAATTGAAAAGGCTGCACAGACATCACACAGAGCTAAACTTATCAAACTGGCTGATAAACTAGACAATTTAAGAGATTTGCAAATCAATACGCCCCAGGGCTGGACACAAGTACAAGTAATACAAGTTTCCATTTAAACAATTTCTAATGTCATTTCAATTCCAGGAGCGCCGCGAAGAGTATTTTGTGTGGGCCAAAAAGGTGGTGGACAATTTGCGTGACACGAACGCCGTGCTGGAGAAAGAACTAGACGCTATATTTCGTGAGCGCAATTTGCTGTAAATAATAATTAGCCAATATAGCGAGAGAGAATTTAATGTTTCATAATCAGTTTATTTTTTATTCTTCTCATAAAATGCCAGCATAAGTTTAGCCAGCTGCTGTGTTTCCTCCAGTGTAATGGCATTGTACAGAGAGGCACGAATGCCGCCCACAGAGCGATGACCCTTCAATTGAATCATGCCCGCAGCCTCGGCCTGGGCAAGGAATTCCTTTTCCAGAGCATCGTCACCGGCTGCGCTGCCAATGCGGAACGGCACATTCATATGGGAGCGGACTTCGGGCGCCACGGGGCAATAGTAGAAGCCATTGGAGCCATTTATAATGTCATAGATTGTCTGGGATTTGGCATTGGCCAGTTTGGCCATGCCCTCAACGCCCTTGTTGCGTTTGATCCACTGGAAGACCAAACCCATCACATAGATGCTGTGAATCGATAGAATATAATGTAGAAAAATCAAAGAGTTAGAGACTCTCTTAGAAAACTCACCCAAAAGTGGGCGGCGTATTCAGCAGCGAGTTGTTCTTGTCCATCATTTCAAAGTTCAGTATGGATGGTGTGATTTTCAGCTGTTTGCCAAGCAAATCTTCGCGTACGATTATAACCGTAACGCCAGCGGGTCCAATATTCTTCTGGGCACCGGCAAAGATCAATCCAAACTTGCTGACATCAATGGGTCGGGACAGAAAATTGGATGACATGTCACAGGCCAGCGGCACATTCGCACCAACCTCGGGTACAAAGTCAAATTCAACACCTTCGACCGTTTCGTTGTCACAGTAGTAGACATAGGAGGCATTCGGATCCAATTTCCAATCCTTTTGCCGGGGCACAACTGTGTATTTGTCCATCTTGGGCAGCACCGCATTCACCTTGCCATACTGGGCCGCTTCCTTGGCCGCCTTTGAGGACCAAGAGCCAGTGATGACGTAATCTGCGGTGCCAGTACGTCCAATCAGATTCATTGCCACCGCCGCAAATTGTCCAGTGCCACCGCCTTGCATCAGGAGCACCTTATAGTTCTTGGGTATATTGAGCAGTTCACGCAGATCGGCAATGGCTGCATCTTGAATCTTGGCATAATTACCAGAACGATGCGACATTTCCATTACGGATATGCCAGTGCCATTGCAATTGAGCAGATTACTTTGGACTTCCTTCAGAACCTGTGAGCGTATTGAGTTAAAGTATTTTAATTAATTGTGTAATTTAGTTTTGTAATGTCAGACTGACCTCTTCGGGCAATTTGGCAGGGCCGGCTGCAAAATTAATAACCATGTTGACGATGATGATGCTTTTCCAACTGAGAACCTCGATGGCAAGTCGTTAAACTGTAACTGAAAGTGTTGAGCAAACAGCAATGGAAATGATCCCGTCACAGCGACTGCGACGTTAACTGTGACTGCGACAGCGACAGCGACGCTTGCTGATAAATAAACAGCAACAACGTCTGCATGTATGTTTGTGTTGTATCACAAAACGTGTGCGAAAAAACATACTTGACAGCCAGTGGCGTTCGCTGCTTGCGTCCGCAGTGTGCCAAACCCTCTTTGAAACATTCTAGCTACGTCACTGACCCTGCAGCAGCGCTGCTGCCGAACAGCAAGCAGAGAGTATACGAAGCTCAAGCCCAGGCAGGCAGACAATCGACACCGGCTTTCAATATTTGATCAAAACAACTTGACAAGCCGCAGTAACGAAACACGACTGCGATTGCGACTGCAAAAAACATACAAGTTCGAAAACAACACGCCATTTAACTGCTTCACTGCCTGCATTGCTGTCACTGCGTTTCTTACACGCTCTCTCGCTCTCTCTCTCTCGCTATCTCTTTTCGCTGTAATTGTGTGTTGTTGCTATGCACTTTATTGGAATCGAAACATCGTAAACAAGTGCAACTGGAAGAAATAAACAAGCCTGCACAAGCGTGAGAACTGACTATGGTGAACCTCAGCCTTAAAATATATTGAAATCTTCTGTTTAGGAAGTATTTATTGAATAAAACGTAAGTGTAATTTAAAGACTTTGAATACAGCTCTGTTGTTTTTATAATACTATTTAATATTAAATGCATAATTCCATTAATAACTTTTTAAAGAGGTTTTAAAGGTCTTTATGATTAATTTGTTTAACATGTATCTACAAGTGTAGTTTAAAGTCTTTCAATACTTAAGTTCCATTCATAACCCTCTTGATCAACATGTAACTATCTATGTATATGTTAAAAGAAACGATATATTTTCCATATTATATATCCTATGTAAAATTTAATTTTTCATAATGGTAAATTACCCTAGGTTTTTTTCAAAATAGACTTTCGAGCTCCCAAAGTTTCAAAAACGAAACTTTTAAGCAAAGTTGGCTTTCGTTTCTGCTTTTTTCAAAGAAAAATTTTAGAACTGCTAATTTGCTCCTAGATTGTGCTTATTTATATAGAGCGATCAAGCAAAGTTTGAGGAATTTAGGTAAAAGTTCTTTACTTTCTTTTTCCATTAAAATAAAACTGATCGGACCTATACAAAGCGATATATATTTACAGGGTGAGCAATACAAAAGACAATTGATTTCTTTCAGCTACTATGCACGTATAATATTCTATATAATATATTTAAGTAATTTGTTTTAGTTAAGCCTGCCTGTACTTCGACTAGACAGATTATTGGTTCGTTAATTGTCCGGCCATATCTGTTCATAAATATGTATAAACGTATAAACACATGGTATAATGGAACCTATACAAATAAGTTACGCCTTATCTTCTTTGAATCGATGCTATCGCTGTAGGAAATAAAAAGTTTCATAGGTTTTAAACAAACGTTTGGACACTCTCAATTATTTATGCGATTCAGGTCGTGTTTGGTCTAATTACTTTATCATCCATTGCTTTAGCTTTTGCTCTTCTGATAGAAAAGTGTTTAAATTTGTCCAATTTACTTCCATGCCGAGTGGCAAAACGAATTTCCAATAAGATGCAAGGCAACGTGCCTGGAAATCTAAACGTGCTTCAATAGTTAACTACACTGAGTGACTATGTGTGTGTGTGTGTCATGCTGGTCATTCATAAACGTTGAGCTTTATGTCAATAACTTGGTCAATACTTTTTAAGGGGCTTGGCTTGTTTCTGGTTCTAGTTCTAGTTCTGGTTCTGGTATTTACACTTAATTAAAACACAACAATTTGTTGAACTAAATTATTTGTTTAAGATTTATTGCCACAATTTTAACTTTAAGTTTATTTATTTATTTTTTTTTTTATGGCTGCGCTTGTACCTTGCCCACAATTTCGCTCCAAAAGTTGCCGTAATCTTGTAGTACAGTGCCGCTGCAATGAGAATTCAATTTGTTTATATTTATATAACGATTTGGAATGTAAACGGCGTTATAAATAGCTACATATATGATGATGAGTTGACTATTTTTATTATGTTTTTGCTGTAACAGTGTAACACTGCTCTACACAAAACGTCTTAAGTCTCTTAATACTGTTTTCTTGTTTTTTTTTCGGGTGTAATTTATCAAAATACTTGACTTAAGTCAGTGCTGACATTCACATAATTTATAAATCATTTGGCATATTATGTGAATGTCGAATGATAAATGATGTGTCATACAACATAGTAATAATCGCGCCCATGTAGCACAGTGTCACCGTAGCCAAAGTTGTTGTTGAATGCTAAGAAAAATCAAAAAACTTTTTGTTTTGTCATGTCACCGACCAACTCTTTTTCTATTCAAACATTTTCCGTAGTACGTTTTTTTCCCCATCTTCACTAACAAATCAATTATATAAGACCTTTGTGTGATTATTATCCGGTGTTTTGCTGACAATTATGTGGGTCAACGTGGCGTATGATTAATGAATTCCCAATAGCAAGAAGTTTTGCCAGTCTTAAAGCCAGTCATCTGGCAAATAGACCTCACTTAATGCATATCCTTAACTTGACTTGACTTGACTTACGTGAAGTAGACATTTCCTCGCTTATTCTGCGGTGCCTTCCATATTAACTTGGCTCCCAGCTTATCACGATTATCGGAGTGCGTTATGGCCGAGCACTCTGGTATGGTCTTGGTGTTATCGCTGTGCACCCATTCACCAATCCATTCATTGGAATTGGCATCACGCGCCTGCAGAAAGAAGCCGCGGAATGTTTTAGCTGCATGCTCATCCTGCGGATAAATGACCACAGATACTTCTTGGCCCGGATGATAGCTTTGTGCACTGGCCACCACCTCAAAGGGATTGGTATGCGCTGGCTGGGAGCGTGCTTTGCCATGATTTGGTTGATTGGCCCGCTGCTTCACACACGTATCCGATGGTGCACCATCCGGAAAGCCCAGTACCCCAACTCCCAACAGCTGCAGTAGCATCAGTACACATACTGCTGACTGTCGATGGATTCGATTGCAATTCCACTGGCGACTAGACATGATAATTCGTTAGATGTTTTATCCGTAACCGTTGGCAGTTCGCTGTTAGCCGCCGCACACGCGTTGCGTTAATCAAATGGTAAAACTCTTGAAATGGCCAACGGCGTCGGCGCTTTTAAAGCCTCGCCTCGTACATCGAGTCGTCCAAAAAGCTCACACACTCACACACACACACACACACCATGGGTATGGGCGTCTATGTTGGTGTTCGTTTTTTGGTGTTTTTCTATTTTGGCCAGGCTAACCAGTTTTTAATGATCAGAAAAATCAAAAAATAGTTATGCGCAGTTCCTTTCCTGCAGTGTGTGCCACAAAACTGGGTCAAACATTAGTGCTTTGATGCAGCCGGCTCGCGTTGCACCGCAGCTCCCCTTTAAGGCAGTACACTGCTCAAAAACTGTTCTAAAATTAGAAGTGTGCTCTAAAACATTTGAAAAATTATAAGCCTATTAGTTCCTTAGGATCATTCTAAATATGCTTCAGGGCTCATTTACTTTTAAAGCTATTCATTAAGTATATAAAAATTTTTTATTTATATTTAAAGAGTATTTCAGTTTATTAATTAAATTTATTTATATAAAATTCCTTTTTATGGATTGGCAGTTAGTTGTTCTTTCTTTATAGAAGAATATTAATTATATTATAAGAAATTATCCTATTTTTTTTATCAGTGTACTTGCTCTCCAGCTCCAGTTGGAGCTCCCGACTGATTTGTTGCGATTTGTCTAGGTCTGTTTAGGCGCTAAGTGCTCTATTACGAAATTCTATGCTTCTAATCACAACTGTTTGTTGTTGGCCATGTTGTTGTTGTAGTTGTTGCTGTTGTTTGTTTTATATAGCTTTTCAGCGTATTTTCTGCGACTTTAATGTGTTAATTGACTGTCGCTGTTGTGTTGGTTTTGATATCATTGAGCTTTTGATTTTAAGTTTGCAACATTTGTCCAACATTTTTTGGGCGTTAATTTCCTTTATTTGAGGGGAGTGTGCAGAATAAACACTCAAGGTGTTGTCATCACAAGTCGATATTAAATATATAATTTAATTAAATAAAATCATTTTAGATTTAGCGGTCGACTAATAAGAAAGGCAACGTCCTTAACAGTTTGCTAATTTACTAGCTAACTATGCTAATGCAAGATGTTAGATCCGTTTTTACTAGATGAGTGATTCAGAGAAGCTATTGTATCTATATGATATTATCTTATAGTAATTACATACTAAACAGCTCCATCAAAAAGGTATTTTATAGATGATTTGCTCAAAGTTTATCCTGTCTATCAGTATTTATTTAAAACCTTTTAAAGCTCTAATTTCCAAAAGAAAAGTTATATTCAAAAGCAATTAAACTAAAGAACTTAAAATATAAATAGAATAACATTTGCTTACTATGAAAAATTGCATTAATTAATTCAAGTATTTGTCTAGTTGTTGCTTATTTTTGGTCGTTGTGCACATTTTGATATGCCAGTTAATAAACTTTAATGAAATGTCAACTGTAGTTTTCATATTTGTTTAGCAAATGAGTTTTAGTTGTGCAAATAAATGGGGATAACATGGCAAAATTGTGCTTTTGACTATTAGTTAGAAGCATTAATTAACTCAAGATTGCATATGCTGTAGTTTAAATGTTGGTAAATATTTAACACAAATACGTAAAGTGTTAAACTTTCTGCTGGATTCAAGTAATGTTCGTTTACTGTTTACACTTTGGTCTTTTGTGTTCATCTGATGAGTTTGTGTGCTTCAGCTTGAGCGTCTGCACAAAAGGTCAGTTAACCCAAAAAAAAAAGCAAGAAGTAAGCTGGCTAATCAAATACAATTCGTGCTGGCGGCCGCCCAGTTCGTCATGTATTATAGATGTGGCAAATGCGAACTTTCAACTCCCTGACCCGGCCCAGGCGCTAATGGCAGGACCACCATATCCTGGCAGCACGGCGAGCCGCAATGTTGAGCATAGCAAATGACATTTGTGCCACATCACGCCCAAAGTTTAACAAACACTGGCAAACCAACGCTGGGTAACATCCCAACAACCCAATCCTAGCCAGCTGTCGCCTCTGCCCTGCCCGATATCCTGCCTGTGTCCTGTACACTGGCCCGGCAATGCATGCGAAATTGAGTAAAAAGCACAGAAACTAAAAACAAAAAACAGAAAAAAAACAACAAGAACACGATTTCTTTAACCAACTCGATGGTCGATGTAAATAGTAGAAAACAGCGAGGCTTTCTGGTTTATGGGACTTGCGGGGCGAAGCCACTTTATTGACGGAGGCGCGGTAAAGTGTGTCACCTGCACGACCAACTGCGCATGTCCTGTGAGTGCAGCGCTCCCAGCAGCTGCTTTCACTGGTGAAATTTCGCAGTTCACCAATTGGACTCTGACATGGAATCGAAATTTGGATTTCGCCAAAGCAACCAGAACGCAGTCAGACGTTGCAGCGCGTGGTCGTCGAACGGTTCAACAGAAGAAAAAACACATCAAAATCAACAACAACAAGAGCAACTGAAAAGCAAAGCAAAAGCAACAAGAACAATATCTAAATAACTAGAACAACGATTCAACAGCAGCCAGGCGAACGAGAAAATTGTGAGCAATTTGTAATTTTGGTATATTTTACGTAGTAAACGCGCGCGATTTTCCTGTGTGTGTGTGTGTGTGAGTGTGTGTGTGTGAATGTGCTTCATTCTGACTCCCATTTTGTATGTGTGTGTGTGTGTGTGTTTGAGTGAGTGAAATCAGCCAGAAACGAAGCAAAAGCGTGTTGATTTTTTGCATATAAAGAACAAAAGGAAGAAAATAACAGAATACGAAATGCAAAAAAAAACGTTAAAGTTTAATATCAAAAGAGAAATGCTAATATTATAAAGAACAAAGCAATATTTAAAGAATGGACAGCAATAATGTGAATGGGCGTGCATAAATAATAAACTGAATTGACTGGAAAAATGAAACCAAAGGAAAATCAATGCCTTTTTGCTAAAAATGATATGCACGCAGGTATAGCAGCTACAATACAATATACTATGGAAAAACACAATAATAATAAAGGGAATTCTCACGTGACGCATAAAGTCGAACACATACAAGCACAAGCACAAACACTGCAAAAGCAGACCGCAAAGCACCTGGCACACAAAAACACACACAAACACACAGACTTGAAGAAACTGATTATGATGAGCACTGCATACTTTTAGGGGCAGCACAAAAATGACAAAAGTCGCTGCCGCATTTGTTGCTGCCATTTTGCATACACTGAATTAAATGAACTGTATGTTTGTATATGTGTGTGTGTGTGAGTGTGTGTGTGTGAGTGTGTGTGTGTTAGTGTACCGTGTTTTGCTTTTAATAATTTAGCACACTCCGGACTAAATGACGCGTTTAAAGTATGAAACGGCAGGCAAAGTCAACTCTGTAAAAAGCAAAAAAACTGAAAAAAACAGAAAAAAATGCCATTTAATGCCGCTACGCTCCAAGTGTTCGGAGTGTGTTTGCGTGTGTGCTTGAGTGTGTCACTGTGTGTGTGTGTGTATGTGTGTGTTGTTGGTATGCAATAACAACCCCAGGCTAAAAGGCACACTAACACAGTTTTGGGCCAACTCTGTTACTGAGGACTACGTCATCCTAGCAGCCAGCAAAGCCAGAACCAAGCAAAGCTGGTCTGGAGCTGCCTTTGGCGAAAGTCGCCTCGCTTCGTCACATTTGCGCATTTACAATCACATCGCGTGGCATAGGCCTGGCCTCCATGCACACACACACACACACCTCACTAACACACACATACACTCATACACAAACACACACACACACGCTGTGGAGTGTTAGCATGTGGAGTTATACGAACTCGCCTCAAGCGCTTCGATCGATTTGGGATAGACATTGCGGCAGCTGCTGCAGTCGAGTTACAGTTACTGCTACAATTACACTAACACTTACACTGTGCAGCACGAATCTGCCATCGACAGGCGACAAGCAGCACTAAATCGAATTTAGCCTAAAAATATATATACATATGTATATAAGTATATATATTTGCATTATTGACATTTTGCTTGGTGCGGATGCTCTTTGATTGCCCTGCCAAGTGTTGCAGTAAATTTCGACATTATCAAAATGTAAACGGCGACCCTTGACCTTAGCCAACGGCAACAGCATGTGGCAGGTCCTTTATGCTACTATTGTTTCGGCTAAAGAGAAAATGAAACGTTTACGTTTTTGATTTCGATTTCCTGCTCGTCGCCAACTGCAAAATCATTTGCCATCAAATCGCATGTCGCTTCCGTTTTTTGGCCTTTTGTTTCTATAAGTAATTCACACACACACACATATATATATGTACTTACATACCATATTCTTCTGTATATGTGCATATCCTTGTCGCAAAGTTTGCGTTTATAATTTATATTACTTGTTCGTTTCCATTGTCTTTGCTGCGCTTGGCCTTGTATCTAGATGTATCTTTCTCTGTATGTCTGTGTATCTGTGTATCTTTAAGTATGCCCAGTGGCATTTGGCGCTATGGTGGCTCCAGGGACAGATTCTAGGCCCCCATTTACGACTATTAAAATATGCATTTAAATATATCTTCTGCGTGCATGCTTGTGTCTGTGTGAAAAGTGTTTGTATTTATATTTATATCCATGTGTGGAAAATTGAAATTGTGTGGTTATTTTCTGAACGTCTTGGCGTTGATTGCCGTTACGCCCTATTGCCTGGTACATGACTATAATAATGATTACCATTTTATAGCTGAGCAAAGATAAATTGACTTTTTGCCGCCGGACAAAAACTTAGTCTGGCTTCATTTTTCAAATCCGTTAGCCAAGTTATTTTCAGTTACTTTGCTTTAGTATTTGGTTTTTTTTTTTCAATGAAAGATTAAGTCAAGGATTTTATTTACACAAAGTAACCTGTTTTAAATAAGTAAAGTTAAAGGTCTCAACGTGAATCTTAATAAATTGAAACTTTGCAATAATTTATCTTTAAGGTGATTCAGATTGTTTGCTCTGTAGAGATTGTCTGTAGATTGTCTGCTCTGTAGGCAGTTCCTTTAAGGTTTCAATTTGTACGGTTTGCTATTAGGTTTATAAAATTTGAGTTTATAAAGAGTAGAATAGACGGAAGATTTACTTCAATAACTTTAGAAAACTGTTTAAATCTACTCCAAGCAAACTTAATACTTAGACTTGTAAAGGAAATCTCCTTTTAAATAGGGCCTGAAATCCAATTGATCTTCATATATATCTCAAAATTAGGATAAATAAAATATTAGACAATTATTTCTCTTTATCTTAAATAAACTATAATTTAACCTTAAATACACCTATTTTCCAATTGATATCCATGAAGCCCTCTATAATTTATAGAATAAAAGTCTCTCAATTCGTTTCTGCAGCTTCAACGACTCGCACATTAGCCTGAAATTAGATTCTGACTAATTGTCAGCATGTGTAATTTTGCATACATCTTCCTACACAGACAGAGAAGAAATTGGAGTGAGGAAATGAGAGTAGCTTAGAATGACAGCCTACTTATCTCCTTTTTGTTTTGGCAAACAATTGCGGGAGGAGACTGAGCACGAAAGGACTTTAAGTGTCAACGCGTGGAGAGGCGTTTTCACCATTCACCATTCCCCACTCCAACAGCTGTATAAGCTAATTGCTATAATTAATTTACCTGAGCTGACTATGTGAATTGTTTCGGTTAGGTGTTACCACAGCGTACAATGCTTTTGAGGTGCTTTAAGTGCTTGGCTGTGTATGTAGGACTTAAAGTCAAACCAGTTTAGTGGTTGGCCCATTTTCGCTTTGAGGACACCAAAAACAACTTGAACTTTGCAGATGTCCTTATTATGCAGAACCCATGGAGTGTATGTATGTGTGTGAGTGTGTTTATGGAGTGCTGCATGTGTCGCATTAAAAGTAGGGTATGTACAGAGATCACAACAGCTTACAGTAGTTGCATACACTGACAGAAAAGAAAGATGACTAGTTTTCTTTGCTTTTAAATTAATATATTGATTGATTAGTTCGCGAACAACAAGTAAAAATGTTACTTTACTATGCCTTAGCTATGAAATTTTATTTGAAAAATTCAAATTTCTTAAAAAAAGAAGAATTTTTCAATTTTTTAATTTTGAACCCATTATTATTAATCCATTATTACTAAAATACTCCAGTCCGTGTTGCATTTTTTGGAGACATTGTTTTTTCAATATTTGGCTTCTGTAAATGAAAACGTTAAATAGTAAAATAGTTTGAAAACTTTAGTTTTTCTTAAAATGATCTATGGTCAATAAATGCACAATATGTGTGTATCTTTTTGCTATAAATTGAATGTTTTATTGATCTTCAGTTTAATTCCATTTTTCCTAATCAGATTTTTGGCAAATGCAAATGCAACTAGCATCAAACTATACACTACTTCTGTTTATCTATGTCATAACTTATAGCATCATTATCCAGCTCCATGTGTGTGCGGGATTTTCAGGTGTTTTATGAGCAATTAGAATGACAAATTGTTGTCGCCAAACCGTACTCCCGTTCTCCATAGTCATAGACGATAGATAGTGCCTCAAAAGTTTGGATACGGTTGTGTGTTTTGGTTGTGAAAATTTGTGTTATGGATTAGCGGGTGAAATGCATTAGCGCTTTGGGACATAGCCCGTAGAATTGGAAATGTGCGAAAGAGTTTTGCATAATACTCACACATTGCACATTCCGCACACGGAACCTAAAACACTCAGTTCTCTCGAGCACGTGTGGCTTGCCCCAGTTGGGACCGCCTCTGTCGGCTTTCCCGCCCACAAACAGGTTTAACATGTTGTAGAACGTTTTATGCGATTTCTAAACGCAGTCATATCCGGATTCACATCCGAAGCAACGCTATTTCGCTTGTGTGTTTGAACTAGATTTAAAGCCAGGTCATTTGGTTTGGCAAAGTGCATAGTGGAAAATGGTAAAATGTTGGAAATACCGCGCGGTTGGGCTCTTGAAACGCTTGTGCGGCTCCAGCTGAAGCGTGTCAGTTTAATGGATGGAGATTCTTTATGGGAAATTGAGTTTAAATTGACTGGATTTACGAAAATATATTCCATTAGTCGTTATATAAAGCCAACTGGGTAGTTGGATTAAGAACTGCAGTAGTGTGTGACTTATTCGAGACACATTTGCATAAATCCAATTGTATTTGTATAATCAGATGTACAATAATGTGACTTATGTTGACATATCATGTACATCGCAAACAGCCACGCCTCGTTACGTGCATTATAAAGTTATTAACTGTGCTGACATCAGGTCATTTGGTTTGACTGCAGCACATTAGTTGCATGGGGCGTATGCGTAATGCAGTGTAGGGCGCACTTGAGTAAGTTGGACTCTAAAAGTTTTTATGCAGTGTTAGATTTTCGTTTAAATATTTGAAAAACACATTTTCATCCACATGTTCTCATCCACAACGCTGATCATCGCCCTGACAAAACTATATGTCCTACAAACTTGAAAGTTTAACACCCTAAAGAGTGTCTATGCGATATGTATCTCGTAGATACAAAAGTATCTTATTAATGTAAGGGGTCTGAAAAGTTTCCTTACAACTGTTGAACCCTGTGTGATTTTAAGATAAAGGGCTTTTACAAAAAATGTCAACTGAAAGCCAAAGTTAAAGCCAGAGTGAAAAAAAAATCAATGGCAATCAGGTATATTTATTCACTGTCAGGCGAAAGGTTAAATGTTGCACATCGAATGCCATTTTACCAATCAAATGTGAAACCGTTGCGCATCCGCTTACCTTTGGCTTTGGTGTGGCGGAAACGGAAATGCACAACACCAACCGTAACAGCAACAGCAACAACAACAACTACCGTAACGGAGACGACAAAAACTGACTGAGCAATGGACATGCATCCGCTTTTGAGTGTTGAGGTTGGACCCAGCAAATCTTTTCGAGTTGTCAGAGTTTTGTAACTGGCTAATTGGCCATGTGCTGGGTCTTAGCCAGTGCAAACCGTTTGTGGCTTTCAGTATTGGCTGAAAATTGTGATAGTTGGGTAGCTATGGCTGCTGCCACAGGAACCGTTGCTTGCCACGCCATGTGTCGTGATTTCTTTTCCATTTTTTTTGTTTGTTTGCTTCTTGCTTTGTTTCTTTCATTCAGTTGTTTCAATGCGTTGCGTTCAAGACAGGGCTGCAGTAACGCCTACAACATGTACAACTCACGCCATATCCGCTTGACTGGCTTTTGTTATTGTTGTTGGTGTTGTTGCTGTTGTTGTCCTCGACAGTCTGTTGATGTTTGTTTGGCAACGGCAACAGCAACAGCAACGACAATGCCAAGCAGAGCAATACTTTATTGTATATTCGCATTTTTTCACCAGTTTTATTTATTGCCCTTCACGTGGCAACGGTTTGCCGAAAAGTTCACAAAGCGCAACATTGCTGCCGCTCACGACACAAATTGTGGCAAGTAACACAGTAGCAAGCATGAAATGAAAAAAAAAAGAAGAAAAACCCAACAACTGGCCTATATTGTTGCCTGTTTTGTATAACAATCATAATTCATTATATGGCATGCTAATTGCATGCCTCGAATTTCCACTTAGCAACCTCCAAAGTTCTCCGCTTTCCCCTAGTTCCAGTTTTCAGCAGGATTTGGAACATGAAATACGTAGCTAAATTAATTCATAATAAGCACAAAATAAACTATGTAGCACAAAAGGGCTACAATCAAGCGAGCCGACTTCGAAAGCCCTCTACTTATAATTATTTGAATCTAAACAAATTGATGTGCTTCCAGGTAAGTAGAATATATATCATGAATGTTGGGTGTAAAGATTTAGTAGCATTAGGTCTTATAATCCAGACAGACTTGGCTATATTGACTCAACTAACTAATACATATTATTTTCTTTTACCTTAAGGCCTCGAAGCTGCCTCATTTTACCTGTTATACTCATTTTACTTTGATAAACTTGTTAGACTCTTCTAGATTTCATAAAGTAAAAGGTCTACAAAAGGAAAAAACCCCAGCGTAAAATTTATTGTGCTGTTGGGAGCATTGAAACATTGGAAAATACACATTTTAGTCAGCGCCATAAAGCCAATTTAATAACATGCGATACATAATTGAGTTTTAATATATAAATCAACGCATATATTGCCTACATACATACATGCATATCTATATATTTATATGCAAATATACATACATATAAGCTCGTATATTGATTAGGAAAACGATATGCTAGCACAACAAAGAACGCCACTCAAAAAACCATTTAAAGTGATTCAGTGGAAAGTAAACGACCAAAAAGTACGCTGTACTGTAAATTGACAAAGCAAAGGCATTAGTCCAATACTGCTGCAGGGTATATTTTGTTAATGGGAACTCTTTAAATTATTACCAAAACAAACATAAATCCAAACCTTTTTAATCACATTAGAGAAGGTCAGAAATAGCATAACTAAACCATAATTTATGCATGACTTAAATATTTATAATTTCAACAGCTTTAAATTTTTGGAAATTAAAATTTATGTTATTTTTTTGTTAGATTAAACTAGATACACTAAAATATATATGCAGTGAATCAGTATTAAATTTAAAGATTTAAGCGTCACATTTCCCCAATTCATTTAATTTCGAGTGAAGAAAATTTTAGTAAATTATTCTTAGATTGGTAATTTACTTGGCCAAGTTTGTTCGTTGACATTTTAGGCATTTAGTTTTCTTGGTCAAGAGTTTGTCGAGTACTGAACTTTGTGCTCATTAGCTGCCATTCAGCAGCGCAATGGCCTCAATGAAAATGGGTTCATCTACCCACCCACAAAAGTTGCAAACGCCACAAAAAAATATGTACATACATATATTATAATTTGCATACATTTTTTATTAGTTTATTGACTATTTGGAACACTAAACGAATGCGTCCCAAGTGGCCAATAATTTGTACCCGATGCGTCTGTCAGACAAAACTGCATTATGGCACTGCTCTAGGCTCCATGCATTCCCCTCTGTTTTCTTGTTTTTGGGGGTATTCCTCTCAAGGGTGTGATTTCGATTGCATTCCGTGGGACGCATTTCTCTGGTGCTTAATGCCAAGCAATTTGTTCAACGCCTCCATAAATCTTTAGCGCATTGTTTGGCTGCTAGTCAGAATTTCTCACACACAATTTCGCATCGCATCGCATCTAGTAGCTTGACATGAAGAACCAACCATAAAGCCTTTTGTATAGCCTAAACGAAGGGCTCTTAAGTTATGCGAATGAACTGCTGGCACGCTGTTGGTTCTTGGTGTTCGTTGGTGTTAGTGTAGATTCAGCTCTCAGATTACTTACATCAGCAATCAATAAAGTATAGGATGAACACACACATATGCACACAGCTGTATGGAATTGAGTTCTGGCACATGGCCAAAGTGCGTTTGTGCCAAAGGCACAGTGATTCCCTATAAGACTAGTGGTTTTATTTAAGAACTCAATTTAAATTATAGCTGAAACTCTAATTGTATGCCAACAGACTCTGCTATTATGCACAATAAATTGTTACTATAAATATATAATTTGGTTTTAAACAAATTTGCATTTCTAAAAGTCAAAACAGTAATAACAAAACTATATAACTATAACTGAAATTATTGTATATTACAAAATTTGAGCTTTAAATAAGTAATTTAGTTGGTTCTTTTCTGGCTTAGCTTTGCCTGCTTTTTAAAGTTCTCTATTGTTTATAGTTAGTTTAGGAACTGACATACATTTTTAAATAGATTTTATAATAGATGTTGTTATATTTAACTATACGAACAGGTTTCAAAATAATTGTTCTACTGCACGCAATGGAAAACTGTGAACCACTGTGGCTGGAGTCTTGAATACGTACATACGTCTTGTTTGCCCAGCACCAGTAAAGTGTTGTTATTGTTGTTCTTGTTGTACCCTGTAGGCGACAACATACACATGCATGAATGCACACAAACACACACGCACACACACACAGATACGCTTACGCACACATGCATACATATATACAAACACAAACAGACATGTGTGCATAGATGCTCGGATGTTAGACTTTGCCATTGTTTGCAGAATTTATTGCACGAATTTCTGAATTGGCTCTTTGGCCTGGTATGTGGTTTTATTATACCCATTAAAAGTGACTGAAATGGGTATAATAAATGCATGTACAAGCATGGGTATCTACGCACCAATAAACTAGCTATATTATAGATCAGCAGCCAGAGTCGTGAGTAGTCACACATATAAAATCAAGTTGATCTAGTTCAAGTCGAGAGATTTAACCGAACTCAGTGTAGTTATAGTATAGCATACCTTACAGGTTTTTATTGAAGAAGTGTGAGTATTTACATATTTTCTTTATATATATAGTCCGCAAAGGTGCACTCAAAAACGTCCTTGGAGCTTAGGCTAAAACAATAGAAGGACTTTAGGTATTTATTGGACAGAACTGCCTCATTATCATTTGGGATTGGCAGGTGTTATTTCTTTATGCTTATTTCGTGTTAATTAGCATCAAGCATTTAGACTTGATAGCTAGCGGACAATGCTCAATTTGCTTTACATGGCGTATACGTAATGCTGGATTGTACGCTGAAATTCATACGATATCCAGTGGGATGTTTGTTGTTGCTCCGGATGTCTTTCATGTGTCAAGCGATTGTCTCATCATCATGCTGCCTGGCAGCCATATATTAATATTGCGTATACGCCGCATTTGACATTTATTTATTACACTCGCTTTTAATGCCAGCGTCACATAAAATTTATGGAAAACCCCAAAAACAATTTGTACAGCAACATGCTCGACATGCGCCATATGGAGGAGCATGAAGCATGCAACACGTTTCCAGCTCATCATTTTTGCCTGCGTGCGTCGCGTTTTATGAGTTCGCTTCCTTGCAAATATGTATGTTATTCAACTGCAGATATTCCAGTTCCGATCCCAATCCAGGCATGCACAGCTGCTCATGATGATGTTGTTCAGCATAAGTGTACATTTCTTATAATTTATGCTTGAGGCGCATAAATTAGTTGCGCATTTACACTGTCTTACTGGGAATTTGAGACGATTCTGCTGGGTGTCCCTGCAGCTTAAATGCCACATTTATGTGGGAGTCAAAACCAAGTGGAGCAAATATTATGTTTATTGTGGAAATGCCCACTTGTTTATTTTACAAATCATATAAATAGATGTAAAGGAAAAACAGACTATATTTAGCATGTTTTTCTCGCAAAAAGACTCTAAGAAACAACTGCAATTGTTAAGCAAAGGCGGAATGTGCAGTGAATCTCAAGAGTGACGCATTTGATGACATTTTACAGGTTTTATGCAAACATATATCCACTATATGTATGTCAGGCAATCCTTCAAAACTTACCATTTGAATAAATATTTGTGCACTGCAGTTGTGTGCACTCAGTAAATGACATGCAGAAATGTTGCAACATTCATGGCTTATAATCGCTTATAATATGTGAAAATACTAGTCACATATGCGTTGCATGTTCGCATTCATGATTTATTTATCAGGCTTTAGCCAAAATAACATGACGCCATAATTCGCTGGCACATACACAGCCACAACAATTAAATGGAATAACTGACACGAGATTTAATTAAATGCCTTTAAACAATCATAGCACTCAGTGCATTGAGGCATTTTTAATGCCTAAAAGTATGCAACAATGTTTTAAATGCAGTTAAATTAAAATAAACGATGTCGTCAGCTCATTTTTTATTAAATTTCTATTTATAATCAATCATAACAGTTTGTCTAGCTTAAAGAAAAACAATTATAAAAAGTTTTCTCTGGGAAAACACACACACATTTACTGTTACATATGCTCAAGTATAGGTGTATATAGCTGTGTGTGTGTGTGTGTGAATTGATGTGCCCTTAATCCAATTAGCTGTGCTGGGCAGGCACATTGGCAGCTCTGTTGTGGCCCACCTCACAGATGATTCCCCAATTTACTGCCGGTCAATTTAATTTCGTGTCCAAGTCAGTTCCGCCAGCTTGACAGTTACAGGTAGGCAGATAAAGCGAAGAACAAAGAGACAGAGGAAAGAGAAGAGAAGAGAGAGAGAACTGAAATGATTGGCGGTTGGGCAGAGTGCAAGACTTGGTTTCAATTTCATTGGTTTGGTTTTTGGTTTGGTTTGGTTTGGTTTGGTGCCATTTTGCTGGCACTTTCGGAAATTGTTTGAAGGTCGGTTTGAAATTTCACACGCAGTTAAGTGATTAGCCATTGTTTTCTTTATTTTGTTGGTTTGTGGGTTGTCTCCCTTGGGCGTTGTTGACTCAACTGGAAATCAAAATAAATGTTATTATTCTGCTTGTTTTTTGGTCTTTGCTTACAGTGCGACACACAAACAGACACTCAGTTGACCACATCTATTCCATGTGAAGCGGCAGTCAGACCAGCAACAAAAAAGCGCTCAAATTGCTAGAGTTGAAGCAGCATGGATGAGGAGCACGACGACGATCGAATAATATGAGATTAGATGGGGCTTTAGAGCCCCGTCACGGTGCTGCAACGTTGCAGGGCCGCTTTATTGGCATTGCCAAGTATCGGCGCGAGACGCATGTAAAATGTGAGCAACAGCAGCAACAATGCGCTGATGAAGACGACGAAGCAGCGGCAGCCGACAAATCATCATCAGCAGCAGCAGCAGTAGTTGAAGACGCCAGCAACAATTGCCGCTGGAAAGTGTCGGAGCAACAAGCTCAACACTTGTCGCCCAGCCAGGCGCCAAGCATAATAACACGAACAGCAACAACAGCAACAGCAACAACAACTCAAACAACTAACAAAACAAACTTGCACTTAAGGATTAAGGACGTCGCGCCAGCAACAACAACAACAACAACTGTTTGCCTTAGCACTGCCGCCGCAACCCTTAAAATGCGTGAGGAGCAATCGTTAATGCTAATGGACCGTGGTCGCGGCATGGCCGGTGGTGGCATGAACAACATGTGGCGCCTCCATACATATGTTGTGTGCCTGATTTCCGTTCTCGTCGCGCTGCTGCCGCCATTGACGCTGGCCGATGACGGTGACAATTTCTTTCCCGTTAATAGCTTCAATGTGGGACCGGAGACGACAACACACGAGTTTGGTAAGTTAAAACCACTAGCAACAATGCCACTGAACCATGTTCACTCAATTGCCAAGCATGCAAATGTTGTGACCGTCCGGTAATCGAATATGTATAACAATGACGTCATCATATTGCATTTATATTATTGCATAATCATCACATCATGGCATACTAGTACAGTACCGCAACTAGCTACAGTACCAAGTATGTTCTGCCGCTGCCACAAATTATATTTCCACATAGTTTTTGCTTATTTTTTACTTTCCTGTCATTGCCATTTGATGTGGTGAGCCTTAAGATACTGCTGCAAATAGTTGTATACCCTTTACTCGTAGAGTAGATGCATTTTAGTATACTATCCGCAAGTCCGTCTTAATAAAAACACAAATCTTGAAACCTCTTACAAGCTAGAGTTACTTAAGTTTTTGAAGGTCTGTGATACAAAATAAATATATAATATTATAGATCATTTTTTTATATTTTATATAAACTATTGTTGATATTTTTAGCAATTATTATTTATCATTTTCTATCTTATTTTGCCTTTAATATTCTTGCTGTCAATTTCTATGTAACACAAGCACCTAGAAGTATGCAATGGTTTTTGATTCTAGTAGAACTGAACGCAGTCAAGCTTAAGTAATTAACATTTTTATACTGCGTTCTGTGGTAGAAAAATGTAAAATATAGCAAGTGCATTTTTTATAATTTATTTAATTTATTGTTGATATTTTTTAACAATTTTCGCTTTTAATTATCTACCGCTTTTTGCCACAGGTATTCTGCTTTAAGTTTCTATATAACGCTAGCATCTAAAAGTATGCAATACTTTTTTTTAAATTTATTTGATGTAGAGTATCCCACAGTCGACAGTCGATTATAGCGCTTTATACTTGCTATAATTATAAATGTTGGGCAGCCTATTAAATGGCAGACCGTCAGCATTCTGACAGGAAAAATCACTTTGGATAATTGTTATTGTGCTAGCATATATATTCTCTAGAACGTTTTTGTGAAAAATGAGCTATAGCAAGCAGCAGCAGCTGTCGAATACACCCGCATAGTAGAGCGGCTGGTAAACAGACTGCTACGTTGAGTAATCTCTTTTTGAAATGGGTATTAAAGGGCAACAATACAATGTCGGTTGGGTGCCTTTTGGGTCAGCTGGCGGGGTTCTCGTTTGTCGTTTCGGTCCCCACTTTGTCAACACTTTCGGAAATTTGCTGCAATGTTGCCTGCCACAAAAACCGAGCAGTAGCAGTAGCAGCAGTAGTAGTAGTTGTAGCTTTGTTAGCTTTGTTAGATGCATTTTACTGGGCGCTATTCATAGACATTCACTGCATTTAAAAATAAACCGCAAGCAAATAGACTAGCACCCTTTATTCACTCACACACACATACATATATGCTGAGAGACCTTCTATTTGTGGTTGAAAATGGCGCAACCTTTTGCAAGCGCAGCCATTTTGTTTTGTCTTTGCGCTTCCGTTGGCTTAAATGCGAGGTCGGCGTACATCCTTTTTCCGTTGCTGCTATCGTCATCATCATCGTCGTCGTCGTGTAGCCATCAAGAACGTTGTGTGGTTGTGTGTTTGGTAATTATGCTGGAATATCAACAAAATTAGTGGAGCAAACGCAGCATATGCTGCGATATTAATGCCATACAGCGTTAACCCCTAGTTGCCGTTGAGATTTTGCATACATTGTTGGCCGACAGTTCCGTCCGGCCAATGTTGTTCCCAAGTGCTTAATTAAGATGTGAACTCAACTCAACTCAGCTCAGCCCAGCTCACTTTACATGCCACTGGCATGTTGTAAGTGTGTGTATTTGTGTGTGTAACTGACAGTGAGTGTGTGTGTGTGCGGCTTCTGCTTTCATATCATTCAAACTTAATGAAGAATACCCCTTCCCTCCGCTACACACACTGCATGCTCTAGCCAAGTGCCTGGCATTTGGTATGTGAACCAGTGAAGAGACTCACTCGAGTTGCTGCTCGTCCCCATGAGTAAATACAGGTAAAAACACTGATATACGTATATACTCGCACTCGTATTCGCAGTCGTATTCGTATTCGTACCCATACTGCTGCTTAACTGGCTGACAAGCTGAGGCCAAGAGATTTATACATGAATTTACATTTTAATCTGCCACTAAGCCGCTTGGGATTCAAATACTTTTCACTTTTATGCCAGGCCGTAGCACACATACACGTATTTTGGATTGAAAGTTTGTTGCGGTTTCATTATAAATTTGACACCGGGGATTAGTTCCGGTATATGCGTTAAGATAACCTTTACCTTGATCATTTCTTAAAAATTTGTCTTATTTTTTTATACACTTTTCATTTATAGATTATGCCAGCCGTGGCCAGAAGAAGTTTGGTGACAAGTGTGATAATACATTGGAGTGCGGCTTTCCCGGTTCCATATGCGATCCCAAGAAGAAGTCCTGTCAGTGCACCGAGGATGCCTATGCCACCAATCACTTTGATAAGTGTGGCAAACGTAAGCATTGATTTCAACACAAAATGAACACTGTACAATGGGTGGCGAGTAAAGATAGCTTGATAGCCTGCTCCCTGGGCACAGCCTTGCTTGTCAAGCTGCCAAGTTTTCATTAAGTGAAATGCATTGCCAGCAAACAAATCCCCCAAAGCTCAATGTTGATTACATTGCACAGTAATTTGCGAAAAAAAATGGGGTGAAAATTAAAAACTAAAATACAATGAAAACTTGGCAGTAAGCGAGCGAGAAGTTCATCTAATTGGACATAATTATAATTTATATTCCCTGAACATTTCAAATTAAATTATGCGCTTATTGTGCCACAACGTAGAAATTAACAGAAGCTTAGTTCATTGATATATTTACGACATGGGGATTAGGCATTTGGCAGTTGCTAAATGAGTCATCAACAGCCACAAGTAGATTTCTTATCGATTCATATTACAAAACGATATGAAATATTATGAAATTAAGAAAATGTTTTCGTTTTAGCTCAAGTATTCACAGCTATTTAATATTAGAATCATTTATAGCTTTAACCTATTTACACATATGCTACAATTCTTAAAATAAGTAGAATCATGTTATTAACCTTTATAAAGCTGGCGTCTGGCGTCGGGGCACTTGTGAGCTCAATAACAATATTTGTATGTCTGTCAACGAATCGACGCCAGTGTGAATTAACAGACATTGTTTTCATGCCCATAAAACAAGTTGTTCTGAAACAATCCACTGAGTGAATTGCGGTCAACACAATACCACACCACTTACCTCATATCCTCTTATTCCCCCCTTTACTGCAGCGGCGGCCATCAACGAGTCCTGCTTCTTCAGTGAACAATGCGAAGCGGTTTACTTTCAGACGGAATGCCGAGACGGACGCTGCATTTGCCGGTTCGACATGCTGCCAGTTTGGGGCAAGGATGGCTCTGTCGACTGCCAAGGTCAGTAGGAGTTCAGTTCAGCCAGTGTTGCCAACTGCTTACCACAAAATTGCAAGAAGGAAAACAGAAAAAAGAATAAACTAAAAAAAAAACTGACAGAAAACTGGATATATTTTGTTTATTTGTAGTTTTTATGAATTAAACATTTCTTGCTAATTTTGTATCTACGAATTGTGTGTCCAAATAATATTTATATTATTTGACAAACTGAATAGCTCGATGCCTGAAAAGAATACAATTTAGTTTAAAATTTCATTCATGCAAAATATTTAGTAAGCCCATAAAACTTGCTCAAAATTGTAAAAAATTTTGCAGAATATTATCTGTCTTACTGGATATTATATACTTTGAAATTCCAAAACTAATCTAATACAAATCTGTATTCGTTTTAAAAAACGACTAGTTAATTATCTCTTTAAGGTTTAAACATTTCTTAAATTTGCGTTTAGTACTACTTTTTTATACTTTGAAACATTCTTGAGAAACAATTGACATTAGGAGGATAAAAAGACGACAAATTCGTCTAGAAAAAAGTGGCACTGACAACACTAGTGTTTGCACTGCGTACCGTATATGTTTGCTAAACGGAACAGTAATGGAAATTGTTTGCTTGCAGGACGCCAGGATAAGCGAGGACCCGAGACATACATTGATCCGGCCATGATTGGCGTGTTGGTAGGAATGGCATTGATGTTTATTATTATTTGTGTCGTCCTGCGATTGTTTAGCCAGTGAGTAAATTGCAAAGCAAACATTTTCACCTCACACACTTTATATAAGTAAAATCCTGAAATCTGTATAAATAAATCAAACAGCACTTAACATACAGCACTCACTAAGATGGAATACTTGGTAAACATGCTTTAAAAATCTTAGCAACAGTCGAAAGCACATACACTCTCACAACGTTTACAGGGTATACAGAACACTTGACTGAATGCTGTGAAAAGCGGAGCAGACTTTGCTAAGCTAATTGGGTCAATGGGCTGTGCTTTCGATGCTACACAAATTGGAAAGGGGGCAGCTTCATTAACACAACTCAACTGTGCATATAGACTAGGTTGTTAGGTTGCTGCTGCTAGGTGGCGGGGGTGAATAGGGTCCAACTGATAAATAATTTGATCAGCAATTAATTACAGTCAAATGAACAAAATTTTTGCATTAATTGGCATTAAACGAAACTAATGGCAACGACATTCACATCCACAAACACGTTTACGTCCACAACCACGTTCTCAACCCTCTCAACTTCGTCCTAGTCAACGTCATTCCACTCATTAAACCACGCCCAGCTTCAGCACACGTCATCATTATTTGAAATGGCTCGTGTGGCTGCTGTGCTCCATCTAATCTAATCGATGTATACTACTCTCCTCCCGCAGGGCACGTTGGCATGATAATCGCACCATCTTTAACACGCCCAATCCACGGCTGATGAACGTCTCTCTGTTGCGCGACAGCAAGCTACTCCATGGCCAGGAGAGACGTGGCTCCCGGATGTCCGTACGTGCTCCCTCCCGACAACCAAGCATGGCATCGCTGCGTCCTCATTCACCGAATCCGTCGTTAGGTAAGACAGGTTTGTATTCCATACTTTCGGTGTATATTATTATAATTTTTTTTTAAATTTAATAATGGCACCGTCTATATTTGTACCAGTGCTCCAGTATTTTTTTCTGTTTTTCTTTCTTTGGCTTCAGTTTTCGATTTGTTTGTGTCTAGTCTCGTTTTTCGTTGTTGTTGTTTGATTTGTGTGCTAAAATTTTGTTTGAGAACTTTTGCAGAACTTTCTGCCATCGGCAAATATGAATGTAATCAATCAATTAATCAATCAATCAATCAATCAACCAGTCGCTCAATCAGTCAGTCACCTAACAATGTACTACAATGAACCAAACAAATCATAGTTGCAAAATCGTAACCATTTTATATTTAAATTGTGCGGAAGTGTGAAACAAGTTGAGCTCTTAACGAATTTCAAATCTTATCAAATTTAGATTATATCTCATTAATGATAAGTTATAAATAAATGTGCAAAAAAGTGCTGTGAGTTCTTATTAATATAAGCCCACAAAAGTAGTCAGAGAGTTTAGAGAGCTATGAGTATCTATGAATGAATTGATATATGATATTTAACATGGACATGGCAATTATATATTAGTGGAATTAGCTGCGAAATAAGATAAGCATTATATAAGATTGTCTTGTGGGTGTGTAAATAAGTAACAAGTTTTGCAATTACAACTTTTATTATCTTTGGAGTTGAGGTTCTTTGATTTAATAAGTTAGTTAGTTTATGAAGTACATTTCTAATCGAGCGAATCGCATTGTGATGAAGTTCAGTTCGCAGGCGAAATCAGCAACAAGCAACTCTGTGGGGCTCAATCAGCTTGATTGACGCTTTAAGAACTTTGGAAATCTAGAGCTGACCGTTGTTGTTGTTTGGTATTTGGTATTTAGTATTTGGTGTTGTTATCTAAGGCACAGCGGACAGTTGTGGCCAATTACCTTTGTTGTTCGTACATTAAATTATGGTTCTTGCCAAACCAACAGCATTTTCTTAGCTTGCCTTCCCGATCTCAATATCTTTCTCTCTTACACTCTCTCTTTCTTACACACACACACACATACACATATATATTCACACCAATTATGTTAAAAAGGTCGCATGATACGATCCAAAAGCAATACACGCTCCAGCGATTCTCGTGTCAGTGATGTGTCCAACTGCTCCCGTCTTCTGGAGCATCCGAGTGCCGCCAGTCAGTATAATGTTGTCCATAGCCATTTTTTGCCCTACGTGCCAACGACCACAGTGGCCCATGCTGTCCATGCAGTCACTGCGACCACAACAACGAATGCTGCCACAGCTACAGCAACAGCTACCACAACGTCGATGCCGACGCCGACGCCAGCGTCATCCATCACCGTAACAACTACATACGTGTCCACACCGGGCACGGCACCCGACTGCGGCATGGCTGCCAATTTGGGGCCAAATAAGTTTTAGTCATACTACATAGGCCAATTCAGATTACGTACGCATCCAGACCAAGACCAAGAACAAGACCCTCACCCAGTTCCAGTACCAGTTCCAGTTCCAGATCCAAGTTCACAGGGTCACGAGGTATGCGAGTGGCGTGTGTCCGTGTTCAGTCAGTATTGTAGTTGTTTCTAGAAATTTGTTGAATGTGTCGGTAGCTGTGTCATGCCCCAGTGTTTCCTTCCTGTATTAATAATCGTAGTAGTTGCTGTCGTTGTCTTTGTTGTTGTTTTTGTTGTGCCAACAGTTACCTTAACTTAACTAAACAATGTTGAGAGTAACTAGTAACAATAGCTCTATATACTACATACTTTAAATCCATCTATGTTCCAAAACACACTTGCCACAGTTCCATGCAACACACAGAACACACAATTGCGCGTAGTACTAGTACACTGATAAAAAAAAACTGAGTTCTAAAAAATGTGTCAACAATATAAACTTAAAAATATTTCACTTCCTATTTGATCAAACTAATTTGCGTACTAGATTATTGTTACTATTTATACTTTATACTTTACTACTTTAAACATTTCTAGAAAATTTTACAAAACAAACTTGAGAAATTTTACTTTTTAATTACATTAATTTTTACTAAATATTTTTGAACTGCAGTTAAAATTAGCTTAAGTTTTCTGTTACATTGTATTTATTTATATAATAATTCTGATTTTTGAAGTATAGCTTTCAAAGTACATATTTTTGATACATTTAGAACCTGGTCTTCTGTTTTTATCAGTGAAGGATTATAATTCAAAACATAATCTGAGTGCCTACTGATCCTATAACTCATTACATACAAACCAAATACAAGCATACTACTATGTACCTAGTTTACTTCAACTGGATTATACGAAACTGTCATTATACTCGAACACTTTCAAATCTAATAGTTCTTAGCAGTGACTACAAAAATCTAAGCTGATTTTAATTTTCATTTCCATTTTAGTTTTCCTTAGACTCTTTTCTGTTGCACGCGGCTTTTCTGAGTTTGTTTCTCTTTTCCATAAGTTTGCCTGGCTATGTAATAGATAAAATGATATTTGAAATTTATATGTATGTTTCTCGTATACCATAATTACTATGTAGTCTTGTGCTATTTCAGACGCATTCAGTTGTCTCAGACAGCTGAGTGTTATACTTACCGGTGCCTCAGTGAATGCCGGCATCACCTAAATACTATATGTACATTGTTGTTGTTGTTCCATGCTGTTTACTATTGACTAAATTAAAGAAAATGTTTGTTTAATATATTGTATGTGATTTTCAATAGGTTCCCCGTCGGACTCTCGCGGCAGTGCCGCATCGGTCCGCTCGAACCGTAGCAACTCGGTGGCACCGGGAAAGGTGTCCAGTGGAGGTCACCATGAGCGGCATGGATCCTCGCACCGTCAGCACCATTCGCATGCCCAGCAGCAGCTGCAGTCGCCGCAGGAGGAGGCGTTGATTACGAACATAACCACAAATCCCGTTGCCGAAAGCGTAACCGTTGAAATAATAGAACCGGGAAATAAGTGAGAGCGGCATTTGATGAAGTAAATGCATATACCGTATACATATATGGTAAACAAAACTCAAAGATAAATGATAAAAGATTAAAAAAAAACACTCGAAACGAGTCAACAAATCGTCGATATCGTCGTTTAATATGCACGCGATAACAAGGCTCCCCATTCTAACTTGCTGGGGGCCAAATGCCATTGTTAGACCATTTTTTAAAGACATTTTTTTCAATTATTGAAAATTGTTGAAATCGTACAAAGCGTATTACAAACTTTTGCAGAATCACCTGACAACAATGCTAATTAAATACTTACATTATCATATATATATTCACACAAATATATATATATATGTTGATATATCACATATACTATAGCAAGCAATGTATATATTGATCGAATATATGCAATTACACCGTAAAAAAATACTTGAAAAAAAACCTTGCATAACAAATTCATACTACTCTTTTTTTCAACCCAAAAAAAATTAACAAAAAACAAAACCAAAGTGAAAAAATAATAATAAATACAAACAAAAACAAAAAGATAATTTAAAATTTACAAATTTATATAAATATTGTACGCAAAATAGAGAAACGAAGCTTTACAAACTAAAACAGCATAAAATAGGCACCCAATTAAAAATTTCGTAGTCAAAAAATATTGAACAATAATGGAAAAGAAAAACAAAAAGAACCAAAGTGTTATGTAGGCATGATTGAAAGTAGAGAATTCAGTTTTTAAGAAAAAGCGATAATCATTGCCAAAACAACAATTAGGACACATAGCGAAAATGAAAAGCTGATTATGTACGATGTACATACGCACAACGCCTTATCTTATCTAACTACTAACCAAAGTGGAAAATGGAAAATGGTAGATATAGGAGTTCCGGCCACGCTTATAAATATGCTGCTGTAATAGTCCCCATACGGATATTATGATTCTTATAGCCAATCAATACACAGATATGCAATGCAAATGCAAGAAATATTATGAACCTCGGGACCATATTTTATAATCAAAATATGCGTTTCAAAACCAAAAAAAAAAAAAAAATAAAAAATAATTTAAATAAAGCACTCACTTTTAGTTTCCACAAACATTTCTTCAAGTGTACTCGTATAACATGATAAATAATACCAATACTTTTACCTACTACTAATTGTTAAATGCTGGCTGAACTAAAGTTTAGGGAACACTCGACAACATAAATACAATGCACACACAAGTGCCATAGTATACTCTGAGTAGTTAGCTAACCTCTAACTATACGAGTAGCTTCTAATAATCTAAATTGACTTCCATCAACATATGAATTTTCAGTTCTTTATAAGTAAAATTAGTTTTTTTTCAAAATCTCATATTTTTCAAGAATCTTTTGGAAAGGTCATCTGTGTTGTGATTCAGCACTGGGCGATTTAATAATAGGGGAAGATTCTTAGTTCATCCAGTGCTGAGACAACATGGGGGAATTCAATATTCAATATAAATCTCTAGTTTAAATTCATCGTATTATAAGAATTTTAATTTTCCGCAAGGCCCACAAACAAAACTCTCATTTGCTTTTGTGCTCAATCAAAGAAGCTTAACTGTGAGAATAACAAAGTGAATACAAAAAGTGTTTATAAAAAAACCTTAAATACTAAATACAAAATGATATAAAAATGAACAAAAATGAAACCATAACAGATATGCCCAGAATGGCAAGTACAATTTAGTAGAGCGAGTGAATATCGCATTAACTTAAACCTTAAAAAAGGGAAAATCAAATCAAAACCCAAATTCTATAACAAATAATCATAATCAAACAAAAGAAAACTAGAAAAATTAATAATATGCTTGATAAATATAACTACTTGGCTATATAATGAGTAATTATACTTACAAGCATAATTTTATTCAAATTGCATCGAATTTTACTTAAAGCAGCATACAAACAATCTTATTTCTAGGGCATCAAAAATATATATACATATATTTACACACATATACGTATTTACATTCCAATGCACAAGAAAAGGAACAATACAAAAAATATAATAGAAAATATAACCAAAACCAAATATATAAATATAATAAAGGAAAAAACAACTTAAGCATTGGAATTTGGGGAAGGATTTCAACGTTTAACTTCGTTTTTGCGACAACACCAAATTTAAGCAAAGTAAAAGCTAAATTAAATTTAACATAAATAAATATATATACAATCTATAAATATATATACACATACAATATTTAAGATTTAACATTTAACATTTTCCAAAACACTGATTTTTCTATTTACATCAATACAAAAATGTTGAAGGCAGACTCTAAATAAGCGACTTTTAAATAAGCAGAATTCATAAGAAACATATTTTAAAACAAATTATATACATCAATATATGCTTTATTTACTTTAATATTTACATATATACACAAAACAAAAACTACATACAAAGAAACTAATGATTATATACACTTGTATGAAAGTCTAGTAAAAATCTATGCGATAAATTCATTTACACTCTACCAAACACAATTTTTTACATATACCAAGCAAAATTTCAAAAATATATATATATATATAAAATATAAACTAGTTATTGAGATTATCGCTAAACTAGAAAAGCAATTAACTACTTAAGTTAAAGATTTCTCATGGGACTTAAAAATTACTATAAACTAGCAACAACAAATAACAACTAGAAGTTGAGCGTAGTTAAATAGTATGAAAAAAAACTTTAACCAGATAGTAGACAGGATTACTTATAGAACGCATCTTAACCGTTAGGTAAAGACATTGCATTCAACAACATAAATATTTAAAATATAAAAAAAAAAATCAAAAAAAAAATCAATACTTACAATTGAAATGCTTCTTTTCCAACTCTAAGAATGGCAAGTAAAATGTAAAAGAAAGAATTATAAACCTGTTGGAAATGCTACAAGAACTTCGTATATTATACATATAAAGTGCATATATACATACATATATATATATATATAAATTTAGATTTATATTTAAAGAAAATCAGTTCACTATAATAAAAACTATATTACCATAACTACTTAAAAACAAACGCGAAAACAAAAACAAAATCAAACTACAGTCTTTTATAGAGTGGTGCCCTTGAAGACGCTAAGTCTGCCCTCCGGTTGGCTCTCCTGTTCCCGATCCGGTAATCTTCTGTTTTTCACTCGCTTGTAATAGCTCTGCTCGGCCACATAACTCAAATGCTTGGCACTACCAGCTCCAGTGTTCTTGACAAACCTATAGAGGTGCCCATTCCGCTGCTGTAGCAGCTCGTGTGGATGTCCCAGTTCGACGACACGACCCGAATCCATAACTAACACCCGATCCGAGTCCATAACCGTATGCAATCGGTGTGCGATTGTCAGCACCGTGCAGTTGGCGAACTTTGTGTGTATGGCCTCCTGAATTAGTTGATCGGTGCTGTAAGTGACATGGAGCTTAAATATAATCTGTTTTGTAATCTCCAAAAACTCCTGCTTACTCTGGATCCACATTGGCAGTTGCCTCATCCATGATGAGTATTTTGTTGTGCCTTAAAATAGCGCGAGCCAGACAAATCAGTTGTCGCTGACCCATGCTAAAGTTAGCTCCTCCATCGTGCACTCGGTAGCTGAGTCCGCCCTTCAGTGCTGCCACAAAGGACTTTAGTTTGACAGAGTCGAGTGCCTGCCACAGTTCCCCATCCATTTGCTGCTCAAAGGGATCTAGATTATAGCGTAGAGTTCCCGAGAACAGCACTGGATCCTGAGGAATAATCGAAATGCGGCTGCGTAGATCATGTAAACCCAGTTTACCGATATCATAGCCATCGATCTCGATTAGGCCCTCGTTGAGGGCGAGACGAAAGAGTGCCTGTACAATCGACGACTTGCCCGCACCCGTTCGTCCAACAATGCCAATTTTCTCCCTTGAATGTATGGTGAAGCTAAGTCCATTTAGCACATAGTGCGTGTGTTCACTGTAACGCAGTCGCAGATCCTGAAAATGCAATTGTCCTGCACTTGGCCAACCGGCTGGCAGATTGACACTCGCTTCCGTTTCGTAGGACGGCTCTGGCGGTATCTTGACATACTCAAGCACACGTTCCACACTGGTCATTTGGTTCTCCAGTTCAACAGTCTGCCGCATACCCCACTGACAAATGATGCCCAGAGACATGGACTGGGTTATGGCCAAGCCAACATCTCCGCTGAAATAGCCTCTATCCAAAACGAGGAAACTGAATGTCACCAACAGTATGTAGAGCACACAAATTAGATCTGTCCAGAAGGCAAATGCTCGATTTACACTGGCATACATATACACCGCTGAGGTATTTGCATTCTGGTAGTGATGAAAGTCTCGTTCCAAACGCTTGGTGGCATTAAAGGCACGTATTGTGGTCAGACCCTTAAAGGTTGCATTTGTGTAGGAGTAGATGGGACTACGAGCTGTTGATGACACAATGTTGAAGATTCATGGGACTACAGGCATTAGCTAAATACTTACAAATGATATCGATGCGTTTGAGACTGCGACTCGCTCCTATGTACAGACTGCGTGAAAAATAAAGTAGACCAATCATTATAATTGCCGGTATTAGTAGCCAGTAATTGGCGGTGCTGACCACAATCAGCACGGCCAGACCATTGACAAAAAACTCAAAGGAATCCATCATAGACTGTGGCAGGGTGATATCAATCGAGAGTATATCGCTGGAGAAGCGATTAAGTATACGCCCCGAGGTGGCTAGCGTGAAAAACTGCATGCTCGCCCGAATAATACCCTGAAAGAGAAAGTTGTGAATGCGCAGCGAGATGCGTAGACACATCATGAAGAAGCCAAAGGTACGCAGCACATACAGCAAGAGAGTGCTGACTATTAGCACAGCATACAGGGCCACCAGGCGAGTACGGGTATGTCGCCGCTCGATGGGTGGCTCGTTTTCATCCGGTTGCGTTTCCTCCCAATTGGCCCTGGGAAATAAGAGTTAGCTCGTTAGGGTTACATATAGGATACATTCGAAATACTCACCATTTGGATAGAAAAATATCCATGGTTGCCTCTGAGCCGCGTGCTATAATAAATACCGCTAGAATGATTAGAACCACCGCTGGCAAACCGAGTACAGCAAAATATTCCCGGTAAGTGTTGAATTTTACAGATCCTTGCATTTGCTGCTCTTTGTATAGTTCCTTGCTCTGCTCCTGTTGCAGTTGCAGCTGCTGTTGGGTCAGCGGCTCACGCTCTGGCGTCTCCTCAATGATGCTGTCGGCGCGTATGGCACGCAGCTTGGACACCTCACTGTCATTTGCCACGGACATGCGGAAGCGCTTGAGTTCCTTTAGGGACTCGTATCTGCCCTGAATGGAGGCGCGACCGCCCTCCATGAGTACAACGTGATCGGCATGATGCAATAGGGCCACGCGATGCGTGACCAGAATCCGAATCTTGTCGCGCAGAAACTCTTTGAGGCAACGCTCCAGCAGCAGATTACCGACATGTGTGTCCACCGCAGACAGTGGATCATCCAGCAAGTAGATGTCCGCCTTGCGGTAAACTGCTCTTGCCAGACTTATGCGAGCCTTTTGACCGCCACTGAGGCTGACACCAGACTCACCCACAATGGTGGCATCGCCAAGTGGCAGATGGGCGACATCCTTCTCCAGCATGCAGACACGCAGCACATCCTTGTAACGCTGCTCCTCATATGGTTCCATCAAGAGGATATTTTCGCGTAGACTACAGCGATTAAGCCAAGGCTCTTGGGGTGCATAACTGACGACACCATTGAGCTCAACACTGCCACTTATGATGTCCAGCTCACCGAGTAGGGCGGAGAGCAGAGTACTCTTTCCGGCACCCACCGTGCCGACAATGCCAACAAACTGTTGCTCCTCCACCTGAAAGGTGATGTCTTCTATGTGATGCTGGAGCTTCTCCTGCTTAGCTGGATCCCAGCTAGCAGTCAATTTGCAGAGCGTGACACTCTTACGCATCGACAGCGGATTATGCATATGTCCAAAAAAGTTACCATGCTGCACATCATCGTCCACGTCAATGAAATTGGTCACACCACCATCGGCAGGATCCTCGTGCTGCAGCAGAAAGTCCAAGACGCGTCGAGCAACCACAAAGGTCTCTGCCCAGGAATTGATGGCCAGTGGCCAGAGATGCAGCAGCGATTGATTCAAATGATCATAGTAGCTGGACACAATGAACACCTTCTGGGCGGTCACAATGTCACCGGTGTACACGTAGCTGACCAGGCACAGAAATAGCGACAGCTTCGATATCATATCGGTGCACTGCAATGCCGCATAGACATACATCGATCCACTTATGGCTCCCATCTCTTTCTTACGCACACGTGCTATAAGCTTGGCAAACGATTTCTCCCAGGCATACATCTTGATCACCTGCATTGCCGAAATGATCTCGTTCATCAGTTTGACACGTTCATCGCCATATTCAGCGGATAGACGCTTGAAACGAGCCGTCGCCTTGGCGGCCCAGACTTGTAGTGGTATAAAGACTATAATGCTGGCTACGCCGACCAGTGCAGGCCATCCAATCACTTCATAAATGATATATCCAAATATTATACCTTCCAAGGGACCCTTCCACAGCTCATGAAAGAAGTAGAACGTTTCGTTGAACTGCGGCAGATCGGTGGCCATAATGGCAATGGCATAACCACTTATGCCACTATTATCCGCAGCCACCGAGACCCGAAGGCACTTCCTGTACACCAGTCCGGCACAGGCGAGCCGTACTCGAGCTCCCAGCTTAAACATGTAGAACATAAATGGATGGTAGCTCAGGGCCGCGACAAGTGAGCACAAAACCACACCCATGGCGTATAAGTAAGCCGATTCCTTGGATATATCCTCATTGGTTTCCGAAAAGAAGGACACCAGCTTGCCCAGCAGCAACGGTTGCATGGTACTGCAGCAAAAAGCACAAAAATTTTATCAGCCGATCGAATCGTATCAGTAGCCGGCTATAAACTTACTGCAGTAGAATCTCAATCAGGGAGTAGAGTATACAAATGGGTACAAATCTAGCACCATAAGCCTTAAAGATCATATGCAGGACACTTGGTTTAGTGCGCTTCAGTTCACGCTCCCAGTGCTCCAGGAGAGTGTGCGAAACATCCCGACTATCCAGACTGGGCACATGGGCATACAAATCCGTGGGCTCCACATTTTTACCATAACCCTTACGCAGTATATCGCTTGACCAGCTACCAGACGTAGAACAAAAAACAAATTTACGGATTTTTTATCGATGGACTGCCTAATATATACTTCTGAACTTTCTGATTCAAGTGAAATACACTTTAAAAAGCAAAAAAAAAAATACAGTTGCATGTTGTGATTCCACATTGACAACCATAAATCTCGACCCGATGTGCTCTTCAAATTTATCTTATCAGCAAGCTGCCAGCGGGGGCAGTTTTTTGATCGCGTTTAAAAATTTCATTAACTTTCAAATCAACCACATCATATTACGTATTACTATACGTAATAATATTATTATACAAAATACACATATACATAACCGAACATCAATAGTTTTTATTGACTACATTAGCAAGAGAGATTTATGGTTCCACAGGCACTATATAAAACTATCGGGAATTTTTATATCATTCACTCACATAAAAAACCATTTGGAAAAGAAATTCGCTTTAAGCACTGGATTTGGTTTAAGCTCCTGCTTTTTTGTAAACATTTTTACTATCCAATTTATTGGATCGATTTATTTGCTATGTAGCGACTACATATAGTTGTAGTAATTCACATTTAGTATATATATCACACAGATCCTGTACACTTTTCGCTTTGGAGAATAACCCGCGTGTGGCCGATGCCTTTGCCGTTTTACTCGTAACTGATTTGCAGAACGCGAATAACATTTGATTTTTAACTAAATGTCGCGCTTCGTTTCCGAATCATCGTTATAAATCAATGATCCGCGAAGGCCTATCGCACCACCTGAAGGGGTAGACAGCGTGTTTTATCTTAATTCCCCTTGACAGGGAACCATCAGCGATGCAGACGAAACCACAGGTCGCGAGTCGCAAAGTGGGTTACCCTGCTAGAAAATGGAACATGAAGTACGACCAGGTCTGAAGTGTAGGGAATGACATACCATAAATACAAGTATCTGCGAATAATGAGTAATATGTTTACCCAGTATTGTATTAGCAAAAGATAGTGTATTTAATTTAAACACGATGTACATAGAACGTAGAAATGCTAGAATTGTTCTAGTGGTCATTTTCTTCGCTTTTAAGGCATTAAAAAAACTTTACTAATTTACCAAAATTCTTTATGCTTTTACCCGATTTTAATGGTAAAATGGTAAAGTTCTACAACAAAATTGATCTGCGAATGGTTGTCCTATTGTCTATGGGACTCAAATATATTTATATTCCTCCATTTGAGCACAAAACCTTAAAGGGCATTGGAAAAATAAACATTATATAATGAAATTGAGCAATGATAGGAAATTTGAGTTATATCAAAATGTTCAAGGTTGGTTATAGGACAGTTTCGCAATTGACAATATTATTAAAAAGTCGTCCCACTCAAGTTGGTTGTGTCTCCGATGTGTATCGACAATTTAATGAAATTTGTCTAGTTTTTGTGTTATACTTATGTATTATCTATATTATAATTAAAACGAAATTTGTTGGTGTAATATTTTTCAGGCACTTTATTGAGATTTTGTACGTAAATACTTAAGTACAATGTCATAACTCTACATTATATAGTGGTTATTATTGTAGCTTGTATATAAAAATAGCATATGATTTGCTTTGATTTGTGCAAATTACTTTTGTGTTCTACTTATGGTATAGTATGAAGACATAATGGAGGCGTAATGCTATCGAAATAGTTGCATTAATAAATTCACCTTTTTTAAGTAACAAGTTTAACAATAAATCAAGTATATCACGCTTATACAGAACTTATACAATAACATCTACTAAACACTTGTTATAGTTAAGTACAAATAATTCTTTAAATTACGTTCCCTAAATCTTAATCAATTCTTCTAGCTGTTTACAAAACAGTATACGGTGCGTGAAATTAGCTCAGTTGCTTCATGTGACTAAGTTTTTGTGATGTAGGCAAATTACTCATTAGCACGTAATGGCTATCCGGAGTCATTAAGCTATTAATGTACATATTTATAGGGAAATTAATCTTTGCACTATTACAGTTATGAAATACAAATTAAAGTACTCAAGTTTTGATGCATGATCATAATACTTTCAGTTTCATACTTCGCATATAAATCAATATTGGCAGTTAATCTGAGCGCAAATAGGTTGCAACCTATTCCTTCTTCTCGTGAAGTGACGACGATATATTGCTAATCTCTGGAGCCTGGTTCTTATTCAGCAATCGTTTGTTGTAGCTTTCCTCCGCCAATTGTTGTAATGATAATGCCGTTGCAGACCCCGTATGGTCTACCAGTTGGCGAAGATATCCGTCTGGTCGTAGCAGAAGCTCATACGCGTGTCCAAGCTCCCGTGCTTCTCCTGCATCCATGACCAGCACACGATCCGAATCCATAACCGTGTGCAGTCGATGTGCGATCGTTAACACTGTACAGTTTGCAAACTTCGATCTTATCGTTTGTTGAATCAGCTTGTCAGTTCTGTAATATCAAATCAAATTTATAGTGACGACGTCCTAATCTCGAAAACTAATCAGTGTTGTAATACTTACTCTGGATCCACGTTGGCCGTAGCCTCGTCCAGTATCAGTACACGATTCTTGCGCAATATAGCACGGGCCAGACAAACCAGCTGTCGTTGACCTACACTAAAGTTTGATCCACCATCATACATGCGGCAGTTAAGACCTCCAATTAACGTAGAAACATATGAACGTAGTTCCACATCTCCCAGAGCTTTCCACATTTCCTCGTCTGTTCGATCATCCATAGGATCGAGATTATAGCGTAAAGTTCCCGAGAACAACACAGGATCTTGAGGTATAATTGAGATTCGACTACGCAAATCGTGGAGTCCGATATGTTCGATATCTACATCATCAATACGAATCATGCCCTCGTTACATGCCAGTCGGAATATGGACTGTATGATGGATGACTTTCCAGCACCCGTTCGTCCTACGATGCCAATCTTCTCTCTTGACTCAATTGTAAAGTTAAGATCACGCAAAACAGGAGCCTCATTGGGAGAGTATCGCAATTTGAAGTTAATGAACTCAATCCGTCCTTTGTTGGGCCATTCAGTTTTTGGCTTGAATTTCTCTGCCGTCTCCAGTGGAGGTTCCGATGGCTCCTCTGTATATTCTAATACACGCTCTACGCTGGTCATCTCATTTTCAAGCTCAGCTGTTTGACGCATGCCCCACTGGCACATACCCGTCATTGTGGTGCTGTGCAAAATGGCCAAGCCGACGTCTCCGCTGTTGAATTCGTTACGCAAAACCAAAAAACTGAATATAACCACTGTCATATATCCAATGCATAACAAATCCGACCACAGTGCAAAAGCGCGAGTACACGAAAGGAAGAGGAACCACGCCGAAGTGTTTGCATTCTGAAACCCGTGAAACTCATTTTCCATTGAGCTCTGCGCCTGCATAGCTCTTACCGTGGTAAGACCCTGGAACGTTTGATTTGTCAACGAATAGATAGGACTGCGAGCTAAATGGTAAAGAAGAATTAAATTAGATGCAGTCTTTTAAAAGAGATGCTACTTTAGCTTACCTATGCCTTCAAGTCTCTTTATACTCCGACTTGTGTTTACGTACAGATAACGTATGCAGGCAAGAATTACCACAAGGAATGCAGCTGGAACCAGCAGCCAATAATTTGCAATGGCTACGATAATCAATACGCCAGATACATCAATGGCAAACTGTAAAGATACCAAGAAGATAATTTATATATTGATAATAAATAGATCTGTGATTATAATTACCGATATGCAGTCCAACAGCGTGCGCGGCAAATCCGTATCCACAGTGCGAATGTCCTTAGAAAAACGATTAAGAATGCGACCCGATGAATTTGTATTGAAGAAATACATTGTAGCACGAGTAATTCCCCGAAAGAGTCGATCATGCAAGCGCAGGGAGATGCGCAAACACATCCTAAAGTATCCAAATGTCCTCATAAGGTACACAATAAGCGTGGCACTAAGGATGATCGCATAGGCCAAAATCAATTGCTGACGAATGTTATCCTCTTCGGTCATTTCACTCAAAGGTACAGACAAATTAACTGTATCGTTCGTCGGAGCAGAGCTAGTCGACTGATTTAATGTATCATTATGCATTGCGGCTGTGGCGTTTGAGGTTCGAATAAGTCCAACGTTTTCCTCCCAAATTACCCTGAAAAAAGCAAATAATTTTAGTAAGGTTATAGACAAACACTTTCTATCAAACACTTACCATCGAGACAGGAAATAATCCACACCTGTAAGCATAATTCTGGCACAAACAAACAGCACCATAATCAGACCTAGCAGAAATGTACTCTCCAGAGCCTTAAAGTATGAAGCGTATACACTAAACTTGACAGCACCGACGGCTTGTTGCTCTTTATTGACTTCTTCCACCGTCTCATCGGGCCTAAGCAGCTGATTTGGCTGATGATGCTCCATGCTCTTCTCCGAGTCACTGCGGGACATGTGACTGCAGATACTGTGCGTATCAATGCCACTCTCGTCATGGGTTTGTTCCAGAAACTGAAACTGTCGGGATCGCTGTAACTGCTGATAACTTCCTTGAGCTGCTACCTTGCCAGCAGACATCAAGATCAAGTGTTCCACGTCGAACAAATACTGCACCTGATGAGTAACCAGTATGCGTATCTTGTTGGAAAGGAAGTCGCGTATGCACTTCTCAAACATGTGTTTGCCCACATGTGTATCGACCGCTGATAAAGGATCGTCCAGAAGATAAATATCAGCCTTACGATAAACAGCACGCGCCAGATTTACTCGTGCCCGCTGACCACCGCTAAGACTGACGCCTCGCTCACCCACAACTGTTAGATCTCCTTTCGGGAACAGTTCCAGATCTCGTTCCAGGGCGCAGACTTTAATAACCTTCTTGTAGCGTCGTTCATTATAGTCCTCCACGAATACAATATTGTCTCGAATGGTGCCTTCAAAGACCCAGGGCTCCTGTGAGGCATAAGAGACCTTGCCATGTACAAAGGCCTCACCCTGGATAATGCCCACCTCACCGAGCAGCACATTAAGAAAACTTGACTTTCCGGCACCAACTGGACCGACCACTGCGGTTAATGTCTGGTCCTGAATGTCTGTACTGAAGTTGTCAATGGCACAGTTAGAGTGTCCATCATTGGCATCCCAGGAGGCAGATACGTTCTTCAATATCACACATCTTTTGTTAGTCTCGGGACTATAGTCTCTCAGGCGATTGTGTTGTGTCTGTGTTGTCTGTTGGTGTCCATTTGTTAGGAGCGAGCCATTAAGCTCCACATTCTTCTGTTTATCCTCTTCAGTTAGCCTACGTTTGCTCTTGGATTGAATTGTTTCATTCTCCAAGTTGACTGGTGACTCGGCTTTATAACCATCCAGGAGAAATTCTTTGACACGCTTTGCAGAAACTAATGCTTCTGCAATAAACGTTATTGAAAGCGGCCAAAAGTGCACCATGGAGTCATTTAACATGTTGAAGTACGAAGAAACCGTGTAAACCTTCTGAGCGGTCAATGCGTCGCCCAAATAAATATAGGAGCATAGCGCTAGAAATACAGACAGTGGCGATATCATTGACGTACAACTTAACGCTGCATGAATATAGTTGGTGCCCCGTATGGCTTTCACCTCCTTGAGCCGCACTTCGGCTACGATGCGCGCAAAGGACTTTTCCCAGGCGTACATTTTGATCACTTGAATGCCCTGAATAATTTCGTTCATCAGCTTTACACGCATATCTGTACGTTCTGCTGTCTTCTCACGATAATATGCTGCTTTCTTGGCGGCCCATGCCTGGAGAGGTATGAAACTAAGCATAAAAGCGACACCAATCACTGCAGACAGTCCAATCTCTCGATACATAAGATAACCGATCAATAACGATTCCATAGGTCCCTTCCAAGTGTCGTGCAGAAAGCATAGCGCCACATCAAAGCGTCCCAGATCGTTGGACAGAATATTGATCGCACGAGCACGAAGTCCATCGTTGCTACTACTCTTGGACACTTGAAGGCACTTGCGGTAGATGAGTCCGGAGAATGCCAGGCGTAGTTTAGTGCCCAATTGAAATATGTAGAAGATGAATGAATGGAATATTATCACAGGTACCAGCATGCATACTACAATGCCTATTGCATTATAGTATGCGTCCGTTTCGGTTATAGTGGTTTGATTCGTGGCAAAATAACCCACTAGTCCGCCAAGAAACAAAGGCATAAGGGATCTGTAATGAATAAAAGAGTTAGCTGGTATTACCAAGATTAAATTAATATACTTACTTGCAACATGACTCCATTATTGAATACAATATGCCTAGAGGCATAAACATGGCGCCATATGCCCGCAATATCATTCGAATTACACTGGGATTACTTTTTTTCAGCTCATCGTCCCATAAATCACTAAATCTTTTCGTCACCCGCTCGCTGTCTAGCGACTTTCTGTGTTGATATAGTTCTTCATCCGTAAGTGGTCCCTGGAGTCCGCGTTTGAACAGATCTCGCATCCACCTGTTAATAAATGTATTATATTTTAGAATGCTACGATAACAGCAGAAACATAAATTACATTTGTTCAAGCTTAGATAGTATCATTAAAACGATTTAACTTGTAAATATCTTATCAAATTCAAGGTGAAGGTTAGATTTAATGCTACGACTGGGAGTAAGACCAAAACAATTTTAATATAATAGATCGGTATGAGTATATAATTAACAGTTGTCCCTGTATCATCTATTGGCAAGAGAACCATTTCATGGTTACTTTTTTTAAATGATTAGACTATAGATTAGCAAAACAGTTTGAACATATGCTTTCTGTGCATTGGACGATAATGCCTTTCAAATATATGTATATAGATTTCCCCATAACTCTCCAATCAAAATAAACAATTCTACGCTCAAGCTGTATATAAATACATATAATATGGGGAACTCTAGATGCATGTGCGCTGTACTTACGTACATACATATGTATGTCTATGTCTAGATAACAATGTAACCTTGATAGCTATAGTGACATCTAATATATACTATATAAAACGCTTTCAGTGGGATAATGTACATATGTACATACATGCGTCTGTGAAACGCAGGAATACAAATTTCAGAGAAATTTAGTCGATAAAATTATGAATTAGCGGTGAATAACCTTAAACAATATTGGTAATGTATGTATACTTAGATTACATACATATATATATACGTACAGATAAAGTTGAATACATCGTGACACGTGCTAACGAATTGACTTAGCAGGCGGAACATGCACAAAGCGAATATAGTACATACATATGTATGAACATGTATGCATAATTTACAGTAATTTGTAGACTATGACTAATTTGGGGTGTGTTAGGGGTAAGGGAAATAAAACTGAGTGAATGCTTACCAAAAACTCCATCGTGAGAAAGGATTTGCAGTTGTGTAGGGATTCTTTGGGCGTACAATTTTTCTTCTGGTGCGGTTCATTATTTTATAGGCACTAATATATCACTGTTTGCGTTCACCGTTAGAGCGCAGAATTACAAGTTGAAAACGCAAATGAAACGTTCGATTCGTCTTGTCTCAGTGTTGCCTTCTTTATTGAAATTTACAACTCACAGTCAGAACAACAAAAACGAGAGCGAGAACAATATCAACCAATCTTGCACTAGCTGTCTATTGTTGTAAATTGTGCACGGTCGAGGTCAATGGCAATCTTCTCGTAGAGCCGCTGCTCAGAGAAATCGAATTAACCGTTTGTTGCTGCAATTGCCTTGGCAAGAACAAAAAACAAAACACACGGACACTGAACAAGCACGCTCTTCTTATTTGTGTATTTTATGCACTCGAAGACACAAGAAATCACACGCAAATTTACAAATAATAACTTATAATTTACACAATTCTTAATATACACAACTATTACGACAAACCGCACTTTGTATAATTCGTAGAGCGGAGCACAATTTTCCGGCTCGACGACCGAAACTGTAATGGCAAAACAACCAAAAGCGGGAAGGAAAGAAAACTTGGAAACAACGCACAACAAAAACGAGAGAGCAATACAGCGTGAGAGAATCAAACTGAGAGAGTTTGGTCGCTCTCAGTTGCGGTTTTGCTACTCTTTGTTTGCCGCATAGTAGTTAAGTGTTTTGACTGATTTTGTGTATAAATGTGTATCTATTTTTAACATATGTTGTGTGTTTTAAAGAAAATGTGTCTTAAAAAATTTAAAAATATGTAATTGAATCGATTATTTCTTATAAAACACATTTATTTTCATATCTACATATGTAAACAAATTGGTTCCAAACAAGTTCAGAGTAATTTAGCTTCGGCTTGCGCAAATAATTTCACTGATTGCTCTCTGCGCTCTTTTGGATACATCGAGAGAGAACGTTTGATGTCGATTGATGTCAACAACAATTTGAACGCTGAGCGGGATTGCCAAACATTGTGAAATTGTTTATAGATATAGAGTTGGGCTTTTTTTAAATTGAAATTAATCTGTTTGTACACAAACAAATTAAAACGTGCGTATCTCTGCAACCAGCTATAAAGATGCTAAGATGTTTGGAATAGCAACAGTTTGATAAGTTTTAATGATTTCACAAATTTAGAAATGTTTCTCAGAAAGCTTAAAGCTCTGCGTTTTTGGCGCCAAAGAAGCGTCTGTACGTTTGATTAATGTTTATTGTGTATACTTATGCTATTTATTTATTTATATGTTTCACTTTTTTGTTAGTAATTTACAAATCTATATAAATTGGAAATAAATTTAAAATAAATTCGAAAATCATACCATTAAGTGTCAGCAAACAGTTGCAATGTACTTGATGTGCCATTAATTTAGATTGACAGTGTAGTGCCGCTACCGGTGAAACCGGTTTTTGATTTTTGGGCTTTTCGGGGATTTGTTTCCTTTCCATTTTATTTAAAAACATTTTTTTTTTTTAATTTTTACATTGAAATAATAAATCAAGCTTTTCATTGGCTTAATTCGATCTATTCTGAAAATTATACTAGAATATCACGAATACCACGAACAAATTCTCCTGCTCTTTAAAGATCATCCTGAAATTCTGAAATAATGTGTGAAGACTTCAACACACCAGTTTTACAAACATTTTTTCATTTTTGAAAGTGCCTGAAAGTAGGCAATATAATTATGTTGAAAATTTTGAATCGAAAGTATAGTATTTTTAATAAAGTTTCAAGCTTCTGTGCACTTATTTACTTAACTTTGTATTTATTAAATGTCAAACTATAATTACATTTAATTTTACAGATAATATGGCTGACTTTCACGGAGACTATTACTACATTCATACATAATACATACGAAGAAACATAATACGAGGGCAGTGCTGACACAAGGTTATTCTTTCGAGGCGCAAGAAAGTTAAGCACAAGTTGTGGATGTGAGCTTGGAATATATTATATATTGGAACATATTACATATTTAAATATTATCAAGATTATTCAGTTTATCTGAGTGCTAATTTATGAGAACTTATTCCTTCTTCTCGTGAAGTGTCAATTTTATATTTAGATTTTCTTGGATCTTTTTCTTGTTTAGCAGCTGTTTGTTGTAGCTTTCCTCTGCTAATTCTTCCAAAGATAATGCTGTAGCCAAGCCCGTATTGTCCACCAGTTGGCGAAGATATCCTTCTGGTCGCAGCAAAAGGTCATATGCGTGTCCGAGCTCTCGAGCTTCACCTGCATCCATGACCAGCACACGATCCGAATCCATAACAGTGTGCAGTCGATGTGCGATCGTTAATACTGTACAGTTTTCAAACCTCGATCGAATCGTTTGTTGAATCAGCTTGTCGGTTCTGTAATACGAAAAAGTTTATAGTGACGACATCCTAGTTTCGAAAATTAATCAGTGTTTTATTACTTACTCTGGATCCACATTGGCCGTAGCCTCGTCCAGTATCAGTACACGATTCTTGCGCAATATAGCACGGGCCAGACAAACCAGCTGTCGTTGACCTACACTTAAGTTGGATCCACCATCGTACATGCGACAGTTAAGACCTCCAGCCAATGAAGAAATATATGTACGTAGCTCTACATCTTCTAGAGCTTTCCACATCTCCTCGTCAGTGCTATCGCTCATGGGATCGAGATTATAACGTAAAGTTCCTGAGAACAACACAGGATCTTGGGGTATGATTGAGATTCGACTACGCAAATCGTGGAGTCCTATATGTTCGATATCTATATCGTCAATACGAATCATGCCCTCGTTACATGCCAGTCGGAATATGGACTGTATAATGGATGACTTTCCAGCACCCGTTCGTCCTACGATTCCAATCTTCTCTCTTGACTCAATTGTAAAGTTAAGATCACGCAAAACAAGAGCCTCATTGGGAGAGTATCGCAATTTGAAGTTAATGAACTCAATCCGTCCTTTGTTGGGCCATTCAGTTTTTGGCTTGAATTTCTCATCCGTCTCCAATGGAGGTTCCGATGGTTCCTCTGCATATTCCAATATTCGCTCAACGCTGGTCATTTGATTCTCTAGTTCGGCTGATTGACGCATGGCCCACTGGCACATTCCCGACATTGTGGCGCTGTGCAAAATGGCCAAACCGACGTCTCCACTGCTAAACTCGTTGCTCAAGACCAGAAAACTGAATATTACCGCCGTCGAATAAGCCACGCATAACAAATCGGACCACAATCCAAAAGCACGTGTAGAGGAAAGGAAAAGGAACCACGCCGAAGTGTTCTCGTTTTGATACTCGTGAAACTCATTTTCCATTGAGCTCTGTGCCTGCATAGCTCTGACCGTGGTAAGACCTTGGAACGTTTCACTTGTCAAGGAGTAGATTGGACTGCGAGCTAAATGGTGAAGGAGAATTTAGCTGTAATAATTTTAAGAAATGATTTTTTAACTTACATATGCCCTCCATTCTCTTAATACACCGACTAGTGCTTATGTAGACATAACGTAAGCCGGTCAGACTAATTGCAATAAAAACAGCTGGAATTAGTAGCCAATAATTGGCAATGGCGACAATGATAAGTACACCAATTACATCAAAAAAATACTGTAAAAACAAGAGATTTTGGTTTTTAATTTAATTAGAATAAGTTTTGGTAAAATTATTACCTTTATACAGTCCAACAGTACGCGGGTCATATCTGTGTCCACAGTGCGAATGTCCTTAGAAAAACGATTCAAAATGCGGCCTGAGGAATTTGTATTGAAGAAGTACATGGTAGCACGAGAAATTCCCCGAAAGAGTCGATCATGCAAGCGCAAGGAGATGCGCAAACACATCCTGTAGTACCCAAATGTCCTCAAAAGGTACACAATGATCGTGGCACTAAGGATGATCGCATAGATCAATATTAACTTCTGACGAATGCTATCCTCTTCTAATGTTTTACTTAAAGGTACAGACAAATTAACTGTATCGTTAATCAGAGCAGAACTAGACCCAGTTAATGTATTATTATGCATTGCGGCTGTGGCGTTTGTTGATCGATTAAGTCCAACATTTTCCTCCCAATTTGTCCTGATGAAATGAATAAAAGAAGGATCTTAATAAAGATATAGAAAGAGAGAGGTTTACACACTTACCAGCGAGACAGGAAATAATCTACACCCGTAAGCATAATCCTGGAAGAAGCAAAAAGCACCATAATCAGACCTAGTAGAAATGTACTCTCCAGAGCCTTGAAGTATGAAGCGTATACACTAAACTTGACAGCACCGACGGCTTGCTGCTCCTTATTAACTTCTTCCACCGTCTCATCGGGTCTAAGCAGCTGATTTGGCTGATGATGCTCCATGCTCTTCTCCGAGTCACTGCGGGACATGTGACTGCAGATACTGTGCGTATCAATGCCACTCTCGTCATGAGTTTGTTCCAGAAACTGAAACTGTCGTGACCGCTGTAACTGCTGATAACTTCCTTGAGCTGTTACCTTGCCAGCAGACATCAAGATCAAGTGCTCCACGTCGAACAAATACTGCACCTGATGAGTAACCAGTATGCGTATCTTGTTGGAAAGGAAGTCGCGTATGCACTTCTCAAACATGTGATTGCCCACATGTGTATCGACCGCTGATAAAGGATCGTCCAGAAGATAGATATCAGCCTTTCGATAAACAGCACGCGCCAGATTTACTCGTGCCCGCTGACCACCGCTAAGACTGACTCCTCGCTCACCCACAACTGTTAGATCTCCTTTCGGAAACAGTTCCAGATCTCGTTCCAGTGCGCAGACTTTAATAACCTTCTTGTAGCGTCGTTCATTATAGTCCTCCACGAATACAATATTGTCTCGAATGGTGCCTTCAAAGACCCAGGGCTCCTGTGAGGCATAAGAGACCTTGCCATGTACAAAAGCCTCACCCTGGATAATGCCCACCTCACCGAGCAGCACATTAAGAAAACTTGACTTTCCGGCACCAACTGGACCGACCACTGCGGTCAATGTCTGGTCCTGAATGTCTATACTGAAGTTGTCAATGGCACAGTTAGAGTGTCCATCATTGGCATCCCAGGAGGCAGATACGTTCTTCAATATCACACATTTTTTATTAGTGTCAGGATTGTGTTGTGCCTGCGTTGTCTGCTGTTGGCCATTTGTCAGGAGGGAATCAAGAAGTTTGACGTCCTTCAGTTTATTCTCTTTAGTTAAATTGATGTTTTTCTTCGACTTTATTGTGTCGGTAATTGAATTCTCAGCATTACTATTATCGAGGAGAAATTCTTCGAGACGTTTCGCTGAGACTAAAGCTTCAGCAATATATGTAATTGAGAGAGGCAAAAAAATGACCATGGAATCATGAAGGTTGCTGAAGTACGAAGAAACCATGAAAACTTTTCTAGCTGTTAATGCATCACCAAAATAAACGTAGGAGCTTAAGGCTAAAAATACAGAAACTGGTGATATCATTGCTAAAGAACTTAACGCTGCTTGAACATAGTAAGTTCCGCGAATAGCCTTCACTTCCTTGCGGCGTATTTCGCCTACGATGCGAGCAAAGGACTTTTCCCAGGCGTACATTTTGATCACTTGAATGCCCTGAATAATTTCATTCATCAGTTTTATACGCTTATCTGTACGCTCTACGGTTTTCGCCCGATAAAACGCTGTCTTCTTGGCTGCCCATGCCTGGAATGGTATAAAACTGATCATAAACGCGACACCAATGATGGCAGAGATTCCAATCTCGCGGTACATGAGAAAACCAATCACTATTGATTCAATAGGTCCCTTCGAAAGGTCGTGTAGAAAGGATAGTGCCATTTCGAAGCGATTCAAATCGTTGGACAGTATATTAATCGCTCGAGCACAAAGTCCATCGTTGCTACTATTCATGGACACTTGGAGGCACTTGCGGTAGATGAGTCCGGAGAGTGCCAAGCGTATTTTTGCGCTCAATTGAGATACGCAGAAGAGAAATGAATGAACTACTACTACAGGACCCAGCATGCATATCACAATGCCTATTGCATTTTTGTAGGCAACAGACTCGGTAATTGTGGTCTGATTCGGAACAAAATAATCTAATAAATCGCCAAGATATATAGGCATCAGGGAACTGAAAGTATATCAAAGGTTATACATTTCTTTTAATATTAAATTGACATACTTACTGGCTACAAGTTGCTACTAGTGAATAAAATAGACCTAGGGGCAATATAATGGCACCATAAGCACGCAATATCATTCGAATAACACTGGGATTACTTTTTTCCAACTCATCAGCCCATAAAAGACTAAATTTTTTTGTCACCCTTTCGCTGTCCAATGTCTTTCTATGCTGATATAGGTCCTCATCAGTAAGTGGTCTCTGGATACCGAGTTTAAACAGATCCCGCATCCACCTGTAAATATGCGTTGAAATTACCACATATTATATATGTAAGCCTTTAATATTAAACAAACAATTACCCTTATAAACAAATCATATTATCACATGCGCAAGGCCTCAGACAACATGATATGGCACGTGTGTTTTAAAATTTGTTTTTAAAAATAAAACAATTTAGTATTTATCTTATCAGCATAAAAGCCTTCTGACTGATAACCATTTTATGGGAAAGAGAAGAAGGAAACATACATATGCATAAAAGTGGTTTACGTTATAATCAAATAACCCTATAAACATAAAGTTTTTATTCTAACTTAATACATTTTCTTATTAGAATTAACATTAGACTTGACAACTTCAGTAACTCAAATTAAAATAATTCTTGATCAGCATCAACAGCCGAGTCGATATAGCCATGTCCGTCTGTCTTCTTCCTCTTCTCTGTCCGTATGAACAAACAGATCTCAGAGATGGTAAGAGCTACAAGTTCAAAGTTGGTCAGTATCGACCACATATTTAGTCAGTCAATACAAGTTTGTTACCTTTTTTTGATGCCACGCCCCATTCGCCCACAATTATCGAAAAACCAGACATACCTCGGAAATAATACATGTTTTTGGCAAATATCTCGGTAACTATGGCACATATTTGCAATATAAAGACAATGCCATCATTGGATGCCACGCCTCCATCGCCCACCAAAAGCACAATTTCTTTGTAATTTTGCAAGCGGCTGGCTCACTTAATTCTTAACGTATAGTTTTGTAACTTAGCATTTAGTTGCAGACAAATAATATAAAACGATTGTGAAAATTTCACTATCGGACTATAATTAAAAAAGTTTGTCATAAAAACTTAAATTTTTATCGCAATAGCAGTGCACGGCTTTCGTTTACGCTGCAGTGTTTACAAGCAGTGCTTGTGTGTCTAAAACTTACTCAGTGCACTGCTTGTAAGCAGTCCAAAATGAACTCATGTAATTGGAAACGAAGCTCAGAGGGTATTACACGGTCGGCATGCCTGACATTTTCTTTCTTGTTTATGTACTAATTACTATTTATTATTATTAATTTATGTAAATAGTGAAGTAAAAATTTCAATACATAATTGATTCAAGAAATTTCAGAAGTTATGTCGACCCTTATATGTATTATATATTGTTGTAGGCTAATTAATTCATTTACACTCTACTATAATCTACAAGTAGTTAGATTATATGGTTTAAGTTAAGTGAATGGAAACAAATTGTTTGGAAGCTTACCAAAAACTCCAACGTGAGAAGACATTAGCAGTGTAATAGGGATTCTTAGGACGTACAAATTTCCTTCTTGTACGGTTCATAGTTAGATTACCGCTCAGTTAACACAATTCACAAATTTTACAACAAGTTACAAAGCAATGCGTGGATGAATGTACAACATTTCGGCCCGAAATCTGAAATCTAACTGAGTACACGAAATAGCAATTAACATGGAAGAATGTACGAATGGGGAAATAGCTTGCTACACATACAGAAGAACTCACTATCTTAAGATTATGCTCACAATGGTTTGCCAAATCTTTAATGTTTCGACTCTTTTTGCTCTTTTATGCTAGGTGAGAGTGAAATTTACTGATAATGAATTTCAAACGATTGCCCAGACCGCACGTCTATCGAATATAGGTGACCTTTGTCAGATACAAAACTTAGTCCATTCGAAACAAAATATGCTGCGTCATGGCGATTTACACAAGTAAATCGAATACTAACTGAATACATACCTGAATTTCGGTGAGTTCTATTTATTTTTTTTTTGTTGCCCAATTTAGCGTTATTAACTCTCTGTATTTGTTGTTATTTGAATATTAATTTTGGTGAAAAATACATTGTATGTATATTAGGGTAGATATATGAAAATCAGAACAATTTCACTTAGATAATGACGAACAACATGCCCATTTAATCTTCAATTTCGAATGGCTCTGGTGGCTTGGGTTCCTTCTCATCATTGTTCATTGGACCAAAAGCGGCACCGGGTTCAACCAGTTCCTGTTCCTCCGATTTGCCATTGGGCTGGAAAACAATGATGCTGCCAATTGTGACAGTATAGTGCCGATAACGGTGAAACCGATTTTTGATTTTGGAGTTTTCGGGGATTCGTTTCCTTTCTATTTTATTTAAAAACATTTTTTTTTTAGTTTTTACATTGAAATAATAAATCAAGCTTTTCATTGGTTTAAATCGATTATACTATGATGAAAATTATACTAGAATATCGGCGAATATACTAGAATATCGACGACGACGAAAATATTCTCCTGCTCTTTAAAAGTCATCCTGAAATTCTGAAGTATAGTGTGAAGACTTGTACACACCAGTTTTACATAATTTTTTCTCTAGAACTATGAAATGTTCTGCACCTAATGGTTTTTAACATTTTTGAAAGTGCCTGAAAGTAGGCAATATAATTATGTTTAAAATTTACTACATTGCGGAGCAATTTTGAATCGATAGTATAGTATTTTTAATAAAGTTTCAAGCTTCTGTGCATTATTTACTTAACTTTGTATTTGTTAAATGTAAAATCTGTAGTTACACTTAATTTTACAGATAATATGACTGATTTTCACGGCGACTTATACTACATTCATACATAATACATACGAACATACATAATACGAGGGCAGGGCTGACACAAGGTTATTCTTTCGAGACGCAAGAAAGTTAAGCACAAGTTGTGGAAGTGAGCTTGGAATATATTCATTACATATTTAAATATTATCAAGATTATTCAGTTTATCTGAGTGCTAATTTATGAGAACTTATTTATTCTTCTCGTGAAGTGTCTATTTTATATTTAGATTTTCTTGGATCTTTTTCTTGTTTAGCAGCTGTTTGTTGTAGCTTTCCTCTGCTAATTCTTCTAAAGATAATGCTGTAGCCAAGCCCGTATTGTCCACCAGTTGGCGAAGATATCCGTCTGGTCGTAGCAGAAGCTCATACGCGTGTCCAAGCTCTCGAGCTTCACCTGCATCCATGACCAGCACACGATCCGAATCCATAACAGTGTGCAGTCGATGTGCGATCGTTAATACTGTACAGTTTTCAAACCTCGATCGTATCGTTTGTTGAATCAGCTTGTCGGTTCTGTAATACGAACAAATTTATAGTGACGACATCCTAGTTTCGAAAACTAATCAGTGTTTTAATACTTACTCTGGATCCACATTGGCCGTAGCCTCGTCCAGTATCAGTACACGATTCTTGCGCAATATAGCACGGGCCAGACAAACCAGCTGTCGTTGACCTACACTAAGGTTGGATCCACCATCGTACATGCGACAGTTAAGACCTCCAGCCAATGAAGAAATATATGTACGTAGCTCCACATCTTCTAGAGCTTTCCACATCTCCTCGTCAGTGCTGTCGCTCATGGGATCGAGATTATAACGTAAAGTTTCTGAGAACAACACTGGATCTTGGGGTATGATTGAGATTCGACTACGCAAATCGTGGAGTCCTATATGTTCGATATCTACATCATCAATACGAATCATGCCCTCGTTACATGCCAGTCGGAATATGGACTGTATGATGGATGACTTTCCAGCACCCGTTCGTCCTACGATGCCAATCTTCTCCCTTGACTCAATTGTAAAGTTAAGATTACGCAAAACAGGTGCCTCATTGGGAGAGTATCGCAATTTGAAGTTAATGAACTCAATCCTTCCTTTGTTAGGCCATTCAGTTTTTGGCTTGAATTTCTCTACCGTCTCCAGTGGAGGTTCCGATGGTTCCTCTGCATATTCCAATATTCGCTCAACGCTGGTCATTTGATTCTCTAGTTCGGCTGATTGGCGCACGGCCCACTGGCACATTCTCGACATTGTGGCGCTGTGCAAAATGGCCAAACCGACGTCTCCACTGCTAAACTCGTTGCTTATGATTAAAAAACTAAATGTTACCGCTGTCGAAAAAGCCACGCATAGCAAATCCGACCACAGTGCAAAAACGCGAGTACACGATAGCAAGAGGAACCACGCCGAAGTGTTTGCATTCTGAAACCCGTGAAACTCATTTTCCATTGAGCTCTGTGCCTGCATAGCTCTGACCGTGGTAAGGCCTTGGAACGTTTCACTTGTCAAGGCGTAGATTGGACTGCGAGCTAAATGGTGAAGGAGAATTTAGCTGTAATAATTTTAAGAAATGCTTCTTTAACTTACATATGCCCTCTATTCTCTTAATACACCGACTAGTGCTTATGTAGACATAACGTAGGCCGGTCAGACTAATTGCAATAAAAACAGCTGGAATTAGTAGCCAATAATTGGCAATGGCGACAATGATAAGTACACCAATTATATCAATAAAAAACTGTAAGAACAAGAGATTTTTGTTTTTAATTTAATTAGAATAAGTTTTGGTAAAATTATTACCTTTATACAGTCCAACAGTACGCGGGTCATATCTGTGTCTACAGTGCGAATGTCCTTAGAAAAACGATTTAGAATGCGGCCTGAAGAATTTGTATTGAAGAAGTACATGGTAGCACGAGAAATTCCCCGAAAGAGTCGATCATGCAAGCGCAGGGAGATGCGCAAACACATCCTGTAGTACCCAAATGTCCTCATAAGGTACACAATGATCGTGGCACTCAAGATTATTGCATAGATCAATATTAACTTCTGACGAATGCTATTCTCTTCTATTGTTTTACTTAAAGGTACAGACAAATTAACTGTATCGTTAATCGGAGCATTACTAGACCCAATTAATGTATTATTATGCATTGCGGCTGTGGCGTTTGTTGATCGATTAAGTCCAACATTTTCCTCCCAATTTGTCCTGATGAAATGAATAAAAGAAGGATCTTGATAAAGATATAGAAAGAGAGAGGTTTACACACTTACCAGCGAGATAGGAAATAATCTACACCCGTAAGCATAATCCTGGAAGAAGCAAACAGCACCATAATCAAACCTAGTAGAAATGTACTTTCCAGAGCCTTGAAGTATGAAGCGTATACACTAAACTTGACAGCACCGACAGCTTGCTGCTCCTTATTGACTTCTTCCACCGTCTCATCGGGCCTAAGCAGCTGATTTGGCTGATGATGCTCCATGCTCTTCTCCGAGTCACTGCGGGACATGTGACTGCAGATACTGTGCGTATCAATGCCACTCTCGTCGTGGGTTTGTTCCAGAAACTGAAACTGTCGTGAACGCTGTAACTGCTGATAACTTCCTTGAGCTGCTACTTTGCCAGCAGACATCAAGATCAAGTGTTCCACGTCGAACAAATACTGCACCTGATGAGTAACCAGTATGCGTATCTTGTTGGAAAGGAAGTCGCGTATGCACTTCTCAAACATGTGCTTGCCCACATGTGTGTCGACCGCTGATAAAGGATCGTCCAGAAGATAGATGTCAGCCTTACGATAAACAGCGCGCGCCAGATTTACTCGTGCCCGCTGACCACCGCTAAGACTGACACCTCGCTCACCCACAACTGTTAGATCTCCTTTCGGAAACAGTTCCAGATCTCGTTCCAGGGCGCAGACCTTAATAACCTTCTTGTAGCGTCGTTCATTATAGTCCTCCACGAATACAATATTGTCTCGAATGGTGCCTTCAAATACCCAGGGCTCCTGTGAGGAATAAGAGACCTTGCCATGTACAAAAGCCTCACCCTGGATAATTCCCACCTCACCGAGCAGCACATTAAGAAAACTTGACTTTCCGGCACCAACTGGACCGACCACTGCGGTCAATGTCTGGTCCTGAATGTCTATACTGATGTTGTCAATGGCACAGTTAGAGTGTCTATCATTGGCATCCCAGGACGCAGATACGTTCTTCAATATCACACATTTTTTATTAGTGTCAGGATTGTGTTGTGCATGCGTTGTGTGCTGTTGACCATTTGTCAGGAGAGAATCAAGAAGTTTGACGTCCTTCAGTTTATACTCTTTAGTTAAATTAATGTTTTTCTTCGACTTTATTGTGTCGGTAATTGAAATCTCAACAGTACTATTATCGAGGAGAAATTCTTCGAGACGTTTCGCTGAGACTAAAGCTTCAGCAATATATGTAATTGAGAGAGGCAAAAAAATGACCATGGAATCATGAAGATTGCTGAAGTACGAAGAAACCATGAAAACTTTTCTAGCTGTTAATGCATCACCAAAATAAACGTAGGAGCTTAAGGCTAAAAATACAGACACTGGTGATATCATTGCTAAAGAACTTAACGCTGCTTGAACATAGTAAGTTCCGCGAATAGCCTTCACCTCCTTGCGGCGTATTTCGCCTACGATGCGAGCAAAGGACTTTTCCCAGGCGTACATTTTGATCACTTGAATGCCCTGAATAATTTCATTCATCAGTTTTATACGCTTATCTGTACGCTCTGCGGTTTTCGCCCGATAAAACGCTGTCTTCTTGGCTGCCCATGTCTGGAATGGTATAAAACTGATCATAAACGCGACACCAATGATGGCAGAGATTCCAATCTCGCGGTACATGAGAAAACCAATCACTATTGATTCAATAGGTCCCTTTGAAAGGTTGTGTAGAAAGGATAGCGCCATATCGAAGCGATTCAGATCGTTGGACAGTATATTAATCGCTCGAGCACAAAGTCCATCGTTGCTACTATTCATGGACACTTGGAGGCACTTGCGGTAGATGAGTCCGGAGAGTGCCAAACGTATTTTTGCGCTCAATTCAGATACGTAGAAGAGAAATGAATGAATTACTACTACAGGACCCAGCATGCATATCACAATGCCTATTGCATTTTTGTAGGCAACAGACTCGGTAATTGTGGTCTGATTCGCAACAAAATAATCTAATAAATCGCCAAGATATATAGGTAACAGGGAACTGAAAGTATGTATATCAAAGGTTATATAGGGCTTTTAATATTAAATTGATATACTTACTGGCTACAAGTTGCTACTAGTGAATAAAATAGACCTAAGGGCAATATAATGGCACCATAAGCACGCAATATCATTCGAATAACACTGGGATTACTTTTTTCCAACTCATCAGCCCATAAAAGACTAAATTTTTTTGTCACCCGTTCGCTGTCCAATGACTTTCTATGCTGATATAGGTCCTCATCAGTGAGTGGTCTCTGGATACCGAGTTTAAACAGATCCCGCATCCACCTGTAAATATGCGTTGAAAATACAACATATTATATATCTAAGCCTTTAATATTAAACAAACGATTACCCTTATTAACAAATCATATTATCATATGCGCAAGGCCTCAGACAACATGATTAGCTTACATATATGGCACGTGTGTTTTAAAACTTCTTTTTAAAAATAAAACAATTTAGTATTTATCTTATCAGCATAAAAACCTTCTGACTGATAACCATTTTATGGAAAAGAGAAGAAGGAAACATATATATGCATAAAAGTGGTTTACTTTATAATCAAGTAACCCTATAAACATAAACTAACTTAACTAACATTAGAAAGAAAATTATTTGATAAAATAGTTATCATTTTTAAAACAAACTATTTCCACTCTACTGGCGAATGCAGATTAGGGAAATGCGTGTACTTTTTCGCTAAGCACTTTTTTATGTACTAACTATTATTTATTATTATTATTATTAATTTATGCAAATAGTGAAGTAAAAATTTCAACACATAATTGATTTAAAAAATTTCAGAAGTTATGTCGTTCCTTTAATAATATACTGTTAAAGGCTAATTAATTCATTTCACTCTTCTATAATCTACAAGTAGTTAGATTATATGGTTTAAGTTAAGTGAATGGAAACCAATTGTTTGAAAGCTTACCAAAAAGACCAACGTGAGAAGACATTAGTAGTGGAATAGGGATTCTTTGGACGTACAAATTTTCTTCTTGTACGGTTCATAGTTAGATTACCGCTCAGTTAACACAATACCCAAATTTTACGACAAGTTACAAAGCAACGCGTAGATGAATGGACAACATTTCGGTTCGAAACCTGAAATCTAACTGAATACTTGAAATAGCAGTTAACATGGAAGAAAGTACGAATGGTGAAAAAAGCTAGCTACACATACAGATAGTGTGTTCACACTATCTTAAGATTATGTTCACAATGGCTTGCAAAATCTTCAATGTTTCGACTCTTTTCGCTCTTTTATGCTAGGTGAGAGTGAAACTTACTGATAATGAACTTCCAACAATTGCCCAGACCGCATCCATTACATTTAAAAACATTTTTTTTTTTAATTTTTACATTGAAATAATAAATCAAGCTTTTCATTGATTTAAATTGATTATACTAAGATGAAAATTATACTAGAATATCGACACCACGAACATATTCTCCTGCTCTTTAAAAATCATCATGAAATTCTGAAGTATAGTGTGAAGACTTGTACACACCAGTTTAACATAATTTTTTCTCTAGAACTATCAAATGTTTTGCACCTAATGGTTTTTAACATTTTTGAAAGTGCCTAAAAGTAGGCAATATAATTATGTTGAAAATTTACTACATTGCGCAGCAATTTTGAATCGAAAGTATAGTATTTTTAATAAAGTTACAAGCTTCTGTGCACTTAACTTTTAATTTATTAAAGGTAAATTCTGTAGTTAAATTTTTTTTTTTCAGATAATATGGCTGATTTTTACGGAGACTTATACTACATTCATAGATAATACATTCGTACATACATAATACGAGGGCAGTGCTGACACAAGGTTATTTTTTCGAGACGCAAGAAAGTTAAGCACAAGTTGTGGATGTGAGCTTGGAATGTATTCATTACATAAATATTATCAAGATTGTTGAGTTTATCTAAGCGTGAATATGTGAGAACTTATTCCTTCTTCTCGTGAAGTGTCAATTTTATATTTAGATTTTCTTGGATCTTTTTCTTGTTTAGCAGCTGTTTGTTGTAGCTTTCCTCTGCTAATTCTTCTAAAGATAATGCTGTAGCCATGCCCGTGTTGTCCACCAGTTGGCGAAGATATCCTTCTGGTCGTAGCAAAAGCTCATATGCGTGTCCAAGCTCTCGAGCTTCACCTGCATCCATGACCAGCACACGATCCGAATCCATAACAGTGTGCAGGCGATGTGCGATCGTTAATACTGTACAGTTTTCAAACCTCGATCGTATCGTTTGTTGAATCAGCTTGTCGGTTCTGTAATACGAACAAATTTATAGTGACAACATCCTAGTTTCGAAAACTAATCAGTGTTTTAATACTTACTCTGGATCCACATTGGCCGTAGCCTCGTCCAGTATCAGTACACGATTCTTGCGCAATATAGCACGGGCCAGACAAACCAGCTGTCGTTGACCTACACTTAAGTTGGATCCACCATCGTACATGCGACAGTTAAGACCTCCAGCCAACGAAGAAATATATGAACGTAGCTCCACATCTTCTAGAGCTTTCCACATCTCCTCATCAGTGCTATCGCTCATGGGATCGAGATTATAACGTAAAGTTCCTGAGAACAACACAGGATCTTGGGGTATGATTGAGATTCGACTACGCAAATCGTGGAGTCCTATATGTTCGATATCTACATCATCAATACGAATCATGCCCTCGTTACATGCCAGTCGGAATATGGACTGTATGATGGATGACTTTCCAGCACCCGTTCGTCCTACGATGCCAATCTTCTCCCTTGACTCAATTGTAAAGTTAAGATCACGCAAAACAGGAGCCTTATTGGGAGAGTATCGCAATTTGAAGTTAATGAACTCAATCCGTCCTTTGTTAGGCCATTCAGTTTTTGGCTTGAATTTCTCTGCCGTCTCCAGTGGAGGTTCTGATGGTTCCTCTGCATATTCCAATATTCGCTCAACGCTGGTCATTTGATTCTCTAGTTCGGCTGATTGGCGCATGGCCCACTGGCACATTCCCGACATTGTGGCGCTGTGCAAAATGGCCAAACCGACGTCTCCACTGCTAAACTCGTTGCTCAAGACCAGAAAACTGAATATTACAGCCGTCGAATAAGCCACGCATAACAAATCGGACCACAATCCAAAAGCACGTGTAGAGGAAAGGAAAAGGAACCACGCCGAAGTGTTCTCGTTTTGATACTCGTGAAACTCATTTTCCATTGAGCTCTGTGCCTGCATAGCTCTGACCGTGGTAAGACCTTGGAACGTTTCACTTGTCAAGGCGTAGATTGGACTGCGAGCTAAATGGTGAAGGAGAATTTAGCTGTAATAATTTTAAGAAATGCTTTTTTAACTTACATATGCCCTCTATTCTCTTAATACACCGACTAGTGCTTATGTAGACATAACGTAGGCCAGTCAGACTAATTGCAATTAAAACAGCTGGAATTAGTAGCCAGTAATTGGCAATGGCAACAATGATAAGTACACCAATTATATCAAAAAAATACTGTAAGAACAAGAGATTTTTGTTTTTAATTTAATTAGAATAAGTTTTGGTAAAATTATTACCTTTATACAGTCCAACAGTACGCGGGTCATATCTGTGTCTACAGTGCGAATGTCCTTAGAAAAACGATTCAGAATGCGGCCTGAGGAATTTGTATTGAAGAAGTACATGGTAGCACGAGAAATTCCCCGAAAGAGTCGATCATGCAAGCGCAAGGAGATGCGCAAACACATTCTGTAGTACCCAAATGTCCTCAAAAGGTACACAATGATCGTGACACTCAAGATGATTGCATAGATCAATATTAACTTCTGACGAATGCTATCCTCTTCTAATGTTTTACTTAAAGGTACAGACAAATTAACTGTATCGTTAATCAGAGCAGAACTAGACCCAGTTAATGTATTATTATGCATTGCGGCTGTGGCGTTTGTTGATCGATTAAGTCCAACATTTTCCTCCCAATTTGTCCTGATGAAATGAATAAAAGAAGGATCTTAATAAAGATATAGAAAGAGAGAGGCTTACACACTTACCAGCGAGACAGGAAATAATCTACACCCGTAAGCATAATCCTGGAAGAAGCAAACAGCACCATAATCAAACCTAGTAGAAATGTACTTTCCAGAGCCTTGAAGTATGAAGCGTATACACTAAACTTAACAGCACCAACAGCTTGCTGCTCCTTATTGACTTCTTCCACCGTCTCATCGGGCCTAAGCAGCTGATTTGGCTGATGATGCTCCATGCTCTTCTCCGAGTCACTGCGGGACATGTGACTGCAGATACTGTGCGTATCAATGCCACTCTCGTCATGAGTTTGTTCCAGAAACTGAAACTGTCGTGACCGCTGTAACTGCTGATAACTTCCTTGAGCTGTTACCTTGCCAGCAGTCATCAAGATCAAGTGCTCCACGTCGAACAAGTACTGCACCTGATGAGTAACCAGTATGCGTATCTTGTTGGAAAGGAAGTCGCGTATGCACTTCTCAAACATGTGTTTGCCCACATGTGTATCGACCGCTGATAAAGGATCGTCCAGAAGATAGATATCAGCCTTTCGATAAACAGCACGCGCCAGATTTACTCGTGCCCGCTGACCACCGCTAAGACTGACTCCTCGCTCACCCACAACTGTTAGATCTCCTTTCGGAAACAGTTCCAGATCTCGTTCCAGGGCGCAGACTTTAATAACCTTCTTGTAGCGTCGTTCATTATAGTCCTCCACGAATACAATATTGTCTCGAATGGTGCCTTCAAAGACCCAGGGCTCCTGTGAGGCATAAGAGACCTTGCCATGTACAAAAGCCTCACCCTGGATAATGCCCACCTCACCGAGCAGCACATTAAGAAAACTTGACTTGCCGGCACCAACTGGACCGACCACTGCGGTCAATGTCTGGTCCTGAATGTCTATACTGAAGTTGTCAATGGCACAGTGTCCATCATTGGCATCCCAGGAGGCAGACACGTTCTTCAATATCACACATCTTTTATTAGTGTCAGGATTGTGTTGTGCATGCGTTGTCTGCTGTTGGCCATTTGTCAGCAGGGAATCAAGAAGTTTGACGTCCTTCAGTTTATCCTCTTTAGTTAAATTGATGTTTTTCTTCGACTTTATTGTGTCGGTAATTGAATTCTCAGCATTACTATTATCGAGGAGAAATTCTTCGAGACGTTTCGCTGAGACTAAAGCTTCAGCAATATATGTAATTGAGAGAGGCAAAAAAATGACCATGGAATCATGAAGGTTGCTGAAGTACGAAGAAACCATGAAAACTTTTCTAGCTGTTAATGCATCACCAAAATAAACGTAGGAGCTTAAGGCTAAAAATACAGACACTGGTGATATCATTGCTAAAGAACTTAACGCTGCTTGAACATAGTAAGTTCCGCGAATAGCCTTCACCTCCTTGCGGCGTATTTCGCCTACGATGCGAGCAAAGGACTTTTCCCAGGCGTACATTTTGATCACTTGAATGCCCTGAATAATTTCATTCATCAGTTTTATACGCTTATCTGTACGCTCTGCGGTTTTCGCCCGATAAAACGCTGTCTTCTTGGCTGCCCATGCCTGGAATGGTATAAAACTGATCATAAACGCGACACCAATGATGGCAGAGATTCCAATCTCGCGGTACATGAGAAAACCAATCACTATTGATTCAATAGGTCCCTTTGAAAGGTCGTGTAGAAAGGATAGCGCCATTTCGAAGCGATTCAAATCGTTGGACAGTATATTAATCGCTCGAGCACAAAGTCCATCGTTGCTACTATTCATGGACACTTGGAGGCACTTGCGGTAGATGAGTCCGGAGAGTGCCAAGCGTATTTTCGCGCTCAATTGAGATACGCAGAAGAGAAATGAATGAACTACTACTACAGGACCCAGCATGCATATCACAATGCCTATTGCATTTTTGTAGGCAACAGACTCGGTAATTGTGGTCTGATTCGGAACAAAATAATCTAATAAATCGCCAAGATATATAGGCATCAGGGAACTGAAAGTATATCAAAGGTTATACATTTCTTTTAATATTAAATTGACATACTTACTGGCTACAAGTTGCTACTAGTGAATAAAATAGACCTAGGGGCAATATAATGGCACCATAAGCACGCAATATCATTCGAATAACACTGGGATTACTTTTTTCTAACTCATCAGCCCATAAAAGACTAAATTTTTTTGTCACCCTTTCGCTGTCCAATGTCTTTCTATGCTGATATAGGTCCTCATCAGTGAGTGGTCTCTGGATACCGAGTTTAAACAGATCCCGCATCCACCTGTAAATATGCGTTGAAATTACAACATATTATATATGTAAGCCTTTAATATTAAACAAACGATTACCCTTATAAACAAATCATATTATCACATGCGCAAGGCCTCAGACAACATGATATGGCACGTGTGTTTTAAAATTTGTTTTTAAAAATAAAACAATTTAGTATATATCTTATCAGCATAAAAGCCTTCTGACTGATAACCATTTTATGGGAAAGAGAAGAAGGAAACATACATATGCATAAAAGTGGTTTACGTTATAATCAAATAACCCTATAAACATAAAATTTTTATTCTAACTTAATACATTTTCTTATTAGAATTAACATTAGACTTGACAACTTCAGTAACTCAAATTAAAATAATTCTTGATCAGCATCAACAGCCGAGTCGATATAGCCATGTCCGTCTGTCTGTCTGTCCTTCTGTCCGTATGAACAAACAGATCTCAGAGATGGTAAGAGCTACAAGTTCAAAGTTGGTCAGTATCGACCACATATTTAGTCAGTCAATACAAGTTTGTTACCTTTTTTTGATGCCACGCCCCATTCGCCCACAATAAGCGAAAAACCAGACATACCTCGGAAATAATACATGTTTTTGGCAAATATCTCGGTAACTATGGCACATAGGGTCACCAATTTTTGCATGCAGGTTGCTATTTGCAATATAAAGACAATGCCATCAAAATTTTTTGGATGCCACGCCTCCTTCGCCCACCAAAAGCACAATTTCTTTGTAATTTTGCAAGCGGCTAGCTCACTTGTTTCTTAATGTATTGTTTTGTAACTTAGCATTTAGTTGCAGACAAATAATATCAAACGATTGTGAAAATTTCATTATCGGACTATAATTAAAAAAGTTTGTCATAAAAACTTAAATTTTTATCGCAATAGCAGTGCACTGCGTTCGTTTACGCTGCAGTGTTTACAAGCAGTGCTTGTGTGTCTAAAACTTACTCAGTGCACTGCTTGTAAGCAGTCCAAAATGAACTCATGTAATTGAAAACGAAGCTCAGAGGGTATTATACGGTCGGCATGCCCGACTGACTTTTTCTTTCTTGTTTATGTACTAATTATTATTTATTATTATTAATGTATGTAAATAGTGAAGTAAAAATTTCAATACATAATTGATTTAAGAAATTTCAGAAGTTATGTCGTCCCTTATATGTATTATATATTGTTGTAGGCTAATTAATTCATTTACACTCTACTATAATCTACAAGTAGTTAGATTATATGGTTTAAGTTAAGTGAATGGAAACAAATTGTTTGGAAGCTTACCAAAAACTCCAACGTGAGAAGACATTAGCAGTGTAATAGGGATTCTTAGGACGTACAAATTTCCTTCTTGTACGGTTCATAGTTAGATTACCGCTCAGTTAACACAATTCACAAATTTTACAACAAGTTACAAAGCAATGCGTGGATGAATGTACAACATTTCGGCCCGAAATCTGAAATCTAACTGAGTACACGAAATAGCAATTAACATGGAAGAATGTACGAATGGGGAAATAGCTTGCTACACATACAGAAGAACTCACTATCTTAAGATTATGCTCACAATGGTTTGCCAAATCTTTAATGTTTCGACTCTTTTTGCTCTTTTATGCTAGGTGAGAGTGAAATTTACTGATAATGAATTTCAAACGATTGCCCAGACCGCACGTCTATCGAATATAGGTGACCTTTGTCAGATACAAAACTTAGTCCATTCGAAACAAAATATGCTGCGTCATGGCGATTTACACAAGTAAAGCGAATACTAACTAAATACATACCTTAATTTCGGTGAGTTCTATTTATTTTTTTTTTGTTGCCCAATTTAGCGTTATTAACTCTCTGTATTTGTTGTTATTTGAATATTAATTTTGGTGAAAAATACATTGTATGTATATTAGGGTAGATATATGAAAATCAGAACAATTTCACTTAGATAATGACGAACAACATGCCCATTTAATCTTCAATTTCGAATGGCTCTGGTGGCTTGGGTTCCTTCTCATCATTGTTCATTGGACCAAAAGCGGCACCGGGTTCAACCAGTTCCTGTTCCTCCGATTTGCCATTGGGCTGGAAAACAATGATGCTGCCAATTGTGACAGTATAGTGCCGATAACGGTGAAACCGATTTTTGATTTTGGAGTTTTCGGGGATTCGTTTCCTTTCCATTTTATTTAAAAACATTTTTTTTTTAGTTTTTACATTGAAATAATAAATCAAGCTTTTCATTGGTTTAAATCGATTATACTATGATGAAAATTATACTAGAATATCGACGAATATACTAGAATATCGACGACGACGAAAATATTCTCCTGCTCATTAAAAGTCATCCTGAAATTCTGAAATATAGTGTGAAGACTTGTACACACCAGTTTTACATAATTTTTTCTCTAGAACTATGAAATTTTCTGCACCTAATGGTTTTTAACATTTTTGAAAGTGCCTGAAAGTAGGCAATATAATTATGTTGAAAATTTACTACATTGCGGAGCAATTTTGAATCGATAGTATAGTATTTTTAATAAAGTTACAAGCTTCTGTGCATTATTTACTTAACTTTGTATTTATTAAATGTAAAATCTGTAATTACATTTAATTTTACAGATAATATGACTGATTTTCACGGCGACTTATACTACATTCATACATAATACATACGAACATACATAATACGAGGGCAGGGCTGACACAAGGTTATTCTTTCGAGACGCAAGAAAGTTAAGCACACGTTGTGGATGTGAGCTTGGAATATATTCATTACATATTTAAATATTATCAAGATTATTCAGTTTATCTGAGAGCTAATTTATGAGAACTTATTCCTTCTTCTCGTGAAGTGTCAATTTTATATTTAGATTTTCTTGGATCTTTTTCTTGTTTAGCAGCTGTTTGTTGTAGCTTTCCTCTGCTAATTCTTCCAGAGATAATGCTGTAGCCAAGCCCGTATTGTCCACCAGTTGGCGAAGATATCCGTCTGGTCGTAGCAGAAGCTCATACGCGTGTCCAAGCTCTCGAGCTTCACCTGCATCCATGACCAGCACACGATCCGAATCCATAACAGTGTGCAGTCGATGTGCGATCGTTAATACTGTACAGTTTTCAAACCTCGATCGTATCGTTTGTTGAATCAGCTTGTCGGTTCTGTAATATTAACAAATTTATAGTGACGACATCCTAGTTTCGAAAACTAATCAGTGTTTTAATACTTACTCTGGATCCACATTGGCCGTAGCCTCGTCCAGTATCAGTACACGATTCTTGCGCAATATAGCACGGGCCAGACAAACCAGCTGTCGTTGACCTACACTTAAGTTTGATCCACCATCGTACATACGACAGTTAAGGCCTCCAGCCAACGAAGAAATATATGTACGTAGCTCCACATCTTCTAGAGCTTTCCACATCTCCTCGTCAGTGCTGTCGCTCATGGGATCGAGATTATAACGTAAAGTTTCTGAGAACAACACTGGATCTTGGGGTATGATTGAGATTCTACTACGCAAATCGTGGAGTCCTATATGTTCGATATCTACATCATCAATACGAATCATGCCCTCGTTACATGCCAGTCGGAATATGGACTGTATGATGGATGACTTTCCAGCACCCGTCCGTCCTACGATGCCAATCTTCTCCCTTGACTCAATTGTAAAGTTAAGATCACGCAAAACAGGAGCCTCATTGGGAGAGTATCGCAATTTGAAGTTAATGAACTCAATTCGTCCTTTGTTAGGCCATTCAGTTTTTGGCTTGAATTTCTCATCCGTCTCCAGTGGAGGTTCCGATGGTTCCTCTGCATATTCCAATATTCGCTCAACGCTGGTCATTTGATTCTCTAGTTCGGCTGATTGGCGCACGGCCCACTGGCACATTCTCGACATTGTGGCGCTGTGCAAAATGGCCAAACCGACGTCTCCACTGCTAAACTCGTTGCTTATGACCAAAAAACTAAATATTACCGCTGTCGAAAAAGCCACGCATAGCAAATCCGACCACAGTGCAAAAACGCGAGTACACGAAAGCAAGAGGAACCACGCCGAAGTGTTTGCATTCTGAAACCCGTGAAACTCATTTTCCATTGAGCTCTGTGCCTGCATAGCTCTGACCGTGGTAAGACCTTGGAACGTTTCACTTGTCAAGGCGTAGATTGGACTGCGAGCTAAATGGTGAAGGAGAATTTAGCTGTAATAATTTTAAGAAATGCTTCTTTAACTTACATATGCCCTCTATTCTCTTAATACACCGACTAGTGCTTATGTAGACATAACGTAAGCCGGTCAGACTAATTGCAATTAAAACAGCTGGAATTAGTAGCCAATAATTGGCAATGGCGACAATGATAAGTACACCAATTATATCAATAAAAAACTGTAAGAACAAGAGATTTTTGTTTTTAATTTAATTAGAATAAGGTTTGGTAAAATTTTTACCTTTATACAGTCCAACAGTACGCGGGTCATATCTGTGTCCACAGTGCGAATGTCCTTAGAAAAACGATTCAGAATGCGGCCTGAAGAATTTGTATTGAAGAAGTACATGGTAGCACGAGAAATTCCCCGAAAGAGTCGATCATGCAAGCGCAAGGAGATGCGCAAACACATCCTGTAGTATCCAAATGTCCTCATAAGGTACACAATGATCGTGGCACTCAAGATGATTGCATAGATCAATATTAACTTCTGACGAATGCTATCCTCTTCTATTGTTTTACTCAAAGGTATAGACAAATTAACTGAATCGTTAATCAGAGCAGAACTAGACCCAATTAATGTATTATTATGCATTGCGGCTGTGGCGTTTGTTGATCGATTAAGTCCAACATTTTCCTCCCAATTTGTCCTGATGAAATGAATAAAAGAAGGATCTTAATAAAGAGATAGAAAGAGAGAGGCTTACACACTTACCAGCGAGACAGGAAATAATCCACACCAGTAAGCATAATCCTAGAAGAAGCAAACAGCACCATAATCAAACCTAGTAGAAATGTACTCTCCAGAGCCTTGAAGTATGAAGCGTAACACTAAACTTGACAGCACCGACAGCTTGCTGCTCCTTATTGACTTCTTCCACCGTCTCATCGGGCCTAAGCAGCTGATTTGGCTGATGATGCTCCATGCTCTTCTCCGAGTCACTGCGGGACATGTGACTGCAGATACTATGCGTATCAATGCCACTCTCGTCGTGAGTTTGTTCCAGAAACTGAAACTGTCGGGATCGTTGCAACTGCTGATAACTGCCTTGAGCTGCTACCTTGCCAGCAGACATCAAGATCAAGTGCTCCACGTCGAACAAATACTGCACCTGATGAGTAACCAGTATGCGTATCTTGTTGGAAAGGAAGTCGCGTATGCACTTCTCAAACATGTGTTTGCCCACATGTGTATCGACCGCTGATAAAGGATCGTCCAGAAGATAAATGTCAGCCTTACGATAAACAGCACGCGCCAGATTTACTCGTGCCCGCTGACCACCGCTAAGACTGACACCTCGCTCACCCACAACTGTTAGATCTCCTTTCGGGAAGAGTTCCAGATCTCGTTCCAGTGCGCAGACTTTAATAACCTTCTTGTAGCGTCGTTCATTATAGTCCTCCACGAATACAATATTGTCTCGAATGGTGCCTTCAAAGACCCAGGGCTCCTGTGAGGCATAAGAAACCTTGCCATGTACAAAAGCCTCACCCTGGATTATGCCCACCTCACCGAGCAGCACATTAAGAAAACTTGACTTTCCGGCACCAACTGGACCGACCACTGCGGTCAATGTCTGGTCCTGAATGTCTATACTGAAGTTGTCAATGGCACAGTTAGAGTGTCCATCATTGGCATCCCAGGAGGCAGATACGTTCTTCAATATCACACATCTTTTATTAGTGTCAGGATTGTGTTGTGCATGCGTTGTCTGCTGTTGGCCATTTGTCAGGAGGGAATCAAGAAGTTTGACGTCCTTCAGTTTATCCTCTTTAGTTAAATTGATGTTTTTCTTCGACTTTATTGTGTCGGTAATTGAATTCTCAGCATTACTATTATCGAGGAGAAATTCTTCGAGACGTTTCGCTGAGACTAAAGCTTCAGCAATATATGTAATTGAGAGAGGCAAAAAAATGACCATGGAATCATGAAGGTTGCTGAAGTACGAAGAAACCATGAAAACTTTTCTAGCTGTTAATGCATCACCAAAATAAACGTAGGAGCTTAAGGCTAAAAATACAGACACTGGTGATATCATTGCTAAAGAACTTAACGCTGCTTGAACATAGTAAGTTCCGCGAATAGCCTTCACCTCCTTGCGGCGTATTTCGCCTACGATGCGAGCAAAGGACTTTTCCCAGGCGTACATTTTGATCACTTGAATGCCCTGAATAATTTCATTCATCAGTTTTATACGCTTATCTGTACGCTCTACGGTTTTCGCCCGATAAAACGCTGTCTTCTTGGCAGCCCATGCCTGAAATGGTATAAAACTGATCATAAACGCGACACCAATGATGGCAGAGATTCCAATCTCGCGGTACATGAGAAAGCCAATCACTATTGACTCAATAGGTCCCTTTGAAAGGTCGTGTAGATAGGATAGCGCCATATCGAAGCGATTCAGATCGTTGGACAGTATATTAATCGCTCGAGCACAAAGTCCATCGTTGCTACTATTCATGGACACTTGGAGGCACTTGCGGTAGATGAGTCCGGAGAGTGCCAAGCGTATTTTTGCGCTCAATTGAGATACGTAGAAGAGAAATGAATGATGTACAACTGCTGGACCCAGCAGGCATATCACAATGCCTATTGCATTTTTGTAGGCAACAGACTCGGTAATTGTGGTCTGATTCGCAACAAAATAATCTAATAACCCGCCAAGATATATAGGCCTCAGGGAACTGAAAGTATATATATATATATATATATAATTTATACATTTCTTTTAATATTAAATTGACATACTTACTGGCTACAAGTTGCTACTAGTGAAAATAATAGACCTAAGGGCAATATAATGGCACCATAAGCACGCAATATCATTCGAATAACACTGGGATTACTTTTTTCCAACTCATCAGCCCATAAAAGACTAAATTTTTTTTGTCACCCTTTCGCTGTCCAATGTCTTTCTATGCTGATATAGGTCCTCATCAGTGAGTGGTCTCTGGATACCGAGTTTAAACAGATCCCGCATCCACCTGTAAATATGCGTTGAAAATACAACATATTATATATCTAAGCCTTTAATATGCGCAAGGCCTCAGACAACATGATTAGTCTACATATATGGCACGTGTGTTTTAAAATTTGTTTTTTAAAATAAAACAATTTAGTATTTATCAGCATCAA